>JARQAD010000010.1:22028551-23443551 GCA_029955455.1 Quercus agrifolia
CCAATGGAAATTGAACATGTTACTGAACTTGTGGAATGAGCCAATTGGATCACTACAGGGAAATGAATACGTAGCTTTGTGGCCTAAGTTAACACTTTAGTTTAGTGTGCCGTCAAAGTTTCGCACACTTTGTAGCAATTAACAAACACACTAGCTTACAATAAGTTTTGTTTGAGTTTTTGATCCTTTATCTTGTCCTTATTATTTGTAACATTTTAGTGAAAGAAGGTACAAGTAAGCTAGGCTGCTGAGAATGAGATCATGTCTCACATAATCGTTTTTATTTTTAAATGGAAAATGAAATCCAATTTGTGAATTAATAATCTAGCATATTGACTTTGGGTTTAGTAGTTAAAGTTTCATTCTCTTCTCTCTCTATATATATATTTTCTATTGTTGGAAATCAAGTGGAAACTTCCCAAGAAACTGAGGATGAAATTTCTATTCTTTTCTTAGTCTGCTAAGTAACTTGCTCTTCTAACATTTGAATGAGGCTGAGTCATTCCCTACGTAATTAATTCCATCTAATAGTATGAAATATTAGATTGTTTCGGATTTTGGTTTGAATAGTCAAATTCTCTCCCGGTTTTCCATTTGTTGGGCAATCAAATTGAACCTTCAAGAGATCTAGGAAGAAATTGAATAAACCTTTTTTGTCAGTCTCTAGAATCTAACTTTCCCAAGCAATATGTATCAACATTCTTAAGAATTAAGATCACTAATATTATTATAAATTTTACTTTTTTTAAATTAATGTGGCCAGAATATGATAATTATTGGGTCACTTATACATCATAACAAATGAGTGTTTGAGTTACTTTTTTGTGATTGGTTGCAAATCCCACTTGTTTGGGAGGGAAGTCAAAGAACAGCTTAGCAGAGATTCCAATCGGATAAAGTTTTTTATTTTTTTTAAGAAAGATTATTGTTAAGTAGTTAATATATATATATATATATATATATATATATAATTAAAAAAAAAAAAAAAAAAAAAAAGGAGAGTTTG
Source organism: Quercus agrifolia (assembly GCA_029955455.1). Lineage (NCBI taxonomy): Eukaryota > Viridiplantae > Streptophyta > Magnoliopsida > Fagales > Fagaceae > Quercus > Quercus agrifolia. The sequence continues at coordinate 22,029,558 of JARQAD010000010.1, forward strand.
AGTTTGTTTTGCATTTAGATGGCAGTTTTGTGAGTCTTCTAGTTTTGTTGTTCGGTTAATACCATTGAAAAAGTTTGCGGTGCAATGGCCTATGAAATTACTTTTTTTACCTCTAAAAGCAATTATAGGTTAAAGAAAATGAAGGTGTTTTTTTTTTTTTTTGGGGGGGGGGGGTCTTTTTGTTTAGTACTTCCTTTGAAATTACTCTATTACGGTATTACCACTAGAAATATGGACGGGCTAAAAAATTGTGAGGATCTTATAGTCTTTTTGTTCTCAAGTGTATTAGTTAACTACGCCAGTGAACACTCTTAGCAAGTTTTGGCATCTAGCAGAAGTTTGGGGACTACTTTTACATGCTCTCTTGTCACTAATTAAAGTAGAGAGGGAAATGGATATGTGAGCAGAAAGTATGGATTGAAACTTGAAAACGATTACTTTAATTCTATCGAAATTGATATATCTGATATGTTTGTTTTTGTTATTTTTTCTTGGTGGAATTTTATAGCATTTTTTACTTTGGCGGAAACTTTTTGGAGTTTATTACTTAAAAAAGAAAAAGAAAAAACAACAACAACAACAACAACAACAAGAACTTTTAGTAATTAATAAAATAGTTTTGTTGAAACAATGTCTAATATTCATTTTCATTTCTCAATATCCTCAAATAATAATGCCTATGTAAGCCTCTTTGATTATAATGTTGCTTATGTAAGCCTCTTTGATTTTCCAGATCTTCTATATCTTTTTCTAATCTATTTTCACTTATAACAAGTGGGAGGGGGTACAAATCCAAGTTTTCCACGTAAAGAGAACAAATCAATTGTATTGAACTACATGGCTCTCTCTATTTTTCTTTTGGATAGGAGAGTTACATGTTTCTTGACCTTTCTTTGTTATCAAAATGTCTCTTGCACAAGGTGCATGTTCAAAACTAGTAATATATAAGGACACTACTTAATCCAAAAACCTAACATATTAATTTAGATCAAACTATCTTATATTAATCACTCAATCTTGTTATCATTATCTAATCTTCACTTAGACGTGTATATCACGTCTATCTAAATAAATACATTTAAATAGGTTACAATAATATCTTAGAACTAAAAAGTCTTTGGGGTTGTCAAGGGTCTTATAATTGAATTAGTACTTCTCCATATATAAAGTACTTGGGGATTCAGGGGAAAAAATGGTTCAAACTACAAAATTAGCAGTATATTATAATTATTTCTATAAAAAAAAAAGTCTTTAATGGACTGTCCCACATGTGTGCCTATTTCGGCTTTGCCCAAATGAAATTTGGTTTGGTAGGTTTTTGAACTTGAGCTCATCTCATTGGAGGAGTTGGATATGCCAATAAACTTAAAGGTTGTTGGCAACTTAGCTTAATTCTCCTAATGATAAAAATAAATAATAAAATAATAAAAAAAAGGAAAAAATAAATCTAGTCTAATTAGCGTGTAGTATATATGATCAACTTCGAGCCTAAAACTCAAGTAACGAGGTTGTTTTCTTCAATGGATTTATAAGTATGTGCTTCTTTTGTTCTATGGGGAAGAAAAGAAAAAATGAAGATATTTCTCCACTTTGTCCCTTCAAATTTATTGGTATTTGACTACATTTTCTAGTAAATTATCAAAAGAATATGGAATGGACCTCCATAGAGATTAATGCATTGCCTTAGAATGTGAGTATGTTCATAAGAACCAAATATAAACCGTGTGCAAATCCGAGTAGCTAAAAACTCAGACAAACGGATAAATTTTTAATTAAACAATTTATCACCAAGTGCTAAAATGATGACAGTTTGATTGTTCACCAATACTAGACCAAGTCACCAACCCATCTCAATTAGTTGAAGAATATTCAAACTAAACTTCTTAAATTTCGAGTCAACTCTCTATTTTTTAATTTATAATATCTGACATTTACATATCTTCAATGCAAAATAAAGTTTTACTTACCTTTTTTTTTTTTTCTTTTTTTAGGAAAAAGTTTTACTTTACTTTGACTTTTCTTTTTCTTTTTTCTTTTTTTGGATTGGCCATGGTACAGTTATTGACTAGACTTAAGAGCCGTTTGGATCCACGTTTGTCCACGTCTGGTGTTTGCGTTTGCCTCTTTTTCTTTTTCTTTTTCTTTTTTTCTTTTTTTCACGCGTTCAACTTTTACTGTTTATCACTGTTTACATACTGTTCACGTATTTAAAAATATTAAAAATAAATTCTACGGTATTATTTACATATTTAAAAATTATTTTACTACAATATTTTCAGTTTTCAATTTTCAGTAAAAATAAGTTGTATCCAAACGGACTTTGACTATTGACCCAAGAAAAATTCTTGAGCCACATAAAGTGACACAACATTGACTACAATTCACTCAAGTGGTGAGTTGTAGTTGGTGAAAAAGATAGTGAATCCATGTGAGGACACTTCTCCACCGATCGCAACTCATCACATGGAGGAGTTGTGACCCATATCAGCAATACTCTCTCTATTTTTCCTCATGCACACGGGAGCAATTGTCTCTATATGGCTGCGGTTTGGGCTAGCCAGAGTTAACATTAAGACCAACCCATGACCTTAATGGCTAAATGCTTCATTGGCAACCATTGGGCCTGCCTAAACTTGAGATGCCCAAGGTGATCATTTGCAAATTTTATTCAGGGGTTCAGCTCAGCAAATAATGGGTTGTGTAACGTTTGGGCTGGTAATAAACTAAAGGCTTCAGTGTTTTTTTTTTTTTTTTTTTTTTTTTTTTTTAGAAAAAATCCATGAGATTAACTTAGAAGTTAGAATACGTTTTTAGGAGGTCTTAAACTAATAATTGCATGGATTTTTCACTTCAAAATCCTTTTCATCCATAACAACCATGGGACTTTTTCATAAAAATGATTTTTAGAATAATTTCTCCTTAAACCACTTTCCATAAAATCAAAGTTGACTTTGCACGTGAAATTTCATTTTTCTATAAGACAAAATTTCACTTCAAACATGTTTAGAGTTTTTGGCTCTAACCACCAATAGAAGAAAGATTAAATTAATTTTTATCATTTACAATGCTCATGACTCAGTTAACCCAATCAACCAAGTGAGTCATTGCACATGATGAGGCATATGTTGATAGGAATCACCTTATTCCTATCCAAATAAGAAGAAATAGGGGATTTGAAAGAACAATAGAACAAAGAGAGATTAGAGAGAAAAGAGATAGGGTGATGTGAACCTCAATCGACGCGTTTTGAGACCCAACAAACAATATTGGAATACTTGCCCAAGAAAGCTAAAATTCAGATTTTTAATAGAAACCTTGACCGAACATTTATAATCGAAACATGAACCAAAGGTATAAGTATAGCACCTTGACCCAATGATTATAATTGAATCACGAACCAAAGGTATAAAGTTTGAACGCCACAAGAAAGAATCTCTGATAAGTTCAGAGTTCTTGAAGAACCAAAAGAAGAGCAAAGTCTCACATTTTCTGATTTTTTTTTTTTTTATCAATAATTTCTTTAAAACGTTTACAGACTTAGGGGCCTATTTAAGGGCTCCATAAAACTTGACATACAAGAAAATATATTCTAAGATAACTCCTAATTGATACCTAACCATATCAGGAATCAAATTTGACCTAAAAAACATTAAATGCACCTAAAAACAAGGAAATAAATCACCTAAACCTAAAATAACGTTTTTTACATAAAAATACCAAAATAATAAATTACAATAATTAAATAGTAAATTGTGTCGTACATCATAGGGATTAAGAAAAAAGGAAAGACACAGGAATTTGCATTAGTTTTCTCATTGATTCCCACATTCAGAACCTACATTCCTTTATACCTAAGCTTAACAGAATTGGGATACATTGACAATTCCTATAACTGCTACTAACTAACTAACTAACCACCCCATCCCTTAATAGCTATAACTAACAGAATAATACCAATTACAACTATTCCTTAACTAACTACTCAAGACTTAAACCCATATACATGGTAGTAGCAACCTCTGATCCAAGCACAGCAGCCCTTGGCCACATTAGCACTGCACGCACCAACCATCAGCACTGCCCGCACCAATCATCAGCACCCCACACACCAGTCTTTAGCACCCCATGCACCAACAACACCAATACCTAAAGCACTCCTATCATTCCATCCCCCTTTGAAAACCTTGTACACAAGGTAAAACAAGTACAACCTAAATTGTAATAGCTAATCACATTGTCCACAAGGTAAAACATGTACAACTCAAATCAAGTGAACAATGATGAAGTAAAGCTAAATGCAGTAAGGCTGAATACACCAACACCACCCCCTTAAAGCACCTTACCCACCTCACAAAGTAAAATTGCAGCATTGGAATCCCTAACAAATTGAAATGATCATTGCAGTAGTTGCTTCCATCAAATGCAGCAACTACTAGTAAAGATGAAATGTCCATTGCAGCAGCTACTTCCATCAAATTGCAACAACTACTAGTAAAGATGAAGTGACCCATGCAGCAGCTACTAGGAAAGATGAAATGACCATTGCAGCAACTACTAGGAAAGATGAAATGAGGTAATAGCACTGGCATTCCCTCAAAGCACCTTGCCCACAAGGTGAGGGAATTGAAGTTGTAGCTTGTACAAAGACTTCCACATAGCACAGTCTAGAGACTACCCAAACCACTAAACTAAGACCTCAGTAATCTGCCTACTCCTCAGTTGCTTAGACCTATGCTGTAAAATAGCAATAGGCTCAGGATTGAGACAACCATCAGCATCCACAGGAGGAAGAGTAGGAATAGGGGAATGTAAGCACCCAATTTAGGCTTCAAGCAAGAAACACGGAACACTGGATGAATCAAACAATCTGGAGGCAATGCTTTATAAGCCACTGGTCCAATCCTTTGTAAAATTTGAAAAGGGCCAAAATACCTTAAAGATAACTTGTGAAACCCCTTAGAATGAAGAGATAGCTGTCTATAGGGCTGAAGCCTAAGGAAGACCCAATCACCAACTTGAAAAGACTTGGCAGACCTATGCAAATCAGCTTGAGCCTTCATCCTAGCTTGGGCTGCAACCAAATTTTGCTTAAGAAGGTCTAAAAGAGTAGACCTGTCATGTAGCACAGTATCCACAGTAGCCACTCTAGCAAAACCAGGCACATAATCCAAGACCTTGGGAGGGGAAAATCCATAAAAAGCCTCAAAAGGAGACATCTTAGTAGAAGTATGGTAGTTGGTGTTAAACCAAAATTCAGCCAAATACAACTAAGAAGCTCAAGAATGAGGTCTGTCTCCTATAAAAGCCCTTAGATATTGTTCCAAACTATTAACAACCTTAGTTTGCCCATTAAATTGAGGGTGGTAGGCTGATGACATTGCCAACTCAGTGCCTTGTAGCTTGAACAACTCCTTATAGAAGGTAGAGGTAAAAGCAGCATCCCTATCACTCACAATTAACCTAGGGAGACCATGCAGCTTAAACACAGTAGTCATGAAAATCTAAGCTACCTTGGTAGTAGTATAAGGATGTGACAAGGGCATGAAGTGTACAAACTTAGCAAGCCTATCAACTACAACCAAAATGACATCATAACCATCAGATTTTGGAAGACTAGTAATGAAATCCATGCTAATATCCAGCCATGGTTTGTCAGAAATAGGGAGTGGTTGCAATAAACCAGCAGGTTTAATAGTGTCCACCTTGATTCTTTGACAAATCTCACAAGTTTTAATGTGCTCCTTAATGTCTTTCGTCATACCATACCAAAAAAAAAATATTGCTATACACGATGCACAGTTTTCAAGTACCCTGAGTGGCTCCCCAATGGACTGTCATAAGCATGCTGTAGGACCAACGGTTTCAAGGGAGAATCAGAACTTAGGAACACTTTACCCTTATAAAGTAAGGTGCCATTCTGAAGAGAAATGTGAGGAAGAGTAGGGTTAAGGGCTGCCAAGTCAGAAAACAACTTTTGGTACTCTGAATCAGTCCCATATCCATCTTTCAAAACATCTAACCAAGTAGGACAAGGGAAGGAAATTAGGTACAGCTATGCATGCTCAATCTCGGACAATTAATCAGATGTTGAAGCATCAAAAGCCTTAAATCTCCTAGAAAATGCATCTGCAGCCTTATTTTCCTTGCCTTTCTTATATTCAACTAAGAAAGAATATCACAAAAGTTTGGTAATCCACTTTTATTGAGCAGGAGTACCCACTCTTTGCTCCAAAAGGAACATCAAGCTCTGTTGGTCTATCTTAATGAGAAAAGGCTTGCCAACCAAAAAAGGTCTCCACCTTTTCACTGCACTGACCAAGGCCAAGAATTCTTTCTGATAGGTAGACAAATGTAAGCTTTTGCCTTTAAGAACTTGACTATGGAAAGCTAAAGGCCCATGATCTTGCATTAAAACAGCCCCAATGCCAAGACCAAAAGCATCACACTCCATAACAAAGGTTTTAGAGAAATTAGGAAGAGTTAACACTGGTGGATTGGAAACAGCCTGCTTAAGAGCTTCAAAAGCTATGCAATAACACCATAATGCTGAATGAATTTCCTGTAATACCCTACCAAGCCCAAGAAACCCCTCAAAGCCTTCACTGACCTAGGAATAATCCATTGTTGCATTGCTATAGTTTTCTTGGGATCAGTCCTAACTCCCTCAGCAGAGATAAAATGGCCTAAATATTCCACCTCACCACAACCAAAGACACACTTAGACTACTTAGCATACAGTTGATTGGAAAGCAGGACAGATACGATAGTCCTTAAGTGAATGAGATGATCATCTAAGGACTTGCTAAAAACCAATATGTCATCAAAGAAAACTAGGACAAACTTCCTTAAATAAGGCCTAAAGATGTGATTCATTAAGGACTAGAAGGTGGATAGGGCATGGGTCAACCCAAAAGGCATGACAAGGAACTCATAATGCCCCTCATGGGTCAACCCAAAAGGCATGACATTGTAAGGGTGTTTAACACATTCTTCACATGTAATAGAATTCTTAAGAGATGTCTGTGGTTCAAGACCATTGATTTACCCTTTTAGCTTAGGAACCTTAACGTAACCTTTAATTAGTTAGGAATAAAATGAATTAAACATGGGTGACCAATCTGATAGGAATGACAGTTTGGGCCATTGTTGTTCAAGTGTTAGTTTCTATGACAACTGTTTGTTAGTTACAAATGACAGTTGTGTGTTAGTTACAAGATTAGTTAGTTAGTGGCTGTGACAGTTTGTACAACTGAATAATAGAAGAGTTATCTGCAATTGTAGTCATATATAAGGGGACAGATCTTAATTGAGGAGATGATAATATTACTTCTCTCTTATGGCCTGTTTGGAAGTTTAAAAAAGGAGGGAGAGTAGAGTAAAGGGAGGGAGAGTAATTCAATTACCTTGTTTGGAAGTTTTTTAAGGAAGAAGGGGGAGGAGTTTGGAGGGGTTTCAACCACCTCTAACCCCTTTGTAAGGTTTAATTTAATCAACCATCTTGTTAGCTTTATTCCGTGCCAAATTTGCTTGTATTTTAGCAATTAGTAACCCTGTATTTAGGTGGGAATCATGTAAGGGTAGTGTGTGAAAGAGTGTGAAGAATTGCTCAAGTTTGTGCAAAGAAGCAGGGACTAGCGACTGGATCTCGCGGGTGGCTCACGGCTGCAAGCCGCCATAATGATGCACACGTGCCAAGCATGCCAAAAGCTGAAGTGTCGCGCCAGCTGTTGCACTACAGGACAAAAGTCCCAGGCTGACCAGGCCGTTTACTCGCGGCTTAAACTCGCAACTCAACTTAGTCGCGTGGTCAAGTCACCAGAACACCCTGTTTGGGAAAATCTGACTTTTCACATTCCTTCTCACCCTACTATATATATACCCTTATACCCACGATTCAAAGAGAGCTTCCAGAGAGAATTTTGAGAGAGAAACCCTAAAGAAAACAAGATTTACTCATCCACAATTTTTACCTAAGAGACTCTTCAAATTCCTCTACTTTCTTCTTCTCCATTATCAAATCCTTGAGCGGCTTATTACCAAAACCTTTTCTCACCATATTCATTTCTGTGAGAGGGCTATTTGGTGCTTTGGGAAGCAGTTAGGAAGGAACCAATTTCACATTGGTTGATGCTATGGTCAAGTAGCGAAATCCGAGAAGCTAGAAAAGAAATACGTTCGGCGCAACCTTATTGGAGCAAGAAGCTTGGAGGGCTTAGGTACATTGGGTAAATTAGGCTTGGAAGGTCTATTACTGTTCATGTATCCCAACTACATTTTCTAGTGGATTAATTACCGCTTGGAGGGCGGCGGAGAGGTTTTATGCCGAGGGCTTCGGTTTCCTTTTCGATAACACAATGTGTGTTGTCCTTGTGTTTGCATCTCTCTTCCCTTAATCTTTTTCATTTAATTTCTGCTGTGGATGTGATTTTATTTGGTTTAGATTGTTTATCAATTATGTGTTAAGCTTTTGTTCATATTCTACACATTAATTGTTTGACATTAAACTTGAATTGGTAATTTGTAAATTGAGGGTCTAAACGTTCAAGGGTGTGTTATACACTACTTGAACTTTCAATTGGTATTAGAGCAGGTACACTTGTTATGGTTTAAATACCAAAGTGTGATCCCTAACCCTTTGTGTTTATTTGCCATGGATTGTGCTTTGTATGCCTCTTTGTATGATTTGGTTGATGATAAATGTAGCATGTCACGTGTTTGTGAAAATGCCTCTATGAGTGTGAATCCTCATGATTGTGATGCTACGTTGCATGAATCATTTGATGTTGTTAATGTTCCAAATGACAAACTCTTGAAGAAAAATGCTAAGAAGTTTCAAAAGAATTTGAGCAAGTTATTTTGTGAAAATGATGATTTGATTGCTAAGCTCAATGAATCCAACAAATTGGTTGAGAAATATAAAAAACTTGCTAAAGATTCTCTTGAAAAGCTAAAAGAGTTTGAATATGGACTTGGATGCTAAACTTGTTTTGTCTAACAAACTTGTTGATGAGTTAAAATGTGAAAATGAATCTCTTAAGATGCATGCCAAGTGTTTGATTGTTGAACCTATTGATAAAAGGGATGATAATATTTGTTGCAATCATGTTGTGGTACCCGATTTTGTGCCTATTGTGTGTTCTACCTCAAAGGACAAATCGGTATACATTCCTCCACATAAAAGAAATCAAAAGGTGGAGAGAAAGGCTGTTAAGTCAAAGCCTCTGTTTAAGTCTCAACTTAAGGCTTTGGATGGATTTAAATTTGTTCCAACTTGCCACCATTGTGGTGTAATTGGTCATATAAGACCTCAATGTCATAAGTTAAAGAGAGAACAAAACTATATTGCTAGATCCCTTCCTAAAAAGCCTAGTAGACCTAAACACATTATTTGTCACCATTGTGGTGCTTTTAGTCATCTAAGACCTCTTTGCTCTAAGTTTCATGCTCTTAAAAGAATTAAAAGAAAAGAGAAACTTGAGCTTCTTGGAAGTTGTGCTAAAAAGAGTAAACCGGTTTTGAGTGAAAATAGCATGTTGTTAAAGAAAATGTTTAATACTCTTAACTCCTTAACTATGTGCATCTCCAGTTCTCATTCTTCTAACACTCATCTCACTTCTCTTGAGACACTCATTAAAAACAATCATTCCGTTTGAATGAGGAAGGGTTCTTATGTTTGAGCTTTTGCTCTTTTGGTCTTTAATCTAATTCTTTCAATTTTTGTAAGACCCTTCATGCATTAAATGCTTCATTGTCATGCATTTGTGCATCATACATCTCTTTATATGCATTGTTTTGATTGTTTTTGCATTTGATCTTATTTTTTTGGTTTGTGTGAGTAAAAATCCAAAACCATATAAAAAGTGAAAAATTCAAAAAGTTTGATCGTACATGTTTAAGCACATATCACATGTGAGTTTTGCCTTGTACCTTCGTACAAATGACTTTATGCATTTATGAGCTTAGCTTGTTCTTTATGCACTTATATCTTTGTGGAAGAAATCTTGAAACCTATGTGACTGTTGTAAATAGATCTTCAATCTTGTCATGAATGATTAGCGAATGGTTTTTGTTGATCTTTAGCCATGCATAGACTTGTGCCTATATATCTTCCCACTCTTTATTTTTTGTTTTTGCTAAAAAGAGCTCTCAAAATGTAAATCTCCAAATGAGAAGAGATATTGAGCTGCAAAAGCCTATCGCACATACTAGTATTCGACTAGGAAAAAGGGAAAGCGACAAAAAATAAAGTGTATGATTCTTTAAAAGGCCAATGGCTATCCCATCAAAGAGAAATATCAAAAGTCATTCTCACAACGAGATGTAATTGTTTCAAAAAGATCTAATGTTATGACTGGAAAAAAAAAAAAAATAGAGTCAAATGTAAAGCTCTAAGTTATGTTATCAAGTCTTGTGGGAGGTCATATATGCATTCTTCTATAATTGAGATGGGTCACATGATCTAGTGCTAATTGTGTATACCTTGGTTGAATTGATCATTGAAACTTCACATTAGACTAAGGGTTATCTCATTGTTGATATCCACACACAAGTTTATGTTCAATGAATGCCATATTCATTTGTGTGATTGTACTTGTTAAAATGTGTTTTCACATGCTCAATCTTTGTTGATTCATACACAAAAAGATTTTTAAGTGTTTTAGGTGTTTTTGGAAAGTATTTTCTTTTTACAAAAACTGAAAAATTTCAAAAACAGTGTTGTCCTATTTTGGCAACTCAGTCGCGGGTCATCCAAGTCGCATGCTATAGCCGCGTGCTCGCCTGTTAATTTTGACAACTTGTTCGCGAGTGAAAGATCCAATCATGAGGGGTACACAGAGATTTTTGCGGCTCAGCTCGCAACTCCCTCACGGGTAGACTTTCCAGTCGCGAAAAACACTTAGAAAATTTTTCCACAATTTTTTCTTTGAGTGTTTTGGCTGCTTGCCTTGGCGATTTGTTGGCGACTCACCCCAGTCGCAAAAAACGCGTGTTCTACATTTCGAAGACAATTTTTAAAACTTTTTCAATTTTTTTCCTCGAATTTTTGTGACTATTCACTGTCTTCCCCATTTCTTTTTCAACTAAAACTAACCCAAACACTCCTCAAACTCCATTTCTGCATCATTTCTTCTCAAAGAAAAGGTATGGGTTTTCTCTATCTCACTTCATTTTACATGTTTTGAGTCTAATTTTCTTGTTTCTATGAGTGTATTGGTGTCATTATGATTTTGTCAAATGTCATACTCGTTCAAGGGTTTGCTTTATCTTGGTGATTGTTCGTTGTTTGAGAGTTAGTGTTTTTGACTTTATTACTGATGTTTGTATGTTGTCTGGGGTCTGTACACTGTATGATAGTGGTTGTTTCATTCATATCATGTTTATGGTATTCTATCACGTTATTTGTCATTTGAATACTTGTAGTGCTCAGTGGCCACTTGATTCCGAGGTATTGATGTACATCTCCATAATTGCTTGCCTATTCCACTTATCGTGTCCATGTTGCCTTTGACTACTTGTCTCTATCCTGATTCTTGTTTTTGTGGAGTGAAATCTCCCTGTTTCACATTCTTATACCTGAATCTAACCAAACTGATGTGTATGCCTTGTGGTATTGCATTTGGCTCTTTGCTGTGTGACCGGTCTCTTGCAGATGACTCGTCATTCTCCTAAAGATAAAAACATTGTTCCTAGTGATCAATCAACTTCGATTGCTAAACGAACTCGACTATCATCTCAATCATCTAAAGACTTCAATTGTGAGAGGTTTAGAACTCCTCTTAACTCACACATCTACTCAAGCATCTTTGACTTGGCATCTCCTATAGTGGAACGTGTGGTTAAGTCCAACACTTTGACCACTACTTTTGTCCCTTGAATCTTTGAATCAAGAGATTGGGCAGCCTTATTCGGGAATTTTGAAGACCCAATGGATGAACTGGTCAAAGAATGCTACTTCAATATTAGTGACCTTGGAGTTAAACTGATTTGCTGGGTGAGAGGAAAGGAATTTATCATCAACCCGAACTCCATAGTCGAAATTCTCCACATCACAAGACCTCAAAATATGAATCTAACTCCAGAGATTCATGACATTCTAGAAGTTCTTGGACTTGACCATGAAGTCTCTAGTAAAGGCACCTCTATAAGTACTGCCAAGTTTGTACCTAAGCTGACTACTTTGAAGCTGATCATGTTTTCCACTCTTTATCCGTTGTCCAACACAACGTTCATCAATCTCAGAAGAGCTCAATTCCTATGTGATCTTATTACAGGAGTGTCCATTGACATCTGTGCCCACATCTTTCAAACTATAAGGAAGACTGCGGCTCGATCAGCAACACGTGGATGTATTCCATTTTACAGTCTCATTATGAAGTTCATTCTTCGTGAAGGTATTAATCCTCCCTCAGATGGAAAAATGATGACCCGTCCGCGTCCAATTTCTATGATCACTCTCAAAGCAAGCAAGAGTCATTCTTCTAGAACTCCTAAGAATAAGCCACCCACATATGAAACTCCACATGTTCATGCTCCAATTACACCTACCCAATCAACTGGCACTTCATCCATTCCTCCTGGGTTTCAAACAACCAAGCAAAGCCACTTAATTACGAATGTGGCTCATCAGATATCAGAGTTAGAACGGCTTCTTCACTCCTTTCACAATCAAACTCAGATGCGTCTCACAACTATTGAGACACAACTAGATGCTATTCAACAAAAGCTCGAAGAAAGCTTTTAGCTATTTGTGCCAAAAAGGAGGAGAGCAGTAGCACATAGTTAGGAGGAGAACAGCACAAGAATGAGAAGGAGTGTGCATACAAAAAGGGGGAGTTGTGTATAATACACATATATTTATACCCATCTTTATTTCTATTTATGGTTATAGTTTTTGTGTTTTGGATAATTGTTGTTATTATAGGTTGGGTTTGTTACACTGTGATTATGGGTAATGTTTGTTTTTAAACTTATAACTCATGGATGTTTTTGAAATTTTGGTATATTCTATATATTGATGATGTTTTTCAGTATATAATTTTGTTTGTGCCCATGTTGCTTTTGTAAGCTTTTAGGGTTGTGTTTTACGCATAGTTTGTAGGCTTTATGATGTGTACCACGCTTTAAGCAGCCTTTATGCATTGTTTATTCAGTATTTCTAACTAAATGTCATGCATTTTCCATTTAAGTACTGTCACTCTTATGCCTTTGTAGGATTGTTCCTAGATGCATATACTTAGTGTATTATGCATTAGTTAAGTGTTGGGCATGCAAGTGATTTGCATTGAACTTATTAGCTTGTATGTCCAAGTGTTCATTCCAAGTGTGAATGAGCATTGTGGTCACTACCTTGTAGTGATTGCTTGTTTGATCAAGCCATGGTTTGTTTCTTAACTACATCTTTGCTTGTCACATCATGCTTGCTTCATATGCATTTCATGCTTTTCTGTATACAATGATCATGGTGTATTGTTGTGTTTCAGGAGATTCATGTTCATATGATTCAAGAGCTTCACAGTTTCTAGAATTAGGTGTGAGTGAGTTATGTTCAACTGTTCCCAACTCACATGTTAAATCTAGAGTCTGTTTTAGGGTTTTGTCACGGAATAGCCAAAGGGGGAGATTGTAATGTTGAATTTAATCAATCATCTTGTTACCTTTATTCCATGCCAAATTTGCTTGTATTTTAGCAATTAGTAACCTGTATTTAGGTGAGAATCATGTAAGGGTAGTGTGTGAGAGAGTATGAAGAATTGCTCAAGTTTATGCAAAGAAGCAGGGACTCGCAGCTAGATCTCGCGGGTGGCTCGCGGTTGCAAGCCGCCATAATGATACACACATGCCAAGCATACCAAAAGCTAAAGCATCGCGCTAGCTATTGCACTACAGGACAAAAGTCTCGGGCTGGCCAGGCCATTTGCTCGTAGCTTGAACTCGTGACTCAACCCAGTCGCGAGGTCAAGTCACCAGAACACTCTGTTTGGGAAAATCTGACTTTTCACATTCCTTCTCACCCTACTATATATATACTCTTATACCCACGATTCAAAGAGAGCTTCCAGAGAGAATTTTGAGAGAGAAACCCTAGAGAAAATAAGTGACTCATCCACAAGCTTTACCTAAGAGACTCTTCAAATTCCTCTACTTTCTTTCTCTCCATTGTCAAATCCTTGAGAGGCTTATTACTAAAACCTTTTATCACCATATCCATTTCTATGAGAGGGCAGTTTGGTGCTTTGGGAAGCAGTTAGGAAGGAACCAATTTCACATTGATTGATGCTATGGTCAAGTAGCGGAATCCGGGAAGCTAGAAAAGAAATAAGTTCGGTGCAACCTCGTTAGAGCAAGAAGCTTGGAGGGTTTAGGTACATTGGGTAGATTAGGCTTTGAGGGTCTATTGTTGTTCATGTATCCCAACTACATTTTCTAGTGGATTACTTACTGCTTGGAGGGCGGTGGAGAGGTTTTACGCCAACGGCTTCGGTTTCCTCTTCGATAACACATCGTGTGTTGTCCTTGTGTTTGTATCTCTCTTTCCTTAATCTTTGCCATTTAATTTCTGCTGTGGATGTGATTTTATTTGGTTTAAATTGTTTATCAATTATGTGTTAAGCTTGTGTTCATATTCCGCAAATTAATTGTTTGACATTAAGCTTGAATTGATAATTTGTAAATTGGGGGTCTAAACGTTCAAGGGTGTGTTATACACTATTTGAACTTTCACCTTCATTTTTAATTTCCCCAAATTGGAGAGATTTGGAAGGAGAGTAGAGTAGATAAATTATTGACTAGATAAATTTCTCAATTTACCTCTTCTAAATTAATAATAAACCAATGTTGCAAGTCCATTTTCAAATAGGGGTAAATTTGTCTATTTTAATCATTTCCTCTCCTCTCCATCCTAATTTTAAAAACATCCAAACAATGTGGAGGGGAACCATTCCCCTCTACTCTTCTCCCCACTACTCTCCTCCCCTCTACTCCCCTCTACTCTCCTCCCTCTCTAAACTTCCAAACAGGCCATTACTTCCTTTACCCTTATTCAACTCTAGAAGGCCTAGTTCCCTTGAAAAACTACCTATATTGCTCTCAACTCTTGATAGAATTACTTGATTCTCTCATTTGGTATCAAAGCCCTTCTGTTATAATGATAGAAACTTGATTCTTAGCTTCTCTCAATGAGAAAGTTAGTACCATTTCAAGAACTACATATCAACATGAACAAGAAATACGTGAGTTTCATCAAAAGTTTGATGTTGTGACCAATGTGTTACAAACTCTATCCGAAACTGTGCAAAGTCCCGCTAGATCTGGAAATAAATGGCAACAGAGGCCTTCTTCACTAGTGAGACCCTATTCTCCAATTGTAATTAGTCAACAGGAATCAACTCTAACAAGAAGGCTCACATTGACTTTTTGTCATTGCAATAGCACCTTATTACAGCATCTTAGTTGTTATTGCAACAAATTTTTTATTGTTTTAAGCATTTTTTCTTTTAGTGCCTATACTACTAGTTTTGAATGAAGAAAACCTATTTCCAATTTAATTTTAAGTCATGTTAAACATGCAGATACATTGAATTTTATGGGTTAGTATATGTACGTAATGAATTAGATCTTTCTAGCAATCGGTTGTATGGTCACCCGTTTTGGTTGGATACTCTTAACTAAAAGTTACCTAGATCCCGGGACAATGTTCCTACTATTTTGGTCAAATACTTGGAGGCTGAAAGTTACCTAGATCACAAGCCAATGTTTAAGGTGTTGGATGATCCTAGAAATCCAATTCTTGAGCCCACTTAGTGTGTGATTTTGGTGGATTTGTTTGATCTAAAGGATTTGGTATGTGATTGCTTTATACTCACACTTGTTTGTCTCATATGAAATGCTAATATTTTAAAATTTTATGTAGTTGCATTCAATGATTTGTGAGATCATGAAACAATAAGTGATACATAAATCAAGAATGCATGTCGAAGTGAGAGGTATTTATATAAATCAATATGTATATATAGTTCTTTGTCGATGGGGATAATTTTCAACCAACTCTCAAAATGAATGATTAAAAGGGAAGACCCACCTTGAAAAGGACAATCAACCTATGGGCCAACGGATCAGGTAATCCTCGATCTTGACAACCAATCTCCTAGGGTTTCTATGGGACTTGCGTAGGGCTCACTCACACATCCTTACATGGAAATTGCTTGCACATCACAACCAAAGGCCCAATCACACAATCAAATCTCTTATATATGGAAAGGTAATCTCGAGTATCTCAGGGCCCTTCTCTTTACAAGGAAATTCTTCCATGCCAAGGGATTCAAGTCAGCTCCATACCACTATATAAACCATAAACCTTACCTTTCTTGAGGTATGCGAATTCTCCCTAGCTCTTACACTCTTGATTTCTTGGAAATTCTTCTATCACTAACTTAACCTTCAGAGGGTCTTTAACCAGTATTCCACCAGTCCCCTTTGATTAGTTCTTCTCTTTTGTTCTTCAGATACATCCATAGGCACATTTGTGGACGATCAACTCACTGACGATTTTTGTGCATCATTAGTTGGCGCTGTCTATGGGGACGAGTGATAAGCCATATCGCCATTTCAAAGACAAAAAGTTGTATGGCCTGACACGATCAATGGACACCATGTTAGGAACAGAGGTGTTGAATAGTTGAATTCGAGGACAACTATGCCTCTAAGAATAGAGAAGAGATATGAACAGAGAATTAGAGAGAGGAAATGGACATGGAATTGAGAGAATTGGAATTCAGAATGGTTTTCTGATGCAAGCTCTCTCCTTTCCAGACCTCTAATACCCTCTCAATGCCTCACTCTCTAACTGCCTAACTGCCCAAGCCAGCTGTCAACCAGCTGTCAATATTCTAACAACTAATCGTATTAACTAACTCTTATTTGTTACAATCACTAGTGTGAATGCAGTATATAATGCCAACTAAGCATATAATGCCAACTAAGCAATTATACTTACTATTCTAATATTAGAGTACAGACTGGCAGCACTATTGGATGCCCACCTCATCAACTACTCCTGCATGCCTCATCAGTAACTAACACACTCTTCATCAACAACTTGTACACTTACCTCATCAACACCCCACATGCAGCATCACACGCTCCCTCATGTAGCAGCATACACATAGCTAATCATCACCACACACCTCATCCACTCAATAACATACTCACACATTCTAACAATTCCCTCCCCTTCAAAGCACCTTGCCCACAAGGTGAGGGAACTTCTGTTGCAAAACAAAAAGACTCTCCCAAGTAGCATCATCCTTGCTTTTCATCTTGCCACTGCACCAGCACCTGAGTGATAAGTCTACTCCTCAACTAATGTGACCTGGTAGCTAAAACAGCCACTAGTTCAGGGTTAGGAATCTGATCCATAGTTACAACAGGTAAAGCAGGCCTAGGAACCACCTAAGCACCCAACTTAGCCTTGAGATTGGATACATGAAACACATGATGGATTTGAGAACCTGTAGGCAAATCAAGCTTATAGGAAACCTCTCCCACCTTCTACACAACCTGCTGGGTCCATAAAAACAAGGAGCTAACTTGCCAAACTTCTTGGACTGAATTGAGGACTGCTTGTAAGGTTGCAATCAAAGATACACCCAATCTCCCACAGCAAAGGACCTATCCACCCATTTCTTATCAACAAACCACTTCATTCTCTCTTGTGCAGCAATCAAATTGTACTTGAGTAATGAGAAAAGTTGCTGCCTATCCTGTAGAATTGAATCAACAGCTGCCACCCTTGTAGTTCTTGGAACATAATCCATAAGCTTAGGAGAAGGATATCCATAAAGAGCTTCAAATGGAGTAAGCTTAAGAGAAGAATGGAAGTTAGTGTTGAACCAAAACTCAGCCAAGGGAAGCTAGTCCACCCAGGCTTGAGGTCTGTCAGCAGCAAAGGCCCTCAAATAATGTTCCGAACTTTTATTCACAACTTCAATTTGGCCATCAGTTTGAAGGTGGTAAAAAGATGACATAGCCAAACTAATCCCTTGCAGTTTCATCTATTCAGACCAGAATTTAGAGGTGAATACTGGGTCCCTATCACTTACAATGGTGGAGGGCAGTCCATGTAACTTAAAAACGAACTGCATGAACAACTAAGCCACCTTAGCAGTAGTGTAAGGGTGAGCCAATGGAATGAAGTGAACATATTTAGTGAATCTGTCCACAACAACAAACACCACTGACTTCTGTTGAGATTTAGGTAGCCCTTCCACAAAATCCATGCTAATGTCAAGCCAAGGCCTATTTGGAATGACCAAGGGCTGTAACAAGCCAGTAGGGAAGCAAGTCTCATTCTTCAACCTCTGACATACATCATATTCCTTGACCAAATTCTTCAAGTCCTTTCCCATACCAGACCAATAAAAGTCCTTCTTGAGTCTATGGAAGGACTTTAAATATCCAAAATGACCCCCTAAAGGGCTTTCATGTACTTGCTTCAAGACAAGAGTTTTTAAAGTCTGATTTGAACTTCCCAAATATAGTCTGCCCTTATAAAACAACAATTCATTACAAAATGTGAACCCCACTGGAACATTCTGCCCTAACTTAATAGCCTGAATTGTTTGCTGGATGGCTGGATCAGTGACATAACCTGCTTTGAGATCATCAAGCCAATTAGGAGTAGGGAAAGAGATAATGCATAGAGTACCCACTTCACTACAGTCAACATCAACATCCCCAGTAGCTTCTCTTCTTGAAAGTGCATCAGCAACTAGATTTTCCTTACCATGCTTATACTCAACTATAAAGGCATAGCCAAGTAATTTGGTGATCCACTTTTGCTAAGCAGGGGTACCAATCTTTTGTTCCAGCAAATATTTCAGACTTTGATGGTCTGTTTTGATTACAAAAGGTCTTCCAAGGAGGTAAGGTCTCCATTTCTTCACAGCTACCACTAAGGCCAACAATTCCTTTTCATAAGTGGAAAGGGCAAGTGCTTTCCCCTTCAAAGCTTGGTTGTGAAAAGCAATGGGCCTTTGGTTCTGCATTAAGACAGCTCCAACACCCAACCCAAAAGCATCACATTCCACAAAAAATGGTTTGGTGAAGTCAAGTAAGGCTAGCATAGGTGGACTTGACATAGCATCTTTGAGTAATTGGAACGCATGTGAAGCTTCAGGAGTCCAAGTGAAGGAGTCTTTCCTTAACAAAGCAATTAAAGGAGCTGCAATTAAGCCATACCCTTTCACAAACTTCCTATAGTAGCCAGTCAACCCCAAAAACCCTCTTAGAGCCTTCACATCATAAGGAATAGGCCATTGCTGCATAGCAACAATCTTCCTTGGATCTATTTTCACCCCTTCACCAGAAATTAGATGTCCTAAATACTCTACCTCCTTACAAGCAAACACACACTTTGATTGTTTGGCATACAATTGATGATTCACCAATGTTTCCAACACCAATTTAAGATGACTAACATGAGCAGCCAAATCCTTACTATACACAAGTATGTCATCAAAAAACACCAAGACAAATTTTCTTAAGTAAGGTTTAAAAATTGAATTCATAAGTGACTGAAAAGTTGAAAGTGCATTGGTTAAACCAAATGGCATCACTAAGAACTCATAGTGACCCTCATAAGTCCTAAAGGCAATTTTTGGAATGCCTTCCTCCTTCATTCTAATTTGGTGATATCCGGATCTTAAATCCAATTTAGAGAAAACAGTAGTACCAAATAGTTCATCTAACAATTCATCAATGACAGGTATGGGATACTTATCTTTAATAGTCTCTTGATTCAAGGCTTTATAATCAATACACATCCTCCAAGAGCCATTAGCCTTCCTAACTAGAAGAACAGGTGAAGCAAATGAACTGCTACTATTTCTAATAAACCCCACTGACAACAACTCCTTAACAATGTTCTCAATTTTATTTTTTTGATAGTAGGAGTACCTGTAAGGCCTCTGAGATATAGCTTGAGTTCCCTCCTTCAAAGTGATATGATGTTCATGCTCTCTTAAAGGAGGCAGACCTTCAGGAGAAGCAAAAACAGTCTTGTAATCCAGTAATAAAGTAGCAATAGCTTCAGGAATCTGAACTTGTCCTTCTGCAAACAGCAATTGAGGCTGCAACTGGACTGAAATCTGGAGGATCAGTCCCTTCTTCACTAATTGATTCAAAAAAATATCACCATCTTGCAATTGAGAATTAGCACTCTTCAACCCTTGTAATTGAATATGCTTCTGACCATAAGAAAAACTCATTGTGAGCAATTTAAAAGCCCACTGGATTACTCCCAAGGTCCCCAACCACTGAGTGCCTAAAACTAAGTCACATCCCCCTATTGGTAGCACATGTAAGTGTACCAAAAATTCCTCTCCCTGCATCAAGATAGGCACTGCCTTACAAACACCCTGAGTTTTAATTACATCACCATTAGCAACCTTCACTTCCAGAATTTGAGAAGTGTCTACATGGATATGTAATTGTGAAACCAGAATAGCATCAATAAAATTGTGTGTGCTCCCTGAATTAATTAGGATCACAAAGAACCTCTGATTAATCTTCCCTATGACTCTCATCGTACCTGAAGTAGGAATGCCACTCAATGCATAGAGAGTAATCTTTGCATCTTCTTGATCTTGCCCAACTTGTCCAATATAATCTGCATATCCATTTTCCTTTAATTCAGTTAGGTGAACCCCAGAGTTTGCATTTTCCTGAGCCAATTCTACATAATCCAATAGAAATAACATAGCACTCTTGCACTTGTGGCCAGGAGCCCATTTTTCATCATAATTGTAACACAACTCCTTCTTCTTCCTCTCTTCCATTTGCACAGGGGAAATCCTTTTAATGGGTAGCCTTGGTTTAGACTCCAATAGAGAAGGAGCTTTTGGAGGAGCTCCCAAAATATAAGGCCTCCCTTGATCCCCTTGAGTCTTGGAAAACTTCCTGCAACTCCAATTATACTCTTCTTGAATCTTTGCCAACCCAAAAGCCTCATTCAAGGATTTAGGATTAAGCATTCTCATTGGCAGCCTTATCTCATCTCTTAATCCACTTAAGAAACAGCTTAACTTGTGAGCAGCAGATAAACCCTTAATCCTATTGGACAACACCTCAAATTAGGCTTTATACAATGACACTGAAGCAGTTTGTCTCAGCCTAATAAGCGTTTCCATAGGATCGTCATAAGCTGCAGCACCAAATCTTATGTGCAATGCTTGAATCAATGACTCCCAATCAACAAAGAGACCTACTTCTTCACTATCTTGAAACCAGACTAGAGCCTCACCCTCCATATGAAACAAAGCTAGCATCAATTTCTCTGCAGCTAATGTATTGTAATACTTGAAGTATTGGTTGGCCTTGTAAATCCAACCTGCAAGGTCTTCTCCAAAGAACCTTGGAAATTCCAATCTCACAGGACAAGACATAGCCATTGTTGATGAATTAGCATTCCTAGGTTCACCATATGTTGGAGACTAGGGCAATCCACCTTGGTCAGAGCCATTACGCCTCTGCACCAGGATTTTGCTAGTTGTTGATTCATCTCGTTCAAAGTGCGTGTATGCACTAGTGTGAATACAGTATATAATGCCAACTAATCATATAATGCCAACTAAGAAATTACACTTATTATTCTAATATTAGAGTACAGATTGGCAGCACTACTGGATGCCCACCTCATCAACTACTCCTGCATGCCTCATCAGTAACTAACACACTCTTCATCAACAACTTGTACACACACCTCACCAGCACCCCACATGCAGCATCACACGCTCCCTCATGCAGCATCATATACTTAGCTAATCATCACCACACACCTCATCCACTCAATAACATACTTACACATTCTAACACACCACCAACCAAGATACCGAAAACCCGCCCAACGTATTGGAGAGGCAAGTGTAGACCTTCACCATAACGGTTGAATGGCTCACTCAGCGGAACCACGAGTTGGAATGATAATTGGAGCAGCAGAATGATCGAGAGCCAAATGATCAAAATGATGGACAGGAAAGGAATGAACGTGACAACAATCGTCCCTCGATGAACGATTACCAAGAGAGGGACGACCAAGAGGAAAGCAATGCTGTCAGTAGACGAGACCAGCAGGATACCGGTCATCCCTCTGAGCTAGAAGTCGACACGTTGCACATGACGTAAGAGATGCAGACAATGAAAGAGAAGATGGATATGATGATGAATGCTCTGAAGGGTCGCGTGTCTACTAGATTGGACGAACTAGTCCATCATACCGATTCTCCCTTCACTGCACCGGTCACATCCATCCCTCTACTAGCCAAGTTCAGGATGCCACAAGTAAAGGCATACGATGGGTCGAAGGACCCCTCGACCACCTGGAGCCGTTCAAAACCCTCATGCACATGCAAGAGTTCCCGGAAGAGATCATGTGCCAACCCAAGTCTGGTCAGCAAGATAGCCCCCAATTCTGTCTCAACTTTCAAAGAATTAAGTGGGCTCTTTGTCACACATTTTGTTGTGGGCCAACGACACAAAAGGTCCTTGACAAGCATCTTGAACGTCAAACAGCGAGACGTGCCTCAGGTCACATGTCACTCGGTTCAATAAGGAGGCACTACTGATCGACGAAGCTGATGATAAGGTCCTGGTCATGGCCTTTACTAATGGAACTCCGATTCAGAATTTTTTTGTTCTTTATTTACAAGAATGATTTGAAGACCATGCCTGACATGCTGTACCGAGCCACGAAGTACATGAATGCCGAGGATGCCGTAACCAGTAGAGAAGGTGGATCGAAGAAATAAGAAAAGCATGATGACCCCTGTACAGATAGAGGAAGGAAGGCAACTCGAACAGGTGACAAAAGGGACGAATAAAGGTCAAGGCCCCCGCCATGTCGAATGACTAATTTCACTCTGCTCAACACCCCGCACGATTAAGTCCTAATGCAAATTGGGGATGACCCCACCTTGGCGTGGCCTGTTAAGCTAAAGGGAGATCCAAACAAAAGGCCGAGGAATAAGTATTGTCGCTTCCACTGCAACCATGGGCACGACACCTTCGATTGCTATAACCTAAAAGCAACATATAGAAGCCCTCATTAGACAAGGAAAATTACAACGGTTTATAGGGCGATAAAAAGCAAGAGAAAACCTACCAAGGGACTAAGAGCTAAACTGATGAATCGAGGAATGACCTAGGGCCCCACTTAAAGAGATAAGAGTGATCGTTGAGGGGAGTACAATGATTGGATCCTGGAGGAAGGCAAGGAAGACCTACCTACGGATGGTGCAAAATGTCCAGCTCACCGGTTGTCCACCCAAGCTTACTTGGATGGGATGACCCTATGATTAGTTTCCCTGTGGAGGATGTCTGATGAGTCCATCACCCCCATGACGATGCCTTGGTGATCAATCTGGCTATTGCAGACTTCAATACCCGACGAGTCCTAGTGGATAATAGAAGCTCAGCAAACATCCTCTACTATTCAACCTTCCAACAGATGAGGATCGGTAGGGAACGACTCATGCCATCAAACATCCCTCTAGTAGGTTTTGGTGGAATGAAGGTCATGCCCGTTGGATCCATTGCTTTGCCGGTCACCATCGACACCTATCCTCAACAAATCACCAAGGTCGCCTTCTTGTTAGTGGATTGCTCGTTAGCCTACAACGTCATCATCGGGCGACCAACGCTCAATACATGGAGGGCAATCACATCCATTTATCACCTACTACTGAAGTTCCCTATGGAATTTGGGATAGGAAAGGCCTACAAGGATTAGATGGCGGATTGGGAACGCTATGTAACCATGTTGGAGATGGATGAAAATGACCACCATGAACATTGAGGAGCGACGAGTGAATATAGAACCGATGGAGGGATTAGAAACCATCTCCTTGGACGACGAACACGCAGAGCGAATTACTCACATCGTCACACAAGCCAACCCTTTGGTCCAAAAAAGGATGATCCTTTTCCTAAGAAATAACCTGGACATCTTTGCTTAGAGCCATGAGGACATGTCCAGGATCGATCCAAATATCATGCTCCATCAGCTCAACATCTCCCCATCCTTTCCACCCGTTCGACAAAGAAAGAGGGTTTTTGCACAAGAAAGGGGCAAGGCCATAACTGAAGAAGCTCATAAGTTGTTGGGCTCAGGCTTCATTAGAGAAGTCTACTACCCCGAATGGTTAGCCAACATAGTAATGGTTAAAAAGGAAAATGTGAAGTGAAGGATGTGTGTGGACTTCACCGACCTAAACAAAACTTGTCCAAAGGATATCTACCCCCTCCCATAGATCGACCTCCTTGTAGACTCGACGATTAGACACCAATTGTTGAGATTTATGGATGATTTCATTGATTACAACCAGATTAAGCTTGAGGTGTCTGACCAAGGGAGGACATCGTTTGTCACATGCCAAGGCCTATTTTGCTACAAGGTCATGCCATTCGGATTGAAGTATGCGGGGGCAATGTACTAAAGGCTAGTAAAAAAAATGTCTGTTCAACAAATCGAACAGAACATTGAGGTATATGTAGATGACATGTTAGTGAAGAGCAAAGAAGAGGACCATCACCTAAATGATCTTAGAGAGACGTTCGAAACTCTTCGCCTCTACGGAATAAAGCTCAATCCTAGCAAATGTGTGTTCTAAGTATCATCGGGAAAGTTCCTTGGCTTCATGGTATCCCAACAGGGTGTCAAAGCCAACCCCGATAAGATCCAAGCAGAAGACCGTGTACAATTACTCGTGTACTACACCAGCCAGCACTAAGGGGGGCAAAAAAGAGATATCCCCCCATGGAAAAGTTAGCCTTCACTTTGATCACAGCAACCCACAAGCTTAGGCCATATTTCTAAGCACATACCATAGTGGTTCAAATGGACAAGCCCCTTCAGAAAAAAATGGATAATCTAGATGCTGCTAGACGATTGGTCTTATGGGCAATAAAGCTTAGTGAATTCAACATACGGTACCACCTGAGGACCATAATCAAGGCCTAGGCCTAAGCTGACTTTATCGTAGAATTCACAATGGGCAAAACTAACGATTGGGGGCAACCCTATGGAAGGTTCAAATGGATAGGTCATCCAACAAATGTGCTGGAAGGATCGGAGTGGTCGTTCAATCTGCCGAAGGGGACATCATCAAATGTGCTATTCAACTCTAGTTCCCGACAACTAATAATAAGGCCGAATACGAAGCCATTCTCACAAGGCTCGATTTAGGCAAAGCAGCTGGGGCCTTATCAGTTGTCCTTCATAGTGACTCCCAGGTTGTCGCTGGGCATATCAATAAGGATTACAAAGCCAAGGGCAAACAAATGAAAAAGTATCTCAACCTTATTAGAAGACAGACGAATCAAACCTTTGTGGTATAATTCTTAAAAGTCTCAAAAGAAGAAAATGAACATGCTGATCGATTGACCAAAGCTGCATTAGCAAAACACTTTTTGGTCGATAAACAGGTCCTATTCTTCGTTCAACAGTCCACCGCCATTAAGGAATTGGAGATACAGATGATTCCAAAGAGCGCTGACTAGATAACTCCGATCATCTCTTACCTTAAGAACAAGACACTTCTCAAAGACCGTGATGAATTCCGACGATTGAAAGTTCAGGCAACACGCTTCATGCTGATAGCAAATATGCTATACAAGAGAGGTTTCTCTCAACCATACCTAGGTGTTTAACCCTCTACAAAGTGGACTACATCATGAGGGAAGTCCATGAAGGAGTATGCAAAAACCACTTAGGGGCGCGATCATTGGTCCATAAGCTCATACGAACAGGGTACTATTGCCCTACAATGTAAAAGGATGCCTAATCCTACTTGAAGGCATGTGACAAATGCCAACACTTCAGCAATGTCCTAAGGCAACCATCTGAACCACTTGCCCCGATGAACGCCCTATAGCCTTTTGCTTAATGGGGACCGGACATCATAGGACCTTTTTCCAATGGCAATACGACAACTCAAGTTCCTAGTTGTGGGGATCAACTATTTCACCAAATGGGTAAAAGCAGAACCACTGGCAATCATCATGGAGAAGAATGTTTGTAGCTTCGTCTAGAAGAGCATCATCTACCGATTTGGGATCCCTAAGGTCCTCGTCTCTAACAATGGTAAACAATTCGACAATGATGCATTTAGAAACTTTTGCAATCAATTGGGAATCAAAAACCATTACTCTTCACCCGCCCACCCACAAGTCAATGGGCAAGTTGAGGTTATAAATCAATCCTTGCTCAAACTGATCAAGACTCGGCTAGAAAGGGTAAAGGGGATATGACTAGGCGAGCTACCAAGCGTCTTATAGGCATATAGGACAACTACTCAAACACCTACAAGAGAAACACCATTTCGTCTAGCATTCAGGAGTGAGGCTATCATCCTTGCAGAAATGGGAATAATAAGCTACGAAGGGAAGAATGAAAAGGGGATCCGTCTGCACCTGGACCTATTGGACGTGGTAAGGGTGGCTGCTGAGTAATGAATGACATAATACCAAGGCCTTATGGCCAAACACTATAACGCCAAGGTGAAGCCTCGATACTTTCGCATCGGGGACCTTGTCTTGAGGAAAGTGACATGGCCACTAAATATCCCACACAAAGGAAGCTAGGACCCAACTGGGAAGGTCCATACAAAATCATTGATTGCAATAGGAAGGGCACCTATTACTTAGAGACACTCAACGGGCAAAGGTTGCACCATCCATGGAATGCTGAGCACCTCAGAAGATACTATCAATAGTGCATCCACAACAACTTGTGATATCGCTTATGATTTGCTTATGTTATCGCTTTTTTTTTTAGTTTTTGTTTGACAAACTGGTTTTTCAATTGTTCAAACAGCAAGTTGTCAACATTTTTATTCAGTTTATTTTCAAATGGAATTATTATTATCTACAATGAAGAAAGGATTATAAAAGCAAAGTCCTACCTAAGGGGTGGACAGACGATCAAGGATGCCCTCAAGCACCTGATCAAACCCTAACTCCTACCTAAGGGGTGGACAAACGATCAAGGATGCCTTCGTCCACCTTATCAAATCCTAAGTCCTACCTAAAGGATGGACAGATGATCGAAGATGCCTTCGTGCACCTAATCCTTATCAAAACTCCCTACCTAAAGGGTAAACCGACGACTCAAAGAAAGGAGGGTTGGGGTGCAATTACCAACGAGTCATATCCTTTAGTGCCCAATACTAAGATAAACACTCTAAACCGACGATTGACTAAATAATGATAAGGAATAAGGAAAATCGACAAGCATGAACACTTGTACAAAATGCAAGAAAATTAAAGTGAAAACTTTATAAAATTGCTAAAAAATAAGAATGTCAACCCAAAACAAAGGGCAAAGATAACTTAAGCCCAAAACAGGGCATCATCATTGTTTTTGAACTACAAACCAAAGACTAACAAAAAA
Organism: Quercus agrifolia; assembly: GCA_029955455.1. Classification (NCBI taxonomy): domain Eukaryota; kingdom Viridiplantae; phylum Streptophyta; class Magnoliopsida; order Fagales; family Fagaceae; genus Quercus; species Quercus agrifolia. The sequence goes on from JARQAD010000010.1 coordinate 22,057,000, forward strand.
AGGGAAAAGAAAGAAAAATGGTACAAGTAAATTTTTTTAAGGATTGGCAAGGGGGTTGTCAGTCTGCTCTTAAGGGTACATAAGATTGTTGGCCACACCACCAAGCCCATCAGTCACCAACATCTTTTCATCAGTCTTCACATCGTCGGGAGTTGGCTCGACAACAGAAGTTGTCAGGGTAGTAAGCTTGATTTGGATTTGGGAGAAGGTCTGGGAACATGAGGATAACTTGTTTGCAGAATTCCTCAAACCCATCCCCATAGTAACCCCCCATTTCATCGAAATAAGGTTGGGATACCCGGTACTCTTCCTTCACTTTTTCCATATGCTCATGGAGTGCAGCCACCTCAGACTTTAAGTTAGCGTTCTCTTTCACCAGATTGTCGATTTAGTGGGCCATCCCGCTCAACTTGGCCTTCAAATCAATCACCACCTAGCCAAGAGCCCAAGAAGAATCCTTGAATTTCTTCAAGTTATGTACTTCAGACTCTAGATGATCCTTTAAGCGCTGGATCAACGCCTCACGAGATGAACAATAGATTTGTAAAGCCTGCATCCTCACCAAGCCCTAATTAAGAAGGGATGAATCAATGTCAAAAAGAGACGAACAAAATAAAGGGACGAGTCCATATAAGGAGACGAATCAACACAAAGGGACGAATGGAATGGAAACACATACCTTCATCATGTCATGAAAATCGGAGTCACCCAAAGGGTTAGTCTCATGTTCCGAGCACTTGTCCAAATCAACATCCTGGACGATAGTATGAGCAATGTCCACCGTATAGTTCTTATCCTTCACCAACAAAGGAAGAGGAGGAGGGGCAACGGGGCCTTGGGAAGTCATGAGACCTTTCCCCATTCCATGACAAGGAGCATCAACAACAACCTCGGGTGTCTCCAGACGAATGGATGAGCCACTGGCACCTTTACCCGATGACTGAACATCAGAGGTGTGCTTTCTCTTCTTGGAGGGGGTAGGGCCGATGATCCCCTACCTTGAGCTCTCAAGGCAGCAGCCTTCTTGATCTCATCCTACCTATTCTTTGCTACCTGCTTGTTCTTCATTGACTCCATCTCTAAAACCGACAAGTAGGTTAGAAAATGCATAAATTCAAACTGAAACAAAGTAAAAGCGACGAACAAAAACACTTACGAACTCTTGAGAAACAATCCAATCGTCAGGCTTCCTCAGAAAGGATGGGTCCCCCGTAGAAGGCATGAAATGTGTCTAAGTTAACAAGCCTCTTCCAAGACCTCTCCTCAAAGGGTATCTCAAAGACCTTTTTCCAAGAATGCTTCTTGCTTAAGAAAGATCGTCAGGCGCACTATAGCTGAAACAAACAGAAGGGATACATTAGTTAAATAAAAAATGTAAACCGATGACCCAGACAGTACTGACAACTCACCAAACTTGTTCAGAAGCCCCCAAAAGTGGTCATAAAAAAACCCTATGCTATTCCACTTATCGAGATGACACACCCAATTGACCTCTTACACAAAAAAGAACCTAGCCTTCCACTGACGATTGGAATCTGGCATATCAGATATCAACCTTAGGGCGGCCCAACGACACATAAAGTTGTGGATTAAGGGATCCCTTGAGGTTTATAACAACAAAATAACTCCTCTAAATTTACGGAGTAACGGCCTCCACTAAGCTGACTCCATAGCACCTCAGCCCTAATGAATATCCTCTAAGCATTAGGGGCTATTTGATTGACAAACACGCCAATGAAGGAGGCTAACTGGTGATGTAGGGAGGAAAGGGGCAGACGAAGCCCTACTATAAAGGCGGTCTCGTAAAGGTCTATGTTAGATGACCTCCTGTCATAGCACTTCTCCCCTATGTCACCCCTCCTAATGGGCACATTGTCAGGTATTTGGAAATGGGGCCTCAGCCTGCCAAAGAACTCGTCGGTCATATCAACTAGGAAATCATGGATGGACCAGTCGTCTGGAAGGATAACCTCCCTTAGTCGTCGCCCTGAAGGACTGGCTTCCTCTAAAGAGGGATCAGACGTTAACTCCTTATCAAAAACCGACGAGATGTCTGATGAATACCCAAGCCTAGAATGACTATACAAGTTGTCGTCCGAACCTATACAGACCGACGAGGTATGACCACTTGTCACTTCACTATCTCCAGACATCTCTCACCTACAAGTGACGAATGAAAGCTAAGATTCTACTCTACTTCTTAAGTGTGCAACTAACAAACAAAAAGGAAGAGGGAAAAGAAAAAAAGAAACTGACGAAGCAAACCTAAGAAACAGAGGAACAGTAAACCAACAAAGCAAAGGAACCAACGATTGAGCTCTGAGATCGAAATGGAAAATTTTCAGGTAATAAGGAAAATAACGACATTGAACTATTTATAGGATGGTCTAGCACAAAAAACAAATCGTCGCAACTTTTGGTTCCATAAGCCAGAGAGCGACACATGCCCCTAGCCTTGTCAAAAGGATATGTTACCCCTATTTATGGCGTTTGACATTAAAGCAAGGCATTTATGACAACTCTGTGAATCTTCGACCATCCCGACAACTCACAGAGTTGGGGCCAGCTGATGGGGATAATTTTCAACCAACTCTCAAAAGGAGTGACTAAAAGGGAAGGCCCACCTTGAGAGGGACAATCAATACCAGAAGGGACAATCAACCCATAGGCCGACAGATCAGGTAATCCTCGATCCTGACGACCCATCCCCTAGGGTTTCCATGGGGCTAGTATGGGGCTCACTCACACATCCTTACATGGAAATTGCTTGCACATCAGGACCAAAGGCCCAATCACGTAATTAGATCTCTTATATATGGAAAGGTAATCCTGAGTATCTCGAGGCCCTTCTCTTTACAAGGAAATTCTCCCATGCCAAGGGATTCGGGTCAGCTCTATATCACTATATAAACCATAAAACTTACCTTTCTTGAGGTACACGAATTCTCCCTAACTCTTGCACTCTTGAGTTCTTGGAGATTGTTCTATCACTGACTTAACCTTCGGAGGATCTTTGGATGGTAACCCACCAGTTTCCTTTAATTGGTTCTTTCTCGGCCTTTCCCAACCTATTTTGGCTTTAAAAGAAGCCATAGTGCTGTTTTTTAATTTTTTTTTGCTATTTTTTTAATTCTCTATTCCAGGTCGGGTAAAAACTCATCAGAATGATTTTTTTTATTTTTTCTCTCTCTAAGCTATTCCCAACCTATTTTGGCTTGAAAAGAAGACATAATGGTGTTTATTAGTTTTTTGAATTTTTTTTGCTATTTTTTTGGAATTCTCAATTCCATGTCGTGTAAAAACTCATCGGAACGATTTTTATTTTATTTTCTCTATTTCTCAGCCTTTCCTCGCTTATTTTGGCTAGAAAAGTAGCCATAATGGTGTTTTTTAATTTTTTTAATTTTTTTGCTATTTTTTTTAAATTCTCTATTCTGGGTCTAGAAAAACTTCATCAGAACGATTTTCTTTTATTTTCCCTCTTTCTTGGCCTTTACCAACTTATTTTGGCTTGAAATAAAGCCATAATGGTGTTTTTTTGCAATTTTTTTGAATTCTCAATTCCGGGTCGGGTAAGAACTCATCAGAACGATTTTTTATTTTCTCTTTCAAAGCTATTCCCAATCTATTTTGGCTTAAAAAGAAGCCACAATGGTGTTTTTTAATTTTTTGAACTTTTTGCAATTTTTTAGGAATTCCCCATTCCGGATAGGGTAAGAATTCATCAGAACGATTTTTTTTATTTTCTCTCTTTCCCAGCCTTTTCCAATCTATTTTCACTTGAAAAGAAGCCATAATGGAGTTTTTTAATTTTTGGAATTTTTTTTATTCCAGTTTGGGTAGGCTTTAATCGGAACAATTTTTTTTATTTTCTCTTTTTCCCAGCCTTTCCCAATCTATTTTCGCTTGAAAAGAAGCCATAATGGAGTTTTTTAATTTTTGGAATTTTTTTGCTATTTTTTTGGAATTCTCTATTCCGGGTTGGGTAAGAACTCATCGGAACGATTTTTTCTATTTTCTCTCTTTCTTGGCCTTTCCCAACTTATTTTGGTTTGAAAAGAAGCCACAATGGTGTTTTTTAGTTTTTTGAAATTTTTTGTTATTTTTATGAAATTCTCTATTCCGGGTCGGGTAAAAACTCATCGGAACGATTTTTTTTATTTTCTCTTTTTCCCAGCTTTTCCCAATCTATTTTCGCTTGAAAAGAAGCCATAATGGAGTTTTTTAATTTTTGGAATTTTTTTGCTATTTTCTTGGAATTCTCTATTCCATGTCGGATAAGAACTCATCAGAATGATTTTTCTATTTTCTCTCTTTCAATACTATTCCCAACCTATTTTGGCTTGAAAAGAAGCCATAATAGTGTTTTTTAATTTTTTGAATTTTTTTTGCAATTTTTTAGGAATTCCCTATTCTATGTCGGGTAAAAAACTCATCGGAACGATTTTTTTTCTTTTCACCCTTTGTCAGCCTTTCCCAACCTATTTTGGCTTGAAAATAAGCTATAATGGTGTTTTTTAATTTTTTGAATTTTTTTACTATTTTTTTGGAATTTTTTATTCCGAGGCAGATAGGAACTCATCCAAACGATTTTTTTTATTTTCTCTCTTTCTCGGCCTTTCCTCTCTTATTTTGGCTAGAAAAGAAGCCATATTGGTGTTGTTTAACTTTTTGAATTTTTTTGCTATTTTTTTGGAATTTTCTATTCCGGGTCAGGTAAAAACTCATCGGAACAATTTTTTTTTTTTTTTTTCATTCATTCTTGGCAATTTCCAACCTATTTTGGCTTGAAAAAAAACCAAAATAGTCTTTTTTAATTTTCTGAATTTTTTTGCTATTTTTTTGGAATTTTTTTATTCTGGGTTGGGTAAGTACATCGGAACGATTTTTTTTATTTTCTCTCTCTCCCATCCTTTCCCAATCTATTTTGGCTTGAAAAGAAGCAATATGGGTGTTTTTCAACTTTTTGAATTTTTTTGCTATTTTTTTGGAATTTTTTTATTCCGGGTCGGGTAGGTACTCATCAGAACAACTTTTTTTATTTTGTCTCTTTCCCAGCCTTTCCCAATATATTTTGGCTAGAAAAGAAGCCCAAATGGTGTTTTTTAATTTTTTGAATTTTTTTGCTATTTTTTTGGAATTTTCTATTCCTAGTCAGGTAAGAACACATCGAAATGATTTTTTCTATTTTCTCTCTTTCTCAGCCTTTCCCAACTTATTTTGGCTTGAAAAGAAGACAAAATGGTGTTTTTTAGTTTTTTGAATTTTTTTGCAATTCTTTATTCCCGGTTGGGTAAAAACTGATCGGAACGATTTTTCTTATTTTTTCTCTTTCTCGGCTATTCGCAACCTCTTTTGGCTTGAAAAGAAGCCATAATGGTGTTTTTTAATTTTTTAAATTTTTTTGCTATTTTTTTGGAATTTTTTATTCCAGGTCAGGTAGGAACTCATCTAAACGATTTTTTGTATTTTCTCTCTTTCTCGGCCTTTCCTCACTTATTCTCGCAAGAAAAGAAGCTATAGTGGTGTTTTTTAACTTTTTGAATTTTTTTGTTATTTTTTTTGAATTCTCTATTTTGGGTCAGGTAAAAACTCATCGGAATGATTTTTTTTATTTTCCCTCATTCTCGGCCATTTCCAACCTATTTTGGCTTGAAACGAAGGCATAATGGTGTTTTTTAATTTTTTGAATTCTTTTGCTATGTTTTTGGAATTTTTTATTTTGAGTCGGGTAGGTACTCAACGGGCCGATTTTTTTTTTATTTTCTTTCTTTCCGAGCCTTTCCTAATCTATTTTGGCTTGAAAAGAAGCCATAATGGTGATTTTTAAGTTTTTTGAATTTTTTTTCCTATTATTTTGGAATTCTCTATTCCGGGTCGGGTAAGAACTCAACGAAACGATTTTTTCTATTTTCTCTCTTTCTCAGCTTTTCCCCACAAATTTTGGCTTGAAAGCAAGCCACAATGGTCTTTTTTAGGTTTTTGATTTTTTTTTTTTTGTTATTTTTTTGGAATTCTCTCTATTCCGGGTCGGGTAAAATCTCATCAGAACGATTGTTTTTTATTTTTTCTCTTTGTCAGCCATTCCCAACCTCTTCTGGATTGAAAAGAAGCCGTAACGGTGTATTTTAATTTTTTGAATTTTTTTGCTATTTTTTTGAAATTTTTTATTCCAGTCGGGTAGAAACTTATTGGAACGATTTTTTTTTATTTTCTCTCTTTCTCGGCCTTTCCCAACCTATTTTGACTCAAAAAGAAGCCATACTGCTGTTTTTTAATTTTTTGGCTATTTTTTTAATTCTCTATTCCAGGTCGGGTAAAAATTCATCAGAACGATTTTTTTTATTTTCTCTCTTTCTAAGCTATTCCCAACCTATTTTGGCTTGAAAAGAAGCCATAATGGTGTTTTTTAATTTTTTTAATTTTTTTGCAATTTTTTTTTATTTCTCTATTTCGGGTTGGTTAAGAACTCATCGGAACGATTTTTTTTCTTTTCTATCTTTCTCGGCCTTTCCCAACCTATTTTGGCTTGAAAAGAAGCCATAATGGTGTCTTTTAATTTTTTTTAAATTTCTTTGCAATTTTTTTGGAATTTTTTATTCCGGGCCAAGTAGGAACTCATCTAAACGATTTTTTTTATATACTCTCTTTCTCGGTCTTTCCTCACTTATTTTCGCTAGAAAAGTAGCCATAGTGGTGTTTTTAACTTTTTGAATTTTTTTGCTATTTTTTTGGAATTCTCTATTCCGGGTCGGTTAAAAACTCAACGGAACGATTTTTTTTATTTTCACTCATTCACGGCCATTTCCAACCTATTTTGGCTTAAAAAGAAGTCATAAAGGTGTCTTTTAATTTTTTTTATATTTTTTTGGAATTCCCTATTTCGGGTTGGGAAAGAACTCATCGGAACGATTTTTTCTCTTTTCTCTCTTTCTCGGCCTTTCCCAACCTATTTTGGCTTGAAAAGAAGCCATAATGGTATTTTTTAATTTTTTCAATTTTTTTGCTATTTTTTTTGGAATTTTCTATTCCTGGTCGGGTAAGTACTCATCGGAACGATTTTTTCTATTTTCTCTCTTTCTCGACCTTTCCCAACCTCTTTTGGCTTGAGAGGAAGCCATAATAGTGTTTTTTGATTTTTTGAATTTTTTTGCTATTTTTTTGGAATTATTTATTCCGGTCGGGTAGAAACTCATCGGAACGATTTTGTTTTATTTTCTATCTTTCTCGTCCTTTCCTCACTTATTTTGGCTATAAAAGTAGCCACAATGGTATTTTTTAGTTTTTTGAATTTTTTTGCAAATCTTTATTCCGGGTTGGGTGAAAACTGATCGGAACAATTTTTCTTATTTTTTCTCTTTCTCAGCCATTTACAACCTCTTTTGGCTTGAAAAGATGCCATAACGGTGTTTTTTTATTTTTTTGAATTTTTTTGCTATTTTTTTGGAATTTTTTATTCTTTTTCAGGTAGGAACTCATCGAAACGATTTTTTTTTTTTCTACCTTTCTCTGCCTTTCCCCACTTATTTTGGCTAAAAAAGGCCATTATGGTGTTTTTCAATTTTTTTAATTTTTTTACTTTTTTTTTGGCAATCTCTATTCCGGGTCGGGTAAAAACTCATCCGAACGATTTTTTTATTTTCTTACTATCTAAGCAATTCCCAACCTATTTTTGCTTGAAAAGAAGCTATAATGGTGTTTTTTATTTTTTTTTGCTATTTTTTTGGAATTTTCTATTCCGGATCGAGTAAAAACTCATCAGAATGATTTTTTTTTTTTTTCTCTCTTCCAAAGCTATTCCCAACCTATTTTGTCTTGAAAAGAAGCTATAATTGTGTTTTTTAATTTGTTGTATTTTTTTGCTATTTTTTTGGAATTCTCTATTCCGGGTTAGGTAAGAACTCATCAGAACGAATTTTTCTATTTTCTCTCTTTCTCGGCCTTTCCCAACCTATTTTGGCTTGAAAAGAAGCCACAATGATGATTTTTAGTGTTTTGAATTTTTTTGGTTATATTTTTGGAATTCTCGATTCCGGGTTGGGTAAAAATTGATCGGAACGATTTTTCTTATTTTTTCTCTTTCTTGGCCATTTCCAACCTCTTTTGGCTTGAAAAGAAGCCATAATGGAGTTTTTTAATTTTTTGAAATTTTTTTGCTATTTTTTTGGAATTTTTAATTCCTTTTCAAATAGGAACTCATCGAAACGATTTTTTTTTTTTTTTTGCTATCTTTCTCAGCCTTTCCCCACTTATTTTGGCTATAAAAAGGCCATTATGGTGTTTTTCAATTTTTTAAATTTTTTTACTTTTTTTTTGGCAATCTCTATTCCGGGTCGGGTAAAAACTCATCCGAACGATTTTTTTATTTTCTTACTATCTAAGCAATTCCCAACCTATTTTTGCTTGAAAAGAAGCTATAATGGTGTTTTTTAATTTTTTTGCTATTTTTTTGGAATTTTTTATTGCGGGGCAAGTTGGAACTCATCTAAATGATTTTTTTTATTTTCTCTCTTTCTCGGCCTTTCCTCACTTATTTTCAGTAGAAAAGTTGATATAGTGGTGTTCTTTCACTTTTTGAATTTTTTTGCTATTTTTTTGGAATTCTCTATTTCGGGTCTGTTAAAAACTCAACGGAACGATTTTTTTTATTTTCTCTCATTCTCGGCCATTTCCAACCTCTTTTGCCTTGAAAAGAAGCCATAATGGTGTTTTTTAATGTTTTAATTTTTTTGCTATTTTTTTGGAATTCTCTATTCCTGGTCGGGTAAGAACTCATTGGAAAGATTTTTTTTTATTTTCTATCTTTCTCGGCCTTTCCTAACCTATTTTGGCTGGAAAAGAAGTCATAATTATGTTTTTTTAATTTTTTGAACTTTTTTGCTATTTTTTAGGAATTTTTCATTCCAGGTCCGGTAGATACTCATCGGAATGATTTTTTTTATTTTCTCTCTTTCCCAGCCTTTTCCAATCTATTTTGGCTTGGAAAGAAGCCATAATGGTGTTTTTTAATTTTTTTGAATTTTTTTTCCTATTTTTTTGGAATTCTCCATTTCGTGTCGGGTAAGAACTCATTGGAACGATTTTTTCTATTTTCTCCCTTTCTCAGCCTTTCCCAACCTCTTTTGGCTTGAGAAGAAGTCATAATAGTGTTTTTTGATTTTTTGAATTTTTTTACTATTTTTTTGGAATTTTTTATTCCGGTCGGGTAGAAACTCATCGGAACGATTTTGTTTTATTTTCCCTCTTTCTCGTCCTTTCCTCACTTATTTTGGCTAGAAAAGTAGCCATAATGGTGTTTTTTATTTTTTTGCTTTTTTTTTTTAATTCTCTATTCCGGGTCTAGTAAAAGTTCATCGGAACAATTTTTTTTTTTCCCTCTTTCTTGGCCTTTACCAACTTATTTTGGCTTGAAATAAAGCCATAATGTTGTTTTTTAATTTTTCGAATTTTTTTGCTATTTTTTGGAATTCTCTATTTCGGGTCGGGTAAGAACTCATTGGAACGATTTTTTTTTTTCTCTCTTTCTCGGCCTTTCCCTACCTATTTTGGCTTGAAAAGAAGCCAAAACGGTGTTTATTAGTTTTTTGAATATTTTTTACTATTTTTTTGGAATTCTCAATTCCAGGTCGTGTAAAAACTCATCGGAACGATTTTTATTTTATTTTCCCTCTTTCTCAGCCTTTCCTCGCTTATTTTGGCTAGAAAAGTAGCCATAATGGTGTTTTTTAATTTTTTGCTTTTTTTTTTTAATTCTGTATTCCGGGTCTAGTAAAATTTCATCGGTCTATTAAAAAAATTAAAAAAATATAGTTATGGCTTCTTTTCAAGCAAAAATTGGTTGGAAAAGGCCGAGAAAGAGAGAAAATACAAATTATCGTTTCGTTTCGTTCATACCCAATGCGTAATAGAAAATTCCAAAAAAATAGAAAAACAAATTTAAAAAATACCATTTTGGCTTCATTTAAAGCCAAAATTGGTTGGAAAAGGTCGAGAAAGACGGAAAACAAAAATTATCGTTCCGTTTCGTCCCTACCCGACGCGTAACAGAAAATTCCAAAAATATAGATAAAAAATTCCGAAAATTTAAAAATACCATTGTGGCTTCATTTAAAGCCAAAACAAGTCGCAAAAGGCCGAGAAAGACGGAAAACAACAATTATCGTTCCGTTTCGTTCCTACCCGAAGCATAATAGAAAATTCCAAAAAAATACGAAAAAATTTAATAAAATTAAAAAAATACCATTGTGGCTTCATTGAAAGCCAAAATAGGTTGGAAAAGGCCGAGAAAGGCAGAAAACAAAAATTATCGTTCCGTTTCATTTCTACCCGAAACGTAATAGAAAATTCCAAAAAAATAGCAAAAAAATTCAAAAAATTATTAAATACTATTATGGCTTCATTTCAAGCCAAAATAAGGGGGGAAACGCTGAGAAAGAGAGAAACTAAAAACTATCGTTCTGTTCCGTTCCAACCTGACGTGTAATATTAAATTCCAAAATAATAGGCAAAAATTTTCAAAAATTAAGAAAATACCATTGTGGCTTCATTTAAAGCCAAAATAGGATGGAAAAGGCCGAGAAAGACGGAAAACAAAAATTATCGTTCTGTTTCGTTCCTACTCGACGCGTAATAGAAAATTCCAAAAAAATAGGAAAAAATTTAACAAAATTTAAAAAATACCATTGTGGCTTCATTTAAAGCCAAAATAGGTTGGAAGAGGTCGAGAAAGACGTAAAACAAAAATTATCGTTCCTTTTCGTTCCTGCCCGTCGCGTAATAGAAAATTCCAAAAAAAGAGAAAAAAAATTCCAAAAACATAAAAATACCATTGTGGCTTCATTTCAAGCCATAATAGGTTGGAATATACCGAGAAAGAGGGTAAATAAAAATTATAATTCCATTTCGTTCCAACCCGAAGCGTCATAGAAAATTCATAAAAAAATTGCAAAAAAATTCAATAAATTAAAAAAATACAGTTACGGCTTCTTTTCAAGAAAAAATTGGGTGGAAAAGGCCAAGAAAGAGAGAAAATACAAATTATCATTTCGTTTCGTTCCTACCCAAGGCGAATAGAAAATTCCAAACAAATAGCAAAAAAATTCAAAAATTAGAAGAATACCATTTTTGCTTCATTTGAAGCAAAAATAGGTTGAGAAATGCCCAGAAAGGAAGGAAATAAAAATTATTGTTCTGTTCCGTTCCTACACGACACGTAATAGAAAATTCCAAAAAAATAGCAAAAAAATTCAAAAAATTATAAAATACTATTATGGATTCATTTCAAGCCAAAATAAGGGGGGAAACGCTGAGAAAGGGAGAAAATAAAAACTATCGTTCTGTTCCATTCAAACCTGACGCGTAACAGAAAATTCCAAAAAAATAGGAAAAAATCAAAAAAAATTATAAAAAATACCATTGTGGCTTCATTTAAAGCAAAAATAGGTTGGAAAAGGTCGAGAGAGACGGAAAACAAAAATCATCGTTCCGTTTCGTTCCTACCCGTCGCGTAATAGAAAATTCCAAAAAAATTGAAAAAAAATTTCGAAAACATAAAAATACCATTATCTTTTCATTTCAAGCCATAATAGGTTGGAATAGACCGAGAAACAGGGAAAATAAAAATTATCATTTCGTTTCGTTCCTACCCAAGGCGAATAGAAAATTCCAAACAAATAGCAAAAAAATTCAAAAATTAGAAGAATACCATTTTTGCTTCATTTCAAGCAAAAATAGGTTGAGAACTGCCTAGAAAGGGAGAAAATAAAAATTATTGTTTCATTCCATTCCTACACGACACGTAGTAGAAAATTCCAAAAAAATAGAAAAAAAATTCCGAAAATTTAAAAATACCATTGTGGCTTCATTTCAAGCCATCATAGGTTGGAATATACCAAGAAACAGGGAAAATAACAATTATCATTTCGTTTCGTTCCTACCCGATGCGTAATAGAAAATTGCAAAAAAATAGGAAAAAATCTAAAAAAATTCAAAAAATACCATTGTGGCTTCATTTAAAGCCAAAATAGGTTAGAAAAGGTCGAGAAAGACAGAAAACAAAAATTATCGTTCCGTTTCGTCCCTACCCGACGCGTAACAGAAAATTCCAAAAATATAGATAAAAAATGCCGAAAATTTAAAAATACCATTGTGGCTTCATTTCAAGCCATAATAGGTTGGAATAGACCGAGAAACGGGGAAAATAAAAATTATCATTCCGTTTCGTTCCAACCCGACGCTTCATAGAAAATTCATAAAAAATTGCAAAAAAATTCAAAAAATTCAAAAAATACAGTTATGGCATCTTTTCAAGCAAAAATTGGTTGGAAAATGCCGAGAAAGAGAGAAAATAAAAATTTTCGTTTCGTTTCGTTCCTACCCAATGCGTAATAGAAAATTCCAAACAAATAGCAAAAAAATTGAAAAAATTTGAAGAATACCATTTTGGCTTCATTTGAAGCAATAATAGTTTTACAAATGCCCAGAAAGAGAGGAAATAAAAAAATTTATTGCTCTGTTCCGTTCCTACACGACACGTAATAAAAAATTCCAAAAAAAAGCAAAAAAATTAAAAAAATTATTAAATACTATTATGGCTTCATTTCAAGCCAAAATAAGGGGGGGAAACGCTGAGAAAGAGAGAAAATAAAAATTATCGTTCTGTTCCGTTCCAACCTGACGCGTAATATAAAATTCCAAAAAAATAGGTAAAAATTTTAAAAAATTGAAAAAATACCATTGTGGCTTCATTTAAAACTAAAATAGGTTGGAAAAGGCCGAGAAAGACGGAAAACAAAAATTATCTTTCCGTTTCGTTCCTACCCGACGCGTAATAGAAAATTCCAAAAAAATAGGAAAAAATTTAAAAAAATTAAAAAAAATACCATTGTGGCTTCATTTCAAGCCGTAATAGGTTGAAATATACCGCGAAAGAGGGAAAATAAAAATTATCATTCCGTTTCGTTCCAACCCGAAGCGTCGTAGAAAATTCATAAAAAATTGCAAAAAAATTCAATAAATTAAAAAAATACAGATACGGCTTCTTTTCAAGCAAAAATTGGGTGGAAAAGGCCAGGAAAGAGAGAAAATACAAATTATCGTTTCGTTTCGTTCCTACCCAAGGCGTAATAGAAAATTCCAAACAAATAGCAAAAAAATTCAAAAAATTAGAAGAATACCATTTTTGCTTTATTTGAAGCAAAAATAGGTTGAGAAATCCCCAGAAATGGTGTAAATAAAAATTATTGTTCTGTTCCGTTCCGACGCGACACGTAATAGAAAATTCCAAAAAAATAGCAAAAAAATGCAAAAAATTATAAAATACTATTATGGCTTTATTTCAAGCCAAAATAAAGGGGGAAACGCTGAGAAATGGAGAAAATAAAAACTATCGTTCTGTTCTGTTCCAACCTGACGCGTAACAGATAATTCCACAAAAAAGGAAAAAATTCAAAAAAATACCATTTTGGCTTCATTTAAAGCGAAAATAGGTTGGAAAAGGTCGAAAAAGACGGAAAACAAAAATTATCGTTCCGTTTTGTTCCTACCCAACGCGTAATAGAAAATTCCAAAAAAATAGAGGAGAAATTCCGAAAACATAAAAATACCATTGTGGCTTCATTTCAAGCCATCATAGGTTGGAATATACCGAGAAACAGGGAAAATAACAATTATCATTTCGTTTCGTTCCTACCCGATGCGTAATAGAAAATTGCAAAAAAATAGGAAAAAATCTAAAAAAATTCAAAAAATACCATTGTGGCTTCATTTAAAGCCAAAATAGGTTGGAAAAGGTCGAGAAAGACAGAAAACAAAAATTATCGTTCCGTTTCGTCCCTACCCGACGCGTAACAGAAAATTCCAAAAATATAGATAAAAAATGCCGAAAATTTAAAAATACCATTGTGGCTTCATTTCAAGCCATAATAGGTTGGAATAGACCGAGAAACGGGGAAAATAAAAATTATCATTCCGTTTCGTTCCAACCCGACGCTTCATAGAAAATTCATAAAAAATTGCAAAAAAATTCAAAAAATTCAAAAAATACAGTTATGGCATCTTTTCAAGCAAAAATTGGTTAGAAAATGCCGAGAAAGAGAGAAAATAAAAATTTTCGTTTCGTTTCGTTCCTACCCAATGCGTAATAGAAAATTCCAAACAAATAGCAAAAAAATTGAGAAAATTTGAAGAATACCATTTTGGCTTCATTTGAAGCAATAATAGTTTTACAAATGCCCAGAAAGAGAGGAAATAAAAAAATTTATTGCTCTGTTCCGTTCCTACACGACACGTAATAAAAAATTCCAAAAAAAAAGCAAAAAATTAAAAAAATTTGAAGAATACCATTTTGGCTTCATTTGAAGCAATAATAGTTTGAGAAATGCACAGAAAGAGAGGAAATAAAAAAAAATTATTGTTCAGTTCCATTCCTACACGATACGTAATAGAAAATTCTAAAAAAATAGCAAAACAATTCAAAAAATTATTAAATACTTTTATGGCTTCATTTCAAACCAAAATAAGGGGGGAAACGCTGAGAAAGAGAGAAAATATAAATTATCGTTCTGTTCCGTTCCAACCTAACGCGTAATATAAAATTTCAAAAAAATAGGAAAAAATTTTAAAAAATTGAAAAAATACCAATGTGGCTTCATTTAAAGCCAAAATAGATTGGAAAAGGCCGAAAAAGACGGAAAACAAAAATTATCGTTCCGTTTCGTTCCTACCCGACGCGTAGTAGAAAATTCCAAAAAAATAGGAAAATTTTTTAACAAAATTAAAAAAATACCATTGTCGCTTCATTTAAAGCCAAAATAGGTTGGAAAAGGCCGAGAAAGACGGAAAACAAAAATTATCGTTCCGTTTCGTTCCTAACCGACGCGTAACAGAAAATTCCAAAAATATAGATAAAAAATTCTGAAAATTTAAAAATACCATTGTGGCTTCATTTAAAGCCAAAATAGGTCGCAAAAGGCCGAGAAAGACGGAAAACAACAATTATCGTTCCGTTTCGTTCCCACCCGAGGCGTAATAGAAAATTCCAAAAAAATAGGAAAAAATTAAAAAAAATACCATTGTGGCTTCATTTAAAGCAAAAATAGGTTGGAAAAGGTCGAGAGAGACGGAAAACAAAAATCATCGTTCCGTTTCGTTCCTACTCGATGCGTAATAGAAAATTGCAAAAAAATAGGAAAAAATCTAAAAAAATTCAAAAAATACCATTGTGGCTTCATTTAAAGCCAAAATAGGTTAGAAAAGGTCGAAAAAGACAGAAAACAAAAATTATCGTTCCGTTTCGTCCCTACCCGACGCGTAACAGAAAATTCCAAAAATATAGATAAAAAATGCCGAAAATTTAAAAATACCACTGTGGCTTCATTTCAAGCCATAATAGGTTGGAATAGACCGAGAAACGGGGAAAATAAAAATTATCATTCCGTTTCGTTCCAACCCGACGCTTCATAGAAAATTCATAAAAAATTGCAAAAAAATTCAAAAAATTCAAAAAATACAGTTATGGCATCTTTTCAAGCAAAAATTGGTTGGAAAATGCCGAGAAAGAGAGAAAATAAAAATTTTCGTTTCGTTTCGTTCCTACCCAATGCGTAATAGAAAATTCCAAACAAATAGCAAATAAATTGAAAAAATTTGAAGAATACCATTTTGGCTTCATTTGAAGCAATAATAGTTTTACAAATGCCCAGAAAGAGAGGAAATAAAAAAATTTATTGCTCTGTTCCGTTCCTACACGACACGTAATAAAAAATTCCAAAAAAAAGCAAAAAAATTAAAAAAATTATTAAATACTATTATGGCTTCATTTCAAGCCAAAATAAGGGGGGGAAACGCTGAGAAAGAGAGAAAATAAAAATTATCGTTCTGTTCCGTTCCAACCTGACGCGTAATATAAAATTCCAAAAAAATAGGTAAAAATTTTAAAAAATTGAAAAAATACCATTGTGGCTTCATTTAAAACTAAAATAGGTTGGAAAAGGCCGAGAAAGACGGAAAATAAAAATTATCTTTCCGTTTCGTTCCTACCCGACGCGTAATAGAAAATTCCAAAAAAATAGGAAAAAATTTAAAAAAATTAAAAAAAATACCATTGTGGCTTCATTTCAAGCCGTAATAGGTTGAAATATACCGCAAAAGAGGGAAAATAAAAATTATCATTCCGTTTCGTTCCAACCCGTAGCGTCGTAGAAAATTCATAAAAAATTGCAAAAAAATTCAATAAATTAAAAAAATACAGATACGGCTTCTTTTCAAGCAAAAATTGGGTGGAAAAGGCCAGGAAAGAGAGAAAATACAAATTATAGTTTCGTTTCGTTCCTACCCAAGGCGTAATAGAAAATTCCAAACAAATAGCAAAAAAATTCAAAAAATTAGAAGAATACCATTTTTGCTTTATTTGAAGCAAAAATAGGTTGAGAAATCCCCAGAAATGGTGTAAATAAAAATTATTGTTCTGTTCCGTTCCGACGCGACACGTAATAGAAAACTCCAAAAAAATAGCAAAAAAATGCAAAAAATTATAAAATACTATTATGGCTTTATTTCAAGCCAAAATAAAGGGGGAAACGCTGAGAAATGGAGAAAATAAAAACTATCGTTCTGTTCTGTTCCAACCTGACGCGTACCAGATAATTCCACAAAAAAGGAAAAAATTCAAAAAAATACCATTTTGGCTTCATTTAAAGCGAAATAAGGTTGGAAAAGGTCGAAAAAGACGGAAAACAAAAATTATCGTTCCGTTTTGTTCCTACCCAACGCGTAATAGAAAATTCCAAAAAAATAGAGGAGAAATTCCGAAAACATAAAAATACCATTGTGGCTTCATTTCAAGCCATCATAGGTTGGAATATACCGAGAAACAGGGAAAATAACAATTATCATTTCGTTTCGTTCCTACCCGATGCGTAATAGAAAATTGCAAAAAAAAAGGAAAAAATCTAAAAAAATTCAAAAAATACCATTGTGGCTTCATTTAAAGCCAAAATAGGTTGGAAAAGGTCGAGAAAGACAGAAAACAAAAATTATCGTTCCGTTTCGTCCCTACCCGACGCGTAACAGAAAATTCCAAAAATATAGATAAAAAATGCCGAAAATTTAAAAATACCATTGTGGCTTCATTTCAAGCCATAATAGGTTGGAATAGACCGAGAAACGGGGAAAATTAAAATTATCATTCCGTTTCGTTCCAACCCGAAGCGTCGTAGAAAATTCATAAAAAATTGCAAAAAAATTCAATAAATTAAAAAAATACAGATACGGCTTCTTTTCAAGCAAAAATTGGGTGGAAAAGGCCAGGAAAGAGAGAAAATACAAATTATCGTTTCGTTTCGTTCCTACCCAAGGCGTAATAGAAAATTCCAAACAAATAGCAAAAAAATTCAAAAAATTAGAAGAATACCATTTTTGCTTTATTTGAAGCAAAAATAAGTTGAGAAATCCCCAGAAATGGTGTAAATAAAAATTATTGTTCTGTTCCGTTCCGACGCGACACGTAATAGAAAATTCCAAAAAAATAGCAAAAAAATGCAAAAAATTATAAAATACTATTATGGCTTTATTTCAAGCCAAAATAAAGGGGGAAACGCTGAGAAATGGAGAAAATAAAAACTATCGTTCTGTTCTGTTCCAACCTGACGCGTAACAGATAATTCCACAAAAAAGGAAAAAATTCAAAAAAATACCATTTTGGCTTCATTTAAAGCGAAATAAGGTTGGAAAAGGTCGAAAAAGACGGAAAACAAAAATTATCGTTCCGTTTTGTTCCTACCCAACGCGTAATAGAAAATTCCAAAAAAATAGAGGAGAAATTCCGAAAACATAAAAATACCATTGTGGCTTCATTTCAAGCCATCATAGGTTGGAATATACCGAGAAACAGGGAAAATAACAATTATCATTTCGTTTCGTTCCTACCCGATGCGTAATAGAAAATTGCAAAAAAATAGGAAAAAATCTAAAAAAATTCAAAAAATACCATTGTGGCTTCATTTAAAGCCAAAATAGGTTGGAAAAGGTCGAGAAAGACAGAAAACAAAAATTATCGTTCCGTTTCGTCCCTACCCGACGCGTAACAGAAAATTCCAAAAATATAGATAAAAAATGCCGAAAATTTAAAAATACCATTGTGGCTTCATTTCAAGCCATAATAGGTTGGAATAGACCGAGAAACGGGGAAAATAAAAATTATCATTCCGTTTCGTTCCAACCCGACGCTTCATAGAAAATTCATAAAAAATTGCAAAAAAATTCAAAAAATTCAAAAAATACAGTTATGGCATCTTTTCAAGCAAAAATTGGTTAGAAAATGCCGAGAAAGAGAGAAAATAAAAATTTTCGTTTCGTTTCGTTCCTACCCAATGCGTAATAGAAAATTCCAAACAAATAGCAAAAAAATTGAGAAAATTTGAAGAATACCATTTTGGCTTCATTTGAAGCAATAATAGTTTTACAAATGCCCAGAAAGAGAGGAAATAAAAAAATTTATTGCTCTGTTCCGTTCCTACACGACACGTAATAAAAAATTCCAAAAAAAAGCAAAAAAATTAAAAAAATTATTAAATACTATTATGGCTTCATTTCAAGCCAAAATAAGGAAACGCTGAGAAAGAGAGAAAATAAAAATTATCGTTCTGTTCCGTTCCAACCTGACGCGTAATATAAAATTCCAAAAAAATAGGTAAAAATTTTAAAAAATTAAAAAAATACCATTGTGGCTTCATTTAAAACTAAAATAGGTTGGAAAAGGCCGAGAAAGACAGAAAACAAAAATTATCTTTCCGTTTCGTTCCTACCCGACGCGTAATAGAAAATTCCAAAAAAATAGGAAAAAATTTAAAAAAATTAAAAAAAATACCATTGTGGCTTCATTTCAAGCCGTAATAGGTTGAAATATACCGCGAAAGAGGGAAAATAAAAATTATCATTCCGTTTCGTTCCAACCCGAAGCGTCGTAGAAAATTCATAAAAAATTGCAAAAAAATTCAATAAATTAAAAAAATACAGATACGGCTTCTTTTCAAGCAAAAATTGGGTGGAAAAGGCCAGGAAAGAGAGAAAATACAAATTATCGTTTCGTTTCGTTCCTACCCAAGGCGTAATAGAAAATTCCAAACAAATAGCAAAAAAATTCAAAAAATTAGAAGAATACCATTTTTGCTTTATTTGAAGCAAAAATAGGTTGAGAAATCCCCAGAAATGGCGTAAATAAAAATTATTGTTCTGTTCCGTTCCGACGCGACACGTAATAGAAAATTCCAAAAAAATAGCAAAAAAATGCAAAAAATTATAAAATACTATTATGGCTTTATTTCAAGCCAAAATAAAGGGGGAAACGCTGAGAAATGGAGAAAATAAAAACTATCGTTCTGTTCTGTTCCAACCTGACGCGTAACAGATAATTCCACAAAAAAGGAAAAAATTCAAAAAAATACCATTTTGGCTTCATTTAAAGCGAAAATAGGTTGGAAAAGGTCGAAAAAGACGGAAAAAAAAAATTATCGTTCCGTTTTGTTCCTACCCAACGCGTAATAGAAAATTCCAAAAAAATAGAGGAGAAATTCCGAAAACATAAAAATACCATTGTGGCTTCATTTCAAGCCATCATAGGTTGGAATATACCGAGAAACAGGGAAAATAACAATTATCATTTCGTTTCGTTCCTACCCGATGCGTAATAGAAAATTGCAAAAAAATAGGAAAAAATCTAAAAAAATTCAAAAAATACCATTGTGGCTTCATTTAAAGCCAAAATAGGTTGGAAAAGGTCGAGAAAGACAGAAAACAAAAATTATCGTTCCGTTTCGTCCCTACCCGACGCGTAACAGAAAATTCCAAAAATATAGATAAAAAATGCCGAAAATTTAAAAATACCATTGTGGCTTCATTTCAAGCCATAATAGGTTGGAATAGACCGAGAAACGGGGAAAATAAAAATTATCATTCCGTTTCGTTCCAACCCGACGCTTCATAGAAAATTCATAAAAAATTGCAAAAAAATTCAAAAAATTCAAAAAATACAGTTATGGCATCTTTTCAAGCAAAAATTGGTTAGAAAATGCCGAGAAAGAGAGAAAATAAAAATTTTCGTTTCGTTTCGTTCCTACCCAATGCGTAATAGAAAATTCCAAACAAATAGCAAAAAAATTGAGAAAATTTGAAGAATACCATTTTGGCTTCATTTGAAGCAATAATAGTTTTACAAATGCCCAGAAAGAGAGGAAATAAAAAAATTTATTGCTCTGTTCCGTTCCTACACGACACGTAATAAAAAATTCCAAAAAAAAAGCAAAAAATTAAAAAAATTTGAAGAATACCATTTTGGCTTCATTTGAAGCAATAATAGTTTGAGAAATGCACAGAAAGAGAGGAAATAAAAAAAAATTATTGTTCAGTTCCATTCCTACACGATACGTAATAGAAAATTCTAAAAAAATAGCAAAACAATTCAAAAAATTATTAAATACTTTTATGGCTTCATTTCAAACCAAAATAAGGGGGGAAACGCTGAGAAAGAGAGAAAATATAAATTATCGTTCTGTTCCGTTCCAACCTAACGCGTAATATAAAATTTCAAAAAAATAGGAAAAAATTTTAAAAAATTGAAAAAATACCAATGTGGCTTCATTTAAAGCCAAAATAGATTGGAAAAGGCCGAAAAAGACGGAAAACAAAAATTATCGTTCCGTTTCGTTCCTACCCGACGCGTAGTAGAAAATTCCAAAAAAATAGGAAAATTTTTTAACAAAATTAAAAAAATACCATTGTCGCTTCATTTAAAGCCAAAATAGGTTGGAAAAGGCCGAGAAAGACGGAAAACAAAAATTATCGTTCCGTTTCGTTCCTAACCGACGCGTAACAGAAAATTCCAAAAATATAGATAAAAAATTCTGAAAATTTAAAAATACCATTGTGGCTTCATTTAAAGCCAAAATAGGTCGCAAAAGGCCGAGAAAGACGGAAAACAACAATTATCGTTCCGTTTCGTTCCCACCCGACGCGTAATAGAAAATTCCAAAAAAATAGGAAAAAATTAAAAAAAATACCATTGTGGCTTCATTTAAAGCAAAAATAGGTTGGAAAAGGTCGAGAGAGACGGAAAACAAAAATCATCGTTCCGTTTCGTTCCTACCCGATGCGTAATAGAAAATTGCAAAAAAATAGGAAAAAATCTAAAAAAATTCAAAAAATACCATTGTGGCTTCATTTAAAGCCAAAATAGGTTAGAAAAGGTCGAGAAAGACAGAAAACAAAAATTATCGTTCCGTTTCGTCCCTACCCGACGCGTAACAGAAAATTCCAAAAATATAGATAAAAAATGCCGAAAATTTAAAAATACCATTGTGGCTTCATTTCAAGCCATAATAGGTTGGAATAGACCGAGAAACGGGGAAAATAAAAATTATCATTCCGTTTCGTTCCAACCCGACGCTTCATAGAAAATTCATAAAAAATTGCAAAAAAATTCAAAAAATTCAAAAAATACAGTTATGGCATCTTTTCAAGCAAAAATTGGTTGGAAAATGCCGAGAAAGAGAGAAAATAAAAATTTTCGTTTCGTTTCGTTCCTACCCAATGCGTAATAGAAAATTCCAAACAAATAGCAAAAAAATTGAAAAAATTTGAAGAATACCATTTTGGCTTCATTTGAAGCAATAATAGTTTTACAAATGCCCAGAAAGAGAGGAAATAAAAAAATTTATTGCTCTGTTCCGTTCCTACACGACACGTAATAAAAAATTCCAAAAAAAAGCAAAAAAATTAAAAAAATTATTAAATACTATTATGGCTTCATTTCAAGCCAAAATAAGGGGGGGAAACGCTGAGAAAGAGAGAAAATAAAAATTATCGTTCTGTTCCGTTCCAACCTGACGCGTAATATAAAATTCCAAAAAAATAGGTAAAAATTTTAAAAAATTGAAAAAATACCATTGTGGCTTCATTTAAAACTAAAATAGGTTGGAAAAGGCCGAGAAAGACGGAAAACAAAAATTATCTTTCCGTTTCGTTCCTACCCGACGCGTAATAGAAAATTCCAAAAAAATAGGAAAAAATTTAAAAAAATTAAAAAAAATACCATTGTGGCTTCATTTCAAGCCGTAATAGGTTGAAATATACCGCGAAAGAGGGAAAATAAAAATTATCATTCCGTTTCGTTCCAACCCGAAGCGTCGTAGAAAATTCATAAAAAATTGCAAAAAAATTCAATAAATTAAAAAAATACAGATACGGCTTCTTTTCAAGCAAAAATTGGGTGGAAAAGGCCAGGAAAGAGAGAAAATACAAATTATCGTTTCGTTTCGTTCCTACCCAAGGCGTAATAGAAAATTCCAAACAAATAGCAAAAAAATTCAAAAAATTAGAAGAATACCATTTTTGCTTTATTTGAAGCAAAAATAGGTTGAGAAATCCCCAGAAATGGCGTAAATAAAAATTATTGTTCTGTTCCGTTCCGACGCGACACGTAATAGAAAATTCCAAAAAAATAGCAAAAAAATGCAAAAAATTATAAAATACTATTATGGCTTTATTTCAAGCCAAAATAAAGGGGGAAACGCTGAGAAATGGAGAAAATAAAAACTATCGTTCTGTTCTGTTCCAACCTGACGCGTAACAGATAATTCCACAAAAAAGGAAAAAATTCAAAAAAATACCATTTTGGCTTCATTTAAAGCGAAAATAGGTTGGAAAAGGTCGAAAAAGACGGAAAACAAAAATTATCGTTCCGTTTTGTTCCTACCCAACGCGTAATAGAAAATTCCAAAAAAATAGAGGAGAAATTCCGAAAACATAAAAATACCATTGTGGCTTCATTTCAAGCCATCATAGGTTGGAATATACCGAGAAACAGGGAAAATAACAATTATCATTTCGTTTCGTTCCTACCCGATGCGTAATAGAAAATTGCAAAAAAATAGGAAAAAATCTAAAAAAATTCAAAAAATACCATTGTGGCTTCATTTAAAGCCAAAATAGGTTGGAAAAGGTCGAGAAAGACAGAAAACAAAAATTATCGTTCCGTTTCGTCCCTACCCGACGCGTAACAGAAAATTCCAAAAATATAGATAAAAAATGCCGAAAATTTAAAAATACCATTGTGGCTTCATTTCAAGCCATAATAGGTTGGAATAGACCGAGAAACGGGGAAAATAAAAATTATCATTCCGTTTCGTTCCAACCCGACGCTTCATATAAAATTCATAAAAAATTGCAAAAAAATTCAAAAAATTCAAAAAATACAGTTATGGCATCTTTTCAAGCAAAAATTGGTTAGAAAATGCCGAGAAAGAGAGAAAATAAAAATTTTCGTTTCGTTTCGTTCCTACCCAATGCGTAATAGAAAATTCCAAACAAATAGCAAAAAAATTGAGAAAATTTGAAGAATACCATTTTGGCTTCATTTGAAGCAATAATAGTTTTACAAATGCCCAGAAAGAGAGGAAATAAAAAAATTTATTGCTCTGTTCCGTTCCTACACGACACGTAATAAAAAATTCCAAAAAAAAAGCAAAAAATTAAAAAAATTTGAAGAATACCATTTTGGCTTCATTTGAAGCAATAATAGTTTGAGAAATGCACAGAAAGAGAGGAAATAAAAAAAAATGATTGTTCTGTTCCATTCCTACACGATACGTAATAGAAAATTCTAAAAAAATAGCAAAACAATTCAAAAAATTATTAAATACTTTTATGGCTTCATTTCAAACCAAAATAAGGGGGGAAACGCTGAGAAAGAGAGAAAATATAAATTATCGTTCTGTTCCGTTCCAACCTAACGCGTAATATAAAATTTCAAAAAAATAGGAAAAAATTTTAAAAAATTGAAAAAATACCAATGTGGCTTCATTTAAAGCCAAAATAGATTGGAAAAGGCCGAAAAAGACGGAAAACAAAAATTATCGTTCCGTTTCGTTCCTACCCGACGCGTAGTAGAAAATTCCAAAAAAATAGGAAAATTTTTTAACAAAATTAAAAAAATACCATTGTCGCTTCATTTAAAGCCAAAATAGGTTGGAAAAGGCCGAGAAAGACGGAAAACAAAAATTATCGTTCCGTTTCGTTCCTAACCGACGCGTAACAGAAAATTCCAAAAATATAGATAAAAAATTCTGAAAATTTAAAAATACCATTGTGGCTTCATTTAAAGCCAAAATAGGTCGCAAAAGGCCGAGAAAGACGGAAAACAACAATTATCGTTCCGTTTCGTTCCCACCCGACGCGTAATAGAAAATTCCAAAAAAATAGGAAAAAATTAAAAAAAATACCATTGTGGCTTCATTTAAAGCAAAAATAGGTTGG
The DNA here is from genome assembly GCA_029955455.1 of Quercus agrifolia. Taxonomy (NCBI): domain Eukaryota; kingdom Viridiplantae; phylum Streptophyta; class Magnoliopsida; order Fagales; family Fagaceae; genus Quercus; species Quercus agrifolia. Next base: position 22,081,306 of record JARQAD010000010.1, read on the forward strand.
AAAAGGTCGAGAGAGACGGAAAACAAAAATCATCGTTCCGTTTCGTTCCTACCCGATGCGTAATAGAAAATTGCAAAAAAATAGGAAAAAATCTAAAAAAATTCAAAAAATACCATTGTGGCTTCATTTAAAGCCAAAATAGGTTAGAAAAGGTCGAGAAAGACAGAAAACAAAAATTATCGTTCCGTTTCGTCCCTACCCGACGCGTAACAGAAAATTCCAAAAATATAGATAAAAAATGCCGAAAATTTAAAAATACCATTGTGGCTTCATTTCAAGCCATAATAGGTTGGAATAGACCGAGAAACGGGGAAAATAAAAATTATCATTCCGTTTCGTTCCAACCCGACGCTTCATAGAAAATTCATAAAAAATTGCAAAAAAATTCAAAAAATTCAAAAAATACAGTTATGGCATCTTTTCAAGCAAAAATTGGTTGGAAAATGCCGAGAAAGAGAGAAAATAAAAATTTTCGTTTCGTTTCGTTCCTACCCAATGCGTAATAGAAAATTCCAAACAAATAGCAAAAAAATTGAAAAAATTTGAAGAATACCATTTTGGCTTCATTTGAAGCAATAATAGTTTTACAAATGCCCAGAAAGAGAGGAAATAAAAAAATTTATTGCTCTGTTCCGTTCCTACACGACACGTAATAAAAAATTCCAAAAAAAAGCAAAAAAATTAAAAAAATTATTAAATACTATTATGGCTTCATTTCAAGCCAAAATAAGGGGGGGAAACGCTGAGAAAGAGAGAAAATAAAAATTATCGTTCTGTTCCGTTCCAACCTGACGCGTAATATAAAATTCCAAAAAAATAGGTAAAAATTTTAAAAAATTGAAAAAATACCATTGTGGCTTCATTTAAAACTAAAATAGGTTGGAAAAGGCCGAGAAAGACGGAAAACAAAAATTATCTTTCCGTTTCGTTCCTACCCGACGCGTAATAGAAAATTCCAAAAAAATAGGAAAAAATTTAAAAAAATTAAAAAAAATACCATTGTGGCTTCATTTCAAGCCGTAATAGGTTGAAATATACCGCGAAAGAGGGAAAATAAAAATTATCATTCCGTTTCGTTCCAACCCGAAGCGTCGTAGAAAATTCATAAAAAATTGCAAAAAAATTCAATAAATTAAAAAAATACAGATACGGCTTCTTTTCAAGCAAAAATTGGGTGGAAAAGGCCAGGAAAGAGAGAAAATACAAATTATCGTTTCGTTTCGTTCCTACCGAAGGCGTAATAGAAAATTCCAAACAAATAGCAAAAAAATTCAAAAAATTAGAAGAATACCATTTTTGCTTTATTTGAAGCAAAAATAGGTTGAGAAATCCCCAGAAATGGTGTAAATAAAAATTATTGTTCTGTTCCGTTCCGACGCGACACGTAATAGAAAATTCCAAAAAAATAGCAAAAAAATGCAAAAAATTATAAAATACTATTATGGCTTTATTTCAAGCCAAAATAAAGGGGGAAACGCTGAGAAATGGAGAAAATAAAAACTATCGTTCTGTTCTGTTCCAACCTGACGCGTAACAGATAATTCCACAAAAAAGGAAAAAATTCAAAAAAATACCATTTTGGCTTCATTTAAAGCGAAAATAGGTTGGAAAAGGTCGAAAAAGACGGAAAACAAAAATTATCGTTCCGTTTTGTTCCTACCCAACGCGTAATAGAAAATTCCAAAAAAATAGAGGAGAAATTCCGAAAACATAAAAATACCATTGTGGCTTCATTTCAAGCCATCATAGGTTGGAATATACCGAGAAACAGGGAAAATAACAATTATCATTTCGTTTCGTTCCTACCCGATGCGTAATAGAAAATTGCAAAAAAATAGGAAAAAATCTAAAAAAATTCAAAAAATACCATTGTGGCTTCATTTAAAGCCAAAATAGGTTGGAAAAGGTCGAGAAAGACAGAAAACAAAAATTATCGTTCCGTTTCGTCCCTACCCGACGCGTAACAGAAAATTCCAAAAATATAGATAAAAAATGCCGAAAATTTAAAAATACCATTGTGGCTTCATTTCAAGCCATAATAGGTTGGAATAGACCGAGAAACGGGGAAAATAAAAATCATCATTCCGTTTCGTTCCAACCCGACGCTTCATAGAAAATTCATAAAAAATTGCAAAAAAATTCAAAAAATTCAAAAAATACAGTTATGGCATCTTTTCAAGCAAAAATTGGTTAGAAAATGCCGAGAAAGAGAGAAAATAAAAATTTTCGTTTCGTTTCGTTCCTACCCAATGCGTAATAGAAAATTCCAAACAAATAGCAAAAAAATTGAGAAAATTTGAAGAATACCATTTTGGCTTCATTTGAAGCAATAATAGTTTTACAAATGCCCAGAAAGAGAGGAAATAAAAAAATTTATTGCTCTGTTCCGTTCCTACACGACACGTAATAAAAAATTCCAAAAAAAAAGCAAAAAATTAAAAAAATTTGAAGAATACCATTTTGGCTTCACTTGAAGCAATAATAGTTTGAGAAATGCACAGAAAGAGAGGAAATAAAAAAAAATTATTGTTCTGTTCCATTCCTACACGATACGTAATAGAAAATTCTAAAAAAATAGCAAAACAATTCAAAAAATTATTAAATACTTTTATGGCTTCATTTCAAACCAAAATAAGGGGGGAAACGCTGAGAAAGAGAGAAAATATAAATTATCGTTCTGTTCCGTTCCAACCTAACGCGTAATATAAAATTTCAAAAAAATAGGAAAAAATTTTAAAAAATTGAAAAAATACCAATGTGGCTTCATTTAAAGCCAAAATAGATTGGAAAAGGCCGAAAAAGACGGAAAACAAAAATTATCGTTCCGTTTCGTTCCTACCCGACGCGTAGTAGAAAATTCCAAAAAAATAGGAAAATTTTTTAACAAAATTAAAAAAATACCATTGTCGCTTCATTTAAAGCCAAAATAGGTTGGAAAAGGCCGAGAAAGACGGAAAACAAAAATTATCGTTCCGTTTCGTTCCTAACCGACGCGTAACAGAAAATTCCAAAAATATAGATAAAAAATTCTGAAAATTTAAAAATACCATTGTGGCTTCATTTAAGCCAAAATAGGTCGCAAAAGGCCGAGAAAGACGGAAAACAACAATTATCGTTCCGTTTCGTTCCCACCCGAGGCGTAATAGAAAATTCCAAAAAAATAGGAAAAAATTAAAAAAAATACCATTGTGGCTTCATTTAAAGCAAAAATAGGTTGGAAAAGGTCGAGAGAGACGGAAAACAAAAATCATCGTTCCGTTTCGTTCCTACTCGATGCGTAATAGAAAATTGCAAAAAAATAGGAAAAAATCTAAAAAAATTCAAAAAATACCATTGTGGCTTCATTTAAAGCCAAAATAGGTTAGAAAAGGTCGAAAAAGACAGAAAACAAAAATTATCGTTCCGTTTCGTCCCTACCCGACGCGTAACAGAAAATTCCAAAAATATAGATAAAAAATGCCGAAAATTTAAAAATACCACTGTGGCTTCATTTCAAGCCATAATAGGTTGGAATAGACCGAGAAACGGGGAAAATAAAAATTATCATTCCGTTTCGTTCCAACCCGACGCTTCATAGAAAATTCATAAAAAATTGCAAAAAAATTCAAAAAATTCAAAAAATACAGTTATGGCATCTTTTCAAGCAAAAATTGGTTGGAAAATGCCGAGAAAGAGAGAAAATAAAAATTTTCGTTTCGTTTCGTTCCTACCCAATGCGTAATAGAAAATTCCAAACAAATAGCAAAAAAATTGAAAAAATTTGAAGAATACCATTTTGGCTTCATTTGAAGCAATAATAGTTTTACAAATGCCCAGAAAGAGAGGAAATAAAAAAATTTATTGCTCTGTTCCGTTCCTACACGACACGTAATAAAAAATTCCAAAAAAAAGCAAAAAAATTAAAAAAATTATTAAATACTATTGTGGCTTCATTTCAAGCCAAAATAAGGGGGGGAAACGCTGAGAAAGAGAGAAAATAAAAATTATCGTTCTGTTCCGTTCCAACCTGACGCGTAATATAAAATTCCAAAAAAATAGGTAAAAATTTTAAAAAATTGAAAAAATACCATTGTGGCTTCATTTAAAACTAAAATAGGTTGGAAAAGGCCGAGAAAGACGGAAAACAAAAATTATCTTTCCGTTTCGTTCCTACCCGACGCGTAATAGAAAATTCCAAAAAAATAGGAAAAAATTTAAAAAAATTAAAAAAAATACCATTGTGGCTTCATTTCAAGCCGTAATAGGTTGAAATATACCGCGAAAGAGGGAAAATAAAAATTATCATTCCGTTTCGTTCCAACCCGTAGCGTCGTAGAAAATTCATAAAAAATTGCAAAAAAATTCAATAAATTAAAAAAATACAGATACGGCTTCTTTTCAAGCAAAAATTGGGTGGAAAAGGCCAGGAAAGAGAGAAAATACAAATTATAGTTTCGTTTCGTTCCTACCCAAGGCGTAATAGAAAATTCCAAACAAATAGCAAAAAAATTCAAAAAATTAGAAGAATACCATTTTTGCTTTATTTGAAGCAAAAATAGGTTGAGAAATCCCCAGAAATGGTGTAAATAAAAATTATTGTTCTGTTCCGTTCCGACGCGACACGTAATAGAAAACTCCAAAAAAATAGCAAAAAAATGCAAAAAATTATAAAATACTATTATGGCTTTATTTCAAGCCAAAATAAAGGGGGAAACGCTGAGAAATGGAGAAAATAAAAACTATCGTTCTGTTCTGTTCCAACCTGACGCGTAACAGATAATTCCACAAAAAAGGAAAAAATTCAAAAAAATACCATTTTGGCTTCATTTAAAGCGAAATAAGGTTGGAAAAGGTCGAAAAAGACGGAAAACAAAAATTATCGTTCCGTTTTGTTCCTACCCAACGCGTAATAGAAAATTCCAAAAAAATAGAGGAGAAATTCCGAAAACATAAAAATACCATTGTGGCTTCATTTCAAGCCATCATAGGTTGGAATATACCGAGAAACAGGGAAAATAACAATTATCATTTCGTTTCGTTCCTACCCGATGCGTAATAGAAAATTGCAAAAAAAAAGGAAAAAATCTAAAAAAATTCAAAAAATACCATTGTGGCTTCATTTAAAGCCAAAATAGGTTGGAAAAGGTCGAGAAAGACAGAAAACAAAAATTATCGTTCCGTTTCGTCCCTACCCGACGCGTAACAGAAAATTCCAAAAATATAGATAAAAAATGCCGAAAATTTAAAAATACCATTGTGGCTTCATTTCAAGCCATAATAGGTTGGAATAGACCGAGAAACGGGGAAAATTAAAATTATCATTCCGTTTCGTTCCAACCCGAAGCGTCGTAGAAAATTCATAAAAAATTGCAAAAAAATTCAATAAATTAAAAAAATACAGATACGGCTTCTTTTCAAGCAAAAATTGGGTGGAAAAGGCCAGGAAAGAGAGAAAATACAAATTATCGTTTCGTTTCGTTCCTACCCAAGGCGTAATAGAAAATTCCAAACAAATAGCAAAAAAATTCAAAAAATTAGAAGAATACCATTTTTGCTTTATTTGAAGCAAAAATAAGTTGAGAAATCCCCAGAAATGGTGTAAATAAAAATTATTGTTCTGTTCCGTTCCGACGCGACACGTAATAGAAAATTCCAAAAAAATAGCAAAAAAATGCAAAAAATTATAAAATACTATTATGGCTTTATTTCAAGCCAAAATAAAGGGGGAAACGCTGAGAAATGGAGAAAATAAAAACTATCGTTCTGTTCTGTTCCAACCTGACGCGTAACAGATAATTCCACAAAAAAGGAAAAAATTCAAAAAAATACCATTTTGGCTTCATTTAAAGCGAAATAAGGTTGGAAAAGGTCGAAAAAGACGGAAAACAAAAATTATCGTTCCGTTTTGTTCCTACCCAACGCGTAATAGAAAATTCCAAAAAAATAGAGGAGAAATTCCGAAAACATAAAAATACCATTGTGGCTTCATTTCAAGCCATCATAGGTTGGAATATACCGAGAAACAGGGAAAATAACAATTATCATTTCGTTTCGTTCCTACCCGATGCGTAATAGAAAATTGCAAAAAAATAGGAAAAAATCTAAAAAAATTCAAAAAATACCATTGTGGCTTCATTTAAAGCCAAAATAGGTTGGAAAAGGTCGAGAAAGACAGAAAACAAAAATTATCGTTCCGTTTCGTCCCTACCCGACGCGTAACAGAAAATTCCAAAAATATAGATAAAAAATGCCGAAAATTTAAAAATACCATTGTGGCTTCATTTCAAGCCATAATAGGTTGGAATAGACCGAGAAACGGGGAAAATAAAAATTATCATTCCGTTTCGTTCCAACCCGACGCTTCATAGAAAATTCATAAAAAATTGCAAAAAAATTCAAAAAATTCAAAAAATACAGTTATGGCATCTTTTCAAGCAAAAATTGGTTAGAAAATGCCGAGAAAGAGAGAAAATAAAAATTTTCGTTTCGTTTCGTTCCTACCCAATGCGTAATAGAAAATTCCAAACAAATAGCAAAAAAATTGAGAAAATTTGAAGAATACCATTTTGGCTTCATTTGAAGCAATAATAGTTTTACAAATGCCCAGAAAGAGAGGAAATAAAAAAATTTATTGCTCTGTTCCGTTCCTACACGACACGTAATAAAAAATTCCAAAAAAAAGCAAAAAATTAAAAAAATTTGAAGAATACCATTTTGGCTTCATTTGAAGCAATAATAGTTTGAGAAATGCACAGAAAGAGAGGAAATAAAAAAAAATTATTGTTCTGTTCCATTCCTACACGATACGTAATAGAAAATTCTAAAAAAATAGCAAAACAATTCAAAAAATTATTAAATACTTTTATGGCTTCATTTCAAACCAAAATAAGGGGGGAAACGCTGAGAAAGAGAGAAAATATAAATTATCGTTCTGTTCCGTTCCAACCTAACGCGTAATATAAAATTTCAAAAAAATAGGAAAAAATTTTAAAAAATTGAAAAAATACCAATGTGGCTTCATTTAAAGCCAAAATAGATTGGAAAAGGCCGAAAAAGACGGAAAACAAAAATTATCGTTCCGTTTCGTTCCTACCCGACGCGTAGTAGAAAATTCCAAAAAAATAGGAAAATTTTTTAACAAAATTAAAAAAATACCATTGTCGCTTCATTTAAAGCCAAAATAGGTTGGAAAAGGCCGAGAAAGACGGAAAACAAAAATTATCGTTCCGTTTCGTTCCTAACCGACGCGTAACAGAAAATTCCAAAAATATAGATAAAAAATTCTGAAAATTTAAAAATACCATTGTGGCTTCATTTAAAGCCAAAATAGGTCGCAAAAGGCCGAGAAAGACGGAAAACAACAATTATCGTTCCGTTTCGTTCCCACCCGACGCGTAATAGAAAATTCCAAAAAAATAGGAAAAAATTAAAAAAAATACCATTGTGGCTTCATTTAAAGCAAAAATAGGTTGGAAAAGGTCGAGAGAGACGGAAAACAAAAATCATCGTTCCGTTTCGTTCCTACCCGATGCGTAATAGAAAATTGCAAAAAAATAGGAAAAAATCTAAAAAAATTCAAAAAATACCATTGTGGCTTCATTTAAAGCCAAAATAGGTTAGAAAAGGTCGAGAAAGACAGAAAACAAAAATTATCGTTCCGTTTCGTCCCTACCCGACGCGTAACAGAAAATTCCAAAAATATAGATAAAAAATGCCGAAAATTTAAAAATACCATTGTGGCTTCATTTCAAGCCATAATAGGTTGGAATAGACCGAGAAACGGGGAAAATAAAAATTATCATTCCGTTTCGTTCCAACCCGACGCTTCATAGAAAATTCATAAAAAATTGCAAAAAAATTCAAAAAATTCAAAAAATACAGTTATGGCATCTTTTCAAGCAAAAATTGGTTGGAAAATGCCGAGAAAGAGAGAAAATAAAAATTTTCGTTTCGTTTCGTTCCTACCCAATGCGTAATAGAAAATTCCAAACAAATAGCAAAAAAATTGAAAAAATTTGAAGAATACCATTTTGGCTTCATTTGAAGCAATAATAGTTTTACAAATGCCTAGAAAGAGAGGAAATAAAAAAATTTATTGCTCTGTTCCGTTCCTACACGACACGTAATAAAAAATTCCAAAAAAAAGCAAAAAAATTAAAAAAATTATTAAATACTATTATGGCTTCATTTCAAGCCAAAATAAGGGGGGGAAACGCTGAGAAAGAGAGAAAATAAAAATTATCGTTCTGTTCCGTTCCAACCTGACGCGTAATATAAAATTCCAAAAAAATAGGTAAAAATTTTAAAAAATTGAAAAAATACCATTGTGGCTTCATTTAAAACTAAAATAGGTTGGAAAAGGCTGAGAAAGACGGAAAACAAAAATTATCTTTCCGTTTCGTTCCTACCCGACGCGTAATAGAAAATTCCAAAAAAATAGGAAAAAATTTAAAAAAATTAAAAAAAATACCATTGTGGCTTCATTTCAAGCCGTAATAGGTTGAAATATACCGCGAAAGGGGGAAAATAAAAATTATCATTCCGTTTCGTTCCAACCCGAAGCGTCGTAGAAAATTCATAAAAAATTGCAAAAAAATTCAATAAATTAAAAAAATACAGTTACGGCTTCTTTTCAAGCAAAAATTGGGTGGAAAAGGCCAGGAAAGAGAGAAAATACAAATTATCGTTTCGTTTCGTTCCTACCCAAGGCGTAATAGAAAATTCCAAACAAATAGCAAAAAAATTCAAAAAATTAGAAGAATACCATTTTTGCTTTATTTGAAGCAAAAATAGGTTGAGAAATCCCCAGAAATGGTGTAAATAAAAATTATTGTTCTGTTCCGTTCCGACGCGACACGTAATAGAAAATTCCAAAAAAATAGCAAAAAAATGCAAAAAATTATAAAATACTATTATGGCTTTATTTCAAGCCAAAATAAAGGGGGAAACGCTGAGAAATGGAGAAAATAAAAACTATCGTTCTGTTCTGTTCCAACCTGACGCGTAACAGATAATTCCACAAAAAAGGAAAAAATTCAAAAAAATACCATTTTGGCTTCATTTAAAGCGAAAATAGGTTGGAAAAGGTCGAAAAAGACGGAAAACAAAAATTATCGTTCCGTTTTGTTCCTACCCAACGCGTAATAGAAAATTCCAAAAAAATAGAGGAGAAATTCCGAAAACATAAAAATACCATTGTGGCTTCATTTCAAGCCATCATAGGTTGGAATATACCGAGAAACAGGGAAAATAACAATTATCATTTCGTTTCGTTCCTACCCGATGCGTAATAGAAAATTGCAAAAAAATAGGAAAAAATCTAAAAAAATTCAAAAAATACCATTGTGGCTTCATTTAAAGCCAAAATAGGTTGGAAAAGGTCGAGAAAGACAGAAAACAAAAATTATCGTTCCGTTTCGTCCCTACCCGACGCGTAACAGAAAATTCCAAAAATATAGATAAAAAATGCCGAAAATTTAAAAATACCATTGTGGCTTCATTTCAAGCCATAATAGGTTGGAATAGACCGAGAAACGGGGAAAATAAAAATTATCATTCCGTTTCGTTCCAACCCGACGCTTCATAGAAAATTCATAAAAAATTGCAAAAAAATTCAAAAAATTCAAAAAATACAGTTATGGCATCTTTTCAAGCAAAAATTGGTTAGAAAATGCAGAGAAAGAGAGAAAATAAAAATTTTTGTTTCGTTTCGTTCCTACCCAATGCGTAATAGAAAATTCCAAACAAATAGCAAAAAAATTGAGAAAATTTGAAGAATACCATTTTGGCTTCATTTGAAGCAATAATAGTTTTACAAATGCCCAGAAAGAGAGGAAATAAAAAAATTTATTGCTCTGTTCCGTTCCTACACGACACGTAATAAAAAATTCCAAAAAGAAAGCAAAAAATTAAAAAAATTTGAAGAATACCATTTTGGCTTCATTTGAAGCAATAATAGTTTGAGAAATGCACAGAAAGAGAGGGAATAAAAAAAAATTATTGTTCTGTTCCATTCCTACACGATACGTAATAGAAAATTCTAAAAAAATAGCAAAACAATTCAAAAAATTATTAAATACTTTTATGGCTTCATTTCAAACCAAAATAAGGGGGGAAACGCTGAGAAAGAGAGAAAATATAAATTATCGTTCTGTTCCGTTCCAACCTAACGCGTAATATAAAATTTCAAAAAAATAGGAAAAAATTTTAAAAAATTGAAAAAATACCAATGTGGCTTCATTTAAAGCCAAAATAGATTGGAAAAGGCCGAAAAAGACGGAAAACAAAAATTATCGTTCCGTTTCGTTCCTACCCGACGCGTAGTAGAAAATTCCAAAAAAATAGGAAAATTTTTTAACAAAATTAAAAAAATACCATTGTCGCTTCATTTAAAGCCAAAATAGGTTGGAAAAGGCCGAGAAAGACGGAAAACAAAAATTATCGTTCCGTTTCGTTCCTAACCGACGCGTAACAGAAAATTCCAAAAATATAGATAAAAAATTCTGAAAATTTAAAAATACCATTGTGGCTTCATTTAAAGCCAAAATAGGTCGCAAAAGGCCGAGAAAGACGGAAAACAACAATTATCGTTCCGTTTCGTTCCCACCCGACGCGTAATAGAAAATTCCAAAAAAATAGGAAAAAATTAAAAAAATTTGAAGAATACCATTTTCGCTTCATTTGAAGCAATAATAGTTTGAGAAATGCACAGAAAGAGAGGAAATAAAAAAAAATTATTGTTCTGTTCCATTCCTACACGATACGTAATAGAAAATTCTAAAAAAATAGCAAAACAATTCAAAAAATTATTAAATACTTTTATGGCTTCATTTCAAACCAAAATAAGGGGGGAAACGCTGAGAAAGAGAGAAAATTTAAATTATCGTTCTGTTCCGTTCCAACCTAACGCGTAATATAAAATTCCAAAAAAATAGGAAAAAATTTTAAAAAATTAAAAAAAAATACCATTGTGGCTTCATTTAAAGCCAAAATAGATTGGAAAAGGCCGAAAAAGACGGAAAACAAAAATTATCGTTCCGTTTCGTCCCTACCCGACGCGTAACAGAAAATTCCAAAAATATAAAATTTGAAGAATACCATTTTGGCTTCATTTGAAGCAATAATAGTTTTACAAATGCCCAGAAAGAGAGGAAATAAAAAAATTTATTGCTCTGTCCCGTTCCTACACGATACGTAATAGAAAATTCTAAAAAAATAGCAAAACAATTCAAAAAATTATTAAATACTTTTATGGCTTCATTTCAAACCAAAATAAGGGGGGAAACGCTGAGAAAGAGAGAAAATTTAAATTATCGTTCTGTTCCGTTCCAACCTAACGCGTAATATAAAATTCCAAAAAAATAGGAAAAAATTTTAAAAAATTGAAAAAATACCAATGTGGCTTCATTTAAAACCAAAATAGATTGGAAAAGGCCGAAAAAGACGGAAAACAAAAATTATCGTTCCGTTTCGTTCCTACCCGACGCGTAGTAGAAAATTCCAAAAAAATAGGAAAAAACTAAAAAAAATACCATTGTGGCTTCATTTAAAGCAAAAATAGGTTGGAAAAGGTCGAGAGAGACGGAAAACAAAAATCATCGTTCCGTTTCGTTCCTACCCGTCGCGTAATAGAAAATTCCAAAAAAATTGAAAAAAAATTCCGAAAACATAAAAATACCATTATCTTTTCATTTCAAGCCATAATAGGTTGGAATAGACCGAGAAACAGGGAAAATAAAAATTATCATTCCGGTTCGTTCCAACCCGACGCGTCATAGAAAATTCTTAAAAAATTGCAAAAAAATTAAAAAAATAGAGTTACGGTTTCTTTTCAAGCAAAAATTGGGTGAAAAAGGCCGAGAAAGAGAGAAAATTCAAATTATCGTTTCGTTTCATTCCAACCCAAGGCGTAATAGAAAATTCCAAACAAATAGTAAAAAAATTCAAAAAATTAGAAGAATACCATTTTGGCTTCATTTGAAGCAAAAATAGGTTGAGAACTGCCTAGAAAGGGAGAAAATAAAAATTATTGTTCCATTCCATTCCTACACGACACGTAGTAGAAAATTCCAAAAAAATAGAAAAAAATTCCGAAAATTTAAAAATACCATTGTGTCTTCATTTCAAGCCATAATAGGTTGCAATAGACCGAGAAACAGTGAAAATAAAAATTATCATTCCGTTTCGTTCCAACCCGACTCGTAATAGAAAATTCATAAAAAATTGCAAAAAAATTCAAAAAATTTAATAAATACAGTTATGGCTTCTTTTCAATCACAAATTGGCTGGAAAAAGCCGAGAAAGAGAGAAAATACAAACTATCGTTTCGTTTCGTTCCTACCCAATGCGTAATAGAAAATTCCTAACAAATAGCAAAAAAATTCAAAAAATTTGAAGAATACCATTTTGGCTTCATTTGAAGCAATAATAGTTTGAGAAATGCACAGAAAGAGAGGAAATAAAAAAAATATTATTGTTCAGTTCCGTTCCTACACGATACGTAATAGAAAATTCTAAAAAAATAGCAAAAAAATTCAAAAAATTATTAAATACTTTTATGGATTCATTTCAAACCAAAATAAGGGTGGAAACGCGGAGAAAGAGAGAAAATAAAAATTATCGTTATCTTCCGTTCCAACCTGACGCGTAATATAAAATTCCAAAAAAATAGGAAAAAATTTTAAAAAATTAAAAAAAAATACCATTGTGGCTTCATTTAAAGCCAAAATAGATTGGAAAAGGCCGAAAAAGACGGAAAACAAAAATTATCGTTCCGTTTCGTCCCTACCCGACGCGTAACAGAAAATTCCAAAAATATAAAATTTGAAGAATACCATTTTGGCTTCATTTGAAGCAATAATAGTTTTACAAATGCCCAGAAAGAGAGGAAATAAAAAAATTTATTGCTCTGTTCCGTTCTTACACGACACGTAATAAAAAATTCCAAAAAAAAGGAAAAAAACTAAAAAAACTATTAAATACTATTATGGCTTCATTTCAAGCCAAAATAAGGGGGGGGGGGGAAACGCTGAGAAAGAGAGAAAATAAAAATTATCGTTCTGTTCCGTTCCAACCTGACGCGTAATATAAAATTCCAAAAAAATAGGTAAAAATTTTAAAAAATTAAAAAAATACCATTGTGGCTTCATTTAAAAGTAAAATAGGTTGGAAAAGGCCGAGAAAGACGGAAAACAAAAATTATCTTTCCGTTTCGTTCCTACCCGACGCGTAATAGAAAATTCCAAAAAAATAGGAAAGAATTAAAAAATTAAAAAAATACCATTGTGGCTTCATTTCAAGCCGTAATAGGTTGAAATATACCGCGAAAGAGGGAAAATAAAAATTATCATTCCGTTTCGTTCCAACCCGAAGCGTCATAGAAAATTCATAAAAAATTGTGAAAAAATTCAATAAATTAAAAAAATACAGTTAGGGCTTCTTTTCAAGCAAAAATTGGGTGGAAAAGGCCGAGAAAGAGAGAAAATACAGATTATCGTTTCGTTTCGTTCCTACCCAAGGCGTAATAGAAAATTCCAAACAAATAGCAAAAAAATTCAAAAAATTTGAGGAATACCATTTTGGCTTCATTTGAAGCAATAATAGTTTAAGAAATGCACAGAAAGAGAGGAAAAAAAAAAAAAAAAAATCATTGTTCTATTCTGTTCCTACACGATACGTAATAGAAAATTCCAAAAAAATAGCAAAACAATTCAAAAAATTGTTAAATACTTTTATGGCTTCATTTCAAGCCAAAATAAGGGGGGAAACGCTGAGAAAGGGAGAAAATAAAAATTATCGTTCTGTTCCGTTCCAACCTAACGCGTAATATAAAATTCCAAAAAAATACGAAAAAATTTTAAAAAAATTAAAAAAATACCATCGTGGCTTCATTTAAAACCAAAATGGATTGGAAAAGGCCGAGAAAGACGGAAAACAAAAATTATCGTTCCGTTTCGTTCCTACCCGACGCGTAGTAGAAAATTCCAAAAAAATAGGAAAAATTTTAAAAAAATTAAAAAAATACCTTTGTCACTTCATTTAAAGCCAAAATAGGTTGGAAATGGCCGAGAAAGACAGAAAAGAAAAATTATCGTTCCGTTTCGTTCCTACCCGACGCGTGGTAGAAAATTCCAAAAAAATAGAAAAAAAATTCTGAAAATTTAAAAATACCATTGTGGCTTCATTTCAAGCCATAATAGGTTGGAATAGATCAAGAAACAGGGAAAATAAAAATTATCATTCCGTTTCGTTCCAACCCGACGCGTCACAGAAAATTCATAAAAAATTGCCAAAAAATTTCAAAAAATTAAAAAAATACAGTTATGGCTTCTTTTCAAGCAAAAATTGGTTGGAAAAGGACGAGAAAGAGAAAAAATAAAAATTATCGTTTCGTTGCGTTCCTACCCAATGCGTAATAGTAAATTCCAAACAAATAGCAAAAAAATTCAAAAAATTTGAAGAAATCCATTTTGGCTTCATTTGAAGCAAAAATAGTTTGAGAAATGCCAAGAAAGAGAGAAAATATAAATTATTGTTCTGTTCCGTTCCTACACGACACGTAATAGAAATTTTCAAAAAAATAGCAAAAAATTTCAAAAAATTAAAAAATACTATTATGGCTTCATTTCAAGCCTAAATAAGGGGGGAAACGTTGACAAAGGGAGAAAATAAAAACTATCGTTCTGTTCCAAAAATTTGAAGAAATCCATTTTGGCTTCATTTGAAGCAAAAATAGTTTGAGAAATGCCAAGAAAGAGAGAAAATAAAAATTATTGTTCTGTTCTGTTCCTACACGACGCGTAATAGAAAATTCCAAAAAAATAGGTAAAAATTTCAAAAAATTAAAAAAATACCATTGTGGCTTCATTTAAAGCCAAAATAGGTTGGAAAAGGCCGAGAAAGACGGAAAACAAAAATTATCGTTCCGCTTCGTTCCTACCCGACGGGTAATAAAAAATTCCAAAAAAATAGTGAAAAAATTTCGAAAATTTAAACTTACCATTGTGGCTTCATTTCAAGCCATAGTAGGTTTGAATAGACCGAGAAACTGGGAAAATAAAAATTATCATTCCGTTTCGTTCCAACCCGACGCGTCATTGAAAATTCATAAAATAATTGCAAAAAAATTAAAAAAATTAAAAAAATACAGTTATGGCTTCTTTTCAAGAAAAAATTAGTTTGAAAAGGCCGAGAAAGAGAGAAAATAGAAATTATCGTTTCGTTTCATTCCTTCCCAATACGTAATAGAAAATTCCAAACAAATAGCAAAAAAATTCAAAAAATTTGAAGAATACCATTTTGACTTCATTTCAAGCAAAAATAGGTTGAGAAATGCCCAGAAAGAGAGGAAATAAAAATTATTGTTCCGTTCCGTTCCTACACGACAACGTAATAGAAAATTCCAAAAAAATGGCAAAAAAATTCAAAAAATTATAAAATACTATTATGGCTTCATTTCAAGCCAAAATAGGTTGGAAAAGGTCGAGAAAGACGGAAAACAAAAATTATCGTTCCGTTTCGTTCTTACCAGACGCAAATAGAAAATTCCAAAAAAATAGAAAAAAAATTCCGAAAACATAAAAATACTATTGTGGCTTCATTTCAACCCATAATAGCTTGGAATATACCGAGAAACCCGAAGCGTCATAAAAAATTATCATTCCGTTTCGTTTCAACCCGAAGCGTCATAAAAAATTGCAAAAAAATTAAAAAAATTAAAAAAATTAAAAAAATACAGTTATGGCTTCTTTTCAAGCAAAAATTGGGTGGAAAAGGCCGAGAAAGCGAGAAAATACAAATTATCGTTTCGTTTCGTTCCTACCCAAGGCGTAATAGAAAATTCCAAACAAATAGCAAAAATATTCAAAAAATTAGAAGAATACCATTTTGGCTTCATTTGAAGCAATAATAGTTTGAGAAATGTCCAGAAAGAGAGGAAATAAAAATTATTGTTCAGTTCCGTTCCTACACGACACGTAATAGTAAATTCCAAAAATATAGAAAAAAAATTCCGAAAATTTAAAAATACCATTGTGGCTTCATTTGAAGCCATAATAGGTTGGAATAGACCGAGAAACAGGGAAAATAAAAATTATCATTCCGTTTCGTTCCAACCCGACGCGTAATATAAAATTCATAAAAAATTGCAAAAAAATTCAGAAAATGAAATAAATACAGTGATGGCATCTTTTCATGCAAAAATTCGTTGGAAAAGGCCGAGAAAGAGAGAAAATACAAACTATCGTTTCGTTTCTTTCCTACCCAATGCGTAATAGAAAATTCCAAAAAAAATAGCAAAAAAATTCGTAAAATTATAAAATACTATTATGGCTTCATTTCAAGCCAAAATAAGGGGGGAAACGCTAAGAAAGAGAGAAAATAAATCTGTCGTTCTGTTCAGTTCCAACCAGACGCGTAATAGAAATTCCAAAAAAATAGAGAAAAAATTCTGAAAATTTAAAAATACCATTGTGACTTCATTTCAAGCCATAATAGGTCGGAATAGACCGAGAAACAAGGAAAATAAAAATTATCATTCCGTTTCGTTCCAACCCTATGCGTCATAGAAAATTGCAAAAAAATTCAAAAAATTAAAAAAATACAGTTATGGCTTTTTTCAAGCAAAAATTGGTTGGAAAGGGCCGAGAAAGAGAAAAAATAAAAATTATCGTTTCGTTTCGTTCCTACCCAATGCATAATAGAAATTTCCAAACAAGTAGGAAAAAAATTCAAAAAATTTGAAGAATTCCATTTTGGCGTCATTTGAAGCAAAAATAGGTTGAGAAATGCCAAGAAAGAGAGAAAATAAAACTTATCGTTCTGTTCCGTTCCTACACGACACGTAATAGAAAATTCCAAAAAAATAGCAAAAAAATTCAAAAAATTATAAAATACTATTATAGCTTCATTTCAAGCCAAAATAAGGGGGGAAACGCTGAGAAAGGGAGAAAATAAAAACTATCGTTCTGTTTCGTTCCAACCTGACGCGTAATAGAAAATTCCAAAAAAATTGGAAAATTTTTTTAAAAATTAAAAAAATACCATTGTGGCTTCATTTGAAGAAAAAATAGGTTGGAAAAGGCTGAGAAAGACGAAAAACAAAAATTATCGTTCCGCTCCGTTCCTACCCGACATGTAATAGAAAATTCCAAAAAAATAGGAAAAAATTTTCAAAAATTAAAAAAATACCATTGTGGATTCATTTAAAGCCAAAATAGGTTCGAAAAGGCCGAGAAAGACAGAAAACAAAAATTATCGTTCCGTTTCGTTCCTACCAAACGCGTAATAGAAAATTCCAAGAAAATAGAAAAAAATTCCGAAAATTTAAAAATACCATTATGGCTTCATTTCAATCCATAATAGGTTGGAATAGACTGAGAAACAGGGAAAATAAAAATTATCATTCCGATTCGTTCCAACCCGACGGGTCATAGAAAATTCATAAAAAATTGCAAAAAATTTAAAAAATTCAAAAAATACTGTTATGGCTTCTTTTCAACCAAAATTTGATTTGGAAAAGGCAGAGAAAGAGAGAAAATAAAAATTATCGTTTCGTTTCGTTCCTACCCAATGCGTAATAGAAAATTCCAAACAAATAGCAAAAAAATTCAAAAAACCTGAAGAATACCATTTTGGCTTCATTTGAAGCAATAATAGTTTGAGAAATGCCAAGAAAGAGAGGAAATAAAAATTATTGTTCTGTTCCGTTCCTACACGACACGTAAAAGAAAATTCCAAAAAAATAGCAAAAAAATTCAAAAAATTATAAAATACTATTATAGCTTCATTTCAAGCCAAAATAAGGGGGGAAACGCTGAGAAAGGGAGAAAATAAAAACTATTGTTCTGTTTCGTTCCAACCTGACGCGTAATAGAAAATTCCAAAAAAATTGAAAAAAAATTTTAAAAATTAAAAAAATACCATTGTGGCTTCATTTGAAGAAAAAATAGGTTGGAAAGGGCCGAGAAAGACAGAAAACAAAAATTATCGTTCCGTTTCATTCCTACCCGACTCGTAATAGAAAATTCCAAAAAAATAGGAAAAAGTTTAAAAAAATACCATTGTGGCTTCATTTGAAGCCAAAATAGGTTGGAAAAGGCCGAGAAAGACAAAAAACAAAAATTATTTTTCCGTTTCGTTTCTACCCGACGCGTAATAGAAACTTCCAAAAAAATAGAAAAAAATTCCGAAAATTTAAAAATGCCATTGTGGCTTCATTTCAAGCCATAATAGGTTGGAATAGACCGGGAAACAGGGAAAATAAAAATTATCATTCTGTTTCGTTCCAACCCGACGCGTCATAGAAAATTGATAAGAAATTGCAAAAAAATTCAAAAAATTAAAAAAATACAGTTATGGCTTCTTTTAAAGCAAAATTTGGTTGGAAAAGGCCAAGAAGGAGAGAAAATACAAATTATCGTTTCGTTTTGTTCCTACCCAATGCGTAATAGAAAATTCCAAACAAATAGCAAAAAAATTCAAAAAATTTTGAAGAAATCCATTTTGGCTTCATTTGAAGCAAAAATAGTTTGAGAAATGCCAAGAACGAGAGAAAATAAAAATTATTGTTCTATTCCGTTTCTACACGACACGTAATAGAAAATTCCAAAAAAATTTCAAAAAATTATAAAATACTATTATAGCTTCATTTCAAGCCAAAATAAGGGGGGAAACGCTGAGAAATGGAGAAAATAAAAACTATCGTTCTGTTTCGTTCCAACCTGACGCGTAATAGAAAATTCTAAAAAAATAGGAAATTTTTTTTTAAAATTAAAAAAATACCATTGTGGCTTCATTTGAAGAAAAAATAGGTTGGAAAGGGCCGAGAAAGACAGAAAAAAAAAATTATCGTTCCGTTTCATTCCTACCCGACTCGTAATAGAAAATTCCAAAAAAATAGGAAAAAGTTTAAAAAAATACCATTGTGGCTTCATTTGAAGCCAAAATAGGTTGGAAAAGGCCGAGAAAGACAAAAAACAAAAATTATTTTTCCGTTTCGTTTCTACTCGACGCGTAATAGAAAATTCCAAAAAAATAGAAAAAAATTCTGAAAATTTAAAAATGCCATTGTGGCTTCATTTCAAGCCATAATAGGTTGGAATAGACTGGGAAACAGGGAAAATGATGCACACCAAGGAGCTGGACATGCTGATCATACAAGTGGAAATGGAGCTGAATTTGCACAAGACCCTTTGTCATTTTCTAGTGGCCCAATTACAAGACTTAGAGCCAAACGTTTCAAGGAAGCACTAAATGGGCTTGTCCAAGAGATTTGGGCAGATTCTAGAAAGACCAAGATGGGCTCAAATAATAATCAAGGCTTAGTCCATGTCATCAAAGCAATTGAAGAGGCTAATGCATGCAAATTTGCAACCAACATGGTCTGACCATAAAAGGGTATGAATTTGTTAGGTTCCAAGGATATTAAATGGGAAGATGTCTTGGTATTGGCTGGGCATGTTAATTCTAGTCATTTAGCCATTTTTGAAGTCCTAGAAAACTAAAAAAACGTGGGAACTTGATTATATTAATCTTTGGTGTTGTTTTTGAAGTTGTAATTATGATTTTTACCTATTCTTGGAGGGTTGTTCCAAGTATATATCTGGTAGTACGAATTTTGAAAAGGACAGTTTGGTATTCAAAAATTATTCTCCTTGTGAGTCTTGTGATCCTCTTAGTTCTTAAACCTTTGATTCTCGAGAGATTCTTAGGAATTCTTGGTGTGGCGTTTCAATTCTATCGTAGTCTTGGTTTTCATCTGGTTAGGTGACGGGTCAAGGTTCAACAAATCGTGTCTACACGATCTTGGGGTTCCAAACCATCATTGTTATCGGGTTTCATCACAATTGTTGGTTAAGTTCATATCAGAAAATAAAAATAGAAAATTCCAAACAAATAGAAAAAAAAATTCCAGCCAATGCGTAATAGAAAATTCCAAACAAATAGAAAAAAAAATTCTGAAAATTTAAAAATACCATTGTGGCTTCATTTCCAGCAATAATAGGTTGGAATAGACCGAGAAAAAGGGAAAATAAAAATTATCATTCCGCTTCGTTCCAAACCGACGCGTCATAGAAAATTTATAAAAAATTGCAAAAAAATTCAAAAAATGAAAAAAAAAAAAACAGTTATGGCTTTTTTCCGAGCAAAAATTGGTTGGAAAAGACCGAGAAAGAGAGAAAATACAAATTATCGTTTCGTTTCGTTCCTTCCCAATGCGTAATAGAAAAATCCAAACAAATAGCAAAAAAATTCAAAAAATTAGAAGGATACCATTTTGGCTTCATTTGAAGCAAAAATAAGTTGAGAACTGCCTAGAAAGAGGGAAAATAAAAATTATTGTTCTGTTCCGTTCCTATACAACACGTAATAGAAAATTCGAAAAAAAAGAAAAAAAATTCCAAAAATTTAAAAAGGCCAATGTGGGTACATTTCAAGTCATAATAGGTTGGAATAGACCGAGAAACGGGGAAAATAAAAATTATCATTCCGTTTCGTTCCAACCCGACGCGTAATAGAAAATTCATAAAAAATTGCAAAAAAAATTCAAAAAATGAAAAAGAAAAAAACAGTTATGGCTTTTTTCCGAGCAAAAATTGGTTGGAAAAGACCGAGAAAGAGAGAAAATACAAATTATCATTTCGTTTCGTTCCTTCCCAATGCGTAATAGAAAATTCCAAACAAATTGCAAAAAAATTCAAAAAATTAGAATGATACCATTTTGGCTTCATTAGAAGCAAAAATAAGTTGAGAACTGCCTAGTAAGAGGAAAAATAAAAATTATTGTTCCGTTCCGTTCCTATACGACACGTAATAGAAATTTCGAAAAAAAAGAAAAAAAATTCCAAAAATTTAAAAAGACCAATGTGGGTACATTTCAAGTCATAATAGGTTGGAATAGACCGAGAAACGGGGAAAATAAAAATTATCATTCCGTTTCGTTCCAACCCGACGCGTAATAGAAAATTAATAAAAAATAACAAAAAAATTCAAAAAAATACAGTTATGGCTTCTTTTCAAGCAAAAATTGGATGGGAAATGCCGAGAAAGAGAAAAATACAAATTATCGTTTCGTTTCGTTCCTACCAATTGCGTAACAGAAAATTCCAAACCAATAGCAAAAAAATTCAAAAAATTAGAAGAATACCATTTTGGGTACATTTGAAGCAAAAATAGGTTGAGAAATGCCCAGAAAGAGAGAGAAAATAAAAATTATTGTTCTGTTCCGTTCCGTTCCTACACGACATGTTATAGAAAATTCAAAAAAATAGCAAAAAATTCAAAAAATTATAAAATACTATTATGGCTACATTTCAAGCCAAAATATGGGGGGAAACACTGAGAAAGGGAGAAAATAAAAACCATCGTTCTGTTCCGTTCCAACAGACGCGTAATAGAAAATTCCAAAAAAATAGGAAAAAATTTAAAAAAATTAAAAAAATCCCATTGTGGCTTCATTTAAAGCGAAAATAGGTTGGAATAGGCCGTGAAAGACGGAAAACAAAAATTATCATTCCGTTTCGTTTCTACCCCACGCGTAATAGAAAATTCAAAAAAAATAGAAAAAAATTCCGAAAATTAAAAAATACCGTTGTGGCATCATTTCCAGCCATAATAGATTGGAATAGACTGAGAAACAGGGAAAATAGAAATTATCGTTCCGTTTCGTTCCAACCTGACACGTAATTGAAAATTCATAAAAAAATTAGAAAAAAATTAAAAAAATACAGTTACGGCTTCTTTTCAAGCAAAAATTGGATGGAAAGGGCCGAGAAAGAGAGAAAATACAAATTATCGTTTCGTTTCGTACCTACCCAATGCGTAATAGAAAATTCCAAACAAATAGAAAAAAAAATTCTGAAAATTTAAAAATACCATTGTGGCATCATTTCCAGCCATAATAGGTTGGAATAGACCGAGAAAAAGGGAAAATAAAAATTATCATTCCGCTTCGTTCCAACCCGACGCGTCATAGAAAATTCATAAAAAATTGGAAAAAAATTAAAAAATGAAAAAAAAAAACAGTTATGGCTTTTTTCCGAGCAAAAATTGGTTGGAAAAGACCGAGAAAGAGAGAAAATACAAATTATCGTTTCGTTTCGTTCCGTCCCAATGCGTAATAGAAAAATCCAAACAAATAGCAAAAAAATTCAAAAAATTAGAAGGATACCATTTTGGCTTCATTTGAAGCAAAAATAAGTAGAGAACTGCCTAGAAAGAGGGAAAATAAAAATTATTGTTCTGTACCGTTCCTATACAACACGTAATAGAAAATTCGAAAAAAAAAAAAAAATTCCAAAAATTTAAAAAGATCAATGTGGGTACATTTCAAGTCATAATAGGTTGGAATAGACCGAGAAACGGGGAAAATAAAAATTATCATTCCGTTTCGTTCCAACCCGACCCGTAATACAAAATTCATAAAAAAATTACAAAAAAATTAAAAAAATTAAAAAAATACAGTTATGGCTTCTTTTCCAGCAAAAATTGGATGGGAAATGCCGAGAAAGAGAAAAAATACAAATTATCGTTTCGTTTCGTTCCTACCAATTACGTAATAGAAAATTCCAAACAAATAGCAAAAAAATTCAAAAAATTAGAATAATACCATTTTGGGTACATTTGAAGCAAAAATAGGTTGAGAAATGCCCAGAAAGAGAGAGAAAATAAAAATTATTGTTCTGTTCCGTTCCTACACGACACGTTATAGAAAATTCAAAAAAATAGCAAAAAATTCAAAAAATTATAAAATACTATTATGGCTTCATTTCAAGCCAAAATATGGGGGGAAACGCTGAGAAAGGGAGAAAATAAAAATCATCGTTCTGTTCCGTTCCAACCTGACGCGTAATAGAAAATTCCAAAAAAATAGGAAAAAATTTAAAAAAATTAAAAAAATCCCATTGTGGCTTCATTTAAAGCCAAAATAGGTTGGAATAGGCCGTGAAAGACGGAAAACAAAAATTATCATTCCGTTTCGTTTCTACCCCACGCGTAATAGAAAATTCAAAAAAAATAGAAAAAAATTCCGAAAATTAAAAAATACCGTTGTGGCATCATTTCCAGCCATAATTGTAACACCCCGACCCAACTTTATAATTAAACTATGTGTTTAAGTGGTTAAGTATTATTATTATTTTTAAGCCACTTACTTTCTAAAATTAATATAAGAGTTTTTAATAAGCATATTATCTTATATGCCATTGAATAAGAATTTCAAAGATTATAAATAATTGAATGGCTATTTGTATTATATATATATATATATATCAAGTTTGTACAAAATTATATTAAGTGATTTAAGTTATTAGATATATAATTGTTGGTGTTTAATTAAGTGTATTAAGGTAAGAGTTTATATGCATGTTTTTATCTTAATTACTTTTAAGTGCATGAAGCTTTGATTTTGTGATATTATAAAACATATATGCTATTTTAATGTTATGGATATAACTTTGTAAAGGTAAGGATATATGTGTGTATATATATATATATATATATGCAAAGTGATAGTATTCTTAGTAGAAAGGTTTTAGTGTGAATGCATAGAAAAGTAAAAAGGTTTGAGTGTGAATGCAAGAAAGTGGAAAAGTGGGTGTGATATTTCTTCCCTAGCATCACACGTATCCCACCCCATTTGTCCTCTTCTCTTATCTGATTTTTGGCTGCCCCAAAAGTCAATTTGTCTTATCTCTCTTTTGCTGCATCTGAAGTCCAGCAGCTCATTTTCCTCTTTCTTTGTTCTTCTTTCTTCTTCCCTTCTTACACGGCAACATCTCTCCCTTCCTTTCTCACCGAAAATTTTAGTCTCTTTAAAGAAGAAATTTAACAAGTAGCCCTAAGGTTTCATCTTCAAAGTGTGTGGGTAAGTAAATTAAACCTCATCTGATTTTGTGTATTTGGATAGTATGATTGTTTGCCTGTTTTCCCTCTTTGTTCTCTACTCTGATTTTGGAAGTTGAATTGGTGATTCTGTTTTAGTTACTTGAAATATTGATGATATTGTGGTCTATTGAATGCTTATTAGGGTATTTTAGTATGTTTATTATAGGTATAAAATACCCAAATGAAATTAAGACCTATTGCTATTTGTTGATGATTTTGTAAGAATATGTACTGAAGCTGTCTCTGTGACAGATTTGGTGTTTACAACAAGAAAATTATGTATTAAATCATATGCTGTGAATTAAGAGGCTAGGAGTAGTTTTTATGAATTCTAAGACATGTATGGTTGTTATGGAATTGGTCTCACAGAATTTGGATGTGTAGAAAATTAATGGTTTAATTTCTAAGTTGCATGAATTTCTGTCAGGACAGATTTGAGTATGCTGTCTTGCGTGATTTTTAATAAATCATGGGTTGATGCTTTGACTCCGAAATTTTTATGGTGTATACTGGACATACAGGGGAGTAGTTCTGTAAAATTTCATGACAATTGGATGTGTGTGGACAGCCCGTTTGTATTTTACAAATGGGGTGTATGCTGCTGGAATGAGCAGTGAACAATATATGCTACCCCTGACTTTGTGGATTTAATTCTCAAGTTAGGGTGTATGTTTTGAGCTATAATTTAATATGATTATTCTTTGGTATGTTAGGATCATATATGAATTTTATGAATTGGTTTCTCTATGATTTGGGTGCATAATGCATTTGATGATTGTATTATGTGTTTTGGGGAACTTTATGTGATGGGAATAGGATTTTCTTGGTTCTAAGATATAGGTTTTGAGATGAATATGTAAGTTTATGATAAGTAGTAATGGATAGTGATAAGTTTTGATATTTGGTTTAGGTGTTACCAGTCCTCAACTCTAAGCTCCTTCGACTGTAGGCTCTCAGTTCCTCTGCTTTCAGGTAAGGGATAAGTTATATGGGCATTTGGTAAGTCATGAGGTTATTTTAAAGTATATGTTGCATTAAAAGGTTTTCGATTAGAGATATAGCATATAATCATTATTCTGACAAAGATATGTTCGTGAGTTCTCGAAAACCCTATGTATATGATTTAAGCATATTGATGCTATTATTAATTTCACGAACATGACGTTTAAAGAAAGGAATGAAAATCCTATTAATATTGAAATGTTACGCAAAATAAGAAATTTCAGTATGATGTAAAGAATGAAATGTTTTCGGGTTATGTCCTCTGGTGATCTGAACTCTGTCAGTAGGGGTTAATTACTGGTTTTCCATGGAAAATGTTATATGATTGGCCATTAAGTGGGACTGGCTCTGCTGTACCTGCCCCTTGTTGGTTACGGCCAACTTGTGGGGGAAGTCAACCTACCCCCATGGTTGAAAGATATGTATTATGATGTGATCCCGGGAATACCTGGCATTGTGGGGAATGCTGGATGCCTAGCACCGTGGTGCTAGAAGCCTCCCAAATAAGTACAGACTTATCAGATATGGACTAACCAATAAGTTATTTATGAACAACTATATTATGTTATTAATCATGAGAGAATGATTTTGTTTAAATGCATTATGAAAAGTTAAAAGCTCTCATGAAAAGAAGTTTATGATGAAAAGAAAAGCTGTTCCTTAAAGGTAAGAGTTTCTGAAGTTTTGTTACGTTTTAAAGATAAAGCTTCTGATGAAAGTACAAGTTTATGTTTAAAAGTTATCAAATATCTGTTCTTATGAAACGCTAAGTTTTATGACAATGAAAGTTATAATATTTTACGAGAAGAAGTTTATGAAGAAAAGTTTTGTTATTCTTTAAGATTTTTCTAGCTAAGACAGTGTTACCAATTATCCGATTTAAATAAAAACGATTATTTCGTAGTAAGAATATATGTATATATATATATATATATATATATATATATATATGTATGTATATATCAAGGCTATCTGATACCAAAAGGGGGTAAGTTACATACAACTGAGAATCAGGCGACTGGGCTCTGAAACCAGGTAATGCGGAAGGTATCTTAAAATAAAATAGCCAACTGTGGCTTACAATAAGGGACTGTGTTTAGGAGACTATTCCTAAAACTTGGCTGGACTTCTAAGGTATTTCTGCTAAGAAAACCTTTGCTGGAGAAGGAGGGTATTTCTTTGCTGTGGCTAAGAGACTGAAAGCCAGAAAAAGAGCCTGCTGAAGACTGAGGGGTGAGCTCCCTTATATAGGCTGAAAGGAGCATCGGATGCTGCTGAAATTACGGAAGAATTCTGCTTTCACTTGGGTGAAATGCTTTTTCCACCGACTGCTACAGTGAAATCTCATCATTGCTGTGAATAGTAACTGTTGCTGCTACAGTAACTTGTCCCCTTGCTTTTCTGGGGTACTGTAGAAATAGTAAATTGTGGATACTATTCATAGTGCGGGTACTGTTCATATCAGTGGCTGGTGCTGATAGTGACCGGACTTGCCATGTTATCCTGAATGCTGGGTCAGGATGCTAGATACTGTCCAAGTCATGCCCACTGTAGGGATCTTGGGCATCTTGGAATGGATCAGTTGGGTCATGGTTGACTGATCCTACCGAGTCAGTAGGAGAAACCTTTTCTTCGGATTCTAGCTGCTGTGAGTGAGCTATTAGCTGCTGGGCTAATTCTTTTAGCTCTTTGCTAGATTTCCCTGAAAACTGGACGGAATCAAGGCTGGACTGGGACCTTGTCCTGAGAGCAATAGGTTTCTCAACTGCAAGGGGGTATTCCTCATACATTTGGTTGACAATCTTGTTAATCTTAAGACTATCCCACCATTTAACTGAGAACTCCCTGTCTAAGAGGTTGTTGTTGATTGAATAATTCCATCTGCTGATCCAATGGATTTTGTACCTCTGGGAGAAAATCATAATTATTGGGAACTGAGACCTGTGCCTAGAAGAGCTGCATCTTGAATCAAAATACCTTAGGGCATCTTGTAATGGCTCCGGAAAGATTGAAGGAATAGAACCAAACATTTCCCACCACTTTAGAAACCAGGAGGGGGTCATGCCTTTGAAGTCTTTCCCGAACATTATGAACCATGAGTGATCAAAGTTCTGATTCTGGAAGAAGAGTACTTTCTCAAAGGCATCCATATAATCATAATAACTATAATGGAGTACTGAGCCTGATGGGGATTTGTAATTCCTGAGGATCCTTAGCAAGGAAGGATGCTGTCCCCATTCTTTACAACTGACGAAACCTGTGATGATAAACTTGTGATAGAGGACTACTGGATTGTCCCCTTTGCTGTAGATGTTTTCTATTTGAGCAGACTTTTCCTGGGAGAGGATGCTCTTATAGAACTGGATATTCTTTTCTGGGTGCTTAGGTAGGAAATGCCAGTTTGGAGGCAGGACTTCCATGGCCAAGGCTAGGGGATCTGCTATATGAACTAAGTGGGGTTCAATATAGGATATATGCTGAACAAAAGCTTTTTTGACATAAGGGGACCGACTTTGGACTGGGTAGAAAGAAGGTCTCTGGATGAGGCTAAAATGTTTTTCTACTTGATAATGGTCAATTGTTCTGGGTGCTGGGGAGGCTAGGGCTGAGCTATAACTGGGCTGACCATGAGATGATGGAATAATTTGGCTGGGGGTGATTGGTACAATTTTCCCTGGGTTTTGTGATTGGCTGGAATCACCAGGGTTTTGTTGTTTGGGTAACCTAGGGGGCTGGGGCTGTCTCCTGGACATCTTGGCTGTGATTCTGCAGAAATTCACGGGTTAGGAAATCAGGGATACTGTTTTGGCTACCTTTAATGAATTCTAGATCAAAGTCAAAAACTGAAAGGATGGCTTGCCATCTTGCAAAAATCTGTTTTGATGCAATGTTTTGAACATCTTTTTCTAAAACATGTTTTGCTGATTTACAATCAATCCTGACCAAAAATTTTTGATTTAAAAGATCACTTTGAAATTTTGAAATGCAAAGTACTATGGATAATATTTCTTTTTTAATAGTACTATAATTTAACTGAGTAGAGGTCCATATTCCTGAATGGAAACAGACTATCTGCTCTGGGGAACTAGGATCAATCCTCTGGAGAAGAATGCCACCATAACCTATGTTAGAGGCATCTGTCTGGATAATCTTGAATGAATTGTCGGCTGGGATTCCCAAACAGGGAAGGGTTTTGACATACTGTTTGATGTGCTGGACCACTGAAGTATGGGCTGGGGTCCAGGGTGATGGATTGGTTTGAAGTCTATCAAAAAGGGGCTTGCATTGCTGTCTGAGATTTTGATAGAAATCTGAGATGTAGTTGAGAGAACCTAGAAATCTCTGAAGCTGGGTTTTATCTAGGATTTCATCTGGAAATTTATCTGCAAACTGGATAGCTCTATTTATAGGTTTGATAACACCATGATGAATATCAAAACCTAAGAAGCGGACTTTAGTTTGGAAAAGCTTGATCTTAGGGGCTGAAACAACTAGACCATTGAGTTTGATAGTACTGAGGAATGTTCTCAAGTGTTTCCGGTGTTGGTCTAAGGATTCTGAGAAAATGAGTACATCATCAATGTATACAATAGCATGGCTGGAGAATGGATTAAAAATCTCATTCATGATGTTCTGGAACTCAGAAGGTGCATTTTTAAGACCAAAGGGCATTACATTCCACTCGTAATGACCGAAGGGTGTGGTAAAGGCTGTCTTATACCTATCAGGCTCTCTGATCTGTATTTGCCAAAATCCACTCTTCATATCAAACTTGCTGAATACAACTGCTTTGCCAAGTCTATTGACTAAGTCTTTTTTGTTGGGAATAGGGTACCTTATCCATTCTAAGACTTTGTTGAGGGGTTTGTAATTGATGACTAACCTAGGGACACCTCTTTCTATCTCAGCGTTTTTCTGAACATAAAAGGCTGGACAGGACCATGGTGATCTAGATTTTCTTATTATCCCTTTCTTAAGGAGGTCCTCTATTTCGGCTCTACAGGTATCCATAAGTTCCTGGTTCATTTGGATGGGTCGAGCTTTGGTAGGGATATCCCTTTCGTTGAAGTCTTTGACATATGGGAGAGCTACCTCGTGTCTCTTTCTATGCCAAAAAGCTGTGGGTAGATCAGAGCAGACTTCCTGCTTAAGTTTTTCTTCAAACTTTCTGATCTCTTCTTGGAAGGTTTTGCAAGCTAGTTGGTCCTCAACTTTCTTATATCTAATTTCTTCCTGAAGGTACTTAATGTGTGCGGTCTTAGCACTAACCAGATCTGAGAATGTACCGGCTTGAATGGTGCTAATGTTCCTAGGTATAGGTTCACTAGTGAATCTAAACCTGATGGTTTGGCCAAAAGGTTGGGTAGTGATTCCTTTACTATTTACTGTGAAGGGATAGAGACTGCAAAGGAAGGGGTTTCCTAAGATAACCTTGTCTGTCAGGTTTTTGACAAGAACGAATGTGGTTTTGAAGCACATATTATCTTGGCAAACATGAGCTTTGGGTAGTTTGAATTCAATCTGCATTTTCCCGCCACTTGCGGATGTCAATCGTTCCTTAGACTTTTTAAAATGCTTGGAAGGAATGATTCCCTCTTGGATGCAGTTGAGATCAGCACCTGAATCAATCAAGGCTATGACCTCGAATTCAAAGTCTTTGCTAATGACAATTCTGACTTTGGAATGCCATTTATGCAAATTACTCCTAGTGATGGCTTTTAGGAACAAATCTGTGCTGGGTTCTTGGATAGCATCTGCTCTAGGTTTGTTAGTTTGATGGACTTCAATATCTGAGGGACTTTCCTCATTGATTTGATAAGAAGTACTTTCCAAGGATAGAGGTTTTTTGAGACCACATAGATTTTGCTTCAAGGCTCCAATTTCTCTTCTGGTTTCCTTGGTTTCTCTGTGAAGGTCGTCGACCTTGACTTCCTTCTTGGGCCGGATAAATCTGTTGTAGATTGGTTCTAAATCTACTTTGAGTTGCTGTACCTCAAGCTTACTAGTTTTCTGACCTAAAGGCTGGGTTATGCTAGGTTCCTGGGGCTCAGGGTCACCTATCTGTAGGTGGGAGGTTTTAACCTTACAATTTCTTTTGTAATGGCCACGTTTACCGCAAACATGGCATTTTTGATGCTTGTTTGGCTTTGCTTCTTTGTAGGCTTTAGAAATGGGTCGATGAACTCTACTAGCATGTCTTTTAGGCCTTTTTAACCGCTGGTGTGCTCTTGCTGCTTCTAGAGGCTCTTTTTCTGTGTCAGAAGAAGAATCAGAAGAAGAACTGCTGGAGGTTGATCTTATTTTTATTACCTTAAGCTGGCTAGGGCCTTTTGGTAAAGGGATGGTTGGGTTTTTTACTATGGTCCAAGTTTTGGTGAGGACACAAAACTGCTTATGCTGGCCATAATACCTTTCAAAGTAAATGAAGAAGGGAACATTACGGGATAAATCCCTCATGAATAGTACCCAAGCATCATAGACTTTTTGCTTTTGTTCTCTGGTATAATTGGCTTTGTAGGCTGCTCTTTTGTCCTTGTTTTCCTCAGAAGTAAAATCCTTTCCTAACTCTTCTAGGTCGGGATCAAACTCTTTGGTTAGGACCATGATGTTTAAGGGTTCCTGATCTGGAGGCTGTTCCATATCAGTAATAGATACTGGTGGGGATTGCTCACGATCGTCTTGCTCATCGACAATCGAATCCTCTTTTGCTGTATAGCAAGGTGTGCTGAGTTGGGAATTAGCTCTAACTCCCTGAAGCTGGACACCTAAGTCTCTTCTAGACATTGGATATGGTGTTCCTTTAGGTCTAGTCGAGGTATGCTGGGATGGCTGGTTAATGGGCTGGATCGGAGATCTAAACTGGTATGTATCCAGAGGCTGTCTGCACGGGGTGCTAGGCCTAGATCTATCGAAGTTCAACCTATTAATCGGAGATCTAAACTGGGATATATCCAGAGGTTGGCGATACTCATAGTCTAGAGGAGTACTCAACCTAGATCTGTCGAAACTTAACCTGACTGTGCCATCGGCTAATTGCTGGACAAAATCCAAATCTGGATTTTGTGCTGGGTTTTGGATCTGTAAAGTATGGTTTTCATTCTCTAAAGTCTAATCTGCTGGGAATGTGATCTCATTCCATCTAAGGCATTTGGGAATACTAACCCTGGCTGTAGGATCAGTAGTCTGGATTAGGGTTGTCTCACCCTTCTTACTCCTATCAAGTGCTCCAACATTCATGTTAGGAAACAGCAGATTTGATGCCGCCATGGTCAACACATCAGGTTTGGTTTATCTGTTTCAGCCTTGATTCCGTCCAGTTTTCAGGGAAATCTAGCAAAGAGCTAAAAGAATTAGCCCAGCAGCTAATAGCTCACTCACAGCAGCTAGAATTCGAAGAAAAGGTTTCTCCTACTGACTCGGTAGGATCAGTCAACCATGACCCAACTGATCCATTCCAAGATGCCCAAGATCCCTACAGTGGGCATGACTTGGACAGTATCTAGCATCCTGACCCAGCATTCAGGATAACATGGCAAGTCCGGTCACTATCAGCACCAGCCACTGATATGAACAGTACCCGCACTATGAATAGTATCCACAATTTACTATTTCTACAGTACCCCAGAAAAGCAAGGGGACAAGTTACTGTAGCAGCAACAGTTACTATTCACAGCAATGATGAGATTTCACTGTAGCAGTCGGTGGAAAAAGCATTTCACCCAAGTGAAAGCAGAATTCTTCCGTAATTTCAGCAGCATCCGATGCTCCTTTCAGCCTATATAAGGGAGCTCACCCCTCAGTCTTCAGCAGGCTCTTTTTCTGGCTTTCAGTCTCTTAGCCACAGCAAAGAAATACCCTCCTTCTCCAGCAAAGGTTTTCTTAGCAGAAATACCTTACAAAGCCAATTATACCAGAGAACAAAAGCAAAAAGTCTATGATGCTTGGGTACTATTCATGAGGGATTTATCCCGTAATGTTCCCTTCTTCATTTACTTTGAAAGGTATTATGGCCAGCATAAGCAGTTTTGTGTCCTCACCAAAACTTGGACCATAGTAAAAAACCCAACCATCCCTTTACCAAAAGGCCCTAGCCAGCTTAAGGTAATAAAAATAAGATCAACCTCCAGCAGTTCTTCTTCTGATTCTTCTTCTGACACAGAAAAAGAGCCTCTAGAAGCAGCAAGAGCACACCAGCGGTTAAAAAGGCCTAAAAGACATTATAACTTACCCCCTTTTGGTATCAGAGCCAAGTTTGGCCCGGTCAGTTGTAAGTTACTATTTTTATTATAACAAGTTGGTCGGCACTGCCGCCATAGTTATCCAGCAGATATTTTCTGTATTATTTTGGCATTATTTTCATTATAATTATTTTATGGATATATCTCCCATTCCCTATATTTTGTTTTACATCTATTTCATGATAACTCTTCCATTTCCAATTATTTATTTCTTCGTCTGCTATTACTTCATCATCTTCTTTTACATCTGTAAATGGTAGGCTGAGCCTCCTTCTAACCATTCTATTTGTTATCCTGTGATTATTTGTTCAAGTTAACCTTTACTTCTTCAGTTATCCCTATTCTTCCTATTTTTGTATCTATCCCGGAATATTTGTTGCAGATTCATATACCTGTGAGATTTGTTACCAAAATCTGTGTAGGTTCTCCATGTTATAAAGAGGCCGAAAATCTTCCTAGGTTTGGTTTGGTCAGCCCGTGTGAAGCCGAGAGAAGGCGTGTAAGGGTGGTCCCCATTATTGGAGGTGAGTCCGGCGACAAGGAGTTTTCACAGACTAGGTGTTTATCCCATAGTTGTGTTTATCTGTTTCAGATCTGAAGGTTGAGAAAATACAAAAGTTTGAAGATACAAAGGTGACTAGGTTGTAATTGTTAGTTTAAACTTGTAACCCCAGAATCATGAATAGGATATTTAGAAGTAACTCTTCCACCAGTGGTAGATGTAATCAACCCACATCCATCCCAGATATCCCAGCAGACGTAGGAGCAATTAATTCGGAAACTTACGAGCTATCCGATCTAGATCTAGACATAGGAGATTGGAATATCCCAAAAATTGCCACTAGCCAATTTTATAAGTCGTCTTCTTGGTCACCTTTTACAGCCTTCAAGACAGACTACCATGTTAAAACCATAGAACAAGTTTATGGTATAAACAAGGAGTACGAAACGTGCTACTTGTTATCTCCTTCAGCTATCCAAAAGCATAGAGCCAAAGGACATAATTTCCTACACATAGGATTAGTCCAAATTGGAGTGAAACCACTCACCAGAAGAGGTTTGAACAGCTCAATCCTCATGGCCCTTAGGGACGCCAGACACATCAGGTTTGGTGATAGCCTGTTAGGTTCCATAGAAACCAGCCTTTCTAATGGTCCTATACATTTTAATTGTTTTCCAGATTTCAGCGTCTGTATTAATGACAGCACAGTCATTAAAGCCCTCACTTTAAATATCAAGACTCACGGAACCCTCATGGTGCAGGGAACCAGTCAGATAGCCTTGATATACAGAGTATACTACAAGTGCATGAGAACTAACATGAATGTTGGTGCACTTAATAGAAGTGAGAAGGGTGAGACAACCCTAATCCAGACTACTGATCCTACAGCCAAGGTCAGTATTCCCAAAAGCCTTAGATGGAATGAGATCACATTCCCAGCAGATTGGACTTTAGAGAATGAAAACCATACTCTACAGATCCAAAACCCAGCCCAAAATCCAGATTTGGATTTTGTCCAGCAATTAGCCGATGGCACAGTCAGGTTAAGTTTCGACAGATCTAGGTTGAGTACTCCTCTAGACTATGAGTATCGCCAACCTCTGGATATATCCCAGTTTAGATCTCCGATTAATAGGTTGAACTTCGATAGATCTAGGCCTAGCACCCCGTGCAGACAGCCTCTGGATACATACCAGTTTAGATCTCCGATCCAGCCCATTAACCAGCCATCCCAGCATACCTCGACTAGACCTAAAGGAACACCATATCCAATGTCTAGAAGAGACTTAGGTGTCCAGCTTCAGGGAGTTAGAACTAATTCCCAACTCAGCACACCTTGCTATACAGCAAAAGAGGATTCGATTGTCGATGAGCAAGACGATCGTGAGCAATCCCCACCAGTATCTATTACTGATATGGAACAACCTCCAAATCAGGAACCCTTAAACATCATGGTCCTAACCAAAGAGTTTGATCCCGACCTAGAAGAATTAGGAAAGGATTTTACTTCTGAGGAAAACAAGGACAAAAGAGCAGCCTACAAAGCCAATTATACCAAAGAACAAAAGCAAAAAGTCTATGATGCTTGGGTACTATTCATGAGGGATTTATCCCGTAATGTTCCCTTCTTCATTTACTTTGAAAGGTATTATGGCCAGCATAAGCAATTTTGTGTCCTCACCAAATCATGGACCATAGAAGGACCCAATGCAACCAAAGAGGTTGTTAGGTCAAGCCATCCACCCCTAGAAGCCATAACCTTTGATCATCGTAGAAAGGAGATTATAGCCTCTCCCTTCAAAGTAACGATTGATAGGCACCAACCGGTTGACAAGGTAATTGAACAAAACAATTACACCAACCAGGCCATCCATGTCATAGGCAAGCAACTTGACAAGATAGAAGACAAGATCGAAAACAAAGTTATCCTCCAACCAGGAAACTCTAGCAAACCGATCCAAGTCTTAGAAAAGCCTTTGGTCAAGTTACCCACAACTAGGCACACCAGCCTCAGCCATTATAAGGACAAGATAGCCTTAGATGTAGTTGCCCAGAAATTGGAAGAACTAGTCAAAAGGGAACCAGTCACCCCTTCAGCGACTGTTCTAAATATCCAAGAATCTTCTAGCAACTCCAGCCAAGCCTCAGACCAAGAGTTTGAGCAATTAGAAACTTAGTTCCAGGATTTAGAGGTAAAACGGCTTTACCACCCTGATCCTAGCAGCTCAGCCAAACCATCACCCCCTGACCTCCGGTACGAGGAAAGGAACGTTGGTAACCAGTTCTCAGTAGCCTCTGGTAGACTCTATGAATGGAACATAGATGGTTTATCAGAACAGGAAATCCTAAACAAAATCCAGCATATGACTATGGTAGCAAACAACTACCTGGATGAGAGCCGTCCCCATAAAGAAGTCATAGAAATGATGGTGTTAGGATTCACTGGCAAACTCCAACAATGGTGGAACAATTGCCTTACTGAAGTGTCTAAAGAAGACATTAAGTATGCCATCCAAAAGGATGAGGAAGGCAATCCCATCATCAATGAGATTGAGCAAGGTATCCCTGATGGAGTCAATACTCTGATCTATACGATCATGAAACACTTCATAGGAAAACCTAGCAACATCACAGCCAGAATTTATGAACAGCTTAGCAACCTTAGGTGTAAAACCCTAGGAGAATACAAGTGGTATGAAGATGTCTTTACCACTAGGGTCATGCACAGAAGAGATTGCAATTCTCCGTTTTGGAAGGAGAAATTTATCAATGGGTTACCGACCCTCTTCAGCCAGAAGGTCAAGGAAACCCTTTGCAGCCCATTAGGTATCATAGATTATGATAACCTAACTTATGGAGACATCTCTAGCACCATCCGAAGTGAAGGGATGAAGATGTGCAGAGATCTCAAAATCCAGAGCCATATCAACAAAAACAAAGCCAAGTACGAAATAGGACATTTCTGTACGCAGTATGGCTTACCCTCAGTCAAGCCTTCCAAAAGGAAGCACAAGCACAAAGGGAAGGAACCCTTTGAAAAACCCTTTAGGAGAAAACCTACCAAGTACTATAGAAAGCAGAGGTACAAGACCGATGATTTCTATAAGAAAGGGAAACCTAAAGAACCCATTCCGCAAGCATCCGGCAAATGCTTCAACTGCGGAAAGAAAGGTCATTTTAAGAGTGAATGTAGGGCTAAAGCCAAGTCCCTTATCAACACTCTCATTAGTGACCAACCCAGCAAAAATGAGATCTTCAAGTTACTAGAACTTGACCGCTCAGATAGCGAGTCATACAGCAGTGCTAGTGACAGTGAGCTCAGGCAGTTGTATAGGTCATCCTCCAGTCCCTCTAGTACAAGCACATCTAGTGGCTCGGATGGACCTACACCATGCCAGGATGGTTGTTGTAGAACCATAAATGTGCTAACCAAGCAAGAAGAACTTCTTTTAGACCTCATAGAGGCTATAGAAGACCCTAGCATTAAGGTCCAGAAGCTTACCCTTTTCCACCAAGCCTTGGTTAAGGAAACTAGCAAGCCTTCCATTAAAATCCAGCAACCAAAAGTAGATTTAGAACAAATCTACAATAGGTTTACCCAGTCAAAGAAGGAAGTTACAGTCAACGACCTTCAGAAGCAAATTAAGGAAACCCAGTCAGAATTCAGATCCTTAAAGTAAGAATTAACCATTCTTAGGGTCGATTATGATCTCCTTAATAGAAGAATCCAATTTTTGGAAAATACTTCTCATCAAAGCAATGAGGAAAGCCCCTCAGATGAAGAAGACAGTCAATCAGTCAACCCCACAGCTGATCCTATCCAAGAACCCAGCCCAGATCTGTTCTTAGAGACTATCAGTAGAGTCAACTTCCATAAATGGCATTCTCAAGTCAAAATTGTCATTAGCAAAGAGTTTGAGTTTGAGGTCATAGCCTTGATAGATTCGGGCGCTGATCTTAATTGTATCCAAGAAGGGATTATTCCCTCCAGATATTTCAGAAAGTCTAAAGAAAGACTAGCATCCGCAAGTGGCGGAAGAATGCAAATTGAGTATGATATCCCACAAGCTGAGGTTTGCCAAGGCGGCATATCCTTTATGACAAAGTTTGTCCTAGTCAAAAACATGACAGATAGAGTCATCTTAGGAAACCCATTCTTGTGTTTGTTATACCCTTTCACCACAGACAATGAAGGAATCACAGCCCATCCCTTCAATCAGCCTATCAAATTTGAGTTTGTGCGAAGCCCACCCCCTTGGGAAATCAAATCCCTCCAGAAAGCTTCCATAGCCAAAACTCTCAGCACTCTCACAGCCCATAAACAAAACCAAAATCTTGTTTCAGCCAAAGCAATTGATTGTCCCTTTAGCCACAATCAATTATCTTCATGCATTAAAAATAAATATATTTGCATATCTACATCCATCAATTCTAAAAAGGAAAAGATTTTTAACAAGCCCTTGAAAATCTTATTTCATTCAAAACTTTCTTGGCAGGAAGTAGCAACAATGTCTTCTCCAGCAGAGAAGAAAGGCAAAGGGAAAGTACCCGCAAGGGACTATCCTCAAGACAAAAGACTACCAGCAATGGGACAGTCTTTTGCACAGCATGAAGGCGCTTTCTCTACTAGCCATAGAGGAGCAACATCCCTTCAAAGTATGTACCCAGAAATGGATACATATTTCAGTAGATTTACGGCTATAAATGAAAGATATGTTAGTCTACTCTCTGGCAAAGAGGATATCCGTTCGATGGATAAAAAGATTATTATGGGCACGGATTATTCAAAGTTCAGTCTTAAGACTAGGACTATCCTTAAAGGTGCCACCGCCAACTTGCCTTCAGATTTACAAAATCGTATTCTGAAAAGCAAGGCATTGTATGAAAGCAGGGATTTATGGTATGAGCATTTTAAAGTACTTGTCACTACCACATTTCCTAATCCAGATGATTCAGATGATTTGGACAATATTTTAGCACAGGCCGAATGGGAAGACTACTTCGGCAACAGCACCAGAGTATATGAAAATAAGCACCCATTCCCAGGACTCCTGATCAACTATAATGATGAGACAGACGAAGATCTCCAAGATCCAGCCTGGCTCTCGCAAGTATTCGAATCAGGGTTCATCAGACTCATCCAGATAACAAGCCATGATCAGATCAGCCAGATGCCCCAAATCATCCAGAATGCTGTTAAAGCAATCAACAGCACATTTGTATCCATAAAGTGTTGGAGTACGTTACCAGATTGGGATAAAGAAAGATGGATGGAAGTACATCCCTCAAAGCATCTTGTCCTTATCAACGGTAATACTTACCAGAACTCATGGTACGAAGGAGATACATATATTTCCTACAAGTACCCTAAAGCTCTAGCAGAACGTTGGAGAAATTACTTCAACAACCAAATGGTGGACATCAGTCACGAGCTCCGCAAAGATTATCATTTCATAGGTTCTACGGACAGAATCCACGTATTTGGAAGGAGGCCTTATATCCCAGCCATTAGAAATTGGGAAATGCTCTACCCAGATTTCCCCAAAGAATTTCTTACGGGGAAAAAGCCCATCCGGGAATCACTCCTCTACTGTCAACTCTGCAATAATTATGCCAGAGATCACGGGCATAAATGTATTGATGATGGCCCATGGGGACCCTATCCGTCAGAAGATCCTGATACTGATTAATCAGGATAAAATAACAAATCCGGTTACTATTCATCAGCACCAGCCACTGATATGAACAGTACCCGCACTATGACAAGTATCGTCAATTTACTATTTCTACAGTACCCCAGAAAAGCAAGGGGACAAGTTACTGTAGCAGCAACAGTTACTATTCACAGCAATAATGGGATTTCACTGTAGCAGTCGGTTGCAATAATGGGATTTCACTGTAGCAGTCGGTGGAAAAAGCATTTCACCCAAGTGAAAGCAGAATTCTTCCGTGATTTCAGCAGCATCCGATGCTCCTTTCAGCCTATATAAGGGAGCTCAC
Organism: Quercus agrifolia; assembly: GCA_029955455.1. Classification (NCBI taxonomy): domain Eukaryota; kingdom Viridiplantae; phylum Streptophyta; class Magnoliopsida; order Fagales; family Fagaceae; genus Quercus; species Quercus agrifolia. The sequence continues at coordinate 22,119,910 of JARQAD010000010.1, forward strand.
CCCTCAGTCTTCAGCAGGCTCTTTTTCTGGCTTTCAGTCTCTTAGCCACAGCAAAGAAATACCCTCCTTCTCCAGCAAAGGTTTTCTTAGCAGAAATACCTTAGAAGTCCAGCCAAGTTTTAGGAATAGTCTCCTAAATACAGTCCCTTATTGTAAGCCACAGTTGGCTATTTTATTTTAAGATACCTTCCGCATTACCTGGTTTCAGAGCCCAGTCGCCTGATTCTCAGTTGTATGTAACTTACCCCCTTTTGGTATCAGAGCCAAGTTTGGCCCGGTCAGTTGTAAGTTACTATTTTTATTATAACAAGTTGGTCGGCACTGCCGCCATAGTTATCCAGCAGATATTTTCTGTATTATTTTGGCATTATTTTCATTATAATTATTTTATGGATATATCTCCCATTCCCCATATTTTGTTTTACATCTATTTCATGATAACTCTTCCATTTCCAATTATTTATTTCTTCGTCTGCTATTACTTCATCATCTTCTTTTACATCTGTAAATGGTAGGCTGAGCCTCCTTCTAACCATTCTATTTGTTATCCTGTGATTATTTGTTCAAGTTAACCTTTACTTCTTCAGTTATCCCTATTCTTCCTATTTTTGTATCTATCCCGGAATATTTGTTGCAGATTCATATACCTGTGAGATTTGTTACCAAAATCTGTGTAGGTTCTCCATGTTATAAAGAGGCCGAAAATCTTCCTAGGTTTGGTTTGGTCAGCCCGTGTGAAGCCGAGAGAAGGCGTGTAAGGGTGGTCCCCATTATTGGAGGTGAGTCCGGCGACAAGGAGTTTTCACAGACTAGGTGTTTATCCCATAGTTGTGTTTATCTGTTTCAGATCTGAAGGTTGAGAAAATACAAAAGTTTGAAGATACAAAGGTGACTAGGTTGTAATTGTTAGTTTAAACTTGTAACCCCAGAATCATGAATAGGATATTTAGAAGTAACTCTTCCACCAGTGGTAGATGTAATCAACCCACATCCATCCCAGATATCCCAGCAGACGTAGGAGCAATTAATTCGGAAACTTACGAGCTATCCGATCTAGATCTAGACATAGGAGATTGGAATATCCCAAAAATTGCCACTAGCCAATTTTATAAGTCGTCTTCTTGGTCACCTTTTACAGCCTTCAAGACAGACTACCATGTTAAAACCATAGAACAAGTTTATGGTATAAACAAGGAGTACGAAACGTGCTACTTGTTATCTCCTTCAGCTATCCAAAAGCATAGAGCCAAAGGACATAATTTCCTACACATAGGATTAGTCCAAATTGGAGTGAAACCACTCACCAGAAGAGGTTTGAACAGCTCAATCCTCATGGCCCTTAGGGACGCCAGACACATCAGGTTTGGTGATAGCCTGTTAGGTTCCATAGAAACCAGCCTTTCTAATGGTCCTATACATTTTAATTGTTTTCCAGATTTCAGCGTCTGTATTAATGACAGCACAGTCATTAAAGCCCTCACTTTAAATATCAAGACTCACGGAACCCTCATGGTGCAGGGAACCAGTCAGATAGCCTTGATATACAGAGTATACTACAAGTGCATGAGAACTAACATGAATGTTGGTGCACTTAATAGAAGTGAGAAGGGTGAGACAACCCTAATCCAGACTACTGATCCTACAGCCAAGGTCAGTATTCCCAAAAGCCTTAGATGGAATGAGATCACATTCCCAGCAGATTGGACTTTAGAGAATGAAAACCATACTCTACAGATCCAAAACCCAGCCCAAAATCCAGATTTGGATTTTGTCCAGCAATTAGCCGATGGCACAGTCAGGTTAAGTTTCGACAGATCTAGGTTGAGTACTCCTCTAGACTATGAGTATCGCCAACCTCTGGATACATCCCAGTTTAGATCTCCGACAAATAGGTTGTGTTTTGATAGATCTAGGCCAAGCACCCCGTGCAGACAGCCTCTGGATATATCCCAGTTTAGATCTCCGATCCAACCCATTAACCAGCCATCCCCGCATACCTCAACTAGACCTAAAGGAACACCATATCCAACGTCTAGAAGAGACCTAAGTGTCCAGCTTCAGGGAGTTAGAGCTAATTCCCAACTCAGCACACCTTGCTACACAGCAAAAGAGGATTCGATTGTCGATGAGCAAGACGATCGTGAGCAATCCCCACCAGTATCTATTACTGATATGGAACAGCCTCCAGATCAGGAACCCTTAAACATCATGGTCCTAACCAAAGAGTTTGATCCCGACCTAGAAGAATTAGGAAAGGATTTTACTTCTGAGGAAAACAAGGACAAAAGAGCAGCCTACAAAGCCAATTATACCAGAGAACAAAAGCAAAAAGTCTATGATGCTTGGGTACTATTCATGAGGGATTTATCCCGTAATGTTCCCTTCTTCATTTACTTTGAAAGGTATTATGGCCAGCATAAGCAATTTTGTGTCCTCACCAAATCATGGACCATAGAAGGACCCAATGCAACCAAAGAGGTTGTTAGGTCAAGCCATCCACCCCTAGAAGCCATAACCTTTGATCATCGTAGAAAGGAGATTATAGCCTCTCCCTTCAAAGTAACGATTGATAGGCACCAACCGGTTGACAAGGTAATTGAACAAAACAATTACACCAACCAGGCCATCCATGTCATAGGCAAGCAACTTGACAGGATAGAAGACAAGATCGAAAACAAAGTTATCCTCCAACCAGGAAACTCTAGCAAACCGATCCAAGTCTTAGAAAAGCCTTTGGTCAAGTTACCCACAACTAGGCACACCAGCCTCAGCCATTATAAGGACAAGATAGCCTTAGATGTAGTTGCCCAGAAGTTGGAAGAACTAGTCAAAAGGGAACCAGTCACCCCTTCAGCGACAGTTCTAAATATCCAGGAATCCTCTAGCAATTCCAGTCAAGTCTCGGACCAAGAGTTTGAGCAATTAGAAACCCAGTTTCAGGATTTAGAGGTAAAAAAGCTTTACCACCCTGATCCTAGCAGCTCAGCCAGGAATTGGTTCAGTAAGCCTTCACCCCCTGACCTCAGGTATGAGGAAAGGAATGTCGGTAACCAGTTCTCAGTAGCCTCTGGTAGACTCTATGAATGGAACATAGATGGTTTATCAGAACAGGAAAGCCTAAACAAAATCCAGCATATGACTATGGTAGCCAACAACTACCTGGACGAAGGCCGTCCCCATAGAGAAGTCATAGAAATGATGGCGTTAGGATTCACAGGCAAACTCCAGCAATGGTGGAACAATTGTCTTACTGAAGTGTCTAAAGAAGACATCCAGTATGCCATCCAGAAGGATGAGGAAGGCAATCCCATCATCAATGAGATTGAGCAGGGAATCCCTGATGGAGTCAATACTCTGATCTATACGATCATGAAACACTTCATAGGAAAACCCAGCAATATCACAGCCAGGATATATGAGCAGCTTAGCAACCTTAGGTGTAAAACCCTAGGAGAATATAAGTGGTATGAAGATGTTTTTACCACCAGAGTCATGCATAGAAAGGATTGTAATTCTCCATTTTGGAAGGAGAAATTTATCAATGGTTTACCTACCCTCTTCAGTCAGAAGATAAAGGAAACCCTTTGCAGTCCCTTAGGTATCATAGATTATGATAACCTAACATATGGAGATATCTCTAGCACCATCCGAAGTGAAGGGATGAAGATGTGCAGAGATCTCAAAATCCAAAACCATATCAGTAAAAGCAAAGCCAAGTACGAAATAGGACATTTCTGTACACAGTATGGCTTACCCTCAGTCAGACCTTCCAAAAGGAAGCACAAACACAAAGGAAAGGAATCCTTTGAAAAGCCTTTTAGGAGGAAGCCATCCAAGTACTATAGTAAGCATAGGCACAAGGCCGATGATTTCTATAAGAAAGGAAAACCCAAGCAATCCATTCCACAAGCATCCGGCAAATGCTACAACTGTGGAAAGCAAGGTCATTTCAAAAGTGAGTGTAGAGCCAAAGCCAAGTCGCTTATCAACACCCTCATTAGTGACCAACCCAGTAAACATGAGATCTTCAAGTTACTAGAACTTGACCGCTCTGACAGCGAGTCATTTAGCAGTGCTAGTGACAGTGAACTTCGGCAGTTATACAGGTCATCCTCCGAGTCCTCTAGAACCAGTACTTCTAGTAGCCAGGATGAACCCACACCATGCAGAGATGGTTGTTGTAGAAACAGAACCATCAATGTGCTTAGCAAGCAAGAAGAACTTCTTTTAGACCTCATAGAGGCTATAGAAGACCCCAGCATTAAGGCCCAAAAGCTTACCCTTTTCCACCAAGCCCTGGTTAAGGAAACTAGCAAGCCTCCCATTAAGATCCAGCAACCCAAAGTAGATTTAGAACAAATCTACAATAGGTTTACCCAGTCAAAGAAGGAAGTTACAGTCAACGACCTTCAGAAGGAAATTAAGGAAACCAAATCAGAAGTCAGAACCCTAAAGCAAGAACTAACCATTCTCAGGGTAGATTATGATCTCCTTAATAGAAGAATCCAAATATTGGAAGATACTTCTCATCAAAGCAACGAGGAAAGTCCCTCGGATGATGAAGTTGATCAAACAGCCAACCCTACAGCCGGTCCTATCCAAGAACCCAGTCAAGATTTGTTCTTAGAGACCATCAGTAGAGTTGATTTTCATAAATGGCATTCCCAAGTCAGAATTGTCATTAGCAAAGAGTTTGAATTTGAGGTCATCGCCTTAATAGATTCAGGTGCCGATCTTAATTGTATCCAAGAGGGGATCATTCCCCCAAGATATTTCAGGAAGTCTAAGGAAAGACTAGCATCCGCAAGTGGCGGAAGAATGCAAATTGAGTATGACATCCCACAAGCCATGGTTTGCCAAAGTGGCATATCCTTTATGACAAAATTTGTCTTAGTCAAGAACATGACAGATAGAGTCATCTTAGGAAACCCTTTCTTATGTTTGTTATACCCTTTCACCACAGACAATGAAGGAATCACAGCCCATCCCTTCAATCAGCCTATCAAATTTGAGTTTGTGCGAAGCCCATCCCCTTGGGAAATCAAATCCCTCCAGAAAGCTTCCATAGCCAAAACTCTCAGTACTCTCACAGCCTATAATCAAGCCCAAAATCTTGATCCAGCCAAAGCAATTGATTGTCCCTTCAGCCACAATCAATTATCATGCATACATCATAAAAATATTTGCATCCCTGCATCCATCAGTTTTAAAAGAAAAAGGATTTTTAACCAGCCCTTAAAAATCTTGTTTCATTTTAAAAATTTTTGGCAGGAAACAACTATGTCTTCTCCAGCAGAGAAGAAAGGCAAAGAGAAAGTACCCGCAAGGGACTACACTCAAGACAAAAGATTACCAGCAATGGGACAGTCTTTTGAAAAGCATGAAGGCGCTTCCTCTACCAGCCATAGAGGAGCAGCATCCCTTCAACCAATGTATCCAGAAATGGTTACATATTCAAGCGGTTTCATGGCTATAACTCTTGAGAGAGTCAGAAACAGGACCATGCAATTTAGAGGAGGAATATATACAGAACTTCCCCACAGCACTAAATTCATCCTTGACAATCTCCAAAGAGCTTTTACCCAAAAACACCAGAGCCTTTTCCAAAGAACCCTTACAGCACTAGAATTGCATCTAGTTGAACTTGAAAAAGGAAATATGGTTCTCACTAGTCAACTCTATGGCAAAGAGGATATCCATTCCATGGATAAAATGACTATTATGAGCACAGACTATGCTAGGTTGAGCCTTAAGACTCAAAACCAGCTTAGAAGTGCTGTCGCCAACTTGCCTTCTGATATACAAATACGTATATTCGGAAGCAAGGCAATGACTGAATCATACGACCAGTGGTTCAGGCATTTTCAAATTATGGTCACCAGTCATTTCCCAGTCCCCGGAGAAGAAGCAGACCCCAGAGTCACTGCCTCTATCCTAGCCAACTGGAATCAATACTTTGGAAGTAGTCACAGGGTTTATGAAAAACAGCACCCTTTTCCTGGTTTAATAGTGAACTATGAAGACGGAGCTGATGATGAAGATAGAAACCCAAGCTGGCTTTCAAAGATGCTCGAGTATGGTTTCCTTAGACTCATCAAGTTGACGGACCATATTCAGATCAGCCAATTCCCCCAGATAATCCAACAAGTGGTCAGGAAGATCAAAAGTCCTTTTGTAACAATCAGGTGCTGGAGCACTCTCCCGCAATGGGACGTTAACAACTGGATGTCTATTCAGCCTTCCCACCACCTTGTTCTTATTGATGGTTACACCCACAATGGCCCCTGGTATGATGGTGACTCCTACCTACCCTATAAAGATCCCCTGGCACTCGTATATTGTTGGACAAATTATTTCAACAATGAACTCCGAGATGTTACCAGCGAATTATGGGAAAAATACCACTTCGTAGGAAATACCGGCAGAATTACTGTATTCACCACCAAACCATATTCAGAAGCCTTCAGCACCCTGAGGGTTAATTACACAGGCTTTCCTGAGTACACAAAAGACAAAACAGACTATGAACCTCTCATGTACTGCGGGTTTTGTAATCTGTACGACAAATACCACGAACATACCTATGATGATGATGATCCGGCATTTGATCCTTATGAAGGATATCCCTCGGGATATGATACTGACTAAAGCATCCTGACCCAGCAATCAGGATAAAAAATCCGGTTACTATTCATCAGCACCAGCCACTGATATGAACAGTACCCGCACTATGAACAGTATCCGCAATTTACTATTTCTACAGTACCCCAGAAAAGCAAGGGGACAAGTTACTGTAGCAGCAACAGTTACTATTCACAGCAATGATGGGATTTCACTGTAGCAGTCGGTGGAAAAAGCATTTCACCCAAGTGAAAGCAGAATTCTTCCGTGATTTCAGCAGCATCCGATGCTCCTTTCAGCCTATATAAGGGAGCTCACTCCTCAGTCTTCAGCAGGCTCTTTTTCTGGCTTTCAGTCTCTTAGCCACAGCAAAGAAATACCCTCCTTCTCCAGCAAAGGTTTTCTTAGCAGAAATACCTTAGAAGTCCAGCCAAGTTTTAGGAATAGTCTCCTAAACACAGTCCCTTATTGTAAGCCACAGTTGGCTATTTTATTTTAAGATACCTTCCGCATTACCTGGTTTCAGAGCCCAGTCGCCTGATTCTCAGTTGTATGTATCTTACCCCCTTTTGACCAAAAGGGGGTAAGATACATACAACTGAGAATCAGGCGACTGGGCTCTGAAACCAGGTAATGCGGAAGGTATCTTAAAATAAAATAGCCAACTGTGGCTTACAATAAGGGACTGTGTTTAGGAGACTATTCCTAAAACTTGGCTGGACTTCTAAGGTATTTATGCTAAGAAAACCTTTGCTGGAGAAGGAGGGTATTTCTTTGCTGTGGCTAAGAGACTGAAAGCCAGAAAAAGAGCCTGCTGAAGACTGAGGAGTGAGCTCCCTTATATAGGCTGAAAGGAGCATCGGATGCTGCTGAAATCACGGAAGAATTCTGCTTTCACTTGGGTGAAATGCTTTTTCCACCGACTGCTACAGTGAAATCCCATCATTGCTGTGAATAGTAACTGTTGCTGCTACAGTAACTTGTCCCCTTGCTTTTCTGGGGTACTGTAGAAATAGTAAATTGCGGATACTGTTCATAGTGCGGGTACTGTTCATATCAGTGGCTGGTGCTGATGAATAGTAACCGGATTTTTTATCCTGATTGCTGGGTCAGGATGCTTTAGTCAGTATCATATCCCGAGGGATATCCTTCATAAGGATCAAATGCCGGATCATCATCATCATAGGTATGTTCGTGGTATTTGTCGTACAGATTACAAAACCCGCAGTACATGAGAGGTTCATAGTCTGTTTTGTCTTTTGTGTACTCAGGAAAGCCTGTGTAATTAACCCTCAGGGTGCTGAAGGCTTCTGAATATGGTTTGGTGGTGAATACAGTAATTCTGCCGGTATTTCCTACGAAGTGGTATTTTTCCCATAATTCGCTGGTAACATCTCGGAGTTCATTGTTGAAATAATTTGTCCAACAATATACGAGTGCCAGGGGATCTTTATAGGGTAGGTAGGAGTCACCATCATACCAGGGGCCATTGTGGGTGTAACCATCAATAAGAACAAGGTGGTGGGAAGGCTGAATAGACATCCAGTTGTTAACGTCCCATTGCGGGAGAGTGCTCCAGCACCTGATTGTTACAAAAGGACTTTTGATCTTCCTGACCACTTGTTGGATTATCTGGGGGAATTGGCTGATCTGAATATGGTCCGTCAACTTGATGAGTCTAAGGAAACCATACTCGAGCATCTTTGAAAGCCAGCTTGGGTTTCTATCTTCATCATCAGCTCCGTCTTCATAGTTCACTATTAAACCAGGAAAAGGGTGCTGTTTTTCATAAACCCTGTGACTACTTCCAAAGTATTGATTCCAGTTGGCTAGGATAGAGGCAGTGACTCTGGGGTCTGCTTCTTCTCCGGGGACTGGGAAATGACTGGTGACCATAATTTGAAAATGCCTGAACCACTGGTCGTATGATTCAGTCATTGCCTTGCTTCCGAATATACGTATTTGTATATCAGAAGGCAAGTTGGCGACAGCACTTCTAAGCTGGTTTTGAGTCTTAAGGCTCAACCTAGCATAGTCTGTGCTCATAATAGTCATTTTATCCATGGAATGGATATCCTCTTTGCCATAGAGTTGACTAGTGAGAACCATATTTCCTTTTTCAAGTTCAACTAGATGCAATTCTAGTGCTGTAAGGGTTCTTTGGAAAAGGCTCTGGTGTTTTTGGGTAAAAGCTCTTTGGAGATTGTCAAGGATGAATTTAGTGCTGTGGGGAAGTTCTGTATATATTCCTCCTCTAAATTGCATGGTCCTGTTTCTGACTCTCTCAAGAGTTATAGCCATGAAACCGCTTGAATATGTAACCATTTCTGGATACATTGGTTGAAGGGATGCTGCTCCTCTATGGCTGGTAGAGGAAGCGCCTTCATGCTTTTCAAAAGACTGTCCCATTGCTGGTAATCTTTTGTCTTGAGTGTAGTCCCTTGCGGGTACTTTCTCTTTGCCTTTCTTCTCTGCTGGAGAAGACATAGTTGTTTCCTGCCAAAAATTTTTAAAATGAAACAAGATTTTTAAGGGCTGGTTAAAAATCCTTTTTCTTTTAAAACTGATGGATGCAGGGATGCAAATATTTTTATGATGTATGCATGATAATTGATTGTGGCTGAAGGGACAATCAATTGCTTTGGCTGGATCAAGATTTTGGGCTTGATTATAGGCTGTGAGAGTACTGAGAGTTTTGGCTATGGAAGCTTTCTGGAGGGATTTGATTTCCCAAGGGGATGGGCTTCGCACAAACTCAAATTTGATAGGCTGATTGAAGGGATGGGCTGTGATTCCTTCATTGTCTGTGGTGAAAGGGTATAACAAACATAAGAAAGGGTTTCCTAAGATGACTCTATCTGTCATGTTCTTGACTAAGACAAATTTTGTCATAAAGGATATGCCACTTTGGCAAACCATGGCTTGTGGGATGTCATACTCAATTTGCATTCTTCCGCCACTTGCGGATGCTAGTCTTTCCTTAGACTTCCTGAAATATCTTGGGGGAATGATCCCCTCTTGGATACAATTAAGATCGGCACCTGAATCTATTAAGGCGATGACCTCAAATTCAAACTCTTTGCTAATGACAATTCTGACTTGGGAATGCCATTTATGAAAATCAACTCTACTGATGGTCTCTAAGAACAAATCTTGACTGGGTTCTTGGATAGGACCGGCTGTAGGGTTGGCTGTTTGATCAACTTCATCATCCGAGGGACTTTCCTCGTTGCTTTGATGAGAAGTATCTTCCAATATTTGGATTCTTCTATTAAGGAGATCATAATCTACCCTGAGAATGGTTAGTTCTTGCTTTAGGGTTCTGACTTCTGATTTGGTTTCCTTAATTTCCTTCTGAAGGTCGTTGACTGTAACTTCCTTCTTTGACTGGGTAAACCTATTGTAGATTTGTTCTAAATCTACTTTGGGTTGCTGGATCTTAATGGGAGGCTTGCTAGTTTCCTTAACCAGGGCTTGGTGGAAAAGGGTAAGCTTTTGGGCCTTAATGCTGGGGTCTTCTATAGCCTCTATGAGGTCTAAAAGAAGTTCTTCTTGCTTGCTAAGCACATTGATGGTTCTGTTTCTACAACAACCATCTCTGCATGGTGTGGGTTCATCCTGGCTACTAGAAGTACTGGTTCTAGAGGACTCGGAGGATGACCTGTATAACTGCCGAAGTTCACTGTCACTAGCACTGCTAAATGACTCGCTGTCAGAGCGGTCAAGTTCTAGTAACTTGAAGATCTCATGTTTACTGGGTTGGTCACTAATGAGGGTGTTGATAAGCGACTTGGCTTTGGCTCTACACTCACTTTTGAAATGACCTTGCTTTCCACAGTTGTAGCATTTGCCGGATGCTTGTGGAATGGATTGCTTGGGTTTTCCTTTCTTATAGAAATCATCGGCCTTGTGCCTATGCTTACTATAGTACTTGGATGGCTTCCTCCTAAAAGGCTTTTCAAAGGATTCCTTTCCTTTGTGTTTGTGCTTCCTTTTGGAAGGTCTGACTGAGGGTAAGCCATACTGTGTACAGAAATGTCCTATTTCGTACTTGGCTTTGCTTTTACTGATATGGTTTTGGATTTTGAGATCTCTGCACATCTTCATCCCTTCACTTCGGATGGTGCTAGAGATATCTCCATATGTTAGGTTATCATAATCTATGATACCTAAGGGACTGCAAAGGGTTTCCTTTATCTTCTGACTGAAGAGGGTAGGTAAACCATTGATAAATTTCTCCTTCCAAAATGGAGAATTACAATCCTTTCTATGCATGACTCTGGTGGTAAAAACATCTTCATACCACTTATATTCTCCTAGGGTTTTACACCTAAGGTTGCTAAGCTGCTCATATATCCTGGCTGTGATATTGCTGGGTTTTCCTATGAAGTGTTTCATGATCGTATAGATCAGAGTATTGACTCCATCAGGGATTCCCTGCTCAATCTCATTGATGATGGGATTGCCTTCCTCATCCTTCTGGATGGCATACTGGATGTCTTCTTTAGACACTTCAGTAAGACAATTGTTCCACCATTGCTGGAGTTTGCCTGTGAATCCTAACGCCATCATTTCTATGACTTCTCTATGGGGACGGCCTTCGTCCAGGTAGTTGTTGGCTACCATAGTCATATGCTGGATTTTGTTTAGGATTTCCTGTTCTGATAAACCATCTATGTTCCATTCATAGAGTCTACCAGAGGCTACTGAGAACTGGTTACCGACATTCCTTTCCTCATACCTGAGGTCAGGGGGTGAAGGCTTACTGAACCAATTCCTGGCTGAGCTGCTAGGATCAGGGTGGTAAAGCTTTTTTACCTCTAAATCCTGAAACTGGGTTTCTAATTGCTCAAACTCTTGGTCCGAGACTTGACTGGAATTGCTAGAGGATTTCTGGATATTTAGAACTGTCGCTGAAGGGGTGACTGGTTCCCTTTTGACTAGTTCTTCCAATTTCTGGGCAACTACATCTAAGGCTATCTTGTCCTTATAATGGCTGAGGCTGGTGTGCCTAGTTGTGGGTAACTTGACCAAAGGCTTTTCTAAGACTTGGATCGGTTTGCTAGAGTTTCCTGGTTGGAGGATAACTTTGTTTTCGATCTTGTCTTCTATCCTGTCAAGTTGCTTGCCTATGACATGGATGGCCTGGTTGGTGTAATTGTTTTGTTCAATTACCTTGTCAACCGGTTGGTGCCTATCAATCGTTACTTTGAAGGGAGAGGCTATAATCTCCTTTCTACGATGATCAAAGGTTATGGCTTCTAGGGGTGGATGGCTTGACCTAACAACCTCTTTGGTTGCATTGGGTCCTTCTATGGTCCATGATTTGGTGAGGACACAAAATTGCTTATGCTGGCCATAATACCTTTCAAAGTAAATGAAGAAGGGAACATTACGGGATAAATCCCTCATGAATAGTACCCAAGCATCATAGACTTTTTGCTTTTGTTCTCTGGTATAATTGGCTTTGTAGGCTGCTCTTTTGTCCTTGTTTTCCTCAGAAGTAAAATCCTTTCCTAATTCTTCTAGGTCGGGATCAAACTCTTTGGTTAGGACCATGATGTTTAAGGGTTCCTGATCTGGAGGCTGTTCCATATCAGTAATAGATACTGGTGGGGATTGCTCACGATCGTCTTGCTCATCGACAATCGAATCCTCTTTTGCTGTGTAGCAAGGTGTGCTGAGTTGGGAATTAGCTCTAACTCCCTGAAGCTGGACACTTAGGTCTCTTCTAGACGTTGGATATGGTGTTCCTTTAGGTCTAGTTGAGGTATGCGGGGATGGCTGGTTAATGGGTTGGATCGGAGATCTAAACTGGGATATATCCAGAGGCTGTCTGCACGGGGTGCTTGGCCTAGATCTATCAAAACACAACCTATTTGTCGGAGATCTAAACTGGGATGTATCCAGAGGTTGGCGATACTCATAGTCTAGAGGAGTACTCAACCTAGATCTGTCGAAACTTAACCTGACTGTGCCATCGGCTAATTGCTGGACAAAATCCAAATCTGGATTTTGGGCTGGGTTTTGGATCTGTAGAGTATGGTTTTCATTCTCTAAAGTCCAATCTGCTGGGAATGTGATCTCATTCCATCTAAGGCTTTTGGGAATACTGACCTTGGCTGTAGGATCAGTAGTCTGGATTAGGGTTGTCTCACCCTTCTCACTTCTATTAAGTGCACCAACATTCATGTTAGTTCTCATGCACTTGTAGTATACTCTGTATATCAAGGCTATCTGACTGGTTCCCTGCACCATGAGGGTTCCGTGAGTCTTGATATTTAAAGTGAGGGCTTTAATGACTGTGCTGTCATTAATACAGACGCTGAAATCTGGAAAACAATTAAAATGTATAGGACCATTAGAAAGGCTGGTTTCTATGGAACCTAACAGGCTATCACCAAACCTGATGTGTCTGGCGTCCCTAAGGGCCATGAGGATTGAGCTGTTCAAACCTCTTCTGGTGAGTGGTTTCACTCCAATTTGGACTAATCCTATGTGTAGGAAATTATGTCCTTTGGCTCTATGCTTTTGGATAGCTGAAGGAGATAACAAGTAGCACGTTTCGTACTCCTTGTTTATACCATAAACTTGTTCTATGGTTTTAACATGGTAGTCTGTCTTGAAGGCTGTAAAAGGTGACCAAGAAGACGACTTATAAAATTGGCTAGTGGCAATTTTTGGGATATTCCAATCTCCTATGTCTAGATCTAGATCGGATAGCTCGTAAGTTTCCGAATTAATTGCTCCTACGTCTGCTGGGATATCTGGGATGGATGTGGGTTGATTACATCTACCACTGGTGGAAGAGTTACTTCTAAATATCCTATTCATGATTCTGGGGTTACAAGTTTAAACTAACAATTACAACCTAGTCACCTTTGTATCTTCAAACTTTTGTATTTTCTCAACCTTCAGATCTGAAACAGATAAACACAACTATGGGATAAACACCTAGTCTGTGAAAACTCCTTGTCGCCGGACTCACCTCCAATAATGGGGACCACCCTTACACGCCTTCTCTCGGCTTCACACGGGCTGACCAAACCAAACCTAGGAAGATTTTCGGCCTCTTTATAACATGGAGAACCTACACAGATTTTGGTAACAAATCTCACAGGTATATGAATCTGCAACAAATATTCCGGGATAGATACAAAAATAGGAAGAATAGGGATAACTGAAGAAGTAAAGGTTAACTTGAACAAATAATCACAGGATAACAAATAGAATGGTTAGAAGGAGGCTCAGCCTACCATTTACAGATGTAAAAGAAGATGATGAAGTAATAGCAGACGAAGAAATAAATAATTGGAAATGGAAGAGTTATCATGAAATAGATGTAAAACAAAATATAGGGAATGGGAGATATATCCATAAAATAATTATAATGAAAATAATGCCAAAATAATACAGAAAATATCTGCTGGATAACTATGGCGGCAGTGCCGACCAACTTGTTATAATAAAAATAGTAACTTACAACTGACCGGGCCAAACTTGGCTCTGATACCAAAAGGGGGTAAGTTACATACAACTGAGAATCAGGCGACTGGGCTCTGAAACCAGGTAATGCGGAAGGTATCTTAAAATAAAAATATATATATTTATGTATGTATGTATGCGATTCTATATAATCAATATCATAATTGGTGACTTTGTAAGAAATGAAAGAAGTTCGATCCGAAAGGTTTTGGGTAATATGATTCTGATAAGAAAAGGGAGAACAATTATTTTCCTATGAAAAACGTATAAGTATTATTATGAATAGTATAAAATACTATGCATGAAAAGTTATTCTCCTATTCAAATGTTCATAGAATGAAATAATCTGATTTACATGCATCCTTATTAAATTCTCATATATCTTACCTTTACTGAGCTGTGTAGCTCACCCCTTCCACTATTTCAGTTAGCAGGTTTTATTTTGGAGCAGAGGGAGCCTTAGTCAAGTTTGGAAGGAGCTGGTTTTAGTTCTATTTGTATAGATCCTAAATAAGTATTTGATGTTTAGTTTTGTGGTATGGTGTATTTCAGGATCTAATAAAAGTGTGTACCTTAAAGTATTAAGAGATGTATTATGTAAAATTTAGAATTTGAATAATCGGTGGATTGTGTTATTCTTTGAGGTACAGTGTAGATGCTCTGAAAATCAAGTGGAAAGTTATATCATTTAAGTGAAGAAACAGGAATGAAAAGAAAGAGAAAAGCTTTTGTAAAAGTTTTGGAAAAAGTTAAGTTGGTTCTTGTTAATATTAGGTTTAGGCTTGATATTAGCATGCCGGTCATGGTCACAAATCCGGGTATCGGGTTTGGGGCGTGACAATAATAGATTGGAATAGACTGAGAAACAGGGAAAATAGAAATTATCGTTCCGTTTCGTTCCAACCTGACACGTAATTGAAAATTCATAAAAAAATTAGAAAAAAATTAAAAAAATACAGTTACGGCTTCTTTTCAAGCAAAAATTGGATGGAAAGGGCCGAGAAAGAGAGAAAATACAAATTATCGTTTCGTTTCGTACTTACCCAATGCGTAATAGAAAATTCCAAACAAATAAAAAAAAAAATTCTGAAAATTTAAAAATACCATTGTGGCTTCATTTCCAGCCATAATAGGTTGGAATAGACCGAGAAAAAGGGAAAATAAAAATTATCATTCCGCTTCGTTCCAACCTGACGCGTCATAGAAAATTCATAAAAAATTGCAAAAAAATTCAAAAAATGAAAAAAAAAAAACAGTTATGGCTTTTTTCCGAGCAAAAATTGGTTGGAAAAGACCGAGAAAGAGAGAAAATACAAATTATCGTTTCGTTTCGTTCCGTCCCAATGCGTAATAGAAAAATCCAAACAAATAGCAAAAAAATTCAAAAAATTAGAAGGATACCATTTTGGCTTCATTTGAAGCAAAAATAAGTTGAGAACTGCCTAGAAAGAGGGAAAATAAAAATTATTGTTCTGTACCGTTCCTATACAACACGTAATAGAAAATTCGAAAAAAAAGAAAAAAATTTCCAAAAATTTAAAAAGATCAATGTGGGTACATTTCAAGTCATAATAGGTTGGAATAGACCGAGAAACGGGGAAAATAAAAATTATCATTCCGTTTCGTTCCAACCCGACCCGTAATACAAAATTCATAAAAAAATTACAAAAAAATTAAAAAAATACAGTTATGGCTTCTTTTCCAGCAAAAATTGGATGGGAAATGCCGAGAAAGAGAAAAAATACAAATTATCGTTTCGTTTCGTTCCTACCAATTACGTAATAGAAAATTCCAAACAAATAGCAAAAAAATTCAAAAAATTAGAATAATACCATTTTGGGTACATTTGAAGCAAAAATAGGTTGAAATGCCCAGAAAGAGAGAGAAAATAAAAATTATTGTTCTGTTCCGTTCCTACACGACACGTTATAGAAAATTCAAAAAAATAGCAAAAAATTCAAAAAATTATAAAATACTATTATGGCTTCATTTCAAGCCAAAATATGGGGGGAAACGCTGAGAAAGGGAGAAAATAAAAACCATCGTTCTGTTCCGTTCCAACCTGACGCGTAATAGAAAATTCCAAAAAAATAGGAAAAAATTTAAAAAAATTAAAAAAATCCCATTGTGGCTTCATTTAAAGCCAAAATAGGTTGGAATAGGCCGTGAAAGACGGAAAACAAAAATTATCATTCCGTTTCGTTTCTACCCCACGCGTAATAGAAAATTCAAAAAAAATAGAAAAAAATTCTGAAAATTAAAAAATACCGTTGTGGCATCATTTCCAGCCATAATAGATTGGAATAGACTGAGAAACAGGGAAAATAGAAATTATCGTTCCGTTTCGTTCCAACCTGACACGTAATTGAAAATTCATAAAAAAATTAGAAAAAAATTAAAAAAATAAAAAAATACAGTTACGGCTTCTTTTCAAGCAAAAATTGGATGGAAAGGGCCGAGAAAGAGAGAAAATACAAATTATCGTTTCGTTTCGTACCTACCCAATGCGTAATAGAAAATTCCAAACAAATAGAAAAAAAAATTCTGAAAATTTAAAAATACCATTGTGGCTTCATTTCCAGCCATAATAGGTTGGAATAGACCGAGAAAAAGGGAAAATAAAAATTATCATTCCGCTTCGTTCCAACCCGACGCGTCATAGAAAATTCATAAAAAATTGCAAAAAAATTCAAAAAATGAAAAAAAAAAAAACAGTTATGGCTTTTTTCCGAGCAAAAATTGGTTGGAAAAGACCGAGAAAGAGAGAAAATACAAATTATCGTTTCGTTTCGTTCCGTCCCAATGCGTAATAGAAAAATCCAAACAAATAGCAAAAAAATTCAAAAAATTAGAAGGATACCATTTTGGCTTCATTTGAAGCAAAAATAAGTTGAGAACTGCCTAGAAAGAGGGAAAATAAAAATTATTGTTTCGTTTCGTTCCGTTCCCATACGACACGTAATAGAAAATTCGAAAAAAAAGAAAAAAAATTCCAAAAATTTAAAAAGGCCAATGTGCGTACATTTCAAGTCATAATAGGTTGGAATAGACCGAGAAACCGGGAAAATAAAAATTATCATTCTGTTTCGTTCCAACCTGACGCGTATTAGAAAATTCTTACAAAAAATTACAAAAAAATTAAAAAAATTAAAAAAAATACAGTTATGGCTTCTTTTCAAGCAAAAATTGGATGGGAAATGCCGAGAAAGAGAAAAAATACAAATTATCGTTTCGTTTCGTTCCTACCCAATGCGTAATAGAAAATTCCAAACAAATAGAAAAGAAAATTATGAAAATTTAAAAATACCATTGTGGCTTCATTTCCCGCCAAAATTGGTTGGAATAGACCGAGAAACAGGGAAAGTAAAAATAATCGTTCCGTTTCCTTCCAACGCGACGCGTAATAGAAAATTCATAAAAAATTTCAAAAAAATTCAAAAAATGAAAAAAAAAACAGTTATGGCTTTTTTCCAAGCAAAAATTGGTTGGAAAAGACCGAGAAAGAGAGAAAATAAAAATTATCGTTTCGTTTCGTTCCTTCCCAACGCGTAATAGAAAATTCCAAACAAATAGCAAAAAAATTCAAAAAATTAGAAGGATACCATTTTGGCTTCATTTGAAGCAAAAATAAGTAGAGAACTGCCTAGAAAGAGGGAAAATAAAAATTATTGTTCTGTACCGTTCCTATACAACACGTAATAGAAAATTCGAAAAAAAAGAAAAAAAATTCCAAAAATTTAAAAAGATCAATGTGGGTACATTTCAAGTCATAATAGGTTGGAATAGACCGAGAAACGGGGAAAATAAAAATTATCATTCCGTTTCGTTCCAACCCGACCCGTAATACAAAATTCATAAAAAATTACAAAAAAATTAAAAAAATTAAAAAAATACAGTTATGGCTTCTTTTCCAGCAAAAATTGGATGGGAAATGCCGAGAAAGAGAAAAAATACAAATTATCGTTTCGTTTCGTTCCTACCAATTACGTAATAGAAAATTCAAAACAAATAGCAAAAAAATTCAAAAAATTAGAATAATACCATTTTGGGTACATTTGAAGCAAAAATAGGTTGAGAAATGCCCAGAAAGAGAGAGAAAATAAAAATTATTGTTCTGTTCCGTTCCTACACGACACGTTATAGAAAATTCAAAAAAATAGCAAAAAATTCAAAAAATTATAAAATACTATTATGGCTTCATTTCAAGCCAAAATATGGGGGGAAACGCTGAGAAAGGGAGAAAATAAAAACCATCGTTCTGTTCCGTTCCAACCTGACGCGTAATAGAAAATTCCAAAAAAATAGGAAAAAATTTAAAAAAATTAAAAAAATCCCATTGTGGCTTCATTTAAAGCCAAAATAGGTTGGAATAGGCCGTGAAAGACGGAAAACAAAAATTATAGTTCCGTTTCGTTCCTACCCAACGCGTAATAGAAAATTTAAAAAAAAAAGAAAAAATTCCGAAAATTAAAAAATACCGTTGTGGCATCATTTCCAGCCACAATAGATTGGAATAGACTGAGAAACTGGGAATATAGAAATTATCGTTCCGTTTCGTTCCAACCCGACACGTAATTGAAAGTTCATAAAAAAATTACAAAAAAATTAAAAAAATTAAAAAAATACAGTTACAACTTCTTTTCAAGCAAAAATTGGATGGAAAGGGCCGAGAAAGAGAGAAAATACAAATTATCGTTTCGTTTCGTACCTACCCAATGTGTAATAGAAAATTCCAAACAAATAGAAAAAAACATTCTGAAAATTTAAAAATACCATTGTGGCTTCATTTCCATCCACAATAGGTTGGAATAGACCGAGAAAAAGGGAAAATAAAAATTATCATTCCGCTTCGTTCCAACCCGACGCGTCATAGAAAATTCATAAAAAATTGCAAAAAAATTCAAAAAAATTCAAAAAAAAAAAACAGTTATGGCTTTTCTCCGAGCAAAAATTGGTTGGAAAAGACCGAGAAAGAGAGAAAATACAAATTATCGTTTCGTTTCGTTCCTTCCCAATGCGTAATAGAAAAATCCAAACAAATAGCAAAAAAATTAGAAGGATACCATTTTGGCTTCATTTGTAGCAAAAATAAGTTGAGAACTGCCTAGAAAGAGGGAAAATAAAAATTATTGTTCCGTTCCCATACGACACGTAATAGAAAATTCGAAAAAAAAGAAAAAAAATTCCAAAAATTTAAAAAGGCCAATGTGCGTACATTTCAAGTCATAGTAGGTTGGAATAGACCGAGAAACGGGGAAAATAAAAATTATCATTCCGTTTCGTTCCAACCCGACGCGTAATAGAAAATTCATAAAAAATTTCAAAAAAATTCAAAAAATGAAAAAAAACACCAGTTATGGCTTTCTTCCGAGCAAAAATTGGTTGGAAAAGACCGAGAAAGAGAGAAAATACAAATTATCGTTTCGTTTCGTACCTTCCCAATGCGTAATAGAAAAATCCAAACAAATAGCAAAAAAATTCAAAAATTAGAAGGATACCATTTTGGCTTCATTTGAAGCAAAAATTAGTTGAGAACAGCCCAGAAAGAGGGAAAATAAAAATTATTGTTCTGTACCGTTCCTATACAACACGTAATAGAAAATTCGAAAAAAAAGAAAAAAAAATTCCAAATATTTAAAAAGATCAATGTGGGTACATTTCAAGTCATAATAGGTTGGAATAGACCGAGAAACGGGGAAAATAAAAATTATCATTCCGTTTCGTTCCAACCCGACCCGTAATACAAAATTCATAAAAAATTACAAAAAAATTAAAAAAATACAGTTATGGCTTCTTTTCAAGCAAAAATTGGATGGGAAATGCCGAGAAAGAGAAAAAATACAAATTATCGTTTCGTTTCGTTCCTACCAATTACGTAATAGAAAATTCCAAACAAATAGCAAAAAAATTCAAAAAATTAGAAGGATACCATTTTGGCTTCATTTGAAGCAAAAATAAGTTGAGAACTGCCTAGAAAGAGGGAAAATAAAAATTATTGTTCTGTTCCGTTCCTATACAACACGTAATAGAAAATTCGAAAAAAAAGAAAAAAAATTCCAAAAATTTAAAAAGATCAATGTGGGTACATTTCAAGTCATAATAGGTTGGAATCGACCGAGAAACGGGGAAAATAAAAATTATCATTCCGTTTCGTTCCAACCCGACGCGTAATAGAAAATTCATAAAAAATTACAAAAAAATTAAAAAAATACAGTTATGGCTTCTTTTCCAGCAAAAATTGGATGGGAAATGCCGAGAAAGAGAAAAAATACAAATTATCGTTTCGTTTCGTTCCTACCAATTACGTAATAGAAAATTCCAAACAAATAGCAAAAAAATTCAAAAAATTAGAATAATACCATTTTGGGTACATTTGATGCAAAAATAGGTTGAGAAATGCCCAGAAAGAGAGAGAAAATAAAAATTATTGTTCTGTTCCGTTCCTACACGACACGTTATAGAAAATTCAAAAAAATAGCAAAAAATTCAAAAAATTATAAAATACTATTATGGCTTCATTTCAAGCCAAAATATGGGGGGAAACGCTGAGAAAGGGAGAAAATAAAAACCATCGTTCTGTTCCGTTCCAAACTGACGCGTAATAGAAAATTCCAAAAAAATAGGAAAAAATTTAAAAAAATTAAAAAAATCCCATTGTGGCTTCATTTAAAGCCAAAATAGGTTGGAATAGGCCGTGAAAGACGGAAAACGAAAATTATCATTCCGTTTCGCTTCTACCCCACGCGTAATAGAAAATTCAAAAAAAATAGAAAAAAATTCCGAAAATTAAAAAATACCGTTGTGGCATCATTTCCAGCCATAATAGATTGGAATAGACTGAGAAACAGGGAAAATAGAAATTATCGTTCCGTTTCGTTCCAACCTGACACGTAATTGAAAATTCATAAAAAAATTAGAAAAAAATTAAAAAAATACAGTTACGGCTTCTTTTCAAGCAAAAATTGGATGGAAAGGGCCGAGAAAGAGAGAAAATACAAATTATCGTTTCGTTTCGTACCTACCCAATGCGTAATAGAAAATTCCAAACAAATAGAAAAAAAAATTCTGAAAATTTAAAAATACCATTGTGGCTTCATTTCCAGCCATAATAGGTTGGAATAGACCGAGAAAAAGGGAAAATAAAAATTATCATTCCGCTTCGTTCCAACCCGACGCGTCATAGAAAATTCATAAAAAATTGCAAAAAAATTCAAAAAATGAAAAAAAAAAAACAGTTATGGCTTTTTTCCGAGCAAAAATTGGTTGGAAAAGACCGAGAAAGAGAGAAAATACAAATTATCGTTTCGTTTCGTTCCGTCCCAATGCGTAATAGAAAAATCCAAACAAATAGCAAAAAATTTCAAAAAATTAGAAGGATACCATTTTGGCCTCATTTGAAGCAAAAATAAGTTGAGAACTGCCTAGAAAGAGGGAAAATAAAAATTATTGTTCCGTTCCGTTCCGTTCCCATACGACACGTAATAGAAAATTCGAAAAAAAAGAAAAAAAATTCCAAAAATTTAAAAAGGCCAATGTGCGTACATTTCAAGTCATAATAGGTTGGAATAGACCGAGAAACCGGGAAAATAAAAATTATCATTCCGTTTCGTTCCAACCTGACGCGTATTAGAAAATTCTTAAAAAATTACAAAAAAATTAAAAAAATTAAAAAAAATACAGTTATGGCTTCTTTTCAAGCAAAAATTGGATGGGAAATGCCGAGAAAGTGAAAAAATACAAATTATCGTTTCGTTTCGTTCCTACCCAATGCGTAATAGAAAATTCCAAACAAATAGAAAAAAAAATTCTGAAAATTTAAAAATACCATTGTGGCTTCATTTCCAGCCACAATAGGTTGGAATAGACCGAGAAAAAGGGAAAATAAAAATTATCATTCCGCTTCGTTCCAATCCGACGCGTCATAGAAAATTCATAAAAAATTTCAAAAAAATTCAAAAAAATTCAAAAAAAAAAAACAGTTATGGCTTTTTTCCGAGCAAAAATTGGTTGGAAAAGATCGAGAAAGAGAGAAAATACAAATTATCGTTTCATTTCGTTCCTTCCCAATGCGTAATAGAAAAATCCAAAAAAATAGCAAAAAAATTAGAAGGATACCATTTTGGCTTCATTTGAAGCAAAAATAAGTTGAGAACTGCCTAGAAAGAGGGAAAATAAAAATTATTGTTCCGTTCCGTTCCGTTCCTATACAACACGTAATAGAAAATTCGAAAAAAAAGAAAAAAAATTCCAAAAATTTAAAAAGATCAATGTGGGTACATTTCAAGTCATAATAGGTTGGAATAGACCGAGAAACGGGGAAAATAAAAATTATCATTCCGTTTCGTTCCAACCCGACGCGTAATAGAAAATTCATAAAAAATTACAAAAAAATTAAAAAAATACAGTTATGGCTTCTTTTCAAGCAAAAATTGGATGGGAAATGCCGAGAAAGAGAAAAAATACAAATTATCGTTTCGTTTCGTTCCTACCAATTACGTAATAGAAAATTCCAAACAAATAGCAAAGAAATTCAAAAAATTAGAATAATACCATTTTGGGTACATTTGAAGCAAAAATAGGTTGAGAAATGCCCAGAAAGAGAGAGAAAATAAAAATTATTGTTCTGTTCCGTTCCTACACGACACGTTATAGAAAATTCAAAAAAATAGCAAAAAATTCAAAAAATTATAAAATACTATTATGGCTTCATTTCAAGCCAAAATATGGGGGGAAACGCTGAGAAAGGGAGAAAATAAAAATCATCGTTCTGTTCCGTTCCAACCTGACGCGTAATAGAAAATTCCAAAAAAATAGGAAAAAATTTAAAAAATTAAAAAAATACCATTGTGGCTTCATTTAAAGCAAAAATAGGTTGGAATAGGCCGTGAAAGACGGAAAACAAAAGTTATAGTTCCGTTTCGTTCCTACCCGACGCGTAATAGAAAATTTAAAAAAAAAAAAAATTCCGAAAATTAAAAAATACCGTTGTGGCATCATTTCCAGCCACAATAGATTGGAATAGACTGAGAAACTGGGAATATAGAAATTATCGTTCCGTTTCGTTCCAACCCGACACGTAATTGAAAGTTCATAAAAAAATTACAAAAAAATTAAAAAAATTAAAAAAATACAGCTACAACTTCTTTTCAAGCAAAAATTGGATGGAAAGGGCCGAGAAAGAGAGAAAATACAAATTATCGTTTCGTTTCGTACCTACCCAATGCGTAATAGAAAATTCCAAACAAATAGAAAAAAAAATTCTGAAAATTTAAAAATACCATTGTGGCTTCATTTCCAGCCACAATAGGTTGGAATAGACCGAGAAAAAGGGAAAATAAAAATTATCATTCCGCTTCGTTCCAACCCGACGCGTCATAGAAAATTCATAAAAAATTGCAAAAAAATTCAAAAAAATTCAAAAAAAAAAACAGTTATGGCTTTTTTCGGAGCAAAAATTGGTTGGAAAAGACCGAGAAAGAGAGAAAATACAAATTATCGTTTCGTTTCGTTCCTTCCCAATGCGTAATAGAAAAATCCAAACAAATAGCAAAAAAATTAGAAGGATACCATTTTGGCTTCATTTGAAGCAAAAATAAGTTGAGAACTGCCTAGAAAGAGGGAAAATAAAAATTATTGTTCCGTTCCGTTCCGTTCCATTCCCATACGACACGTAATAGAAAATTCGAAAAAAAAGAAAAAAAATTCCAAAAATTTAAAAAGGCCAATGTGCGTACATTTCAAGTCATAATAGGTTGGAATAGACCGAGAAACCGGGAAAATAAAAATTATCATTCCGTTTCGTTCCAACCCGACGCGTAATAGAAAATTCATAAAAAATTTCAAAAAAATTCAAAAAATGAAAAAAAAACACCAATTATGGCTTTTTTCCGAGCAAAAATTGCTTGGAAAAGACCGAGAAAGAGAGAAAATACAAATTATCGTTTCGTTTCGTACCTTCCCAATGCGTAATAGAAAAATCCAAACAAATAGCAAAAATTTCAAAAAATTAGAAGGATACCATTTTGGCTTCATTTGAAGCAAAAATTAGTTGAGAACTGCCTAGAAAGAGGGAAAATAAAAATTATTGTTCTGTACCGTTCCTATACAACACGTAATAGAAAATTCGAAAAAAAAGAAAAAAAAATTCCAAAAATTTAAAAAGATCAATGTGGGTACATTTCAAGTCATAATAGGTTGGAATAGACCGAGAAACGGGGAAAATAAAAATTATTATTCCGTTTCGTTCCAACCCGACCCGTAATACAAAATTCATAAAAAATTACAAAAAAATTAAAAAAATTAAAAAAATACAGTTATGGCTTCTTTTCAAGCAAAAATTGGATGGGAAATGCCGAGAAAGAGAAAAAATACAAATTATCGTTTCGTTTCGTTCCTACCAATTACGTAATAGAAAATTCCAAACAAATAGCAAAAAAATTCAAAAAATTAGAAGGATACCATTTTGGCTTCATTTGAAGCAAAAATAAGTTGAGAACTGCGTAGACAGAGAGAAAATAAAAATTATTGTTCCGTTCCGTTCCTATACAACACGTAATAGAAAATTCGAAAAAAAAGAAAAAAAATTCCAAAAATTTTAAAAGATCAATGTGGGTACATTTCAAGTCATAATAGGTTGGAATAGACCGAGAAACGGGGAAAATAAAAATTATCATTCCGTTTCGTTCCAACCCGACGCGTAATAGAAAATTACAAAAAAATTACAAAAAAATTAAAAAAATACAGTTATGGCTTCTTTTCAAGCAAAATTTGGATGGGAAATGCCGAGAAAGAGATAAAATACAAATTATCGTTTCGTTTCGTTCCTACCAATTACGTAATAGAAAATTCCAAACAAATAGCAAAGAAATTCAAAAAATTAGAATAATACCATTTTGGGTACATTTGAAGCAAAAATAGGTTGAGAAATGCCCAGAAAGAGAGAGAAAATAAAAATTATTGTTCTGTTCCGTTCCTACACGACACGTTATAGAAAATTCAAAAAAATAGCAAAAAATTCACAAAATTATAAAATACTATTATGGCTTCATTTCAAGCCAAAATATGGGGGGAAACGCTGAGAAAGGGAGAAAATAAAAATCATCGTTCTGTTCCGTTCCAACCTGACGCGTAATAGAAAATTCCAAAAAAATAGGAAAAAATTAAAAAAATTAAAAAAAATACCATTGTGGCTTCATTTAAAGCAAAAATAGGTTGGAATAGGCCGTGAAAGACGGAAAACAAAAGTTATAGTTCCGTTTCGTTCCTACCCGACGCGAAATAGAAAATTAAAAAAAAAAAAAATATTCCGAAAATTAAAAAATACCGTTGTGGCATCATTTCCAGCCACAATAGATTGGAATAGACTGAGAAACTGGGAATATAGAAATTATCGTTCCGTTTCGTTCCAACCCGACACGTAATTGAAAGTTCATAAAAAAATTACAAAAAAATTAAAAAAATTAAAAAAATACAGTTACAACTTCTTTTCAAGCAAAAATTGGATGGAAAGGGCCGAGAAAGAGAGAAAATACAAATTATCGTTTCGTTTCGTACCTACCCAATGCGTAATAGAAAATTCCAAACAAATAGAAAAAAAAATTCTGAAAATTTAAAAATACCATTGTGGCTTCATTTCCAGCCACAATAGGTTGGAATAGACCGAGAAAAAGGGAAAATAAAAATTATCATTCCGCTTCGTTCCAACCCGACGCGTCATAGAAAATTCATAAAAAATTGCAAAAAAATTCAAAAAAATTCAAAAAAAAAAACAGTTATGGCTTTTTTCCGAGCAAAAATTGGTTGGAAAAGACCGAGAAAGAGAGAAAATACAAATTATCGTTTCGTTTCTTTCCTTCCCAATGCGTAATAGAAAAATCCAAACAAATAGCAAAAAAATTAGAAGGATACCATTTTGGCTTCATTTGAAGCAAAAATAAGTTGAGAACTGCCTAGAAAGAGGGAAAATAAAAATTATTGTTCCGTTCCGTTCCGTTCCGTTCCGATACGACACGTAATAGAAAATTCGAAAAAAAAGAAAAAAAATTCCAAAAATTTAAAAAGGCCAATGTGCGTACATTTCAAGTCATAATAGGTTGGAATAGACCGAGAAACAGGGAAAATAAAAATTATCATTCCGTTTCGTTCCAACCCGACGCGTAATAGAAAATTCATAAAAAATTTCAAAAAAATTCAAAAAATGAAAAAAAAACGCCAGTTATGGCTTTTTTCCGAGCAAAAATTGCTTGGAAAAGACCGAGAAAGAGAGAAAATACAAATTATCGTTTCGTTTCGTACCTTCCCAATGCGTAATAGAAAAATCCAAACAAATAGCAAAAAAATTCAAAAAATTAGAAGGATACCATTTTGGCTTCATTTGAAGCAAAAATTAGTTGAGAACTGCCTAGAAAGAGGGAAAATAAAAATTATTGTTCTGTACCGTTCCTATACAACACGTAATAGAAAATTCGAAAAAAAAGAAAAAAAAATTCCAAAAATTTAAAAAGATCAATGTGGGTACATTTCAAGTCATAATAGGTTGGAATAGACCGAGAAACGGGGAAAATAAAAATTATCATTCCGTTTCGTTCCAACCCGACGCGTAATAGAAAATTCATAAAAAATTACAAAAAAATTAAAAAAATACAGTTATGGCTTCTTTTCAAGCAAAATTTCGATGGGAAATGCCGAGAAAGAGAAAAAATACAAATTATCGTTTCGTTTCGTTCCTACCAATTACGTAATAGAAAATTCCAAACAAATAGCAAAGAAATTCAAAAAATTAGAATAATACCATTTTGGGTACATTTGAAGCAAAAATAGGTTGAGAAATGCCC
The DNA here is from genome assembly GCA_029955455.1 of Quercus agrifolia. Classification (NCBI taxonomy): domain Eukaryota; kingdom Viridiplantae; phylum Streptophyta; class Magnoliopsida; order Fagales; family Fagaceae; genus Quercus; species Quercus agrifolia. The sequence goes on from JARQAD010000010.1 coordinate 22,146,849, forward strand.
AGAAAGAGAGAGAAAATAAAAATTATTGTTCTGTTCCGTTCCTACACGACACGTTATAGAAAATTCAAAAAAATAGCAAAAAATTCAAAAAATTATAAAATACTATTATGGCTTCATTTCAAGCCAAAATATGGGGGGAAACGCTGAGAAAGGGAGAAAATAAAAACCATCGTTCTGTTCCGTTCTAACCTGACGCGTAATAGAAAATTCCAAAAAATAGGAAAAAATTAAAAAAAATTAAAAAAATACCATTGTGGCTTCATTTAAAGCCAAAATAGGGTGGAATAGGCCATGAAAGACGGAAAACAAAAATTATCGTTCCGTTTCGTTCCTACCCGACGCGTAATAGAAAATTCAAAAAAAAAAAGAAAAAATTCTGAAAATTAAAAAATACCGTTGTGGCATCATTTCCAGCCATAATAGATTGGAATAGACTGAGAAACAGGAAAAATAGAAATTATCGTTCCGTTTCGTTCCAACCCGACACGTAATTGAAAATTCATAAAAAAATTACAAAAAAATTCAAAAAATACAGTTACGGCTTCTTTTCAAGCAAAAATTGGATGGAAAGGGCCGAGAAAGAGAGAAAATACAAATTATCGTTTCGTTTCGTACCTACCCAATGCGTAATAGAAAATTCCAAACAAACAGAAAAAAAAATTCTGAAATTTAAAAATACCATTGTGGCTTCATTTCCAGCCATAATAGGTTGGAATAGACCGAGAAAAAGGGAAAATAAAAATTATCATTCCGCTTCGTTCCAACCCGACGCGTCATAGAAAATTCATAAAAAATTGCAAAAAAATTCAAAAAATGAAAACTTTTTTCCGAGCAAAAATTGGTTGGAAAAGACCGAGAAAGAGAGAAAATACAAATTATCGTTTCGTTTCGTTTCGTTCCTTCCCAATGCGTAATAGAAAAATCCAAACAAATAGCAAAAAAATTCAAAAAATTAGAAGGACACCATTTTGGCTTCATTTGAAGCAAAAATAAGTTGAGAACTGCCTAGAAAGAGGGAAAATAAAAATTATTGTTCCGTTCCGTTCCGTTCCCATACGACACGTAATAGAAAATTCGAAAAAAAAGAAAAAAAATTCCAAAAATTTAAAAAGGCCAATGTGCGTACATTCCAAGTCATAATAGGTTGGAATAGACCGAGAAACCGGGAAAATAAAAATTATCATTCCGTTTCGTTCCAACCTGACGCGTATTAGAAAATTCTTAAAAAATTACAAAAAAACTAAAAAAATTAAAAAAAATACAGTTTTGACTTCTTTTCAAGCAAAAATTCGATGAGAAATGCCGAGAAAGAGAAAAAATACAAATTATCGTTTCGTTTCGTTCCTACCCAATGCGTAATAGAAAATTCCAAACAAATAGAAAAAAAAAAATTCTGAAAATTTAAAAATACCATTGTGGCTTCATTTCCCGCCATAATAGGTTGGAATAGACCGAGAAAAAGGGAAAATAAAAATTATCATTCCGCTTCGTTCCAACCCGACGCGTCATAGAAAATTCATAAAAAATTGGAAAAAAATTCAAAAATTGAAAAAAAAAAAACAGTTATGGCTTTTTTCCGAGCAAAAATTGGTTGGAAAAGACCGAGAAAGAGAGAAAATACAAATTATCGTTTCGTTTCGTTCCGTCCCAATGCGTAATAGAAAAATCCAAACAAATAGCAAAAAAATTCAAAAAATTAGAAGGATACCATTTTGGCTTCATTTGAAGCAAAAATAAGTTGAGAACTGCCTAGAAAGAGGGAAAATAAAAATTATTGTTCTGTACCGTTCCTGTACAACACGTAATAGAAAATTCGAAAAAAAGGAAAAAAAATTCCAAAAATTTAAAAAGATCAATGTGGGTACATTTCAAGTCATAATAGGTTGGAATAGACCGAGAAACGGGGAAAATAAAAATTATCATTCCGTTTCGTTCCAACCCAACCCGTAATACAAAATTCATAAAAAATTAAAAAAATACAGTTATGGCTTCTTTTCAAGCAAAAATTGGATGCGAAATGCCGAGAAAGAGAAAAAATACAAATTATCGTTTCGTTTCGTTCCTACCAATTACGTAATAGAAAATTCCAAACAAATAGCAAAAAAATTCAAAAAATTAGAATAATACCATTTTGGGTACATTTGAAGCAAAAATAGCTTGAGAAATGCCTAGAAAGAGAGCGAAAATAAAAATTATTGTTCTGTTCCGTTCCTACACGACACGTTATAGAAAATTCAAAAAAATAGCAAAAAATTCAAAAACTTATAAAATACTATTATGGCTTCATTTCAAGCCAAAATATGGGGGGAAACGCTGAGAAAGGGAGAAAATAAAAACCATCGTTCTGTTCCGTTCCAACCTGACGCGTAATAGAAAAATCCAAAAAAATAGGAAAAAATTTAAAAAAATTAAAAAAATACCATTGTGGCTTCATTTAAAGCCAAAATAGGTTGGAATAGGCCGTGAAAGACGGAAAACAAAAATTATCGTTCCGTTTCGTTCCTACCCGACGCGTAATAGAAAATTCAAAAAAAAAAGAAAAAATTCCGAAAATTAAAAAATACCGTTGTGGCATCATTTCCAGCCACAATAGATTGGAATAGACTGAGAAACTGGGAATATAGAAATTATCGTTCCGTTTCGTTCCAACCCGACACGTAATTGAAAATTCATAAAAAAATTACAAAAATATTAAAAAAAATTAAAAAAATACAGGTACGGCTTCTTTTCAAGGAAAAATTGGATGGAAAGGGCCGAGAAAGAGAGAAAATACAAATTATCGTTTCGTTTCGTACCTACCCAATGCGTAATAGAAAATTCCAAACAAATAGAAAAAAAAATTCTGAAAATTTAAAAATACCATTGTGGCTTCATTTCCAGCCATAATAGGTTGGAATAGACCGAGAAAAAGGGAAAATAAAAATTATCATTCCGCTTCGTTCCAACCCGACGAGTCATAGAAAATTCATAAAAAATTGCAAAAAAATTAAAAAAATGAAAAAAAAAAAAAAGCAGTTATGGCTTTTTTCCGAGCAAAAATTGGTCGGAAAAGACCGAGAAAGAGAGAAAATACAAATTATCGTTTCGTTTCGTTCCTTCCCAATGCGTAATAGAAAATTCCAAACAAATAGCAAAAAAATTCAAAAAATTAGAAGGATACCATTTTGGCTTCATTTCAAGCAAAAATAAGTTGAGAACTGCATAGAAAGAGGGTAAATAAAAATTATTGTTCCGTTCGGTTCCCATACGACACGTAATAGAAAATTCGAAAAAAAAGAAAAAAAATTCCAAAAATTTAAAAAGGCCAATGTGGGTACATTTCAAGTCATAATAGGTTGGAATAGACCGAGAAACCGGGAAAATAAAAATTATAATTCCGTTTCGTTCCAACCTGACGCGTATTAGAAAATTCTTAAAAAATTACAAAAAAACTAAAAAAATTAAAAAAAATACAGTTTTGGCTTCTTTTCAAGCAAAAATTCGATGAGAAATGCCGAGAAAGAGAAAAAATACAAATTATCGTTTCGTTTCGTTCCTACCCAATGCGTAATAGAAAATTCCAAACAAATAGAAAAAAAAAATTCTGAAAATTTAAAAATACCATTGTGGCTTCATTTCCCGCCATAATAGGTTGGAATAGACCGAGAAAAAGGGAAAATAAAAATTATCATTCCGCTTCGTTCCAACCCGACGGGTCGTAGAAAATTCATAAAAAATTGGAAAAAAATTCAAAAATTGAAAAAAAAAAAACAGTTATGGCTTTTTTCCGAGCAAAAATTGGTTGGAAAAGACCGAGAAAGAGAGAAAATAAAAATTATCGTTTCGTTTCGTTCCGTCCCAATGCGTAATAGAAAAATCCAAACAAATAGCAAAAAAATTCAAAAAATTAGAAGGATACCATTTTGGCTTCATTTGAAGCAAAAATAAGTTGAGAACTGCCTAGAAAGAGGGAAAATAAAAATTATTGTTCTGTACCGTTCCTATACCACACATAATAGAAAATTCGAAAAAAAAGAAAAAAAATTCCAAAAATTTAAAAAGATCAATGTGGGTACATTTCAAGTCATAATAGGTTGGAATAGACCGAGAAACGGGGAAAATAAAAATTATCATTCCGTTTCGTTCCAACCCGACCCGTAATACAAAATTCATAAAAAATTAAAAAAATACAGTTATGGCTTCTTTTCAAGCAAAAATTGGATGGGAAATGCCGAGAAAGAGAAAAAATACAAATTATCGTTTCGTTTCGTTCCTACCAATTACGTAATAGAAAATTCCAAACAAATAGCAAAAAAATTCAAAAAATTAGAATAATACCATTTTGGGTACATTTGAAGCAAAAATAGCTTGAGAAATGCCTAGAAAGAGAGCGAAAATAAAAATTATTGTTCTGTTCCGTTCCTACACGACACGTTATAGAAAATTCAAAAAAATAGCAAAAAATTCAAAAACTTATAAAATACTATTATGGCTTCATTTCAAGCCAAAATATGGGGGGAAACGCTGAGAAAGGGAGAAAATAAAAATCATCGTTCTGTTCCGTTCCAACCTGACGCGTAATAGAAAAATCCAAAAAAATAGGAAAAAATTTAAAAAAAATAAAAAAATACCATTGTGGCTTCATTTAAAGCCAAAATAGGTTGGAATAGGCCGTGAAAGACGGAAAACAAAAATTATCGTTCCGTTTCGTTCCTACCTGACGCGTAATAGAAAATTCAAAAAAAAAAGAAAAAATTCCGAAAATTAAAAAATACCGTTGTGGCATCATTTCCAGCCACAATAGATTGGAATAGACTGAGAAACTGGGAATATAGAAATTATCGTTCCGTTTCGTTCCAACCCGACACGTAATTGAAAATTCATAAAAAAATTTCAAAAATATTAAAAAAAATTAAAAAAATACAGGTACGGCTTCTTTTCAAGGAAAAATTGGATGGAAAGGGCCGAGAAAGAGAGAAAATACAAATTATCGTTTCGTTTCGTACCTACCCAATGCGTAATAGAAAATTCCAAACAAATAGAAAAAAAAATTCTGAAAATTTAAAAATACCATTGTGGCTTCATTTCCAGCCATAATAGGTTGGAATAGACCGAGAAAAAGGGAAAATAAAAATTATCATTCCGCTTCGTTCCAACCCGACGAGTCATAGAAAATTCATAAAAAATTGCAAAAAAATTAAAAAAATGAAAAAAAAAAAAAAGCAGTTATGGCTTTTTTCCGAGCAAAAATTGGTCGGAAAAGACCGAGAAAGAGAGAAAATACAAATTATCGTTTCGTTTCGTTCCTTCCCAATGCGTAATAGAAAATTCCAAACAAATAGCAAAAAAATTCAAAAAATTAGAAGGATACCATTTTGGCTTCATTTCAAGCAAAAATAAGTTGAGAACTGCATAGAAAGAGGGTAAATAAAAATTATTGTTCCGTTCAGTTCCCATACGACACGTAATAGAAAATTCGAAAAAAAAGAAAAAAAATTCCAAAAATTTAAAAAGGCCAATGTGGGTACATTTCAAGTCATAATAGGTTGGAATAGACCGAGAAACCGGGAAAATAAAAATTATCATTCCGTTTCGTTCCAACCTGACGCGTATTAGAAAATTCTTAAAAAATTACAAAAAAACTAAAAAAATTAAAAAAAATACAGTTTTGGCTTCTTTTCAAGCAAAAATTCGATGAGAAATGCCGAGAAAGAGAAAAAATACAAATTATCGTTTCGTTTCGTTCCTACCCAATGCGTAATAGAAAATTCCAAACAAATAGAAAAAAAAAATTCTGAAAATTTAAAAATACCATTGTGGCTTCATTTCCCGCCATAATAGGTTGGAATAGACCGAGAAAAAGGGAAAATAAAAATTATCATTCCGCTTCGTTCCAACCCGACGCGTCGTAGAAAATTCATAAAAAATTGGAAAAAAATTCAAAAATTGAAAAAAAAAAAACAGTTATGGCTTTTTTCCGAGCAAAAATTGGTTGGAAAAGACCGAGAAAGAGAGAAAATACAAATTATCGTTTCGTTTCGTTCCGTCCCAATGCGTAATAGAAAAATCCAAACAAATAGCAAAAAAATTCAAAAAATTAGAAGGATACCATTTTGGCTTCATTTGAAGCAAAAATAAGTTGAGAACTGCCTAGAAAGAGGGAAAATAAAAATTATTGTTCTGTACCGTTCCTATACAACACATAATAGAAAATTCCAAAAAAAAGAAAAAAAATTCCCAAAATTTAAAAAGATCAATGTGGGTACATTTCAAGTCATAATAGGTTGGAATAGACCGAGAAACGGGGAAAATAAAAATTATCATTCCGTTTCGTTCCAACCCGACCCGTAATACAAAATTCATAAAAAATTAAAAAATTACAGTTATGGCTTCTTTTCAAGCAAAAATTGGATGGGAAATGCCGAGAAAGAGAAAAAATACAAATTATCGTTTCGTTTCGTTCCTACCAATTACGTAATAGAAAATTCCAAACAAATAGCAAAAAAATTCAAAAAATTAGAATAATACCATTTTGGGTACATTTGAAGCAAAAATAGCTTGAGAAATGCCTAGAAAGAGAGCGAAAATAAAAATTATTGTTCTGTTCCGTTCCTACACGACACGTTATAGAAAATTCAAAAAAATAGCAAAAAATTCAAAAACTTATAAAATACTATTATGGCTTCATTTCAAGCCAAAATATGGGGGGAAACGCTGAGAAAGGGAGAAAATAAAAATCATCGTTCTGTTCCGTTCCAACCTGACGCGTAATAGAAAAATCCAAAAAAATAGGAAAAAATTTAAAAAAATTAAAAAAATACCATTGTGGCTTCATTTAAAGCCAAAATAGGTTGGAATAGGCCGTGAAAGACGGAAAACAAAAATTATCGTTCCGTTTCGTTCCTACCCGACGCGTAATAGAAAATTCAAAAAAAAAAGAAAAAATTCCGAAAATTAAAAAATACCGTTGTGGCATCATTTCCAGCCACAATAGATTGGAATAGACTGAGAAACTGGGAATATAGAAATTATCGTTCCGTTTCGTTCCAACCCGACACGTAATTGAAAACTCATAAAAAAATTACAAAAATATTAAAAAAAATTAAAAAAATACAGGTACGGCTTCTTTTCAAGGAAAAATTGGATGGAAAGGGCCGAGAAAGAGAGAAAATACAAATTATCGTTTCGTTTCGTACCTACCCAATGCGTAATAGAAAATTCCAAACAAATAGAAAAAAAAATTCTGAAAATTTAAAAATACCATTGTGGCTTCATTTCCAGCCATAATAGGTTGGAATAGACCGAGAAAAAGGGAAAATAAAAATTATCATTCCGCTTCGTTCCAACCCGACGAGTCATAGAAAATTCATAAAAAATTGCAAAAAAATTAAAAAAATGAAAAAAAAAAAAAAGCAGTTATGGATTTTTTCCGAGCAAAAATTGGTCGGAAAAGACCGAGAAAGAGAGAAAATACAAATTATCGTTTCGTTTCGTTCCTTCCCAATGCGTAATAGAAAATTCCAAACAAATAGCAAAAAAATTCAAAAAATTAGAATAATACCATTTTGGGTACATTTGAAGCAAAAATAGCTTGAGAAATGCCTAGAAAGAGAGCGAAAATAAAAATTATTGTTCTGTTCCGTTCTTACACGACACGTTATAGAAAATTCAAAAAAATAGCAAAAAATTCAAAAACTTATAAAATACTATTATGGCTTCATTTCAAGCCAAAATATGGGGGGAAACGCTGAGAAAGGGAGAAAATAAAAACCATCGTTCTGTTCCGTTCCAACCTGACGCGTAATAGAAAAATCCAAAAAAATAGGAAAAAATTTAAAAAAATTAAAAAAATACCATTGTGGCTTCATTTAAAGCCAAAATAGGTTGGAATAGGCCGTGAAAGACGGAAAACAAAAATTATCGTTCCGTTTCGTTCCTACCCGACGCGTAATAGAAAATTCAAAAAAAAAAGAAAAAATTCCGAAAATTAAAAAATACCGTTGTGGCATCATTTCCAGCCACAATAGATTGGAATAGACTGAGAAACTGGGAATATAGAAATTATCGTTCCGTTTCGTTCCAACCCGACACGTAATTGAAAATTCATAAAAAAATTACAAAAATATTAAAAAAAATTAAAAAAATACAGGTACGGCATCTTTTCAAGGAAAAATTGGATGGAAAGGGCCGAGAAAGAGAGAAAATACAAATTATCGTTTCGTTTCGTACCTACCCAATGCGTAATAGAAAATTCCAAACAAATAGAAAAAAAAATTCTGAAAATTTAAAAATACCATTGTGGCTTCATTTCCAGCCATAATAGGTTGGAATAGACCGAGAAAAAGGGAAAATAAAAATTATCATTCCGCTTCGTTCCAACCCGACGAGTCATAGAAAATTCATAAAAAATTGCAAAAAAATTCAAAAAATGAAAAAAAAAAAAAAAAAGCAGTTATGGCTTTTTTCCGAGCAAAAATTGGTTGGAAAAGACCGAAGAAAGAGAGAAAATACAAATTATCGTTTCGTTTCGTTCCTTCCCAATGCGTAATAGAAAATTCCAAACAAATAGCAAAAAAATTCAAAAAATTAGAAGGATACCATTTTGGCTTCATTTCAAGCAAAAATAAGTTGAGAACTGCATAGAAAGAGGGTAAATAAAAATTATTGTTCCGTTCGGTTCCCATACGACACGTAATAGAAAATTCGAAAAAAAAGAAAAAAAATTCCAAAAATTTAAAAAGGCCAATGTGGGTACATTTCAAGTCATAATAGGTTGGAATAGACCGAGAAACTGCGAAAATAAAAATTATCATTCCGTTTCGTTCCAACCCGACGCGTATTAGAAAATTCTTAAAAAATTACAAAAAAATTAAAAAAATTAAAAAAATACAGTTATGGCTTCTTGTCAAGCAAAAATTGGATGGGAAATGCCAAGAAAGAGAAAAAATACAAATTATCGTTTCATTTAGTTCCTACCCAATGCGTAATAGAAAATTCCAAACAAATAGAAAAAAAAATTCTGAAAATTTAAAAATACCATTGTGGCTTCATTTCCTGCCATAATAGGTTGGAATAGACCGAGAAACAGGGAAAATAAAAATTATCATTCCGTTTCCTTCCAACCCGACGCGTAATAGGACATTCAAAAAAAATTTCAAAAAAATTCAAAAAATGAAAAAAAACAACAGTTATGGCTTTTTTCCAAGCAAAAATTGGATGGAAAAGACTAAGAAAGAGAGAAAATACAAATTATCGTTTCGTTTCGTTCCTTCCCAATGCGTAATAGAAAATTCCAAACAAATAGCAAAAAAATTCAAAAAATTAGAATAATACCATTTTGGGTACATTTGAAGCAAAAATAGGTTGAGAAATGCTCAGAAAGAGAGAGAAAATAAAAATTATTGTTCTGTTCCGTTCCTACACGACACGTTATAGAAAATTCAAAAAAATAGCAAAAAATTCAAAAAATTATAAAGTACTATTATGGCTTCATTTCAAGCCAAAATATGGGGGGAAACGCTGAGAAAGGAAGAAAATAAAAACCATTGTTCTGTTCCGTTCCAACCTGAGGCGTAATAGAAAATTCCTAAAAAATAGGAAAAAATTAAAAAAAAACCTTTGTGACTTCATTTAAAGCCAAAATAGGTTGGAATAGGCCGTGAAAGACGGAAAACAAAAATTATCGTTCCGTTTCGTTCCTACCCGACGCGTAATAGAAAATTCAAAAAAAAAAAAAAATCCGAAAATTAAAAAATACCGTTGTGGCATCATTTCCAGCCACAATAGATTGGAATAGACTGAGAAACAGGGAATATAGAAATTATCGTTCCGTTTCGTTCCAACCCGACACGTAATTGAAAATTATTAAAAAAATTAAAAAAATACAGTTACGGCTTCTTTTCAAGCAAAAATTGGATGGAAAGGGCCAAGAAAGAGAGAAAATACAAATTATCGTTTCGTTTCGTACCTACCCAATGCGTAATAGAAAATTCTAAACAAATAGAAAAAAAAATTCTGAAAATTTAAAAATACCATTGTGGCTTCATTTCCCGCCATAATAGGTTGGAATAGACCGAGAAACAGGGAAAATGAAAATTATCATTCCGTTTCCTTCCAACCCGACGCGTAATAGGACATTCATAAAAAATTTCAAAAAAATTCAAAAAATGAAAAAAAACAACAGTTATGGCTTTTTTCCAAGCAAAAATTGGATGGAAAAGACTAAGAAAGAGAGAAAATACAAATTATCGTTTCGTTTCGTTCTTTCCCAATGCGTAATAGAAAATTCCAAACAAATAGCAAAAAAATTCAAAAAATTAGAAGGATACCATTTTGGCTTCATTTGAAGCAAAAATAAGTTGAGAACTGCATAGAAAGAGGGAAAATAAAAATAATTGTTCTGTTCCGTTCTTATACAACACGTAAAAGAAAATTCGAAAAAAAAGATAAAAAATTTCTAAAATTTAAAAAGACCAATGTGGGTACATTTAAAGTCACAATAGGTTGGAATAGACCGAGAAACCGGGAAAATAAAAATTATCATTCCGTTTCGTTCCAACCCAACGCGTAATAGAAAATTCATAAAAAATTACAAAAAAATTCAAAAAATTAAAAAAATACAGTTATGGCTTCTTTTCAAGCAAAAATTGGATGGGAAATGCCGAGAAAGAGAAAAAATACAAATTATCGTTTCGTTTCGTTCCTACCAATTGCGTAATGGAAAATTCCAAACAAATAGCAAAAAAATTCAAAAAATTAGAATAATACCATTTTGGGTACATTTGAAGCAAAAATAGGTTGAGAATTGCCCAGAAAGAGAGTGAAAATAAAAATTATTGTTCTGTTCCGTTCCTACACTACACGTTAAAGAAAATTCAAAAAAATAGCAAAAAATTCAAAAAATTATAAAATACTATTATGGCTTCATTTCAAGCCAAAATATGGGGGGAAACGCTGAGAAAGGGAGAAAATAAAAACCATTGTTCTGTTCCGTTCCAACCTGAGGCGTAATAGAAAATTCCAAAAAAATAGGAAAAAATTAAAAAAAATTAAAAAAAATTAAGAAAAAACCATTGTGACTTCATTTAAAGCCAAAATAGGTTGGAATAGGCCGTGAAAGACGGAAAACAAAAATTATCGTTCCGTTTCGTTCCTACCCGACGCGTAAAAGAAAATTCAAAAAAAAAAAAAATTTTCCGAAAATAAAAAAATACCGTTGTGGCATCATTTCCAGCCACAATAGATTGGAATAGACTGAGAAACAGGGAATATAGAAATTATCGTTCCGTTTCGTTCCAACCCGACACGTAATTGAAAATTAATAAAAAAATTAAAAAAATACTGTTACGGCTTCTTTTCAAGCAAAAATTGGATGGAAAGGGCCGAGAAAGAGAGAAAATACAAATTATCGTTTCGTTTCGTACCTACCCAATGCGTAATAGAAAATTCCAAACAAATAGAAAAAAAATTCTGAAAATTTAAAAATACCATTGTGGCTTCATTTCCCGCCATAATAGGTTGGAATAGACCGAGAAACAGGGAAAATAAAAATTATCATTCCGTTTCCTTCCAACCCGACGCGTAATAGGACATTCATAAAAAATTTCAAAAAAATTCAAAAAATGAAAAAAAACAACAGTTATGGCTTTTTTCCAAGCAAAAATTGGATGGAAAAGACTAAGAAAGAGAGAAAATATAAATTATCGTTTCGTTTCGTTCCTTCCCAATGCGTAATAGAAAATTCTAAACAAATAGCAAAAAAATTCAAAAAATTAGAAGGATACCATTTTGGCTTCATTTGAAGCAAAAATAAGTTGAGAACTGCGTAGAAAGAGGGAAAATAAAAATAATTGTTCTGTTCCGTTCCTATACAACACGTAAAAGAAAATTCGAAAAAAAAGATAAAAAATTTCTAAAATTTAAAAAGACCAATGTGGGTACATTTCAAGTCACAATAGGTTGGAATAGACCGAGAAACCGGGAAAATAAAAATTATCATTCCGTTTCATTCCAACCCAACGCGTAATAGAAAATTCATAAAAAATTACAAAAAAATTCAAAAAATTAAAAAAATACAGTTATGGCTTCTTTTCAAGCAAAAATTGGATGGGAAATGCCGAGAAAGAGAAAAAATACAAATTATCGTTTCGTTTCGTTCCTACCAATTGCGTAATAGAAAATTCCAAACAAATAGCAAAAAAATTCAAAAAATTAGAATATGATGCACACCAAAGAGCTGGACATGCTGATCATACAAGTGGAAATGGAGCTGAATTTGCACAAGACCCTTTGTCATTTTCTAGTGGCCCAATTACAAGACTTAGAGCCAAACGTTTCAAGGAAGCACTAAATGGGCTTGTCCAAGAGATTTGGGCAGATTCTAGAAAGACCAAGATGGGCTCAAATAATAATCAAGGCCTAGTCCATGTCATCAAAGCAATTGAAGAGGCTAATGCATGCAAATTAGCAACCAGCATGGTCTGACCATAAAAGGGTGTGAATTTGTTAAGTTCCAAGGATATTAAATGTGAATTTGTTAAGTTCCAAGGATATTAAATGTGAATTTGTTAAGTTCCAAGGATATTAAATGGGAAGATGCCTTGGTATTGGCTGGGCATGTTAATTCTAGTCATTTAGCCATTTTTGAAGTCCTAGAAAACTAAAAAACGTGGGAACTTGATTATATTAATCTTTGGTGTTGTTTTTGAAGTTTTAATTATGATTTTTACCTATTCTTGGAGGGTTGTTCCAAGTATATATTTGGTAGTACGAATTTTGAAAAATATAGTTTGGTATTCAGAAATTATTCTCCTTGTGAGTCTTGTGATCCTCTTGGTTCTTAAAAGAACTCTTGAACTTATCAAGTTAAGCTTGTGGCGTTCAAACAACCAAACTTATCACCTTTGATTCTTGAGAGATTCTTAGGAATTCTTGGTGTGGCGTTTCAATTCTATCGTAGCCTTGGTTTTCATCTGGTTAGGTGACGGGTCAAGGTTCAACAAATCTTGTCTACACGATCTTGGGGTTCCAAACCATCATTGTTATCGGGTTTCATCACAATTGTTGGTGAAGTTCATATCATTTTGGTATCAGAGCTTTGGTTCTAAGATAAGTTTGACTATCTTTTATTTTCGTTCTATTTCCTGTTTCTTGCTCCAAAAAAAAAAAAAAAAAAAAAAAAAAAAAAAAAAAAAAAAAAAAAGAAAAGAAGATTTCTCAGTACACGAAGAGGAAAATTTCTCAATCATATCATTTTTCAGTACATAATTTCCAGTAAGAAAATTTCTTCATTTCAATCTTGTTTCTCACCTTATTCAAGTTCTTGACCTTGTTGATGAGTTTTGGTTGTTTCTCATTTTGAATTGCTGCTAGTTTATTTTGAATTAGTTTCTTGAAGTTCGATTAAGAACTAAAGAAGACACAAAAGAGTGGAAAAAGGCGAGAGTGTGTGAGAGCATAAGAGGGTAAAAGCCGTTTAGAGTGAAAACACGAGTGTGAGTGTATCAATTCTTGAGTGAAACACGTAAGGGAGGGCTTGTGAGGATTCTAACTTTGTTTTGCAGATTTTAAGTATGTCCAATAATCAAGAAGAAGACAGAACCGAAGGACTTCAACCACCAACGGATCAGACCCTCCAAATGCAAGCAATGCTAGGGGAGATGAGGCGTATGTTGAGGGCTGAATTAGAACCTATTCATGAGAGGTTGGATAGGGTAGAAGCGGGAACTCCTAGGGGCCAGCAACATGAAAACCCCAATAGGCAGCAAGGTGGGCGTGTTCTATGGCAGAATGTTGAGGAAGAAGCGGAGTCGGAGGAGGTTGATGGGCCATATGTGAACCAGGGCAGGTTTGGGCGTGGGTATGGGAATAGAGAAGCAAGGATGGGTAGGCCTAGGAGGGATAATGATTTAGGAAACATAAAGATTAAAATCCCATCTTTTCAAGGCAAAAATGATCCTGAAGTTTATTTGGAGTGGGAAACTAAAATGGAGATGGTGTTTGATTGTCACAACTATTCGGAGATAAAGAAGGTTAAATTGGCTGCAATTGAATTTACTGATTATGCCATTGTTTGGTGGGATCAATTATTGATTAATAGGAGGAGGAATAGAGAACCACCCGTGGATACTTGGGAGGAGATGAAAATGCTTATGAGGAGGCGTTTTGTACCCAATCACTATTATAGGGGATTGTATCAAAAGTTGCAGAGGTTAACTCAAGGTTCCAAGAGTGTGGATGAGTATTACAAGGAGATGGAGGTAGCTATGATCCGGGCTAATGTAGAAGAGGACCGGGAAGCCACCATGGCTAGGTTCTTGCACGGTTTAAATCGTGAGATTGCGGATATAGTTGAGATGCAGCACTATGTTGAATTGACGGATATGGTGCATCAAGCCATAAAGGTGGAAGAACAATTCAAACGAAAGGGATTGGCTAGGAGGGGACAACCTATGGCTACCACTAGTCCATGGAAGACAGCTCCAAAAAGGGATGAGCAGCTACAAAATAAGCCAAAATTTGAACCATCTAAGAGTGCCAACTCAAAGACCACTTTAGGTAACACCGAGGCTTCGAGTTCTAAAACACGTGATATTAAGTGTTTTAAATGTCAAGGGCGGGGACACATAGCCAGCCAGTGTGTAAACAAAAGGGTGATGGTGATAAATGCTCAAGGAGAGCTTGAGTCGGAGAATGAGGAAGAAGTAGATGATGATGACATGCCATCTTTGGAGGATGCCGATGATGAGCAAAATGCTGTGGTTGGAGATTTATTGGTAGCAAGGCGAGTTCTCAATGTGCAGGTTAAGGAGGAAGAAAGTAATCAAAGGGAGAACTTGTTTCATACTCGGTGCTTTGTAAATAACAAAGTTTGCAGTGTCATTATCGATGGAGGGAGTTGCACAAACGTAGCCAGCACTTATTTGGTGGAAAAATTGGCCTTAACTACCCTGAAACATCCTCAACCTTACCGGCTTCAGTGGCTGAATGAATGTGGCGAAATCAAGGTGACAAGACAAGTGTTGGTGGCATTATCCATTGGCAAATATGAGGATGAGGTGCTATGTGATGTGGTTCCCATGCATGCATGCCATTTATTGTTGGGAAGACCATGGCAGTACGATCGGAAGGTTTCGCATGATGGATTCACAAATAAGTATTCTTTCACTCTTAAAGGGCAACCTATTACTCTTGTGCCATTAACTCCAAAACAGGTCAGGGAGGACCAATTGAAGTTACAAAAATCAAATGAAAAAAAAAAGGAAAAAGAAAGGAAGGCCGAAATTGAAAAAAAAGAGTTTAAAAAAAAAGGAGAGAAAAACAGTGATCAGAGTGAAAAAGAAGAGAGGGATTCGGCCATAGTAAGAGCAAGAGAGGAAAAATTCAATTACATTGCAAAAAAAAGTGAGATCAAGAGAGCATTATTTTCACACCAGCCCCTTATTGTACTCATATACAAGGAGGCTCTTTTATGTACTAATGATCTTGCCGGTGCATTGCCGAGCAATATTGTTTCTCTTTTGCAGGAGTTTGAAGATGTCCTTCCCGAAGAGGTACCTCATGGTTTACCTCCAATTCGAGGGATTGAACATCAAATTGATTTCATACCTGGTGCATCAATTCCAAACCGACCTGCTTATAGGAGCAATCCTGAGGAGACCAAGGAACTTCAGAGGCAAGTAGGTGAATTATTGGAAAAGGGGTATGTGCGAGAAAGCATGAGTCCTTGTGCGGTTCCGGTGTTATTAGTTCCTAAGAAGGATGGAACATGGAGGATGTGTGTCGACTGCCGAGCCATCAACAACATAACGGTAAAATATCGTCATCCCATTCCTAGATTAGATGATATGCTAGATGAATTACATGGTTCTTGTGTCTTTACAAAAATTGATCTTAAGAGTGGATATCACCAGATTAGGATGAAGGAAGGTGATGAATGGAAAACTGCTTTTAAGACTAAATATGGTTTGTATGAGTGGTTAGTAATGCCTTTCGGTTTAACTAATGCTCCGAGCACATTTATGCGTTTGATGAACCATGTTTTGCGTGCATTTATTGGCAGATTTGTAGTTGTGTATTTTGATGATATCCTAATTTATAGCAAAAATTTGGAAGAGCATGTAATGCATTTGAAATCTGTTTTGGAAATTCTAAGGAAAGAAAGGTTGTTTGCTAACCTCAAAAAGTGCACATTTTGTACGGATAAGCTTGTGTTTCTTGGTTTTGTTGTTAGTAAAGGAGGCATTGAAGTGGACGAGGAAAAGGTGAAGGCAATCCAAGAGTGGCCAACGCCTACAACAATCAGCCAAGTGAGAAGTTTCCATGGCTTAGCTAGCTTCTATAGACGGTTTGTGCGTGATTTTAGTAGCTTAGCCGCCCCTCTCACTGAAGTCATCAAGAAAAATGTGTCGTTTAAGTGGGGGAAAGAACAAGAAAAGGCATTTAATCAGCTCAAAGAAAAGTTAACTAATGCACCTTTGCTTGTTTTACCTAACTTTGCTAAAACTTTTGAAATTGAGTGTGATGCTTCAGGAATAGGTATTGGATCCGTTTTGATGCAAGAAGGCCGTCCAGTTGCTTATTTCAGTGAAAAGTTGGGTGGGGCAGCTCTAAATTATCCCACTTATGATAAGGAGATGTATGCCTTGGTAAGGGCTTTGGAAAATTGGCAACACTATCTATGGCCAAAAGAATTTGTGATTCACACAGATCATGAATCTTTGAAGCATTTGAAAGGACAGCAAAGGTTGAACAAACGCCATGCCAAGTGGGTGGAATTTATTGAAACATTTCCTTATGTGATCAGATACAAGCAAGGTAAGGAAAATGTGGTGGCTGATGCATTGTCCCGAAGGTATGCTTTACTTTCCATTTTAGATACCAAAATGCTTGGCTTTGAATACATTAAGGATCTGTATGCACAAGATTCTGATTTTTGTGATGTGTTCAATGCATGTGAAAAAGTAGCATTTGGTAAGTTCTATAGGCATGATGGATTTTTGTTTCGAGAAAATAAACTGTGTGTGCCTATGTGTTCTTTGCGTGAATTGCTTGTGAGAGAAGCTCATGGTGGTGGTTTGATGGGTCACTTTGGTGTAGCTAAGACTTTAGGAATTTTGCATGATCATTTTTTTTGGCCTCATATGAAACGTGATGTGGAAAGAATCTGTGAGACGTGTATCACGTGTAAACAGGCTAAGTCTAAGTTGAAACCCCATGGTTTGTACACCCCTTTGCCAATACCTAATGAACCTTGGACTGATATTTCTATGGATTTTGTTTTAGGTTTACCTAGGACTAAGAGGGGGAGAGATTCAGTTTTTGTGGTGGTAGATAGATTTTCCAAAATGGCACACTTCATTGCATGTCACAAAACTAATGATGCATCACATATAGCTGATTTATTCTTCAAAGAAATTGTTAGGCTACATGGTATGCCTAGGACCATTGTTTCTGATAGGGATGCAAAGTTTTTGAGTTACTTTTGGAAAACTTTGTGGGGAAAGTTGGGAACCAAGTTGTTGTTTTCTACTACTTGTCATCCACAAACGGATGGTCAAACTGAAGTAGTAAATAGAACTTTGTCTTCCTTGTTGCGTGCTATCATTAAAAAGAACTTGAAAACCTGGGAAGATTGTTTGCCACATGTTGAATTTGCTTACAATAGAAGTATACATTCTGCATCTAAGTTTTCACCATTTGAAATTGTTTATGGTTTTAACCCATTGTCACCTTTGGATTTAACTTCTTTACCTTTGAGTGAATGTGTGAACTTAGATGGCAAAAAGAAAGCAGAATTTGTAAAGATGATTCATGAAAAGGCACGGCTGAACATTGAAAGAAGGACTCAACAATATGTCCATCAAGCCAACAAGGGACGCAAGAAGGTAGTGTTTGAACCAGGAGATTGGGTTTGGTTGCACTTAAGGAAGGAACGTTTTCCAAAGAAACGGCATTCAAAACTCCTTCCTCGGGGTGATGGACCATTTCAAGTAGTAGAGCGCATCAATGATAATGCCTACAAGCTAGACTTACCCGGTGAGTATGGTGTCAGTGCAAGCTTTAATGTTGCTGATTTGTCTCCTTTTGATGTAGGTGATGATTTGAGGACAAATCCTTCTCAAGAGGGGGAGAATGAAATGATATGAACTTCACCAACAATTGTGATGAAACCCGATAACAATGATGGTTTGGAACCCCAAGATCGTGTAGACAAGATTTGTTGAACCTTGACCCGTCACCTAACCAGATGAAAACCAAGGCTACGATAGAATTGAAACGCCACACCAAGAATTCCTAAGAATCTCTCAAGAATCAAAGGTGATAAGTTTGGTTGTTTGAACGCCACAAGCTTAACTTGATAAGTTCAAGAGTTCTTTTAAGAACCAAGAGGATCACAAGACTCACAAGGAGAATAATTTCTGAATACCAAACTATATTTTTCAAAATTCGTACTACCAAATATATACTTGGAACAACCCTCCAAGAATAGGTAAAAATCATAATTAAAACTTCAAAAACAACACCAAAGATTAATATAATCAAGTTCCCACGTTTTTTAGTTTTCTAGGACTTCAAAAATGGCTAAATGACTAGAATTAACATGCCCAGCCAATACCAAGGCATCTTCCCATTTAATATCCTTGGAACTTAACAAATTCACATTTAATATCCTTGGAACTTAACAAATTCACATTTAATATCCTTGGAACTTAACAAATTCACACCCTTTTATGGTCAGACCATGCTGGTTGCTAATTTGCATGCATTAGCCTCTTCAATTGCTTTGATGACATGGACTAGGCCTTGATTATTATTTGAGCCCATCTTGGTCTTTCTAGAATCTGCCCAAATCTCTTGGACAAGCCCATTTAGTGCTTCCTTGAAACGTTTGGCTCTAAGTCTTGTAATTGGGCCACTAGAAAATGACAAAGGGTCTTGTGCAAATTCAGCTCCATTTCCACTTGTATGATCAGCATGTCCAGCTCTTTGGTGTGCATCAGAATAGTACCATTTTGGGTACATTTGACGCAAAAATAGGTTGAGAATTGCCCAGAAAGAGAGTGAAAATAAAAATTATTGTTCTGTTCCGTTCCTACACTACACGTTTAGGAAAATTCAAAAAAATAGCAAAAAATTCAAAAAATTATAAAATACTATTATGGCTTCATTTCAAGCCAAAATATGGGGGGAAACGCTGAGAAAGGGAGAAAATAAAAACCATCGTTCTGTTCCGTTCCAACCTGACGGGTAATAGAAAAATCCAAAAAAATAGGAAAAAATTTAAAAAAATTAAAAAAATACCATTGTGGCTTCATTTACAGCCAAAATAGGTTGGAATAGGCCGTGAAAGACGGAAAACAAAAATTATCGTTTCGTTTCGTTCCTACCCGACGCGTAATAGAAAATTCAAAAAAAATAGAAAAAAAATTCCGAAAATTAAATAATACCGTTGTGGCATCATTTCCAGCCATAATAGATTGGAATAGACTGAGAAACAGGGAAAATAAAAATTCTCGTTCCGTTTCGTTCCAACCCGACACGTAATTGAAAATTCATAAAAAAATTACAAAAAAATTCAAAAAATTAAAAAAATACAGTTACGGCTTCTTTTCAAGCAAAAATTGGAGGGAAAGGGCCGAGAAAGAGAGAAAATACAAATTATTGTTTCGTTTCGTTCCTACCCAATGCGTAATAGAAAATTCCAAACAAATAGAAAAAAAATTCTGAAAATTTAAAAATACCATTGTGGCTTCATTTACAGCCATAATAGGTTGGAATAGACCGAGATACAGGGAAAATAAAAATTATCATTCCGTTTCGTTCCAACCCGACGCGTAATAGAAAATTGCAAAAAAATTCAAAAAATGAAAAAAAAAACAGTTATGGCTTTCTTCCGAGCAAAAATTGGTTGGAAAAGACCGAGAAAGAGAGAAAATAGAAATTATCATTTCGTTTCGTTCCTTCCCAATGCGTAATAGAAAATTCCAAACAAATAGCAAAAAAATTCAAAAAATTAGATGGATACCATTTTGGCTTCATTTGAAGCAAAAATAAGTTGAGAACTGCCTAGAAAGAGGGAAAATAAAAATTATTGTTCCGTTCCATTCCTATAAGACACGAAATAGAAAATTCGAAAAAAAAGAAAAAAAATTCCAAAAATTTAAAAAGACCAATGTGGGTACATTTCAAGTCATAATAGGTTGGAATAGGCCGAGAAACTGGGAAAATAAAAATTATCATTCTGTTTCGTCCCAACTCGACGCGTAATAGAAAATTCGTAAAAAATTGCCAAAAAATTCAAAAAAAGAAAAAAAAAACTGTTATGGTTTTTTTCCGAGCAAAAATTGGTTGGAAAAGACCGAGAATGAGAGAAAATACAAATTATCGTTTAGTTTCGTTCTTTCCCAATGCGTAATAGAAAATTCCAAACAAATAGCAAAAAAATTCAAAAAATTAGAAGGATACCATTTTGGCTTCATTTGAAGCAAAAATAAGTTGAGAACTGCCTAGAAGGAGGGAAAATAAAAATTATTGTTCTGTTCCGTTCCTATACAACACGTAATAGAAAATTCGAAAAAAAAGAAAAAAAATTCCAAAAATTTAAAAAGACCAATGTGGGTACATTTCAAGTCATAATAGGTTGGAATAGACCGAGAAACGGGGAAAATAAAAATTATTGTTCCGTTTCTTTCCAACCCGACACGTAATAGAAAATTCATAGAAAATTACAAAAAAATTAAAAAAATTAAAAAAATACAGTTATGGCTTCTTCTCAAGCAAAAATTGGATGGGAAATGCCTAGAAAGAGAAAAAATACAAATTATCGTTTCATTTTGTTCCTACCAATTGCGTAATAGAAAATTCCAAACAAATACCAAAAAAATTCAAAAAATTAGAATAATACTATTTTGGGTACATTTGAAGCAAAAATAGGTTGAGAAATGCCCAGAAAGGGACAGAAAATAAAAATTGTTGTTCTATTTCGTTCCTACACGACACGTTATAGAAAATTCAAAAAAATAGCAAAAAATTCAAAAAATTATAAAATACTATTGTGGCTTCATTTGAAGCCAAAATATGCACGGAAACGCTGAGAAAGGGAGAAAATAAAAACCATCGTTCTGTTCCGTTCCAACCTGACGCGTAATAGAAAATTCCAAAAGAATAGGAAAAAATTTAAAAGAATTTAAAAAATACCATTGTGGCTTCATTTAAAGCCAAAATAGGTTGGAAAAGGCCGTGAAAGACGGAAAACAAAAATTGTCGTTCCGTTTCGTTCCTGCCCGACGCGTAATAGAAAATTCAAAAAAAATAGAAAAAAAATTCCGAAAATTAAAAAATACCGTTGTGGCATCATTTCCAGCCATAATAGATTGGAATAGACTGAGAAACAGGGAAAATAAAAATTCTCGTTCCATTTCGTTCCAACTCGACACGTAATTGAAAATTCATAAAAAAATTACAAAAAAATTCAAAAAATTAAAAAAATACAGTTACGGCTTCTTTTCAAGCAAAAATTGGATGGAAAGGGCCAAAGAAAGAGAGAAAATACAAATTATTGTTTCGTTTCGTTCCTACCCAATGCGTAATAGAAAATTCCAAACAAATAGAAAAAAAATTCTGAAAATTTAAAAATACCATTGTGGCTTCATTTCCAGCCATAATAGGTTGGAATAGACCGAGAAACGGGGAAAATAAAAATTCTCGTTCCGTTTCGTTCCAACCCGACACGTAATTGAAAATTCATAAAAAAATTACAAAAAAATTCAAAAAATTAAAAAAATACAGTTACGGCTTCTTTTCAAGCAAAAATTGGATGGAAAGGGCCGAGAAAGAGAGAAAATACAAATTATTGTTTCGTTTCGTTCCTACCCAATGCGTAATAGAAAATTCCAAACAAATAGAAAAAAAATTCTGAAAATTTAAAAATACCATTGTGGCTTCATTTCCAGCCATAATAGGTTGGAATAGACCGAGAAACAGGGAAAATAAAAATTATCATTCCGTTTCCTTCCAACCCGACGTGTAATAGAAAATTCATAAAAAATTGCAAAAAAATTCAAAAAATGAAAAAAAAAAAACAGTTATGGCTTTTTTCCGAGCAAAAATTGGTTGGAAAAGACCGAGAAAGAGAGAGAATACAAATTATCGTTTCGTTTCGTTCCTTCCCAATGCGTAATAGAAAATTCCAAACAAATAGCAAAAAAATTCAAAAAATTAGAAGGATACCATTTTGGCTTCATTTGAAGCAAAAATAAGTTGAGAACTGCCTAGAAGGAGGGAAAATAAAAATTATTGTTCCGTTCCGTTCCCATACGACACGTAATAGAAAATTCAAAAAAAAAGAAAAAAAATTCCAAAAATTTAAAAAGACCAATGTGGGTACATTTCAAGTCACAATAGGTTGGAATAGACCGAGAAACCGGGAAAATAAAAATTATCATTCCGTTTCGTTCCAACCCGACGCGTAATTGAAAATTCATAAAAAATTACAAAAAAATTCAAAAAATTAAAAAAATACAGTTATGGCTTCTTTTCAAGCAAAAATTGGATGGGAAATGCCGAGAAAGAGAAAAAATACAAATTATCGTTTCGTTTCGTTCCTACCAATTGCGTAATAGAAAATTCCAAACAAATAGCAAAAAAATTCAAAAAATTAGAATAGTACCATTTTGGGTACATTTGAAGCAAAAATAGGTTGAGAATTGCCCAGAAAGAGAGTGAAAATAAAAATTATTGTTCTGTTCCGTTCCTACACTACACGTTTAAGAAAATTCAAAAAAATAGCAAAAAATTCAAAAAATTATAAAATACTATTATGGCTTCATTTCAAGCCAAAATATGGGGGGAAACGCTGAGAAAGGGAGAAAATAAAAACCATCGTTCTGTTCCGTTCCAACCTGACGGGTAATAGAAAAATCCAAAAAAATAGGAAAAAATTTAAAAAAATTAAAAAAATACCATTGTGGCTTCATTTACAGCCAAAATAGGTTGGAATAGGCCGTGAAAGACGGAAAACAAAAATTATCGTTTCGTTTCGTTCCTACCCGACGCGTAATAGAAAATTCAAAAAAAATAGAAAAAAAATTCCGAAAATTAAATAATACCGTTGTGGCATCATTTCCAGCCATAATAGATTGGAATAGACTGAGAAACAGGGAAAATAAAAATTCTCGTTCCGTTTCGTTCCAACCCGACACGTAATTGAAAATTCATAAAAAAATTACAAAAAAATTCAAAAAATTAAAAAAATACAGTTACGGCTTCTTTTCAAGCAAAAATTGGAGGGAAAGGGCCGAGAAAGAGAGAAAATACAAATTATTGTTTCGTTTCGTTCCTACCCAATGCGTAATAGAAAATTCCAAACAAATAGAAAAAAAATTCTGAAAATTTAAAAATACCATTGTGGCTTCATTTACAGCCATAATAGGTTGGAATAGACCGAGATACAGGGAAAATAAAAATTATCATTCCGTTTCGTTCCAACCCGACGCGTAATAGAAAATTGCAAAAAAATTCAAAAAATGAAAAAAAAAACAGTTATGGCTTTCTTCTGAGCAAAAATTGGTTGGAAAAGACCGAGAAAGAGAGAAAATACAAATTATCATTTCGTTTCGTTCCTTCCCAATGCGTAATAGAAAATTCCAAACAAATAGCAAAAAAATTCAAAAAATTAGATGGATACCATTTTGGCGTCATTTGAAGCAAAAATAAGTTGAGAACTGCCTAGAAAGAGGGAAAATAAAAATTATTGTTCCGTTCCATTCCTATACGACACGAAATAGAAAATTCGAAAAAAAAGAAAAAAAATTCCAAAAATTTAAAAAGACCAATGTGGGTACATTTCAAGTCATAATAGGTTGGAATAGGCCGAGAAACTGGGAAAATAAAAATTATCATTCTGTTTCGTCCCAACTCGACGCGTAACAGAAAATTCGTAAAAAATTGCCAAAAAATTCAAAAAAAGAAAAAAAAAAACTGTTATGGTTTTTTTCCGAGCAAAAATTGGTTGGAAAAGACCGAGAATGAGAGAAAATATAAATTATCGTTTAGTTTCGTTCTTTCCCAATGCGTAATAGAAAATTCCAAACAAATAGCAAAAAAATTCAAAAAATTAGAAGGATACCATTTTGGCTTCATTTGAAGCAAAAATAAGTTGAGAACTGCCTAGAAGGAGGGAAAATAAAAATTATTGTTCTGTTCCGTTCCTATACAACACGTAATAGAAAATTCGAAAAAAAAGAAAAAAAATTCCAAAAATTTAAAAAGACCAATGTGGGTACATTTCAAGTCATAATAGGTTGGAATAGACCGAGAAACGGGGAAAATAAAAATTATTGTTCCGTTTCTTTCCAACCCGACACGTAATAGAAAATTCATAGAAAATTACAAAAAAATTAAAAAAATTAAAAAAATACAGTTATGGCTTCTTCTCAAGCAAAAATTGGATGGGAAATGCCTAGAAAGAGAAAAAATACAAATTATCGTTTCATTTTGTTCCTACCAATTGCGTAATAGAAAATTCCAAACAAATACCAAAAAAATTCAAAAAATTAGAATAATACTATTTTGGGTACATTTGAAGCAAAAATAGGTTGAGAAATGCCCAGAAAGGGACAGAAAATAAAAATTGTTGTTCTATTTCGTTCCTACACGACACGTTATAGAAAATTCAAAAAAATAGCAAAAAATTCAAAAAATTATAAAATACTATTATGGCTTCATTTGAAGCCAAAATATGCACGGAAACGCTGAGAAAGGGAGAAAATAAAAACCATCGTTCTGTTCCGTTCCAACCTGACGCGTAATAGAAAATTCCAAAAGAATAGGAAAAAATTTAAAAGAATTTAAAAAATACCATTGTGGCTTCATTTAAAGCCAAAATAGGTTGGAAAAGGCCGTGAAAGACGGAAAACAAAAATTGTCGTTCCGTTTCGTTTCTGCCCGACGCGTAATAGAAAATTCAAAAAAAATAGAAAAAAAATTCCGAAAATTAAAAAATACCGTTGTGGCATCATTTCCAGCCATAATAGATTGGAATAGACTGAGAAACAGGGAAAATAAAAATTCTCGTTCCATTTCGTTCCAACTCGACACGTAATTGAAAATTCATAAAAAAATTACAAAAAAATTCAAAAAATTAAAAAAATACAGTTACGGCTTCTTTTCAAGCAAAAATTGGATGGAAAGGGCCGAGAAAGAGAGAAAATACAAATTATTGTTTCGTTTCGTTCCTACCCAATGCGTAATAGAAAATTCCAAACAAATAGAAAAAAAATTCTGAAAATTTAAAAATACCATTGTGGCTTCATTTCCAGCCATAATAGGTTGGAATAGACCGAGAAACAGGGTAAATAAAAATTATCATTCCGTTTCCTTCCAACCCGACGTGTAATAGAAAATTCATAAAAAATTGCAAAAAAATTCAAAAAATGAAAAAAAAAAAAACAGTTATGGCTTTTTTCCGAGCAAAAATTGGTTGGAAAAGACCGAGAAAGAGAGAGAATACAAATTATCGTTTCGTTTCGTTCCTTCCCAATGCGTAAAAGAAAATTCCAAACAAATAGCAAAAAAATTCAAAAAATTAGAAGGATACCATTTTGGCTTCATTTGAAGCAAAAATAAGTTGAGAACTGCCTAGAAGGAGGGAAAATAAAAATTATTGTTCCGTTCCGTTCCCATACGACACGTAATAGAAAATTCAAAAAAAAAGAAAAAAAATTCCAAAAATTTAAAAAGACCAATGTGGGTACATTTCAAGTCACAATAGGGTCGAATAGACCGAGAAACCGGGAAAATAAAAATTATCATTCCGTTTCGTTCCAACCCGACGCGTAATAGAAAATTCATAAAAAAATTACAAAAAAATTCAAAAAATTAAAAAAATACAGTTATGGCTTCTTTTCAAGCAAAAATTGGATGGGAAATGCCGAGAAAGAGAAAAAATACAAATTATCGTTTCGTTTCGTTACTACCCAATGCGTAATAGAAAATTCCAAACAAATAGAAAAAAAATTCTGAAAATTTAAAAATACCATTGTGGCTTCATTTCCAGCCATAATAGGTTGGAATAGACCGAGAAACAGGGAAAATAAAAATTATCATTCCGTTTCCTTCCAACCCGACGCGTAATAGAAAATTCATAAAAAATTGTAAAAAAAGAAAAAAAAAAAACAGTTATGGCTTTCTTCCGAGCAAAAATTGGTTGTAAAAGACCGAGAAAGAGAGAAAATACAAATTATCGTTTCGTTTCGTTCCTACCCAATGCGTAATAGAAAATTCCAAACAAATAGCAAAAAAATTCAAAAAATTATAAAATACTATTATGGCTTCATTTCAAGCCAAAAATAAGTGGGGAAACGCTGAGAAAGGGAGAAAATAAAAACTATCGACCTGTTCCGTTCCAACCTAACGCGTAATAGAAAATTCCAAATAGGAAAAAATTTAAAATAATTAAAAAATGCCATTGTGGCTTCATTTAAAGCCAAAATAGGTTGGAAAGGGACGTGAAAGACGGAGAACAAAAATTATCGTTCCGTTTCGTTCCTACCCGACGCGCAAAGGAAAATTAAAAAAAAATAGGAAAAAAATATCCGAAAATTAATAAATACCATTGTGGCTTCATTTCAAGCCATAATAGGTTGGAATAGACCGAGAAACAGGGAAAATAAAAATTATCATTCCGTTTCGTTCCAACCCGACGCGTGATAGAAAATTCCAAAAAAATAGCAAAAGAAGTCAAAAAATTGTAAAATACTATTATGGCTTCATTTCAAGCCAAAAAAAGGGGGAAAACGCTGAGAAAGAGAGAAATAAAAATTATCGTTCCGTTCTGTTCCTACACGACACGTAATAGAAAATTCCAAAAAAATAGAAAAAAAATTCCGAAAATTTAAAAATACCATTGTGACTTCATTTCAAGCCATAATCGTTTGGAATAGACCGAGAAACAGGGAAAATAAAAATTATCATTCCGTTTCGTTCCAACCCGACGCGTAATAGAAAATTCATAAAAAATTGCAAAAAAATTCAAAAAATTAAAAAAAATACAGTTATCGATTATTTTCAAGCAAAAATTGGTCGGAAAAGGCGACAAAGAAAGAAAATACAAATTAACGCTTCGTTTCGTTCCTACCCAATGCGTAATAGAAAATTCCAAACAAATAGCAAAAAAATTCAAAAAATTATAAAATACTATTATGGCTTCATTTCAAGCCAAAAATAAGGGGGGAAACGATGAGAAAGGGAGAAAATAAAAACTATCGTCCTGTTCGGTCCCAACCTAACGCGTCGTAGAAAATTCCAAAAAAATAGGAAGAAATTTAAAAAAATTAAAAAAATACCATTGTGGCTTCATTTAAAGCCAAAATAGTTTGGAAAAGGCCGAGAAAGACGGAAAAAAAAAAAATTATCGTTCTGTTTCGTTCCTACCCGACGCGTAATAGAAAATTCCTAACAAATAGCAAAAAAATTCAAAAAATTAGAAAAATACCAGTTTGGCTTCATTTGGAGCAAAAATAGGTTGAGAACTGCCCAGAAAGAGGGAAAATAAAAATTATTGCTCCGTTCCGTTCCTACACGATACGTAATAGAAAATTCCAAAAAAAATGAAAAAATTTAAAAAAATACCATTGTGGCTTCATTTAAAGCCAAAATAGGTTGGAAAAGGCCGAGAAAGACAGAAAAAAAAATCATCGTTCCCTTTCGTTCATACCCGACACGTTAATAGAAAATTCCAAAAAAATAGAAAAAAAATTCCGAAAATTAATAAATACTATTGTGGCTTCATTTCAAGCCATAATAGGTTGGAATAGACCGAGAAACAGTTAAAATAAAAATTATCATTCCGTTTCGTTCAAACCCGCCACGTGATAGAAAATTCCAAAAAAATAGCAAAAAAATTAAAAAAATTGTAAAATACTATTATGGCTTCATTTCAAGCCAAAATAAGGGGGGAAACGCTGAGAAAGAGAGAAAATAAAAAATATCGTTCCGTTCCGTTCCTACACGACACGTAATACAAAATTCCAAATAAATAGCAAAAAAATTCAAAAAATTAGAAGGATACCATTTTGGCTTCGTTTGAAGCAAAAATAAGTTGAGAACTGCCATGAAAGAGGGAAAATCAAAATTATTGTTCCGTTTCGTTCCTATACGACACGAAATAGAAAATTCGAAAAAAAAGAAAAAAAATTCCAAAAATTTAAAACGACCAATGTGGGTACATTTCAAGTCATAATAGGTTGGAACAGACCGAGAAACTGGGAAAATAAAAATTATCATTCCGTTTCGTCCCAACCCGACACGTAATAGAAAATTCTTAAAAAATTACGAAAAAATTCCAAAAAAGTAGAGAAAAAGTTCCGAAAATTTAAAAATACCATCGTGGCTTCATTTCAAGCCATAATAGGTTGGATTAAACCATGAAAAAGGGAAAATAAAAATTATCATTCCGCTTCGTTCCAACCCGACGCATAATAGAAAATTCATAAGAAATTGCAAAAAAATTCAAAAAATTAAAAAAATACAGTTACGGCTTCTTTTCAAACAAAAATTGGATGGAAAAGGCCGAGAAAGAGAGAAAATACAAATAATCATTTCGTTTCTTTCCTACCCAATGCGTAATAGAACATTCCAAACAAATAGAAAAAAGAAATTCTGAAAATTTAAAAATACCATTGTGGCTTCATTTCCAGCCATAATAGGTTGGAATAGTTCGAGAAACAGGGAAAATAAAAATTATCATTCCGTTTCCTTCCAACCCGACGCGTAATAGAAAATTCATAAAAAATTACAAAAAAAATCAAAAAATTAAAAAAATACAGTTATGTCTTCTTTTCAAGCAAAAATTGGATGGGAAATGCCTAGAAAGAGAAAAAAATACAAATTATCGTTTCGTTTCGTTCCTACCAATTGCGTAATAGAAAATTCCAAACAAATAGGAAAAAATTAAAAAAATACCGTTGTGGCTTCATTTAAAGCCAAAATTGGTTGGAAGAAGCCGTGAAAGACGGAAAACAAAAATTATCATTCCATTTCGTTCCTACCAGATGCGCAATAGAAAATTAAAAAAAAATAGAAAAAAATTCCGAAAATTTAAAAATACTGTTGTGGCATCATTTCCAGCCATAATAGATTGGAATAGACTGAGAAACAGGGAAAATAGAAATTATCGTTCCGTTTAGTTCCAACCCGACACGTAATTGAAAATTCATAAAAAAATTACAAAAAAATTAAAAAAATACAGTTATGGCTTCTTTTCAAGCAAAAATTGGATGGGAAATGCCTAGAAAGAGAAAAATTACAAATTATCGTTTCGTTTCGTTCCTACCAATTGCGTAATAGAAAATTCCAAACAAATAGCAAAAAAATTCAAAAAATTAGAAGAATACTATTTTGGGTACATTTGAAGCAAAAATAGGTTGAGAAATGCCCAGAGAGAAACAGAAAATAAAAATTATTGTTCTGTTTCGTTCCTACACGACAAGTTATACAAAATTAAAAAAAATAGAAAAAAATTCAAAAAATTATAAAATACTATTATGGCTTCATTTGAAGCCAAAATATGGGGGGAAACGCTGAGAAAGGGAGAAAATAAAAACCATCGTTCTGTTCCGTTCCAACCTGACGCGTAATAGAAAATTCCAAAAGAATAGGAAAAAATTTAAAATAATTTAAAAAATACCATTGTGGCTTCATTTAAAGCCAAAATAGGTTGGAAAAGGCCGTGAAAGACGAAAAACAAAAATTATCGTTCCGTTTCGTTTCTACTCGACGCATAATAGAAAATTCAAAAAAAAAAAGAAAAAAAATTCCGAAAATTAAATAATACCGTTGTGGCATCATTTCCAGCCATAATAGATTGGAATAGACTGAGAAACAGGGAAAATAAAAATTCTCGTTCCGTTTCGTTCCAACCCGACACGTAATTGAAAATTCATAAAAAAATTACAAAAAAATTCAAAAAATTAAAAAAATACAGTTACGGCTTCTTTTCAAGCAAAAATTGGAGGGAAAGGGCCGAGAAAGAGAGAAAATACAAATTATTGTTTCGTTTCGTTCCTACCCAATGCGTAATAGAAAATTCCAAACAAATAGAAAAAAAATTCTGAAAATTTAAAAATACCATTGTGGCTTCATTTACAGCCATAATAGGTTGGAATAGACCGAGAAACAGGGAAAATAAAAATTATCATTCCGTTTCGTTCCAACCCGACGCGTAATAGAAAATTGCAAAAAAATTCAAAAAATGAAAAAAAAAACAGTTATGACTATCTTCCGAGCAAAAATTGGTTGGAAAAGACCGAGAAAGAGAGAAAATACAAATTATCATTTCGTTTCGTTCCTTCCCAATGCGTAATAGAAAATTCCAAACAAATAGCAAAAAAATTCAAAAAATTAGATGGATACCATTTTGGCTTCATTTGAAGCAAAAATAAGTTGAGAACTGCCTAGAAAGAGGGAAAATAAAAATTATTGTTCCGTTCCATTCCTATACGACACGAAATAGAAAATTCGAAAAAAAAGAAAAAAAATTCCAAAAATTTAAAAAGACCAATGTGGGTACATTTCAAGTCATAATAGGTTGGAATAGGCCGAGAAACTGGGAAAATAAAAATTATCATTCTGTTTCGTCCCAACCCGACGCGTAATAGAAAATTCGTAAAAAATTGCAAAAAAATTCAAAAAAAGAAAAAAAAAAACTGTTATCGCTTTTTTCTGAGCAAAAATTGGTTGGAAAAGACCGAGAAGGAGAGAAAATACAAATTATCGTCTAGTTTCGTTCTTTCCCAATGCGTAATAGAAAATTCGAAACAAATAGCAAAAAAATTCAAAAAATTAGAAGGATACCATTTTGGCTTCATTTGAAGCAAAAATAAGTTGAGAACTGCCTAGAAAGAGGGAAAATAAAAATTATTGTTCCGTTCCATTCCTATACGACACGAAATAGAAAATTCGAAAAAAAAGAAAAAAAATTCCAAAAATTTAAAAAGACCAATGTGGGTATATTTCAAGTCATAATAGGTTGGAATAGACCGAGAAACGGGGAAAATAAAAATTATCGTTCCGTTTCTTTCCAACCCGACACGTAATAGAAAATTCAAAAAAAATAGAAAAAAAATTCGGAAAATTAAAAAATACCGTTGTGGCATCATTTCCAGCCATAATAGATTGGAATAGACTGAGAAACAGGGAAAATAAAAATTCTCGTTCCGTTTCGTTCCAACCCGACACGTAATTGAAAATTCATTAAAAAATTACAAAAAAATTAAAAAAATTAAAAAAATACAGTTATGGCTTCTTCTCAAGCAAAAATTGGATGGGAAATGCCTAGAAAGAGAAAAAATACAAATTATCGTTTCGTTTTGTTCCTACCAATTGCGTAATAGAAAATTCCAAACAAATACCAAAAAAATTCAAAAAATTAGAAGAATACTATTTTTGGTACATTTGAAGCAAAAATAGGTTGAGAAATGCCCAGAAAGGGACAGAAAATAAAAATTGTTGTTCTGTTTCATTCCTACAGGACACGTTATAGAAAATTCAAAAAAATAGCAAAAAATTCAAAAAATTATAAAATACTATTATGGCTTCATTTGAAGCCAAAATATGCGGGGAAACGCTGAGAAAGGGAGAAAATAAAAAACATTGTTCTGTTCCGTTCCAACCTGACGCGTAATAGAAAATTCAAAAAAAATAGAAAAAAAATTCGGAAAATTAAAAAATACCGTTGTGGCATCATTTCCAGCCATAATAGATTGGAATAGACTGAGAAACAGGGAAAATAAAAATTCTCGTTCCGTTTCGTTCCAACCCGACACGTAATTGAAAATTCATAAAAAAATTACAAAAAAATTCAAAAAATTAAAAAAATACAGTTACGGCTTCTTTTCAAGCAAAAATTGGATGGAAAGGGCCGAGAAAGAGAGAAAATACAAATTATTGTTTCGTTTCGTTCCTACCAAATGCGTAATAGAAAATTCGAAGCAAATAGAAAAAAAATTCTGAAAATTTAAAAATACCATTGTGGCTTCATTTCCAGCCATAATAGGTTGGAATAGACCGAGAAACAGGGAAAATAAAAATTATCATTCCGTTTCCTTCCAACCCGACGTGTAATAGAAAATTCGTAAAAAATTGCAAAAAAATTCAAAAAATGAAAAAAAAAAAAACAGTTATGGCTTTTTTCCGAGCAAAAATTGGTTGGAAAAGACCGAGAAAGAGAGAGAATACAAATTATCGTTTCGTTTCGTTCCTTCCCAATGCGTAATAGAAAATTCCAAACAAATAGCAAAAAAATTCAAAAAATTAGAAGGGTACCATTTTGGCTTCATTTGAAGCAAAAATAAGTTGAGAACTGCCTAGAAAGAGGGAAAATAAAAATTATTGTTCCGTTCCGTTCCCATACGACACGTAATAGAAAATTCAAAAAAAAAGAAAAAAAATTCCAAAAATTTAAAAAGACCAATGTGGGTACATTTCAAGTCACAATAGGTTGGAATAGACCGAGAAACCGGGAAAATAAAAATTATCATTCCGTTTCGTTCCAACCCGACGCGTAATAGAAAATTCATAAAAAATTACAAAAAAATTCAAAAAATTAAAAAAACACAGTTATGGCTTCTTTTCAAGCAAAAATTGGATGGGAAATGCCGAGAAAGAGAAAAAATACAAATTATCGTTTCCTTTCGTTCCTACCCAATGCGTAATAGAAAATTCCAAACAAATAGAAAAAAAATTCTGAAAATTTAAAAATACCATTGTGGCTTCATTTCCAGCCATAATAGGTTGGAATAGACCGACAAACAGGGAAATTAAAAATTATCATTCCGTTTCCTTCCAACCCGACGCGTAATAGAAAATTCATAAAAAATTGCAAAAAAAGAAAAAAAAAAACAGTTATGGCTTTCTTCCGAGCAAAAATTGGTTGTAAAAGACCGAGAAAGGGAGAAAATACAAATTATCGTTTCGTTTCGTACGTAACCAATGCGTAATAGAAAATTCCAAACAAATAGAAAAAAAAATTCTGAAAATTCAAAAATACCATTGTGGCGTCATTTCTAGCCATAATAGGTTGGAATAGACCGAGAAACAGGGAAAATAAAAATTATCATTCCGTTTTCTTCCAACCCAACGCATAATAGAAAATTCTTAAAAAATTACGAATAAATTCCAAAAAAGCAGAAAAAAAATTCCAAAAATTTAAAATGACCAATGTGGGTACATTTCAAGTCATAATAGGTTGGAATAGACCGAGAAACTTGGAAAATAAAAATTATCATTCCGTTTCGTCCCAACCTGACGCGAAATAGAAAATTCTTAAAAAATTACGAAAAAATTCCAAAAAAGTAGAGAAAAAGTTCCGAAAATTTAAAAATACCATCGTGGCTTCATTTCAAGCCATAATAGGTTGGATTAAACCGAGAAAAAGGGAAAATAAAAATTATCATTCCGCTTCGTTCCAACCCGACGCGTAATAGAAAATTCATAAAAAATTGCAAAAAAAGAAAAAAAAAAACAGTTATGGCTTTCTTCCGAGCAAAAATTGGTTGTAAAAGACCGAGAAAGAGAGAAAATACAAATTATCGTTTCGTTTCGTTCCTACCCAATGCGTAATAGAAAATTCCAAACAAATAGCAAAAAAATTCAAAAAATTATAAAATACTATTATGGCTTCATTTCAAGCCAAAAATAAGTGGGGAAACGCTGAGAAAGGGAGAAAATAAAAACTATCGACCTGTTCCGTTCCAACCTAACGCGTAATAGAAAATTCCAAATAGGAAAAAATTTAAAATAATTAAAAAATGCCATTGTGGCTTCATTTAAAGCCAAAATAGGTTGGAAAGGGACGTGAAAGACGGAGAACAAAAATTATCGTTCCGTTTCGTTCCTACCCGACGCGCAAAGGAAAATTAAAAAAAAATAGGAAAAAAAAATCCGAAAATTAATAAATACCATTGTGGCTTCATTTCAAGCCATAATAGGTTGGAATAGACCGAGAAACAGGGAAAATAAAAATTATCATTCCGTTTCGTTCCAACCCGACGCGTGATAGAAAATTCCAAAAAAATAGCAAAAGAAGTCAAAAAATTGTAAAATACTATTATGGCTTCATTTCAAGCCAAAAAAAGGGGGAAAACGCTGAGAAAGAGAGAAAATAAAAATTATCGTTCCGTTCCGTTCCTACACGACACGTAATAGAAAATTCCAAAAAAATAGAAAAAAAATTCCGAAAATTTAAAAATACCATTGTGACTTCATTTCAAGCCATAATCGTTTGGAATAGACCGAGAAACAGGGAAAATAAAAATTATCATTCCGTTTCGTTCCAACCCGAC
Organism: Quercus agrifolia; assembly: GCA_029955455.1. Taxonomy (NCBI): domain Eukaryota; kingdom Viridiplantae; phylum Streptophyta; class Magnoliopsida; order Fagales; family Fagaceae; genus Quercus; species Quercus agrifolia. The sequence continues at coordinate 22,181,168 of JARQAD010000010.1, forward strand.
GCGTGATAGAAAATTCCAAAAAAATAGCAAAAAAAGAAAAAAAAAACAGTTATGGCTTTCTTCCGAGCAAAAATTGGTTGTAAAAGACCGAGAAAGGGAGAAAATACAAATTATCGTTCCGTTCCGTTCCTACACGACACGTAATAGAAAATTCCAAAAAAATAGAAAAAAAATTCCGAAAATTTAAAAATACCATTGTGACTTCATTTCAAGCCATAATCGTTTGGAATAGACCGAGAAACAGGGAAAATAAAAATTATCATTCCGTTTCGTTCCAACCCGACGCGTAATAGAAAATTCATAAAAAATTGCAAAAAAATTCAAAAAATTAAAAAAAATACAGTTATCGATTATTTTCAAGCAAAAATTGGTCGGAAAAGGCGACAAAGAAAGAAAATACAAATTAACGCTTCGTTTCGTTCCTACCCAATGCGTAATAGAAAATTCCAAACAAATAGCAAAAAAATTCAAAAAATTATAAAATACTATTATGGCTTCATTTCAAGCCAAAAATAAGGGGGGAAACGCTAAGAAAGGGAGAAAATAAAAACTATCGTCCTGTTCGGTCCCAACCTAACGCGTAGTAGAAAATTCCAAAAAAATAGGAAGAAATTTAAAAAAATTTAAAAAATACCATTGTGGCTTCATTTAAAGCCAAAATAGTTTGGAAAAGGCCGAGAAAGACGGAAAAAAAAAAAATTATCGTTCCGTTTCGTTCCTACCCGACGCGTAATTGAAAATTCCTAACAAATAGCAAAAAAATTCAAAAAATTAGAAGAATACCAGTTTGGCTTCATTTGGAGCAAAAATAGGTTGAGAACTGCCCAGAAAGAGGGAAAATAAAAATTATTGCTCCGTTCCGTTCCTACACGATACGTAATAGAAAATTCCAAAAAAAATGAAAAAATTTAAAAAAATACCATTGTGGCTTCATTTAAAGCCAAAATAGGTTGGAAAAGGCCGAGAAAGACGGAAAAAAAAAAATTATCGTTCCGTTTCGTTCCTACCCAACGCGTAATAAAAAATTCCCAACAAATAGCAAAAAATTTCAAAAAATCATAAGAATACCATTTTGGCTTCATTTTAAGCAAAAATAGGTTGAGAAATGCCCAGAAAGAGACAGAAAATAAAAATTACTGTTCTGTTCCGTTCCTACACGAAACGTAATAGAAAATTCGAAAAAAATATCAAAAAAATTCAAAAAATTATAAAATACTATTATGGCTTCATTTCAAGCCAAAATAAGTTGGGAAACACTGAGAAAGAGAGAAAATAAAAACTATCGTTCTGTTCCGTTCCAACCTGACGCGTAATAGAAAATTCCAAAAACATAGGAAAAAATTTAAAAAAATCAAAAAAATACCATAGTGGGTTAATTTAAAGCCAAAAAAGGTTGGAAAAGGCCGGGAAAGACGGAAAACAAAAATTATCGTTCCGTTTCGTTCCTACCCGATGCGTAATAGAAAATTCCAAAAAAATAGAGAAAAAATTCCGAAAATTTAAAAATACCATCGTGGGTTCATTTCAAGCCATAATAGGTTGGAATAAACTGAGACGAGGGGAAAATAAAAATTATCATTCCGTTTCGTTCCAACCCGACGCGTCATAGAAAATTCATAAAAAATTGCAAAAAAATTCAAAAAATTTAAAAAATACAGTTATGGCTTCTTTTGAAGCAAAAATTGGTTGCAACAGGCCGAGAATGAGAGAAAATAAAAATTATCGTTTCGTTTCGTTCCTACCCAACGCGTAATAGAAAGTTCCAAACAAATAGCAAAAAAATTCAAAAAATCATAATAATATCATTTTGGCTTCATTTTAAGCAAAAATAGGTTGAGAAATGCCCAGAAAGAGAATGAAAATAAAAATTATTGTTCTGTTCCGTTCCTACACGAAACGTAATAGAAAATTCCAAAAAAATAACAAAAAAATTCAAAAAATTATAAAATAAGAGGAAAACGCTGAGAAAGAGAGAGAATAAAAACTATCGTCCTGTTCCGTTCCAACCTGACATGTAATAGAAAATTCCAAAAAAATAGGAAAAAATTTTAAAAAATACCATTGTGGCTTCATTTAAAGCCAAAAAAGGTTGGAAAAGGCCGAGAAAGACGGAAAACAAAAATTATCGTTCCGTTTCGTTCCTACCCGTCGCGCAATAGAAAATTAAAAAAAAAATAGAAAAAAATTTCTGAAAATTAAAAAATACCATTATCGCTTCATTTCCAGCCATAATAGGTTGGAATAGACCAAGAAACAGGGAAAATAAAAATAATCATTCCGTTTCGTTCCAACCCGACGCGTCATAGAAAATTCATAAAAAATTGCAAAAAAATTCCAAAAATTAAAAAAATACAGTTATGGCTTCTTTTGAAGCAAAAATTGGTTGGAAAAGGCCGAGAATGAGAGAAAATAAAAATTATCGTTTCGTTTCGTTCCTACCCAACGCGTAATAGAAAATTCCAAACAAATAGCAAAAAATTTCAAAAAATCATAAGAATACCATTTTGGCTTCATTTTAAGCAAAAATAGGTTGAGAAATGCCCAGAAAGAGACAGAAAATAAAAATTATTGTTCTGTTCCGTTCCTACACGAAACGTAATGGAAAATTCCAAAAAAATATCAAAAAAATTCAAAAAATTATAAAATACTATTATTTCAAGCCAAAATAAGGGGGGAAACGCTGTGAAAGAGAGTGAAAAAAAACAATCGTTCTGTTCCGTTCCAACCAGACACGTAATAGAAAATTCCAAAAAAATAGGAAAAAATCTAAAAAAATACCATTTTGGCTTCATTTAAAGCCAAAAAAGGTTGGAAAATGCCGAGAAAGATGGAAAACAAAAATTATCGTTCCGTTTCGTTCCTACCCGTCGCGTAATAGAAAATTAAAAAAAAATAGAAAAAAAATTCTGAAAATTCAAAAATACCATTATCGCTTCATTTCCAGCCATAATAGGTTGGAATAGACCAAGAAACAGGGAAAATAAAAATTATCATTCCCTTTCGTTTCAACCCGACGCGTCATAGAAAATTCATAAAAAATTGCAAAAAAATTAAAAAAATACAGTTATGGCTTCTTTTGAAGCAAAAATTGGTTGGAAAAGGCCGAGACTGAGAGAAAATAAAAATTATCGTTTCGTTTCGTTCCTACCCAACGCGTAATAGAAAATTCCAAACAAATAGCAAAAAAATTCAAAAAATCATAATAATACCATTTTGGCTTCATTTTAAGCAAAAACAGGTTGAGAAATGCCCAGAAAGAGAATGAAAATAAAAATTATTGTTCTGTTCCGTTCCTACACGAAACGTAATAGAAAATTCCAAAAAAATAACAAAAAAATTCAAAAAATTATAAAATAAGTGGGGAAACGCTGAGAAAGAGAGAGAATAAAAACTATCGTCCTGTTCTGTTCCAACCTGACATGTAATAGAAAATTCCAAAAAAATAGGAAAAAATTTTAAAAAATACCATTGTGGCTTCATTTAAAGCCAAAAAAGGTTGGAAAAGGCCGAGAAAGACGGAAAACAAAAATTATCGTTCCGTTTCGTTCCTACCCGTCGCGCAATAGAAAATTAAAAAAAAAATAGAAAAAAATTTCTGAAAATTAAAAAATACCATTATCGCTTCATTTCCAGCCATAATAGGTTGGAATAGACCAGGAAACAGGGAAAATAAAAATAATCATTCCGTTTCGTTCCAACCCGACGCGTCATTGAAAATTCATAAAAAATTGTAAAAAAATTCCAAAAATTAAAAAAATACAGTTATGGCTTCTTTTGAAGCAAAAATTGGTTGGAAAAGGCCGAGAATGAGAGAAAATAAAAATTATCATTTCGTTTCGTTCCTACCCAACGCGTAATTGAAAATTCCAAACAAATAGCAAAAAATTTCAAAAAATCATAAGAATACCATTTTGGCTTCATTTTAAGCAAAAATAGGTTGAGAAATGCCCAGAAAGAGACAGAAAATAAAAATTATTGTTCTGTTCCGTTCCTACACGAAATGTAATGGAAAATTCCAAAAAAATATCAAAAAAATTCAAAAAATTATAAAATACTATTATTTCAAGCCAAAATAGGGGGGGAAACGCTGTGAAAGAGAGTGAAAAAAAACAATCGTTCTGTTCCGTTCCAACCTGACACGTAATAGAAAATTCCAAAAAAATAGGAAAAAATCTAAAAAAATACCATTGTGGCTTCATTTAAAGCCAAAAAAGGTTGGAAAATGCCGAGAAAGATGGAAAACAAAAATTATCGTTCCGTTTCGTTCCTACCCGTCGCGTAATAGAAAATTAAAAAAAAATAGAAAAAAAATTCTGAAAATTCAAAAATACCATTATCGCTTCATTTCCAGCCATAATAGGTTGGAATAGACCAAGAAACAGGGAAAATAAAAATTATCATTCCGTTTCGTTCCAACCCGACGCGTCATAGAAAATTCATAAAAAATTGCAAAAAAATTAAAAAAATACAGTTATGGCTTCTTTTGAAGCAAAAATTGGTTGGAAAAGGCCGAGACTGAGAGAAAATAAAAATTATCGTTTCGTTTCGTTCCTACCCAACGCGTAATAGAAAATTCCAAACAAATAGCAAAAAAATTCAAAAAATCATAATAATACCATTTTGGCTTCATTTTAAGCAAAAATAGGTTGAGAAATGCCCAGAAAGAGAATGAAAATAAAAATTATTGTTCTGTTCCGTTCCTACACGAAACGTAATAGAAAATTCCAAAAAAATAACAAAAAAAATCAAAAAATTATAAAATAAGTGGGGAAACGCTGAGAAAGAGAGAGAATAAAAACTATCGTCCTGTTCCGTTCCAACCTGACATGTAATAGAAAATTCCAAAAAAATAGGAAAAAATTTTAAAAAATACCATTGTGGCTTCATTTAAAGGCAAAAAAGGTTGGAAAAGGCCGAGAAAGACGGAAAACAAAAATTATCGTTCCGTTTCGTTCCTACCCGTCGCGTAATAGAAAATTAAAAAAAAAATAGAAAAAAAATTCTGAAAATTCAAAAATACCATTATCGCTTCATTTCCAGCCATAATAGGTTGGAATAGACCAAGAAACAGGGAAAATAAAAATAATCATTCCGTTTCGTTCCAACCCGACGCGTCATAGAAAATTCAAAAAAAATTGCAAAAAAATTCCAAAAATTAAAAAAATACAGTTTTGGCTTCTTTTGAAGCAAAAATTGGTTGGAAAAGGCCGAGAATGAGAGAAAATAAAAATTATCGTTTCGTTTCGTTCCTACCCAACTCGTAATAAAAAATTCCCAACAAATAGCAAAAAATTTCAAAAAATCATAAGAATACCATTTTGGCTTCATTTTAAGAAAAAATAGGTTGAGAAATGCCCAGAAAGAGACAGAAAATAAAAATTATTGTTCTGTTCCGTTCCTACACGAAACGTAATGGAAAATTCCAAAAAAATATCAAAAAAATTCAAAAAATTATAAAATACTATTATTTCAAGCCAAAATAGGGGGGGAAACGCTGTGAAAGAGAGTGAAAAAAAACAATCGTTCTGTTCCGTTCCAACCTGACACGTAATAGAAAATTCCAAAAAAATAGGAAAAAATCTAAAAAAATACTATTGTGGCTTCATTTAAAGCCAAAAAAGGTTGGAAAATGCCGAGAGAGATGGAAAACAAAAATTATCGTTCCGTTTCGTTCCTACCCGTCGCGTAATAGAAAATTAAAAAAAAATAGAAAAAAAATTCTGAAAATTCAAAAATACCATTATCGCTTCATTTCCAGCCATAATAGGTTGGAATAGACCAAGAAACAGGGAAAATAAAAATTATCATTCCGTTTCGTTCCAACCCGACGCGTCATAGAAAATTGCAAAAAAATTGCAAAAAAATTAAAAAAATACAGTTATGGCTTCTTTTGAAGCAAAAATTGGTTGGAAAAGGCCGAGAATGAGAGAAAATAAAAATTATCGTTTCGTTTCGTTCCTACCCAACGCGTAATAGAAAATTCCAAACAAATAGCAAAAAATTTCAAAAAATCATAAGAATACCATTTTGGCTTCATTTTAAGCAAAAATAGGTTGAGAAATGCCCAGAAAGAGACAGAAAATAAAAATTATTGTTCTGTTCCGTTCCTACACGAAACGTAATGGAAAATTCCAAAAAAATATCAAAAAAATTAAAAAAATTATAAAATACTATTATTTCAAGCCAAAATAGGGGGGGAAACGCTGTGAAAGAGAGTGAAAAAAAACAATCGTTCTGTTCCGTTCCAACCTGACACGTAATAGAAAATTCCAAAAAAATAGGAAAAAATCTAAAAAAATACCATTGTGGCTTCATTTAAAGCCAAAAAAGGTTGGAAAATGCCGAGAAAGATGGAAAACAAAAATTATCGTTCCGTTTCGTTCCTACCCGTCGCGTAATAGAAAATTAAAAAAAAATAGAAAAAAAATTCTGAAAATTCAAAAATACCATTATCGCTTCATTTCCAGCCATAATAGGTTGGAATAGACCAAGAAACAGGGAAAATAAAAATTATCATTCCGTTTCGTTCCAACCCGACGCGTCATAGAAAATTCATAAAAAATTGCAAAAAAATTCCAAAAATTAAAAAAATACAGTTATGGCTTCTTTTGAAGCAAAAATTGGTTGGAAAAGGCCGAGAATGAGAGAAAATAAAAATTATCGTTTCGTTTCGTTCCTACCCAACGCGTAATAGAAAATTCCAAACAAATAGCAAAAAATTTCAAAAAATCATAAGAATACCATTTTGGCTTCATTTTAAGCAAAAATAGGTTGAGAAATGCCCAGAAAGAGACAGAAAATAAAAATTATTGTTCTGTTCCGTTCCTACACGAAACGTAATGGAAAATTCCAAAAAAATATCAAAAAAATTAAAAAAATTATAAAATACTATTATTTCAAGCCAAAATAGGGGGGGAAACGCTGTGAAAGAGAGTGCAAAAAAACAATCGTTCTGTTCCGTTCCAACCTGACACGTAATAGAAAATTCCAAAAAAATAGGAAAAAATCTAAAAAAATACCATTGTGGCTTCATTTAAAGCCAAAAAAGGTTGGAAAATGCCGAGAAAGATGGAAAACAAAAATTATCGTTCCGTTTCGTTCCTACCCGTCGCGTAATAGAAAATTAAAAAAAAATAGAAAAAAAATTCTGAAAATTCAAAAATACCATTATCGCTTCATTTCCAGCCATAATAGGTTGGAATAGACCAAGAAACAGGGAAAATAAAAATAATCATTCCGTTTCGTTCCAACCCGACGCGTCATAGAAAATTCAAAAAAAATTGCAAAAAAATTCCAAAAATTAAAAAAATACAGTTTTGGCTTCTTTTGAAGCAAAAATTGGTTGGAAAAGGCCGAGAATGAGAGAAAATAAAAATTATCGTTTCGTTTCGTTCCTACCCAACTCGTAATAAAAAATTCCCAACAAATAGCAAAAAATTTCAAAAAATCATAAGAATACCATTTTGGCTTCATTTTAAGAAAAAATAGGTTGAGAAATGCCCAGAAAGAGACAGAAAATAAAAATTATTGTTCTGTTCCGTTCCTACACGAAACGTAATGGAAAATTCCAAAAAAATATCAAAAAAATTCAAAAAATTATAAAATACTATTATTTCAAGCCAAAATAGGGGGGGGAAACGCTGTGAAAGAGAGTGAAAAAAAACAATCGTTCTGTTCCGTTCCAACCTGACACGTAATAGAAAATTCCAAAAAAATAGGAAAAAATCTAAAAAAATACTATTGTGGCTTCATTTAAAGCCAAAAAAGGTTGGAAAATGCCGAGAGAGATGGAAAACAAAAATTATCGTTCCGTTTCGTTCCTACCCGTCGCGTAATAGAAAATTAAAAAAAAATAGAAAAAAAATTCTGAAAATTCAAAAATACCATTATCGCTTCATTTCCAGCCATAATAGGTTGGAATAGACCAAGAAACAGGGAAAATAAAAATTATCATTCCGTTTCGTTCCAACCCGACGCGTCATAGAAAATTGCAAAAAAATTGCAAAAAAATTAAAAAAATACAGTTATGGCTTCTTTTGAAGCAAAAATTGGTTGGAAAAGGCCGAGAATGAGAGAAAATAAAAATTATCGTTTCGTTTCGTTCCTACCCAACGCGTAATAGAAAATTCCAAACAAATAGCAAAAAATTTCAAAAAATCATAAGAATACCATTTTGGCTTCATTTTAAGCAAAAATAGGTTGAGAAATGCCCAGAAAGAGACAGAAAATAAAAATTATTGTTCTGTTTCGTTCCTACACGAAACGTAATGGAAAATTCCAAAAAAATATCAAAAAAATTAAAAAAATTATAAAATACTATTATTTCAAGCCAAAATAGGGGGGGAAACGCTGTGAAAGAGAGTGAAAAAAAACAATCGTTCTGTTCCGTTCCAACCTGACACGTAATAGAAAATTCCAAAAAAATAGGAAAAAATCTAAAAAAATACCATTGTGGCTTCATTTAAAGCCAAAAAAGGTTGGAAAATGCCGAGAAAGATGGAAAACAAAAATTATCGTTCCGTTTCGTTCCTACCCGTCGCGTAATAGAAAATTAAAAAAAAATAGAAAAAAAATTCTGAAAATTCAAAAATACCATTATCGCTTCATTTCCAACCATAATAGGATGGAATAGACCAAGAAACAGGGAAAATAAAAATTATCATTCCGTTTCGTTCCAACCCGACGCGTCATAGAAAATTCATAAAAAATTGCAAAAAAATTAAAAAAATACAGTTATGGCTTCTTTTGAAGCAAAAATTGGTTGGAAAAGGCCGAGACTGAGAGAAAATAAAAATTATCGTTTCGTTTCGTTCCTACCCAACGCGTAATAGAAAATTCCAAACAAATAGCAAAAAAATTCAAAAAATCATAATAATACCATTTTGGCTTCATTTTAAGCAAAAATAGGTTGAGAAATGCCCAGAAAGAGAATGAAAATAAAAATTATTGTTCTGTTCCGTTCCTACACGAAACGTAATAGAAAATTCCAAAAAAATAACAAAAAAAATCAAAAAATTATAAAATAAGTGGGGAAACGCTGAGAAAGAGAGAGAATAAAAACTATCGTCCTGTTCCGTTCCAACCTGACATGTAATAGAAAATTCCAAAAAAATAGGAAAAAATTTTAAAAAATACCATTGTGGCTTCATTTAAAGGCAAAAAAGGTTGGAAAAGGCCGAGAAAGACGGAAAACAAAAATTATCGTTCCGTTTCGTTCCTACCCGTCGCGTAATAGAAAATTAAAAAAAAAATAGAAAAAAAATTCTGAAAATTCAAAAATACCATTATCGCTTCATTTCCAGCCATAATAGGTTGGAATAGACCAAGAAACAGGGAAAATAAAAATAATCATTCCGTTTCGTTCCAACCCGACGCGTCATAGAAAATTCAAAAAAAATTGCAAAAAAATTCCAAAAATTAAAAAAATACAGTTTTGGCTTCTTTTGAAGCAAAAATTGGTTGGAAAAGGCCGAGAATGAGAGAAAATAAAAATTATCGTTTCGTTTCGTTCCTACCCAACTCGTAATAAAAAATTCCCAACAAATAGCAAAAAATTTCAAAAAATCATAAGAATACCATTTTGGCTTCATTTTAAGAAAAAATAGGTTGAGAAATGCCCAGAAAGAGACAGAAAATAAAAATTATTGTTCTGTTCCGTTCCTACACGAAACGTAATGGAAAATTCCAAAAAAATATCAAAAAAATTCAAAAAATTATAAAATACTATTATTTCAAGCCAAAATAGGGGGGGAAACGCTGTGAAAGAGAGTGAAAAAAAACAATCGTTCTGTTCCGTTCCAACCTGACACGTAATAGAAAATTCCAAAAAAATAGGAAAAAATCTAAAAAAATACTATTGTGGCTTCATTTAAAGCCAAAAAAGGTTGGAAAATGCCGAGAGAGATGGAAAACAAAAATTATCGTTCCGTTTCGTTCCTACCCGTCGCGTAATAGAAAATTAAAAAAAAATAGAAAAAAAATTCTGAAAATTCAAAAATACCATTATCGCTTCATTTCCAGCCATAATAGGTTGGAATAGACCAAGAAACAGGGAAAATAAAAATTATCATTCCGTTTCGTTCCAACCCGACGCGTCATAGAAAATTGCAAAAAAATTGCAAAAAAATTAAAAAAATACAGTTATGGCTTCTTTTGAAGCAAAAATTGGTTGGAAAAGGCCGAGAATGAGAGAAAACAAAAATTATCGTTTCGTTTCGTTCCTACCCAACGCGTAATAGAAAATTCCAAACAAATAGCAAAAAATTTCAAAAAATCATAAGAATACCATTTTGGCTTCATTTTAAGCAAAAATAGGTTGAGAAATGCCCAGAAAGAGACAGAAAATAAAAATTATTGTTCTGTTCCGTTCCTACACGAAATGTAATGGAAAATTCCAAAAAAATATCAAAAAAATTCAAAAAATTATAAAATACTATTATTTCAAGCCAAAATAGGGGGGGAAACGCTGTGAAAGAGAGTGAAAAAAAACAATCGTTCTGTTCCGTTCCAACCTGACACGTAATAGAAAATTCCAAAAAAATAGGAAAAAATCTAAAAAAATACCATTGTGGCTTCATTTAAAGCCAAAAAAGGTTGGAAAATGCCGAGAAAGATGGAAAACAAAAATTATCGTTCCGTTTCGTTCCTACCCGTCGCGTAATAGAAAATTAAAAAAAAATAGAAAAAAAATTCTGAAAATTCAAAAATACCATTATCGCTTCATTTCCAGCCATAATAGGTTGGAATAGACCAAGAAACAGGGAAAATAAAAATTATCATTCCGTTTCGTTCCAACCCGACGCGTCATAGAAAATTCATAAAAAATTGCAAAAAAATTCCAAAAATTAAAAAAATACAGTTATGGCTTCTTTTGAAGCAAAAATTGGTTGGAAAAGGCCGAGAATGAGAGAAAATAAAAATTATCGTTTCGTTTCGTTCCTACCCAACGCGTAATAGAAAATTCCAAACAAATAGCAAAAAATTTCAAAAAATCATAAGAATACCATTTTGGCTTCATTTTAAGCAAAAATAGGTTGAGAAATGCCCAGAAAGAGACAGAAAATAAAAATTATTGTTCTGTTCCGTTCCTACACGAAACGTAATGGAAAATTCCAAAAAAATATCAAAAAAATTAAAAAAATTATAAAATACTATTATTTCAAGCCAAAATAGGGGGGGAAACGCTGTGAAAGAGAGTGAAAAAAAACAATCGTTCTGTTCCGTTCCAACCTGACACGTAATAGAAAATTCCAAAAAAATAGGAAAAAATCTAAAAAAATACCATTGTGGCTTCATTTAAAGCCAAAAAAGGTTGGAAAATGCCGAGAAAGATGGAAAACAAAAATTATCGTTCCGTTTCGTTCCTACCCGTCGCGTAATAGAAAATTAAAAAAAAATAGAAAAAAAATTCTGAAAATTCAAAAATACCATTATCGCTTCATTTCCAGCCATAATAGGTTGGAATAGACCAAGAAACAGGGAAAATAAAAATAATCATTCCGTTTCGTTCCAACCCGACGCGTCATAGAAAATTCAAAAAAAATTGCAAAAAAATTCCAAAAATTAAAAAAATACAGTTTTGGCTTCTTTTGAAGCAAAAATTGGTTGGAAAAGGCCGAGAATGAGAGAAAATAAAAATTATCGTTTCGTTTCGTTCCTACCCAACTCGTAATAAAAAATTCCCAACAAATAGCAAAAAATTTCAAAAAATCATAAGAATACCATTTTGGCTTCATTTTAAGAAAAAATAGGTTGAGAAATGCCCAGAAAGAGACAGAAAATAAAAATTATTGTTCTGTTCCGTTCCTACACGAAACGTAATGGAAAATTCCAAAAAAATATCAAAAAAACTCAAAAAATTATAAAATACTATTATTTCAAGCCAAAATAGGGGGGGAAACGCTGTGAAAGAGAGTGAAAAAAAACAATCGTTCTGTTCCGTTCCAACCTGACACGTAATAGAAAATTCCAAAAAAATAGGAAAAAATCTAAAAAAATACCATTGTGGCTTCATTTAAAGCCAAAAAAGGTTGGAAAATGCCGAGAGAGATGGAAAACAAAAATTATCGTTCCGTTTCGTTCCTACCCGTCGCGTAATAGAAAATTAAAAAAAAATAGAAAAAAAATTCTGAAAATTCAAAAATACCATTATCGCTTCATTTCCAGCCATAATAGGTTGGAATAGACCAAGAAACAGGGAAAATAAAAATTATCATTCCGTTTCGTTCCAACCCGACGCGTCATAGAAAATTGCAAAAAAATTGCAAAAAAATTAAAAAAATACAGTTATGGCTTCTTTTGAAGCAAAAATTGGTTGGAAAAGGCCGAGAATGAGAGAAAATAAAAATTATCGTTTCGTTTCGTTCCTACCCAACGCGTAATAGAAAATTCCAAACAAATAGCAAAAAATTTCAAAAAATCATAAGAATACCATTTTGGCTTCATTTTAAGCAAAAATAGGTTGAGAAATGCCCAGAAAGAGACAGAAAATAAAAATTATTGTTCTGTTCCGTTCCTACACGAAACGTAATGGAAAATTCCAAAAAAATATCAAAAAAATTAAAAAAATTATAAAATACTATTATTTCAAGCCAAAATAGGGGGGGAAACGCTGTGAAAGAGAGTGAAAAAAAACAATCGTTCTGTTCCGTTCCAACCTGACACGTAATAGAAAATTCCAAAAAAATAGGAAAAAATCTAAAAAAATACCATTGTGGCTTCATTTAAAGCCAAAAAAGGTTGGAAAATGCCGAGAAAGATGGAAAACAAAAATTATCGTTCCGTTTCGTTCCTACCCGTCGCGTAATAGAAAATTAAAAAAAAATAGAAAAAAAATTCTGAAAATTCAAAAATACCATTATCGCTTCATTTCCAGCCATAATAGGATGGAATAGACCAAGAAACAGGGAAAATAAAAATTATCATTCCGTTTCGTTCCAACCCGACGCGTCATAGAAAATTCATAAAAAATTGCAAAAAAATTAAAAAAATACAGTTATGGCTTCTTTTGAAGCAAAAATTGGTTGGAAAAGGCCGAGACTGAGAGAAAATAAAAATTATCGTTTCGTTTCGTTCCTACCCAACGCGTAATAGAAAATTCCAAACAAATAGCAAAAAAATTCAAAAAATCATAATAATACCATTTTGGCTTCATTTTAAGCAAAAATAGGTTGAGAAATGCCCAGAAAGAGAATGAAAATAAAAATTATTGTTCTGTTCCGTTCCTACACGAAACGTAATAGAAAATTCCAAAAAAATAACAAAAAAAATCAAAAAATTATAAAATAAGTGGGGAAACGCTGAGAAAGAGAGAGAATAAAAACTATCGTCATGTTCCGTTCCAACCTGACATGTAATAGAAAATTCCAAAAAAATAGGAAAAAATTTTAAAAAATACCATTGTGGCTTCATTTAAAGGCAAAAAAGGTTGGAAAAGGCCGAGAAAGACGGAAAACAAAAATTATCGTTCCGTTTCGTTCCTACCCGTCGCGTAATAGAAAATTAAAAAAAAAATAGAAAAAAAATTCTGAAAATTCAAAAATACCATTATCGCTTCATTTCCAGCCATAATAGGTTGGAATAGACCAAGAAACAGGGAAAATAAAAATAATCATTCCGTTTCGTTCCAACCCGACGCGTCATAGAAAATTCAAAAAAAATTGCAAAAAAATTCCAAAAATTAAAAAAATACAGTTTTGGCTTCTTTTGAAGCAAAAATTGGTTGGAAAAGGCCGAGAATGAGAGAAAATAAAAATTATCGTTTCGTTTCGTTCCTACCCAACTCGTAATAAAAAATTCCCAACAAATAGCAAAAAATTTCAAAAAATCATAAGAATACCATTTTGGCTTCATTTTAAGAAAAAATAGGTTGAGAAATGCCCAGAAAGAGACAGAAAATAAAAATTATTGTTCTGTTCCGTTCCTACACGAAACGTAATGGAAAATTCCAAAAAAATATCAAAAAAATTCAAAAAATTATAAAATACTATTATTTCAAGCCAAAATAGGGGGGGAAACGCTGTGAAAGAGAGTGAAAAAAAACAATCGTTCTGTTCCGTTCCAACCTGACACGTAATAGAAAATTCCAAAAAAATAGGAAAAAATCTAAAAAAATACTATTGTGGCTTCATTTAAAGCCAAAAAAGGTTGGAAAATGCCGAGAGAGATGGAAAACAAAAATTATCGTTCCGTTTCGTTCCTACCCGTCGCGTAATAGAAAATTAAAAAAAAATAGAAAAAAAATTCTGAAAATTCAAAAATACCATTATCGCTTCATTTCCAGCCATAATAGGTTGGAATAGACCAAGAAACAGGGAAAATAAAAATTATCATTCCGTTTCGTTCCAACCCGACGCGTCATAGAAAATTGCAAAAAAATTGCAAAAAAATTAAAAAAATACAGTTATGGCTTCTTTTGAAGCAAAAATTGGTTGGAAAAGGCCGAGAATGAGAGAAAATAAAAATTATCGTTTCGTTTCGTTCCTACCCAACGCGTAATAGAAAATTCCAAACAAATAGCAAAAAATTTCAAAAAATCATAAGAATACCATTTTGGCTTCATTTTAAGCAAAAATAGGTTGAGAAATGCCCAGAAAGAGACAGAAAATAAAAATTATTGTTCTGTTCCGTTCCTACACGAAACGTAATGGAAAATTCCAAAAAAATATCAAAAAAATTCAAAAAATTATAAAATACTATTATTTCAAGCCAAAATAGGGGGGGAAACGCTGTGAAAGAGAGTGAAAAAAAACAATCGTTCTGTTCCGTTCCAACCTGACACGTAATAGAAAATTCCAAAAAAATAGGAAAAAATCTAAAAAAATACCATTGTGGCTTCATTTAAAGCCAAAAAAGGTTGGAAAATGCCGAGAAAGATGGAAAACAAAAATTATCGTTCCGTTTCGTTCCTACCCGTCGCGTAATAGAAAATTAAAAAAAAATAGAAAAAAAATTCTGAAAATTCAAAAATACCATTATCGCTTCATTTCCAGCCATAATAGGTTGGAATAGACCAAGAAACAGGGAAAATAAAAATTATCATTCCGTTTCGTTCCAACCCGACGCGTCATAGAAAATTCATAAAAAATTGCAAAAAAATTCCAAAAATTAAAAAAATACAGTTATGGCTTCTTTTGAAGCAAAAATTGGTTGGAAAAGGCCGAGAATGAGAGAAAATAAAAATTATCGTTTCGTTTCGTTCCTACCCAACGCGTAATAGAAAATTCCAAACAAATAGCAAAAAATTTCAAAAAATCATAAGAATACCATTTTGGCTTCATTTTAAGCAAAAATAGGTTGAGAAATGCCCAGAAAGAGACAGAAAATAAAAATTATTGTTCTGTTCCGTTCCTACACGAAACGTAATGGAAAATTCCAAAAAAATATCAAAAAAATTAAAAAAATTATAAAATACTATTATTTCAAGCCAAAATAGGGGGGGAAACGCTGTGAAAGAGAGTGAAAAAAAACAATCGTTCTGTTCCGTTCCAACCTGACACGTAATAGAAAATTCCAAAAAAATAGGAAAAAATCTAAAAAAATACCATTGTGGCTTCATTTAAAGCCAAAAAAGGTTGGAAAATGCCGAGAAAGATGGAAAACAAAAATTATCGTTCCGTTTCGTTCCTACCCGTCGCGTAATAGAAAATTAAAAAAAAAATAGAAAAAAAATTCTGAAAATTCAAAAATACCATTATCGCTTCATTTCCAGCCATAATAGGTTGGAATAGACCAAGAAACAGGGAAAATAAAAATAATCATTCCGTTTCGTTCCAACCCGACGCGTCATAGAAAATTCAAAAAAAATTGCAAAAAAATTCCAAAAATTAAAAAAATACAGTTTTGGCTTCTTTTGAAGCAAAAATTGGTTGGAAAAGGCCGAGAATGAGAGAAAATAAAAATTATCGTTTCGTTTCGTTCCTACCCAACTCGTAATAAAAAATTCCCAACAAATAGCAAAAAATTTCAAAAAATCATAAGAATACCATTTTGGCTTCATTTTAAGAAAAAATAGGTTGAGAAATGCCCAGAAAGAGACAGAAAATAAAAATTATTGTTCTGTTCCGTTCCTACACGAAACGTAATGGAAAATTCCAAAAAAATATCAAAAAAATTCAAAAAATTATAAAATACTATTATTTCAAGCCAAAATAGGGGGGGGGAAACGCTGTGAAAGAGAGTGAAAAAAAACAATCGTTCTGTTCCGTTCCAACCTGACACGTAATAGAAAATTCCAAAAAAATAGGAAAAAATCTAAAAAAATACTATTGTGGCTTCATTTAAAGCCAAAAAAGGTTGGAAAATGCCGAGAGAGATGGAAAACAAAAATTATCGTTCCGTTTCGTTCCTACCCGTCGCGTAATAGAAAATTAAAAAAAAATAGAAAAAAAATTCTGAAAATTCAAAAATACCATTATCGCTTCATTTCCAGCCATAATAGGTTGGAATAGACCAAGAAACAGGGAAAATAAAAATTATCATTCCGTTTCGTTCCAACCCGACGCGTCATAGAAAATTGCAAAAAAATTGCAAAAAAATTAAAAAAATACAGTTATGGCTTCTTTTGAAGCAAAAATTGGTTGGAAAAGGCCGAGAATGAGAGAAAATAAAAATTATCGTTTCGTTTCGTTCCTACCCAACGCGTAATAGAAAATTCCAAACAAATAGCAAAAAATTTCAAAAAATCATAAGAATACCATTTTGGCTTCATTTTAAGCAAAAATAGGTTGAGAAATGCCCAGAAAGAGACAGAAAATAAAAATTATTGTTCTGTTCCGTTCCTACACGAAACGTAATGGAAAATTCCAAAAAAATATCAAAAAAATTAAAAAAATTATAAAATACTATTATTTCAAGCCAAAATAGGGGGGGAAACGCTGTGAAAGAGAGTGAAAAAAAACAAAGCGTTCTGTTCCGTTCCAACCTGACACGTAATAGAAAATTCCAAAAAAATAGGAAAAAATCTAAAAAAATACCATTGTGGCTTCATTTAAAGCCAAAAAAGGTTGGAAAATGCCGAGAAAGATGGAAAACAAAAATTATCGTTCCGTTTCGTTCCTACCCGTCGCGTAATAGAAAATTAAAAAAAAATAGAAAAAAAATTCTGAAAATTCAAAAATACCATTATCGCTTCATTTCCAGCCATAATAGGTTGGAATAGACCAAGAAACAGGGAAAATAAAAATTATCATTCCGTTTCGTTCCAACCCGACGCGTCATAGAAAATTCATAACAAATTGCAAAAAAATTCCAAAAATTAAAAAAATACAGTTATGGCTTCTTTTGAAGCAAAAATTGGTTGGAAAAGGCCGAGAATGAGAGAAAATAAAAATTATCGTTTCGTTTCGTTCCTACCCAACGCGTAATAGAAAATTCCAAACAAATAGCAAAAAATTTCAAAAAATCATAAGAATACCATTTTGGCTTCATTTTAAGCAAAAATAGGTTGAGAAATGCCCAGAAAGAGACAGAAAATAAAAATTATTGTTCTGTTCCGTTCCTACACGAAACGTAATGGAAAATTCCAAAAAAATATCAAAAAAATTCAAAAAATTATAAAATACTATTATTTCAAGCCAAAATAGGGGGGGAAACGCTGTGAAAGAGAGTGAAAAAAAACAATCGTTCTGTTCCGTTCCAACCTGACACGTAATAGAAAATTCCAAAAAAATAGGAAAAAATCTAAAAAAATACCATTGTGGCTTCATTTAAAGCCAAAAAAGGTTGGAAAATGCCGAGAAAGATGGAAAACAAAAATTATCGTTCCGTTTCGTTCCTACCCGTCGCGTAACAGAAAATTAAAAAAAAATAGAAAAAAAATTCTGAAAATTCAAAAATACCATTATCGCTTCATTTCCAGCCATAATAGGTTGGAATAGACCAAGAAACAGGGAAAATAAAAATTATCATTCCGTTTCGTTCCAACCCGACGCGTCATAGAAAATTCATAAAAAATTGCAAAAAAATTAAAAAAATACAGTTATGGCTTCTTTTGAAGCAAAAATTGGTTGGAAAAGGCCGAGACTGAGAGAAAATAAAAATTATCGTTTCGTTTCGTTCCTACCCAACGCGTAATAGAAAATTCCAAACAAATAGCAAAAAAATTCAAAAAATCATAATAATATCATTTTGGCTTCATTTTAAGCAAAAATAGGTTTAGAAATGCCCAGAAAGAGAATGAAAATAAAAATTATTGTTCTGTTCCGTTCCTACACGAAACGTAATAGAAAATTCCAAAAAAATAACAAAAAAATTCAAAAAATTATAAAATAAGTGGGGAAACGCTGAGAAAGAGAGAGAATAAAAACTATCGTCCTGTTCCGTTCCAACCTGACATGTAATAGAAAATTCCAAAAAAATAGGAAAAAATTTTAAAAAATACCATTGTGGCTTCATTTAAAGCCAAAAAAGGTTGGAAAAGGCCGAGAAAGACGGAAAACAAAAATTATCGTTCCGTTTCGTTCGTATCCGTCGCGCAATAGAAAATTAAAAAAAAAATAGAAAAAAATTTCTGAAAATTATCATTCCGTTTCGTTCCAACCCGACGCGTCATAGAAAATTCAAAAAAAATTGCAAAAAAATTCCAAAAATTAAAAAAATACAGTTTTGGCTTCTTTTGAAGCAAAAATTGGTTGGAAAAGGCCGAGAATGAGAGAAAATAAAAATTATCGTTTCGTTTCGTTCCTACCCAACTCGTAATAAAAAATTCCCAACAAATAGCAAAAAATTTCAAAAAATCATAAGAATACCATTTTGGCTTCATTTCAAGAAAAAATAGGTTGAGAAATGCCCAGAAAGAGACAGAAAATAAAAATTATTGTTCTGTTCCGTTCCTACACGAAACGTAATGGAAAATTCCAAAAAAATATCAAAAAAATTCAAAAAATTATAAAATACTATTATTTCAAGCCAAAATAGGGGGGGGAAACGCTGTGAAAGAGAGTGAAAAAAAACAATCGTTCTGTTCCGTTCCAACCTGACACGTAATAGAAAATTCCAAAAAAATAGGAAAAAATCTAACAAAATACTATTGTGGCTTCATTTAAAGCCAAAAAAGGTTGGAAAATGCCGAGAGAGATGGAAAACAAAAATTATCGTTCCGTTTCGTTCCTACCCGTCGCGTAATAGAAAATTAAAAAAAAATAGAAAAAAAATTCTGAAAATTCAAAAATACCATTATCGCTTCATTTCCAGCCATAATAGGTTGGAATAGACCAAGAAACAGGGAAAATAAAAATTATCATTCCGTTTCGTTCCAACCCGACGCGTCATAGAAAATTGCAAAAAAATTGCAAAAAAATTAAAAAAATACAGTTATGGCTTCTTTTGAAGCAAAAATTGGTTGGAAAAGGCCGAGAATTAGAGAAAATAAAAATTATCGTTTCGTTTCGTTCCTACCCAACGCGTAATAGAAAATTCCAAACAAATAGCAAAAAATTTCAAAAAATCATAAGAATACCATTTTGGCTTCATTTTAAGCAAAAATAGGTTGAGAAATGCCCAGAAAGAGACAGAAAATAAAAATTATTGTTCTGTTCCGTTCCTACACGAAACGTAATGGAAAATTCCAAAAAAATATCAAAAAAATTAAAAAAATTATAAAATACTATTATTTCAAGCCAAAATAGGGGGGGAAACGCTGTGAAAGAGAGTGAAAAAAAACAATCGTTCTGTTCCGTTCCAACCTGACACGTAATAGAAAATTCCAAAAAAATAGGAAAAAATCTAAAAAAATACCATTGTGGCTTCATTTAAAGCCAAAAAAGGTTGGAAAATGCCGAGAAAGATGGAAAACAAAAATTATCGTTCCGTTTCGTTCCTACCCGTCGCGTAATAGAAAATTAAAAAAAAATAGAAAAAAAATTCTGAAAATTCAAAAATACCATTATCGCTTCATTTCCAGCCATAATAGGTTGGAATAGACCAAGAAACAGGGAAAATAAAAATAATCATTCCGTTTCGTTCCAACCCGACGCGTCATAGAAAATTCATAAAAAATTGCAAAAAAATTCCAAAAATTAAAAAAATACAGTTATGGCTTCTTTTGAAGCAAAAATTGGTTGGAAAAGGCCGAGAATGAGAGAAAATAAAAATTATCGTTTCGTTTCGTTCCTACCCAACGCGTAATAGAAAATTCCAAACAAATAGCAAAAAATTTCAAAAAATCATAAGAATACCATTTTGGCTTCATTTTAAGCAAAAATAGGTTGAGAAATGCCCAGAAAGAGACAGAAAATAAAAATTATTGTTCTGTTCCGTTCCTACACGAAACGTAATGGAAAATTCCAAAAAAATATCAAAAAAATTAAAAAAATTATAAAATACTATTATTTCAAGCCAAAATAGGGGGGGAAACGCTGTGAAAGAGAGTGAAAAAAAACAATCGTTCTGTTCCGTTCCAACCTGACACGTAATAGAAAATTCCAAAAAAATAGGAAAAAATCTAAAAAAATACCATTGTGGCTTCATTTAAAGCCAAAAAAGGTTGGAAAATGCCGAGAAAGATGGAAAACAAAAATTATCGTTCCGTTTCGTTCCTACCCGTCGCGTAATAGAAAATTAAAAAAAAATAGAAAAAAAATTCTGAAAATTCAAAAATACCATTATCGCTTCATTTCCAGCCATAATAGGTTGGAATAGACCAAGAAACAGGGAAAATAAAAATTATCATTCCGTTTCGTTCCAACCCGACGCGTCATAGAAAATTCATAAAAAATTGCAAAAAAATTAAAAAAATACAGTTATGGCTTCTTTTGAAGCAAAAATTGGTTGGAAAAGGCCGAGACTGAGAGAAAATAAAAATTATCGTTTCGTTTCGTTCCTACCCAACGCGTAATAGAAAATTCCAAACAAATAGCAAAAAAATTCAAAAAATCATAATAATATCATTTTGGCTTCATTTTAAGCAAAAATAGGTTGAGAAATGCCCAGAAAGAGAATGAAAATAAAAATTATTGTTCTGTTCCGTTCCTACACGAAACGTAATAGAAAATTCCAAAAAAATAACAAAAAAATTCAAAAAATTATAAAATAAGTGGGGAAACGCTGAGAAAGAGAGAGAATAAAAACTATCGTTCTGTTCCGTTCCAACCTGACACGTAATAGAAAATTCCAAAAAAATAGGAAAAAATCTAAAAAAATACTATTGTGGCTTCATTTAAAGCCGAAAAAGGTTGGAAAATGCCGAGAAAGATGGAAAACAAAAATTATCGTTCCGTTTCGTTCCTACCCGTCGCGTAATAGAAAATTAAAAAAAAATAGAAAAAAAATTCTGAAAATTCAAAAATACCATTATCGCTTCATTTCCAGCCATAATAGGTTGGAATAGACCAAGAAACAGGGAAAATAAAAATAATCATTCCGTTTCGTTCCAACCCGACGCGTCATTGAAAATTCATAAAAAATTGTAAAAAAATTCCAAAAATTAAAAAAATACAGTTATGGCTTCTTTTGAAGCAAAAATTGGTTGGAAAAGGCCGAGAATGAGAGAAAATAAAAATTATCATTTCGTTTCGTTCCTACCCAACGCGTAATTGAAAATTCCAAACAAATAGCAAAAAATTTCAAAAAATCATAAGAATACCATTTTGGCTTCATTTTAAGCAAAAATAGGTTGAGAAATGCCCAGAAAGAGACAGAAAATAAAAATTATTGTTCTGCTCCGTTCCTACACGAAACGTAATAGAAAATTCCAAAAAAATATCAAAAAAATTAAAAAAATTATAAAATACTATTATTCAAGCAAAAATAGAGGGGGAAACGCTGTGAAAGAGAGTGAAAAAAAACAATCGTTCTGTTCCGTTCCAACCTGACACGTAATAGAAAATTCCAAAAAAATAGGAAAAAATCTAAAAAAATACTATTGTGGCTTCATTTAAAGCCGAAAAAGGTTGGAAAATGCCGAGAAAGATGGAAAACAAAAATTATCGTTCCGTTTCGTTCCTACCCGTCGCGTAATAGAAAATTAAAAAAAAATAGAAAAAAAATTCTGAAAATTCAAAAATACCATTATCGCTTCATTTCCAGCCATAATAGGTTGGAATAGACCAAGAAACAGGGAAAATAAAAATAATCATTCCGTTTCGTTCCAACCCGACGCGTCATAGAAAATTCAAAAAAAATTGCAAAAAAATTCCAAAAATTAAAAAAATACAGTTTTGGCTTCTTTTGAAGCAAAAATTGGTTGGAAAAGGCCGAGAATGAGAGAAAATAAAAATTATCGTTTCGTTTCGTTCCTACCCAACGCGTAATAAAAAATTCCC
This sequence comes from Quercus agrifolia, assembly GCA_029955455.1. Classification (NCBI taxonomy): domain Eukaryota; kingdom Viridiplantae; phylum Streptophyta; class Magnoliopsida; order Fagales; family Fagaceae; genus Quercus; species Quercus agrifolia. The sequence continues at coordinate 22,203,427 of JARQAD010000010.1, forward strand.
AACAAATAGCAAAAAATTTCAAAAAATCATAAGAATACCATTTTGGCTTCATTTTAAGCAAAAATAGGTTGAGAAATGCCCAGAAAGAGACAGAAAATAAAAATTACTGTTCTGTTCCGTTCCTACACGAAACGTAATAGAAAATTCGAAAAAAATATCAAAAAAATTCAAAAAATTATAAAATACTATTATGGCTTCATTTCAAGCCAAAATAAGTTGGGAAACACTGAGAAAGAGAGAAAATAAAAACTATCGTTCTGTTCCGTTCCAACCTGACGCGTAATAGAAAATTCCAAAAACATAGGAAAAAATTTAAAAAAATCAAAAAAATACCATAGTGGGTTAATTTAAAGCCAAAAAAGGTTGGAAAAGGCCGGGAAAGACGGAAAACAAAAATTATCGTTCCGTTTCGTTCCTACCCGATGCGTAATAGAAAATTCCAAAAAAATAGAGAAAAAATTCCGAAAATTTAAAAATACCATCGTGGGTTCATTTCAAGCCATAATAGGTTGGAATAAACTGAGACGAGGGGAAAATAAAAATTATCATTCCGTTTCGTTCCAACCCGACGCGTCATAGAAAATTCATAAAAACTTGCAAAAAAATTCAAAAAATTTAAAAAATACAGTTATGGCTTCTTTTGAAGCAAAAATTGGTTGCAACAGGCCGAGAATGAGAGAAAATAAAAATTATCGTTTCGTTTCGTTCCTACCCAACGCGTAATAGAAAATTCCAAACAAATAGCAAAAAAATTCAAAAAATCATAATAATATCATTTTGGCTTCATTTTAAGCAAAAATAGGTTGAGAAATGCCCAGAAAGAGAATGAAAATAAAAATTATTGTTCTGTTCCGTTCCTACACGAAACGTAATAGAAAATTCCAAAAAAATAACAAAAAAATTCAAAAAATTATAAAATAAGTGGGGAAACGCTGAGAAAGAGAGAGAATAAAAACTATCGTCCTGTTCCGTTCCAACCTGACATGTAATAGAAAATTCCAAAAAAATAGGAAAAAATTTTAAAAAATACCATTGTGGCTTCATTTAAAGCCAAAAAAGGTTGGAAAAGGCCGAGAAAGACGGAAAACAAAAATTATCGTTCCGTTTCGTTCCTACCCGTCGCGCAATAGAAAATTAAAAAAAAAATAGAAAAAAATTTCTGAAAATTAAAAAATACCATTATCGCTTCATTTCCAGCCATAATAGGTTGGAATAGACCAAGAAACAGGGAAAATAAAAATAATCATTCCGTTTCGTTCCAACCCGACGCGTCATAGAAAATTCAAAAAAAATTGCAAAAAAATTCCAAAAATTAAAAAAATACAGTTTTGGCTTCTTTTGAAGCAAAAATTGGTTGGAAAAGGCCGAGAATGAGAGAAAATAAAAATTATCGTTTCGTTTCGTTCCTACCCAACGCGTAATAAAAAATTCCCAACAAATAGCAAAAAATTTCAAAAAATCATAAGAATACCATTTTGGCTTCATTTTAAGCAAAAATAGGTTGAGAAATGCCCAGAAAGAGACAGAAAATAAAAATTACTGTTCTGTTCCGTTCCTACACGAAACGTAATAGAAAATTCGAAAAAAATATCAAAAAAATTCAAAAAATTATAAAATACTATTATGGCTTCATTTCAAGCCAAAATAAGTTGGGAAACACTGAGAAAGAGAGAAAATAAAAACTATCGTTCTGTTCCGTTCCAACCTGACGCGTAATAGAAAATTCCAAAAACATAGGAAAAAATTTAAAAAAATCAAAAAAATACCATAGTGGGTTAATTTAAAGCCAAAAAAGGTTGGAAAAGGCCGGGAAAGACGGAAAACAAAAATTATCGTTCCGTTTCGTTCCTACCCGATGCGTAATAGAAAATTCCAAAAAAATAGAGAAAAAATTCCGAAAATTTAAAAATACCATCGTGGGTTCATTTCAAGCCATAATAGGTTGGAATAAACTGAGACGAGGGGAAAATAAAAATTATCATTCCGTTTCGTTCCAACCCGACGCGTCATAGAAAATTCATAAAAACTTGCAAAAAAATTCAAAAAATTTAAAAAATACAGTTATGGCTTCTTTTGAAGCAAAAATTGGTTGCAACAGGCCGAGAATGAGAGAAAATAAAAATTATCGTTTCGTTTCGTTCCTACCCAACGCGTAATAGAAAATTCCAAACAAATAGCAAAAAAATTCAAAAAATCATAATAATATCATTTTGGCTTCATTTTAAGCAAAAATAGGTTGAGAAATGCCCAGAAAGAGAATGAAAATAAAAATTATTGTTCTGTTCCGTTCCTACACGAAACGTAATAGAAAATTCCAAAAAAATAACAAAAAAATTCAAAAAATTATAAAATAAGTGGGGAAACGCTGAGAAAGAGAGAGAATAAAAACTATCGTCCTGTTCCGTTCCAACCTGACATGTAATAGAAAATTCCAAAAAAATAGGAAAAAATTTTAAAAAATACCATTGTGGCTTCATTTAAAGCCAAAAAAGGTTGGAAAAGGCCGAGAAAGACGGAAAACAAAAATTATCGTTCCGTTTCGTTCCTACCCGTCGCGCAATAGAAAATTAAAAAAAAAATAGAAAAAAATTTCTGAAAATTAAAAAATACCATTATCGCTTCATTTCCAGCCATAATAGGTTGGAATAGACCAAGACACAGGGAAAATAAAAATAATCATTCCGTTTCGTTCCAACCCGACGCGTCATAGAAAATTCAAAAAAAATTGCAAAAAAATTCCAAAAATTAAAAAAATACAGTTATGGCTTCTTTTGAAGCAAAAATTGGTTGGAAAAGGCCGAGAATGAGAGAAAATAAAAATTATCGTTTCGTTTCGTTCCTACCCAACGCGTAATAGAAAATTCCAAACAAATAGCAAAAAATTTCAAAAAATCATAAGAATACCATTTTGGCTTCATTTTAAGCAAAAATAGGTTGAGAAATGCCCAGAAAGAGACAGAAAATAAAAATTATTGTTCTGTTCCGTTCCTACACGAAACGTAATGGAAAATTCCAAAAAAATATCAAAAAAATTAAAAAAATTATAAAATACTATTATTTCAAGCCAAAATAGGGGGGGAAACGCTGTGAAAGAGAGTGAAAAAAAACAATCGTTCTGTTCCGTTCCAACCTGACACGTAATAGAAAATTCCAAAAAAATAGGAAAAAATCTAAAAAAATACCATTGTGGCTTCATTTAAAGCCAAAAAAGGTTGGAAAATGCCGAGAAAGATGGAAAACAAAAATTATCGTTCCGTTTCGTTCCTACCCGTCGCGTAATAGAAAATTAAAAAAAAATAGAAAAAAAATTCTGAAAATTCAAAAATACCATTATCGCTTCATTTCCAGCCATAATAGGTTGGAATAGACCAAGAAACAGGGAAAATAAAAATTATCATTCCGTTTCGTTCCAACCCGACGCGTCATAGAAAATTCATAAAAAATTGCAAAAAAATTAAAAAAATACAGTTATGGCTTCTTTTGAAGCAAAAATTGGTTGGAAAAGGCCGAGACTGAGAGAAAATAAAAATTATCGTTTCGTTTCGTTCCTACCCAACGCGTAATAGAAAATTCCAAACAAATAGCAAAAAAATTCAAAAAATCATAATAATATCGTTTTGGCTTCATTTTAAGCAAAAATAGGTTGAGAAATGCCCAGAAAGAGAATGAAAATAAAAATTATTGTTCTGTTCCGTTCCTACACGAAACGTAATAGAAAATTCCAAAAAAATAACAAAAAAATTCAAAAAATTATAAAATAAGTGGGGAAACGCTGAGAAAGAGAGAGAATAAAAACTATCGTTCTGTTCCGTTCCAACCTGACACGTAATAGAAAATTCCAAAAAAATAGGAAAAAATCTAAAAAAATACTATTGTGGCTTCATTTAAAGCCGAAAAAGGTTGGAAAATGCCGAGAAAGATGGAAAACAAAAATTATCGTTCCGTTTCGTTCCTACCCGTCGCGTAATAGAAAATTAAAAAAAAATAGAAAAAAAATTCTGAAAATTCAAAAATACCATTATCGCTTCATTTCCAGCCATAATAGGTTGGAATAGACCAAGAAAGAGGGAAAATAAAAATAATCATTCCGTTTCGTTCCAACCCGACGCGTCATTGAAAATTCATAAAAAATTGTAAAAAAATTCCAAAAATTAAAAAAATACAGTTATGGCTTCTTTTGAAGCAAAAATTGGTTGGAAAAGGCCGAGAATGAGAGAAAATAAAAATTATCATTTCGTTTCGTTCCTACCCAACGCGTAATTGAAAATTCCAAACAAATAGCAAAAAATTTCAAAAAATCATAAGAATACCATTTTGGCTTCATTTTAAGCAAAAATAGGTTGAGAAATGCCCAGAAAGAGACAGAAAATAAAAATTATTGTTCTGCTCCGTTCCTACACGAAACGTAATAGAAAATTCCAAAAAAATATCAAAAAAATTAAAAAAATTATAAAATACTATTATTCAAGCAAAAATAGAGGGGGAAACGCTGTGAAAGAGAGTGAAAAAAAACAATCGTTCTGTTCCGTTCCAACCTGACACGTAATAGAAAATTCCAAAAAAATAGGAAAAAATTTAAAAAAATACCATTGTGGCTTCATTTAAAGCCAAAAAAGGTTGGAAAATGCCGAGAAAGATGGAAAACAAAAATTATCGTTCCGTTTCGTTCCTACCCGTCGCGTAATAGAAAATTAAAAAAAAAATAGAAAAAAAATTCTGAAAATTCAAAAATACCATTATCGCTTCATTTCCAGCCATAATAGGTTGGAATAGACCAAGAAACAGGGAAAATAAAAATTATCATTCCGTTTCGTTCCAACCCGACGCGTCATAGAAAATTCATAAAAAATTGCAAAAAAATTAAAAAAATACAGTTATGGCTTCTTTTGAAGCAAAAATTGGTTGGAAAAGGCCGAGACTGAGAGAAAATAAAAATTATCGTTTCGTTTCGTTCCTACCCAACGCGTAATAGAAAATTCCAAACAAATAGCAAAAAAATTCAAGAAATCATAATAATACCATTTTGGCTTCATTTTAAGCAAAAATAGGTTGAGAAATGCCCAGAAAGAGAATGAAAATAAAAATTATTGTTCTGTTCCGTTCCTACACGAAACGTAATAGAAAATTCCAAAAAAATAACAAAAAAAATCAAAAAATTATAAAATAAGTGGGGAAACGCTGAGAAAGAGAGAGAATAAAAACTATCGTCCTGTTCCGTTCCAACCTGACATGTAATAGAAAATTCCAAAAAAATAGGAAAAAATTTTAAAAAATACCATTGTGGCTTCATTTAAAGCCAAAAAAGGTTGGAAAAGGCCGAGAAAGACGGAAAACAAAAATTATCGTTCCGTTTCGTTCCTACCCGTCGCGTAATAGAAAATTAAAAAAAAAATAGAAAAAAAATTCTGAAAATTCAAAAATACCATTATCGCTTCATTTCCAGCCATAATAGGTTGGAATAGACCAAGAAACAGGGAAAATAAAAATAATCATTCCGTTTCGTTCCAACCCGACGCGTCATAGAAAATTCAAAAAAAATTGCAAAAAAATTCCAAAAATTAAAAAAATACAGTTTTGGCTTCTTTTGAAGCAAAAATTGGTTGGAAAAGGCCGAGAATGAGAGAAAATAAAAATTATCGTTTCGTTTCGTTCCTACCCAACGCGTAATAAAAAATTCCCAACAAATAGCAAAAAATTTCAAAAAATCATAAGAATACCATTTTGGCTTCATTTTAAGCAAAAATAGGTTGAGAAATGCCCAGAAAGAGACAGAAAATAAAAATTACTGTTCTGTTCCGTTCCTACACGAAACGTAATAGAAAATTCGAAAAAAATATCAAAAAAATTCAAAAAATTATAAAATACTATTATGGCTTCATTTCAAGCCAAAATAAGTTGGGAAACACTGAGAAAGAGAGAAAATAAAAACTATCGTTCTGTTCCGTTCCAACCTGACGCGTAATAGAAAATTCCAAAAACATAGGAAAAAATTTAAAAAAATCAAAAAAATACCATAGTGGGTTAATTTAAAGCCAAAAAAGGTTGGAAAAGGCCGGGAAAGACGGAAAACAAAAATTATCGTTCCGTTTCGTTCCTACCCGATGCGTAATAGAAAATTCCAAAAAAATAGAGAAAAAATTCCGAAAATTTAAAAATACCATCGTGGGTTCATTTCAAGCCATAATAGGTTGGAATAAACTGAAACGAGGGGAAAATAAAAATTATCATTCCGTTTCGTTCCAACCCGACGCGTCATAGAAAATTCATAAAAACTTGCAAAAAAATTCAAAAAATTTAAAAAATACAGTTATGGCTTCTTTTGAAGCAAAAATTGGTTGCAACAGGCCGAGAATGAGAGAAAATAAAAATTATCGTTTCGTTTCGTTCCTACCCAACGCGTAATAGAAAATTCCAAACAAATAGCAAAAAAATTCAAAAAATCATAATAATATCATTTTGGCTTCATTTTAAGCAAAAATAGGTTGAGAAATGCCCAGAAAGAGAATGAAAATAAAAATTATTGTTCTGTTCCGTTCCTACACGAAACGTAATAGAAAATTCCAAAAAAATAACAAAAAAATTCAAAAAATTATAAAATAAGTGGGGAAACGCTGAGAAAGAGAGAGAATAAAAACTATCGTCCTGTTCCGTTCCAACCTGACATGTAATAGAAAATTCCAAAAAAATAGGAAAAAATTTTAAAAAATACCATTGTGGCTTCATTTAAAGCCAAAAAAGGTTGGAAAAGGCCGAGAAAGACGGAAAACAAAAATTATCGTTCCGTTTCGTTCCTACCCGTCGCGCAATAGAAAATTAAAAAAAAAATAGAAAAAAATTTCTGAAAATTAAAAAATACCATTATCGCTTCATTTCCAGCCATAATAGGTTGGAATAGACCAAGAAACAGGGAAAATAAAAATAATCATTCCGTTTCGTTCCAACCCGACGCGTCATAGAAAATTCAAAAAAAATTGCAAAAAAATTCCAAAAATTAAAAAAATACAGTTATGGCTTCTTTTGAAGCAAAAATTGGTTGGAAAAGGCCGAGAATGAGAGAAAATAAAAATTATCGTTTCGTTTCGTTCCTACCCAACGCGTAATAGAAAATTCCAAACAAATAGCAAAAAATTTCAAAAAATCATAAGAATACCATTTTGGCTTCATTTTAAGCAAAAATAGGTTGAGAAATGCCCAGAAAGAGACAGAAAATAAAAATTATTGTTCTGTTCCGTTCCTACACGAAACGTAATGGAAAATTCCAAAAAAATATCAAAAAAATTAAAAAAATTATAAAATACTATTATTTCAAGCCAAAATAGGGGGGGAAACGCTGTGAAAGAGAGTGAAAAAAAACAATCGTTCTGTTCCGTTCCAACCTGACACGTAATAGAAAATTCCAAAAAAATAGGAAAAAATCTAAAAAAATACCATTGTGGCTTCATTTAAAGCCAAAAAAGGTTGGAAAATGCCGAGAAAGATGGAAAACAAAAATTATCGTTCCGTTTCGTTCCTACCCGTCGCGTAATAGAAAATTAAAAAAAAATAGAAAAAAAATTCTGAAAATTCAAAAATACCATTATCGCATCATTTCCAGACATAATAGGTTGGAATAGACCAAGAAACAGGGAAAATAAAAATTATCATTCCGTTTCGTTCCAACCCGACGCGTCATAGAAAATTCATAAAAAATTGCAAAAAAATTAAAAAAATACAGTTATGGCTTCTTTTGAAGCAAAAATTGGTTGGAAAAGGCCGAGACTGAGAGAAAATAAAAATTATCGTTTCGTTTCGTTCCTACCCAACGCGTAATAGAAAATTCCAAACAAATAGCAAAAAAATTCAAAAAATCATAATAATATCATTTTGGCTTCATTTTAAGCAAAAATAGGTTGAGAAATGCCCAGAAAGAGAATGAAAATAAAAATTATTGTTCTGTTCCGTTCCTACACGAAACGTAATAGAAAATTCCAAAAAAATAACAAAAAAATTCAAAAAATTATAAAATAAGTGGGGAAACGCTGAGAAAGAGAGAGAATAAAAACTATCGTTCTGTTCCGTTCCAACCTGACACGTAATAGAAAATTCCAAAAAAATAGGAAAAAATCTAAAAAAATACTATTGTGGCTTCATTTAAAGCCGAAAAAGGTTGGAAAATGCCGAGAAAGATGGAAAACAAAAATTATCGTTCCGTTTCGTTCCTACCCGTCGCGTAATAGAAAATTAAAAAAAAATAGAAAAAAAATTCTGAAAATTCAAAAATACCATTATCGCTTCATTTCCAGCCATAATAGGTTGGAATAGACCAAGAAACAGGGAAAATAAAAATAATCATTCCGTTTCGTTCCAACCCGACGCGTCATTGAAAATTCATAAAAAATTGTAAAAAAATTCCAAAAATTAAAAAAATACAGTTATGGCTTCTTTTGAAGCAAAAATTGGTTGGAAAAGGCCGAGAATGAGAGAAAATAAAAATTATCATTTCGTTTCGTTCCTACCCAACGCGTAATTGAAAATTCCAAACAAATAGCAAAAAATTTCAAAAAATCATAAGAATACCATTTTGGCTTCATTTTAAGCAAAAATAGGTTGAGAAATGCCCAGAAAGAGACAGAAAATAAAAATTATTGTTCTGCTCCGTTCCTACACGAAACGTAATAGAAAATTCCAAAAAAATATCAAAAAAATTAAAAAAATTATAAAATACTATTATTCAAGCAAAAATAGAGGGGGAAACGCTGTGAAAGAGAGTGAAAAAAAACAATCGTTCTGTTCCGTTCCAACCTGACACGTAATAGAAAATTCCAAAAAAATAGGAAAAAATTTAAAAAAATACCATTGTGGCTTCATTTAAAGCCAAAAAAGGTTGGAAAATGCCGAGAAAGATGGAAAACAAAAATTATCGTTCCGTTTCGTTCCTACCCGTCGCGTAATAGAAAATTAAAAAAAAATAGAAAAAAAATTCTGAAACTTCAAAAATACCATTATCGCTTCAGTTCCAGCCATAATAGGTTGGAATAGACCAAGAAACAGGGAAAATAAAAATTATCATTCCGTTTCGTTCCAACCCGACGCGTCATAGAAAATTCATAAAAAATTGCAAAAAAATTAAAAAAATACAGTTATGGCTTCTTTTGAAGCAAAAATTGGTTGGAAAAGGCCGAGACTGAGAGAAAATAAAAATTATCGTTTCGTTTCGTTCCTACCCAACGCGTAATAGAAAATTCCAAACAAATAGCAAAAAAATTCAAGAAATCATAATAATACCATTTTGGCTTCATTTTAAGCAAAAATAGGTTGAGAAATGCCCAGAAAGAGAATGAAAATAAAAATTATTGTTCTGTTCCGTTCCTACACGAAACGTAATAGAAAATTCCAAAAAAATAACAAAAAAAATCAAAAAATTATAAAATAAGTGGGGAAACGCTGAGAAAGAGAGAGAATAAAAACTATCGTCCTGTTCCGTTCCAACCTGACATGTAATAGAAAATTCCAAAAAAATAGGAAAAAATTTTAAAAAATACCATTGTGGCTTCATTTAAAGCCAAAAAAGGTTGGAAAAGGCCGAGAAAGACGGAAAACAAAAATTATCGTTCCGTTTCGTTCCTACCCGTCGCGTAATAGAAAATTAAAAAAAAAATAGAAAAAAAATTCTGAAAATTCAAAAATACCATTATCGCTTCATTTCCAGCCATAATAGGTTGGAATAGACCAAGAAACAGGGAAAATAAAAATAATCATTCCGTTTCGTTCCAACCCGACGCGTCATAGAAAATTCAAAAAAAATTGCAAAAAAATTCCAAAAATTAAAAAAATACAGTTTTGGCTTCTTTTGAAGCAAAAATTGGTTGGAAAAGGCCGAGAATGAGAGAAAATAAAAATTATCGTTTCGTTTCGTTCCTACCCAACTCGTAATAAAAAATTCCCAACAAATAGCAAAAAATTTCAAAAAATCATAAGAATACCATTTTGGCTTCATTTTAAGCAAAAATAGGTTGAGAAATGCCCAGAAAGAGACAGAAAATAAAAATTATTGTTCTGTTCCGTTCCTACACGAAACGTAATGGAAAATTCCAAAAAAATATCAAAAAAATTCAAAAAATTATAAAATACTATTATTTCAAGCCAAAATAGGGGGGGAAACGCTGTGAAAGAGAGTGAAAAAAAACAATCGTTCTGTTCCGTTCCAACCTGACACGTAATAGAAAATTCCAAAAAAATAGGAAAAAATCTAAAAAAATACTATTGTGGCTTCATTTAAAGCCGAAAAAGGTTGGAAAATGCCGAGAAAGATGGAAAACAAAAATTATCGTTCCGTTTCGTTCCTACCCGTCGCGTAATAGAAAATTAAAAAAAAATAGAAAAAAAATTCTGAAAATTCAAAAATACCATTATCGCTTCATTTCCAGCCATAATAGGTTGGAATAGACCAAGAAACAGGGAAAATAAAAATAATCATTCCGTTTCGTTCCAACCCGACGCGTCATTGAAAATTCATAAAAAATTGTAAAAAAATTCCAAAAATTAAAAAAATACAGTTATGGCTTCTTTTGAAGCAAAAATTGGTTGGAAAAGGCCGAGAATGAGAGAAAATAAAAATTATCATTTCGTTTCGTTCCTACCCAACGCGTAATTGAAAATTCCAAACAAATAGCAAAAAATTTCAAAAAATCATAAGAATACCATTTTGGCTTCATTTTAAGCAAAAATAGGTTGAGAAATGCCCAGAAAGAGACAGAAAATAAAAATTATTGTTCTGCTCCGTTCCTACACGAAACGTAATAGAAAATTCCAAAAAAATATCAAAAAAATTAAAAAAATTATAAAATACTATTATTCAAGCAAAAATAGAGGGGGAAACGCTGTGAAAGAGAGTGAAAAAAAACAATCGTTCTGTTCCGTTCCAACCTGACACGTAATAGAAAATTCCAAAAAAATAGGAAAAAATTTAAAAAAATACCATTGTGGCTTCATTTAAAGCCAAAAAAGGTTGGAAAATGCCGAGAAAGATGGAAAACAAAAATTATCGTTCCGTTTCGTTCCTACCCGTCGCGTAATAGAAAATTAAAAAAAAATAGAAAACAAATTCTGAAAATTCAAAAATACCATTATCGCTTCATTTCCAGCCATAATAGGTTGGAATAGACCAAGAAACAGGGAAAATAAAAATTATCATTCCGTTTCGTTCCAACCCGACGCGTCATAGAAAATTCATAAAAAATTGCAAAAAAATTAAAAAAATACAGTTATGGCTTCTTTTGAAGCAAAAATTGGTTGGAAAAGGCCGAGACTGAGAGAAAATAAAAATTATCGTTTCGTTTCGTTCCTACCCAACGCGTAATAGAAAATTCCAAACAAATAGCAAAAAAATTCAAAAAATCATAATAATACCATTTTGGCTTCATTTTAAGCGAAAATAGGTTGAGAAATGCCCAGAAAGAGAATGAAAATAAAAATTATTGTTCTGTTCCGTTCCTACACGAAACGTAATAGAAAATTCCAAAAAAATAACAAAAAAAATCAAAAAATTATAAAATAAGTCGGGAAACGCTGAGAAAGAGAGAGAATAAAAACTATCGTCCTGTTCCGTTCCAACCTGACATGTAATAGAAAATTCCAAAAAAATAGGAAAAAATTTTAAAAAATACCATTGTGGCTTCATTTAAAGCCAAAAAAGGTTGGAAAAGGCCGAGAAAGACGGAAAACAAAAATTATCGTTCCGTTTCGTTCCTACCCGTCGCGTAATAGAAAATTAAAAAAAAAATAGAAAAAAAATTCTGAAAATTCAAAAATACCATTATCGCTTCATTTCCAGCCATAATAGGTTGGAATAGACCAAGAAACAGGGAAAATAAAAATAATCATTCCGTTTCGTTCCAACCCGACGCGTCATAGAAAATTCAAAAAAAATTGCAAAAAAATTCCAAAAATTAAAAAAATACAGTTTTGGCTTCTTTTGAAGCAAAAATTGGTTGGAAAAGGCCGAGAATGAGAGAAAATAAAAATTATCGTTTCGTTTCGTTCCTACCCAACTCGTAATAAAAAATTCCCAACAAATAGCAAAAAATTTCAAAAAATCATAAGAATACCATTTTGGCTTCATTTTAAGCAAAAATAGGTTGAGAAATGCCCAGAAAGAGACAGAAAATAAAAATTACTGTTCTGTTCCGTTCCTACACGAAACGTAATAGAAAATTCGAAAAAAATATCAAAAAAATTCAAAAAATTATAAAATACTATTATGGCTTCATTTCAAGCCAAAATAAGTTGGGAAACACTGAGAAAGAGAGAAAATAAAAACTATCGTTCTATTCCGTTCCAACCTGACGCGTAATAGAAAATTCCAAAAACATAGGAAAAAATTTAAAAAAATCAAAAAAATACCATAGTGGGTTAATTTAAAGCCAAAAAAGGTTGGAAAAGGCCGGGAAAGACGGAAAACAAAAATTATCGTTCTGTTTCGTTCCTACCCGATGCGTAATAGAAAATTCCAAAAAAATAGAGAAAAAATTCCGAAAATTTAAAAATACCATCGTGGGTTCATTTCAAGCCATAATAGGTTGGAATAAACTGAGACGAGGGGAAAATAAAAATTATCATTCCGTTTCGTTCCAACCCGACGCGTCATAGAAAATTCATAAAAAATTGCAAAAAAATTCAAAAAATTTAAAAAATACAGTTATGGCTTCTTTTGAAACAAAAATTGGTTGCAACAGGCCGAGAATGAGAGAAAATAAAAATTATCGTTTCGTTTCGTTCCTACCCAACGCGTAATAGAAAATTCCAAACAAATAGCAAAAAAATTCAAAAAATCATAATAATACCATTTTGGCTTCATTTTAAGCAAAAATAGGTTGAGAAATGCCCAGAAAGAGAATGAAAATAAAAATTATTGTTCTGTTCCGTTCCAACACGAAACGTAATAGAAAATTCCAAAAAAATAACAAAAAAATTCAAAAAATTATAAAATAAGTGGGGAAACGCTGAGAAAGAGAGAGAATAAAAACTATCGTCCTGTTCCGTTCCAACCTGACATGTAATAGAAAATTCCAAAAAAATAGGAAAAAATTTTAAAAAATACCATTGTGGCTTCATTTAAAGCCAAAAAAGGTTGGAAAAGGCCGAGAAAGACGGAAAACAAAAATTATCGTTCCGTTTCGTTCCTACCCGTCGCGCAATAGAAAATTAAAAAAAAAAATAGAGAAAAATTTCTGAAAATTAAAAAATACCATTATCGCTTCATTTCCAGCCATAATAGGTTGGAATAGACCAAGAAACAGGGAAAATAAAAATAATCATTCGGTTTCGTTCCAACCCGACGCGTCATAGAAAATTCATAAAAAATTGCAAAAAAATTCCAAAAATTAAAAAAATACAGTTATGGCTTCTTTTGAAGCAAAAATTGGTTGGAAAAGGCCGAGAATGAGAGAAAATAAAAATTATCGTTCCGTTTCGTTCCTACCCGTTGCGTAATAGAAAATTAAAAAAAAAATAGAAAAAAAATTATGAAAATTCAAAAATACCATTATCGCTTCATTTCCAGCCATAATAGGTTGGAATAGACCAAGAAACAGGGAAAATAAAAATAATCATTCCGTTTCGTTCCAACCTGACGCGTCATAGAAAATTCATAAAAAATAGCAAAAAAATTCCAAAAATTAAAAAAATACAGTTTTGGCTTCGTTTGAAGCAAAAATTGGTTGGAAAAGGCTGAGAATAAGAGAAAATAAAAATTATCGTTTCGTTTCGTTCCTACCCAACGCGTAATAAAAAATTCCAAACAAATAGCAAAAAATTTCAAAAAATCATAAGAATACCATTTTGGCTTCAGTTTAAGCAAAAATAGGTTGAGAAATACCCAGAAAGAGACAGAAAATAAAAATTACTGTTCTGTTCCGTTCCTACACGAAACGTAATAGAAAATTCCAAAAAAATATCAAAAAAATTCAAAAAATTATAAAATACTATTATGGCTTCATTTCAAGCCAAAATAGGGGGGGAAACGCTGTGAAAGAGGGGAAAAAAAACTATCGTTCTGTTCCGTTCCAAACTGACACGTAATAGAAAATTCCAAAAAAATAGGAAAAAATTTAAAAAAATACCATTGTGGCTTCATTTAAAGCCAAAAAAGGTTGGAAAATGCCGAGAAAGATGGAAAACAAAAATTATCGTTCCGTTTCGTTCTTACCCGACGCGTAATACAAAATTAAAAAAAAATTGCAAAAAAATTCAAAAAATGATAAAATACTATTATGGCTTCATTTGAAGCCAAAATAAGTAGGGAAACGCTGAGAAAGAGAGAAAATAAAAACTATCGTTCTGCTCCGTTCCAACCTGACGCGTAATAGAAAATTTCAAAAACATAGGAAAAAATTTAAAAAAATAAAAAAAATACCATAGTGGGTTAATTTAAAGCCAAAAAAGGTTGGAAAAGGCCGAGAAAGACGGAAAACAAAAATTATCGTTCCGTTTCGTTCCTACCCGATGCGTAATAGAAAATTCCAAAAAAATAGAGAAAAAATTCCGAAAATTTAAAAATACCATCGTGGCTTCATTTCAAGCCATAATAGGTTGGAATAAACTGAGACAAGGGGAAAATAAAAATTATCATTCCGTTTCGTTCCAACCCGACGCGTCATAGAAAATTCATAAAAAATTGCAAAAAAATTCCAAAAATTTAAAAAATACAGTTATGGCTTCTTTTGAAGCAAAAATTGGTTGCAACAGGCCGAGAATGTGAGAAAATAAAAATTATCGTTTCGTTTCGTTCCTGCCCAACGCGTAATAGAAAATTCCAAACAAATAGCAAAAAAATTCAAAAAATCATAATAATACCATTTTGGCTTCATTTTAAGCAAAAATAGGTTGAGAAATGCCCAGAAAGAGAAAGAAAATAAAAATTATTGTTCTGTTCCGTTCCTACACGAAACGTAATAGAAAATTCCAAAAAAATAACAAAAAAATTCAAAAAATTATAAAATATTATTATGGCTGCATTTCAAGACAAAATAAGTGGGGAAACACTGAGAAAGAGAGCGAATAAAAACTATCGTCCGGTTCCATTCCAACCTGACAAGTAATAGAAAATTCCAAAAAAATAAGAAAAAATTTAAAAAAATACAGTTGTGGCTTCATTTAAAGCCAAAAAAGGTTGGAAAAGGCCGAGAAAGACGGAAAACAAAAATTATCGTTCCGTTTCGTTCCTACCCGTCGCGTAATAGAAAATAAAAAAAAAAATAGAAAAAAAATTCTGAAAATTCAAAAATACCATTATCGCTTCATTTCCAGCCATAATAGGTTGGAATAGACCAAGAAACAGGGAAAATAAAAATAATCATTCCGTTTCGTTCCAACCCGACGCGTCATAGAAAATTCATAAAAAATTGCAAAAAAATTCCAAAAATTAAAAAAATACAGTTTTGGCTTCTTTTGAAGCAAAAATTGGTTGGAAAAGGCCGAGAATGAGAGAAAATAAAAATTATCGTTTCGTTTCGTTCCTACCCAACGCGTAATAAAAAATTCCAAACAAATAGCAAAAATTTCAAAAAATCATAATAATACCATTTTGGCTTCATTTTAAGGAAAAATAGGTTGAGAAATGCCCAGAAAGAGACAGAAAATAAAAATTATTGTTCTGTTCCGTTCCTACACGAAACGTAATATAAAATTCCAAAAAAATAACAAAAAAATTCAAAAAATTATAAAATAAGTGGGGAAACGCAGAGAAAGAGAGAGAATAAAAACTATCGTCCTGTTCCGTTCCAACCTGACATGTAATAGAAAATTCCAAAAAAATAGGAAAAAATTTTAAAAAATACCATTGTGGCTTCATTTAAAGCCAAAAAAGGTTGGAAAAGGCCGAGAAAGACGGAAAACAAAAATTATCGTTCCGTTTCGTTCCTACCCTTTGCGTAATAGAAAATTCCAAAAAAATAGAGAAAAAATTCCGAAAATTTAAAAATACCATCGTGGGTTCATTTCAAGCCATAATAGGTTGGAATAAACAGAGACGAGGGGAAAATAAAAATTATCATTCCGTTTCGTTCCAACCCGACGCGTCATAGAAAATTCATAAAAAATTGCAAAAAAATTCAAAAAATTTAAAAAATACAGTTATGGCTTCTTTTGAAGCAAAAATTGGTTGCAACAGGCCGAGAATGAGAGAAAATAAAAATTATCGTTTCGTTTCGTTCCTACCCAACGCGTAATAGAAAATTCCAAACAAATAGCAAAAAAATTCAAAAAATCATAATAATACCATTTTGGCTTCATTTTAAGCAAAAATAGGTTGAGAAATGCCCAGAAAGAGAAAGAAAATAAAAATTATTGTTCTGTTCCGTTCCTACACGAAACGTAATAGAAAATTCCAAAAAAATAACAAAAAAATTCAAAAAATTATAAAATATTATTATGGCTGCATTTCAAGACAAAATAAGTGGGGAAACGCTGAGAAAGAGAGCGAATAAAAACTATCGTCCTGTTCCATTCCAACCTGACAAGTAATAGAAAATTCCAAAAAAATAAGAAAAAATTTTAAAAAATACCATTGTGGCTTCATTTAAAGCCAAAAAAGGTTGGAAAAGGCCGAGAAAGACGGAAAACAAAAATTATCGTTCCGTTTCGTTCCTACCCGTCGCGTAATAGAAAATTAAAAAAAAAATAGAAAAAAAATTCTGAAAATTCAAAAATACCATTATCGCTTCATTTCCAGCCATAATAGGTTGGAATAGACTAAGAAACAGGGAAAATAAAAATAATCATTCCGTTTCGTTCCAACCCGACGCGTCATAGAAAATTCATAAAAAATTGCAAAAAAATTCCAAAAATTAAAAAAATACAGTTTTGGCTTCTTTTGAAGCAAAAATTGGTTGGAAAAGGCCGAGAATGAGAGAAAATAAAAATTATCGTTTTGTTTCGTTCCTACCCAACGCGTAATAAAAAATTCCAAACAAATAGCAAAAATTTCAAAAAATCATAATAATACCATTTTGGCTTCATTTTAAGGAAAAATAGGTTGAGAAATGCCCAGAAAGAGACAGAAAATAAAAATTATTGTTCTGTTCCGTTCCTACACGAAACGTAATATAAAATTCCAAAAAAATAACAAAAAAATTCAAAAAATTATAAAATAAGTGGGGAAACGCTGAGAAAGAGAGAGAATAAAAACTATCGTCCTGTTCCGTTCCAACCTGACATGTAATAGAAAATTCCAAAAAAATAGGAAAAAATTTTAAAAAATACCATTGTGGCTTCATTTAAAGCCAAAAAAGGTTGGAAAAGGCCGAGAAAGACGGAAAACAAAAATTATCGTTCCGTTTCGTTCCTACCCGTCGCGTAATAGAAAATTAAAAAAAAAATAGAAAAAAAATTCTGAAAATTCAAAAATACCATTATCGCTTCATTTCAAGCCATAATAGGTTGGAATAGACCAAGAAACAGGGAAAATAAAAATAATCATTCCGTTTCGTTCCAACCCGACGCGTCATAGAAAATTCATAAAAAATTGCAAAAAAATTCCAAAAATTAAAAAAATACAGTTTTGGCTTCTTTTGAAGCAAAAATTGGTTGGAAAAGGCCGAGAATGAGAGAAAATAAAAATTATCGTTTCGTTTCGTTCCTACCCAACGCGTAATAAAAAATTCCAAACAAATAGCAAAAAATTTCAAAAAATCATAAGAATACCATTTTGGCTTCATTTTAAGCAAAAATAGGTTGAGAAATACCCAGAAAGAGACAGAAAATAAAAATTATTGTTCTGTTCCGTTCCTACACGAAACGTAATAGAAAATTCCAAAAAAATATCAAAAAAATTCAAAAAATTATAAAATACTATTATGGCTTCATTTCAAGCCAAAATAGGGGGGGAAACGCTGTGAAAGAGAGGGAAAAAAAACTATCGTTCTGTTCCGTTCCAAACTGACACGTAATGGAAAATTCCAAAAAAATAGGAAAAAATTTAAAAAAATACCATTGTGGCTTCATTTAAAGCCAAAAAAGGTTGGAAAAGGCCGAGAAAGACGGAAAACAAAAATTATCGTTCCGTTTCGTTCCTACCCGTCGCGTAATAGAAAATTAAAAAAAAAATAGAAAAAAAATTCTGAAAATTCAAAAATACCATTATCGCTTCATTTCCAGCCATAATAGGTTGGAATAGACCAAGAAACAGGGAAAATAAAAATAATCATTCCGTTTCGTTCCAACCCGACGCGTCATAGAAAATTCATAAAAAATTGCAAAAAAATTCCAAAAATTAAAAAAATACAGTTTTGGCTTCTTTTGAAGCAAAAATTGGTTGGAAAAGGCCGAGAATGAGAGAAAATAAAAATTATCGTTTCGTTTCGTTCCTACCCAACGCGTAATAAAAAATTCCAAACAAATAGCAAAAAATTTCAAAAAATCATAATAATACCATTTTGGCTTCAGTTTAATCAAAAATAGGTTGAGAAATACCCAGAAAGAGACAGAAAATAAAAATTATTGTTCTGTTCCGTTCCTACACAAAACGTAATAGAAAATTCCAAAAAAATATCAAAAAAATTCAAAAAATGATAAAATACTATTATGGCTTCATTTCAAGCCAAAATAGGGGGGGAAACGCTGTGAAAGAGGGGAAAAAAAACTATCGTTCTGTTCCGTTCCAAACTGACACGTAATAGAAAATTCCAAAAAAATAGGAAAAAATTTAAAAAAATACCATTGTGGCTTCATTTAAAGCCAAAAAAGGTTGGAAAATGCCGAGAAAGATGGAAAACAAAAATTATCGTTCCGTTTCGTTCCTACCCAACGCGTAATAGAAAATTCCAAACAAATAGCGAAAAAATTCAAAAAATCATAATAATACCATTTTGGCTTCATTTTAAGCAAAAATAGGTTGAGAAATGCCTAGAAAGAGAAAGAAAATAAAAATTATTGTTCTGTTCCGTTCCTACACGAAACGTAATAGAAAATTCCAAAAAAATAACAAAAAAATTCAAAAAATTATAAAATATTATTATGGCTGCATTTCAAGACAAAATAAGTGGGGAAACGCTGAGAAAGAGAGCGAATAAAAACTATCGTCCTGTTCCATTCCAACCTGACAAGTAATAGAAAATTCCAAAAAAATAAGAAAAAATTTAAAAAAATACCATTGTGGCTTCATTTAAAGCCAAAAAAGGTTGGAAAAGGCCGAGAAAGACGGAAAACAAAAATTATCGTTCCGTTTCGTTCCTACCCGTCGCGTAATAGAAAATTAAAAAAAAAATAGAAAAAAAATTCTGAAAATTCAAAAATACCATTATCGCTTCATTTCCAGCCATAATAGGTTGGAATAGACCAAGAAACAGGGAAAATAAAAATAATCATTCCGTTTCGTTCCAACCCGACGCGTCATAGAAAATTCATAAAAAATTACAAAAAAATTCCAAAAATTAAAAAAATACAGTTTTGGCTTCTTTTGAAGCAAAAATTGGTTGGAAAAGGCCGAGAATGAGAGAAAATAAAAATTATCGTTTCGTTTCGTTCCTACCCAACGCGTAATAAAAAATTCCAAACAAATAGCAAAAAATTTCAAAAAATCATAATAATACCATTTTGGCTTCAGTTTAATCAAAAATAGGTTGAGAAATACCCAGAAAGAGACAGAAAATAAAAATTATTGTTCTGTTCCGTTCCTACACAAAACGTAATAGAAAATTCCAAAAAAATATCAAAAAAATTCAAAAAATGATAAAATACTATTATGGCTTCATTTCAAGCCAAAATAGGGGGGGAAACGCTGTGAAAGAGGGGAAAAAAAACTATCGTTCTGTTCCGTTCCAAACTGACACGTAATAGAAAATTCCAAAAAAATAGGAAAAAATTTAAAAAAATACCATTGTGGCTTCATTTAAAGCCAAAAAAGGTTGGAAAATGCCGAGAAAGATGGAAAACAAAAATTATGGTTCCGTTTCGTTCTTACCCGACGCGTAATACAAAATTAAAAAAAAATTGCAAAAAAATTCAAAAATTTATAAAATACTATTATGGCTTCATTTCAAGCCAAAATAAGTAGGGAAACACTGAGAAAGAGAGAAAATAAAAACTATCGTTCTGCTCCGTTCCAACCTGACGCGTAATGGAAAATTCCAAAAATATAGGAAAAAATTTAAAAAAATAAAAAAAATACCATAGTGGGTTCATTTAAAGCCAAAATAGGTTGGGAAAGGCCGAGAAAGTCGGAAGACAAAAATTATCGTTCCGTTTCGTTCCTACCCGTCGCGTAATAGAAAATTAAAAAAAAAAAGAAAAAAAATTCTGAAAATTCAAAAATTCCATTATCGCTTCATTTCCAGCCATAATAGGTTGGAATAGACCAAGAAACAGGGAAAATAAAAATAATCATTCCGTTTCGTTCCAGCCCGACGCGTCATAAAAAATTCATAAAAAATTACAAAAAAATTCCAAAAATTAAAAAAATACAGTTATGGCTTCTTTTGAAGCAAAAATTGGTTGGAAAAGAGCGAGAATGAGAGAAAATAAAAATTATCGTTTCGTTTCGTTCCTACCCAACGCATAATAAAAAATTCCAAACAAATAGCCAAAAATTTCAAAAAATCATAAGAATACCATTTTGGCTTCATTTTAAGCAAAAATAGGTTGAGAAATGCCCAGAAAGAGACAGAAAATAAAAATTATTGTTCTGTTCCGTTCCTACACGAAACGTAATAGAAAATTCCAAAAAAATATCAAAAAAATTCAAAAAATTATAAAATACGATTATGGCTTCATTTCAAGCCAAAATAGGGGGGGGAACGCTGTGAAAGAGAGAAAATAAAAACTATCGTTCTGCTCCGTTCCAACCTGACGCGTAATAGAAAATTCCAAAAACATAGGAAAAAATTTAAAAAAATCAAAAAAATACCATAGTGGGTTCATTTAAAGCCAAAACTATAGTTCTGTTCCGTTCCAACCCGACACGTAATAGAAAATTCCAAAAAAATAAGAAAAAATCTAAAAAAATACCATTGTGGCTTCATTTAAAGCAAAAAAAGGTTGGAAAAGGCCGAGAAAGACGGAAAACAAAAATTATCGTTCCGTTTCGTTCCTACCCGTCGCGTAATAGAAAATTAAAAAAAAATTGCAAAAAAATTCTGAAAATTCAAAAATACCATTATCGCTTCATTTCCAGCCATAATAGGTTGGAATAGACCAAGAAACAGGGAAAATAAAAATAATCATTCCGTTTCGTTCCAACCCGACGCGTCATAGAAAATTCATAAAAAATTACAAAAAAATTCCAAAAATTAAAAAAATACAGTTATGGCTTCTTTTGAAGCAAAAATTGGTTGGAAAAGGTCGAGAATGAGAGAAAATAAAAATTATCGTTTCGTTTCGTTCCTACCCAACGCGTAATAAAAAATTCCAAACAAATAGCAAAAAATTTCAAAAAATCATAAGAATACCATTTTGGCTTCATTTTAAGCAAAAATAGGTTGAGAAATGCCCAGAAAGAGACAGAAAATAAAAATTATTGTTTTGTTCCGTTCCTACACGAAACGTAATAGAAAATTCCAAAAAAATATCAAAAAAATTCAAAAAATTATAAAATACTATTATGGCTTCATTTCAAGCCAAAATAGGGGGGGAAACGCTGTGAAAGAGAGAAAATAAAAACTATCGTTCTGCTCCGTTCCAACCTGACGCGTAATAGAAAATTCCAAAAACATAGGAAAAAATTTAAAAAAATCAAAAAAATACCATAGTGGGTTCACTTAAAGCCAAAATAGGTTGGAAAAGGCCGACAAAGTCGGAAAACAAAAATTATCGTTCCGTTTCGTTCCTACCCGTCGCGTAATAGAAAATTAAAAAAAAATTGCAAAAAAATTCAAAAATTTATAAAATACTATTATGGCTTCATTTCAAGCCAAAATAAGTAGGGAAACGCTGAGAAAGAGAGAAAATAAAAACTATCGTTCTGCTCCGTTCCAACCTGACGCGTAATAGAAAATTCCAAAAATATAGGAAAAAATTTAAACAAATAAAAAAAATACCATAGTGGGTTCATTTAAAGCCAAAATAGGTTGGGAAAGGCCGAGAAAGTCGGAAGACAAAAATTATCGTTCCGTTTCGTTCCTACCCGTCGCGTAATAGAAAATTAAAAAAAAAAAGAAAAAAAATTCTGAAAATTCAAAAATTCCATTATCGCTTCATTTCCAGCCATAATAGGTTGGAATAGACCAAGAAACAGGGAAAATAAAAATAATCATTCCGTTTCGTTCCAACCCGACGCGTCATAGAAAATTCATAAAAAATTACAAAAAAATTCCAAAAATTAAAAAAATACAGTTATGGCTTCTTTTGAAGCAAAAATTGGTTGGAAAAGGGCGAGAATGAGAGAAAATAAAAATTATCGTTTCGTTTCGTTCCTACCCAACGCATAATAAAAAATTCCAAACAAATAGCAAAAAATTTCAAAAAATCATAAGAATACCATTTTGGCTTCATTTTAAGCAAAAATAGGTTGAGAAATGCCCAGAAAGAGACAAAAAATAAAAATTATTGTTCTATTCCGTTCCTACACGAAACGTAATAGAAAATTCCAAAAAAATATCAAAAAAATTCAAAAAATTATAAAATACTATTATGGCTTCATTACAAGCCAAAATAGGGGGGGAAACGCTGTGAAAGAGAGAAAATAAAAACTATCGTTCTGCTCCGTTCCAACCTGACGCGTAATAGAAAATTCCAAAAACATAGGAAAAAATTTAAAAAAATCAAAAAAATACCATAGTGGGTTGATTTAAAGCCAAAACTATAGTTCTGTTCCGTTCCAACCCGACACGTAATAGAAAATTCCAAAAAAATAAGAAAAAATCTAAAAAAATACCATTGTGGCTTCATTTAAAGCCAAAAAAGGTTGGAAAAGGCCGAGAAAGAAGGAAAACAAAAATTATCGTTCCGTTTCGTTCCTACCCGTCGCGTAATAGAAAATTAAAAAAAAATAGAAAAAAAATTCTGAAAATTCAAAAATACCATTATCGCTTCATTTCCAGCCATAATAGATTGGAATAGACCAAGAAACAGGGAAAATAAAAATAATCATTCCGTTTCGTTCCAACCCGACGCGTCATAGAAAATTCATAAAAAATTACAAAAAAATTCCAAAAATTAAAAAAATACAGTTATGGCTTCTTTTGAAGCAAAAATTGGTTGGAAAAGGTCGAGAATGAGAGAATAAAAATTATCGTTTCGTTTCGTTCCTACCCAACGCGTAATAAAAAATTCCAAACAAATAGCAAAAAATTTCAAAAAATCATAAGAATACCATTTTGGCTTCATTTTAAGCAAAAATAGGTTGAGAAATGCCCAGAAAGAGACAGAAAATAAAAATTATTGTTTTGTTCCGTTCCTACACGAAACGTAATAGAAAATTCCAAAAAAATATCAAAAAAATTCAAAAAATTATAAAATACTATTATGGCTTCATTTCAAGCCAAAATAGGGGGGGAAACGCTGTGAAAGAGAGAAAATAAAAACTATCGTTCTGCTCCGTTCCAACCTGACGCGTAATAGAAAATTCCAAAAACATAGGAAAAAATTTAAAAAAATCAAAAAAATACCATAGTGGGTTCACTTAAAGCCAAAATAGGTTGGAAAAGGCCGAGAAAGTCGGAAAACAAAAATTATCGTTCCGTTTCGTTCCTACCCGTCGCGTAATAGAAAATTAAAAAAAAATAGAAAAAAAATTCTGAAAATTCAAAAATACCATTATCGCTTCATTTCCAGACATAATAGGTTGGAATAGACCAAGAAACAGGGAAAATAAAAATTATCATTCCGTTTCGTTCCAACCCGACGCGTCATAGAAAATTCATAAAAAATTGCAAAAAAATTAAAAAAATACAATTATGTCTTCTTTTGAAGCAAAAATTGGTTGGAAAAGGCCGAGACTGAGAGAAAATAAAAATTATCGTTTCGTTTCGTTCCTACCCAACGCGTAATAGAAAATTCCAAACAAATAGCAAAAAAATTCAAAAAATCATAATAATACCATTTTGGCTTCATTTTAAGCAAAAATAGGTTGAGAAATGCCCAGAAAGAGACAGAAAATAAAAATTATTGTTCTGTTCCGTTCCTACACGAAACGTAATAGAAAATTCCAAAAAAATAACAAAAAAATTCAAAAAATTATAAAATACTATTATGGCTTCATTTCAAGCCAAAATAGGGGGGGAAACGCTGTGAAAGAGAGAAAATAAAAACTATCGTTCTGCTCCGTTCCAACCTGACGCGTAATAGAAAATTCCAAAAACATAGGAAAAAATTTAAAAAAATCAAAAAAATACCATAGTGGGTTCACTTAAAGCCAAAATAGGTTGGAAAAGGCCGAGAAAGTCGGAAGACAAAAATTATCGTTCCGTTTCGTTCCTACCCGTCGCGTAATAGAAAATTAAAAAAAAATAGAAAAAAAATTCTGAAAATTCAAAAATACCATTATCGCTTCATTTCCAGACATAATAGGTTGGAATAGACCAAGAAACAGGGAAAATAAAAATTATCATTCCGTTTCGTTCCAACCCGACGCGTCATAGAAAATTCATAAAAAATTGCAAAAAAATTAAAAAAATACAATTATGTCTTCTTTTGAAGCAAAAATTGGTTGGAAAAGGCCGAGACTGAGAGAAAACAAAAATTATAGTTCCGTTTCGTTCCTACCCGACGCGTAATAGAAAATTCCAAAAAAATAGAGAAAAAATTCCGAAAATTTAAAAATACCATCGTGGCTTCATTTCAAGCCATAATAGGTTGGAATAAACCGAGACAAAGGGAAAATAAAAATTATCATTCCGTTTCGTTCCAACCCGACGCGTCATAGAAAATTGCAAAAAAATTGCAAAAAAATTTAAAAAATACAGTTATGGCTTCTTTTGAAGCAAAAATTGGTTGGAAAAGGCCGAGAATGAGAGAAAATAAAAATTATCGTTTCGTTTCGTTCCTACCAAACGAGTAATAGAAAATTCCAAACAAATAGCAAAAAAATTCAAAAAATCATAATAATACTATTTTGGCTTCATTTTAAGCAAAAATAGGTTGAGAAATGCCCAGAAAGAGACAGAAAATAAAAATAATTGTTCTGTTCCGTTCCTACACGAAACGTAATAGAAAATTCCAAAAAAATATCAAAAAAATTCAAAAAATTATAAAATACTATTATGGCTTCATTTCAAGCCAAAATAGGGGGGGAAACGCTGTGAAAGAGAGAAAATAAAAACTATCGTTCTGCTCCGTTCCAACCTGACGCGTAATAGAAAATTCCAAAAACATAGGAAAAAATTTAAAAAAATCAAAAAAATACCATAGTGGGTTCACTTAAAGCCAAAATAGGTTGGAAATGGCCGAGAAAGTCGGAAAACAAAAATTATCGTTCCGTTTCGTTCCTACCCGTCGCGTAATAGACAATTAAAAAAAAATAGAAAAAAAATTCTGAAAATTCAAAAATACCATTATCGCTTCATTTCCAGCCATAATAGGTTGGAATAGACCAAGAAACAGGGAAAATAAAAATAATCATTCCGTTTCGTTCCAACCCGACGCGTCATAGAAAATTCATAAAAAATTGCAAAAAAATTCCAAAAATTAAAAAAATACAGTTATGGCTTCTTTTGAAGCAAAAATTGGTTGGAAAAGGCCGAGAATGAGAGAAAATAAAAATTATTGTTTCGTTTCGTTCCTACCCAACGCGTAATAAAAAATTCCAAACAAATAGCAAAAAATTTCAAAAAATCATAAGAATACCATTTTGGCTTCATTTTAAGCAAAAATAGGTTGAGAAATGCCCAGAAAGAGAAAGAAAATAAAAATTATTGCTCTGTTCCGTTCCTACACTAAACGTAATAGAAAATTCCAAAAAAATAACAAAAAAATTCAAAAAATTATAAAATATTATTATGGCTGCATTTCAAGCCAAAATAAGTGGGGAAACGCTGAGAAAGAGAGCGAATAAAAACTATCGTCCTGTTCCATTCCAACCTGACACGTAATAGAGAATTCCAAACAAATAAGAAAAAATTTAAAAAAATACCATTGTGGCTTCATTTAAAGCCAAAAAAGGTTGGAAAAGGCCGAGAAAGACGGAAAACAAAAATTATCGTTCCGTTTCGTTCCTACCCGTCGCGTAATAGAAAATTAAAAAAAAAATAGAAAAAAAATTCTGAAAATTCAAAAATACCATTATCGCTTCATTTCCAGCCATAATAGGTTGGAATAGACCAAGAAACAGGGAAAATAAAAATAATCATTCCGTTTCGTTCCAACCCGACGCGTCATAGAAAATTCATAAAAAATTACAAAAAAAATACAGTTATGGCTTCTTTTGAAGCAAAAATTGGTTGGAAAAGGTCGAGAATGAGAGAAAATAAAAATTATCGTTTCGTTTCGTTCCTACCCAACGCGTAATAAAAAATTCCAAACAAATAGCAAAAAATTTCAAAAAATCATAAGAATACCATTTTGGCTTCATTTTAAGCAAAAATAGGTTGAGAAATGCCCAGAAAGAGACAGAAAATAAAAATTATTGTTTTGTTCCGTTCCTACACGAAACGTAATAGAAAATTCCAAAAAAATATCAAAAAAATTCAAAAAATTATAAAATACTATTATGGCTTCATTTCAAGCCAAAATAGGGGGGGAAACGCTGTGAAAGAGAGAAAATAAAAACTATCGTTCTGCTCCGTTCCAACCTGACGCGTAATAGAAAATTCCAAAAACATAGGAAAAAATTAAAAAAAATCAAAAAAATACCATAGTGGGTTCACTTAAAGCCAAAATAGGTTGGAAAAGGCCGAAAAAGTCGGAAAACAAAAATTATCGTTCCGTTTCGTTCCTACCCGTCGCGTAATAGAAAATTAAAAAAAAATAGAAAAAAAATTCTGAAAATTCAAAAATACCATTATCGCTTCATTTCCAGACATAATAGGTTGGAATAGACCAAGAAACAGGGAAAATAAAAATTATCATTCCGTTTCGTTCCAACCCGACGCGTCATAGAAAATTCATAAAAAATTGCAAAAAAATTAAAAAAATACAATTATGTCTTCTTTTGAAGCAAAAATTGGTTGGAAAAGGCCGAGACTGAGAGAAAATAAAAATTATCGTTTCGTTTCGTTCCTACCCAACGCGTAATAGAAAATTCCAAACAAATAGCAAAAAAATTCAAAAAATCATAATAATACCATTTTGGCTTCATTTTAAGCAAAAATAGGTTGAGAAATGCCCAGAAAGAGACAGAAAATAAAAATTATTGTTCTGTTCCGTTCCTACACGAAACGTAATAGAAAATTCCAAAAAAATAACAAAAAAATTCAAAAAATTATAAAATACTATTATGGCTTCATTTCAAGCCAAAATAGGGGGGGAAACGCTGTGAAAGAGAGAAAATAAAAACTATCGTTCTGCTCCGTTCCAACCTGACGCGTAATAGAAAATTCCAAAAACATAGGAAAAAATTTAAAAAAATCAAAAAAATACCATAGTGGGTTCACTTAAAGCCAAAATAGGTTGGAAAAGGCCGAGAAAGTCGGAAGACAAAAATTATCGTTCCGTTTCGTTCCTACCCGTCGCGTAATAGAAAATTAAAAAAAAATAGAAAAAAAATTCTGAAAATTCAAAAATACCATTATCGCTTCATTTCCAGACATAATAGGTTGGAATAGACCAAGAAACAGGGAAAATAAAAATTATCATTCCGTTTCGTTCCAACCCGACGCGTCATAGAAAATTCATAAAAAATTGCAAAAAAATTAAAAAAATACAATTATGTCTTCTTTTGAAGCAAAAATTGGTTGGAAAAGGCCAAGACTGAGAGAAAACAAAAATTATAGTTCCGTTTCGTTCCTACCCGACGCGTAATAGAAAATTCCAAAAAAATAGAGAAAAAATTCCGAAAATTTAAAAATACCATCGTGGCTTCATTTCAAGCCATAATAGGTTGGAATAAACCGAGACAAAGGGAAAATAAAAATTATCATTCCGTTTCGTTCCAACCCGACGCGTCATAGAAAATTGCAAAAAAATTCAAAAAAATTTAAAAAATACAGTTATGGCTTCTTTTGAAGCAAAAATTGGTTGGAAAAGGCCGAGAATGAGAGAAAATAAAAATTATCGTTTCGTTTCGTTCCTACCCAACGAGTAATAGAAAATTCCAAACAAATAGCAAAAAAATTCAAAAAATCATAATAATACTATTTTGGCTTCATTTTAAGCAAAAATAGGTTGAGAAATGCCCAGAAAGAGACAGAAAATAAAAATAATTGTTCTGTTCCGTTCCTACACGAAACGTAATAGAAAATTCCAAAAAAATATCAAAAAAATTCAAAAAATTATAAAATACTATTATGGCTTCATTTCAAGCCAAAATAGGGGGGGAAACGCTGTGAAAGAGAGAAAATAAAAACTATCGTTCTGCTCCGTTCCAACCTGACGCGTAATAGAAAATTCCAAAAACATAGGAAAAAATTTAAAAAAATCAAAAAAATACCATAGTGGGTTCACTTAAAGCCAAAATAGGTTGGAAATGGCCGAGAAAGTCGGAAAACAAAAATTATCGTTCCGTTTCGTTCCTACCCGTCGCGTAATAGACAATAAAAAAAAAATAGAAAAAAAATTCTGAAAATTCAAAAATACCATTATCGCTTCATTTCCAGCCATAATAGGTTGGAATAGACCAAGAAACAGGGAAAATAAAAATAATCATTCCGTTTCGTTCCAACCCGACGCGTCATAGAAAATTCATAAAAAATTGCAAAAAAATTCCAAAAATTAAAAAAATACAGTTATGGCTTCTTTTGAAGCAAAAATTGGTTGGAAAAGGCCGAGAATGAGAGAAAATAAAAATTATCGTTTCGTTTCGTTCCTACCCAAAGCGTAATAAAAAATTCCAAACAAATAGCAAAAAATTTCAAAAAATCATAAGAATACCATTTTGGCTTCATTTTAAGCAAAAATAGGTTGAGAAATGCCCAGAAAGAGAAAGAAAATAAAAATTATTGCTCTGTTCCGTTCCTACACTAAACGTAATAGAAAATTCCAAAAAAATAACAAAAAAATTCAAAAAATTATAAAATATTATTATGGCTGCATTTCAAGCCAAAATAAGTGGGGAAACGCTGAGAAAGAGAGCGAATAAAAACTATCGTCTTGTTCCATTCCAACCTGACACGTAATAGAGAATTCCAAACAAATAAGAAAAAATTTAAAAAAATACCATTGTGGCTTCATTTAAAGCCAAAAAAGGTTGGAAAAGGCCGAGAAAGACGGAAAACAAAAATTATCGTTCCGTTTCGTTCCTACCCGTCGCGTAATAGAAAATTAAAAAAAAAATAGAAAAAAAATTCTGAAAATTCAAAAATACCATTATCGCTTCATTTCCAGCCATAATAGGTTGGAATAGACCAAGAAACAGGGAAAATAAAAATAATCATTCCGTTTCGTTCCAACCCGACGCGTCATAGAAAATTCATAAAAAATTCCAAAAAAATTCCAAAAATTAAAAAAATACAGTTATGGCTTCTTTTGAAGCAAAAATTGGTTGGAAAAGGCCGAGAATGAGAGAAAATAAAAATTATCGTTTCGTTTCGTTCCTACCCAACGCGTAATAAAAAATTCCAAACAAATAGCAAAAAATTTCAAAAAATCATAATAATACCATTTTGGCTTCATTTTAAGCAAAAATTGGTTGAGAAATGCCCAGAAAGAGACAGAAAATAAAAATTATTGTTCTGTTCCGTTCCTACACGAAACGTAATAGAAAATTCCAAAAAAATATCAAAAAAATTCAAAAAAATTATAAAATACTACTATGGCTTCATTTCAAGCCAAAATAGGGGGGGAAACGCTGTGAAAGAGAGGGAAAAAAAACTATCGTTCCGTTCCGTTCCAAACTGACACGTAATAGAAAATTCCAAAAAAATAGGATAAAAATTAAAAAAATATACAATTGTGGCTTCATTTAAAGCCAAAAATGGTTGGAAAATGCCGAGAAAGGTGGAAAACAAAAATTATCGTTCCGTTTCGTTCTTACCCGACGCGTAATACAAAATTAAAAAAAAAATTGCAAAAAAATTCAAAAAATTATAAAATACTATTATGGCTTCATTTCAAGCCAAAATAAGTAGGGAAACGCTGAGAAAGAGAGAAAATAAAAACTATCGTTCTGCTCCGTTCCAACCTGACGCGTAATAGAAAATTCCAAAAACATAGGAAAAAATTTAAAAAAATCAAAGAAATACCATAGTGGGTTCACTTAAAGCCAAAATAGGTTGGAAAAGGCCGAGAAAGTCGGAAAACAAAAATTATCGTTCCGTTTCGTTCCTACCCGTCGCGTAATAGAAAATTAAAAAAAAATAGAAAAAAAATTCTGAAAATTCAAAAATACCATTATCGCTTCATTTCCAGCCATAATAGGTTGGAATAGACCAAGAAACAGGGAAAATAAAAATTATCATTCCGTTTCGTTCCAACCCGATGCGTCATAGAAAATTCATAAAAAATTGCAAAAAAATTAAAAAAATACAGTTATGTCTTCTTTTGAAGCAAAAATTGGTTGGAAAAGGCCGAGACTGGGAGAAAATAAAAATTATCGTTTCGTTTCGTTCCTACCCAACGCGTAATAGAAAATTCCAAAAAAATAACAAAAAAAATTCAAAAAATTATAAAATACTATTATGGCTTCATTTCAAGCCAAAATAAGGGGGGAAACGCTGAGAAAGAGAGAGAATAAAAACTATAGTTCTGTTCCGTTCCAACCCGACACGTAATAGAAAATTCCAAAAAAATTGGAAAAAATTTAAAAAAAAATACCATTGTGGCTTCATTTAAAGCCAAAAAAGGTTGGAAAAGGCCGAGAAAGACGGAAAACAAAAATTATCGTTCCGTTTCGTTCCTACCCGTCGCGTAATAGAAAATTAAAAAAAAAATAGAAAAAAAATTCTGAAAATTCAAAAATACCATTATCGCTTCATTTCCAGCCATAATAGGTTGGAATAGACCAAGAAACAGGGAAAATAAAAATAATCATTCCGTTTCGTTCCAACCCGACGCGTCATAGAAAATTCATAAAAAATTCCAAAAAAATTCCAAAAATTAAAAAAATACAGTTATGGCTTCTTTTGAAGCAAAAATTGGTTGGAAAAGGCCGAGAATGAGAGAAAATAAAAATTATCGTTTCGTTTCGTTCCTACCCAACGCGTAATAAAAAATTCCAAACAAATAGCAAAAAATTTCAAAAAATCATAATAATACCATTTTGGCTTCATTTTAAGCAAAAATAGGTTGAGAAATGCCCAGAAAGAGACAGAAAATAAAAATTATTGTTCTGTTCCGTTCCTACACGAAACGTAATAGAAAATTCCAAAAAAATATCAAAAAAATTCAAAAAATTATAAAATACTACTATGGCTTCATTTCAAGCCAAAATAGGGGGGGAAACGCTGTGAAAGAGAGGGAAAAAAAACTATCGTTCCATTCCGTTCCAAACTGACACGTAATAGAAAATTCCAAAAAAATAGGATAAAAATTAAAAAAATATACAATTGTGGCTTCATTTAAAGCCAAAAATGGTTGGAAAATGCCGAGAAAGGTGGAAAACAAAAATTATCGTTCCGTTTCGTTCTTACCCGACGCGTAATACAAAATTAAAAAAAAAAATTGCAAAAAAATTCAAAAAATTATAAAATACTATTATGGCTTCATTTCAAGCCAAAATAAGTACGGAAACGCTGAGAAAGAGAGAAAATAAAAACTATCGTTCTGCTCCGTTCCAACCTGACGCGTAATAGAAAATTCCAAAAACATAGGAAAAAATTTAAAAAAATCAAAGAAATACCATAGTGGGTTCACTTAAAGCCAAAATAGGTTGGAAAAGGCCGAGAAAGTCGGAAAACAAAAATTATCGTTCCGTTTCGTTCCTACCCGTCGCGTAATAGAAAATTAAAAAAAAATAGAAAAAAAATTCTGAAAATTCAAAAATACCATTATCGCTTCATTTCCAGCCATAATAGGTTGGAATAGACCAAGAAACAGGGAAAATAAAAATTATCATTCCGTTTCGTTCCAACCCGATGCGTCATAGAAAATTCATAAAAAATTGCAAAAAAATTAAAAAAATACAGTTATGTCTTCTTTTGAAGCAAAAATTGGTTGGAAAAGGCCGAGACCGAGAGAAAATAAAAATTATCGTTTCGTTTCGTTCCTACCCAACGCGTAATAGAAAATTCCAAAAAAATAACAAAAAAATTCAGAAAATTATAAATTACTATTATGGCTTCATTTCAAGCCAAAATAAGGGGGGAAACGCTGAGAAAGAGAGAGAATAAAAACTATAGTTCTGTTCCGTTCCAACCCGACACGTAATAGAAAATTCCAAAAAAATTGGAAAAAATTTTAAAAAAATACCATTGTGGCTTCATTTAAAGCCAAAAAAGGTTGGAAAAGGCCGAGAAAGACGGAAAACAAAAATTATAGTTCCGTTTCGTTCCTACCCGATGCGTAATAGAAAATTCCAAAAAAATAGAGAAAAAATTCCGAAAATTTAAAAATACCATCGTGGCTTCATTTCAAGCGATAATAGGTTGGAATGAACTGAGAAAAACGGAAAATAAAAATTATCATTCCGTTTCGTTCCAACCCGACGCGTCATAGAAAATTCATAAAAAATTGCAAAAAAATTCAAAAAATTTAAAAAATACAGTTATGGCTTCTTTTAAAGCAAAAATTGGTTGCAACAGGCCGAGAATGAGAGAAAATAAAAATTATTGTTTCCCAACGCGTAATAGAAAATTCCAAACAAATAGCAAAAAAATTCAAAAAATCATAATAATACCATTTTGGCTTCATTTTAAGCAAAAATAGGTTGAGAAATGCCCAGAAAGAGAAAGAAAAAAAAAATTATTGTTCTGTTCCATTCCTACACGAAACGTAATAGAAAATTCCAAAAAAATAACAAAAAAATTCAAAAAAATTATAAAATATTATTATGGCTGCATTTCAAGCCAAAATAAGTGGGGAAACGCTGAGAAAGAGAGCGAATAAAAACTATCGTTCCATTCCGTTCCAAACTGACACGTAATAGAAAATTCCAAAAAATTAGGATAAAAATTAAAAAAATATACAATTGTGGCTTCATTTAAAACCAAAAATGGTTGGAAAATGCCGAGAAAGGTGGAAAACAAAAATTATCGTTCCGTTTCGTTCTTACCCGACGCGTAATACAAAATTAAAAAAAAAATTGCAAAAAAATTCAAAAAATTATAAAATACTATTATGGCTTCATTTCAAGCCAAAATAAGTACGGAAACGCTGAGAAAGAGAGAAAATAAAAACTATCGTTCTGCTCCGTTCCAACCTGACGCGTAATAGAAAATTCCAAAAACATAGGAAAAAATTTAAAAAAATCAAAGAAATACCATAGTGGGTTCACTTAAAGCCAAAATAGGTTGGAAAAGGCCGAGAAAGTCGGAAAACAAAAATTATCGTTCCGTTTCGTTCCTACCCGTCGCGTAATAGAAAATTAAAAAAAAATAGAAAAAAAATTCTGAAAATTCAAAAATACCATTATCGCTTCATTTCCAGCCATAATAGGTTGGAATAGACCAAGAAACAGGGAAAATAAAAATTATCATTCCGTTTCGTTCCAACCCGATGCGTCATAGAAAATTCATAAAAAATTGCAAAAAAATTAAAAAAATACAGTTATGTCTTCTTTTGAAGCAAAAATTGGTTGGAAAAGGCCGAGACTGAGAGAAAATAAAAATTATCGTTTCGTTTCGTTCCTACCCAACGCGTAATAGAAAATTCCAAAAAAATAACAAAAAAATTCAAAAAATTATAAATTACTATTATGGCTTCATTTCAAGCCAAAATAAGGGGGGAAACGCTGAGAAAGAGAGAGAATAAAAACTATAGTTCTGTTCCATTCCAACCCGACACGTAATAGAAAATTCCAAAAAAATTGGAAAAAATTTTAAAAAAATACCATTGTGGCTTCATTTAAAGCCAAAAAAGGTTGGAAAAGGCCGAGAAAGACGGAAAACAAAAATTATAGTTCCGTTTCGTTCCTACCCGATGCGTAATAGAAAATTCCAAAAAAATAGAGAAAAAATTCCGAAAATTTAAAAATACCATCGTGGCTTCATTTCAAGCGATAATAGGTTGGAATGAACTGAGAAAAACGGAAAATAAAAATTATCATTCCGTTTCGTTCCAACCCGACGCGTCATAGAAAATTCATAAAAAATTGCAAAAAAATTCAAAAAATTTAAAAAATACAGTTATGGCTTCTTTTAAAGCAAAAATTGGTTGCAACAGGCCGAGAATGAGAGAAAATAAAAATTATTGTTTCCCAACGCGTAATAGAAAATTCCAAACAAATAGCAAAAAAATTCAAAAAATCATAATAATACCATTTTGGCTTCATTTTAAGCAAAAATAGGTTGAGAAATGCCCAGAAAGAGAAAGAAAAAAAAAATTATTGTTCTGTTCGATTCCTACACGAAACGTAATAGAAAATTCCAAAAAAATAACAAAAAAATTCAAAAAAATTATAAAATATTATTATGGCTGCATTTCAAGCCAAAATAAGTGGGGAAACGCTGAGAAAGAGAGCGAATAAAAACTATCGTCCTGTTCCTTTCCAACCTGACACGTAATAGAAAATTCCAAAAAAATAAGAAAAAATTTAAAAAAATACCATTGTGGCTTCATTTAAAGCCAAAAAAGGTTGGAAAAGGCCGAGAAAGACGGAAAACAAAAATTATCGTTCCGTTTCGTTCCTACCCGTCGCGTAATAGAAAATTAAAAAAAATATATAAAAAAAATTCTGAAAATTCAAAAATACAATTATCGCTTCATTTCAAGCCATAATAGGTTGGAATAGACCAAGAAACAGGGAAAATAAAAATAATTATTCCGTTTCGTTTCAACCCGACGCGTCATAGAAAATTCATAAAAAATTACAAAAAAATTCCAAAAATTAAAAAAATACAGTTATGGCTTCTTTTGAAGCAAAAATTGGTTGGAAAAGGGCGAGAATGAAAGAAAATAAAAATTATCGTTTCGTTTCGTTCCTACCCAACGCATAATAAAAAATTCCAAACAAATAGCAAAAAATTTCAAAAAATCATAAGAATACCATTTTGGCTTCATTTTAAGCAAAAATAGGTTGAGAAATGCCCAGAAAGAGACAGAAAATAAAAATTATTGTTCTGTTCCGTTCCTACACGAAACGTAATAGAAAATTCCAAAAAAATATCAAAAAAATTCAAAAAATTATAAAATACTATTATGGCTTCATTTCAAGCCAAAATAGGGGGGGAAACGCTGTGAAAGAGAGAAAATAAAAACTATCGTTCTGCTCCGTTCCAACCTGACGCGTAATAGAAAATTCCAAAAACATAGGAAAAAATTTAAAAAAATCAAAAAAATACCATAGTGGGTTCACTTAAAGCCAAAATAGGTTGGAAAAGGCCGAGAAAGTCGGAAAACAAAAATTATCGTTCCGTTTCGTTCCTACCCGTCGCGTAATAGAAAATTAAAAAAAAATAGAAAAAAAATTCTGAAAATTCAAAAATACCATTATCGCTTCATTTCCAGCCATAATAGGTTGGAATAGACCAAGAAACAGGGAAAATAAAAATAATCATTCCGTTTCGTTCCAACCCGACGCGTCATAGAAAATTCATGAAAAATTGCAAAAAAATTCCAAAAATGAAAAAAAATACAGTTATGGGTTCTTTTGAAGCAAAAATTGGTTGGAAAAGGCCGAGAATGAGAGAAAATAAAAATTATCGTTTCGTTTCGTTCCTACCCAACGCATAATAAAAAATTCCAAACAAATAGCAAAAAATTTCAAAAAATCATAAGAATACCATTTTGGCTTCATTTTAAGCAAAAATAGGTTGAGAAATGCCCAGAAAGAGACAGAAAATAAAAATTATTGTTCTGTTCCGTTCCTGCACGAAACGTAAAAGAAAATTCCAAAAAAATATCAAAAAAAGTCAAAAAATTATAAAATACTAATATGGCTTCATTTCAAGCCAAAATAGGGGGGGAAACGCTGTGAAAGAGAGTGAAAAAAAACTATCGTTCTGTTCCGTTCCAAACTGACACGTAATAGAAAATTCCAAAAAAATAGGAAAAAACTTAAAAAAATACCATTGTGGCTTCATTTAAAGCCAAAAAAGGTTGGAAAATGCCGAGAAAGATGGAAAACAAAAATTATCGTTCCGTTTCGTTCTTACCCGACGCGTAATACAAAATTAAAAAAAAATTGCAAAAAAAATTCAAAAAATTATAAAATACTATTATGGCTTCATTTCAAGCCAAAATAAGTAGGGAAACGCTGAGAAAGAGAGAAAATAAAAACTATCCTTCTGCTCCGTTCCAACCTGACGCGTAATAGAAAATTCCAAAAATATAGGAAAAAATATAAAAAAATAAAAAAAATACCATACTGGGTTCATTTAAAGCCAAAATAGGTTGGGAAAGGCCGAGAAAGTCGGAAGACAAAAATTATCGTTCCGTTTCGTTCCTACCCGTCGCGTAATAGAAAATTAAAAAAAAATAGAAAAAAAATTCTGAAAATTCAAAAATACCATTATCGCTTCATTTCCTGCCATAATAGGTTGGAATAGACCAAGAAACAGGGAAAATAAAAATTATCATTCCGTTTCGTTCCAACCCGACGGGTCATAGAAAATTCATAAAAAATTGCAAAAAAATTAAAAAAATACAGTTATGGCTTCTTTTGAAGCAAAAATTGGTTGGAAAAGGCCGAGACTGAGAGAAAATAAAAATTATCGTTTCGTTTCGTTCCTACCCAACGCGTAATAGAAAATTCCAAACAAATAGAAAAAAAATTCAAAAAATCATAATAATACCATTTTGGCTTCATTTAAAGCAAAAATAGGTTGAGAAATGCCCAGAAAGAGAAAGAAAATAAAAATTATTGTTCTGTTCCGTTCCTACACGAAACGTAATAGAATATTCCAAAAAAATAACAAAAAAATTCAAAAAATTATAAAATATTATTATGGCTGCATTTCAAGCCAAAATAAGTGGGGAAACGCTGAGAAAGAGAGCGAATAAAAACTATCGTCCTGTTCCATTCCAACCTGACACGTAATAGAAAATTCCAAAAAAATAAGAAAAAGTTTAAAAAAATACCATTGTGGCTTCATTTAAAGCCAAAAAAGGTTGGAAAAGGCCGAGAAAGACGGAAAACAAAAATTATCGTTCCGTTTCGTTCCTACCCGTCGCATAATAGAAAATTAAAAAAAAAATAGAAAAAAAATTCTGAAAATTCAAAAATACCATTATCGCTTCATTTCCAGCCATAATAGGTTGGAATAGACCAAGAAACAGGGAAAATAAAAATAATCATTCCGTTTCGTTCCAACCCGACGCGTCATAGGAAATTCATAAAAAATTGCAAAAAAATTCCAAAAATTAAAAAAATACAGTTATGGCTTCTTTTGAAGCAAAAATTGGTTGGAAAAAGCCGAGAAGGAGAGAAAATAAAAATTATCGTTTCGTTTCGTTCCTACCCAACGCGTAATAAAAAATTCCAAACAAATAGCAAAAAAATTCAAAAAATCATAATAATACCATTTTGGCTTCATTTTAAGCAAAAATAGGTTGAGAACTGCCCAGAAAGAGACAGAAAATAAAAATAATTGTTCTGTTCCGTTCCTACACGAAACGTAATAGAAAATTCAAAAAAAATATCAAAAAAATTCAAAAAATTATAAAATACTATTATGGCTTCATTTCAAGCCAAAATAGGGGGGGAAACGCTGTGAAAGAGAGAAAATAAAAACTATCGTTCTGCTCCGTTCCAACCTGACGCGTAATAGAAAATTCCAAAAACATAGGAAAAAATTTAAAAAAATCAAAAAAATACCATAGTGGGTTCACTTAAAGCCAAAATAGGTTGGAAAAGGCCGAGAAAGTCGGAAAACAAAAATTATCGTTCCGTTTCGTTCCTACCCGTCGCGTAATAGACAATTAAAAAAAAATAGAAAAAAAATTCTGAAAATTCAAAAATACCATTATCGCTTCATTTCCAGCCATAATAGGTTGGAATAGACCAAGAAACAGGGAAAATAAAAATTATCATTCCGTTTCGTTCCAACCCGACGCGTCATAGAAAATTCATAAAAAATTGCAAAAAAATTAAAAAAATACAGTTATGGCTTCTTTTGAAGCAAAAATTGGTTGGAAAAGGCCGAGACTGAGAGAAAATAAAAATTATCGTTTCGTTTCGTTCCTACCCAACGCGTAATAGAAAATTCCAAACAAATAGAAAAAAAATTCAAAAAATCATAATAATACCATTTTGGCTTCATTTAAAGCAAAAATAGGTTGAGAAATGCCCAGAAAGAGAAAGAAAATAAAAATTATTGTTCTGTTCCGTTCCTACACGAAACGTAATAGAATATTCCAAAAAAATAACAAAAAAATTCAAAAAATTATAAAATATTATTATGGCTGCATTTCAAGCCAAAATAAGGGGGGAAACGCTGAGAAAGAGAGAGAATAAAAACTATAGTTCTGTTCCGTTCCAACCCGACACGTAATAGAAAATTCCAAAAAAATTGGAAAAAATTTTAAAAAAATACCATTGTGGCTTCATTTAAAGCCAAAAAAGGTTGGAAAAGGCCGAGAAAGACGGAAAACAAAAATTATTGTTCCGTTTCGTTCCTACCCGATGCGTAATAGAAAATTCCAAAAAAATAGAGAAAAAATTCCGAAAATTTAAAAATACCATCGTGGCTTCATTTCAAGCGATAATAGGTTGGAATGAACTGAGAAAAACGGAAAATAAAAATTATCATTCCGTTTCGTTCCAACCCGACGCGTCATAGAAAATTCATAAAAAATTGCAAAAAAATTCAAAAAATTTAAAAAATACAGTTATGGCTTCTTTTAAAGCAAAAATTGGTTGCAACAGGAGGAGAATGAGAGAAAATAAAAATTATTGTTTCCCAACGCGTAATAGAAAATTCCAAACAAATAGCAAAAAAATTCAAAAAATCATAATAATACCATTTTGGCTTCATTTTAAGCAAAAATAGGTTGAGAAATGCCCAGAAAGAGAAAGAAAAAAAAAATTATTGTTCTGTTCCATTCCTACACGAAACGTAATAGAAAATTCCAAAAAAATAACAAAAAAATTCAAAAAAATTATAAAATATTATTATGGCTGCATTTCAAGCCAAAATAAGTGGGGAAACGCTGAGAAAGAGAGCGAATAAAAACTATCGTTCCATTCCGTTCCAAACTGACACGTAATAGAAAATTCCAAAAAAATAGGATAAAAATTAAAAAAATATACAATTGTGGCTTCATTTAAAGCCAAAAATGGTTGGAAAATGCCGAGAAAGGTGGAAAACAAAAATTATCGTTCCGTTTCGTTCTTACCCGACGCGTAATACAAAATTAAAAAAAAAATTGCAAAAAAATTCAAAAAATTATAAAATACTATTATGGCTTCATTTCAAGCCAAAATAAGTAGGGAAACGCAGAGAAAGAGAGAAAATAAAAATTATCGTTCTGCTCCGTTCCAACCTGACGCGTAATAGAAAATTCCAAAAACATAGGAAAAAATTTAAAAAAATCAAAGAAATACCATAGTGGGTTCACTTAAAGCCAAAATAGGTTGGAAAAGGCCGAGAAAGTCGGAAAACAAAAATTATCGTTCCGTTTCGTTCCTACCCGTCGCGTAATAGAAAATTAAAAAAAAATAGAAAAAAAATTCTGAAAATTCAAAAATACCATTATCGCTTCATTTCCAGCCATAATAGGTTGGAATAGACCAAGAAACAGGGAAAATAAAAATAATCATTCCGTTTCGTTCCAACCCGACGCGTCATAGAAAATTCATAAAAAATTCCAAAAAAATTCCAAAAATTAAAAAAATACAGTTATGGCTTCTTTTGAAGCAAAAATTGGTTGGAAAAGGCCGAGAATGAGAGAAAATAAATATTATCGTTTCGTTTCGTTCCTACCCAACGCGTAATAAAAAATTCCAAACAAATAGCAAAAAATTTCAAAAAATCATAATAATACCATTTTGGCTTCATTTTAAGCAAAAATAGGTTGAGAAATGCCCAGAAAGAGACAGAAAATAAAAATTATTGTTCTGTTCCGTTCCTACACGAAACGTAATAGAAAATTCCAAAAAAATATCAAAAAAATTCAAAAAATTATAAAATACTACTATGGCTTCATTTCAAGCCAAAATAGGGGGGGAAACGCTGTGAAAGAGAGGGAAGAAAAACTATCGTTCCATTCCGTTCCAAACTGACACGTAATAGAAAATTCCAAAAAAATAGGATAAAAATTAAAAAAATATACAATTGTGGCTTCATTTAAAGCCAAAAATGGTTGGAAAATGCCGAGAAAGGTGGAAAACAAAAATTATCGTTCCGTTTCATTCTTACCCGACGCGTAATACAAAATTAAAAAAAAAATTGCAAAATAATTCAAAAAATTATAAAATACTATTATGGCTTCATTTCAAGCCAAAATAAGTAGGGAAACGCTGAGAAAGAGAGAAAATAAAAACTATCGTTCTGCTCCGTTCCAACCTGACGCGTAATAGAAAATTCCAAAAACATAGGAAAAAATTTAAAAAAATCAAAGAAATACCATAGTGGGTTCACTTAAAGCCAAAATAGGTTGGAAAAGGCCGAGAAAGTCGGAAAACAAAAATTATCGTTCCGTTTCGTTCCTACCCGTCGCGTAATAGAAAATTAAAAAAAAATAGAAAAAAAATTCTGAAAATTCAAAAATACCATTATCGCTTCATTTCCAGCCATAATAGGTTGGAATAGACCAAGAAACAGGGAAAATAAAAATTATCATTCCGTTTCGTTCCAACCCGATGCGTCATAGAAAATTCATAAAAAATTGCAAAAAAATTAAAAAAATACAGTTATGTCTTCTTTTGAAGCAAAAATTGGTTGGAAAAGGCCGAGACTGAGAGAAAATAAAAATTATCGTTTCGTTTCGTTCCTACCCAACGCGTAATAGAAAATTCCAAAAAAATAACAAAAAAATTCCGAAAATTAAAAAAATACAGTTATGGCTTCTTTTGAAGCAAAAATTGGTTGGAAAAGGGCGAGAATGAAAGAAAATAAAAATTATCGTTTCGTTTCGTTCCTACCCAACGCATAATAAAAAATTCCAAACAAATAGCAAAAAATTTCAAAAAATCATAAGAATACCATTTTGGCTTCATTTTAAGCAAAAATAGGTTGAGAAATGCCCAGAAAGAGACAGAAAATAAAAATTATTGTTCTGTTCCGTTCCTACACGAAACGTAATAGAAAATTCCAAAAAAATATCAAAAAAAGTCAAAAAATTATAAAATACTATTATGGCTTCATTTCAAGCCAAAATAGGGGGGGAAACGCTGTGAAAGAGAGAAAATAAAAACTATCGTTCTGCTCCGTTCCAACCTGACGCGTAATAGAAAATTCCAAAAACATAGGAAAAAATTTAAAAAAATCAAAAAAATACCATAGTGGGTTCACTTAAAGCCAAAATAGGTTGGAAAAGGCCGAGAAAGTCGGAAAACAAAAATTATCGTTCCGTTTCGTTCCTACCCGTCGCGTAATAGAAAATTAAAAAAAAATAGAAAAAAAATTCTGAAAATTCAAAAATACCATTATCGCTTCATTTCCAGCCATAATAGGTTGGAATAGACCAAGAAACAGGGAAAATAAAAATAATCATTCCGTTTCGTTCCAACCCGACGCGTCATAGAAAATTCATGAAAAATTGCAAAAAAATTCCAAAAATGAAAAAAAATACAGTTATGGGTTCTTTTGAAGCAAAAATTGGTTGGAAAAGGCCGAGAATGAGAGAAAATAAAAATT
Organism: Quercus agrifolia; assembly: GCA_029955455.1. NCBI lineage: Eukaryota > Viridiplantae > Streptophyta > Magnoliopsida > Fagales > Fagaceae > Quercus > Quercus agrifolia. The sequence continues at coordinate 22,245,318 of JARQAD010000010.1, forward strand.
ATCGTTTCGTTTCGTTCCTACCCAACGCATAATAAAAAATTCCAAACAAATAGCAAAAAATTTCAAAAAATCATAAGAATACCATTTTGGCTTCATTTTAAGCAAAAATAGGTTGAGAAATGCCCAGAAAGAGACAGAAAATAAAAATTATTGTTCTGTTCCGTTCCTGCACGAAACGTAATAGAAAATTCCAAAAAAATATCAAAAAAAGTCAAAAAATTATAAAATACTAATATGGCTTCATTTCAAGCCAAAATAGGGGGGGAAACGCTGTGAAAGAGAGTGAAAAAAAACTATCGTTCTGTTCCGTTCCAAACTGACACGTAATAGAAAATTCCAAAAAAATAGGAAAAAACTTAAAAAAATACCATTGTGGCTTCATTTAAAGCCAAAAAAGGTTGGAAAATGCCGAGAAAGATGGAAAACAAAAATTATCGTTCCGTTTCGTTCTTACCCGACGCGTAATACAAAATTAAAAAAAAATTGCAAAAAAAATTCAAAAAATTATAAAATACTATTATGGCTTCATTTCAAGCCAAAATAAGTAGGGAAACGCTGAGAAAGAGAGAAAATAAAAACTATCCTTCTGCTCCGTTCCAACCTGACGCGTAATAGAAAATTCCAAAAATATAGGAAAAAATATAAAAAAATAAAAAAAATACCATAGTGGGTTCATTTAAAGCCAAAATAGGTTGGGAAAGGCCGAGAAAGTCGGAAGACAAAAATTATCGTTCCGTTTCGTTCCTACCCGTCGCGTAATAGAAAATTAAAAAAAAATAGAAAAAAAATTCTGAAAATTCAAAAATACCATTATCGCTTCATTTCCTGCCATAATAGGTTGGAATAGACCAAGAAACAGGGAAAATAAAAATTATCATTCCGTTTCGTTCCAACCCGACGCGTCATAGAAAATTCATAAAAAATTGCAAAAAAATTAAAAAAATACTGTTATGGCTTCTTTTGAAGCAAAAATTGGTTGGAAAAGGCCGAGACTGAGAGAAAATAAAAATTATCGTTTCGTTTCGTTCCTACCCAACGCGTAATAGAAAATTCCAAACAAATAGAAAAAAAATTCAAAAAATCATAATAATACCATTTTGGCTTCATTTAAAGCAAAAATAGGTTGAGAAATGCCCAGAAAGAGAAAGAAAATAAAAATTATTGTTCTGTTCCGTTCCTACACGAAACGTAATAGAATATTCCAAAAAAATAACAAAAAAATTCAAAAAATTATAAAATATTATTATGGCTGCATTTCAAGCCAAAATAAGTGGGGAAACGCTGAGAAAGAGAGCGAATAAAAACTATCGTCCTGTTCCATTCCAACCTGACACGTAATAGAAAATTCCAAAAAAATAAGAAAAAGTTTAAAAAAATACCATTGTGGCTTCATTTAAAGCCAAAAAAGGTTGGAAAAGGCCGAGAAAGACGGAAAACAAAAATTATCGTTCCGTTTCGTTCCTACCCGTCGCATAATAGAAAATTAAAAAAAAAATAGAAAAAAAATTCTGAAAATTCAAAAATACCATTATCGCTTCATTTCCAGCCATAATAGGTTGGAATAGACCAAGAAACAGGGAAAATAAAAATAATCATTCCGTTTCGTTCCAACCCGACGCGTCATAGGAAATTCATAAAAAATTGCAAAAAAATTCCAAAAATTAAAAAAATACAGTTATGGCTTCTTTTGAAGCAAAAATTGGTTGGAAAAAGCCGAGAATGAGAGAAAATAAAAATTATCGTTTCGTTTCGTTCCTACCCAACGCGTAATAAAAAATTCCAAACAAATAGCAAAAAAATTCAAAAAATCATAATAATACCATTTTGGCTTCATTTTAAGCAAAAATAGGTTGAGAACTGCCCAGAAAGAGACAGAAAATAAAAATAATTGTTCTGTTCCGTTCCTACACGAAACGTAATAGAAAATTCAAAAAAAATATCAAAAAAATTCAAAAAATTATAAAATACTATTATGGCTTCATTTCAAGCCAAAATAGGGGGGGAAACGCTGTGAAAGAGAGAAAATAAAAACTATCGTTCTGCTCCGTTCCAACCTGACGCGTAATAGAAAATTCCAAAAACATAGGAAAAAATTTAAAAAAATCAAAAAAATACCATAGTGGGTTCACTTAAAGCCAAAATAGGTTGGAAAAGGCCGAGAAAGTCGGAAAACAAAAATTATCGTTCCGTTTCGTTCCTACCCGTCGCGTAATAGAAAATTAAAAAAAAATTGCAAAAAAATTCAAAAATTTATAAAATACTATTATGGCTTCATTTCAAGCCAAAATAAGTAGGGAAACGCTGAGAAAGAGAGAAAATAAAAACTATCGTTCTGCTCCGTTCCAACCTGACGCGTAATAGAAAATTCCAAAAATATAGGAAAAAATTTAAACAAATAAAAAAAATACCATAGTGGGTTCATTTAAAGCCAAAATAGGTTGGGAAAGGCCGAGAAAGTCGGAAGACAAAAATTATCGTTCCGTTTCGTTCCTACCCGTCGCGTAATAGAAAATTAAAAAAAAAAAGAAAAAAAATTCTGAAAATTCAAAAATTCCATTATCGCTTCATTTCCAGCCATAATAGGTTGGAATAGACCAAGAAACAGGGAAAATAAAAATAATCATTCCGTTTCGTTCCAACCCGACGCGTCATAGAAAATTCTTAAAAAATTACAAAAAAATTCCAAAAATTAAAAAAATACAGTTATGGCTTCTTTTGAAGCAAAAATTGGTTGGAAAAGGGCGAGAATGAGAGAAAATAAAAATTATCGTTTCGTTTCGTTCCTACCCAACGCATAATAAAAAATTCCAAACAAATAGCAAAAAATTTCAAAAAATCATAAGAATACCATTTTGGCTTCATTTTAAGCAAAAATAGGTTGAGAAATGCCTAGAAAGAGACAGAAAATAAAAATTATTGTTCTGTTCCGTTCCTGCACGAAACGTAATAGAAAATTCCAAAAAAATATCAAAAAAAGTCAAAAAATTATAAAATACTAATATGGCTTCATTTCAAACCAAAATAGGGGGGGAAACGCTGTGAAAGAGAGTGAAAAAAAACTATCGTTCTGTTCCGTTCCAAACTGACACGTAATAGAAAATTCCAAAAAAATAGGAAAAAACTTAAAAAAATACCATTGTGGCTTCATTTAAAGCCAAAAAAGGTTGGAAAATGCCGAGAAAGATGGAAAACAAAAATTATCGTTCCGTTTCGTTCTTACCCGACGCGTAATACAAAATTAAAAAAAAATTGCAAAAAAAATTCAAAAAATTATAAAATACTATTATGGCTTCATTTCAAGCCAAAATAAGTAGGGAAACGCTGAGAAAGAGAGAAAATAAAAACTATCCTTCTGCTCCGTTCCAACCTGACGCGTAATAGAAAATTCCAAAAATATAGGAAAAAATATAAAAAAATAAAAAAAATACCATAGTGGGTTCATTTAAAGCCAAAATAGGTTGGGAAAGGCCGAGAAAGTCGGAAGACAAAAATTATCGTTCCGTTTCGTTCCTACCCGTCGCGTAATAGAAAATTAAAAAAAAATAGAAAAAAAATTCTGAAAATTCAAAAATACCATTATTGCTTCATTTCCAGCCATAATAGGTTGGAATAGACCAAGAAACAGGGAAAATAAAAATTATCATTCCGTTTCGTTCCAACCCGACGCGTCATAGAAAATTCATAAAAAATTGCAAAAAAATTAAAAAAATACAGTTATGGCTTCTTTTGAAGCAAAAATTGGTTGCAAAAGGCCGAGACTGAGAGAAAATAAAAATTATCATTTCGTTTCGTTCCTACCCAACGCGTAATAGAAAATTCCAAACAAATAGAAAAAAAATTCAAAAAATCATAATAATACCATTTTGGCTTCATTTAAAGCAAAAATAGGTTGAGAAATGCCCAGAAAGAGAAAGAAAATAAAAATTATTGTTCTGTTCCGTTCCTACACGAAACGTAATAGAATATTCCAAAAAAATAACAAAAAAATTCAAAAAATTATAAAATATTATTATGGCTGCATTTCAAGCCAAAATAAGTGGGGAAACGCTGAGAAAGAGAGCGAATAAAAACTATCGTCCTGTTCCATTCCAACCTGACACGTAATAGAAAATTCCAAAAAAATAAGAAAAAGTTTAAAAAAATACCATTGTGGCTTCATTTAAAGCCAAAAAAGGTTGGAAAAGGCCGAGAAAGACGGAAAACAAAAATTATCGTTCCGTTTCGTTCCTACCCGTCGAATAATAGAAAATTAAAAAAAAAATAGAAAAAAAATTCTGAAAATTCAAAAATACCATTATCGCTTCATTTCCAGCCATAATAGGTTGGAATAGACCAAGAAACAGGGAAAATAAAAATAATCATTCCGTTTCGTTCCAACCCGACGCGTCATAGGAAATTCATAAAAAATTGCAAAAAAATTCCAAAAATTAAAAAAATACAGTTATGGCTTCTTTTGAAGCAAAAATTGGTTGGAAAAAGGCGAGAATGAGAGAAAATAAAAATTATCGTTTCGTTTCGTTCCTACCCAACGCGTAATAAAAAATTCCAAACAAATAGCAAAAAAATTCAAAAAATCATAATAATACCATTTTGGCTTCATTTTAAGCAAAAATAGGTTGAGAACTGCCAAGAAAGAGACAGAAAATAAAAATAATTGTTCTGTTCCGTTCCTACACGAAACGTAATAGAAAATTCAAAAAAAATATCAAAAAAATTCAAAAAATTATAAAATACTATTATGGCTTCATTTCAAGCCAAAATAGGGGGGGAAACGCTGTGAAAGAGAGAAAATAAAAACTATCGTTCTGCTCCGTTCCAACCTGACGCGTAATAGAAAATTCCAAAAACATAGGAAAAAATTTTAAAAAATAAAAAAAATACCATAGTGGGTTCACTTAAAGCCAAAATAGGTTGGAAAAGGCCGAGAAAGTCGGAAAACAAAAATTATCGTTCCGTTTCGTTCCTACCCGACGCGTCATAGAAAATTCATGAAAAATTGCAAAAAAATTCCAAAAATGAAAAAAAATACAGTTATGGGTTCTTTTGAAGCAAAAATTGGTTGGAAAAGGCCGAGAATGAGAGAAAATAAAAATTATCGTTTCGTTTCGTTCCTACCCAACGCATAATAAAAAATTCCAAACAAATAGCAAAAAATTTCAAAAAATCATAAGAATACCATTTTGGCTTCATTTTAAGCAAAAATAGGTTGAGAAATGCCCAGAAAGAGACAGAAAATAAAAATTATTGTTCTGTTCCGTTCCTGCACGAAACGTAATAGAAAATTCCAAAAAAATATCAAAAAAAGTCAAAAAATTATAAAATACTAATATGGCTTCATTTCAAGCCAAAATAGGGGGGGAAACGCTGTGAAAGAGAGGGAAAAAAAACTATCGTTCTGTTCCGTTCCAAACTGACACGTAATAGAAAATTCCAAAAAAATAGGAAAAAACTTAAAAAAATACCATTGTGGCTTCATTTAAAGCCAAAAAAGGTTGGAAAATGCCGAGAAAGATGGAAAACAAAAATTATCGTTCCGTTTCGTTCTTACCCGACGCGTAATACAAAATTAAAAAAAAATTGCAAAAAAATTCAAAAAATTATAAAATACTATTATGGCTTCATTTCAAGCATAAATAAGTAGGGAAACGCTGAGAAAGAGAGAAAATAAAAACTATCCTTCTGCTCCGTTCCAACCTGACGCGTAATAGAAAATTCCAAAAATATTGGAAAAAATATAAAAAAATAAAAAAAATACCATAGTGGGTTCATTTAGAGCCAAAATAGGTTGGGAAAGGCCGAGAAAGTCGGAAGACAAAAATTATCGTTCCGTTTCGTTCCTACCCGTCGCGTAATAGAAAATTAAAAAAAAATAGAAAAAAAATTCTGAAAATTCAAAAATACCATTATCGCTTCATTTCCAGCCATAATAGGTTGGAATAGACCAAGAAACAGGGAAAATAAAAATTATCATTCCGTTTCGTTCCAACCCGACGCGTCATAGAAAATTCATAAAAAATTGCAAAAAAATTAAAAAAATACAGTTATGGCTTCTTTTGAAGCAAAAATTGGTTGGAAAAGGCCGAGACTGAGAGAAAATAAAAATTATCGTTTCGTTTCGTTCCTACCCAACGCGTAATAGAAAATTCCAAACAAATAGAAAAAAAATTCAAAAAATCATAATAATACCATTTTGGCTTCATTTAAAGCAAAAATAGGTTGAGAAATGCCCAGAAAGAGAAAGAAAATAAAAATTATTGTTCTGTTCCGTTCCTACACGAAACGTAATAGAATATTCCAAAAAAATAACAAAAAAATTCAAAAAATTATAAAATATTATTATGGCTGCATTTCAAGCCAAAATAAGTGGGGAAACGCTGAGAAAGAGAGCGAATAAAAACTATCGTCCTGTTCCATTCCAACCTGACACGTAATAGAAAATTCCAAAAAAATAAGAAAAAGTTTAAAAAAATACCATTGTGGCTTCATTCAAAGCCAAAAAAGGTTGGAAAAGGCCGAGAAAGACGGAAAACAAAAATTATCGTTCCGTTTCGTTCCTACCCGTCGCGTAATAGAAAATTAAAAAAAAAATAGAAAAAAAATTCTGAAAATTCAAAAATACCATTATCGCTTCATTTCCAGCCATAATAGGTTGGAATAGACCAAGAAACAGGGAAAATAAAAATAATCATTCCGTTTCGTTCCAACCCGACGCGTCATAGGAAATTCATAAAAAATTGCAAAAAAATTCCAAAAATTAAAAAAATACAGTGATGGCTTCTTTTGAAGCAAAAATTGGTTGGAAAAAGCCGAGAATGAGAGAAAATAAAAATTATCGTTTCGTTTCGTTCCTACCCAACGCGTAATAAAAAATTCCAAACAAATAGCAAAAAATTTCAAAAAATCATAATAATACCATTTTGGCTTCATTTTAAGCAAAAATAGGTTGAGAACTGCCCAGAAAGAGACAGAAAATAAAAATAATTGTTCTGTTCCGTTCCTACACGAAACGTAATAGAAAATTCAAAAAAAATATCAAAAAAATTCAAAAAATTATAAAATACTATTATGGCTTTATTTCAAGCCAAAATAGGGGGGGAAACGCTGTGAAAGAGAGAAAATAAAAACTATCGTTCTGCTCCGTTCCAACCTGACGCGTAATAGAAAATTCAAAAAACATAGGAAAAAATTTAAAAAAATCAAAAAAATACCATAGTGGGTTCACTTAAAGCCAAAATAGGTTGGAAAAGGCCGAGAAAGTCGGAAAACAAAAATTATCGTGCCGTTTCGTTCCTACCCGTCGCGTAATAGACAATTAAAAAAAAAATAGAAAAAAAATTCTGAAAATTCAAAAATACCATTATCGCTTCATTTCCAGCCATAATAGGTTGGAATAGACCAAGAAACAGGGAAAATAAAAATAATCATTCCGTTTCGTTCCAACCCGATGCGTCATAGAAAATTCATAAAAAATTGCAAAAAAATTCCAAAAATTAAAAAAAATACAGTTATGGGTTCTTTTGAAGCAAAAATTGGTTGGAAAAGGCCGAGAATGAGAGAAAATAAAAATTATCGTTTCGTTTCGTTCCTACCCAACGCATAATAAAAAATTCCAAACAAATAGCAAAAAATTTCAAAAAATCATAAGAATACCATTTTGGCTTCATTTTAAGCAAAAATAGGTTGAGAAATGCCCAGAAAGAGACAGAAAATAAAAATTATTGTTCTGTTCCGTTCCTGCACGAAACGTAATAGAAAATTCCAAAAAAATATCAAAAAAAGTCAAAAAATTATAAAATACTAATATGGCTTCATTTCAAGCCAAAATAGGGGGGGAAACGCTGTGAAAGAGAGGGAAAAAAAACTATCGTTCTGTTCCGTTCCAAACTGACACGTAATAGAAAATTCCAAAAAAATAGGAAAAAATTTAAAAAAATACCATTGTGGCTTCATTTAAAGCCAAAAAAGGTTGGAAAATGCCGAGAAAGATGGAAAACAAAAATTATCGTTCCGTTTCGTTCTTACCCGACGCGTAATACAAAATCAAAAAAAAATTGCAAAAAAATTCAAAAAATTATAAAATACTATTATGGCTTCATTTCAAGCCAAAATAAGTAGGGAAACGCTGAGAAAGAGAGAAAATAAAAACTATCCTTCTGCTCCGTTCCAACCTGACGCGTAATAGAAAATTCCAAAAATATAGGAAAAAATATAAAAAAATAAAAAAAATACCATAGTGGGTTCATTTAAAGCCAAAATAGGTTGGGAAAGGCCGAGAAAGTCGGAAGACAAAAATTATCGTTCCGTTTCGTTCCTACCCGTCGCGTAATAGAAAATTAAAAAAAAATAGAAAAAAAATTCTGAAAATTCAAAAATACCATTATCGCTTCATTTCCAGCCATAATAGGTTGGAATCGACCAAGAAACAGGGAAAATAAAAATTATCATTCCGTTTCGTTCCAACCCGACGCGTCATAGAAAATTCATAAAAAATTGCAAAAAAATTAAAAAAATACAGTTATGGCTTCTTTTGAAGCAAAAATTGGTTGGAAAAGGCCGAGACTGAGAGAAAATAAAAATTATCGTTTCGTTTCGTTCCTACCCAACGCGTAATAGAAAATTCCAAACAAATAGAAAAAAAATTCAAAAAATCATAATAATACCATTTTGGCTTCATTTAAAGCAAAAATAGGTTGAGAAATGCCCAGAAAGAGAAAGAAAATAAAAATTGTTGTTCTGTTCCGTTCCTACACGAAACGTAATAGAATATTCCAAAAAAATAACAAAAAAATTCAAAAAATTATAAAATATTATTATGGCTGCATTTCAAGCCAAAATAAGTGGGGAAACGCTGAGAAAGAGAGCGAATAAAAACTATCGTCCTGTTCCATTCCAACCTGACATGTAATAGAAAATTCCAAAAAAATAAGAAAAAGTTTAAAAAAATACCATTGTGGCTTCATTTAAAGCCAAAAAAGGTTGGAAAAGGCCGAGAAAGACGGAAAACAAAAATTATCGTTCCGTTTCGTTCCTACCCGTCGCGTAATAGAAAATTAAAAAAAAAATAGAAAAAAAATTCTGAAAATTCAAAAATACCATTATCGCTTCATTTCCAGCCATAATAGGTTGGAATAGACCAAGAAACAGGGAAAATAAAAATTATCATTCCGTTTCGTTCCAACCCGACGCGTCATAGAAAATTCATAAAAAATTGCAAAAAAATTAAAAAAATACAGTTATGGCTTCTTTTGAAGCAAAAATTGGTTGGAAAAGGCTGAGACTGAGAGAAAATAAAAATTATCGTTTCGTTTCGGTCCTACCCAACGCGTAATAGAAAATTCCAAACAAATAGAAAAAAAATTCAAAAAATCATAATAATACCATTTTGGCTTCATTTAAAGCAAAAATAGGTTGAGAAATGCCCAGAAAGAGAAAGAAAATAAAAATTATTGTTCTGTTCCGTTCCTACACGAAACGTAATAGAATATTCCAAAAAAATAACAAAAAAATTCAAAAAATTATAAAATATTATTATGGCTGCATTTAAAGCCAAAATAAGTGGGGAAACGCTGAGAAAGAGAGCGAATAAAAACTATCGTCCTGTTCCATTCCAACCTGACACGTAATAGAAAATTCCAAAAAAATAAGAAAAAGTTTAAAAAAATACCATTGTGGCTTCATTTAAAGCCAAAAAAGGTTGGAAAAGGCCGAGAAAGACGGAAAACAAAAATTATCGTTCCGTTTCGTTCCTACCCGTCGCGTAATAGAAAATTAAAAAAAAATAGAAAAAAAATTCTGAAAATTCAAAAATACCATTATCGCTTCATTTCCAGCCATAATAGGTTGGAATAGACCAAGAAACAGGGAAAATAAAAATAATCATTCCGTTTCGTTCCAACCCGACGCGTCATAGGAAATTCATAAAAAATTGCAAAAAAATTCCAAAAATTAAAAAAATACAGTCATGGCTTCTTTTGAAGCAAAAATTGGTTGGAAAAAGCCGAGAATGAGAGAAAATAAAAATTATCGTTTCGTTTCGTTCCTACCCAACGCGTAATAAAAAATTCCAAACAAATAGCAAAAAAATTCAAAAAATCATAATAATACCATTTTGGCTTCATTTTCAGCAAAAATAGGTTGAGAACTGCCCAGAAAGAGACAGAAAATAAAAATAATTGTTCTGTTCCGTTCCTACACGAAACGTAATAGAAAATTCAAAAAAAATATCAAAAAAATTCAAAAAATTATAAAATACTGTTATGGCTTCATTTCAAGCCAAAATAGGGGGGGAAACGCTGTGAAAGAGAGAAAATAAAAACTATCGTTCTGCTCCGTTCCAACCTGACGCGTAATAGAAAATTCAAAAAACATAGGAAGAAATTTAAAAAAATCAAAAAAATACCATAGTGGGTTCACTTAAAGCCAAAATAGGTTAGAAAAGGCCGAGAAAGTCGGAAAACAAAAATTATCGTGCCGTTTCGTTCCTACCCGTCGCGTAATAGACAATTAAAAAAAAAATAGAAAAAAAATTCTGAAAATTCAAAAATACCATTATCGCTTCATTTCCAGCCATAATAGGTTGGAATAGACCAAGAAACAGGGAAAATAAAAATAATCATTCCGTTTCGTTCCAACCCGACGCGTCATAGAAAATTCATAAAAAATTGCAAAAAAATTCCAAAAATTAAAAAAAATACAGTTATGGGTTCTTTTGAAGCAAAAATTGGTTGGAAAAGGCCGAGAATGAGAGAAAATAAAAATTATCGTTTCGTTTCGTTCCTACCCAACGCATAATAAAAAATTCCAAACAAATAGCAAAAAATTTCAAAAAATCATAAGAATACCATTTTGGCTTCATTTTAAGCAAAAATAGGTTGAGAAATGCCCAGAAAGAGACAGAAAATAAAAATTATTGTTCTGTTCCGTTCCTGCACGAAACGTAATAGAAAATTCCAAAAAAATATCAAAAAAAGTCAAAAAATTATAAAATACTAATATGGCTTCATTTCAAGCCAAAATAGGGGGGGAAACGCTGTGAAAGAGAGGGAAAAAAAACTATCGTTCTGTTCCGTTCCAAACTGACACGTAATAGAAAATTCCAAAAAAATAGGAAAAAATTTAAAAAAATACCATTGTGGCTTCATTTAAAGCCAAAAAAGGTTGGAAAATGCCGAGAAAGATGGAAAACAAAAATTATCGTTCCGTTTCGTTCTTACCCGACGCGTAATACAAAATTAAAAAAAAATTGCAAAAAAATTCAAAAAATTATAAAATACTATTATGGCTTCATTTCAAGCCAAAATAAGTAGGGAAACGCTGAGAAAGAGAGAAAATAAAAACTATCCTTCTGCTCCGTTCCAACCTGACGCGTAATAGAAAATTCCAAAAATATAGGAAAAAATAAAAAAAAATAAAAAAAATACCATAGTGGGTTCATTTAAAGCCAAAATAGGTTGGGAAAGGCCGAGAAAGTCGGAAGACAAAAATTATCGTTCCGTTTCGTTCCTACCCGTCGCGTAATAGAAAATTAAAAAAAAATAGAAAAAAAATTCTGAAAATTCAAAAATACCATTATCGCTTCATTTCCAGCCATAATAGGTTGGAATAGACCAAGAAACAGGGAAAATAAAAATTATCATTCCGTTTCGTTCCAACCCGACGCGTCATAGAAAATTCATAAAAAATTGCAAAAAAATTAAAAAAATACAGTTATGGCTTCTTTTGAAGCAAAAATTGGTTGGAAAAGGCGGAGACTGAGAGAAAATAAAAATTATCGTTTCGTTTCGTTCCTACCCAACGCGTAATAGAAAATTCCAAACAAATAGAAAAAAAATTCAAAAAATCATAATAATACCATTTTGGCTTCATTTAAAGCAAAAATAGGTTGAGAAATGCCCAGAAAGAGAAAGAAAATAAAAATTATTGTTCTGTTCCGTTCCTACACGAAACGTAATAGAATATTCCAAAAAAATAACAAAAAAATTCAAAAAATTATAAAATATTATTATGGCTGCATTTCAAGCCAAAATAAGTGGGGAAACGTTGAGAAAGAGAGCGAATAAAAACTATCGTCCTGTTCCATTCCAACCTGACATGTAATAGAAAATTCCAAAAAAATAAGAAAAAGTTTAAAAAAATACCATTGTGGCTTCATTTAAAGCCAAAAAAGGTTGGAAAAGGCCGAGAAAGACGGAAAACAAAAATTATCGTTCCGTTTCGTTCCTACCCGTCGCGTAATAGAAAATTAAAAAAAAAATAGAAAAAAAATTCTGAAAATTCAAAAATACCATTATCGCTTCATTTCCAGCCATAATAGGTTGGAATAGACCAAGAAACAGGGAAAATAAAAATAATCATTCCGTTTCGTTCCAACCCGACGCGTCATAGAAAATTCATAAAAAATTGCAAAAAAATTCCAAAAATTAAAAAAAATACAGTTATGGGTTCTTTTGAAGCAAAAATTGGTTGGAAAAGGCCGAGAATGAGAGAAAATAAAAATTATCGTTTCGTTTCGTTCCTACCCAACGCATAATAAAAAATTCCAAACAAATAGCAAAAAATTTCAAAAAATCATAAGAATACCATTTTGGCTTCATTTTAAGCAAAAATAGGTTGAGAAATGCCCAGAAAGAGACAGAAAATAAAAATTATTGTTCTGTTCCGTTCCTGCACGAAACGTAATAGAAAATTCCAAAAAAATATCAAAAAAAGTCAAAAAATTATAAAATTCTAATATGACTTCATTTCAAGCCAAAATAGGGGGGGAAACGCTGTGAAAGAGAGGGAAAAAAAACTATCGTTCTGTTCCGTTCCAAACTGACACGTAATAGAAAATTCCAAAAAAATAGGAAAAAATTTAAAAAAATACCATTGTGGCTTCATTTAAAGCCAAAAAAGGTTGGAAAATGCCGAGAAAGATGGAAAACAAAAATTATCATTCCGTTTCGTTCTTACCCGACGCGTAATACAAAATTAAAAAAAAATTGCAAAAAAATTCAAAAAATTATAAAATACTATTATGGCTTCATTTCAAGCCAAAATAAGTAGGGAAACGCTGAGAAAGAGAGAAAATAAAAACTATCCTTCTGCTCCGTTCCAACCTGACGCGTAATAGAAAATTCCAAAAATATAGGAAAAAATATAAAAAAATAAAAAAAATACCATAGTGGGTTCATTTAAAGCCAAAATAGGTTGGGAAAGGCCGAGAAAGTCGGAAGACAAAAATTATCGTTCCGTTTCGTTCCTACCCGTCGCGTAATAGAAAATTAAAAAAAAATAGAAAAAAAATTTTGAAAATTCAAAAATACCATTATCGCTTCATTTCCAGCAATAATAGGTTGGAATAGACCAAGAAACAGGGAAAATAAAAATTATCATTCCGTTTCGTTCCAACCCGACGCGTCATAGAAAATTCATAAAAAATTGCAAAAAAATTAAAAAAATACAGTTATGGCTTCTTTTGAAGCAAAAATTGGTTGGAAAAGGCCGAGACTGAGAGAAAATAAAAATTATCGTTTCGTTTCGTTCCCACCCAACGCGTAATAGAAAATTCCAAACAAATAGAAAAAAAATTCAAAAAATCATAATAATACCATTTTGGCTTCATTTAAAGCAAAAATAGGTTGAGAAATGCCCAGAAAGAGAAAGAAAATAAAAATTATTGTTCTGTTCCGTTCCTACACGAAACGTAATAGAATATTCCAAAAAAATAACAAAAAAATTCAAAAAATTATAAAATATTATTATGGCTGCATTTCAAGCCAAAATAAGTGGGGAAACGCTGAGAAAGAGAGCGAATAAAAACTATCGTCCTGTTCCATTCCAACCTGACATGTAATAGAAAATTCCAAAAAAATAAGAAAAAGTTTAAAAAAATACCATTGTGGCTTCATTTAAAGCCAAAAAAGGTTGGAAAAGGCCGAGAAAGACGGAAAACAAAAATTATCGTTCCGTTTCGTTCCTACCCGTCGCGTAATAGAAAATTAAAAAAAAAATAGAAAAAAAATTCTGAAAATTCAAAAATACCATTATCGCTTCATTTCCAGCCATAATAGGTTGGAATAGACCAAGAAACAGGGAAAATAAAAATTATCATTCCGTTTCGTTCCAACCCGACGCGTCATAGAAAATTCATAAAAAATTGCAAAAAAATTAAAAAAATACAGTTATGGCTTCTTTTGAAGCAAAAATTGGTTGGAAAAGGCTGAGACTGAGAGAAAATAAAAATTATCGTTTCGTTTCGGTCCTACCCAACGCGTAATAGAAAATTCCAAACAAATAGAAAAAAAATTCAAAAAATCATAATAATACCATTTTGGCTTCATTTAAAGCAAAAATAGGTTGAGAAATGCCCAGAAAGAGAAAGAAAATAAAAATTATTGCTCTGTTCCGTTCCTACACGAAACGTAATAGAATATTCCAAAAAAATAACAAAAAAATTCAAAAAATTATAAAATATTATTATGGCTGCATTTCAAGCCAAAATAAGTGGGGAAACGCTGAGAAAGAGAGCGAATAAAAACTATCGTCCTGTTCCATTCCAACCTGACACGTAATAGAAAATTCCAAAAAAATAAGAAAAAGTTTAAAAAAATACCATTGTGGCTTCATTTAAAGCCAAAAAAGGTTGGAAAAGGCCGAGAAAGACGGAAAACAAAAATTATCGTTCCGTTTCGTTCCTACCCGTCGCGTAATAGAAAATTAAAAAAAAATAGAAAAAAAATTCTGAAAATTCAAAAATACCATTATCGCTTCATTTCCAGCCATAATAGGTTGGAATAGACCAAGAAACAGGGAAAATAAAAATAATCATTCCGTTTCGTTCCAACCCGACGCGTCATAGGAAATTCATAAAAAATTGCAAAAAAATTCCAAAAATTAAAAAAATACAGTTATGGCTTCTTTTGAAGCAAAAATTGGTTGGAAAAAGCCGAGAATGAGAGAAAATAAAAATTATCGTTTCGTTTCGTTCCTACCCAACGCGTAATAAAAAATTCCAAACAAATAGCAAAAAAATTCAAAAAATCATAATAATACCATTTTGGCTTCATTTTAAGCAAAAATAGGTTGAGAACTGCCCAGAAAGAGACAGAAAATAAAAATAATTGTTCTGTTCCGTTCCTACACGAAACGTAATAGAAAATTCAAAAAAAATATCAAAAAAATTCAAAAAATTATAAAATACTATTATGGCTTCATTTCAAGCCAAAATAGGGGGGGAAACGCTGTGAAAGAGAGAAAATAAAAACTATCGTTCTGCTCCGTTCCAACCTGACGCGTAATAGAAAATTCAAAAAACATAGGAAAAAATTTAAAAAAATCAAAAAAATACCATAGTGGGTTCACTTAAAGCCAAAATAGGTTGGAAAAGGCCGAGAAAGTCGGAAAACAAAAATTATCGTGCCGTTTCGTTCCTACCCGTCGCGTAATAGACAATTAAAAAAAAAATAGAAAAAAAATTCTGAAAATTCAAAAATACCATTATCGCTTCATTTCCAGCCATAATAGGTTGGAATAGACCAAGAAACAGGGAAAATAAAAATAATCATTCCGTTTCGTTCCAACCCGACGCGTCATAGAAAATTCATAAAAAATTGCAAAAAAATTCCAAAAATTAAAAAAAATACAGTTATGGGTTCTTTTGAAGCAAAAATTGGTTGGAAAAGGCCGAGAATGAGAGAAAATAAAAATTATCGTTTCGTTTCGTTCCTACCCAACGCATAATAAAAAATTCCAAACAAATAGCAAAAAATTTCAAAAAATCATAAGAATACCATTTTGGCTTCATTTTAAGCAAAAATAGGTTGAGAAATGCCCAGAAAGAGACAGAAAATAAAAATTATTGTTCTGTTCCGTTCCTGCACGAAACGTAATAGAAAATTCCAAAAAAATATCAAAAAAAGTCAAAAAATTATAAAATACGAATATGGCTTCATTTCAAGCCAAAATAGGGGGGGAAACGTTGTGAAAGAGAGGGAAAAAAAACTATCGTTCTGTTCCGTTCCAAACTGACACGTAATAGAAAATTCCAAAAAAATAGGAAAAAATTTAAAAAAATACCATTGTGGCTTCATTTAAAGCCAAAAAAGGTTGGAAAATGCCGAGAAAGATGGAAAACAAAAATTATCGTTCCGTTTCGTTCTTACCCGACGCGTAATACAAAATTAAAAAAAAATTGCAAAAAAATTCAAAAAATTATAAAATACTATTATGGCTTCATTTCAAGCCAAAATAAGTAGGGAAACGCTGAGAAAGAGAGAAAATAAAAACTATCCTTCTGCTCCGTTCCAACCTGACGCGTAATAGAAAATTCCAAAAATATAGGAAAAAATATAAAAAAATAAAAAAAATACCATAGTGGGTTCATTTAAAGCCAAAATAGGTTGGGAAAGGCCGAGAAAGTCGGAAGACAAAAATTATCGTTCCGTTTCGTTCCTACCCGTCGCGTAATAGAAAATTAAAAAAAAATAGAAAAAAAATTTTGAAAATTCAAAAATACCATTATCGCTTCATTTCCAGCCATAATAGGTTGGAAT
The DNA here is from genome assembly GCA_029955455.1 of Quercus agrifolia. Classification (NCBI taxonomy): domain Eukaryota; kingdom Viridiplantae; phylum Streptophyta; class Magnoliopsida; order Fagales; family Fagaceae; genus Quercus; species Quercus agrifolia. Next base: position 22,261,850 of record JARQAD010000010.1, read on the forward strand.
AGACCAAGAAACAGGGAAAATAAAAATTATCATTCCGTTTCGTTCCAACCCGACGCGTCATAGAAAGTTCATAAAAAATTGCAAAAAAATTAAAAAAATACAGTTATGGCTTCTTTTGAAGCAAAAATTGGTTGGAAAAGGCCGAGACTGAGAGAAAATAAAAATTATCGTTTCGTTTCGTTCCCACCCAACGCGTAATAGAAAATTCCAAACAAATAGAAAAAAAATTCAAAAAATCATAATAATACCATTTTGGCTTCATTTAAAGCAAAAATAGGTTGAGAAATGCCCAGAAAGAGAAAGAAAATAAAAATTATTGTTCTGTTCCGTTCCTACACGAAACGTAATAGAATATTCCAAAAAAATAACAAAAAAATTCAAAAAATTATAAAATATTATTATGGCTGCATTTCAAGCCAAAATAAGTGGGGAAACGCTGAGAAAGAGAGCGAATAAAAACTATCGTCCTGTTCCATTCCAACCTGACATGTAATAGAAAATTCCAAAAAAATAAGAAAAAGTTTAAAAAAATACCATTGTGGCTTCATTTAAAGCCAAAAAAGGTTGGAAAAGGCCGAGAAAGACGGAAAACAAAAATTATCGTTCCGTTTCGTTCCTACCCGTCGCGTAATAGAAAATTAAAAAAAAATAGAAAAAAAATTTTGAAAATTCAAAAATACCATTATCGCTTCATTTCCAGCCATAATAGGTTGGAATAGACCAAGAAACAGGGAAAATAAAAATTATCATTCCGTTTCGTTCCAACCCGACGCGTCATAGAAAATTCATAAAAAATTGCAAAAAAATTAAAAAAATACAGTTATGGCTTCTTTTGAAGCAAAAATTGGTTGGAAAAGGCCGAGACTGAGAGAAAATAAAAATTATCGTTTCGTTTCGTTCCCACCCAACGCGTAATAGAAAATTCCAAACAAATAGAAAAAAAATTCAAAAAATCATAATAATACCATTTTGGCTTCATTTAAAGCAAAAATAGGTTGAGAAATGCCCAGAAAGAGAAAGAAAATAAAAATTATTGTTCTGTTCCGTTCCTACACGAAACGTAATAGAATATTCCAAAAAAATAACAAAAAAATTCAAAAAATTATAAAATATTATTATGGCTGCATTTCAAGCCAAAATAAGTGGGGAAACGCTGAGAAAGAGAGCGAATAAAAACTATCGTCCTGTTCCATTCCAACCTGACAGGTAATAGAAAATTCCAAAAAAATAAGAAAAAGTTTAAAAAAATACCTTTGTGGCTTCATTTAAAGCCAAAAAAGGTTGGAAAAGGCCGAGAAAGACGGAAAACAAAAATTATCGTTCCGTTTCGTTCCTACCCGTCGCGTAATAGAAAATTAAAAAAAAAATAGAAAAAAAATTCTGAAAATTCAAAAATACCATTATCGCTTCATTTCCAGCCATAATAGGTTGGAATAGACCAAGAAACAGGGAAAATAAAAATTATCATTCCGTTTCGTTCCAACCCGACGCGTCATAGAAAATTCATAAAAAATTGCAAAAAAATTAAAAAAATACAGTTATGGCTTCTTTTGAAGCAAAAATTGGTTGGAAAAGGCTGAGACTGAGAGAAAATAAAAATTATCGTTTCGTTTCGGTCCTACCCAACGCGTAATAGAAAATTCCAAACAAATAGAAAAAAAATTCAAAAAATCATAATAATACCATTTTGGCTTCATTTAAAGCAAAAATAGGTTGAGAAATGCCCAGAAAGAGAAAGAAAATAAAAATTATTGTTCTGTTCCGTTCCTACACGAAACGTAATAGAATATTCCAAAAAAATAACAAAAAAATTCAAAAAATTATAAAATATTATTATGGCTGCATTTCAAGCCAAAATAAGTGGGGAAACGCTGAGAAAGAGAGCGAATAAAAACTATCGTCCTGTTCCATTCCAACCTGACACGTAATAGAAAATTCCAAAAAAATAAGAAAAAGTTTAAAAAAATACCATTGTGGCTTCATTTAAAGCCAAAAAAGGTTGGAAAAGGCCGAGAAAGACGGAAAACAAAAATTATCGTTCCGTTTCGTTCCTACCCGTCGCGTAATAGAAAATTAAAAAAAAATAGAAAAAAAATTCTGAAAATTCAAAAATACCATTATCGCTTCATTTCCAGCCATAATAGGTTGGAATAGACCAAGAAACAGGGAAAATAAAAATAATCATTCCGTTTCGTTCCAACCCGACGCGTCATAGGAAATTCATAAAAAATTGCAAAAAAATTCCAAAAATTAAAAAAATACAGTTATGGCTTCTTTTGAAGCAAAAATTGGTTGGAAAAAGCCGAGAATGAGAGAAAATAAAAATTATCGTTTCGTTTCGTTCCTACCCAACGCGTAATAAAAAATTCCAAACAAATAGCAAAAAAATTCAAAAAATCATAATAATACCATTTTGGCTTCATTTTAAGCAAAAATAGGTTGAGAACTGCCCAGAAAGAGACAGAAAATAAAAATAATTGTTCTGTTCCGTTCCTACACGAAACGTAATAGAAAATTCAAAAAAAATATCAAAAAAATTCAAAAAATTATAAAATACTATTATGGCTTCATTTCAAGCCAAAATAGGGGGGGAAACGCTGTGAAAGAGAGAAAATAAAAACTATCGTTCTGCTCCGTTCCAACCTGACGCGTAATAGAAAATTCAAAAAACATAGGAAAAAATTTAAAAAAATCAAAAAAATACCATAGTGGGTTCACTTAAAGCCAAAATAGGTTGGAAAAGGCCGAGAAAGTCGGAAAACAAAAATTATCGTGCCGTTTCGTTCCTACCCGTCGCGTAATAGACAATTAAAAAAAAAATAGAAAAAAAATTCTGAAAATTCAAAAATACCATTATCGCTTCATTTCCAGCCATAATAGGTTGGAATAGACCAAGAAACAGGGAAAATAAAAATAATCATTCCGTTTCGTTCCAACCCGACGCGTCATAGAAAATTCATAAAAAATTGCAAAAAAATTCCAAAAATTAAAAAAAATACAGTTATGGGTTCTTTTGAAGCAAAAATTGGTTGGAAAAGGCCGAGAATGAGAGAAAATAAAAATTATCGTTTCGTTTCGTTCCTACCCAACGCATAATAAAAAATTCCAAACAAATAGCAAAAAATTTCAAAAAATCATAAGAATACCATTTTGGCTTCATTTTAAGCAAAAATAGGTTGAGAAATGCTCAGAAAGAGACAGAAAATAAAAATTATTGTTCTGTTCCGTTCCTGCACGAAACGTAATAGAAAATTCCAAAAAAATATCAAAAAAAGTCAAAAAATTATAAAATACGAATATGGCTTCATTTCAAGCCAAAATAGGGGGGGAAACGCTGTGAAAGAGAGGGAAAAAAAACTATCGTTCTGTTCCGTTCCAAACTGACACGTAATAGAAAATTCCAAAAAAATAGGAAAAAATTTAAAAAAATACCATTGTGGCTTCATTTAAAGCCAAAAAAGGTTGGAAAATGCCGAGAAAGATGGAAAACAAAAATTATCGTTCCGTTTCGTTCTTACCCGACGCGTAATACAAAATTAAAAAAAAATTGCAAAAAAATTCAAAAAATTATAAAATACTATTATGGCTTCATTTCAAGCCAAAATAAGTAGGGAAACGCTGAGAAAGAGAGAAAATAAAAACTATCCTTCTGCTCCGTTCCAACCTGACGCGTAATAGAAAATTCCAAAAATATAGGAAAAAATATAAAAAAATAAAAAAAATACCATAGTGGGTTCATTTAAAGCCAAAATAGGTTGGGAAAGGCCGAGAAAGTCGGAAGACAAAAATTATCGTTCCGTTTCGTTCCTACCCGTCGCGTAATAGAAAATTAAAAAAAAATAGAAAAAAAATTTTGAAAATTCAAAAATACCATTATCGCTTCATTTCCAGCCATAATAGGTTGGAATAGACCAAGAAACAGGGAAAATAAAAATTATCATTCCGTTTCGTTCCAACCCGACGCGTCATAGAAAATTCATAAAAAATTGCAAAAAAATTAAAAAAATACAGTTATGGCTTCTTTTGAAGCAAAAATTGGTTGGAAAAGGCCGAGACTGAGAGAAAATAAAAATTATCGTTTCGTTTCGTTCCCACCCAACGCGTAATAGAAAATTCCAAACAAATAGAAAAAAAATTCAAAAAATCATAATAATACCATTTTGGCTTCATTTAAAGCAAAAATAGGTTGAGAAATGCCCAGAAAGAGAAAGAAAATAAAAATTATTGTTCTGTTCCGTTCCTACACGAAACGTAATAGAATATTCCAAAAAAATAACAAAAAAATTCAAAAAATTATAAAATATTATTATGGCTGCATTTCAAGCCAAAATAAGTGGGGAAACGCTGAGAAAGAGAGCGAATAAAAACTATCGTCCTGTTCCATTCCAACCTGACATGTAATAGAAAATTCCAAAAAAATAAGAAAAAGTTTAAAAAAATACCATTGTGGCTTCATTTAAAGCCAAAAAAGGTTGGAAAAGGCCGAGAAAGACGGAAAACAAAAATTATCGTTCCGTTTCGTTCCTACCCGTCGCGTAATAGAAAATTAAAAAAAAATAGAAAAAAAATTTTGAAAATTCAAAAATACCATTATCGCTTCATTTCCAGCCATAATAGGTTGGAATAGACCAAGAAACAGGGAAAATAAAAATTATCATTCCGTTTCGTTCCAACCCGACGCGTCATAGAAAATTCATAAAAAATTGCAAAAAAATTAAAAAAATACAGTTATGGCTTCTTTTGAAGCAAAAATTGGTTGGAAAAGGCCGAGACTGAGAGAAAATAAAAATTATCGTTTCGTTTCGTTCCCACCCAACGCGTAATAGAAAATTCCAAACAAATAGAAAAAAAATTCAAAAAATCATAATAATACCATTTTGGCTTCATTTAAAGCAAAAATAGGTTGAGAAATGCCCAGAAAGAGAAAGAAAATAAAAATTATTGTTCTGTTCCGTTCCTACACGAAACGTAATAGAATATTCCAAAAAAATAACAAAAAAATTCAAAAAATTATAAAATATTATTATGGCTGCATTTCAAGCCAAAATAAGTGGGGAAACGCTGAGAAAGAGAGCGAATAAAAACTATCGTCCTGTTCCATTCCAACCTGACATGTAATAGAAAATTCCAAAAAAATAAGAAAAAGTTTAAAAAAATACCATTGTGGCTTCATTTAAAGCAAAAAAAGGTTGGAAAAGGCCGAGAAAGACGGAAAACAAAAATTATCGTTCCGTTTCGTTCCTACCCGTCGCGTAATAGAAAATTAAAAAAAAAATAGAAAAAAAATTCTGAAAATTCAAAAATACCATTATCGCTTCATTTCCAGCCATAATAGGTTGGAATAGACCAAGAAACAGGGAAAATAAAAATTATCATTCCGTTTCGTTCCAACCCGACGCGTCATAGAAAATTCATAAAAAATTGCAAAAAAATTAAAAAAATACAGTTATGGCTTCTTTTGAAGCAAAAATTGGTTGGAAAAGGCTGAGACTGAGAGAAAATAAAAATTATCGTTTCGTTTCGGTCCTACCCAACGCGTAATAGAAAATTCCAAACAAATAGAAAAAAAATTCAAAAAATCATAATAATACCATTTTGGCTTCATTTAAAGCAAAAATAGGTTGAGAAATGCCCAGAAAGAGAAAGAAAATAAAAATTATTGTTCTGTTCCGTTCCTACACGAAACGTAATAGAATATTCCAAAAAAATAACAAAAAAATTCAAAAAATTATAAAATATTATTATGGCTGCATTTCAAGCCAAAATAAGTGGGGAAACGCTGAGAAAGAGAGCGAATAAAAACTATCGTCCTGTTCCATTCCAACCTGACACGTAATAGAAAATTCCAAAAAAATAAGAAAAAGTTTAAAAAAATACCATTGTGGCTTCATTTAAAGCCAAAAAAGGTTGGAAAAGGCCGAGAAAGACGGAAAACAAAAATTATCGTTCCGTTTCGTTCCTACCCGTCGCGTAATAGAAAATTAAAAAAAAATAGAAAAAAAATTCTGAAAATTCAAAAATACCATTATCGCTTCATTTCCAGCCATAATAGGTTGGAATAGACCAAGAAACAGGGAAAATAAAAATAATCATTCCGTTTCGTTCCAACCCGACGCGTCATAGGAAATTCATAAAAAATTGCAAAAAAATTCCAAAAATTAAAAAAATACAGTTATGGCTTCTTTTGAAGCAAAAATTGGTTGGAAAAAGCCGAGAATGAGAGAAAATAAAAATTATCGTTTCGTTTCGTTCCTACCCAACGCGTAATAAAAAATTCCAAACAAATAGTAAAAAAATTCAAAAAATCATAATAATACCATTTTGGCTTCATTTTAAGCAAAAATAGGTTGAGAACTGCCCAGAAAGAGACAGAAAATAAAAATAATTGTTCTGTTCCGTTCCTACACGAAACGTAATAGAAAATTCAAAAAAAATATCAAAAAAATTCAAAAAATTATAAAATACTATTATGGCTTCATTTCAAGCCAAAATAGGGGGGGAAACGCTGTGAAAGAGAGAAAATAAAAACTATCGTTCTGCTCCGTTCCAACCTGACGCGTAATAGAAAATTCAAAAAACATAGGAAAAAATTTAAAAAAAATCAAAAAAATACCATAGTGGGTTCACTTAAAGCCAAAATAGGTTGGAAAAGGCCGAGAAAGTCGGAAAACAAAAATTATCGTGCCGTTTCGTTCCTACCCGTCGCGTAATAGACAATTAAAAAAAAAATAGAAAAAAAATTCTGAAAATTCAAAAATACCATTATCGCTTCATTTCCAGCCATAATAGGTTGGAATAGACCAAGAAACAGGGAAAATAAAAATTATCATTCCGTTTCGTTCCAACCCGACGCGTCATAGAAAATTCATAAAAAATTGCAAAAAAATTAAAAAAATACAGTTATGGCTTCTTTTGAAGCAAAAATTGGTTGGAAAAGGCCGAGACTGAGAGAAAATAAAAATTATCGTTTCGTTTCGTTCCCACCCAACGCGTAATAGAAAATTCCAAACAAATAGAAAAAAAATTCAAAAAATCATAATAATACCATTTTGGCTTCATTTAAAGCAAAAATAGGTTGAGAAATGCCCAGAAAGAGAAAGAAAATAAAAATTATTGTTCTGTTCCGTTCCTACACGAAACGTAATAGAATATTCCAAAAAAATAACAAAAAAATTCAAAAAATTATAAAATATTATTATGGCTGCATTTCAAGCCAAAATAAGTGGGGAAACGCTGAGAAAGAGAGCGAATAAAAACTATCGTCCTGTTCCATTCCAACCTGACATGTAATAGAAAATTCCAAAAAAATAAGAAAAAGTTTAAAAAAATACCATTGTGGCTTCATTTAAAGCAAAAAAAGGTTGGAAAAGGCCGAGAAAGACGGAAAACAAAAATTATCGTTCCGTTTCGTTCCTACCCGTCGCGTAATAGAAAATTAAAAAAAAAATAGAAAAAAAATTCTGAAAATTCAAAAATACCATTATCGCTTCATTTCCAGCCATAATAGGTTGGAATAGACCAAGAAACAGGGAAAATAAAAATTATCATTCCGTTTCGTTCCAACCCGACGCGTCATAGAAAATTCATAAAAAATTGCAAAAAAATTAAAAAAATACAGTTATGGCTTCTTTTGAAGCAAAAATTGGTTGGAAAAGGCTGAGACTGAGAGAAAATAAAAATTATCGTTTCGTTTCGGTCCTACCCAACGCGTAATAGAAAATTCCAAACAAATAGAAAAAAAATTCAAAAAATCATAATAATACCATTTTGGCTTCATTTAAAGCAAAAATAGGTTGAGAAATGCCCAGAAAGAGAAAGAAAATAAAAATTATTGTTCTGTTCCGTTCCTACACGAAACGTAATAGAATATTCCAAAAAAATAACAAAAAAATTCAAAAAATTATAAAATATTATTATGGCTGCATTTCAAGCCAAAATAAGTGGGGAAACGCTGAGAAAGAGAGCGAATAAAAACTATCGTCCTGTTCCATTCCAACCTGACACGTAATAGAAAATTCCAAAAAAATAAGAAAAAGTTTAAAAAAATACCATTGTGGCTTCATTTAAAGCCAAAAAAGGTTGGAAAAGGCCGAGAAAGACGGAAAACAAAAATTATCGTTCCGTTTCGTTCCTACCCGTCGCGTAATAGAAAATTAAAAAAAAATAGAAAAAAAATTCTGAAAATTCAAAAATACCATTATCGCTTCATTTCCAGCCATAATAGGTTGGAATAGACCAAGAAACAGGGAAAATAAAAATAATCATTCCGTTTCGTTCCAACCCGACGCGTCATAGGAAATTCATAAAAAATTGCAAAAAAATTCCAAAAATTAAAAAAATACAGTTATGGCTTCTTTTGAAGCAAAAATTGGTTGGAAAAAGCCGAGAATGAGAGAAAATAAAAATTATCGTTTCGTTTCGTTCCTACCCAACGCGTAATAAAAAATTCCAAACAAATAGTAAAAAAATTCAAAAAATCATAATAATACCATTTTGGCTTCATTTTAAGCAAAAATAGGTTGAGAACTGCCCAGAAAGAGACAGAAAATAAAAATAATTGTTCTGTTCCGTTCCTACACGAAACGTAATAGAAAATTCAAAAAAAATATCAAAAAAATTCAAAAAATTATAAAATACTATTATGGCTTCATTTCAAGCCAAAATAGGGGGGGAAACGCTGTGAAAGAGAGAAAATAAAAACTATCGTTCTGCTCCGTTCCAACCTGACGCGTAATAGAAAATTCAAAAAACATAGGAAAAAATTTAAAAAAAATCAAAAAAATACCATAGTGGGTTCACTTAAAGCCAAAATAGGTTGGAAAAGGCCGAGAAAGTCGGAAAACAAAAATTATCGTGCCGTTTCGTTCCTACCCGTCGCGTAATAGACAATTAAAAAAAAAATAGAAAAAAAATTCTGAAAATTCAAAAATACCATTATCGCTTCATTTCCAGCCATAATAGGTTGGAATAGACCAAGAAACAGGGAAAATAAAAATAATCATTCCGTTTCGTTCCAACCCGACGCGTCATAGAAAATTCATAAAAAATTGCAAAAAAATTCCAAAAATTAAAAAAAATACAGTTATGGGTTCTTTTGAAGCAAAAATTGGTTGGAAAAGGCCGAGAATGAGAGAAAATAAAAATTATCGTTTCGTTTCGTTCCTACCCAACGCATAATAAAAAATTCCAAACAAATAGCAAAAAATTTCAAAAAATCATAAGAATACCATTTTGGCTTCATTTTAAGCAAAAATAGGTTGAGAAATGCCCAGAAAGAGACAGAAAATAAAAATTATTGTTCTGTTCCGTTCCTGCACGAAACGTAATAGAAAATTCCAAAAAAATATCAAAAAAAGTCAAAAAATTATAAAATTCTAATATGGCTTCATTTCAAGCCAAAATAGGGGGGGAAACGCTGTGAAAGAGAGGGAAAAAAAACTATCGTTCTGTTCCGTTCCAAACTGACACGTAATAGAAAATTCCAAAAAAATAGGAAAAAATTTAAAAAAATACCATTGTGGCTTCATTTAAAGCCAAAAAAGGTTGGAAAATGCCGAGAAAGATGGAAAACAAAAATTATCTTTCCATTTCGTTCTTACCCGACGCGTAATACAAAATTAAAAAAAAATTGCAAAAAAATTCAAAAAATTATAAAATACTATTATGGCTTCATTTCAAGCCAAAATAAGTAGGGAAACGCTGAGAAAGAGAGAAAATAAAAACTATCCTTCTGCTCCGTTCCAACCTGACGCGTAATAGAAAATTCCAAAAATATAGGAAAAAATATAAAAAAATAAAAAAAATACCATAGTGGGTTCATTTAAAGCCAAAATAGGTTGGGAAAGGCCGAGAAAGTCGGAAGACAAAAATTATCGTTCCGTTTCGTTCCTACCCGTCGCGTAATAGAAAATTAAAAAAAAATAGAAAAAAATTTTGAAAATTCAAAAATACCATTATCGCTTCATTTCCAGCCATAATAGGTTGGAATAGACCAAGAAACAGGGAAAATAAAAATTATCATTCCGTTTCGTTCCAACCCGACGCGTCATAGAAAATTCATAAAAAATTGCAAAAAAATTAAAAAAATACAGTTATGGCTTCTTTTGAAGCAAAAATTGGTTGGAAAAGGCCGAGACTGAGAGAAAATAAAAATTATCGTTTCGTTTCGTTCCCACCCAACGCGTAATAGAAAATTCCAAACAAATAGAAAAAAAATTCAAAAAATCATAATAATACCATTTTGGCTTCATTTAAAGCAAAAATAGGTTGAGAAATGCCCAGAAAGAGAAAGAAAATAAAAATTATTGTTCTGTTCCGTTCCTACACGAAACGTAATAGAATATTCCAAAAAAATAACAAAAAAATTCAAAAAATTATAAAATATTATTATGGCTGCATTTCAAGCCAAAATAAGAGGGGAAATGCTGAGAAAGAGAGCGAATAAAAACTATCGTCCTGTTCCATTCCAACCTGACATGTAATAGAAAATTCCAAAAAAATAAGAAAAAGTTTAAAAAAATACCATTGTGGCTTCATTTAAAGCCAAAAAAGGTTGGAAAAGGCCGAGAAAGACGGAAAACAAAAATTATCGTTCCGTTTCGTTCCTACCCGTCGCGTAATAGAAAATTAAAAAAAAAATAGAAAAAAAATTCTGAAAATTCAAAAATACCATTATCGCTTCATTTCCAGCCATAATAGGTTGGAATAGACCAAGAAACAGGGAAAATAAAAATAATCATTCCGTTTCGTTCCAACCCGACGCGTCATAGAAAATTCATAAAAAATTGCAAAAAAATTCCAAAAATTAAAAAAATACAGTTATGGCTTCTTTTGAAGCAAAAATTGGTTGGAAAAAGCCGAGAATGAGAGAAAATAAAAATTATCGTTTCGTTTCGTTCCTACCGAACGCGTAATAAAAAATTCCAAACAAATAGCAAAAAAATTCAAAAAATCATAATAATACCATTTTGGCTTCATTTTAAGCAAAAATAGGTTGAGAAATGCCCAGAAAGAGACAGAAAATAAAAATAATTGTTCTGTTCCGTTCCTACACGAAACGTAATAGAAAATTCAAAAAAAATATCAAAAAAATTCAAAAAATTATAAAATACTATTATGGCTTCATTTCAAGCCAAAATAGGGGGGGAAACGCTGTGAAAGAGAGAAAATAAAAACTATCGTTCTGCTCCGTTCCAACCTGACGCGTAATAGAAAATTCCAAAAACATAGGAAAAAATTTAAAAAAATCAAAAAAATACCATAGTGGGTTCACTTAAAGCCAAAATAGGTTGGAAAAGGCCGAGAAAGTCGGAAAACAAAAATTATCGTTCCATTTCGTTCCTACCCGTCGCGTAATAGACAATTAAAAAAAAAATAGAAAAAAAATTCTGAAAATTCAAAAATACCATTATCGCTTCATTTCCAGCCATAATAGGTTGGAATAGACCAAGAAACAGGGAAAATAAAAATAATCATTCCGTTTCGTTCCAACCCGACGCGTCATAGAAAATTCATAAAAAATTGCAAAAAAATTAAAAAAATACAGTTATGGCTTCTTTTGAAGCAAAAATTGGTTGGAAAAGGCCGAGACTGAGAGAAAATAAAAATTATCGTTTCGTTTCGTTCCTACCCAACGCGTAATAGAAAATTCCAAAAAAATAGAAAAAAAATTCAAAAAATCATAATAATACCATTTTGGCTTCATTTTAAGCAAAAATAGGTTGAGAAATGCCCAGAAAGAGAAAGAAAATAAAAATTATTGTTCTGTTCCGTTCCTACACGAAACGTAATAGAATATTCCAAAAAAATAACAAAAAAATTCAAGAAATTATAAAATATTATTATGGCTGCATTTCAAGCCAAAATAAGTGGGGAAACGCTGAGAAAGAGAGCGAATAAAAACTATCGTCCTGTTCCATTCCAACCTGACACGTAATAGAAAATTCCAAAAAAATAAGAAAAAGTTTAAAAAAATACCATTGTGGCTTCATTTAAAGCCAAAAAAGGTTGGAAAAGGCCGAGAAAGACGGAAAACAAAAATTATCGTTCCGTTTCGTTCCTACCCGTCGCGTAATAGAAAATTAAAAAAAAAATAGAAAAAAAATTCTGAAAATTCAAAAATACCATTATCGCTTCATTTCCAGCCATAATAGGTTGGAATAGACCAAGAAACAGGGAAAATAAAAATAATCATTCCGTTTCGTTCCAACCCGACGCGTCATAGAAAATTCATAAAAAATTGCAAAAAAATTCCAAAAATTAAAAAAATACAGTTATGGCTTCTTTTGAAGCAAAAATTGGTTGGAAAAAGCCGAGAATGACAGAAAATAAAAATTATCGTTTCGTTTCGTTCCTACCCAACGCGTAATAAAAAATTCCAAACAAATAGCAAAAAATTTCAAAAAATCATAAGAATACCATTTTGGCTTCATTTTAAGCAAAAATAGGTTGAGAAATGCCCAGAAAGAGACAGAAAATAAAAATTATTGTTCTGTTCCGTTCCTACACGAAACGTAATAGAAAATTCCAAAAAAATATCAAAAAAATTCAAAAAATTATAAAATACTATTATGGCTTCATTTCAAGCCAAAATAGGGGGGGAAACGCTGTGAAAGAGAGGGAAAAAAAACTATCATTCTGTTCCGTTCCAAACTGACACGTAATAGAAAATTCCAAAAAAATAGGAAAAAAACTAAAAAAATATACAATTGTGGCTTCATTTAAAGCCAAAAATTGTTGGAAAATGCCGAGAAAGGTGGAAAACAAAAATTATCGTTCCGTTTCGTTCTTACCCGACGCGTAATACAAAATTAAAAAAAAAATTCAAAAAATTATAAAATACTATTATGGCTTCATTTCAAGCCAAAATAAGTAGGGAAACGCAGAGAAAGAGAGAAAATAAAAACTATCGTTCTGCTCCGTTCCAACCTGACGCGTAATAGAAAATTCCAAAAACATAGGAAAAAATTTAAAAAAATCAAAGAAATACCATAGTGGGTTCACTTAAAGCCAAAATAGGTTGGGAAAGGCCGAGAAAGTCGGAAAACAAAAATTATCGTTCCGTTTAGTTCCTACCCGTCACGTAATAGAAAATTAAAAAAAAATAGAAAAAAAATTCTGAAAATTCAAAAATACCATTATCGCTTCATTTCCAGCCATAATAGGTTGGAATAGACCAAGAAACAGGGAAAATAAAAATTATCATTCCGTTTCGTTCCAACCCGACGCGTCATAGAAAATTCATAAAAAATTGCAAAAAAATTAAAAAAATACAGTTATGTCTTCTTTTGAAGCAAAAATTGGTTGGAAAAGGCCGAGACTGAGAGAAAATAAAAATTATCGTTTCGTTTCGTTCCTACCCAACGCGTAATAGAAAATTCCAAAAAAATAACAAAAAAATTCAAAAAATTATAAAATACTATTGTGGCTTCATTTCAAGCCAAAATAAGGGGGGAAACGCTGAGAAAGAGAGAGAATAAAAACTATCGTTCTATTCCGTTCCAACCTGACACGTAATAGAAAATTCCAAAAAAATAGGAAAAAATTTAAAAAAATACCATTGTGGCTTCATTTAAAGCCAAAAAAGGTTGGAAAGGCCGAGAAAGACGGAAAACAAAAATTATAGTTCCGTTTCGTTCCTACCCGACGCGTAATAGAAAATTCCAAAAAAATAGAGAAAAAATTCCGAAAATTTAAAAATACCATCGTGGCTTCATTTCGAGCCATAATAGGTTGGAATAAACCGAGACAAAGGGAAAATAAAAATTATCATTCCGTTTCGTTCCAACCCGACGCGTCATAGAAAATTGCAAAAAAATTGCAAAAAAATTCAAAAAATTTAAAAAATACAGTTATGGCTTCTTTTGTAGCAAAAATTGGTTGGAGAAGGCCGAGAATGAGAGAAAATAAAAATTATCGTTTCGTTTCATTCCTACCCAACGAGTAATAGAAAATTCCAAACAAATAGCAAAAAAATTCAAAAAATCATAATAATACCATTTTGGCTTCATTTTAAGCAAAAATAGGTTGAGAAATGCCCAGAAAATAAAAATAATTGTTCTGTTCCGTTCCTACACGAAACGTAATAGAGAATTCTAAAAAAATAACAAAAAAATTCAAAAAATTATAAAATACTATTATGGCTTCATTTCAAGCCAAAATACGGGGGGAAACGCTGAGAAAGAGAGAGAATAAAAACTATCGTTCTATTCCGTTCCAACCTGACACGTAATAGAAAATTCCAAAAAAATAGGAAAAAATTTAAAAAAATACCATTGTGGCTTTATTTAAAGCCAAAAAAGGTTGGAAAAGGCCGAGAAAGACGGAAAACAAAAATTATAGTTCCGTTTCGTTCCTACCCGACGCGTAATAGAAAATTCCAAAAAAATAGAGAAAAAATTCCGAAAATTTAAAAATACCATCGTGGCTTCATTTCGAGCCATAATAGGTTGGAATAAACCGAGACAAAGGGAAAATAAAAATTATCATTCCGTTTCGTTCCAACCCGACGCGTCATAGAAAATTGCAAAAAAATTGCAAAAAAATTCAAAAAATTTAAAAAATACAGTTATGGCTTCTTTTGTAGCAAAAATTGGTTGGAGAAGGCCGAGAATGAGAGAAAATAAAAATTATCGTTTCGTTTCATTCCTACCCAACGAGTAATAGAAAATTCCAAACAAAAAGCAAAAAAATTCAAAAAATCATAATAATACCATTTTGGCTTCATTTTAAGCAAAAATAGGTTGAGAAATGCCCAGAAAATAAAAATAATTGTTCTGTTCCGTTCCTACACGAAACGTAATAGAGAATTCTAAAAAAATAACAAAAAAATTCAAAAAATTATAAAATACTATTATGGCTTCATTTCAAGCCAAAATACGGGGGGAAACGCTGAGAAAGAGAGAGAATAAAAACTATCGTTCTATTCCGTTCCAACCTGACACGTAATAGAAAATTCCAAAAAAATAGGAAAAAATTTAAAAAAATACCATTGTGGCTTTATTTAAAGCCAAAAAAGGTTGGAAAAGGCCGAGAAAGACGGAAAACAAAAATTATAGTTCCGTTTCGTTCCTACCCGACGCGTAATAGAAAATTCCAAAAAAATAGAGAAAAAATTCCGAAAATTTAAAAATACCATCGTGGCTTCATTTCGAGCCATAATAGGTTGGAATAAACCGAGACAAAGGGAAAATAAAAATTATCATTCCGTTTCGTTCCAACCCGACGCGTCATAGAAAATTGCAAAAAAATTGCAAAAAAATTCAAAAAATTTAAAAAATACAGTTATGGCTTCTTTTGTAGCAAAAATTGGTTGGAGAAGGCCGAGAATGAGAGAAAATAAAAATTATCGTTTCGTTTCATTCCTACCCAACGAGTAATAGAAAATTCCAAACAAATAGCAAAAAAATTCAAAAAATCATAATAATACCATTTTGGCTTCATTTTAAGCAAAAATAGGTTGAGAAATGCCCAGAAAATAAAAATAATTGTTCTGTTCCGTTCCTACACGAAACGTAATAGAGAATTCTAAAAAAATAACAAAAAAATTCAAAAAATTATAAAATACTATTATGGCTTCATTTCAAGCCAAAATACGGGGGGAAACGCTGAGAAAGAGAGAGAATAAAAACTATCGTTCTATTCCGTTCCAACCTGACACGTAATAGAAAATTCCAAAAAAATAGGAAAAAATTTAAAAAAATACCATTGTGGCTTTATTTAAAGCCAAAAAAGGTTGGAAAAGGCCGAGAAAGACGGAAAACAAAAATTATAGTTCCGTTTCGTTCCTACCCGACGCGTAATAGAAAATTCCAAAAAAATAGAGAAAAAATTCCGAAAATTTAAAAATACCATCGTGGCTTCATTTCGAGCCATAATAGGTTGGAATAAACCGAGACAAAGGGAAAATAAAAATTATCATTCCGTTTCGTTCCAACCCGACGCGTCATAGAAAATTGCAAAAAAATTGCAAAAAAATTCAAAAAATTTAAAAAATACAGTTATGGCTTCTTTTGTAGCAAAAATTGGTTGGAGAAGGCCGAGAATGAGAGAAAATAAAAATTATCGTTTCGTTTCATTCCTACCCAACGAGTAATAGAAAATTCCAAACAAATAGCAAAAAAATTCAAAAAATCATAATAATACCATTTTGGCTTCATTTTAAGCAAAAATAGGTTGAGAAATGCCCAGAAAATAAAAATAATTGTTCTGTTCCGTTCCTACACGAAACGTAATAGAGAATTCTAAAAAAATAACAAAAAAATTCAAAAAATTATAAAATACTATTATGGCTTCATTTCAAGCCAAAATACGGGGGGAAACGCTGAGAAAGAGAGAGAATAAAAACTATCGTTCTATTCCGTTCCAACCTGACACGTAATAGAAAATTCCAAAAAAATAGGAAAAAATTTAAAAAAATACCATTGTGGCTTTATTTAAAGCCAAAAAAGGTTGGAAAAGGCCGAGAAAGACGGAAAACAAAAATTATAGTTCCGTTTCGTTCCTACCCGACGCGTAATAGAAAATTCCAAAAAAATAGAGAAAAAATTCCGAAAATTTAAAAATACCATCGTGGCTTCATTTCGAGCCATAATAGGTTGGAATAAACCGAGACAAAGGGAAAATAAAAATTATCATTCCGTTTCGTTCCAACCCGACGCGTCATAGAAAATTGCAAAAAAATTGCAAAAAAATTCAAAAAATTTAAAAAATACAGTTATGGCTTCTTTTGTAGCAAAAATTGGTTGGAGAAGGCCGAGAATGAGAGAAAATAAAAATTATCGTTTCGTTTCATTCCTACCCAACGAGTAATAGAAAATTCCAAACAAATAGCAAAAAAATTCAAAAAATCATAATAATACCATTTTGGCTTCATTTTAAGCAAAAATAGGTTGAGAAATGCCCAGAAAATAAAAATAATTGTTCTGTTCCGTTCCTACACGAAACGTAATAGAGAATTCTAAAAAAATAACAAAAAAATTCAAAAAATTATAAAATACTATTATGGCTTCATTTCAAGCCAAAATACGGGGGGAAACGCTGAGAAAGAGAGAGAATAAAAACTATCGTTCTATTCCGTTCCAACCTGACACGTAATAGAAAATTCCAAAAAAATAGGAAAAAATTTAAAAAAATACCATTGTGGCTTTATTTAAAGCCAAAAAAGGTTGGAAAAGGCCGAGAAAGACGGAAAACAAAAATTATCGTTCCGTTTCGTTTCTACCCGACGCGTAATAGAAAATTGCAAAAAAATTGCAAAAAAATTCAAAAAATTATAAAATACTATTATGGCTTCATTTCAAGCCAAAATAAGTAGGGAAACGCTGAGAAAGAGAAAAAATAAAAACTATTGTTCTGTTCCGTTCCAACCTGACGCGTAATAGAAAATTCCAAAAACATAGGAAAAAATTTTAAAAAATCAAAAAAATACCATAGTGGGTTCATTTAAAGCCAAAAAAGGTTGGAAAAGGCCGAGAAAGACGGAAAACAAAAATTATAGTTCCGTTTCGTTCCTACCCGACGCGTAATAGAAAATTCCAAAAAAATAGAGAAAAAATTCCGAAAATTTAAAAATACCATCGTGGCTTCATTTCGAGCCATAATAGGTTGGAATAAACCGAGACAAAGGGAAAATAAAAATTATCATTCCGTTTCGTTCCAACCCGACGCGTCATAGAAAATTGCAAAAAAATTGCAAAAAAATTCAAAAAATTTAAAAAATACAGTTATGGCTTCTTTTGTAGCAAAAATTGGTTGGAGAAGGCCGAGAATGAGAGAAAATAAAAATTATCGTTTCGTTTCATTCCTACCCAACGAGTAATAGAAAATTCCAAACAAATAGCAAAAAAATTCAAAAAATCATAATAATACCATTTTGGCTTCATTTTAAGCAAAAATAGGTTGAGAAATGCCCAGAAAATAAAAATAATTGTTCTGTTCCGTTCCTACACGAAACGTAATAGAGAATTCTAAAAAAATAACAAAAAAATTCAAAAAATTATAAAATACTATTATGGCTTCATTTCAAGCCAAAATACGGGGGGAAACGCTGAGAAAGAGAGAGAATAAAAACTATCGTTCTATTCCGTTCCAACCTGACACGTAATAGAAAATTCCAAAAAAATAGGAAAAAATTTAAAAAAATACCATTGTGGCTTTATTTAAAGCCAAAAAAGGTTGGAAAAGGCCGAGAAAGACGGAAAACAAAAATTATCGTTCCGTTTCGTTTCTACCCGACGCGTAATAGAAAATTGCAAAAAAATTGCAAAAAAATTCAAAAAATTATAAAATACTATTATGGCTTCATTTCAAGCCAAAATAAGTAGGGAAACGCTGAGAAAGAGAAAAAATAAAAACTATTGTTCTGTTCCGTTCCAACCTGACGCGTAATAGAAAATTCCAAAAACATAGGAAAAAATTTTAAAAAATCAAAAAAATACCATAGTGGGTTCATTTAAAGCCAAAAAAGGTTGGAAAAGGCCGAGAAAGACGGAAAACAAAAATTATCGTTCCGTTTGGTTCTTACCCGATGCGTAATAGAAAATTCCAAAAAAATAGAGAAAAAATTCCTAAAATTTAAAAATACCATCGTGGCTTCATTTCAAGCGATAATAGGTTGGAATGAACTGAGACAAGGGGAAAATAAAAATTATCATTCCGTTTCGTTCCAACCCGACGCGTCATAGAAAATTCATAAAAAATTGCAAAAAAATTCAAAAAATTTAAAAAATACAGTTATGGCTTCTTTTGAAGCAAAAATTGGTTGCAACAGGCCGAGAATGAGAGAAAATAAAAATTATCGTTTCGTTTCGTTCCTACCCAACGCGTAATAGAAAATTCCAAACAAATAGCAAAAAAATTCAAAAAATCATAATAATACCATTTTGGCTTCATTTTAAGCAAAAATAGGTTGAGAAATGCCCAGAAAGAGAAAGAAAATAAAAATTATTGTTCTGTTCCGTTCCTACACGAAACGCAATAGAAAATTCCAAAAAAATAACAAAAAAATTCAAAAAATTATAAAATATTATTATGGCTGCATTTCAAGCCAAAATAAGTGGGGAAACGCTGAGAAAGAGAGCGAATAAAAACTATCGTCCTGTTCCTTTCCAACCTGACACGTAATAGAAAATTACAAAAAAATAAGAAAAAACTTAAAAAAATACCATTGTGGCTTCATTTAAAGCCAAAAAAGGTTGGAAACGGCCGAGAAAGACGGAAAACAAAAATTATCGTTCCGTTTCGTTCCTACCCGTCGCGTAATAGAAAATTAAAAAAAAAATAGAAAAAAAATTCTGAAAATTCAAAAATACCATTATCGCTTCATTTCCAGCCATAATAGGTTGGAATAGACCAAGAAACAGGGAAAATAAAAATAATCATTCCGTTTCGTTCCAACCCGACGCGACATAGAAAATTCATAAAAAATTGCAAAAAAATTCCAAAAATTAAAAAAATACAGTTATGGCTTCTTTTGAAGCAAAAATTGGTTGGAAAAGGCCGAGAATGAGAGAAAATAAAAATTATCGTTTCGTTTCGTTCCTACCCAACGCGTAATAAAAAATTCCAAACAAATAGCAAAAAATTTCAAAAAATCATAAGAATACCATTTTGGCTTCATTTTCAGCAAAAATAGGTTGAGAAATGCCCAGAAAGAGACAGAAAATAAAAATTATTGTTCTGTTCCGTTCCTGCACGAAACGTAATAGAAAATTCCAAAAAAATATCAAAAAAATTCAAAAAATTATAAAATACTAATATGGCTTCATTTCAAGCCAAAATAGGGGGGGAAACGCTGTGAAAGAGAGGGAAAAAAAACTATCGTTCTGTTCCGTTCCAAACTGACACGTAATAGAAAATTCCAAAAAAATAGGAAAAAATTTAAAAAAATACCATTGTGGCTTCATTTAAAGCCAAAAAAGGTTGGAAAATGCCGAGAAAGATGGAAAACAAAAATTATCGTTCCGTTTCGTTCTTACCCAACGCGTAATACAAAATTAAAAAAAAATTGCAAAAAAATTCAAAAAATTATAAAATACTATTATGGCTTCATTTCAAGCCAAAATAAGTAGGGAAACGCAGAGAAAGAGAGAAAATAAAAACTATCGTTCTGCTCCGTTCCAACCTGACGCGTAATAGAAAATTCCAAAAATATAGGAAAAAATTTAAAAAAATAAAAAAAATACCATAGTGGGTTCATTTAAAGCCAAAATAGGTTGGGAAAGGCCGAGAAAGTCGGAAGACAAAAATTATCGTTCCGTTTCGTTCCTACCCGTCGCGTAATAGAAAATTAAAAAAAAATAGAAAAAAAATTCTGAAAATTCAAAAATACCATTATCGCTTCATTTCCAGCCATAATAGGTTGGAATAGACCAAGAAACAGGGAAAATAAAAATTATCATTCCGTTTCGTTCCAACCCGACGCGTCATAGAAAATTCATAAAAATTTGCAAAAAAATTAAAAAAATACAGTTATGGCTTCTTTTGAAGCAAAAATTGGTTGGAAAAGGCCGAGACTGAGAGAAAATAAAAATTATCGTTTCGTTTCATTCCTACCCAACGCGTAATAGAAAATTCCAAACAAATAGAAAAAAAATTCAAAAAATCATAATAATACCATTTTGGCTTCATTTTAAGCAAAAATAGGTTGAGAAATGCCCAGAAAGAGAAAGAAAATAAAAATTATTGTTCTGTTCCGTTCCTACACGAAACGTAATAGAATATTCCAAAAAAATAACAAAAAAATTCAAAAAATTATAAAATACTATTATGGCTTCATTTCAAGCCAAAATAAGGGGGGAAACGCTGAGAAAGAGAGAGAATAAAAACTATAGTTCTGTTCCGTTCCAACCCGACGCGTAATAGAAAATTCCAAAAAAATAGGAAAAAATTTAAAAAAATACCATTGTGGCTTCATTTAAAGCCAAAAAAGGTTGGAAAAGGCCGAGAAAGACGGAAAACAAAAATTATAGTTCCGTTTCGTTCCTACCCGACGCGTAATAGAAAATTCCAAAAAAATAGAGAAAAAATTCCGAAAATTTAAAAATACCATCGTGGCTTCATTTCAAGCCATAATAGGTTGGAATAAACCGAGACAAAGGGAAAATAAAAATTATCATTCCGTTTCGTTCCAACAATTGTGATGAAACCCGATAACAATGATGGTTTGGAACCCCAAGATCGTGTAGACAAGATTTGTTGAACCTTGACCCGTCACCTAACCAGATGAAAACCAAGGCTACGATAGAATTGAAACGCCACACCAAGAATTCCTAAGAATCTCTCAAGAATCAAAGGTGATAAGTTTGGTTGTTTGAACGCCACAAGCTTAACTTGATAAGTTCAAGAGTTCTTTTAAGAACCAAGAGGATCACAAGACTCACAAGGAGAATAATTTCTGAATACCAAACTATATTTTTCAAAATTCGTACTACCAAATATATACTTGGAACAACCCTCCAAGAATAGGTAAAAATCATAATTAAAACTTCAAAAACAACACCAAAGATTAATATAATCAAGTTCCCACGTTTTTTAGTTTTCTAGGACTTCAAAAATGGCTAAATGACTAGAATTAACATGCCCAGCCAATACCAAGGCATCTTCCTATTTAATATCCTTGGAACTTAACAAATTCACATTTAATATCCTTGGAACTTAACAAATTCACACCCTTTTATGGTCAGACCATGCTGGTTGCTAATTTGCATGCATTAGCCTCTTCAATTGCTTTGATGACATGGACTAGGCCTTGATTATTATTTGAGCCCATCTTGGTCTTTCTAGAATCTGCCCAAATCTCTTGGACAAGCCCATTTAGTGCTTCCTTGAAACGTTTGGCTCTAAGTCTTGTAATTGGGCCACTAGAAAATGACAAAGGGTCTTGTGCAAATTCAGCTCCATTTCCACTTGTATGATCAGCATGTCCAGCTCTTTGGTGTGCATCACTACCCGATGCGTAATAGAAAATTCAAAAAAAATAGAGAAAAAATTCCGAAAATTTAAAAATACCATCGTGGCTTCATTTCAAGCCATAATAGGTTGGAATGAACTGAGACAAAGGGAAAATAAAAATTATCATTCCGTTTCATTCCAACCCGACGCGTCATAGAAAATTCATAAAAAATTGCAAAAAAATTCAAAAAATTTAAAAAATACAGTTATGGCTTCTTTTGAAGCAAAAATTGGTTGCAACAGGCCGAGAATGAGAGAAAATAAAAATTATCGTTTCGTTTCATTCCTACCCAACGCGTAATAGAAAATTCCAAAAAAATAGCAAAAAAATTCAAAAAATCATAATAATACCATTTTGGCTTCATTTTAAGCAAAAATAGGTTGAGAAATGCCCAGAAAGAGAAAGAAAATAAAAATTATTGTTCTGTTCCGTTCCTACACGAAACGTAATAGAAAATTCCAAAAAAATAACAAAAAAATTCAAAAAATTATAAAATATTATTATGGCTGCATTTCAAGCCAAAATAAGTGGGGAAACGCTGAGAAAGAGAGCGAATAAAAACTATCGTCCTGTTCCTTTCCAACCTGACACGTAATAGAAAATTCCAAAAAAATAAGAAAAAATTTAAAAAAATACCATTGTGGCTTCATTTAAAGCCAAAAAAGGTTGGAAAAGGCCGAGAAAGACGGAAAACAAAAATTATCGTTCCGTTTCGTTCCTACCCGACGCGTCATAGAAAATTGCAAAAAAATTCAAAAAATACAGTTATGGCTTCTTTTGAAGCAAAAATTGGTTGGAAAAGGCCGAGAATGAGAGAAAATAAAAATTATCGTTTCGTTTCTTTCCTACCCAACGCGTAATAGAAAATTCCAAAAAAATAGCAAAAAAATTCAAAAAATCATAATAATACCATTTTGGCTTCATTTAAAGCAAAAATAGGTTGAGAAATGCCCAGAAAGAGAAAGAATATAAAAATTATTGTTCTGTTCCGTTCCTACACGAAACGCAATAGAAAATTCCAAAAAAATAACAAAAAATTATAAAATATTATTATGGCTGCATTTCAAGCCAAAATAAGTGGGGAAACGCTGAGAAAGAGAGCGAATAAAAACTATCGTCATGTTCCTTTCCAACCTGACACGTAATAGAAAATTCCAAAAAAATAAGAAAAAATTTAAAAAAATACCATTGTGGCTTCATTTAAAGCCAAAAAAGGTTGGAAAAGGCCGAGAAAGACGGAAAACAAAAATTATCGTTCCGTTTCGTTCCTACCCGACGCGTCATAGAAAATTGCAAAAAAATTGCAAAAAAATTCAAAAAATACAGTTATGGCTTCTTTTGAAGCAAAAATTGGTTGGAAAAGGCCGAGAATGAGAGAAAATAAAAATTATCGTTTCGTTTCGTTCCTACCCAACGCGTAATAGAAAATTCCAAAAAAATAGCAAAAAAATTCAAAAAATCATAATAATACCATTTTGGCTTCATTTTAAGCAAAAATAGGTTGAGAAATGCCCAGAAAGAGAAAGAAAATAAAAATTATTGTTCTGTTCCGTTCCTACACGAAACGTAATAGAAAATTCCAAAAAAATAACAAAAAAATTCAAAAAATTATAAAATACAATTATGGATTCATTTCAAGCCAAAATAAGGGGGGAAACGCTGAGAAAGAGAGAGAATAAAAACTATTGTTCTGTTCCGTTCCAACCTGACACGTAATAGAAAATTCCAAAAAAATAGGAAAAAATTTAAAAAACTACCATTGTGGCTTCATTTAAAGCCAAAAAAGGTTGGAAAAGGCCGAGAAAGACGGAAAACAAAAATTATCGTTCCGTTTCGTTCCTACCCGACGCGTCATAGAAAATTGCAAAAAAATTGCAAAAAAATTCAAAAAATACAGTTATGGCTTCTTTTGAAGCAAAAATTGGTTGGAAAAGGCCGAGAATGAGAGAAAATAAAAATTATCGTTTCGTTTCTTTCCTACCCAACGCGTAATAGAAAATTCCAAAAAAATAGCAAAAAAATTCAAAAAATCATAATAATACCATTTTGGCTTCATTTAAAGCAAAAATAGGTTGAGAAATGCCCAGAAAGAGAAAGAAAATAAAAATTATTGTTCTGTTCCGTTCCTACACGAAACGCAATAGAAAATTCCAAAAAAATAACAAAAAATTATAAAATATTATTATGGCTGCATTTCAAGCCAAAATAAGTGGGGAAACGCTGAGAAAGAGAGCGAATAAAAACTATCGTCCTGTTCCTTTCCAACCTGACACGTAATAGAAAATTCCAAAAAAATAAGAAAAAATTTAAAAAAATACCATTGTGGCTTCATTTAAAGCCAAAAAAGGTTGGAAAAGGCCGAGAAAGACGGAAAACAAAAATTATCGTTCCGTTTCGTTCCTACCCGACGCGTCATAGAAAATTGCAAAAAAATTGCAAAAAAATTCAAAAAATACAGTTATGGCTTCTTTTGAAGCAAAAATTGGTTGGAAAAGGCCGAGAATGAGAGAAAATAAAAATTATCGTTTCGTTTCGTTCCTACCCAACGCGTAATAGAAAATTCCAAAAAAATAGCAAAAAAATTCAAAAAATCATAATAATACCATTTTGGCTTCATTTTAAGCAAAAATAGGTTGAGAAATGCCCAGAAAGAGAAAGAAAATAAAAATTATTGTTCTGTTCCGTTCCTACACGAAACGTAATAGAAAATTCCAAAAAAATAACAAAAAAATTCAAAAAATTATAAAATACAATTATGGATTCATTTCAAGCCAAAATAAGGGGGGAAACGCTGAGAAAGAGAGAGAATAAAAACTATTGTTCTGTTCCGTTCCAACCTGACACGTAATAGAAAATTCCAAAAAAATAGGAAAAAATTTAAAAAAATACCATTGTGGCTTCATTTAAAGCCAAAAAAGGTTGGAAAAGGCCGAGAAAGACGGAAAACAAAAATTATCGTTCCGTTTCGTTCCTACCCGACGCGTCATAGAAAATTGCAAAAAAATTCAAAAAATACAGTTATGGCTTCTTTTGAAGCAAAAATTGGTTGGAAAAGGCCGAGAATGAGAGAAAATAAAAATTATCGTTTCGTTTCTTTCCTACCCAACGCGTAATAGAAAATTCCAAAAAAATAGCAAAAAAATTCAAAAAATCATAATAATACCATTTTGGCTTCATTTAAAGCAAAAATAGGTTGAGAAATGCCCAGAAAGAGAAAGAATATAAAAATTATTGTTCTGTTCCGTTCCTACACGAAACGCAATAGAAAATTCCAAAAAAATAACAAAAAATTATAAAATATTATTATGGCTGCATTTCAAGCCAAAATAAGTGGGGAAACGCTGAGAAAGAGAGCGAATAAAAACTATCGTCCTGTTCCTTTCCAACCTGACACGTAATAGAAAATTCCAAAAAAATAAGAAAAAATTTAAAAAAATACCATTGTGGCTTCATTTAAAGCCAAAAAAGGTTGGAAAAGGCCGAGAAAGACGGAAAACAAAAATTATCGTTCCGTTTCGTTCCTACCCGACGCGTCATAGAAAATTGCAAAAAAATTGCAAAAAAATTCAAAAAATACAGTTATGGCTTCTTTTGAAGCAAAAATTGGTTGGAAAAGGCCGAGAATGAGAGAAAATAAAAATTATCGTTTCGTTTCGTTCCTACCCAACGCGTAATAGAAAATTCCAAAAAAATAGCAAAAAAATTCAAAAAATCATAATAATACCATTTTGGCTTCATTTTAAGCAAAAATAGGTTGAGAAATGCCCAGAAAGAGAAAGAAAATAAAAATTATTGTTCTGTTCCGTTCCTACACGAAACGTAATAGAAAATTCCAAAAAAATAACAAAAAAATTCAAAAAATTATAAAATACAATTATGGATTCATTTCAAGCCAAAATAAGGGGGGAAACGCTGAGAAAGAGAGAGAATAAAAACTATTGTTCTGTTCCGTTCCAACCTGACACGTAATAGAAAATTCCAAAAAAATAGGAAAAAATTTAAAAAACTACCATTGTGGCTTCATTTAAAGCCAAAAAAGGTTGGAAAAGGCCGAGAAAGACGGAAAACAAAAATTATCGTTCCGTTTCGTTCCTACCCGACGCGTCATAGAAAATTGCAATAAAATTGCAAAAAAATTCAAAAAATACAGTTATGGCTTCTTTTGAAGCAAAAATTGGTTGGAAAAGGCCGAGAATGAGAGAAAATAAAAATTATCGTTTCGTTTCTTTCCTACCCAACGCGTAATAGAAAATTCCAAAAAAATAGCAAAAAAATTCAAAAAATCATAATAATACCATTTTGGCTTCATTTAAAGCAAAAATAGGTTGAGAAATGCCCAGAAAGAGAAAGAAAATAAAAATTATTGTTCTGTTCCGTTCCTACACGAAACGCAATAGAAAATTCCAAAAAAATAACAAAAAATTATAAAATATTATTATGGCTGCATTTCAAGCCAAAATAAGTGGGGAAACGCTGAGAAAGAGAGCGAATAAAAACTATCGTCCTGTTCCTTTCCAACCTGACACGTAATAGAAAATTCCAAAAAAATAAGAAAAAATTTAAAAAAATACCATTGTGGCTTCATTTAAAGCCAAAAAAGGTTGGAAAAGGCCGAGAAAGACGGAAAACAAAAATTATCGTTCCGTTTCGTTCCTACCCGACGCGTCATAGAAAATTGCAAAAAAATTGCAAAAAAATTCAAAAAATACAGTTATGGCTTCTTTTGAAGCAAAAATTGGTTGGAAAAGGCCGAGAATGAGAGAAAATAAAAATTATCGTTTCGTTTCGTTCCTACCCAACGCGTAATAGAAAATTCCAAAAAAATAGCAAAAAAATTCAAAAAATCATAATATTACCATTTTGGCTTCATTTTAAGCAAAAATAGGTTGAGAAATGCCCAGAAAGAGAAAGAAAATAAAAATTATTGTTCTGTTCCGTTCCTACACGAAACGTAATAGAAAATTCCAAAAAAATAACAAAAAAATTCAAAAAATTATAAAATACAATTATGGATTCATTTCAAGCCAAAATAAGGGGGGAAACGCTGAGAAAGAGAGAGAATAAAAACTATTGTTCTGTTCCGTTCCAACCTGACACGTAATAGAAAATTCCAAAAAAATAGGAAAAAATTTAAAAAAATACCATTGTGGCTTCATTTAAAGCCAAAAAAGGTTGGAAAAGGCCGAGAAAGACGGAAAACAAAAATTATCGTTCCGTTTCGTTCCTACCCGACGCGTCATAGAAAATTGCAATAAAATTGCAAAAAAATTCAAAAAATACAGTTATGGCTTCTTTTGAAGCAAAAATTGGTTGGAAAAGGCCGAGAATGAGAGAAAATAAAAATTATCGTTTCGTTTCGTTCCTACCCAACGCGTAATAGAAAATTCCAAAAAAATAGCAAAAAAATTCAAAAAATCATAATAATACCATTTTGGCTTCATTTAAAGCAAAAATAGGTTGAGAAATGCCCAGAAAGAGAAAGAAAATAAAAATTATTGTTCTGTTACGTTCCTACACGAAACGCAATAGAAAATTCCAAAAAAATAACAAAAAATTATAAAATATTATTATGGCTGCATTTCAAGCCAAAATAAGTGGGGAAACGCTGAGAAAGAGAGCGAATAAAAACTATCGTCCTGTTCCTTTCCAACCTGACACGTAATAGAAAATTCCAAAAAAATAAGAAAAAATTTAAAAAAATACCATTGTGGCTTCATTTAAAGCCAAAAAAGGTTGGAAAAGGCCGAGAAAGACGGAAAACAAAAATTATCGTTCCGTTTCGTTCCTACCCGACGCGTCATAGAAAATTGCAATAAAATTGCAAAAAAATTCAAAAAATACAGTTATGGCTTCTTTTGAAGCAAAAATTGGTTGGAAAAGGCCGAGAATGAGAGAAAATAAAAATTATCGTTTCGTTTCGTTCCTACCCAACGCGTAATAGAAAATTCCAAAAAAATAGCAAAAAAATTCAAAAAATCATAATAATACCATTTTGGCTTCATTTAAAGCAAAAATAGGTTGAGAAATGCCCAGAAAGAGAAAGAAAATAAAAATTATTGTTCTGTTCCGTTCCTACACGAAACGCAATAGAAAATTCCAAAAAAATAACAAAAAATTATAAAATATTATTATGGCTGCATTTCAAGCCAAAAGAAGTGGGGAAACGCTGAGAAAGAGAGCGAATAAAAACTATCGTCCTGTTCCTTTCCAACCTGACACGTAATAGAAAATTCCAAAAAAATAAGAAAAAATTTAAAAAAATACCATTGTGGCTTCATTTAAAGCCAAAAAAGGTTGGAAAAGGCCGAGAAAGACGGAAAACAAAAATTATCGTTCCGTTTCGTTCCTACCCGACGCGTCATAGAAAATTGCAAAAAAATTGCAAAAAAATTCAAAAAATACAGTTATGGCTTCTTTTGAAGCAAAAATTGGTTGGAAAAGGCCGAGAATGAGAGAAAATAAAAATTATCGTTTCGTTTCGTTCCTACCCAACGCGTAATAGAAAATTCCAAAAAAATAGCAAAAAAATTCAAAAAATCATAATAATACCATTTTGGCTTCATTTTAAGCAAAAATAGGTTGAGAAATGCCCAGAAAGAGAAAGAAAATAAAAATTATTGTTCTGTTCCGTTCCTACACGAAACGTAATAGAAAATTCCAAAAAAATAACAAAAAAATTCAAAAAATTATAAAATACAATTATGGATTCATTTCAAGCCAAAATAAGGGGGGAAACGCTGAGAAAGAGAGAGAATAAAAACTATTGTTCTGTTCCGTTCCAACCTGACACGTAATAGAAAATTCCAAAAAAATAGGAAAAAATTTAAAAAAATACCATTGTGGCTTCATTTAAAGCCAAAAAAGGTTGGAAAAGGCCGAGAAAGACGGAAAACAAAAATTATCGTTCAGTTTCGTTCCTACCCGACGCGTCATAGAAAATTGCAAAAAAATTGCAAAAAAATTCAAAAAATACAGTTATGGCTTCTTTTGAAGCAAAAATTGGTTGGAAAAGGCCGAGAATGAGAGAAAATAAAAATTATCGTTTCGTTTCGTTCCTACCCAACGCGTAATAGAAAATTCCAAAAAAATAGCAAAAAAATTCAAAAAATCATAATAATACCATTTTGGCTTCATTTTAAGCAAAAATAGGTTGAGAAATGCCCAGAAAGAGAAAGAAAATAAAAATTATTGTTCTGTTCCGTTCCTACACGAAACGTAATAGAAAATTCCAAAAAAATAACAAAAAAATTCAAAAAATTATAAAATACAATTATGGATTCATTTCAAGCCAAAATAAGGGGGGAAACGCTGAGAAAGAGAGAGAATAAAAACTATTGTTCTGTTCCGTTCCAACCTGACACGTAATAGAAAATTCCAAAAAAATAGGAAAAAATTTAAAAAAATACCATTGTGGCTTCATTTAAAGCCAAAAAAGGTTGGAAAAGGCCGAGAAAGACGGAAAACAAAAATTATCGTTCCGTTTCGTTCCTACCCGACGCGTCATAGAAAATTGCAATAAAATTGCAAAAAAATTCAAAAAATACAGTTATGGCTTCTTTTGAAGCAAAAATTGGTTGGAAAAGGCCGAGAATGAGAGAAAATAAAAATTATCGTTTCGTTTCGTTCCTACCCAACGCGTAATAGAAAATTCCAAAAAAATAGCAAAAAAATTCAAAAAATCATAATAATACCATTTTGGCTTCATTTTAAGCAAAAATAGGTTGAGAAATGCCCAGAAAGAGAAAGAAAATAAAAATTATTGTTCTGTTCCGTTCCTACACGAAACGTAATAGAAAATTCCAAAAAAATAACAAAAAAATTCAAAAAATTATAAAATACAATTATGGATTCATTTCAAGCCAAAATAAGGGGGGAAACGCTGAGAAAGAGAGAGAATAAAAACTATTGTTCTGTTCCGTTCCAACCTGACACGTAATAGAAAATTCCAAAAAAATAGGAAAAAATCTAAAAAAATACCATTGTGGCTTCATTTAAAGCCAAAAAAGGTTGGAAAATGCCGAGAAAGATGGAAAACAAAAATTATCATTCCGTTTCATTCCTGCCCGACGCGTAATACAAAATTCAAAAAAAATTGCAAAAAAATTCAAAAAAACTATAAAATACTATTATGGCTTCATTTCAAGCCAAAATAAGTAGGGAAACGCTGAGAAAGAGAGAAAATAAAAACTATCGTTCTATTCCGTTCCAACCTGACACGTAATAGAAAATTCCAAAAAAATAGGAAAAAATTTAAAAAAATACAATTGCGGCTTCATTTAAAGCCAAAAAAGGTTGGAAAAGGCCGAGAAAGACGGAAAACAAAAATTATCGTTCCGTTTCGTTCCTACCCGACGCGTAATAGAAAATTCCAAAAAAATAGAGAAAAAATTCCGAAAATTTAAAAATACCATCGTGGCTTCATTTCAAGCCATAATAGGTTGGAATAAACTGAGACAAAGGGAAAAATAAAATTATCATTCCGTTTCGTTCCAACCCGACGCGTCATAGAAAATTCATAAAAAATTGCAAAAAAATTCAAAAAATTATAAAATACTATTTTGGCTTCATTTCAAGCCAAAATAGGGGGGGAAACGCTGTGAAAGAGAGGGAAAAAAAACTATCGTTCTGTTCCGTTCCAACCTGACACGTAATAGAAAATTAGAAAAAAATAGGAAAAAATCTAAAAAAATACCATTGTGGCTTCATTTAAAGCCAAAAAAGTTTGGAAAATGCCGAGAAAGATGGAAAACAAAAATTATCGTTCCGTTTCGTTCCTACCCGACGCGTAATAGAAAATTCAAAAAAAATTGCAAAAAAATTCAAAAAACTATAAAATACTATTATGGCTTCATTTCAAGCCAAAATAAGTAGGGAAACGTTGAGAAAGAGAGAAAATAAAAACTATCGTTTTGCTCCGTTCCAACCTGACACGTAATAGAAAATTCAAAAAACATAGGAAAAAATTTAAAAAAATCAAAAAAATACCATAGTGGGTTCATTTAAAGCCAAAATAGGTTGGAAAAGGCCGAGAAAGACGGAAAACAAAAATTATCGTTCCGTTTCGTTCTTACCCGTCGCGTAATAGAAAATTAAAAAAAAATAGAAAAAAAATTCTGAAAATTCAAAAATACCATTATCGCTTCATTTCCAGCCATAATAGGTTGGAATAGACCAAGAAACAGGGAAAATAAAAATTATCATTACGTTTCGTTCCAACCCGACGCGTCATAGAAAATTCATAAAAAATTGCAAAAAAATTAAAAAAATACAGTTATGGCTTCTTTTGAAGCAAAAATTGGTTGGAAAAGGCCGAGACTGAGAGAAAATACAAATTATCGTTTCGTTTCGTTCCAAAAAAATAACAAAAAATTCAAAAAATTATAAAATACAATTATGGCTTCATTTCAAGCCAAAATAAGGGGGGAAACGCTGAGAAAGAGAGAGAATAAAAACTATCGTTCTATTCCGTTCCAATCTGACACGTAATAGAAAATTCCAAAAAAATAGGAAAAAATTTAAAAAAATACCATTGTGGCTTCATTTAAAGCCGAAAAAGGTTGGAAAAGGCCGAGAAAGACGGAAAACAAAAATTATCGTTCCGTTTCGTTCCTACCCGACGCGTAATAGAAAATTCATAAAAAATTGCAAAAATTTTCAAAAAATTATAAAATACTATTATGGCTTCATTTCAAGCCAAAATAAGGGGGGAAACGCTGAGAAAGAGAGAGAATAAAAACTATTGTTCTGTTCCGTTCCAACCTGACACGTAATAGAAAATTCCAAAAAAATAGGAAAAAATCTAAAAAAATACCATTGTGGCTTCATTTAAAGCCAAAAAAGGTTGGAAAAGGCCGAGAAAGACGGAAAACAAAAATTATCGTTCCGTTTCGTTTCTACCCGACGCGTAATAGAAAATTCCAAAAAAATAGAGAAAAAATTCCGAAAATTGAAAAATACCATCGTGGCTTCATTTCAAGCCATAATAGGTTGGAATAAACTGAGACAAAGGGAAAATAAAAATTATCATTCCGTTTCGTTCCAACCCGACGCGTCATAGAAAATTGCAAAAAAATTGCAAAAAAATTCAAAAAATTTAAAAAATACAGTTATGGGTTCATTTGAAGCAAAAATTGGTTGGAAAATGCCGAGAATGAGAGAAAATAAAAATTATCGTTTCGTTTCGTTCCTACCCAACGCGTAATAGAAAATTCCAAACAAATAGCAAAAAAATTCAAAAAATCATAATAATACCATTTTGGCTTCATTTTAAGCAAAAATAGGTTGAGAAATGCCCAGAAAGAGACAGAAAATAAAAATTATTGTTCTGTTCCATTCCTACACGAAACGTAATAGAAAATTCCAAAAAAATAACAAAAAAATTCAAAAAATTATAAAATACCATTGTGGCTTCATTTAAAGCCAAAAAAGGTTGGAAAAGGCCGAGAAAGACGGAAAACAAAAATTATCGTTCCGTTTCGTTCCTACCCGACGCGTCATAGAAAATTGCAAAAAAATTCAAAAAATACAGTTATGGCTTCTTTTGAAGCAAAAATTGGTTGGAAAAGGCCGAGAATGAGAGAAAATAAAAATTATCGTTTCGTTTCGTTCCTACCCAACGCGTAATAGAAAATTCCAAAAAAATAGCAAAAAAATTCAAAAAATCATAATAATACCATTTTGGCTTCATTTAAAGCAAAAATAGGTTGAGAAATGCCCAGAAAGAGAAAGAAAATAAAAATTATTGTTCTGTTCCGTTCCTACACGAAACGCAATAGAAAATTCCAAAAAAATAACAAAAAATTATAAAATATTATTATGGCTGCATTTCAAGCCAAAATAAGTGGGGAAACGCTGAGAAAGAGAGCGAATAAAAACTATCGTCCTGTTCCTTTCCAACCTGACACGTAATAGAAAATTCCAAAAAAATAAGAAAAAATTTAAAAAAATACCATTGTGGCTTCATTTAAAGCCAAAAAAGGTTGGAAAAGGCCGAGAAAGACGGAAAACAAAAATTATCGTTCCGTTTCGTTCCTACCCGACGCGTCATAGAAAATTGCAAAAAAATTGCAAAAAAATTCAAAAAATACAGTTATGGCTTCTTTTGAAGCAAAAATTGGTTGGAAAAGGCCCAGAAAGATGGAAAACAAAAATTATCGTTCCGTTTCGTTCCTACCCGACGCGTAATACAAAATTCAAAAAAAATTGCAAAAAAATTCAAAAAACTATAAAATACTGTTATGGCTTCATTTCAAGCCAAAATAAGTAGGGAAACGCTGAGAAAGAGAGAAAATAAAAACTATCATTCTATTCCGTTCCAACCTGACACGTAATAGAAAATTCCAAAAAAACAGGAAAAAATTTAAAAAAATACCATTGTGGCTTCATTTAAAGCCAAAAAAGGTTGGAAAAGGCCGAGAAAGACGGAAAACAAAAATTATCGTTCCGTTTCGTTCCTACCCGACGCGTAATAGAAAATTCCAAAAAAATAGAGAAAAAATTCCGAAAATTTAAAAATACCATCGTGGCTTCATTTCAAGCCATAATAGGTTGGAATAAACTGAGACAAAGGGAAAAATAAAATTATCGTTCCGTTTCGTTCCAACCCGACGCGTCATAGAAAATTCATAAAAAATTGCAAAAAAATTCAAAAAATTTATAAAATACAATTATGGCTTC
Organism: Quercus agrifolia; assembly: GCA_029955455.1. Classification (NCBI taxonomy): domain Eukaryota; kingdom Viridiplantae; phylum Streptophyta; class Magnoliopsida; order Fagales; family Fagaceae; genus Quercus; species Quercus agrifolia. Next base: position 22,295,478 of record JARQAD010000010.1, read on the forward strand.
TTTTGAAGCAAAAATTGGTTGGAAAAGGCCGAGAATGAGAGAAAATAAAAATTATCGTTTCGTTTCGTTCCTACCCAACGCGTAATAGAAAATTCCAAAAAAATAGCAAAAAAATTCAAAAAATCATAATAATACCATTTTGGCTTCATTTTAAGCAAAAATAGGTTGAGAAATGCCCAGAAAGAGAAAGAAAATAAAAATTATTGTTCTGTTCCGTTCCTACACGAAACGTAATAGAAAATTCCAAAAAAATAACAAAAAAATTCAAAAAATTATAAAATAAGTGGGGAAACGCTGAGAAAGAGAGAGAATAAAAACTATCGCCCTGTTCCGTTCCAACCTGACATGTAATAGAAAATTCCAAAAAAATAGGAAAAAACTTTAAAAAATACCTTTGTGGCTTCATTTAAAGCCAAAAAAGGTTGGAAAAGGCCGAGAAAGAAGGAAAATAAAAATTATCGTTCCGTTTCGTTCCAACCCGACGCGTCATAGAAAATTCATAAAAAATTGCAAAAAAATTAAAAAAACACAGTTATGGCTTCTTTTGAAGCAAAAATTGGTTGGAAAAGGCCCAGAAAGATGGAAAACAAAAATTATCGTTCCGTTTCGTTCCTACCCGACGCGTAAAACAAAATTCAAAAAAAATTGCAAAAAAATTCAAAAAAACTATAAAATACTATTATGGCTTCATTTCAAGCCAAAATAAGTAGGGAAACGCTGAGAAAGAGAGAAAATAAAAACTATCATTCTATTCCGTTCCAACCTGACACGTAATAGAAAATTCCAAAAAAACAGGAAAAAATTTAAAAAAATACCATTGTGGCTTCATTTAAAGCCAAAAAAGGTTGGAAAAGGCCGAGAAAGACGGAAAACAAAAATTATCGTTCCGTATCGTTCCTACCCGACGCGTAATAGAAAATTCAAAAAAAATAGAGAAAAAATTCCGAAAATTTAAAAATACCATCGTGGCTTCATTTCAAGCCATAATAGGTTGGAATAAACCGAGACAAAGGGAAAATAAAAATTATCATTCCGTTTCGTTCCAACCCGACGCGTCATAGAAAATTGCAAAAAAATTGCAAAAAAATTCAAAAAATTTAAAAAATACAGTTATGGGTTCATTTGAAGCAAAAATTGGTTGGAAAATGCCGAGAATGAGAGAAAATAAAAATTATCGTTTCGTTTCGTTCCTACCCAACGCGTAATAGAAAATACCAAACAAATAGCAAAAAATTTCAAAAAATCATAAGAATACCATTTTGGCTTCATTTTAAGCAAAAATAGGTTGAGAAATGCCCATAAAGAGACAGAAAATAAAAATTATTGTTCTGTTCCGTTCCTACACGAAACGTAATAGAAAATTCCAAAAAAATATCAAAAAAATTCAAAAAATTATAAAATACTATTATGGCTTCATTTCAAGCCAAAATAGGGGGGGAAACGCTGTGAAAGAGAGGGAAAAAAAAACTATCGTTCTGTTCCGTTCCAATCTGACACGTAATAGAAAATTCCAAAAAAATAGGAAAAAATAGGAAAAAATACCATTGTGGCTTCATTTAAAGCCAAAAAAGTTTGGAAAATGCCGAGAAAGATGGAAAACAAAAATTATCATTCCGTTTCGTTCCTACCCGACGCGTAATACAAAATTCAAAAAAAATTGCAAAAAAATTCAAAAAACTATAAAATACTGTTATGGCTTCATTTCAAGCCAAAATAAGTAGGGAAACGCTGAGAAAGAGAGAAAATAAAAATTATCGTTCTGCTCCGTTCCAACCTGACGCGTAATAGAATATTCCAAAAACATAGGAAAAAATTTAAAAAAATCAAAAAAATACCATAGTGGGTTCATTTAAAGCCAAAATAGGTTGGAAAAGGCCGAGAAAGACGGAAAACAAAAATTATCGTTCCGTTTCGTTCCTACCCGTTGCGTAATAGAAAATTAAAAAAAAATAGAAAAAAAATTCTGAAAATTCAAAAATACCATTATCGCTTCATTTCCAGCCATAATAGGTTGGAATAGACCAAGAAACAGGGAAAATAAAAATTATCATTCCGTTTTGTTCCAACCCGACGCGTCATAGAAAATTCATAAAAAATTGCAAAAAAATTAAAAAAATACAGTTATGGCTTCTTTTGAAGCAAAAATTGGTTGGAAAAGGCCGAGACTGAGAGAAAATAAAAATTATCGTTTCGTTTCGTTCCTACCCAACGCGTAATAGCAAATTCCAAACAAATAGCAAAAAATTTCAAAAAATCATAATAATACCATTTTGGCTTCATTTTAAGCATAAATAGGATGAGAAATGCCCAGAAAGAGACAGAAAATAAAAATTATTGTTCTGTTCCGTTCCTACACGAAACGTAATTGAAAATTCCAAAAAAATATCAAAAAAATTCAAAAAATTATAAAATACTATTATGGCTTCATTTCAAGCCAAAATAGGGGGGGAAACGCTGTGAAAGAGAGGGAAAAAAAACTATCGTTCTGTTCCGTTCCAACCTGACACGTAATAGAAAATTCCAAAAAAATAGGAAAAAACTTTAAAAAATACCATTGTGGCTTCATTTAAAGCCAAAAAAGGTTGGAAAATGCCGAGAAAGATGGAAAACAAAAATTATCATTCCGTTTCATTCCTACCCGACGCGTAATACAAAATTCAAAAAAAATTGCAAAAAAATTCAAAAAAACTATAAAATACTATTATGGCTTCATTTCAAGCCAAAATAAGTAGGGAAACGCTGAGAAAGAGAGAAAATAAAAACTATCGTTCTATTCCGTTCCAACCTGACACGTAATAGAAAATTCCAAAAAAATAGGAAAAAATTTAAAAAAATACAATTGCGGCTTCATTTAAAGCCAAAAAAGGTTGGAAAAGGCCGAGAAAGACGGAAAACAAAAATTATCGTTCCGTTTCGTTCCTACCCGACGCGTAATAGAAAATTCCAAAAAAATAGAGAAAAAATTCCGAAAATTTAAAAATACCATCGTGGCTTCATTTCAAGCCATAATAGGTTGGAATAAACTGAGACAAAGGGAAAAATAAAATTATCATTCCGTTTCGTTCCAACCCGACGCGTCATAGAAAATTCATAAAAAATTGCAAAAAAATTCAAAAAATTTAAAAAATACAGTTATGGCTTCTTTTGAAGTAAAAATTGGTTGCAACAGGCCGAGAATGAGAGAAAATAAAAATTATCCTTTCGTTTCGTTCCTACCCAACGCGCAATAGAAAATTCCAAACAAATAGCAAAAAAATTCAAAAAATCATAATAATACCATTTTGGCTTCATTTTAAGCAAAAATAGGTTGAGAAATACCCAGAAAGAGACAGAAAATAAAAATTATTGTTCTGTTCCGTTCCTACACGAAACGTAATAGAAAATTCCAAAAAAATATCAAAAAAATTCAAAAAATTATAAAATACTATTATGGCTTCATTTCAAGCCAAAATAGGGGGGGAAACGCTGTGAAAGAGAGGGAAAAAAAACTATCGTTCTGTTCCGTTCCAACCTGACACGTAATAGAAAATTACAAAAAAATAGGAAAAAATCTAAAAAAATACCATTGTGGCTTCATTTAAAGCCAAAAAAGTTTGGAAAATGCCGAGAAAGATGGAAAACAAAAATTATCGTTCCGTTTCGTTCCTACCCGACGCGTAATACAAAACTCAAAAAAAATTGCAAAAAAATTCAAAAAACTATAAAATACTATTATGGCTTCATTTCAAGCCAAAATAAGTAGGGAAACGTTGAGAAAGAGAGAAAATAAAAACTATCGTTCTGCTCCGTTCCAACTTGACGCGTAATAGAATATTCCAAAAACATAGGAAAAAATTTAAAAAAATCAAAAAAATACCATAGTGGGTTCATTTAAAGCCAAAATAGGTTGGAAAAGGCCGAGAAAGACGGAAAACAAAAATTATCGTTCCGTTTCGTTCCTACCCGTCGCGTAATAGAAAATTAAAAAAAAATAGAAAAAAAATTCTGAAAATTCAAAAATACCATTATCGCTTCATTTCCAGCCATAATAGGTTGGAATAGACCAAGAAACAGGGAAAATAAAAATTATCATTACGTTTCGTTCCAAACCGACGCGTCATAGAAAATTCATAAAAAATTGCAAAAAAATTAAAAAAATACAGTTATGGCTTCTTTTGAAGCAAAAATTGGTTGGAAAAGGCCGAGACTGAGAGAAAATACAAATTATCGTTTCGTTTCGTTCCAAAAAAATAACAAAAAATTCAAAAAATTATAAAATACAATTATGGCTTCATTTCAAGCCAAAATAAGGGGGGAAACGCTGAGAAAGAGAGAGAATAAAAACTATCGTTCTATTCCGTTCCAACCTGACACGTAATAGAAAATTCCAAAAAAATAGGAAAAAATTTAAAAAAATACCATTGTGGCTTCATTTAAAGCCGAAAAAGGTTGGAAAAGGCCGAGAAAGACGGAAAACAAAAATTATCGTTCCGTTTCGTTCCTACCCGACGCGTAATAGAAAATTCATAAAAAATTGTAAAAATTTTCAAAAAATTATAAAATACTATTATGGCTTCATTTCAAGCCAAAATAAGTAGGGAAACGCTGAGAAAGAGAGAAAATAAAAGCTATCGTTCTGTTCCGTTCCAACCTGACACGTAATAGAAAATTCAAAAAACATAGGAAAAAATTTAAAAAAATCAAAAAAATACCATAGTGGGTTCATTTAAAGCCAAAAAAGGTTGGAAAAGGCCGAGAAAGACGGAAAACAAAAATTATCGTTCCGTTTCGTTCCTACCCGACGCGTAATAGAAAATTCCAAAAAAATAGAGAAAAAATTCCGAAAATTTAAAAATACCATCGTGGCTTCATTTCAAGCCATAATAGGTTGGAATAAACTGAGACAAAGGGAAAATAAAAATTATCATTCCGTTTCGTTCCAACCCGACGCGTCATAGAAAATTCATAAAAAATTGCAAAAAAATTCAAAAAATTTAAAAAATACAGTTATGGCTTCTTTTGAAGCAAAAATTGGTTGCAACAGGCCGAGAATGAGAGAAAATAAAAATTACCCTTTCGTTTCGTTCCTACCCAACGCGTAATAGAAAATTCCAAACAAATAGCAAAAAAATTCAAAAAATCATAATAATACCATTTTGGCTTCATTTTAAGCAAAAATAGGTTGAGAAATGACCAGAAAGACACAGAAAATAAAAATTATTGTTCTGTTCCGTTCCTACACAAAACGTAATAGAAAATTCCAAAAAAATAACAAAAAAATTCAAAAAATTATAAAATACTATTTTGGCTTCATTTAAAGCCAAAATAAGGGGGGAAACGCCGAGAAAGAGAGAGAATAAAAACTATCGTTCTATTCCGATCCAACCTGACACGTAATAGAAAATTCCAAAAAAATAGGAAAAAATTTAAAAAAATACCATTGTGGCTTCATTTAAAGCAAAAAAAGGTTTGAAAAGGCCGAGAAAGACGGAAAACAAAAATTATCGTTCCGTTTCGTTCCTACCCGTCGCGTAATAGAAAATTAAAAAAAAAAAAGAAAAAAAATTCCGAAAATTTAAAGATACCATCGTGGCTTCATTTCAAGCCATAATAGGTTGGAATAAATCGAGACAAAGGGAAAATAAAAATTATCATTCCGTTTCGTTCCAACCCGACTCGTCATAGAAAATTGCAAAAAATTTGCAAAAAAACTCAAAAAATTTAAAAAATACAGTTATGGCTTCTTTTGAAGCAAAAATTGGTTGGAAAAGGCCGAGAATGAGAGAAAATAAAAATTATCGTTTCGTTTCGTTCCTACCCAACGCGTATTAGAAAATTCCAAACAAATAGCAAAAAAATTCAAAAAATCATAATAATACCATTTTGGCTTCATTTTAAGCAAAAATAGGTTGAGAAATGCCCAGAAAGAGAAAGAAAATAAAAATTATTGTTCTGTTCCGTTCCTACACGAAAAGTAATAGAAAATTCCAAAAAAATAACAAAAAAATTCAAAAAATTATAAAATAAGTGGGGAAACGCTGAGAAAGAGAGAGGATAAAAACTATCGTCCTGTTCCGTTCCAACCTGACATGTAATAGAAAATTCCAAAAAAATAGGAAAAAACTTTAAAAAATACCATTGTGGCTTCATTTAAAGCCAAAAAAGGTTGGAAAAGGCCGAGAAAGACGGAAAATAAAAATTATCGTTCCGTTTCGTTCCTACCCGTCGCGTAATAGAAAATTAAAAAAAAATAGAAAAAAAATTCTGAAAATTCAAAAATACCATTATCGCTTCATTTCCAGCCATAATAGGTTGGAATAGACCAAGAAACAGGGAAAATAAAAATAATCATTCCGTTTCGTTCCAACCCGACGCTTCATAGAAAATTCATAAAAAATTGCAAAAAAATTCAAAAAATTTAAAAAATACAGTTATGGCTTCTTTTGAAGCAAAAATTGGTTGCAACAGGCCGAGAATGAGAGAAAATAAAAATTATCCTTTCGTTTCGTTCCTACCCAACGCGTAATAGAAAATTCCAAACAAATAGCAAAAAAATTAAAAAAATCATAATAATACCATTTTGGCTTCATTTTAAGCAAAAATAGGTTGAGAAATTCCCAGAAAGAGACAGAAAATAAAAATTATTGTTCTGTTCCGTTCCTACACGAAATGTAATAGAAAATTCCAAAAAAATATCAAAAAAATTCAAAAAATTATAAAATACTATTATGGCTTCATTTCAAGCCAAAATAGGGGGGGAAACGCTGTGAAAGAGAGGGAAAAAAAACTATCGTTCTGTTCCGTTCCAACCTGACGCGTAATAGAATATTCCAAAAACATAGGAAAAAATTTAAAAAAACCAAAAAAATACCATAGTGGGTTCATTTAAAGCCAAAATAGGTTGGAAAAGGCCGAGAAAGACGGAAAACAAAAATTATCGTTCCGTTTCGTTCCTACCCGTCGCGTAATAGAAAATTAAAAAAAAAATAGAAAAAAAATTCTGAAAATTCAAAAATACCATTATCGCTTCATTTCCAGCCATAATAGGTTGGAATAGACCAAGAAACAGGGAAAATAAAAATTATCATTCCGTTTCGTTCCAACCCGACGCGTCATAGAAAATTCATAAAAAATTGCAAAAAAATTAAAAAAAAACAGTTATGGCTTCTTTTGAAGCAAAAATTGGTTGGAAAAGGCCGAGACTGAGAGAAAATAAAAATTATCGTTTCGTTTCGTTCCTACCCAACGCGTAATAGAAAATTCGAAACAAATGGCAAAGAAATTCAAAAAATCATAATAATACCATTTTGGTTTCATTTTAAGCAAAAATAGGTTGAGAAATGCCCAGAAAGAGACAGAAAATAAAAATTATTGTTCTGTTCCGTTCCTACAGGAAACGTAATAGAAAATTCCAAAAAAATAACAAAAAAATTCAAAAAATTATAAAATACAATTATGGCTTCATTTCAAACCAAAATAAGTAGGGAAACGCTGAGAAAGAGAGAAAATAAAAACTATCGTTCTGTTCCGTTCCAACCTGACGCGTAATAGAAAATTCCAAAAACATAGGAAAAAATTTAAAAAAATCAAAAAAATACCATAGTGGGTTCATTTAAAGCCAAAAAAGGTTGGAAAAGGCCGAGAAAGACGGAAAACAAAAATTATCGTTCCGTTTCGTTCCTACCCGACGCGTAATAGAAAATTCCAAAAAAATAGAGAAAAAATTCCGAAAATTTAAAAATACCATCGTGGCTTCATTTCAAGCCATAATAGGTTGGAATAAACTGAGACAAAGGGAAAATAAAAATTATCATTCCGTTTCGTTCCAACCCGACGCGTCATAGAAAATTCATAAAAAATTGCAAAAAAATTCAAAAAATTTAAAAAATACAGTTATGGCTTCTTTTGAAGCAAAAATTGGTTGCAACAGGCCGAGAATGAGAGAAAATAAAAATTATCCTTTCGTTTCGTTCCTACCCAACGCATAATAGAAAATTCCAAACAAATAGCAAAAAAATTCAAAAAATCATAATAATACCATTTTGGCTTCATTTTAAGCAAAAATACGTTGAGAAATGCCCAGAAAGAGACAGAAAATAAAAATTATTGTTCTGTTCCGTTCCTACACGAAACGTAATAGAAAATTCCAAAAAAATAACAAAAAAATTCAAAAAATTATAAAATACTATTTTGGCTTCATTTAAAGCCAAAATAAGGGGGGAAACGATGAGAAAGAGAGAGAATAAAAACTATCGTTCTATTCCGATCCAACCTGACACGTAATAGAAAATTCCAAAAAAATAGGAAAAAATTTAAAAAAATACCATTGTGGCTTCATTTAAAGCCAAAAAAGGTTGGAAAATGCCGAGAAAGATGGAAAACAAAAATTATCGTTCCGTTTCGTTCCTACCCGTCGCGTAAAAGAAAATTAAAAAAAAATAGAAAAAAAATTCTGAAAATTCAAAAATACCATTATCGCTTCATTTCCTGCCATAATAGGTTGGAATAGACCAAGAAACAGGGAAAATAAAAATTATCATTCCGTTTCGTTCCAACCCGACGCGTCATAAAAAATTCAAAAAAAATTGCAAAAGAATTCAAAAAATTAAAAAAACACAGTTATGGCTTCTTTTGAAGCAAAAACTGGTTGGAAAAGGCCGAGAATGAGAGAAAATAAAAATTATCGTTTCGTTTCGTTCCTACCCAACGCGTAATAGAAAATTCCAAACAAATAGCAAAGAAATTCAAAAAATCATAATAATACCATTTTGGCTTCATTTTAAGCAAAAATAGGTTGAGAAATGCCCAGAAAGAGACAGAAAATAAAAATTATTGTTCTGTTCCGTTCCTACAGGAAACGTAATAGAAAATTCCAAAAAAATAACAAAAAAATTCAAAAAATTATAAAATACAATTATGGCTTCATTTCAAGCCAAAATAAGGGGGGGAAACGCTGAGAAAGAAAGAGAATAAAAACTATCGTTCTATTCCGATCCAACCTGACACGTAATAGAAAATTCCAAAAAAATAGGAAAAAATTTAAAAAAATACCATTGTGGCTTCATTTAAAGCCAAAAAAGGATTGAAAAGGCCGAGAAACACGGAAAACAAAAATTATCGTTCCGTTTCGTTCCAACCCGTCGCGTAATAGAAAATTAAAAAAAAAATAGAAAAAAAATTCCGAAAATTTAAAAATACCATCGTGGCTTCATTTCAAGCCATAATAGGTTGGAATAAATCGAGACAAAGGGAAAATAAAAATTATCATTCTGTTTCGTTCCAACCCGACGCGTCATAGAAAATTGCACAAAATTTGCAAAAAAATTCAAAAAATGTAAAAAATACAGTTATGGCTTCTTTTGAAGCAAAAATTGGTTGGAAAAGGCCGAGAAAGACGGAAAAAAAAAATTATCGTTCCGTTTCGTTCCTACCCGTCGCGTAATAGAAAATTAAAAAAAAATAGAAAAAAAATTCTGAAAATTCAAAAATACCATTATCGCTTCATTTCTAGCCATAATAGGTTGGAATAGACCAAGAAACAGGGAAAATAAAAATAATCATTCCGTTTCGTTCTAACCCGACGCGTCATAGAAAATTCATAAAAAATTGCAAAAAAATTCCAAAAATTAAAAAAATACAGTTATGGCTTCTTTTGCAGCAAAAATTGGTTGGAAAAGGCCGAGAATGAGAGAAAATAAAAATTATCGTTTCGTTTCGTTCCTACCCAACGAGTAATAGAAAATTCCAAACAAATAGCAAAAAATTTCAAAAAATCATAAGAATACCATTTTGGCTACATTTTAAGCAAAAATAGGTTGAGAAATGCCCAGAAAGAGACAGAAAATAAAAATTATTGTTCTGTTCCGTTCCTACACGAAACGTAATATAAAATTCCAAAAAAATACCAAAAAAATTCAAAAAATTATAAAATACTATTATGGCTTCATTTCAAGCCAAAATAGGGGGGGAAACGCTGTGAAAGAGAGGGAAAAAAAACTATCGTTCTGCTCCGTTCCAATCTGACACGTAATAGAAAATTCCAAAAAAATAGGAAAAAATTTAAAAAAATACCATTGTGGCTTCATTTAAAGCCAAAAAAGGTTGGAAAATGCCGAGAAAGATGGAAAACAAAAATTATCGTTCCGTTTCGTTCCTACCCGTCGCGTAAAAGAAAATTAAAAAAAAATAGAAAAAAAATTCTGAAAATTCAAAAATACCATTATCGCTTCATTTCCTGCCATAATAGGTTGGTGATATGAACTTCACCAACAATTGTGATGAAACCCGATAACAATGATGGTTTGGAACCCCAAGATCGTGTAGACAAGATTTGTTGAACCTTGACCCGTCACCTAACCAGATGAAAACCAAGGCTACGATAGAATTGAAACGCCACACCAAGAATTCCTAAGAATCTCTCAAGAATCAAAGGTGATAAGTTTGGTTGTTTGAACGCCACAAGCTTAACTTGATAAGTTCAAGAGTTCTTTTAAGAACCAAGAGGATCACAAGACTCACAAGGAGAATAATTTCTGAATACAAAACTATATTTTTCAAAATTCGTACTACCAAATATATACTTGGAACAACCCTCCAAGAATAGGTAAAAATCATAATTAAAACTTCAAAAACAACACCAAAGATTAATATAATCAAGTTCCCACGTTTTTTAGTTTTCTAGGACTTCAAAAATGGCTAAATGACTAGAATTAACATGCCCAGCCAATACCAAGGCATCTTCCCATTTAATATCCTTGGAACTTAACAAATTCACATTTAATATCCTTGGAACTTAACAAATTCACACCCTTTTATGGTCAGACCATGCTGGTTGCTAATTTGCATGCATTAGCCTCTTCAATTGCTTTGATGACATGGACTAGGCCTTGATTATTATTTGAGCCCATCTTGGTCTTTCTAGAATCTGCCCAAATCTCTTGGACAAGCCCATTTAGTGCTTCCTTGAAACGTTTGGCTCTAAGTCTTGTAATTGGGCCACTAGAAAATGACAAAGGGTCTTGTGCAAATTCAGCTCCATTTCCACTTGTATGATCAGCATGTCCAGCTCTTTGGTGTGCATCATTCTCCCCCTCTTGAGAAGGATTTGTCCTCAAATCATCACCTACATCAAAAGGAGACAAATCAGCAACATTAAAGCTTGCACTGACACCATACTCACCGGGTAAGTCTAGCTTGTAGGCATTATCATTGATGCGCTCTACTACTTGAAATGGTCCATCACCCCGAGGAAGGAGTTTTGAATGCCGTTTCTTTGGAAAACGTTCCTTCCTTAAGTGCAACCAAACCCAATCTCCTGGTTCAAACACTACCTTCTTGCGTCCCTTGTTGGCTTGATGGACATATTGTTGAGTCCTTCTTTCAATGTTCAGCCGTGCCTTTTCATGAATCATCTTTACAAAGTCTGCTTTCTTTTTGCCATCTAAGTTCACACATTCACTCAAAGGTAAAGAAGTTAAATCCAAAGGTGACAATGGGTTAAAACCATAAACAATTTCAAATGGTGAAAACTTAGATGCAGAATGTATACTTCTATTGTAAGCAAATTCAACATGTGGCAAACAATCTTCCCAGGTTTTCAAGTTCTTTTTAATGATAGCACGCAACAAGGAAGACAAAGTTCTATTTACTACTTCAGTTTGACCATCCGTTTGTGGATGACAAGTAGTAGAAAACAACAACTTGGTTCCCAACTTTCCCCACAAAGTTTTCCAAAAGTAACTCAAAAACTTTGCATCCCTATCAGAAACAATGGTCCTAGGCATACCATGTAGCCTAACAATTTCTTTGAAGAATAAATCAGCTATATGTGATGCATCATTAGTTTTGTGACATGCAATGAAGTGTGCCATTTTGGAAAATCTATCTACCACCACAAAAACTGAATCTCTCCCCCTCTTAGTCCTAGGTAAACCTAAAACAAAATCCATAGAAATATCAGTCCAAGGTTCATTAGGTATTGGCAAAGGGGTGTACAAACCAAAATGATACCAAAATGATATGAACTTCACCAACAATTGTGATGAAACCCGATAACAATGATGGTTTGGAACCCCAAGATCGTGTAGACAAGATTTGTTGAACCTTGACCCGTCACCTAACCAGATGAAAACCAAGGCTACGATAGAATTGAAACGCCACACCAAGAATTCCTAAGAATCTCTCAAGAATCAAAGGTGATAAGTTTGGTTGTTTGAACGCCACAAGCTTAACTTGATAAGTTCAAGAGTTCTTTTAAGAACCAAGAGGATCACAAGACTCACAAGGAGAATAATTTCTGAATACAAAACTATATTTTTCAAAATTCGTACTACCAAATATATACTTGGAACAACCCTCCAAGAATAGGTAAAAATCATAATTAAAACTTCAAAAACAACACCAAAGATTAATATAATCAAGTTCCCACGTTTTTTAGTTTTCTAGGACTTCAAAAATGGCTAAATGACTAGAATTAACATGCCCAGCCAATACCAAGGCATCTTCCCATTTAATATCCTTGGAACTTAACAAATTCACATTTAATATCCTTGGAACTTAACAAATTCACACCCTTTTATGGTCAGACCATGCTGGTTGCTAATTTGCATGCATTAGCCTCTTCAATTGCTTTGATGACATGGACTAGGCCTTGATTATTATTTGAGCCCATCTTGGTCTTTCTAGAATCTGCCCAAATCTCTTGGACAAGCCCATTTAGTGCTTCCTTGAAACGTTTGGCTCTAAGTCTTGTAATTGGGCCACTAGAAAATGACAAAGGGTCTTGTGCAAATTCAGCTCCATTTCCACTTGTATGATCAGCATGTCCAGCTCTTTGGTGTGCATCAGTTGGAATAGACCAAGAAACAGGGAAAATAAAAATTATCATTCCGTTTCGTTCCAACCCGACGCGTCATAAAAAATTCAAAAAAAATTGCAAAAGAATTCAAAAAATTAAAAAAACACAGTTATGGCTTCTTTTGAAGCAAAAACTGGTTGGAAAAGGCCGAGAATGAGAGAAAATAAAAATTATCGTTTCGTTTCGTTCCTACCCAACGCGTAATAGAAAATTCCAAACAAATAGCAAAGAAATTCAAAAAATCATAATAATACCATTTTGGCTTCATTTTAAGCAAAAATAAGTTGAGAAATGCCCAGAAAGAGACAGAAAATAAAAATTATTGTTCTGTTCCGTTCCTACAGGAAACGTAATAGAAAATTCCAAAAAAATAACAAAAAAATTCAAAAAATTATAAAATACAATTATGGCTTCATTTCAAGCCAAAATAAGGGGGGGAAACGCTGAGAAAGAGAGAGAATAAAAACTATCGTTCTATTCCGTTCCAACCTGACACGTAATAGAAAATTCCAAAAAAATAGGAAAAAATTTAAAAAAATACCTTTGTGGCTTCATTTAAAGCCAAAAAAGGTTGGAAAAGGCCGAGAATGACGGAAAACAAAAATTATCGTTCCGTTTCGTTCCTACCCGACGCGTAATAGAAAATTCAAAAAAAATTGCAAAAAAATTCAAAAAATTATAAAATACTATTATGGCTTCATTTCAAACCAAAATAAGTAGGGAAACGCTGAGAAAGAGAGAAAATAAAAACTATCATTCTGTTCCGTTCCAACCTGACGCGTAATAGAAAATTCCAAAAACATAGGAAAAAATTTAAAAAAATCAAAAAAATACCATAGTGGGTTCATTTAAAGCCAAAAAAGGTTGGAAAAGGCCGAGAAAGACGGAAAACAAAAATTATCGTTCCGTTTCGTTCCTACCCGACGCGTAATAGAAAATTCCAAAAAAATAGAAAAAAAATTCCGAAAATTTAAAAATACCATCGTGGCTTCATTTCAAGCCATAATAGGTTGGAATAAACTGAGACAAAGGGAAATTAAAAATTATCATTCCGTTTCGTTCCAACCCGACGCGTCATAGAAAATTCATAAAAAATTGCAAAAAAATTCAAAAAATTTAAAAAATACAGTTATGGCTTCTTTTGAAGCAAAAATTGGTTGCAACAGGCCGAGAATGAGAGAAAATAAAAATTATCCTTTCGTTTCGTTCCTACCCAACGCATAATAGAAAATTCCAAACAAATAGCAAAAAAATTCAAAAAATCATAATAATACCATTTTGGCTTCATTTTAAGCAAAAATAGGTTGAGAAATGCCCAGAAAGAGACAGAAAATAAAAATTATTGTTCTGTTCCGTTCCTACACGAAACGTAATAGAAAATTCCAAAAAAATAACAAAAAAATTCAAAAAATTATAAAATACTATTTTGGCTTCATTTAAAGCCAAAATAAGGGGGGAAACGATGAGAAAGAGAGAGAATAAAAACTATCGTTCTATTCCGATCCAACCTGACACGTAATAGAAAATTCCAAAAAAATAGGAAAAAATTTAAAAAAATACCATTGTGGCTTCATTTAAAGCCAAAAAAGGTTTGAAAAGGCCGAGGAAGACGGAAAACAAAAATTATCGTTCCGTTTCGTTCCTACCCGTCGCGTAATAGAAAATTAAAAAAAAAATAGAAAAAAAATTCCGAAAATTTAAAAATACCATCGTGGCTTCATTTCAAGCCATAATAGGTTGGAATAAATCGAGACAAAGGGAAAATAAAAATTATCATTCTGTTTCGTTCCAACCCGACGCGTCATAGAAAATTGCACAAAATTTGCAAAAAAATTCAAAAAATCTAAAAAATACAGTTATGGCTTCTTTTGAAGCAAAAATTGGTTGGAAAAGGCCGAGAAAGACGGAAAACAAAAAATTATCGTTCCGTTTCGTTCCTACCCGTCGCGTAATAGAAAATTAAAAAAAAAATAGAAAAAAAATTCTGAAAATTCAAAAATACCATTATCGCTTCATTTCCAGCCATAATAGGTTGGAATAGACCAAGAAATAGGGAAAATAAAAATAATCATTCCGTTTCGTTCCAACCCGACGCGTCATAGAAAATTCATAAAAAATTGCAAAAAAATTCCAAAAATTAAAAAAATACAGTTATTGCTTCTTTTGAAGCAAAAATTGGTTGGAAAAGGCCGAGAATGAGAGAAAATAAAAATTATCGTTTCGTTTCGTTCCTACCCAACAAGTAATAGAAAATTCCAAACAAATAGCAAAAAATTTCAAAAAATCATAAGAATACCATTTTGGCTTCATTTTAAGCAAAAATAGGTTGAGAAATGCCCAGAAAGAGACAGAAAATAAAAATTATTGTTCTGTTCCGTTCCTACACGAAACGTAATAGAAAATTCCAAAAAAATACCAAAAAAATTCAAAAAATTATAAAATACTATTATGGCTTCATTTCAAGCCAAAATAGGGGGGGAAACGCTGTGAAAGAGAGGGAAAAAAAACTATCGTTCTGTTCCGTTCCAACCTGACACGTAATAGAAAAATAGGAAAAAATTTAAAAAAATACCATTGTGGCTTTATTTAAAGCCAAAAAAGGTTGGAAAATGCCGAGAAAGATGGAAAACAAAAATTATCGTTCCGTTTCGTTCCTAGCCGTCGCGTAATAGAAAATTAAAAAAAAATAGAAAAAAAATTCTGAAAATTCAAAAATACCATTATCGCTTCATTTCCTGCCATAATAGGTTGGAATAGACCAAGAAACAGGGAAAATAAAAATTATCATTCCGTTTCGTTCCAACCCGACGCGTCATAAAAAATTCAAAAAAAATTGCAAAAGAATTCAAAAAATTAAAAAAATACAGTTATGGCTTCTTTTGAAGCAAAAACTGGTTGGAAAAGGCCGAGAATGAGAGAAAATAAAAATTATCGTTTCGTTTCGTTCCTACCCAACGCGTAATAGAAAATTCCAAACAAATAGCAAAGAAATTCAAAAAATCATAATAATACCATTTTGGCTTCATTTTAAGCAAAAATAGGTTGAGAAATGCCCAGAAAGAGACAGAAAATAAAAATTATTGTTCTGTTCCGTTCCTACACGAAACGTAATAGAAAATTCCAAAAAAATAACAAAAAAATTCAAAAAATTATAAAATACAATTATGGATTCATTTCAAGCCAAAATAAGGGGGGAAACGCTGAGAAAGAGAGAGAATAAAAACTATCGTTCTGTTCCGTTCCAACCTGACACGTAATAGAAAATTCCAAAAAAATAGGAAAAAATTTAAAAAAATACCATTGTGGCTTCATTTAAATCCAAAAAAGGTTGGAAAAGGCCGAGAAAGACGGAAAACAAAAATTATCGTTCCGTTTCGTTCCTACCCGTCGCGTAATAGAAAATTAAAAAAAAAATAGAAAAAAAATTCTGAAAATTCAAAAATACCATTATCGCTTCATTTCCAGCCATAATAGGTAGGAATAGACCAAGAAACAGGGAAAATAAAAATTATCATTCCGTTTCGTTCCAACCCGACGCGTCATAGAAAATTCATAAAAAATTGCAAAAAAATTACAAAAATACAGTTATGGCTTCTTTTGAAGCAAAAATTGGTTGGAAAAGGTCGAGACTGAGAGAAAATAAAAATTATCGTTTCGTTTCGTTCCTACCCAACGCGTAATAGAAAATTCCAAACAAATAGCAAAGAAATTCAAAAAATCATAATAATACCATTTTGGCTTCATTTTAAGCAAAAATAGGTTGAGAAATGCCCAGAAAGAGACAGAAAATAAAAATTATTGTTCTGTTCCGTTCCTACACGAAACGTAATAGAAAATTCCAAAAAAATAACAAAAAAATTCAAAAAATTATAAAATACAATTATGGCTTCATTTCAAGCCAAAATAAGGGGGGAAACGCTGAGAAAGAGAGAGAATAAAAACTATCGTTCTATTCCGTTCCAACCTGACACGTAATAGAAAATTCCAAAAAAATAGGAAAAAATTTTAAAAAATACCATTGGTGGATTCATTTAAAGCCAAAAAAGGTTGGAAAAGGCCGAGAAAGACGGAAAACAAAAATTATCGTTCCGTTTCGTTCCTACCCGACGCGTAATAGAAAATTCATAAAAAATTGCAAAAAAATTCAAGAAATTATAAAATACAATTATGGCTTCATTTCAAGCCAAAATAAGTTGGGAAACGCTGAGAAAGAGAGAAAATAAAAACTATCATTATGTTCCGTTCCAACCTGACGCGTAATAGAAAATTCCAAAAACATAGGAAAAAATTTAAAACAATCAAAAAAATACCATAGTGGGTTCATTTAAAGCCAAAAAAGGTTGGAAAAGGCCGAGAAAGACGGAAAACAAAAATTATCGTTCCGTTTCGTTCCTACCCGTTGCGTAATAGAAAATTCCAAAAAAATAGAGAAAAAATTCCGAAAATTTAAAAATACCATCGTGGCTTCATTTCAAGCCATAATAGGTTGGAATAAACTGAGACAAAGGGAAAATAAAAATTATCATTCCGTTTCGTTCCAACCCGACGCGTCATAGAAAATTCATAAAAAATTGCAAAAAAATTCAAAAAATTTAAAAAATACAGTTATGACTTCTTTTGAAGCAAAAATTGGTTGGAAAAGGCCGAGAAAGACGGAAAATAAAAATTATCGTTCCGTTTCGTTCCTACCCGTCGCGTAATAGAAAATTAAAAAAAAAATAGAAAAAAAATTCTGAAAATTCAAAAATACCATTATCGCTTCATTTCCAGCCATAATAGGTTGGAATAGACCAAGAAACAGGGAAAATAAGAATAATCATTCCGTTTCGTTCCAACCCGACGCGTCATAGAAAATTCATAAAAAATTGCAAAAAAATTCCAAAAATTAAAAAAATACAGTTATGGCTTCTTTTGAAGCAAAAATTGGTTGGAAAAGGCCGAGAATGAGAGAAAATAAAAATTATCGTTTCGTTTCGTTCCTACCCAACGCGTAATAGAAAATTCCAAACAAATAGCAAAAAATTTCAAAAAATCATAAGAATACCATTTTGGCTTCATTTTAAGCAAAAATAGGTTGAGAAATGCCCAGAAAGGGACAGAAAATAAAAATTATTGTTCTGTTCCGTTCCTACACGAAACGTAATTGAAAATTCCAAAAAAATAACAAAAAAATTCAAAAAATTATAAAATACTATTTTGGTTCATTTCAAGCCAAAATAAGGGGGGAAACGCTGAGAAAGAGAGAGAATAAAAACTATCGTTCTATTCCGATCCAACCTGACACGTAATAGAAAATTCCAAAAAAATAGGAAAAAATTTAAAAAAATACCATTGTGGCTTCATTTAAAGCCAAAAAAAGTTTGAAAAGGCCGAGAAAGACGGAAAACAAAAATTATCGTTCCGTTTCGTTCCTACCCGTCGCGTAATAGAAAATTAAAAAAAAAAAAGAAAAAAAATTCCGAAAATTTAAAAATACCATCGTGGCTTCATTTGAAGCCATAATAGGTTGGAATAAACCGAGACAAAGGGAAAATAAAAATTATCATTCCGTTTCGTTCCAACCCGACGCGTCATAGAAAATTGCAAAAAATTTGCAAAAAAATTCAAAAAATTTAAAAAATACAGTTATGGCTTCTTTTGAAGCAAAAATTGGTTGGAAAAGGCCGAGAATGAGAGAAAATAAAAATTATAGTTTCGTTTCGTTCCTACCCAACGCGTAATAGAAAATTCCAAACAAATAGCAAAATAATTCAAAAAATCATAATAATACCATTTTGGCTTCATTTTAAGCAAAAATAGGTTGAGAAATGCCCAGAAAGAGAAAGAAAATAAAAATTATTGTTCTGTTCCGTTCCTACACGAAACGTAATAGAAAATTCCAAAAAAATAACAAAAAAATTCAAAAAATTATAAAATATTATTATGGCTGCATTTCAAACCAAAATAAGTGGGGAAACGCTGAGAAAGAGAGCGAATAAAAACTATCGTCCTGTTCCATTCCAACCTGACACGTAATAGAAAATTCCAAAAAAATACCAAAAAAATTCAAAAAATTATAAAATACTATTATGGCTTCATTTCAAGCCAAAATAGGGGGGGAAACGCTGTGAAAGAGAGGGAAAAAAAACTATCGTTCTGTTCCGTTCCAACCTGACACGTAATAGAAAAATAGGAAAAAATTTAAAAAAATACCATTGTGGCTTCATTTAAAGCCAAAAAAGGTTGGAAAATGCCGAGAAAGATGGAAAACAAAAATTATCGTTCCGTTTCGTTCCTACCCGTCGCGTAATAGAAAATTAAAAAAAAATAGAAAAAAAATTCTGAAAATTCAAAAATACCATTATCGCTTCATTTCCTGCCATAATAGGTTGGAATAGACCAAGAAACAGGGAAAATAAAAATTATCATTCCGTTTCGTTCCAACCCGACGCGTCATAAAAAATTCAAAAAAAATTGCAAAAGAATTCAAAAAATTAAAAAAATACAGTTATGGCTTCTTTTGAAGCAAAAACTGGTTGGAAAAGGCCGAGAATGAGAGAAAATAAAAATTATCGTTTCGTTTCGTTCCTACCCAACGCGTAATAGAAAATTCCAAACAAATAGCAAAGAAATTCAAAAAATCATAATAATACCATTTTGGCTTCATTTTAAGCAAAAATAGGTTGAGAAATGCCCAGAAAGAGACAGAAAATAAAAATTATTGTTCTGTTCCGTTCCTACACGAAACGTAATAGAAAATTCCAAAAAAATAACAAAAAAATTCAAAAAATTATAAAATACAATTATGGATTCATTTCAAGCCAAAATAAGGGGGGAAACGCTGAGAAAGAGAGAGAATAAAAACTATCGTTCTGTTCCGTTCCAACCTGACACGTAATAGAAAATTCCAAAAAAATAGGAAAAAATTTAAAAAAATACCATTGTGGCTTCATTTAAATCCAAAAAAGGTTGGAAAAGGCCGAGAAAGACGGAAAACAAAAATTATCGTTCCGTTTCGTTCCTACCCGTCGCGTAATAGAAAATTAAAAAAAAAATAGAAAAAAAATTCTGAAAATTCAAAAATACCATTATCGCTTCATTTCCAGCCATAATAGGTAGGAATAGACCAAGAAACAGGGAAAATAAAAATTATCATTCCGTTTCGTTCCAACCCGACGCGTCATAGAAAATTCATAAAAAATTGCAAAAAAATTACAAAAATACAGTTATGGCTTCTTTTGAAGCAAAAATTGGTTGGAAAAGGTCGAGACTGAGAGAAAATAAAAATTATCGTTTCGTTTCGTTCCTACCCAACGCGTAATAGAAAATTCCAAACAAATAGCAAAGAAATTCAAAAAATCATAATAATACCATTTTGGCTTCATTTTAAGCAAAAATAGGTTGAGAAATGCCCAGAAAGAGACAGAAAATAAAAATTATTGTTCTGTTCCGTTCCTACACGAAACGTAATAGAAAATTCCAAAAAAATAACAAAAAAATTCAAAAAATTATAAAATACAATTATGGCTTCATTTCAAGCCAAAATAAGGGGGGAAACGCTGAGAAAGAGAGAGAATAAAAACTATCGTTCTATTCCGTTCCAACCTGACACGTAATAGAAAATTCCAAAAAAATAGGAAAAAATTTTAAAAAATACCATTGGTGGATTCATTTAAAGCCAAAAAAGGTTGGAAAAGGCCGAGAAAGACGGAAAACAAAAATTATCGTTCCGTTTCGTTCCTACCCGACGCGTAATAGAAAATTCATAAAAAATTGCAAAAAAATTCAAGAAATTATAAAATACAATTATGGCTTCATTTCAAGCCAAAATAAGTTGGGAAACGCTGAGAAAGAGAGAAAATAAAAACTATCATTATGTTCCGTTCCAACCTGACGCGTAATAGAAAATTCCAAAAACATAGGAAAAAATTTAAAACAATCAAAAAAATACCATAGTGGGTTCATTTAAAGCCAAAAAAGGTTGGAAAAGGCCGAGAAAGACGGAAAACAAAAATTATCGTTCCGTTTCGTTCCTACCCGTTGCGTAATAGAAAATTCCAAAAAAATAGAGAAAAAATTCCGAAAATTTAAAAATACCATCGTGGCTTCATTTCAAGCCATAATAGGTTGGAATAAACTGAGACAAAGGGAAAATAAAAATTATCATTCCGTTTCGTTCCAACCCGACGCGTCATAGAAAATTCATAAAAAATTGCAAAAAAATTCAAAAAATTTAAAAAATACAGTTATGACTTCTTTTGAAGCAAAAATTGGTTGGAAAAGGCCGAGAAAGACGGAAAATAAAAATTATCGTTCCGTTTCGTTCCTACCCGTCGCGTAATAGAAAATTAAAAAAAAAATAGAAAAAAAATTCTGAAAATTCAAAAATACCATTATCGCTTCATTTCCAGCCATAATAGGTTGGAATAGACCAAGAAACAGGGAAAATAAGAATAATCATTCCGTTTCGTTCCAACCCGACGCGTCATAGAAAATTCATAAAAAATTGCAAAAAAATTCCAAAAATTAAAAAAATACAGTTATGGCTTCTTTTGAAGCAAAAATTGGTTGGAAAAGGCCGAGAATGAGAGAAAATAAAAATTATCGTTTCGTTTCGTTCCTACCCAACGCGTAATAGAAAATTCCAAACAAATAGCAAAAAATTTCAAAAAATCATAAGAATACCATTTTGGCTTCATTTTAAGCAAAAATAGGTTGAGAAATGCCCAGAAAGGGACAGAAAATAAAAATTATTGTTCTGTTCCGTTCCTACACGAAACGTAATTGAAAATTCCAAAAAAATAACAAAAAAATTCAAAAAATTATAAAATACTATTTTGGTTCATTTCAAGCCAAAATAAGGGGGGAAACGCTGAGAAAGAGAGAGAATAAAAACTATCGTTCTATTCCGATCCAACCTGACACGTAATAGAAAATTCCAAAAAAATAGGAAAAAATTTAAAAAAATACCATTGTGGCTTCATTTAAAGCCAAAAAAAGTTTGAAAAGGCCGAGAAAGACGGAAAACAAAAATTATCGTTCCGTTTCGTTCCTACCCGTCGCGTAATAGAAAATTAAAAAAAAAAAAGAAAAAAAATTCCGAAAATTTAAAAATACCATCGTGGCTTCATTTGAAGCCATAATAGGTTGGAATAAACCGAGACAAAGGGAAAATAAAAATTATCATTCCGTTTCGTTCCAACCCGACGCGTCATAGAAAATTGCAAAAAATTTGCAAAAAAATTCAAAAAATTTAAAAAATACAGTTATGGCTTCTTTTGAAGCAAAAATTGGTTGGAAAAGGCCGAGAATGAGAGAAAATAAAAATTATAGTTTCGTTTCGTTCCTACCCAACGCGTAATAGAAAATTCCAAACAAATAGCAAAATAATTCAAAAAATCATAATAATACCATTTTGGCTTCATTTTAAGCAAAAATAGGTTGAGAAATGCCCAGAAAGAGAAAGAAAATAAAAATTATTGTTCTGTTCCGTTCCTACACGAAACGTAATAGAAAATTCCAAAAAAATAACAAAAAAATTCAAAAAATTATAAAATATTATTATGGCTGCATTTCAAACCAAAATAAGTGGGGAAACGCTGAGAAAGAGAGCGAATAAAAACTATCGTCCTGTTCCATTCCAACCTGACACGTAATAGAAAATTCCAAAAAAAAAAGAAAAAACTTAAAAAAACACCGTTGTGGCTTCATTTAAAGCCAGAAAAGGTTGGAAAAGGCCGAGAAAGACGGAAAACAAAAAATATCGTTCCGTTTCGTTCCTACCCGTCGCGTAATAGAAAATTAAAAAAAAAAATAGAAAAAAAATTCTGAAAATTCAAAAATACCATTATCGCTTCATTTCCAGCCATAATAGGTTGGAATAGACCAAGAAATAGGGAAAATAAAAATAATAATTCCGTTTCGTTCCAACCCGACGCGTCATAGAAAATTCATAAAAAATTGCAAAAAAATTCCAAAAATTAAAAAAATACAGTTATGGCTTCTTTTGAAGCAAAAATTGGTTGGAAAAGGCCGAGAATGAGAGAAAATAAAAATTATCGTTTCGTTTCGTTCCTACCCGACTCGTAATAGAAAATTCCAAAAAAATAGAGAAAAAATTCCGAAAATTTAAAAATACCATCGTGGCTTCATTTCAAGCCATAATAGGTTGGAATAAACTGAGACAAAGGGAAAATAAAAATTATCATTCCGTTTCGTTCCAACCCGACGCGTCATAGAAAATTCATAAAAAATTGCAAAAAAATTCAAAAAATTTAAAAAATACAGCTATGGCTTCTTTTGAAGCAAAAATTGGTTGCAACAGGCCGAGAATGAGAGAAAATAAAAATTATCCTTTCGTTTCGTTCCTACCCAACGCATAATAGAAAATTCCAAACAAATAGCAAAAAAATTCAAAAAATCATAATAATACCATTTTGGCTTCATTTTAAGCAAAAATAGGTTGAGAAATGCCCAGAAAGAGACAGAAAATAAAAATTATAGTTCTGTTCCGTTCCTACACGAAACGTAATTGAAAATTCCAAAAAAATAACAAAAAAATTCAAAAAATTATAAAATACTATTTTGGCTTCATTTCAAGCCAAAATAAGGGGGGAAACGCTGAGAAAGAGAGAGAATAAAAACTGTCGTTCTATTCCGATCCAACCTGACAGGTAATAGAAAATTCCAAAAAAATAGTAAAAAATCTAAAAAAATACCATTGTGACTTCATTTAAAGCCAAAAAAGGTTTGAAAAGGCCGAGAAAGACTGAAAACAAAAATTATCGTTCCGTTTCGTTCCTACCCGTCGCGTAATAGAAAATTAAAAAAAAAATAGAAAAAAAATTCCGAAAATTTAAAAATACCATCGTGGCTTCATTTCAAGCCATAATAGGTTGGAATAAACTGAGACAAAGGGAAAATCAAAATTATCATTCTGTTTCGTTCCAACCCGACGCGTCATAGAAAATTCATAAAAAATTGCAAAAAAATTCAAAAAATTTAAAAAATACAGTTATGGCTTCTTTTGAAGCAAAAATTGGTTGCAACAGGCCGAGAATGAGAGAAAATAAAAATTATCGTTTCGTTTCGTTCCTACCCAACGCGTAATAGAAAATTCCTAACAAATAGCGAAAAAATTCAAAAAATCATAATAATACCATTTTGGCTTCATTTTAAGCAAAAATAGGTTGAGAAATGCCCAGAAAGAGACAGAAAATAAAAATTATTGTTCTGTTCCGTTCCTACACGAAACGTAATTGAAAATTCCAAAAAAATAACAAAAAAATTCAAAAAATTATAAAATATTATTATGGCTGCATTTCAAACCAAAATAAGTGGGGAAACGCTGAGAAAGAGAGCGAATAAAAACTATCGTCCTGTTCCATTCCAACCTGACACGTAATAGAAAATTCCAAAAAAAAAAGAAAAAACTTAAAAAAATACCATTGTGGCTTCATTTAAAGCCAGAAAAGGCTGGAAAAGGCCGAGAAAGACGGAAAACAAAAATTATCGTTCCGTTTCGTTCCTACCCGACGCGTAATACAAAATTCAAAAAAAATTGCAAAAAAATTCAAAAAACTATAAAATACTATTATGGCTTCATTTCAAGCCAAAATAAGTAGGGAAACGCTGAGAAAGAGAGAAAATAAAAACTATCGTTCTGCTCCGTTCCAACCTGACGCGTAATAGAATATTCCAAAAACATAGGAAAAAATTTAAAAAAATCGAAAAAATACCATAGTGGGTTCATTTAAAGCCAAAATAGGTTGAAATAGACCAAGAAACAGGGAAAATAAAAATTATCATTCCGTATCGTTCCAACCCGACGCGTCATAGAAAATTCATAAAAAATTGCAAAAAAATTAAAAAAATACAGTTATGGCTTCTTTTGAAGCAAAAATTGGTTGGAAAAGGCCGAGACTGAGAAAAAATAAAAATTATCGTTTCGTTTCGTTCCTACCCAACGCGTAATAGGAAATTCCAAACAAATAGCAAAAAAATTCAAAAAATCATAATAATACCATAGTGGCTTCATTTAAAGCCGAAAAAGGTTGGAAAAGGCCGAGAAAGACGGAAAACAAAAATTATCGTTCCGTTTCGTTCCTACCTGTCGCGTAATAGAAAATTAAAAAAAAAATAGAAAAAAAATTCCGAAAATTTAAAAATACCATCGTGGCTTCATTTCAAGCCATAATAGGTTGGAATAAACTGAGACAAAGGGAAAATCAAAATTATCATTCTGTTTCGTTCCAACCCGACGCGTCATAGAAAATTCATAAAAAATTGCAAAAAAATTCAAAAAATTTATAAAATACAGTTATGGCTTCTTTTGAAGCAAAAATTGGTTGGAAAAGGCCGAGAATGAGAGAAAATAAAAATTATCGTTTCGTTTCGTTCCTACCCGACGCGTAATAGAAAATTCGAAAAAAATAGAGAAAAAATTCCGAAAATTTAAAAATACCATCGTGGCTTCATTTCAAGCCATAATAGGTTGGAATAAACTGAGACAAAGGGAAAATCAAAATTATCATTCCGTTTCGTTCCAACCCGACGCGTCATAGAAAATTCATAAAAAATTGCAAAAAAATTCCAAAAATTAAAAAAATACAGTTATGGCTTCTTTTGAAGCAAAAATTGGTTGGAAAAGGCCGAGAATGAGAGAAAATAAAAATTATCGTTTCGTTTCGTTCCTACCCAACGCGTAATAGAAAATTCCAAACAAGTAGCAAAAAATTTCAAAAAATCATAAGAATACCATTTTGGCTTCATTTTAAGCAAAAATAGGTTGAGAAATGCCCAGAAAGGGACAGAAAATAAAAATTATTGTTCTGTTCCGTTCCTACACGAAACGTAATTGAAAATTCCAAAAAAATAACAAAAAAATTCAAAAAATTATAAAATACTATTTTGGTTCATTTCAAGCCAAAATAAGGGGGGAAACGCTGAGAAAGAGAGAGAATAAAAACTATCGTTCTATTCCGATCCAACCTGACACGTAATAGAAAATTCCAAAAAAATAGGAAAAAATTTAAAAAAATACCATTGTGGCTTCATTTAAAGCCAAAAAAAGTTTGAAAAGGCCGAGAAAGACGGAAAACAAAAATTATCGTTCCGTTTCGTTCCTACCTGTCGCGTAATAGAAAATTAAAAAAAAAATAGAAAAAAAATTCCGAAAATTTAAAAATACCATCGTGGCTTCATTTCAAGCCATAATAGGTTGGAATAAACTGAGACAAAGGGAAAATCAAAATTATCATTCTGTTTCGTTCCAACCCGACGCGTCATAGAAAATTCATAAAAAATTGCAAAAAAATTCAAAAAATTTAAAAAATACAGTTATGGCTTCTTTTGAAGCAAAAATTGGTTGCAACAGGCCGAGAATGAGAGAAAATAAAAATTATCGTTTCGTTTCGTTCCTACCCAACGCGTAATAGAAAATTCCTAACAAATAGCGAAAAAATTCAAAAAATCATAATAATACCATTTTGGCTTCATTTTAAGCAAAAATAGGTTGAGAAATGCCCAGAAAGAGACAGAAAATAAAAATTATTGTTCTGTTCCGTTCCTACACGAAACGTAATTGAAAATTCCAAAAAAATAACAAAAAAATTCAAAAAATTATAAAATATTATTATGGCTGCATTTCAAACCAAAATAAGTGGGGAAACGCTGAGAAAGAGAGCGAATAAAAACTATCGTCCTGTTCCATTCCAACCTGACACGTAATAGAAAATTCCAAAAAAAAAAGAAAAAACTTAAAAAAATACCATTGTGGCTTCATTTAAAGCCAGAAAAGGCTGGAAAAGGCCGAGAAAGACGGAAAACAAAAATTATCGTTCCGTTTCGTTCCTACCCGACGCGTAATACAAAATTCAAAAAAAATTGCAAAAAAATTCAAAAAACTATAAAATACTATTATGGCTTCATTTCAAGCCAAAATAAGTAGGGAAACGCTGAGAAAGAGAGAAAATAAAAACTATCGTTCTGCTCCGTTCCAACCTGACGCGTAATAGAATATTCCAAAAACATAGGAAAAAATTTAAAAAAATCGAAAAAATACCATAGTGGGTTCATTTAAAGCCAAAATAGGTTGAAATAGACCAAGAAACAGGGAAAATAAAAATTATCATTCCGTATCGTTCCAACCCGACGCGTCATAGAAAATTCATAAAAAATTGCAAAAAAATTAAAAAAATACAGTTATGGCTTCTTTTGAAGCAAAAATTGGTTGGAAAAGGCCGAGACTGAGAAAAAATAAAAATTATCGTTTCGTTTCGTTCCTACCCAACGCGTAATAGGAAATTCCAAACAAATAGCAAAAAAATTCAAAAAATCATAATAATACCATAGTGGCTTCATTTAAAGCCGAAAAAGGTTGGAAAAGGCCGAGAAAGACGGAAAACAAAAATTATCGTTCCGTTTCGTTCCTACCTGTCGCGTAATAGAAAATTAAAAAAAAAATAGAAAAAAAATTCCGAAAATTTAAAAATACCATCGTGGCTTCATTTCAAGCCATAATAGGTTGGAATAAACTGAGACAAAGGGAAAATCAAAATTATCATTCTGTTTCGTTCCAACCCGACGCGTCATAGAAAATTCATAAAAAATTGCAAAAAAATTCAAAAAATTTATAAAATACAGTTATGGCTTCTTTTGAAGCAAAAATTGGTTGGAAAAGGCCGAGAATGAGAGAAAATAAAAATTATCGTTTCGTTTCGTTCCTACCCGACGCGTAATAGAAAATTCGAAAAAAATAGAGAAAAAATTCCGAAAATTTAAAAATACCATCGTGGCTTCATTTCAAGCCATAATAGGTTGGAATAAACTGAGACAAAGGGAAAATCAAAATTATCATTCCGTTTCGTTCCAACCCGACGCGTCATAGAAAATTCATAAAAAATTGCAAAAAAATTCCAAAAATTAAAAAAATACAGTTATGGCTTCTTTTGAAGCAAAAATTGGTTGGAAAAGGCCGAGAATGAGAGAAAATAAAAATTATCGTTTCGTTTCGTTCCTACCCAACGCGTAATAGAAAATTCCAAACAAGTAGCAAAAAATTTCAAAAAATCATAAGAATACCATTTTGGCTTCATTTTAAGCAAAAATAGGTTGAGAAATGCCCAGAAAGGGACAGAAAATAAAAATTATTGTTCTGTTCCGTTCCTACACGAAACGTAATTGAAAATTCCAAAAAAATAACAAAAAAATTCAAAAAATTATAAAATACTATTTTGGTTCATTTCAAGCCAAAATAAGGGGGGAAACGCTGAGAAAGAGAGAGAATAAAAACTATCGTTCTATTCCGATCCAACCTGACACGTAATAGAAAATTCCAAAAAAATAGGAAAAAATTTAAAAAAATACCATTGTGGCTTCATTTAAAGCCAAAAAAAGTTTGAAAAGGCCGAGAAAGACGGAAAACAAAAATTATCGTTCCGTTTCGTTCCTACCTGTCGCGTAATAGAAAATTAAAAAAAAAATAGAAAAAAAATTCCGAAAATTTAAAAATACCATCGTGGCTTCATTTCAAGCCATAATAGGTTGGAATAAACTGAGACAAAGGGAAAATCAAAATTATCATTCTGTTTCGTTCCAACCCGACGCGTCATAGAAAATTCATAAAAAATTGCAAAAAAATTCAAAAAATTTAAAAAATACAGTTATGGCTTCTTTTGAAGCAAAAATTGGTTGCAACAGGCCGAGAATGAGAGAAAATAAAAATTATCGTTTCGTTTCGTTCCTACCCAACGCGTAATAGAAAATTCCTAACAAATAGCGAAAAAATTCAAAAAATCATAATAATACCATTTTGGCTTCATTTTAAGCAAAAATAGGTTGAGAAATGCCCAGAAAGAGACAGAAAATAAAAATTATTGTTCTGTTCCGTTCCTACACGAAACGTAATTGAAAATTCCAAAAAAATAACAAAAAAATTCAAAAAATTATAAAATATTATTATGGCTGCATTTCAAACCAAAATAAGTGGGGAAACGCTGAGAAAGAGAGCGAATAAAAACTATCGTCCTGTTCCATTCCAACCTGACACGTAATAGAAAATTCCAAAAAAAAAAGAAAAAACTTAAAAAAATACCATTGTGGCTTCATTTAAAGCCAGAAAAGGCTGGAAAAGGCCGAGAAAGACGGAAAACAAAAATTATCGTTCCGTTTCGTTCCTACCCGACGCGTAATACAAAATTCAAAAAAAATTGCAAAAAAATTCAAAAAACTATAAAATACTATTATGGCTTCATTTCAAGCCAAAATAAGTAGGGAAACGCTGAGAAAGAGAGAAAATAAAAACTATCGTTCTGCTCCGTTCCAACCTGACGCGTAATAGAATATTCCAAAAACATAGGAAAAAATTTAAAAAAATCGAAAAAATACCATAGTGGGTTCATTTAAAGCCAAAATAGGTTGAAATAGACCAAGAAACAGGGAAAATAAAAATTATCATTCCGTATCGTTCCAACCCGACGCGTCATAGAAAATTCATAAAAAATTGCAAAAAAATTAAAAAAATACAGTTATGGCTTCTTTTGAAGCAAAAATTGGTTGGAAAAGGCCGAGACTGAGAAAAAATAAAAATTATCGTTTCGTTTCGTTCCTACCCAACGCGTAATAGGAAATTCCAAACAAATAGCAAAAAAATTCAAAAAATCATAATAATACCATAGTGGCTTCATTTAAAGCCGAAAAAGGTTGGAAAAGGCCGAGAAAGACGGAAAACAAAAATTATCGTTCCGTTTCGTTCCTACCTGTCGCGTAATAGAAAATTAAAAAAAAAATAGAAAAAAAATTCCGAAAATTTAAAAATACCATCGTGGCTTCATTTCAAGCCATAATAGGTTGGAATAAACTGAGACAAAGGGAAAATCAAAATTATCATTCTGTTTCGTTCCAACCCGACGCGTCATAGAAAATTCATAAAAAATTGCAAAAAAATTCAAAAAATTTATAAAATACAGTTATGGCTTCTTTTGAAGCAAAAATTGGTTGGAAAAGGCCGAGAATGAGAGAAAATAAAAATTATCGTTTCGTTTCGTTCCTACCCGACGCGTAATAGAAAATTCGAAAAAAATAGAGAAAAAATTCCGAAAATTTAAAAATACCATCGTGGCTTCATTTCAAGCCATAATAGGTTGGAATAAACTGAGACAAAGGGAAAATCAAAATTATCATTCCGTTTCGTTCCAACCCGACGCGTCATAGAAAATTCATAAAAAATTGCAAAAAAATTCCAAAAATTAAAAAAATACAGTTATGGCTTCTTTTGAAGCAAAAATTGGTTGGAAAAGGCCGAGAATGAGAGAAAATAAAAATTATCGTTTCGTTTCGTTCCTACCCAACGCGTAATAGAAAATTCCAAACAAGTAGCAAAAAATTTCAAAAAATCATAAGAATACCATTTTGGCTTCATTTTAAGCAAAAATAGGTTGAGAAATGCCCAGAAAGGGACAGAAAATAAAAATTATTGTTCTGTTCCGTTCCTACACGAAACGTAATTGAAAATTCCAAAAAAATAACAAAAAAATTCAAAAAATTATAAAATACTATTTTGGTTCATTTCAAGCCAAAATAAGGGGGGAAACGCTGAGAAAGAGAGAGAATAAAAACTATCGTTCTATTCCGATCCAACCTGACACGTAATAGAAAATTCCAAAAAAATAGGAAAAAATTTAAAAAAATACCATTGTGGCTTCATTTAAAGCCAAAAAAAGTTTGAAAAGGCCGAGAAAGACGGAAAACAAAAATTATCGTTCCGTTTCGTTCCTACCTGTCGCGTAATAGAAAATTAAAAAAAAAATAGAAAAAAAATTCCGAAAATTTAAAAATACCATCGTGGCTTCATTTCAAGCCATAATAGGTTGGAATAAACTGAGACAAAGGGAAAATCAAAATTATCATTCTGTTTCGTTCCAACCCGACGCGTCATAGAAAATTCATAAAAAATTGCAAAAAAATTCAAAAAATTTAAAAAATACAGTTATGGCTTCTTTTGAAGCAAAAATTGGTTGCAACAGGCCGAGAATGAGAGAAAATAAAAATTATCGTTTCGTTTCGTTCCTACCCAACGCGTAATAGAAAATTCCTAACAAATAGCGAAAAAATTCAAAAAATCATAATAATACCATTTTGGCTTCATTTTAAGCAAAAATAGGTTGAGAAATGCCCAGAAAGAGACAGAAAATAAAAATTATTGTTCTGTTCCGTTCCTACACGAAACGTAATTGAAAATTCCAAAAAAATAACAAAAAAATTCAAAAAATTATAAAATATTATTATGGCTGCATTTCAAACCAAAATAAGTGGGGAAACGCTGAGAAAGAGAGCGAATAAAAACTATCGTCCTGTTCCATTCCAACCTGACACGTAATAGAAAATTCCAAAAAAAAAAGAAAAAACTTAAAAAAATACCATTGTGGCTTCATTTAAAGCCAGAAAAGGCTGGAAAAGGCCGAGAAAGACGGAAAACAAAAATTATCGTTCCGTTTCGTTCCTACCCGACGCGTAATACAAAATTCAAAAAAAATTGCAAAAAAATTCAAAAAACTATAAAATACTATTATGGCTTCATTTCAAGCCAAAATAAGTAGGGAAACGCTGAGAAAGAGAGAAAATAAAAACTATCGTTCTGCTCCGTTCCAACCTGACGCGTAATAGAATATTCCAAAAACATAGGAAAAAATTTAAAAAAATCGAAAAAATACCATAGTGGGTTCATTTAAAGCCAAAATAGGTTGAAATAGACCAAGAAACAGGGAAAATAAAAATTATCATTCCGTATCGTTCCAACCCGACGCGTCATAGAAAATTCATAAAAAATTGCAAAAAAATTAAAAAAATACAGTTATGGCTTCTTTTGAAGCAAAAATTGGTTGGAAAAGGCCGAGACTGAGAAAAAATAAAAATTATCGTTTCGTTTCGTTCCTACCCAACGCGTAATAGGAAATTCCAAACAAATAGCAAAAAAATTCAAAAAATCATAATAATACCATAGTGGCTTCATTTAAAGCCGAAAAAGGTTGGAAAAGGCCGAGAAAGACGGAAAACAAAAATTATCGTTCCGTTTCGTTCCTACCTGTCGCGTAATAGAAAATTAAAAAAAAAATAGAAAAAAAATTCCGAAAATTTAAAAATACCATCGTGGCTTCATTTCAAGCCATAATAGGTTGGAATAAACTGAGACAAAGGGAAAATCAAAATTATCATTCTGTTTCGTTCCAACCCGACGCGTCATAGAAAATTCATAAAAAATTGCAAAAAAATTCAAAAAATTTATAAAATACAGTTATGGCTTCTTTTGAAGCAAAAATTGGTTGGAAAAGGCCGAGAATGAGAGAAAATAAAAATTATCGTTTCGTTTCGTTCCTACCCGACGCGTAATAGAAAATTCGAAAAAAATAGAGAAAAAATTCCGAAAATTTAAAAATACCATCGTGGCTTCATTTCAAGCCATAATAGGTTGGAATAAACTGAGACAAAGGGAAAATCAAAATTATCATTCCGTTTCGTTCCAACCCGACGCGTCATAGAAAATTCATAAAAAATTGCAAAAAAATTCCAAAAATTAAAAAAATACAGTTATGGCTTCTTTTGAAGCAAAAATTGGTTGGAAAAGGCCGAGAATGAGAGAAAATAAAAATTATCGTTTCGTTTCGTTCCTACCCAACGCGTAATAGAAAATTCCAAACAAGTAGCAAAAAATTTCAAAAAATCATAAGAATACCATTTTGGCTTCATTTTAAGCAAAAATAGGTTGAGAAATGCCCAGAAAGGGACAGAAAATAAAAATTATTGTTCTGTTCCGTTCCTACACGAAACGTAATTGAAAATTCCAAAAAAATAACAAAAAAATTCAAAAAATTATAAAATACTATTTTGGTTCATTTCAAGCCAAAATAAGGGGGGAAACGCTGAGAAAGAGAGAGAATAAAAACTATCGTTCTATTCCGATCCAACCTGACACGTAATAGAAAATTCCAAAAAAATAGGAAAAAATTTAAAAAAATACCATTGTGGCTTCATTTAAAGCCAAAAAAAGTTTGAAAAGGCCGAGAAAGACGGAAAACAAAAATTATCGTTCCGTTTCGTTCCTACCTGTCGCGTAATAGAAAATTAAAAAAAAAATAGAAAAAAAATTCCGAAAATTTAAAAATACCATCGTGGCTTCATTTCAAGCCATAATAGGTTGGAATAAACTGAGACAAAGGGAAAATCAAAATTATCATTCTGTTTCGTTCCAACCCGACGCGTCATAGAAAATTCATAAAAAATTGCAAAAAAATTCAAAAAATTTAAAAAATACAGTTATGGCTTCTTTTGAAGCAAAAATTGGTTGCAACAGGCCGAGAATGAGAGAAAATAAAAATTATCGTTTCGTTTCGTTCCTACCCAACGCGTAATAGAAAATTCCTAACAAATAGCGAAAAAATTCAAAAAATCATAATAATACCATTTTGGCTTCATTTTAAGCAAAAATAGGTTGAGAAATGCCCAGAAAGAGACAGAAAATAAAAATTATTGTTCTGTTCCGTTCCTACACGAAACGTAATTGAAAATTCCAAAAAAATAACAAAAAAATTCAAAAAATTATAAAATATTATTATGGCTGCATTTCAAACCAAAATAAGTGGGGAAACGCTGAGAAAGAGAGCGAATAAAAACTATCGTCCTGTTCCATTCCAACCTGACACGTAATAGAAAATTCCAAAAAAAAAAGAAAAAACTTAAAAAAATACCATTGTGGCTTCATTTAAAGCCAGAAAAGGCTGGAAAAGGCCGAGAAAGACGGAAAACAAAAATTATCGTTCCGTTTCGTTCCTACCCGACGCGTAATACAAAATTCAAAAAAAATTGCAAAAAAATTCAAAAAACTATAAAATACTATTATGGCTTCATTTCAAGCCAAAATAAGTAGGGAAACGCTGAGAAAGAGAGAAAATAAAAACTATCGTTCTGCTCCGTTCCAACCTGACGCGTAATAGAATATTCCAAAAACATAGGAAAAAATTTAAAAAAATCGAAAAAATACCATAGTGGGTTCATTTAAAGCCAAAATAGGTTGAAATAGACCAAGAAACAGGGAAAATAAAAATTATCATTCCGTATCGTTCCAACCCGACGCGTCATAGAAAATTCATAAAAAATTGCAAAAAAATTAA
This sequence comes from Quercus agrifolia, assembly GCA_029955455.1. Taxonomy (NCBI): domain Eukaryota; kingdom Viridiplantae; phylum Streptophyta; class Magnoliopsida; order Fagales; family Fagaceae; genus Quercus; species Quercus agrifolia. Next base: position 22,329,456 of record JARQAD010000010.1, read on the forward strand.
AAAAATACAGTTATGGCTTCTTTTGAAGCAAAAATTGGTTGGAAAAGGCCGAGACTGAGAAAAAATAAAAATTATCGTTTCGTTTCGTTCCTACCCAACGCGTAATAGGAAATTCCAAACAAATAGCAAAAAAATTCAAAAAATCATAATAATACCATAGTGGCTTCATTTAAAGCCGAAAAAGGTTGGAAAAGGCCGAGAAAGACGGAAAACAAAAATTATCGTTCCGTTTCGTTCCTACCTGTCGCGTAATAGAAAATTAAAAAAAAAATAGAAAAAAAATTCCGAAAATTTAAAAATACCATCGTGGCTTCATTTCAAGCCATAATAGGTTGGAATAAACTGAGACAAAGGGAAAATCAAAATTATCATTCTGTTTCGTTCCAACCCGACGCGTCATAGAAAATTCATAAAAAATTGCAAAAAAATTCAAAAAATTTATAAAATACAGTTATGGCTTCTTTTGAAGCAAAAATTGGTCGGAAAAGGCCGAGAATGAGAGAAAATAAAAATTATCGTTTCGTTTCGTTCCTACCCGACGCGTAATAGAAAATTCGAAAAAAATAGAGAAAAAATTCCGAAAATTTAAAAATACCATCGTGGCTTCATTTCAAGCCATAATAGGTTGGAATAAACTGAGACAAAGGGAAAATCAAAATTATCATTCCGTTTCGTTCCAACCCGACGCGTCATAGAAAATTCATAAAAAATTGCAAAAAAATTCCAAAAATTAAAAAAATACAGTTATGGCTTCTTTTGAAGCAAAAATTGGTTGGAAAACGCCGAGAATGAGAGAATAAAAATTATCGTTTCGTTTCGTTCCTACCCAACGCGTAATAGAAAATTCCAAACAAGTAGCAAAAAATTTCAAAAAATCATAAGAATACCATTTTGGCTTCATTTTAAGCAAAAATAGGTTGAGAAATGCCCAGAAAGGGACAGAAAATAAAAATTATTGTTCTGTTCCGTTCCTACACGAAACGTAATTGAAAATTCCAAAAAAATAACAAAAAAATTCAAAAAATTATAAAATACTATTTTGGTTCATTTCAAGCCAAAATAAGGGGGGAAACGCTGAGAAAGAGAGAGAATAAAAACTATCGTTCTATTCCGATCCAACCTGACACGTAATAGAAAATTCCAAAAAAATAGGAAAAAATTTAAAAAAATACCATTGTGGCTTCATTTAAAGCCAAAAAAAGTTTGAAAAGGCCGAGAAAGACGGAAAACAAAAATTATCGTTCCGTTTCGTTCCTACCTGTCGCGTAATAGAAAATTAAAAAAAAAATAGAAAAAAAATTCCGAAAATTTAAAAATACCATCGTGGCTTCATTTCAAGCCATAATAGGTTGGAATAAACTGAGACAAAGGGAAAATCAAAATTATCATTCTGTTTCGTTCCAACCCGACGCGTCATAGAAAATTCATAAAAAATTGCAAAAAAATTCAAAAAATTTATAAAATACAGTTATGGCTTCTTTTGAAGCAAAAATTGGTTGGAAAAGGCCGAGAATGAGAGAAAATAAAAATTATCGTTTCGTTTCGTTCCTACCCGACGCGTAATAGAAAATTCCAAAAAAATAGAGAAAAAATTCCGAAAATTTAAAAATACCATCGTGGCTTCATTTCAAGCCATAATAGGTTGGAATAAACTGAGACAAAGGGAAAATCAAAATTATCATTCCGTTTCGTTCCAACCCGACGCGTCATAGAAAATTCATAAAAAATTGCAAAAAAATTCAAAAAATTTAAAAAATACAGTTATGGCTTCTTTTGAAGCAAAAATTGGTTGCAACAGGCCGAGAATGAGAGAAAATAAAAATTATCGTTTCGTTTCGTTCCTACCCAACGCGTAATAGAAAATTCCAAACAAATAGCAAAAAAATTCTAAAAATCAGAATAATACCATTTTGGCTTCATTTTAAGCAAAAATAGGTTGAGAAATGCCCAGAAAGAGACAGAAAATAAAAATTATTGTTCTGTTCCGTTCCTACACGAAACGTAATTGAAAATTCCAAAAAAATAACAAAAAAATTCAAAAAATTATAAAATACTATTTTTGCTTCATTTCAAGCCAAAATAAGGGGGGAAACGCTGAGAAAGAGAGAGAATAAAAACTGTCGTTCTATTCCGATCCAACCTGACAGGTAATAGAAAATTCCAAAAAAATAGTAAAAAATCTAAAAAAATACCATTGTGGCTTCATTTAAAGCCAAAAAAGGTTTGAAAAGGCCGAGAAAGACGGAAAACAAAAATTATCGTTCCGTTTCGTTCCTACCCGTCGCGTAATAGAAAATTAAAAAAAATATAGAAAAAAAATTCCGAAAATTTAAAAATACCATCGTGGCTTCATTTCAAGCCATAATAGGTTGGAATAAACTGAGACAAAGGGAAAATCAAAATTATCATTCTGTTTCGTTCCAACCCGACGCGTCATAGAAAATTCATAAAAAATTGCAAAAAAATTCAAAAAATCTAAAAAATACAGTTATGGCTTCTTTTGAAGCAAAAATTGGTTGCAACAGGCCGAGAATGAGAGAAAATAAAAATTATCGTTTCGTTTCGTTCCTACCCAACGCGTAATAGAAAATTCCAAACAAATAGCAAAAAAATTCAAAAAATCATAATAATACCATTTTGGCTTCATTTTAAGCAAAAATAGGTTGAGAAATGCCCAGAAAGAGACAGAAAATAAAAATTATTGTTCTGTTCCGTTCCTACACGAAACGTAATTGAAAATTCCAAAAAAATAACAAAAAAATTCAAAAAATTATAAAATACTATTTTGGCTTCATTTCAAGCCAAAATAAGGGGGGAAACGCTGAGAAAGAGAGAGAATAAAAACTGTCGTTCTATTCCGATCCAACCTGACAGGTAATAGAAAATTCCAAAAAAATATTAAAAAAATTCAAAAAATCATAATAATACCATTTTGGCTTCATTTTAAGCAAAAATAGGTTGAGAAATGCCCAGAAAGAGACAGAAAATAAAAATTATTGTTCTGTTTCGTTCCTACACGAAACGTAATTGGGGAAACGCTGAGAAAGAGAGCGAATAAAAACTATCGTCCTGTTCCATTCCAACCTGACACGAAATAGAAAATTCCAAAAAAATAGGAAAAAATTTAAAAAAATACCATTGTGGCTTCATTTAAAGCCGAAAAAGGTTGGAAAAGGCCGAGAAAGACGGAAAACAAAAATTATCGTTCCGTTTCGTTCCTACCCGTCGCGTAATAGAAAATTAACAAAAAAATAGAAAAAAAATTCTGAAAATTCAAAAATACCATTATCGCTTCATTTCCAGCCATAATAGGTTGGAATAGACCAAGAAACAGGGAAAATAAAAATAATCATTCCGTTTCGTTCCAACCCGACGCGTCATAGAAAATTCGTAAAAAATTGCAAAAAAATTAAAAAAATACAGTTATGGCTTCTTTTGAAGCAAAAATTGGTTGGAAAAGGCCGAGACTGAGAGAAAACAAAAATTATCGTTTCGTTTCGTTCCTACCCAACGCGTAATAGAAAATTCCAAACAAATAGCAAAAAAATTCAAAAAATCATAATAATACCATTTTGGTTTCATTTTAAGCAAAAATAGGTTGTGAAATGCCCAGAAAGAGAAAGAAAATAAAAATTATTGTTCTGTTCCGTTCCTACACGAAACGTAATAGAAAATTCCAAAAAAATAACAAAAAAATTCAAAAAATTATAAAATACTATTATGGCTTCATTTCAAGCCAAAATAGGGGGGGAAACGCTGTGAAAGAGAGGGGAAAAAAACTATCGTTCTGTTCCGTTCCAACCTGACACGTAATAGAAAATTAGGAAAAAATTTAAAAAATTACGATTGTGGCTTCATTTAAACCCAAAAAAGGTTGGAAAATGCCGAGAAAGATGGAAAACAAAAATTATCGTTCCGTTTCGTTCCTACCCGACGCGTAATACAAAATTCAAAAAAAATTGCAAAAAAATTCAAAAAAACTATAAAATACTATTATGGCTTCATTTCAAGCAAAAATAAGTAGGGAAACGCTGAGAAAGAGAGAAAATAAAAACTATCGTTCTGCTCCGTTCCAACCTGACGCGTAATAGAAAATTCCAAAAACATAGGAAAAAATTTAAAAAAATAAAAAAATACCATAGTGGGTTCATTTAAAGCCAAAATAGGTTGGAAAAGGCCGAGAAAGTCGGAAAACAAAAATTATCGTTCCGTTTCGTTCCAACCCGACGCGTCATAGAAAATTCATAAAAAATTGCAAAAAAATTAAAAAAATACAGTTATGGCTTCTTTTGAAGCAAAAATTGGTTGGAAAAGGCCGAGACTGAGAGAAAATAAAAATTATCGTTTCGTTTCGTTCCTACCCAACGCGCAATAGAAAATTCCAAACAAATAGCAAAAAAATTCAAAAAATCATAATAATACGATTTTGGCTTCATTTTAAGCAAAAATAGGTTGGAAAATGCCCAGAAAGAGAAAGAAAATAAAAATTATTGTTCTGTTCCGTTCCTACACGAAACGTAATAGAAAATTCCAAAAAAATAACAAAAAAATACAAAAAATTATAAAAATATTATTATGGCTGCATTTCAAGCCAAAATAAGTGGGGAAACGCTGAGAAAGAGAGGGAATAAAAACTATCGTCCTGTTCCATTCCAACCTGACACGTAATAGAAAATTCCAAAAAAATAAGAAAAAATTTAAAAAAATACCATTGTGGCTTCATTTAAAGCCAAAAAAGGTTGGAAAAGGCTGAGAAAGACGGAAAACAAAAATTATCGTTCCGTTTCGTTCCTACGCGTCGCGTAATAGAAAATTAAAAAAAAAATAGAAAAAAAATTCTGAAAATTCAAAAATACCATTATCGCTTCATTTCCAGCCATAATAGGTTGGAATAGACCAAGAAACAGGGAAAATAAAAATAATCATTCCGTTTCGTTCCAACCCGACGCGTCATAGAAAATTCATAAAAAATTGCAAAAAAATTAAAAAAATACAGTTATGGCTTCTTTTGAAGCAAAAATTGGTTGGAAAAGGCCGAGACTGAGAGAAAATAAAAATTATCGTTTCGTTTCGTTCCTACCCAACGCGCAATAGAAAATTCCAAACAAATAGCAAAAAAATTCAAAAAATCATAATAATACGATTTTGGCTTCATTTTAAGCAAAAATAGGTTGGAAAATGCCCAGAAAGAGAAAGAAAATAAAAATTATTGTTCTGTTCCGTTCCTACACGAAACGTAATAGAAAATTCCAAAAAAATAACAAAAAAATTCAATAAATTATAAAATACTATTATGGCTGCATTTCAAGCCAAAATAAGTGGGGAAACGCTGAGAAAGAGAGCGAATAAAAACTATCGTCCTGTTCCATTCCAACCTGACACGAAATAGAAAATTCCAAAAAAATAGGAAAAAATCTAAAAAAATACCATTGTGGCTTCATTTAAAGCCGAAAAAGGTTGGAAAAGGCCGAGAAAGACGGAAAACAAAAATTATCGTTCCGTTTCGTTCCTACCCGTCGCGTAATAGAAAATTAAAAAAAATATAGAAAAAAAATTCCGAAAATTTAAAAATACCATCGTGGCTTCATTTCAAGCCATAATAGGTTGGAATAAACTGAGACAAAGGGAAAATCAAAATTATCATTCTGTTTCGTTCCAACCCGACGCGTCATAGAAAATTCATAAAAAATTGCAAAAAAATTCAAAAAATCTAAAAAATACAGTTATGGCTTCTTTTGAAGCAAAAATTGGTTGCAACAGGCCGAGAATGAGAGAAAATAAAAATTATCGTTTCGTTTCGTTCCTACCCAACGCGTAATAGAAAATTCCAAACAAATAGCAAAAAAATTCAAAAAATCATAATAATACCATTTTGGCTTCATTTTAAGCAAAAATAGGTTGAGAAATGCCCAGAAAGAGACAGAAAATAAAAATTATTGTTCTGTTCCGTTCCTACACGAAACGTAATTGAAAATTCCAAAAAAATAACAAAAAAATTCAAAAAATTATAAAATACTATTTTGGCTTCATTTCAAGCCAAAATAAGGGGGGAAACGCTGAGAAAGAGAGAGAATAAAAACTGTCGTTCTATTCCGATCCAACCTGACAGGTAATAGAAAATTCCAAAAAAATAGTAAAAAAATTCAAAAAATCATAATAATACCATTTTGGCTTCATTTTAAGCAAAAATAGGTTGAGAAATGCCCAGAAAGAGACAGAAAATAAAAATTATTGTTCTGTTCCGTTCCTACACGAAACGTAATTGGGGAAACGCTGAGAAAGAGAGCGAATAAAAACTATCGTCCTGTTCCATTCCAACCTGACACGAAATAGAAAATTCCAAAAAAATAGGAAAAAATTTAAAAAAATACCATTGTGGCTTCATTTAAAGCCGAAAAAGGTTGGAAAAGGCCGAGAAAGACGGAAAACAAAAATTATCGTTCCGTTTCGTTCCTACCCGTCGCGTAATAGAAAATTAACAAAAAAATAGAAAAAAAATTCTGAAAATTCAAAAATACCATTATCGCTTCATTTCCAGCCATAATAGGTTGGAATAGACCAAGAAACAGGGAAAATAAAAATAATCATTCCGTTTCGTTCCAACCCGACGCGTCATAGAAAATTCGTAAAAAATTGCAAAAAAATTAAAAAAATACAGTTATGGCTTCTTTTGAAGCAAAAATTGGTTGGAAAAGGCCGAGACTGAGAGAAAACAAAAATTATCGTTTCGTTTCGTTCCTACCCAACGCATAATAGAAAATTCCAAACAAATAGCAAAAAAATTCAAAAAATCATAATAATACCATTTTGGTTTCATTTTAAGCAAAAATAGGTTGTGAAATGCCCAGAAAGAGAAAGAAAATAAAAATTATTGTTCTGTTCCGTTCCTACACGAAACGTAATAGAAAATTCCAAAAAAATAACAAAAAAATTCAAAAAATTATAAAATACTATTATGGCTTCATTTCAAGCCAAAATAGGGGGGGAAACGCTGTGAAAGAGAGGGGAAAAAAACTATCGTTCTGTTCCGTTCCAACCTGACACGTAATAGAAAATTAGGAAAAAATTTAAAAAATTACGATTGTGGCTTCATTTAAACCCAAAAAAGGTTGGAAAATGCCGAGAAAGATGGAAAACAAAAATTATCGTTCCGTTTCGTTCCTACCCGACGCGTAATACAAAATTCAAAAAAAATTGCAAAAAAATTCAAAAAAACTATAAAATACTATTATGGCTTCATTTCAAGCAAAAATAAGTAGGGAAACGCTGAGAAAGAGAGAAAATAAAAACTATCGTTCTGCTCCGTTCCAACCTGACGCGTAATAGAAAATTCCAAAAACATAGGAAAAAATTTAAAAAAATAAAAAAATACCATAGTGGGTTCATTTAAAGCCAAAATAGGTTGGAAAAGGCCGAGAAAGTCGGAAAACAAAAATTATCGTTCCGTTTCGTTCCAACCCGACGCGTCATAGAAAATTCATAAAAAATTGCAAAAAAATTAAAAAAATACAGTTATGGCTTCTTTTGAAGCAAAAATTGGTTGGAAAAGGCCGAGACTGAGAGAAAATAAAAATTATCGTTTCGTTTCGTTCCTACCCAACGCGCAATAGAAAATTCCAAACAAATAGCAAAAAAATTCAAAAAATCATAATAATACGATTTTGGCTTCATTTTAAGCAAAAATAGGTTGGAAAATGCCCAGAAAGAGAAAGAAAATAAAAATTATTGTTCTGTTCCGTTCCTACACGAAACGTAATAGAAAATTCCAAAAAAATAACAAAAAAATACAAAAAATTATAAAAATATTATTATGGCTGCATTTCAAGCCAAAATAAGTGGGGAAACGCTGAGAAAGAGAGGGAATAAAAACTATCGTCCTGTTCCATTCCAACCTGACACGTAATAGAAAATTCCAAAAAAATAAGAAAAAATTTAAAAAAATACCATTGTGGCTTCATTTAAAGCCAAAAAAGGTTGGAAAAGGCTGAGAAAGACGGAAAACAAAAATTATCGTTCCGTTTCGTTCCTACGCGTCGCGTAATAGAAAATTAAAAAAAAAATAGAAAAAAAATTCTGAAAATTCAAAAATACCATTATCGCTTCATTTCCAGCCATAATAGGTTGGAATAGACCAAGAAACAGGGAAAATAAAAATAATCATTCCGTTTCGTTCCAACCCGACGCGTCATAGAAAATTCATAAAAAATTGCAAAAAAATTAAAAAAATACAGTTATGGCTTCTTTTGAAGCAAAAATTGGTTGGAAAAGGCCGAGACTGAGAGAAAATAAAAATTATCGTTTCGTTTCGTTCCTACCCAACGCGCAATAGAAAATTCCAAACAAATAGCAAAAAAATTCAAAAAATCATAATAATACGATTTTGGCTTCATTTTAAGCAAAAATAGGTTGGAAAATGCCCAGAAAGAGAAAGAAAATAAAAATTATTGTTCTGTTCCGTTCCTACACGAAACGTAATAGAAAATTCCAAAAAAATAACAAAAAAATTCAAAAAATTATAAAATACTATTATGGCTGCATTTCAAGCCAAAATAAGTGGGGAAACGCTGAGAAAGAGAGCGAATAAAAACTATCGTCCTGTTCCATTCCAACCTGACACGAAATAGAAAATGCCAAAAAAATAGGAAAAAATCTAAAAAAATACCATTGTGGCTTCATTTAAAGCCGAAAAAGGTTGGAAAAGGCCGAGAAAGACGGAAAACAAAAATTATCGTTCCGTTTCGTTCCTACCCGTCGCGTAATAGAAAATTAAAAAAAAAATAGAAAAAAAATTCTGAAAATTCAAAAATACCATTATCGCTTCATTTCCAGCCATAATAGGTTGGAATAGACCAAGAAACAGGGAAAATAAAAATAATCATTCCGTTTCGTTCCAACCCGACGCGTCATAGAAAAGTCATAAAAAATTGCAAAAAAATTCAAAAAATTTAAAAAATACAGTTATGGCTTCTTTTGAAGCAAAAATTGGTCTCAACTGGCCGAGAATGAGAGAAAATAAAAATTATCGTTTCGTTTCGTTCCTACCCAACGTGTAATAGAAAATTCCATACAAATAGCAAAAAAAATCAAAAAATCATAATAATACCATTTTGGCTTCATTTTATGCAAAAATAGGTTGAGAAATGCCCAGAAAGAGACAGAAAATAAAAATTATTGTTCTGTTCCGTTCCTACACGAAACGTAATAGAAAATTACAAAAAAATAACAAAAAAATTCAAAAAATTATAAAATACAATTATGGCTTCATTTCAACCCAAAATAAGGGGGGAAACGCTGAGAGAGAGAGAGAATAAAAACTATCGTTCTATTCCGTTCCAACCTGACACGTAATAGAAAATTCCAAAAAAATAGGAAAAAATTTAAAAAAATACCATTGTGGCTTCAATTAAAGCCAAAAAAGGTTGGAAAAGGCCGAGAAAGACGGAAAACAAAAATTATCGTTCCGTTTCGTTCCTACCCGACGCGTAATAGAAAATTCCAAAAAAATAGAGAAAAAATTCCGAAAATTTAAAAATACCATCGTGGCTTCATTTCAAGCCATAATAGGTTGGAATAAACTGAGACAAAGGGAAAATAAAAATTATCATTCCGTTTCGTTCCAACCCGACGAGTCATAGAAAATTCATAAAAAATTGCAAAAAAATTCAAAAAATTTAAAAAATACAGTTATGGCTTCTTTTGAAGCAAAAATTGGTCTCAACTGGCCGAGAATGAGAGAAAATAAAAATTATCGTTTCGTTTCGTTCCTACCCAACGTGTAATAGAAAATTCCATACAAATAGCAAAAAAATTCAAAAAATCATAATAATACCATTTTGGCTTCATTTTATGCAAAAATAGGTTGAGAAATGCCCAGAAAGAGACAGAAAATAAAAATTATTGTTCTGTTCCGTTCCTACACGAAACGTAATAGAAAATTACAAAAAAATAACAAAAAAATTCAAAAAATTATAAAATACAATTATGGCTTCATTTCAACCCAAAATAAGGGGGGAAACGCTGAGAGAGAGAGAGAATAAAAACTATCGTTCTATTCCGTTCCAACCTGACACGTAATAGAAAATTCCAAAAAAATAGGACAAAATTTAAAAAAATACCATTGTGGCTTCATTTAAAGCCAAAAAAGGTTGGAAAATGCCGAGAAAGATGGAAAACAAAAATTATCGTTCCGTTTCGTTTATACCAGACGCGTAATACAAAATTAAAAAAAATTGCAAAAAAATTCAAAAAATTATAAAATACTATTATGGCTTCATTTCAAGCCAAAATAAGAAGGGAAACGCTGAGAAAGAGAGAAAATAAAAACTATCGTTCTGCTCCGTTCCAACCTGACGCGTAATAGAAAATTCCAAAAACATAGGAAAAAATTTAAAAAAATACCATTGTGGCTTCATTTAAAGCCGAAAAAGGTTGGAAAAGGCCTAGAAAGACGGAAAACAAAAATTATCGTTCCGTTTCGTTCCTACCCGTCGCGTAATAGAAAATTAAAAAAAAAATAGAAAAAAAATTCTGAAAATTCAAAAATACCATTATCACTTCATTTCCAGCCATAATAGGTTGGAATAGACCAAGAAACAGGGAAAATAAGAATAATCATTCTGTTTCGTTCCAACCCGACGCGTCATAGAAAATTCATAAAAAATTGCAAAAAAATTCCAAAAATTAAAAAAATACAGTTATGGCTTCTTTTGAAGCAAAAATTGGTTGGAAAAGGCCGAGAATGAGAGAAAATAAAAATTATCGTTTCGTTTCGTTCCTACCCAACGCGTAATAGAAAATTCCAAACAAATAGCAAAAAAATTCAAAAAATCATAATAATACCATTTTGGTTTCATTTTAAGCAAAAATAGGTTGTGAAATGCCCAGAAAGAGAAAGAAAATAAAAATTATTGTTCTGTTCCGTTCCTACACGAAACGTAATAGAAAATTCCAAAAAAATAACAAACAAATTCAAAAAATTATAAAATACTATTATGGCTGGATTTCAAGCCAAAATAAGTGGGGAAACGCTGAGAAAGAGAGCGAATAAAAACTATCGTCCTGTTCCATTCCAACCTGACACGTAATAGAAAATTCCAAAAAAATAGGAAAAAATTTAAAAAAATACCATTGTGGCTTCATTGAAAGCCAAAAAAGGTTGGAAAAGGCCGAGAAAGACGGAAAACAAAAATTATCGTTCCGTTTCGTTCCTACCCGTCGCGTAATAGAAAATTAAAAAATAATAGAAAAAAAATTCTGAAAATTCAAAAATACCATTATCGCTTCATTTCCAGCCATAATAGGTTGGAATAGACCAAGAAACAGGGAAAATAAAAATAATCATTCCGTTTCGTTCCAACCCGACGCGTCATAGAAAAGTCATAAAAAATTGCAAAAAAATTCCAAAAATTAAAAAAATACAGTTATGGCTTCTTTTGAAGCAAAAATTGGTTGGAAAAGGCCGAGAATGAGAGAAAATAAAAATTATCGTTTTGTTTCGTTCCTACCCAACGCGTAATAGAAAATTCCAAACAAATAGCAAAAAATTTCAAAAAATCATAAGAATACCATTTTGGCTTCATTTTAAGCAAAAATAGGTTGAGAAATGCCCAGAAATAGACAGAAAATAAAAATTATTGTTCTGTTCCGGTCCTACACGAAAAGTAATAGAAAATTCCAAAAAAATATCAAAAAAATTCAAAAAATTATAAAATACTATTATGGCTTCATTTCAAGCCAAAATAGGGGGGGAAACGCTGTGAAAGAGAGGGGAAAAAAACTATCGTTCTGTTCCGTTCCAAACTGACACGTAATAGAAAATTCCAAAAAATTAGGAAAAAATTTAAAAAATTACCATTGTAGCTTCATTTAAACCCAAAAAAGGTTGGAAAATGCCGAGAAAGATGGAAAACAAAAATTATCGTTCCGTTTCGTTCCAACCCGACGCGTAATACAAAATTAAAAAAAAAAATTGCAAAAAAATTCAAAAAATTATAAAATACTATTATGGCTTCATTTCAAGCCAAAATAAGTAGGGAAACACTGAGAAAGAGAGAAAATAAAAACTATCGTTGTGCTCCGTTACAACCTGAAGAGTAATAGAAAATTCCAAAACCATAGGAAAAAATTTAAAAAAATCAAAAAAATACCATAGTGGGTTCATTTAAAGACAAAATAGGTTGGAAAAGGCCGAGAAAGACGAAAAACAAAAATTATCGTTCCGTTTCGTTCCTACCCGTCGAGTAATAGAAAATTAAAAAAAAATAGAAAAAAAATTCTGAAAAATCAAAAATACCATTATCGCTTCATTTCCAGCCATAATAGGTTGGAATAGACCAAGAAACAGGGAAAATAAAAATTATCATTCCGTTTCGTTCCAACCCGACGCGTCATAGAAAATTGCAAAAAAATTGCAAAAAAATTAAAAAAATACAGTTATGGCATCTTTTGAAGCAAAAATTGGTTGGAAAAGGCCGAAACTGAGAGAAAATAAAAATTATCGTTTCGTTTCGTTCCTACCCAACGCGTAATAGAAAATTCCAAACAAATAGCAAAAAAATTCAAAAAATCATAATAATACCATTTTGGCTTCATTTTAAGCAAAAATAGGTTGAGAAATGCCCAGAGATAGACAGAAAATAAAAATTATTGTTCTGTTCTGTTCCTACAGGAAACGTAATAGAAAATTACAAAAAAATAACAAAAAAATTCAAAAAATTATAAAATACAATTATGGCTTCATTTCAACCCAAAATAAGGGGGGAAACGCTGAGAGAGAGAGAGAATAAAAACTATCGTTCTATTCCGTTCCAACCTGACACGTAATAGAAAATTCCAAAAAAATAGAAAAAAATACCATTGTGGCTTCAATTAAAGCCAAAAAAGGTTGGAAAAGGCCGAGAAAGACGGAAAACAAAAATTATCGTTCCGTTTCGTTCCTACCCGATGCGTAATAGAAAATTCCAAAAAAATAGAGAAAAAATTCCGAAAATTTAAAAATACCATCGTGGCTTCATTTCAAGCCATAATAGGTTGGAATAAACTGAGACAAAGGGAAAATAAAAATTATCATTCCGTTTCGTTCCAACCCGACGAGTCATAGAAAATTTATAAAAAATTGCAAAAAAATTCAAAAAATTTAAAAAATACAGTTATGGCTTCATTTGAAGCAAAAATTGGTCTCAACTGGCCGAGAATGAGGTAAATAAAAATTATCGTTTCGTTTCGTTCCTACCCAACGTGTAATAGAAAATTCCATACAAATAGCAAAAAAATTCAAAAAATCATAATAATACCATTTTGGCTTCATTTTATGCAAAAATAGGTTGAGAAATGCCCAGAAAGAGACAGAAAATAAAAATTATTGTTCTGTTCCGTTCCTACACGAAACGTAATAGAAAATTACAAAAAAATAACAAAAAAATTCAAAAAATTATAAAATACAATTATGGCTTCATTTCAACCCAAAATAAGGAGGGAAACGCTGAGAGAGAGAGAGAGAATAAAAACTATCGTTCTATTCCGTTCCAACCTGACACGTAATAGAAAATTCCAAAAAAATAGGAAAAAATTTAAAAAAATACCATTGTGGCTTCATTTAAAGCCAAAAAAGGTTGGAAAATGCCGAGAAAGATGGAAAACAAAAATTATCGTTCCGTTTCGTTCATACCCGACGCGTAATACAAAATTAAAAAAAATTGCAAAAAAATTCAAAAAATTATAAAATACTATTATGGCTTCATTTCAAGCCAAAATAAGTAGGGAAACGCTTAGAAAGAGAGAAAATAAAAACTATCGTTCTGCTCCGTTCCAACCTGACGCGTAATAGAAAATTCCAAAAACATAGGAAAAAATTTAAAAAAATACCATTGTGGCTTCAATTAAAGCCAAAAAAGGTTGGAAAAGGCCGAGAAAGACGGAAAACAAAAATTATCGTTCCGTTTCGTTCCTACCCGACGCGTAATAGAAAATTCCAAAAAAATAGAGAAAAAATTCCGAAAATTTAAAAATACCATCGTGGCTTCATTTCAAGCCATAATAGGTTGGAATAAACTGAGACAAAGGGAAAATAAAAATTATCATTCCGTTTCGTTCCAACCCGACGAGTCATAGAAAATTCATAAAAAATTGCAAAAAAATTCAAAAAATTTAAAAAATACAGTTATGGCTTCTTTTGACGCAAAAATTGGTCTCAACTGGCCGAGAATGAGAGAAAATAAAAATTATCGTTTCGTTTCGTTCCTACCCAACGTGTAATAGAAAATTCCATACAAATAGCAAAAAAATTCAAAAAATCATAATAATACCATTTTGGCTTCATTTTATGCAAAAATAGGTTGAGAAATGCCCAGAAAGAGACAGAAAATAAAAATTATTGTTCTGTTCCGTTCCTACACGAAACGTAATAGAAAATTACAAAAAAATTCAAAAAATTATAAAATACAATTATGGCTTCATTTCAACCCAAAATAAGGGGGGAAACGCTGAGGGAGAGAGAGAATAAAAACTATCGTTCTATTCCGTTCCAACCTGACACGTAATAGAAAATTCCAAAAAAATAGGAAAAAATTTAAAAAAATACCATTGTGGCTTCAATTAAAGCCAAAAAAGGTTGGAAAAGGCCGAGAAAGACGGAAAACAAAAATTATCGTTCCGTTTCGTTCCTATCCGACGCGTAATAGAAAATTCCAAAAAAATAGAGAAAAAATTCCGAAAATTTAAAAATACCATCGTGGCTTCATTTCAAGCCATAATAGGTTGGAATAAACTGAGACAAAGGGAAAATAAAAATTATCATTCCGTTTCGTTCCAACCCGACGAGTCATAGAAAATTCATAAAAAATTGCAAAAAAATTCAAAAAATTTAAAAAATACTGTTATGGCTTCTTTTGAAGCAAAAATTGGTCTCAACTGGCCGAGAATGAGAGAAAATAAAAATTATCGTTTCGTTTCGTTCCTACCCAACGTGTAATAGAAAATTCCATACAAATAGCAAAAAAATTCAAAAAATCATAATAATACCATTTTGGCTTCATTTTATGCAAAAATAGGTTGAGAAATGCCCAGAAAGAGACAGAAAATAAAAATTATTGTTCTGTTCCGTTCCTACACGAAACGTAATAGAAAATTACAAAAAAATAACAAAAAAATTCAAAAAATTATAAAATACAATTATGGCTTCATTTCAACCCAAAATAAGGGGGGAAACGCTGAGAGAGAGAGAGAATAAAAACTATCGTTCTATTCCGTTCCAACCTGACACGTAATAGAAAATTCCAAAAACATAGGAAAAAATTTAAAAAAATACCATTGTGGCTTCATTTAAAGCCGAAAAAGGTTGGAAAAGGCCTAGAAAGACGGAAAACAAAAATTATCGTTCCGTTTCGTTCCTACCCGTCGCGTAATAGAAAATTAAAAAAAAAATAGAAAAAAAATTCTGAAAATTCAAAAATACCATTATCACTTCATTTCCAGCCATAATAGGTTGGAATAGACCAAGAAACAGGGAAAATAAGAATAATCATTCCGTTTCGTTCCAACCCGACGCGTCATAGAAAATTCATAAAAAATTGCAAAAAAATTCCAAAAATTAAAAAAATACAGTTATGGCTTCTTTTGAAGCAAAAATTGGTTGGAAAAGGCCGAGAATGAGAGAAAATAAAAATTATCGTTTCGTTTCGTTCCTACCCAACGCGTAATAGAAAATTCCAAACAAATAGCAAAAAAATTCAAAAAATCATAATAATACCATTTTGGTTTCATTTTAAGCAAAAATAGGTTGTGAAATGCCCAGAAAGAGAAAGAAAATAAAAATTATTGTTCTATTCCGTTCCTACACGAAACGTAATAGAAAATTCCAAAAAAATAACAAACAAATTCAAAAAATTATAAAATACTATTATGGCTGGATTTCAAGCCAAAATAAGTGGGGAAACGCTGAGAAAGAGAGCGAATAAAAACTATCGTCCTGTTCCATTCCAACCTGACACGTAATAGAAAATTCCAAAAAAATAGGAAAAAATTTAAAAAAATACCATTGTGGCTTCAATTAAAGCCAAAAAAGGTTGGAAAAGGCCGAGAAAGACGGAAAACAAAAATTATCGTTCCGTTTCGTTCCTATCCGACGCGTAATAGAAAATTCCAAAAAAATAGAGAAAAAATTCCGAAAATTTAAAAATACCATCGTGGCTTCATTTCAAGCCATAATAGGTTGGAATAAACTGAGACAAAGGGAAAATAAAAATTATCATTCCGTTTCATTCCAACCCGACGAGTCATAGAAAATTCATAAAAAATTGCAAAAAAATTCAAAAAATTTAAAAAATACAGTTATGGCTTCTTTTGAAGCAAAAATTGGTCTCAACTGGCCGAGAATGAGAGAAAATAAAAATTATCGTTTCGTTTCGTTCCTACCCAACGTGTAATAGAAAATTCCATACAAATAGCAAAAAAATTCAAAAAATCATAATAATACCATTTTGGCTTCATTTTATGCAAAAATAGGTTGAGAAATGCCCAGAAAGAGACAGAAAATAAAAATTATTGTTCTGTTCCGTTCCTACACGAAACGTAATAGAAAATTACAAAAAAATAACAAAAAAATTCAAAAAATTATAAAATACAATTATGGCTTCATTTCAACCCAAAATAAGGGGGGAAACGCTGAGAGAGAGAGAGAATAAAAACTATCGTTCTATTCCGTTCCAACCTGACACGTAATAGAAAATTCCAAAAAAATAGGAAAAAATTTAAAAAAATACCATTGTGGCTTCAATTAAAGCCAAAAAAGGTTGGAAAAGGCCGAGAAAGACGGAAAACAAAAATTATCGTTCCGTTTCGTTCCTATCCGACGCGTAATAGAAAATTCCAAAAAAATAGAGAAAAAATTCCGAAAATTTAAAAATACCATCGTGGCTTCATTTCAAGCCATAATAGGTTGGAATAAACTGAGACAAAGGGAAAATAAAAATTATCATTCCGTTTCGTTCCAACCCGACGAGTCATAGAAAATTCATAAAAAATTGCAAAAAAATTCAAAAAATTTAAAAAATACAGTTATGGCTTCTTTTGAAGCAAAAATTGGTCTCAACTGGCCGAGAATGAGAGAAAATAAAAATTATCGTTTCGTTTCGTTCCTACCCAACGTGTAATAGAAAATTCCATACAAATAGCAAAAAAATTCAAAAAATCATAATAATACCATTTTGGCTTCATTTTATGCAAAAATAGGTTGAGAAATGCCCAGAAAGAGACAGAAAATAAAAATTATTGTTCTGTTCCGTTCCTACACGAAACGTAATAGAAAATTACAAAAAAATAACAAAAAAATTCAAAAAATTATAAAATACAATTATGGCTTCATTTCAACCCAAAATAAGGGGGGAAACGCTGAGAGAGAGAGAGAATAAAAACTATCGTTCTATTCCGTTCCAACCTGACACGTAATAGAAAATTCCAAAAAAATAGGACAAAATTTAAAAAAATACCATTGTGGCTTCATTTAAAGCCAAAAAAGGTTGGAAAATGCCGAGAAAGATGGAAAACAAAAATTATCGTTCCGTTTCGTTTATACCAGACGCGTAATACAAAATTAAAAAAAATTGCAAAAAAATTCAAAAAATTATAAAATACTATTATGGCTTCATTTCAAGCCAAAATAAGAAGGGAAACGCTGAGAAAGAGAGAAAATAAAAACTATCGTTCTGCTCCGTTCCAACCTGACGCGTAATAGAAAATTCCAAAAACATAGGAAAAAATTTAAAAAAATACCATTGTGGCTTCATTTAAAGCCGAAAAAGGTTGGAAAAGGACTAGAAAGACAGAAAACAAAAATTATCGTTCCGTTTCGTTCCTACCCGTCGCGTAATAGAAAATTAAAAAAAAAATAGAAAAAAAATTCTGAAAATTCAAAAATACCATTATCACTTCATTTCCAGCCATAATAGGTTGGAATAGACCAAGAAACAGGGAAAATAAGAATAATCATTCCGTTTCGTTCCAACCCGACGCGTCATAGAAAATTCATAAAAAATTGCAAAAAAATTCCAAAAATTAAAAAAATACAGTTATGGCTTCTTTTGAAGCAAAAATTGGTTGGAAAAGGCCGAGAATGAGAGAAAATAAAAATTATCGTTTCGTTTCGTTCCTACCCAACGCGTAATAGAAAATTCCAAACAAATAGCAAAAAAATTCAAAAAATCATAATAATACCATTTTGGTTTCATTTTAAGCAAAAATAGGTTGTGAAATGCCCAGAAAGAGAAAGAAAATAAAAATTATTGTTCTGTTCCGTTCCTACACGAAACGTAATAGAAAATTCCAAAAAAATAACAAACAAATTCAAAAAATTATAAAATACTATTATGGCTGGATTTCAAGCCAAAATAAGTGGGGAAACGCTGAGAAAGAGAGCGAATAAAAACTATCGTCCTGTTCCATTCCAACCTGACACGTAATAGAAAATTCCAAAAAAATAGGAAAAAATTTAAAAAAATACCATTGTGGCTTCATTGAAAGCCAAAAAAGGTTGGAAAAGGCCGAGAAAGACGGAAAACAAAAATTATCGTTCCGTTTCGTTCCTACCCGTCGCGTAATAGAAAATTAAAAAATAATAGAAAAAAAATTCTGAAAATTCAAAAATACCATTATCGCTTCATTTCCAGCCATAATAGGTTGGAATAGACCAAGAAACAGGGAAAATAAAAATAATCATTCCGTTTCGTTCCAACCCGACGCGTCATAGAAAAGTCATAAAAAATTGCAAAAAAATTCCAAAAATTAAAAAAATACAGTTATGGCTTCTTTTGAAGCAAAAATTGGTTGGAAAAGGCCGAGAATGAGAGAAAATAAAAATTATCGTTTCGTTTCGTTCCTACCCAACGCGTAATAGAAAATTCCAAGCAAATAGCAAAAAATTTCAAAAAATCATAAGAATACCATTTTGGCTTCATTTTAAGCAAAAATAGGTTGAGAAATGCCCAGAAATAGACAGAAAATAAAAATTATTGTTCTGTTCCGTTCCTACACGAAAAGTAATAGAAAATTCCAAAAAAATATCAAAAAAATTCAAAAAATTATAAAATACTATTATGGCTTCATTTCAAGCCAAAATAGGGGGGGAAACGCTGTGAAAGAGAGGGGAAAAAAACTATCGTTCTGTTCCGTTCCAAACTGACACGTAATAGAAAATTTCAAAAAATTAGGAAAAAATTTAAAAAATTACCATTGTAGCTTCATTTAAACCCAAAAAAGGTTGGAAAATGCCGAGAAAGACGGAAAACAAAAATTATCGTTCCGTTTCGTTCCTACCCGACGCGTAATAGAAAATTCATAAAAAATTGCAAAAAAACTTCAAAAAATTATAAAATACTATTATGGCTTCATTTCAAGCCAAAATAAGTAGGGAAACGCTGAAAAAGAGAGAAAATAAAAACTATCGTTCTGTTCCGTTCCAACCTGACGCGTAATAGAAAATTCCAAAAACATAGGAAAAAATTTAAAAAAATCAAAAAAATACCATAGTGGGTTCATTTAAAGCCAAAAAAGGTTGGAAAAGGCCGAGAAAGACGGAAAACAAAAATTATCGTTCCGTTTCGTTCCTACCCGACGCGTAATAGAAAATTCCAAAAAAATAGAGAAAAAATTCCGAAAATTTAAAAATACCATCGTGGCTTCATTTCAAGCCATAATAGGTTGGAATAAACTGAGACAAAGGGAAAATAAAAATTATCATTCCGTTTCGTTCCAACCCGACGAATCATAGAAAATACATAAAAAATTGCAAAAAAATTCAAAAAATTTAAAAAATACAGTTATGGCTTCTTTTGAAGCAAAAATTGGTTGCAACAGGCCGAGAATGAGAGAAAATAAAAATTATCGTTTCGTTTCGTTCCTACCCAACGCGTAATAGAAAATTCCAAACAAATAGCAAAAAAATTCAAAAAATCATAATAATACCATTTTGGCTTCATTTTAAGCAAAAATAGGTTGAGAAATGCCCAGAAAGAGAAAGAAAATAAAAATTATTGTTCTGTTCCGTTCCTACACGAAACGTAATAGAAAATTCCAAAAAAATAACAAAAAAAAATTCAAAAAATTATATAAAATACTATTATGGCTGGATATCAAGCCAAAATAAGTGGGGAAACGCTGAGAAAGAGAGCGAATAAAAACTATCGTCCTGTTCCATTCCAACCTGACACGTAATAGAAAATTTCAAAAAAAAAGGAAAAAACTTAAAAAAATACCATTGTGGCTTCATTGAAAGCCAAAAAAGGTTGGAAAAGGCCGAGAAAGACGGAAAACAAAAATTATCGTTCCATTTCGTTCATACCCGTCGCGTAATAGAAAATTAAAAAAAAAATAGAAAAAAAATTCTGAAAATTCAAAAATACCATTATCGCTTCATTTCCAGCCATAATAGGTTCGAATAGACCAAGAAACAGGGAAAATAAAAATAATCATTCCGTTTCGTTCCAACCCGACGCGTCATAGAAAAGTCATAAAAAATTGCAAAAAAATTCCAAAAATTAAAAAAATACAGTTATGGCTTCTTTTGAAGCAAAAATTGGTTGGAAAAGGCCGAAACTGAGAGAAAATAAAAATAATCGTTTCGTTTCGTTCCTACCCAACGCGTAATAGAAAATTCCAAACAAATAGCAAAAAAATTCAAAAAATCATAATAATACCATTTTGGCTTCATTTTAAGCAAAAATAGGTTGAGAAATGCCCAGAGAGAGACAGAAAATAAAAATTATTGTTCTGTTCCGTTCCTACACGAAACGTAATAGAAAAATTCCAAAAAAATAACAAAAAAATTCAAAAAATTATAAAATACTATTATGGCTTCATTTCAAGCAAAAATAAGTGGGGAAACGCTGAGAAAGAGAGCGAATAAAAACTATCGTTCCAACCTGACACGTAATAGAAAATTCCAAAAAAATAGGAAAAAATTTAAAAAAATACCATTGTGGATTCATTTAAAGCCAAAAAAGGTTGGAAAAGGCCGAGAAAGACGGAAAACAAAAATTATCGTTCCGTTTCGTTCCTACCCGACGCGTAATAGAAAATTCATAAAAAATTGCAAAAAAACTTCAAAAAATTATAAAATACTATTATGGCTTCATTTCAAGCCAAAATAAGTAGGGAAACGCTGAGAAAGAGAGAAAATAAAAACTATCGTTCTGTTCCGTTCCAACCTGACGCGTAATAGAAAATTCCAAAAACATAGGAAAAAATTTAAAAAAATCAAAAAAATACCATAGTGGGTTCATTTAAAGCCAAAAAAGGTTGGAAAAGGCCGAGAAAGACGGAAAACAAAAATTATCGTTCCGTTTCGTTCCTACCCGACGCGTAATAGAAAATTCCAAAAAAATAGAGAAAAAATTCCGAAAATTTAAAAATACCATCGTCGCTTCATTTCAAGCCATAATAGGTTGGAATAAACTGAGACAAAGGGAAAATAAAAATTATCATTCCGTTTCGTTCCAACCCGACGAGTCATAGAAAATTCATAAAAAACTGCAAAAAAATTCAAAAAATTTAAAAAATACAGTTATGGCTTCTTTTGAAGCAAAAATTGGTTGCAACAGGTCGAGAATGAGAGAAAATAAAAATTATCGTTTCGTTTCGTTTCGTTCCTACCCAACGCGTAATAGAAAATTCCAAACAAATAGCAAAAAAATTCAAAAAATCATAAAAATACCATTTTGGCTTCATTTAAAGCAAAAATAGGTTGAGAAATGCCCAGAAAGAGACAGAAAATAAAAATTATTGTTCTGTTCCGTTCCTACACGAAACGTAATAGAAAATTCCAAAAAAATATCAAAAAAATTCAAAAAATTATAAAATACTATTATGGCTTCATTTCAAGCCAAAATAGGGGGGGAAAACGCTGTGAAAGAGAGGGGAAAAAAACTATCGTTCTGTTCCGTTCCAACCTGACACGTAATAGAAAATTCCAAAAAATTAGGAAAAAATTTAAAAAATTACCATTGTGGCTTCATTTAAACCCAAAAAAGGTTGGAAAAGGCCGAGAAAGATGGAAAACAAAAATTATCGTTCCGTTTCGTTCCAACCCGACGCATAATACAAAATTAAAAAAAAATTGCAAAAAAATTCAAAAAATTATAAAATACTATTATGGCTTCATTTCAAGCCAAAATAAGTAGGGAAACGCTGAGAAAGAGAGAAAATAAAAACTATCGTTCTGCTCCGTTCCAACCTGACGCGTAATAGAAAATTCCAAAACCATAGGAAAAAATTTAAAAAAATCAAAAAAATACCATAGTGGGTTCATTTAAAGCCGAAATAGGTTGGAAAAGGCCGAGAAAGACGGAAAACAAAAATTATCGTTTCGTTTCGTTCCTACCCGTCGCGTAATGGAAAATTAAAAAAAAATAGAAACAAAATTCTGAAAATTCAAAAATACCATTATCGCTTCATTTCCAGCCATAATAGGTTCGAATAGAACAAGAAACAGGGAAAATAAAAATTATCATTCCGTTTCGTTCCAACCCGACGCGCCATAGAAAATTCATAAAAAATTGCAAAAAAATTAAAAAAATACAGTTATGGCTTCTTTTGAAGCAAAAATTGGTTGGAAAAGGCCGAAACTGAGAGAAAATAAAAATTATCGTTTCGTTTCGTTCCTACCCAACGCGTAATAGAAAATTCCAAACAAAGAGCAAAAAAATTCAAAAAATCATAATAATACCATTTTGGCTTCATTTTAAGCAAAATTAGGTTGAGAAATGCCCAGAAAGAGACAGAAAATAAAAATTATTGTTCTGTTCCGTTCCTACACGAAACGTAATAGAAAATTCCAAAAAAATAACAAAAAAAAATTCAAAAAATTATATAAAATACTATTATGGCTGGATTTCAAGCCAAAATAAGTGGGGAAACGCTGAGAAAGAGAGCGAATAAAAACTATCGTCCTGTTCCATTCCAACCTGACACGTAATAGAAAATTCCAAAAAAAAAGTAAAAAACTTAAAAAAATACCATTGTGGCTTCATTGAAAGCCAAAAAAGGTTGGAAAAGGCCGAGAAAGACGGAAAACAAAAATTATCGTTCCATTTCGTTCATACCCGTCGCGTAATAGAAAATTAAAAAAAAAATAGAAAAAAAATTCTGAAAATTCAAAAATACCATTATCGCTTCATTTCCAGCCATAATAGGTTGGAATAGACCAAGAAACAGGGAAAATAAAAATAATCATTCCGTTTCGTTCCAACCCGACGCGTCATAGAAAAGTCATAAAAAATTGCAAAAAAATTCCAAAAATTAAAAAAATACAGTTATGGCTTCTTTTGAAGCAAAAATTGGTTGGAAAAGGCCGAAACTGAGAGAAAATAAAAATAATCGTTTCGTTTCGTTCCTACCCAACGCGTAATAGAAAATTCCAAACAAATAGCAAAAAAATTCAAAAAATCATAATAATACCATTTTGGCTTCATTTTAAGCAAAAATAGGTTGACAAATGCCCAGAGAGAGACAGAAAATAAAAATTATTGTTCTGTTCCGTTCCTACACGAAACGTAATAGAAAAATTCCAAAAAAATAACAAAAAAATTCAAAAAATTATAAAATACTATTATGGCTTCATTTCAAGCAAAAATAAGTGGGGAAACGCTGAGAAAGAGAGCGAATAAAAACTATCGCTCCAACCTGACACGTAATAGAAAATTCCAAAAAAATAGGAAAAAATTTAAAAAAATACCATTGTGGCTTCATTTAATGCCAAAAAAGGTTGGAAAAGGCCGAGAAAGACGGAAAAAAAAAATTATCGTTCCGTTTCGTTCCTACCCGACGCGTAATAGAAAATTCATAAAAAATTGCAAAAAAATTAAAAAAATACAGTTATGGCTTCTTTTGAAGCAAAAATTGGTTGGAAATGGCCGAAACTGAGAGAAAATAAAAATTATCGTTTCGTTTCGTTCCTACCCAACGCGTAATAGAAAATTCCAATAAAATAGCAAAAAAATTCAAAAAATCATAATAATACCATTTTGGCTTCATTTTAAGCAAAATTAGGTTGAGAAATGCCCAGAAAGAGACAGAAAATAAAAATTATTGTTCTGTTCCGTTCCTACACGAAACGTAATAGAAAATTCCAAAAAAATAACAAAAAAAAATTCAAAAAATTATATAAAATACTGTTATGGCTGGATTTCAAGCCAAAATAAGTGGGGAAACGCTGAGAAAGAGAGCGAATAAAAACTATCGTCCTGTTCCATTCCAACCTGACACGTAATAGAAAATTCCAAAAAAAAAGGAAAAAACTTAAAAAAATACCATTGTGGCTTCATTGAAAGCCAAAAAAGGTTGGAAAAGGCCGAGAAAGACGGAAAACAAAAATTATCGTTCCATTTCGTTCATACCCGTCGCGTAATAGAAAATTAAAAAAAAAATAGAAAAAAAATTCTGAAAATTCAAAAATACCATTATCGCTTCATTTCCAGCCATAATAGGTTGGAATAGACCAAGAAACAGGGAAAATAAAAATAATCATTCCGTTTCGTTCCAACCCGACGCGTCATAGAAAAGTCATAAAAAATTGCAAAAAAATTCCAAAAATTAAAAAAATACAGTTATGGCTTCTTTTGAAGCAAAAATTGGTTGGAAAAGGCCGAAACTGAGAGAAAATAAAAATAATCGTTTCGTTTCGTTCCTACCCAACGCGTAATAGAAAATTCCAAACAAATAGCAAAAAAATTCAAAAAATCATAATAATACCATTTTGGCTTCATTTTAAGCAAAAATAGGTTGAGGAATGCCCAGAGAGAGACAGAAAATAAAAATTATTGTTCTGTTCCGTTCCTACACGAAACGTAATAGAAAAATTCCAAAAAAATAACAAAAAAATTCAAAAAATTATAAAATACTATTATGGCTTCATTTCAAGCAAAAATAAGTGGGGAAACGCTGAGAATGAGAGCGAATAAAAACTATCGTTCCAACCTGACACGTAATAGAAAATTCCAAAAAAATAGGAAAAAATTTAAAAAAATACCATTGTGGCTTCATTTAATGCCAAAAAAGGTTGGAAAAGGCCGAGAAAGACGGAAAACAAAAATTATCGTTCCGTTTCGTTCCTACCCGACGCGTAATACAAAATTAAAAAAAAATTGCAAAAAAATTCAAAAAATTATAAAATACTATTATGGCTTCATTTCAAGCCAAAATAAGTAGGGAAACGCTGAGAAAGAGAGAAAATAAAAACTATCGTTCTGCTCCGTTCCAACCTGACGCGTAATAGAAAATTCCAAAACCATAGGAAAAAATTTAAAAAAATCAAAAAAATACCATAGTGGGTTCATTTAAAGCCAAAATAGGTTGGAAAAGGCCGAGAAAGACGGAAAACAAAAATTATCGTTTCGTTTCGTTCCTACCCGTCGCGTAATAGAAAATTAAAAAAAAATAGAAAAAAAATTCGGAAAATTCAAAAATACCATTATCGCTTCATTTCCAGCCATAATAGGTTGGAATAGACCAAGAAACAGGGAAAATATAAATTATCATTCCGTTTCGTTCCAACCCGACGCGCCATAGAAAATTCATAAAAAATTGGAAAAAAATTAAAAAAATACAGTTATGGCTTCTTTTGAAGCAAAAATTGGTTGGAAAAGGCCGAAACTGAGAGAAAATAAAAATTATCGTTTCGTTTCGTTCCTACCCAACGCGTAATAGAAAATTCCAATAAAATAGCAAAAAAATTCAAAAAATCATAATAATACCATTTTGGCTTCATTTTAAGCAAAATTAGGTTGAGAAATGCCCAGAAAGAGACAGAAAATAAAAATTATTGTTCTGTTCCGTTCCTACACGAAACGTAATAGAAAATTCCAAAAAGATAACAAAAAAATTCAAAAAATTATAAAATACTATTATGGCTTCATTTCAAGCCAAAATAAGGGGGGAAACGCTGAGAGAGAGAGAGAATAAAAACTATCGTTCTATTCCGTTCCAACCTGACACGTAATAGAAAATTCCAAAAAAATAGGAAAAAATTTAAAAAAATACAACTGTGGCTTCATTTAAAGCCAAAAAAGGTTGGAAAAGGCCGAGAAAGACGGAAAACAAAAATTATCGTTCCGTTTCGTTCCTACCCGACGCGTAATAGAAAATTCATAAAAAATTGCAAAAAAGTTCAAAAAATTATAAAATATTATTATGGCTTCATTTCAAGCCAAAATAAGTAGGGAAACGCTGAGAAAGAGAGAAAATAAAAACTATCGTTCTGTTCCGTTCCAACCTGACGCGTAATAGAAAATTCCAAAAACATAGGAAAAAATTTAAAAAAATGAAAAAAATACCATAGTGGGTTCATTTAAAGCCAAAAAAGGTTGGAAAAGGCCGAGAAAGACGGAAAAC
Organism: Quercus agrifolia; assembly: GCA_029955455.1. Taxonomy (NCBI): domain Eukaryota; kingdom Viridiplantae; phylum Streptophyta; class Magnoliopsida; order Fagales; family Fagaceae; genus Quercus; species Quercus agrifolia. The sequence continues at coordinate 22,355,829 of JARQAD010000010.1, forward strand.
AAAAATTATCGTTCCTTTTCGTTCCTACCCGACGCGTAATAGAAAATTCCAAAAAAATAGAGAAAAAATTCCGAAAATTTAAAAATACCATCGTCGCTTCATTTCAAGCCATAATAGGTTGGAATAAACTGAGACAAAGGGAAAATAAAAATTATCATTCCGTTTCGTTCCAACCCGACGAGTCATAGAAAATTCATAAAAAACTGCAAAAAAATTCAAAAAATTTAAAAAATACAGTTATGGCTTCTTTTGAAGCAAAAATTGGTTGCAACAGGCCGAGAATGAGAGAAAATAAAAATTATCGTTTCGTTTCGTTCCTACCCAACGCGTAATAGAAAATTCCAAACAAATAGCAAAAAAATTCAAAAAATCATAATTATACCATTTTGGCTTCATTTTAAGCAAAAATAGGTTGAGAAATGCCCAGAAAGAGAAAGAAAATAAAAATTATTATTCTGTTCCGTTCCTACACGAAACGTAATAGAAAATTCCAAAAAAATAACAAAAAAAATTCAAAAAATTATAAAATACTATTATGGCTGCATTTCAAGCCAAAATAAGTGGGGAAACGCTGAGAAAGAGAGCGAATAAAAACTATCGTCCTGTTCCATTCCAACCTGACACGTAATAGAAAATTCCAAAAAAATAGGAAAAAATTTAAAAAAATACCATTGTGGCTTCATTTAAAGCCAAAAAAGGTTGGAAAATGCCGAGAAAGATGGAAAACAAAAATTATCGTTTCGTTTCGTTCCTACCCGACGCGTAATACAAAATTAAAAAAAATTGCAAAAAAACTCAAAAAATTATAAAATACTATTTTGTCTTCATTTCAAGCCAAAATAAGTAGGGAAACGCTGAGAAAGAGAGAAAATAAAAAATATCGTTCTGCTCCGTTCCAACCTGACGCGTAATAGAAAATTCCAAAAACATAGGAAAAAATTTAAAAAAATCAAAAAAATACCATAGTGGGTTCATTTAAAGCCAAAATAGGTTGGAAAAGGCCGAGAAAGACGGAAAACAAAAATTATCGTTTCGTTTCGTTCCTGCCCGTCGCGTAATAGAAAATTAAAAAAAAATAGAAAAAAAATTCTGAAAATTCAAAAATACCATTATCGCTTCATTTCCAGCCATAATAGGTTGGAATAGACCAAGAAACAGGGAAAATAAAAATTATCATTCCGTTTCGTTCCAACCCGACGCGTCATAGAAAATTCAAAAAAATTGCAAAAAAATTAAAAAAATACAGTTATGGCTTCTTTTGAAGCAAAAATTGGTTGGAAAAGGCCGAGACTGAGAGAAAATAAAAATTATCGTTTCGTTTCGTTCATACCCAACGCGTAATAGAAAATTCCAAACAAAGAGCAAAAAAATTCAAAAAATCATAATAATACCATTTTGGCTTCATTTTAAGCAAAAATATGTTGAGAAATGCCCAGAAAGAGACAGAAAATAAAAATTATTGTTCTGTTCCGTTCCTACACGAAACGTAATAGAAAATTACAAAAAAATAACAAAAAAATTCAAAAAATTATAAAATACTATTATGGCTTCATTTCAAGCCAAAATAAGGGGGGAAACGCTGAGAGAGAGAGAGAATAAAAACTATCGTTCTATTCCGTTCCAACCTGACACGTAATAGAAAATTCCAAAAAAATAGGAAAAAATCTAAAAAAATACCATTGTGGCTTCATTTAAAGCCAAAAAAGGTTGGAAAAGGCCGAGAAAGACGGAAAACAAAAATTATCGTTCCGTTTCGTTCCTACCCGACGCGTAATAGAAAATTCCAAAAAAATAGAGAAAAAATTCCGAAAATTGAAAAATACTATCGTGGCTTCATTTCAAGCCATAATAGGTTGGAATAAACTGAGACAAAGGGAAAATAAAAATTATCATTCCGTTTCGTTCCAACCCGACGAGTCATAGAAAATTCATAAAAAATTGCCAAAAAATTCAAAAAATTTAAAAAATGCAGTTATGGCTTCTTTTGAAGCAAAAATTGGTTGCAACAGGCCGAGAATGAGAGAAAATAAAAATTATCGTTTCGTTTCGTTCCTACCCAACGCGTAATAGAAAATTCGAAACAAATAGCAAAAAATTTAAAAAAATCATAAGAATACCATTTTGGCTTCATTTTAAGCAAAAATAGGTTGAGAAATGCCCAGAAAGAGAAAGGAAATAAAAATTATTGTTCTGTTCCGTTCCTACACGAAACGTAATGGAAAATTCCAAAAAAATAACAAAAAAATTAAAAAAATTATAAAATACTATTATGGCTGAATTTTGAAGCCAAAATAAATGGGGAAACGCTGAGAAAGAGAGCGAATAAAAACTATCGTCCTGTTCCATTCCAACCTGACACGTAATAGAAAATTCCAAAAAAAAGGAAAAAACTTAAAAAAATACCATTGTGGGTTCATTTAAAGCCAAAAAAGGTTGGAAAATGCCGAGAAAGATGGAAAACAAAAATTATCGTTCCGTTTCGTTCCTACCCGACGCGTAATACAAAATTAAAAAAAATTGCAAAAAAATTCAAAAAATTATAAAATACTATTATGGCTTCATTTCAAGCCAAAATAAGTAGGGAAACGCTGAGAAAGAGAGAAAATAAAAACTATCGTTCTGCTCCGTTCCAACCTGACGCGTAATAGAAAATTCCAAAAACATAGGAAAAAATTTAAAAAAATCAAAAAAATACCATAGTGGGTTCATTTAAAGCCAAAATAGGTTCGAAAAGGCCGAAAAAGACGGAAAACAAAAATTATCGTTTCGTTTCGTTCCTACCCGTCGCGTAATAGAAAATTAAAAAAAAATAGAAAAAAAATTCTGAAAATTCAAAAATACCATTATCGCTTCATTTCCAGCCATTATAGGTTGGAATAGACCAAGAAACAGGGAAAATAAAAATTATCATTCCGTTTCGTTCCAACCCGACGCGTCATAGAAAATTCATAAAAAATTGCAAAAAAATTAAAAAAATACAGTTATGGCTTCTTTTGAAGCAAAAATTGGTTGGAAAAGGCCGAGACTGAGAGAAAATAAAAATTATCGTTTCGTTTCGTTCATACCCAACGCGTAATAGAAAATTCCAAACAAAGAGCAAAAAAATTCAAAAAATCATAAGAATACCATTTCGGCTTCATTTTAAGCCAAAATAGGTTGAGAAATGCCCAGAAAGGGAAAGAAAATAAAAATTATTGTTCTGTTCCGTTCCTACACGAAACGTAATAGAAAATTCCAAAAAAATAACAAAAAAATTCAAAAAATTATAACATACTATTATGGCTTCATTTCATGCCAAAATAAGGGGGGAAACGCTGAGAAGGAGAGAAAATAAAAACTATCTTTATGTTCCGTTCCAACCTGACACGTAAAAGAAAATTCCAAAAAAATAGGAAAAAATTTAAAAAAATACCACTGTGGCTTCATTTAAAGCCAAAAAAGGTTGGAAAAGGCCGAGATAGACGGAAAACAAAAATTATCGTTCCGTTTCGTTCCTACCTGTCGCGTAATAGAAAATTAAAAAAAAATAGAAAAAAAATTCTGAAAATTCAAAAATACTATTATCGCTTCATTTCCAGCCATAATAGGTTGGAATAGAACAAGAAACAGGGAAAATAAAAATTATCATTCCGTTTCGTTCCTACCCAACGCGTAATAGAAAATTCCAAACAAATAGCAAAAAAATTCAAAAAATCATAAGAATACCATTTCGGCTTCATTTTAAGCAAAAATAGGTTGAGAAATGCCCAGAAAGGGAACGAAAATAAAAATTATTGTTCTGTTCCGTTCCTACACGAAACGTAATAGAAAATTCCAAAAAAATAACAAAAAAATTCAAAAAATTATAAAATACTATTATGGCTTCATTTCAAGCCAAAAATAAGGGGGGAAACGCTGAGAAAGAGAGAGAATAAAAACTATCGTTCTGTTCCTTTCCAACGTGACACGTAATAGAAAATTCCAAAAAAATAGGAAAAAACCTAAAAAAATACCATTGTGGCTTCATTTAAAGCCAAAAAAGGTTGGAAAAGGCCGAGAAAGACGGAAAACAAAAATTATCGTTCCGTTTCGTTCCTACCCGTCGCGTAATAGAAAATTAAAAAAAAATAGAAAAAAAATTCTGAAAATTCAAAAATACCATTATCGCTTCATTTCCAGCCATAATAGGTTGGAATAGACCAAGAAACAGGGAAAATAAAAATTATCATTCCGTTTCGTTCTAACCCGACGCGTCATAGTAAATTCATAAAAAATTGCAAAAAAATTCAAAAAATTTAAAAAATACAGTTCTGGCTTCTTTTGAAGCAAAAATTGGTTGGAAAAGGCCGAGAATGAGAGAAAATAAAAATTATCGTTTCGTTTCGTTCCTACCCAACGCGTAATAGAAAATTCCAAACAAATAGCAAAAAATTTCAAAAAATCATAAGAATACCATTTTGGCTTCATTTTAAGCAAAAATAGGTTGAGAAATGCCCAGAAAGAGAAAGAAAATAAAGATTATTGTTCTGTTCCGTTCCAACACGAAACGTAATAGAAAATTCAAAAAAAATAACAAAAAAATTCAAAAAATTATAAAATACTATTATGGCTTCATTTCAAGCCAAAATAAGGGGGGAAACGCTGAGAAAGAGAGAGAATAAAAACTATCGTTCTGTTCCGTTCCAACGTGACACGTAATAGAAAATTCCAAAAAAATAGGAAAAAACCTAAAAAAAATACCATTGTGGCTTCATTTAAAGCCAAAAAAGGTTGGAAAAGGCCGAGAAAGACGGAAAACAAAAATTATCGTTCCGTTTCGTTCATACCCGTCGCGTAATAGAAAATTAAAAAAAAATAGAAAAAAAATTCTGAAAATTCAAAAATACCATTATCGCTTCATTTCCAGCCATAATAGGTTGGAATAGACCAAGAAACAGGGAAAATAAAAATTATCATTCCGTTTCGTTCTAACCCGACGCGTCATAGTAAATTCATAAAAAATTGCAAAAAAATTCAAAAAATTTAAAAAATACAGTTATGGCTTCTTTTGAAGCAAAAATTGGTTGGAAAAGGCCGAGAATGAGAGAAAATAAAAATTATCGTTTCGTTTCGTTCCTACCCAACGCGTAATAGAAAATTCCAAACAAATAGCAAAAAATTTCAAAAAATCATAAGAATACCATTTTGGCTTCATTTTAAGCAAAAATAGGTTGAGAAATGCCCAGAAAGAGAAAGAAAATAAAGATTATTGTTCTGTTCCGTTCCAACACGAAACGTAATAGAAAATTCAAAAAAAATAACAAAAAAATTCAAAAAATTATAAAATACTATTATGGCTTCATTTCAAGCCAAAATAAGGGGGGAAACGCTGAGAACTAGAGAAAATAAAAACTATCGTTCTGTTCCGTTCCAACCTGAGGCGTAATAGAAAATTCCAAAAAAATAGGAAAAAACTTAAAAAAATACCATTGTGGCTTCATTTAAAGCCAAAAAAGGTTGGAAAAGGCCGAGAAAGACGGAAAACAAAAATTATCGTTCCGTTTCGTTCATACCCGTCGCGTAATAGAAAATTAAAAAAAAATAGAAAAAAAATTCTGAAAATTCAAAAATACCATTATCGCTTCATTTCCAGCCATAATAGGTTGGAATAGACCAAGAAACAGGGAAACTAAAAACTATCATTTCGTTTCGTTCTACCCCGACGCGTCATAGTAAATTCATAAAAAATTTAAAAAAATTTAAAAAAATTTAAAAAATACATTTATGGCTTCTTTTGAAGCAAAAATTGGTTGGAAAAGGCCGAGAATGAGAGAAAATAAAAATTATCGTTTCGTTTCGTTCCTACCCAACGCGTAATAGAAAATTCCAAACAAATAGCAAAAAAATTCAAAAAATCATAACAATACCATTTTGGCTTCATTTTAAGCAAAAATAGGTTGAGAAATGCCCAGAAAGAGAAAGAAAATAAAGATTATTGTTCTGTTCCGTTCCAACACGAAACGTAATAGAAAATTCAAAAAAAATAACAAAAAAATTCAAAAAATTATAAAATACTATTATGGCTTCATTTCAAGCCAAAATAAGGGGGGAAACGCTGAGAACTAGAGAAAATAAAAACTATCGTTCTGTTCCGTTCCAACCTGACGCGTAATAGAAAATTCCAAAAAAATAGGAAAAAACTTAAAAAAATACCATTGTGGCTTCATTTAAAGCCAAAAAAGGTTGGAAAAGGCCGAGAAAGACGGAAAACAAAAATTATCGTTCCGTTTCGTTCATACCCGTCGCGTAATAGAAAATTAAAAAAAAATAGAAAAAAAATTCTTAAAATTCAAAAATACCATTATCGCTTCATTTCCAGCCATAATAGGTTGGAATAGACCAAGAAACAGGGAAACTAAAAATTATCATTCCGTTTCGTTCTAACCCGACGCGTCATAGTAAATTCATAAAAAATTTAAAAAAATTTAAAAAAATTTAAAAAATACATTTATGGCTTCTTTTGAAGCAAAAATTGGTTGGAAAAGGCCGAGGCTGAGAGAAAATAAAAATTATCGTTTCGTTTCGTTCATTCCCAACGCGTAATAGAAAATTCCAAACAAAGAGCAAAAAAATTCAAAAAATCATAAGAATACCATTTCGGCTTCATTTTAAGCCAAAATAGGTTGAGTAATGCCCAGAAAGGGAAAGAAAATAAAAATTATTGTTCTGTTCCGTTCCTACACGAAACGTAATAGAAAATTCCAAAAAAATAACAAAAAAATTCAAAAAATTATAACATACTATTATGGCTTCATTTCATGCCAAAATAAGGGGGGAAACGCTGAGAAGGAGAGAAAATAAAAACTATCTTTATGTTCCGTTCCAACCTGACACGTAAAAGAAAATTCCAAAAAAATAGGAAAAAATTTAAAAAAATACCACTGTGGCTTCATTTAAAGCCAAAAAAGGTTGGAAAAGGCCGAGATAGACGGAAAACAAAAATTATCGTTCCGTTTCGTTCCTACCCGTCGCGTAATAGAAAATTAAAAAAAAATAGAAAAAAAATTCTGAAAATTCAAAAATACTATTATCGCTTCATTTCCAGCCATAATAGGTTGGAATAGAACAAGAAACAGGGAAAATAAAAATTATCATTCCGTTTCGTTCCTACCCAACGCGTAATAGAAAATTCCAAACAAATAGCAAAAAAATTCAAAAAATCATAAGAATACCATTTCGGCTTCATTTTAAGCAAAAATAGGTTGAGAAATGCCCAGAAAGGGAAAGAAAATAAAAATTATTGTTCTGTTCCGTTCCTACACGAAACGTAATAGAAAATTCCAAAAAAATAACAAAAAAATTCAAAAAATTATAAAATACTATTATGGCTTCATTTCAAGCCAAAATAAGGGGGGAAACGCTGAGAAAGAGAGAGAATAAAAACTATCGTTCTGTTCCGTTCCAACGTGACACGTAATAGAAAATTCCAAAAAAATAGGAAAAAACCTAAAAAAAATACCATTGTGGCTTCATTTAAAGCCAAAAAAGGTTGGAAAAGGCCGAGAAAGACGGAAAACAAAAATTATCGTTCCGTTTCGTTCATACCCGTCGCGTAATAGAAAATTAAAAAAAAATAGAAAAAAAATTCTGAAAATTCAAAAATACCATTATCGCTTCATTTCCAGCCATAATAGGTTGGAATAGACCAAGAAACAGGGAAAATAAAAATTATCATTCCGTTTCGTTCTAACCCGACGCGTCATAGTAAATTCATAAAAAATTGCAAAAAAATTCAAAAAATTTAAAAAATACAGTTATGGCTTCTTTTGAAGCAAAAATTGGTTGGAAAAGGCCGAGAATGAGAGAAAATAAAAATTATCGTTTCGTTTCGTTCCTACCCAACGCGTAATAGAAAATTCCAAACAAATAGCAAAAAAATTCAAAAAATCATAACAATACCGTTTTGGCTTCATTTTAAGCAAAAATAGGTTGAGAAATGCCCAGAAAGAGAAAGAAAATAAAGATTATTGTTCTGTTCCGTTCCAACACGAAACGTAATAGAAAATTCAAAAAAAATAACAAAAAAATTCAAAAAATTATAAAATACTATTATGGCTTCATTTCAAGCCAAAATAAGGGGGGAAACGCTGAGAACTAGAGAAAATAAAAACTATCGTTCTGTTCCGTTCCAACCTGAGGCGTAATAGAAAATTCCAAAAAAATAGGAAAAAACTTAAAAAAATACCATTGTGGCTTCATTTAAAGCCAAAAAAGGTTGGAAAAGGCCGAGAAAGACGGAAAACAAAAATTATCGTTCCGTTTCGTTCATACCCGTCGCGTAATAGAAAATTAAAAAAAAATAGAAAAAAAATTCTGAAAATTCAAAAATACCATTATCGCTTCATTTCCAGCCATAATAGGTTGGAATAGACCAAGAAACAGGGAAACTAAAAACTATCATTTCGTTTCGTTCTACCCCGACGCGTCATAGTAAATTCATAAAAAATTTAAAAAAATTTAAAAAAATTTAAAAAATACATTTATGGCTTCTTTTGAAGCAAAAATTGGTTGGAAAAGGCCGAGAATGAGAGAAAATAAAAATTATCGTTTCGTTTCGTTCCTACCCAACGCGTAATAGAAAATTCCAAACAAATAGCAAAAAAATTCAAAAAATCATAACAATACCATTTCGGCTTCATTTTAAGCCAAAATAGGTTGAGTAATGCCCAGAAAGGGAAAGAAAATAAAAATTATTGTTCTGTTCCGTTCCTACACGAAACGTAATAGAAAATTCCAAAAAAATAACAAAAAAATTCAAAAAATTATAACATACTATTATGGCTTCATTTCATGCCAAAATAAGGGGGGAAACGCTGAGAAGGAGAGAAAATAAAAACTATCTTTATGTTCCGTTCCAACCTGACACGTAAAAGAAAATTCCAAAAAAATAGGAAAAAATATAAAAAAATACCACTGTGGCTTCATTTAAAGCCAAAAAAGGTTGGAAAAGGCCGAGATAGACGGAAAACAAAAATTATCGTTCCGTTTCGTTCCTACCCGTCGCGTAATAGAAAATTAAAAAAAAATAGAAAAAAAATTCTGAAAATTCAAAAATACTATTATCGCTTCATTTCCAGCCATAATAGGTTGGAATAGAACAAGAAACAGGGAAAATAAAAATTATCATTCCGTTTCGTTCCTACCCAACGCGTAATAGAAAATTCCAAACAAATAGCAAAAAAATTCAAAAAATCATAAGAATACCATTTCGGCTTCATTTTAAGCAAAAATAGGTTGAGAAATGCCCAGAAAGGGAAAGAAAATAAAAATTATTGTTCTGTTCCGTTCCTACACGAAACGTAATAGAAAATTCCAAAAAAATAACAAAAAAATTCAAAAAATTATAAAATACTATTATGGCTTCATTTCAAGCCAAAATAAGGGGGGAAACGCTGAGAAAGAGAGAGAATAAAAACTATCGTTCTGTTCCGTTCCAACGTGACACGTAATAGAAAATTCCAAAAAAATAGGAAAAAACCTAAAAAAAATACCATTGTGGCTTCATTTAAAGCCAAAAAAGGTTGGAAAAGGCCGAGAAAGACGGAAAACAAAAATTATCGTTCCGTTTCGTTCATACCCGTCGCGTAATAGAAAATTAAAAAAAAATAGAAAAAAAATTCTGAAAATTCAAAAATACCATTATCGCTTCATTTCCAGCCATAATAGGTTGGAATAGACCAAGAAACAGGGAAAATAAAAATTATCATTCCGTTTCGTTCTAACCCGACGCGTCATAGTAAATTCATAAAAAATTGCAAAAAAATTCAAAAAATTTAAAAAATACAGTTATGGCTTCTTTTGAAGCAAAAATTGGTTGGAAAAGGCCGAGAATGAGAGAAAATAAAAATTATCGTTTCGTTTCGTTCCTACCCAACGCGTAATAGAAAATTCCAAACAAATAGCAAAAAAATTCAAAAAATCATAACAATACCGTTTTGGCTTCATTTTAAGCAAAAATAGGTTGAGAAATGCCCAGAAAGAGAAAGAAAATAAAGATTATTGTTCTGTTCCGTTCCAACACGAAACGTAATAGAAAATTCAAAAAAAATAACAAAAAAATTCAAAAAATTATAAAATACTATTATGGCTTCATTTCAAGCCAAAATAAGGGGGGAAACGCTGAGAACTAGAGAAAATAAAAACTATCGTTCTGTTCCGTTCCAACCTGAGGCGTAATAGAAAATTCCAAAAAAATAGGAAAAAACTTAAAAAAATACCATTGTGGCTTCATTTAAAGCCAAAAAAGGTTGGAAAAGGCCGAGAAAGACGGAAAACAAAAATTATCGTTCCGTTTCGTTCATACCCGTCGCGTAATAGAAAATTAAAAAAAAATAGAAAAAAAATTCTGAAAATTCAAAAATACCATTATCGCTTCATTTCCAGCCATAATAGGTTGGAATAGACCAAGAAACAGGGAAACTAAAAACTATCATTTCGTTTCGTTCTACCCCGACGCGTCATAGTAAATTCATAAAAAATTTAAAAAAATTTAAAAAAATTTAAAAAATACATTTATGGCTTCTTTTGAAGCAAAAATTGGTTGGAAAAGGCCGAGAATGAGAGAAAATAAAAATTATCGTTTCGTTTCGTTCCTACCCAACGCGTAATAGAAAATTCCAAACAAATAGCAAAAAAATTCAAAAAATCATAACAATACCATTTCGGCTTCATTTTAAGCCAAAATAGGTTGAGTAATGCCCAGAAAGGGAAAGAAAATAAAAATTATTGTTCTGTTCCGTTCCTACACGAAACGTAATAGAAAATTCCAAAAAAATAACAAAAAAATTCAAAAAATTATAACATACTATTATGGCTTCATTTCATGCCAAAATAAGGGGGGAAACGCTGAGAAGGAGAGAAAATAAAAACTATCTTTATGTTCCGTTCCAACCTGACACGTAAAAGAAAATTCCAAAAAAATAGGAAAAAATATAAAAAAATACCACTGTGGCTTCATTTAAAGCCAAAAAAGGTTGGAAAAGGCCGAGATAGACGGAAAACAAAAATTATCGTTCCGTTTCGTTCCTACCCGTCGCGTAATAGAAAATTAAAAAAAAATAGAAAAAAAATTCTGAAAATTCAAAAATACTATTATCGCTTCATTTCCAGCCATAATAGGTTGGAATAGAACAAGAAACAGGGAAAATAAAAATTATCATTCCGTTTCGTTCCTACCCAACGCGTAATAGAAAATTCCAAACAAATAGCAAAAAAATTCAAAAAATCATAAGAATACCATTTCGGCTTCATTTTAAGCAAAAATAGGTTGAGAAATGCCCAGAAAGGGAAAGAAAATAAAAATTATTGTTCTGTTCCGTTCCTACACGAAACGTAATAGAAAATTCCAAAAAAATAACAAAAAAATTCAAAAAATTATAAAATACTATTATGGCTTCATTTCAAGCCAAAATAAGGGGGGAAACGCTGAGAAAGAGAGAGAATAAAAACTATCGTTCTGTTCCGTTCCAACGTGACACGTAATAGAAAATTCCAAAAAAATAGGAAAAAACCTAAAAAAAATACCATTGTGGCTTCATTTAAAGCCAAAAAAGGTTGGAAAAGGCCGAGAAAGACGGAAAACAAAAATTATCGTTCCGTTTCGTTCATACCCGTCGCGTAATAGAAAATTAAAAAAAAATAGAAAAAAAATTCTGAAAATTCAAAAATACCATTATCGCTTCATTTCCAGCCATAATAGGTTGGAATAGACCAAGAAACAGGGAAAATAAAAATTATCATTCCGTTTCGTTCTAACCCGACGCGTCATAGTAAATTCATAAAAAATTGCAAAAAAATTCAAAAAATTTAAAAAATACAGTTATGGCTTCTTTTGAAGCAAAAATTGGTTGGAAAAGGCCGAGAATGAGAGAAAATAAAAATTATCGTTTCGTTTCGTTCCTACCCAACGCGTAATAGAAAATTCCAAACAAATAGCAAAAAAATTCAAAAAATCATAACAATACCGTTTTGGCTTCATTTTAAGCAAAAATAGGTTGAGAAATGCCCAGAAAGAGAAAGAAAATAAAGATTATTGTTCTGTTCCGTTCCAACACGAAACGTAATAGAAAATTCAAAAAAAATAACAAAAAAATTCAAAAAATTATAAAATACTATTATGGCTTCATTTCAAGCCAAAATAAGGGGGGAAACGCTGAGAACTAGAGAAAATAAAAACTATCGTTCTGTTCCGTTCCAACCTGAGGCGTAATAGAAAATTCCAAAAAAATAGGAAAAAACTTAAAAAAATACCATTGTGGCTTCATTTAAAGCCAAAAAAGGTTGGAAAAGGCCGAGAAAGACGGAAAACAAAAATTATCGTTCCGTTTCGTTCATACCCGTCGCGTAATAGAAAATTAAAAAAAAATAGAAAAAAAATTCTGAAAATTCAAAAATACCATTATCGCTTCATTTCCAGCCATAATAGGTTGGAATAGACCAAGAAACAGGGAAACTAAAAACTATCATTTCGTTTCGTTCTACCCCGACGCGTCATAGTAAATTCATAAAAAATTTAAAAAAATTTAAAAAAATTTAAAAAATACATTTATGGCTTCTTTTGAAGCAAAAATTGGTTGGAAAAGGCCGAGAATGAGAGAAAATAAAAATTATCGTTTCGTTTCGTTCCTACCCAACGCGTAATAGAAAATTCCAAACAAATAGCAAAAAAATTCAAAAAATCATAACAATACCATTTCGGCTTCATTTTAAGCCAAAATAGGTTGAGTAATGCCCAGAAAGGGAAAGAAAATAAAAATTATTGTTCTGTTCCGTTCCTACACGAAACGTAATAGAAAATTCCAAAAAAATAACAAAAAAATTCAAAAAATTATAACATACTATTATGGCTTCATTTCATGCCAAAATAAGGGGGGAAACGCTGAGAAGGAGAGAAAATAAAAACTATCTTTATGTTCCGTTCCAACCTGACACGTAAAAGAAAATTCCAAAAAAATAGGAAAAAATATAAAAAAATACCACTGTGGCTTCATTTAAAGCCAAAAAAGGTTGGAAAAGGCCGAGATAGACGGAAAACAAAAATTATCGTTCCGTTTCGTTCCTACCCGTCGCGTAATAGAAAATTAAAAAAAAATAGAAAAAAAATTCTGAAAATTCAAAAATACTATTATCGCTTCATTTCCAGCCATAATAGGTTGGAATAGAACAAGAAACAGGGAAAATAAAAATTATCATTCCGTTTCGTTCCTACCCAACGCGTAATAGAAAATTCCAAACAAATAGCAAAAAAATTCAAAAAATCATAAGAATACCATTTCGGCTTCATTTTAAGCAAAAATAGGTTGAGAAATGCCCAGAAAGGGAAAGAAAATAAAAATTATTGTTCTGTTCCGTTCCTACACGAAACGTAATAGAAAATTCCAAAAAAATAACAAAAAAATTCAAAAAATTATAAAATACTATTATGGCTTCATTTCAAGCCAAAATAAGGGGGGAAACGCTGAGAAAGAGAGAGAATAAAAACTATCGTTCTGTTCCGTTCCAACGTGACACGTAATAGAAAATTCCAAAAAAATAGGAAAAAACATAAAAAAAATACCATTGTGGCTTCATTTAAAGCCAAAAAAGGTTGGAAAAGGCCGAGAAAGACGGAAAACAAAAATTATCGTTCTGTTTCGTTCATACCCGTCGTGTAATAGAAAATTAAAAAAAAATAAAAAAAAAATTCTGAAAATTCAAAAATACCATTATCGCTTCATTTCCAGCCATAATAGGATGGAATAGACCAAGAAACAGGGAAAATAAAAATTATCATTCCGTTTCGTTCTAACCCGACCCGTCATAGTAAATTCATAAAAAATTGCAAAAAAATTCAAAAAATTTAAAAAATACAGTTATGGCTTCTTTTGAAGCAAAAATTGGTTGGAATAGGCCGAGAATGAGAGAAAATAAAAATTATCGTTTCGTTTCGTTCCTACCCAACGCGTAATAGAAAATTCCAAACAAATAGCAAAAAAATTCAAAAAATCATAACAATACCGTTTTGGCTTCATTTTAAGCAAAAATATGTTGAGAAATGCCCAGAAAGAGAAAGAAAATAAAGATTATTGTTCTGTTCCGTTCCAACACGAAACGTAATAGAAAATTCAAAAAAAATAACAAAAAAATTCAAAAAATTATAAAATACTATTATGGCTTCATTTCAAGCCAAAATAAGGGGGGAAACGCTGAGAACTAGAGAAAATAAAAACTATCGTTCTGTTCCGCTCCAACTTGAGGCGTAATAGAAAATTCCAAAAAAATAGGAAAAAACTTAAAAAAATACCATTGTGGCTTCATTTAAAGCCAAAAAAGGTTGGAAAAGGCCGAGAAAGACGGAAAACAAAAATTATCGTTCCGTTTCGTTCATACTCGTCGCGTAATAGAAAATTAAAAAAAAATAGAAAAAAAATTCTGAAAATTCAAAAATACCATTATCGCTTCATTTCCAGCCATAATAGGTTGGAATAGACCAAGAAACAGGGAAACTAAAAACTATCATTTCGTTTCGTTCTAACCCGACGCGTCATAGTAAATTCATAAAAAATTTAAAAAAATTTAAAAAAATTTAAAAAATACATTTATGGCTTCTTTTGAAGCAAAAATTGGTTGGAAAAGGCCGAGAATGAGAGAAAATAAAAATTATCGTTTCGTTTCGTTCCTACCCAACGCGTAATAGAAAATTCCAAACAAATAGCAAAAAAATTCAAAAAATCATAACAATACCTGTTTGGCTTCATTTTAAGCAAAAATAGGTTGAGAAATGCCCAGAAAGAGAAAGAAAATAAAGATTATTGTTCTGTTCCGTTCCAACACGAAACGTAATAGAAAATTCAAAAAAAATAAAAAAAATTCAAAAAATTATAAAATACTATTATGGCTTCATTTCAAGCCAAAATAAGGGGGGAAACGCTGAGAACGAGAGAAAATAAAAACTATCGCTCTGTTCCGTTCCAACCTGACGCGTAATAGAAAATTCCAAAAAAATAGGAAAAAACTTAAAAAAATACCATTGTGGCTTCATTTAAAGCCAAAAAAGGTTGGAAAAGGCCGAGAAAGACGGAAAACAAAAATTATCGTTCCGTTTCGTTCATACCCGTCGCGTAATAGAAAATTAAAAAAAAATAGAAAAAAAATTCTGAAAATTCAAAAATACCATTATCGCTTCATTTCCAGCCATAATAGGTTGGAATAGACCAAGAAACAGGGAAAATAAAAATTATCATTCCGTTTCGTTCTAACCCGACGCGTCATAGTAAATTCATAAAAAATTGCAAAAAAATTCAAAAAATTTAAAAAATACAGTTATGGCTTCTTTTGAAGCAAAAATTGGTTGGAAAAGGCCGAGAATGAGAGAAAATAAAAATTATCGTTTCGTATCGTTCCTACCCAACGCGTAATAGAAAATTCCAAACAAATAGCAAAAAAATTCAAAAAATCATAACAATACCGTTTTGGCTTCATTTTAAGCAAAAATAGGTTGAGAAATGCCCAGAAAGAGAAAGAAAATAAAGATTATTGTTCTGTTCCGTTCCAACACGAAACGTAATAGAAAATTAAAAAAAAATAACAAAAAAATTCAAAAAATTATAAAATACTATTATGGCTTCATTTCAAGCCAAAATAAGGGGGGAAACGCTGAGAACTAGAGAAAATAAAAACTATCGTTCTGTTCCGTTCCAACCTGAGGCGTAATAGAAAATTCCAAAAAAATAGGAAAAAACTTAAAAAAATACCATTGTGGCTTCATTTAAAGCCAAAAAAGGTTGGAAAAGGCCGAGAAAGACGGAAAACAAAAATTATCGTTCCGTTTCGTTCATACCCGTCGCGTAATAGAAAATTAAAAAAAAATAGAAAAAAAATTCTGAAAATTCAAAAATACCATTATCGCTTCATTTCCAGCCATAATAGGTTGGAATAGACCAAGAAACAGGGAAACTAAAAACTATCATTTCGTTTCGTTCTAACCCGACGCGTCATAGTAAATTCATAAAAAATTTAAAAAAATTTAAAAAAATTTAAAAAATACATTTATGGCTTCTTTTGAAGCAAAAATTGGTTGGAAAAGGCCGAGAATGAGAGAAAATAAAAATTATCGTTTCGTTTCGTTCCTACCCAACGCGTAATAGAAAATTCCAAACAAATAGCAAAAAAATTCAAAAAATCATAAGAATACCATTTCGGCTTCATTTTAAGCAAAAATAGGTTGAGAAATGCCCAGAAAGGGAAAGAAAATAAAAATTATTGTTCTGTTCCGTTCCTACACGAAACGTAATAGAAAATTCCAAAAAAATAACAAAAAAATTCAAAAAAGTATAAAATACTATTATGGCTTCATTTCAAGCCAAAATAAGGGGGGAAACGCTGAGAAAGAGAGAGAATAAAAACTATCGTTCTGTTCCGTTCCAACGTGACACGTAATAGAAAATTCCAAAAAAATAGGAAAAAACATAAAAAAAATACCATTGTGGCTTCATTTAAAGCCAAAAAAGGTTGGAAAAGGCCGAGAAAGACGGAAAACAAAAATTATCGTTCTGTTTCGTTCCTACCCGTCGTGTAATAGAAAATTAAAAAAAAATAAAAAAAAAATTCTGAAAATTCAAAAATACCATTATCGCTTCATTTCCAGCCATAATAGGATGGAATAGACCAAGAAACAGGGAAAATAAAAATTATCATTCCGTTTCGTTCTAACCCGACCCGTCATAGTAAATTCATAAAAAATTGCAAAAAAATTCAAAAAATTTAAAAAATACAGTTATGGCTTCTTTTGAAGCAAAAATTGGTTGGAATAGGCCGAGAATGAGAGAAAATAAAAATTATCGTTTCGTTTCGTTCCTACCCAACGCGTAATAGAAAATTCCAAACAAATAGCAAAAAAATTCAAAAAATCATAACAATACCGTTTTGGCTTCATTTTAAGCAAAAATATGTTGAGAAATGCCCAGAAAGAGAAAGAAAATAAAGATTATTGTTCTGTTCCGTTCCAACACGAAACGTAATAGAAAATTCAAAAAAAATAACAAAAAAATTCAAAAAATTATAAAATACTATTATGGCTTCATTTCAAGCCAAAATAAGGGGGGAAACGCTGAGAACTAGAGAAAATAAAAACTATCGTTCTGTTCCGTTCCAACTTGAGGCGTAATAGAAAATTCCAAAAAAATAGGAAAAAACTTAAAAAAATACCATTGTGGCTTCATTTAAAGCCAAAAAAGGTTGGAAAAGGCCGAGAAAGACGGAAAACAAAAATTATCGTTCCGTTTCGTTCATACTCGTCGCGTAATAGAAAATTAAAAAAAAAATAGAAAAAAAATTCTGAAAATTCAAAAATACCATTATCGCTTCATTTCCAGCCATAATAGGTTGGAATAGACCAAGAAACAGGGAAACTAAAAACTATCATTTCGTTTCGTTCTAACCCGACGCGTCATAGTAAATTCATAAAAAATTTAAAAAAATTTAAAAAAATTTAAAAAATACATTTATGGCTTCTTTTGAAGCAAAAATTGGTTGGAAAAGGCCGAGAATGAGAGAAAATAAAAATTATCGTTTCGTTTCGTTCCTACCCAACGCGTAATAGAAAATTCCAAACAAATAGCAAAAAAATTCAAAAAATCATAACAATACCTGTTTGGCTTCATTTTAAGCAAAAATAGGTTGAGAAATGCCCAGAAAGAGAAAGAAAATAAAGATTATTGTTCTGTTCCGTTCCAACACGAAACGTAATAGAAAATTCAAAAAAAATAAAAAAAATTCAAAAAATTATAAAATACTATTATGGCTTCATTTCAAGCCAAAATAAGGGGGGAAACGCTGAGAACTAGAGAAAATAAAAACTATCGCTCTGTTCCGTTCCAACCTGACGCGTAATAGAAAATTCCAAAAAAATAGGAAAAAACTTAAAAAAATACCATTGTGGCTTCATTTAAAGCCAAAAAAGGTTGGAAAAGGCCGAGAAAGACGGAAAACAAAAATTATCGTTCCGTTTCGTTCATACCCGTCGCGTAATAGAAAATTAAAAAAAAATAGAAAAAAAATTCTGAAACTTCAAAAATACCATTATCGCTTCATTTCCAGCCATAATAGGTTGGAATAGACCAAGAAACAGGGAAAATAAAAATTATCATTCCGTTTCGTTCTAACCCGACGCGTCATAGTAAATTCATAAAAAATTGCAAAAAAATTCAAAAAATTTAAAAAATACAGTTATGGCTTCTTTTGAAGCAAAAATTGGTTGGAAAAGGCCGAGAATGAGAGAAAATAAAAATTATCGTTTCGTATCGTTCCTACCCAACGCGTAATAGAAAATTCCAAACAAATAGCAAAAAAATTCAAAAAATCATAACAATACCGTTTTGGCTTCATTTTAAGCAAAAATAGGTTGAGAAATGCCCAGAAAGAGAAAGAAAATAAAGATTATTGTTCTGTTCCGTTCCAACACGAAACGTAATAGGAAATTAAAAAAAAATAACAAAAAAATTCAAAAAATTATAAAATACTATTATGGCTTCATTTCAAGCCAAAATAAGGGGGGAAACGCTGAGAACTAGAGAAAATAAAAACTATCGTTCTGTTCCGTTCCAACCTGAGGCGTAATAGAAAATTCCAAAAAAATAGGAAAAAACTTAAAAAAATACCATTGTGGCTTCATTTAAAGCCAAAAAAGGTTGGAAAAGGCCGAGAAAGACGGAAAACAAAAATTATCGTTCCGTTTCGTTCATACCCGTCGCGTAATAGAAAATTAAAAAAAAATAGAAAAAAAATTCTGAAAATTCAAAAATACCATTATCGCTTCATTTCCAGCCATAATAGGTTGGAATAGACCAAGAAACAGGGAAACTAAAAACTATCATTTCGTTTCGTTCTAACCCGACGCGTCATAGTAAATTCATAAAAAATTTAAAAAAATTTAAAAAAATTTAAAAAATACATTTATGGCTTCTTTTGAAGCAAAAATTGGTTGGAAAAGGCCGAGAATGAGAGAAAATAAAAATTATCGTTTCGTTTCGTTCCTACCCAACGCGTAATAGAAAATTCCAAACAAATAGCAAAAAAATTCAAAAAATCATAACAATACCATTTTGGCTTCATTTTAAGCAAAAATAGGTTGAGAAATGCCCAGAAAGAGAAAGAAAATAAAGATTATTGTTCTGTTCCGTTCCAACACGAAACGTAATAGAAAATTCAAAAAAAATAAAAAAAAATTCAAAAAATTATAAAATACTATTATGGCTTCATTTCAAGCCAAAATAAGGGGGGAAACGCTGAGAACTAGAGAAAATAAAAACTATCGTTCTGTTCCGTTCCAACCTGACGCGTAATAGAAAATTCCAAAAAAATAGGAAAAAACTTAAAAAAATACCATTGTGGCTTCATTTAAAGCCAAAAAAGGTTGGAAAAGGCCGAGAAAGACGGAAAACAAAAATTATCGTTCCGTTTCGTTCATACCCGTCGCGTAATAGAAAATTAAAAAAAAATAGAAAAAAAATTCTGAAAATTCAAAAATACCATTATCGCTTCATTTCCAGCCATAACAGGTTGGAATAGACCAAGAAACAGGGAAACTAAAAATTATCATTCCGTTTCGTTCTAACCCGACGCGTCATAGTAAATTCATAAAAAATTTAAAAAATTTAAAAAAATTTAAAAAATACATTTATGGCTTCTTTTGAAGCAAAAATTGGTTGGAAAAGGCCGAGGCTGAGAGAAAATAAAAATTATCGTTTCGTTTCGTTCATTCCCAACGCGTAATAGAAAATTCCAAACAAAGAGCAAAAAAATTCAAAAAATCATAAGAATACCATTTCGGCTTCATTTTAAGCCAAAATAGGTTGAGTAATGCCCAGAAAGGAAAAGAAAATAAAAATTATTGTTCTGTTCCGTTCCTACACGAAACGTAATAGAAAATTCCAAAAAAATAACAAAAAAATTCAAAAAATTATAACATACTATTATGGCTTCATTTCATGCCAAAATAAGGGGGGAAACGCTGAGAAGGAGAGAAAATAAAAACTATCTTTATGTTCCGTTCCAACCTGACACGTAAAAGAAAATTCCAAAAAAATAGGAAAAAATTTAAAAAAATACCACTGTGGCTTAATTTAAAGCCAAAAAAGGTTGGAAAAGGCCGAGATAGACGGAAAACAAAAATTATCGTTCCGTTTCGTTCCTACCCGTCGCGTAATAGAAAATTAAAAAAAAATAGAAAAAAAATTCTGAAAATTCAAAAATACCATTATCGCTTCATTTCCAGCCATAATAGGTTGGAATAGAACAAGAAACAGGGAAAATAAAAATTATCATTCCGTGTCGTTCCTACCCAACGCGTAATAGAAAATTCCAAACAAATAGCAAAAAAATTCAAAAAATCATAAGAATACCATTTCGGCTTCATTTTAAGCAAAAATAGGTTGAGAAATGCCCAGAAAGGGAAAGAAAATAAAAATTATTGTTCTGTTCCGTTCCTACACGAAACGTAATAGAAAATTCAAAAAAAATAAAAAAAAATTCAAAAAATTATAAAATACAATTATGGCTTCATTTCAAGCCAAAATAAGGGGGGAAACGCTGAGAACTAGAGAAAATAAAAACTATCGTTCTGTTCCGTTCCAACCTGAGGCGTAATAGAAAATTCCAAAAAAATAGGAAAAAACATAAAAAAATACCATTGTGGCTTCATTTAAAGCCAAAAAAGGTTGGAAAAGGCCGAGAAAGACGGAAAACAAAAATTATCGTTCCGTTTCGTTCATACCCGTCGAGTAATAGAAAATTAAAAAAAAATAGAAAAAAAATTCTGAAAATTCAAAAATACCATTATCGCTTCATTTCCAGCCATAATAGGTTGGAATAGACCAAGAAACAGGGAAACTAAAAACTATCATTTCGTTTCGTTCTAACCCGACGCGTCATAGTAAATTCATAAAAAATTTAAAAAAATTTAAAAAAATTTAAAAAATACATTTATGGCTTCTTTTGAAGCAAAAATTGGTTGGAAAAGGCCGAGAATGAGAGAAAATAAAAATTATCGTTTCGTTTCGTTCCTACCCAACGCGTAATAGAAAATTCCAAACAAATAGCAAAAAAATTCAAAAAATCATAACAGTACCATTTTGGCTTCATTTTAAGCAAAAATAGGTTGAGAAATGCCCAGAAAGAGAAAGAAAATAAAGATTATTGTTCTGTTCCGTTCCAACACGAAACGTAATAGAAAATTCAAAAAAAATAACAAAAAAATTCAAAAAATTATAAAATACTATTATGGCTTCATTTCAAGCCAAAATAAGGGGGGAAACGCTGAGAACTAGATAAAATAAAAACTATCGTTCTGTTCCGTTCCAACCTGAGGCGTAATAGAAAATTCCAAAAAAATAGGAAAAAACTTAAAAAAATACCATCGTGGCTTCATTTAAAGCCAAAAAAGGTTGGAAAAGGCCGAGAAAGACGGAAAACAAAAATTATCGTTCCGTTTCGTTCATACCCGTCGCGTAATAGAAAATTAAAAAAAAATAGAAAAAAAATTCTGAAAATTCAAAAATACCATTATCGCTTCATTTCCAGCCATAATAGGTTGGAATAGACCAAGAAACGGGGAAACTAAAAACTATCATTTCGTTTCGTTCTAACCCGACGCGTCATAGTAAATTCATAAAAAATTTAAAAAAATTTAAAAAAATTTAAAAAATACATTTATGGCTTCTTTTGAAGCAAAAATTGGTTGGAAAAGGCCGAGAATGAGAGAAAATAAAAATTATCGTTTCGTTTCGTTCCTACCCAACGCGTAATAGAAAATTCCAAACAAATAGCAAAAAAATTCAAAAAATCATAACAGTACCATTTTGGCTTCATTTTAAGCAAAAATAGGTTGAGAAATGCCCAGAAAGAGAAAGAAAATAAAGATTATTGTTCTGTTCCGTTCCAACACGAAACGTAATAGAAAATTCAAAAAAAATAACAAAAAAATTCAAAAAATTATAAAATACTATTATGGCTTCATTTCAAGCCAAAATAAGGGGGGAAACGCTGAGAACTAGAGAAAATAAAAACTATCGTTCTGTTCCGTTCCAACCTGAGGCGTAATAGAAAATTCCAAAAAAATAGGAAAAAACTTAAAAAAATACCATTGTGGCTTCATTTAAAGCCAAAAAAGGTTGGAAAAGGCCGAGAAAGACGGAAAACAAAAATTATCGTTCCGTTTCTTTCATACCCGTCGCGTAATAGAAAATTAAAAAAAAATAGAAAAAAAATTCTGAAAATTCAAAAATACCATTATCGCTTCATTTCCAGCCATAATAGGTTGGAATAGACCAAGAAACAGGGAAACTAAAAACTATCATTTCGTTTCGTTCTACCCCGACGCGTCATAGTAAATTCATAAAAAATTTAAAAAAATTTAAAAAAATTTAAAAAATACATTTATGGCTTCTTTTGAAGCAAAAATTGGTTGGAAAAGGCCGAGAATGAGAGAAAATAAAAATTATCGTTTCGTTTCGTTCCTACCCAACGCGTAATAGAAAATTCCAAACAAATAGCAAAAAAATTCAAAAAATCATAACAATACCTGTTTGGCTTCATTTTAAGCAAAAATAGGTTGAGAAATGCCCAGAAAGAGAAAGAAAATAAAGATTATTGTTCTGTTCCGTTCCAACACAAAACGTAATAGAAAATTCAAAAAAAATAAAAAAAATAAAAAAAATTATAAAATACTATTATGGCTTCATTTCAAGCCAAAATAAGGGGGGAAACGCTGAGAACTAGAGAAAATAAAAACTATCGCTCTGTTCCGTTCCAACCTGACGCGTAATAGAAAATTCCAAAAAAATAGGAAAAAACTTAAAAAAATACCATTGTGGCTTCATTTAAAGCCAAAAAAGGTTGGAAAAGGCCGAGAAAGACGGAAAACAAAAATTATCGTTCCGTTTCGTTCATACCCGTCGCGTAATAGAAAATTAAAAAAAAATAGAAAAAAAATTCTGAAAATTCAAAAATACCATTATCGCTTCATTTCCAGCCATAATAGGTTGGAATAGACCAAGAAACAGGGAAAATAAAAATTATCATTCCGTTTCGTTCTAACCCGACGCGTCATAGTAAATTCATAAAAAATTGCAAAAAAATTCAAAAAATTTAAAAAATACAGTTATGGTTCTTTTGAAGCAAAAATTGGTTGGAAAAGGCCGAGAATGAGAGAAAATAAAAATTATCGTTTCGTATCGTTCCTACCCAACGCGTAATAGAAAATTCCAAACAAATAGCAAAAAAATTCAAAAAATCATAACAATACCGTTTTGGCTTCATTTTAAGCAAAAATAGGTTGAGAAATGCCCAGAAAGAGAAAGAAAATAAAGATTATTGTTCTGTTCCGTTCCAACACGAAACGTAATAGAAAATTAAAAAAAAATAACAAAAAAATTCAAAAAATTATAAAATACTATTATGGCTTCATTTCAAGCCAAAATAAGGGGGGAAACGCTGAGAACTAGAGAAAATAAAAACTATCGTTCTGTTCCGTTCCAACCTGAGGCGTAATAGAAAATTCCAAAAAAATAGGAAAAAACTTAAAAAAATACCATTGTGGCTTCATTTAAAGCCAAAAAAGGTTGGAAAAGGCCGAGAAAGACGGAAAACAAAAATTATCGTTCCGTTTCGTTCATACCCGTCGCGTAATAGAAAATTAAAAAAAAATAGAAAAAAAATTCTGAAAATTCAAAAATACCATTATCGCTTCATTTCCAGCCATAATAGGTTGGAATAGACCAAGAAACAGGGAAACTAAAAACTATCATTTCGTTTCGTTCTAACCCGACGCGTCATAGTAAATTCATAAAAAATTTAAAAAAATTTAAAAAAATTTAAAAAATACATTTATGGCTTCTTTTAAAGCAAAAATTGGTTGGAAAAGGCCGAGAATGAGAGAAAATAAAAATTATCGTTTCGTTTCGTTCCTACCCAACGCGTAATAGAAAATTCCAAACAAATAGCAAAAAAATTCAAAAAATCATAACAATACCATTTTGGCTTCATTTTAAGCAAAAATAGGTTGAGAAATGCCCAGAAAGAGAAAGAAAATAAAGATTATTGTTCTGTTCCGTTCCAACACGAAACGTAATAGAAAATTCAAAAAAAATAAAAAAAAAATTCAAAAAATTATAAAATACTATTATGGCTTCATTTCAAGCCAAAATAAGGGGGGAAACGCTGAGAACTAGAGAAAATAAAAACTATCGTTCTGTTCCGTTCCAACCTGACGCGTAATAGAAAATTCCAAAAAAATAGGAAAAAACTTAAAAAAATACCATTGTGGCTTCATTTAAAGCCAAAAAAGGTTGGAAAAGGCCGAGAAAGACGGAAAACAAAAATTATCGTTCCGTTTCGTTCATACCCGTCGCGTAATAGAAAATTAAAAAAAAATAGAAAAAAAATTCTGAAAATTCAAAAATACCATTATCGCTTCATTTCCAGCCATAATAGGTTGGAATAGACCAAGAAACAGGGAAACTAAAAATTATCATTCCGTTTCGTTCTAACCCGACGCGTCATAGTAAATTCATAAAAAATTTAAAAAATTTAAAAAAATTTAAAAAATACATTTATGGCTTCTTTTGAAGCAAAAATTGGTTGGAAAAGGCCGAGGCTGAGAGAAAATAAAAATTATCGTTTCGTTTCGTTCATTCCCAACGCGTAATAGAAAATTCCAAACAAAGAGCAAAAAAATTCAAAAAATCATAAGAATACCATTTCGGCTTCATTTTAAGCCAAAATAGGTTGAGTAATGCCCAGAAAGGAAAAGAAAATAAAAATTATTGTTCTGTTCCGTTCCTACACGAAACGTAATAGAAAATTCCAAAAAAATAACAAAAAAATTCAAAAAATTATAACATACTATTATGGCTTCATTTCATGCCAAAATAAGGGGGGAAACGCTGAGAAGGAGAGAAAATAAAAACTATCTTTATGTTCCGTTCCAACCTGACACGTAAAAGAAAATTCCAAAAAAATAGGAAAAAATTTAAAAAAATACCACTGTGGCTTAATTTAAAGCCAAAAAAGGTTGGAAAAGGCCGAGATAGACGGAAAACAAAAATTATCGTTCCGTTTCGTTCCTACCCGTCGCGTAATAGAAAATTAAAAAAAAATAGAAAAAAAATTCTGAAAATTCAAAAATACCATTATCGCTTCATTTCCAGCCATAATAGGTTGGAATAGAACAAGAAACAGGGAAAATAAAAATTATCATTCCGTGTCGTTCCTACCCAACGCGTAATAGAAAATTCCAAACAAATAGCAAAAAAATTCAAAAAATCATAAGAATACCATTTCGGCTTCATTTTAAGCAAAAATAGGTTGAGAAATGCCCAGAAAGGGAAAGAAAATAAAAATTATTGTTCTGTTCCGTTCCTACACGAAACGTAATAGAAAATTCAAAAAAAATAAAAAAAAATTCAAAAAATTATAAAATACAATTATGGCTTCATTTCAAGCCAAAATAAGGGGGGAAACGCTGAGAACTAGAGAAAATAAAAACTATCGTTCTGTTCCGTTCCAACCTGAGGCGTAATAGAAAATTCCAAAAAAATAGGAAAAAACTTAAAAAAATACCATTGTGGCTTCATTTAAAGCCAAAAAAGGTTGGAAAAGGCCGAGAAAGACGGAAAACAAAAATTATCGTTCCGTTTCGTTCATACCCGTCGAGTAATAGAAAATTAAAAAAAAATAGAAAAAAAATTCTGAAAATTCAAAAATACCATTATCGCTTCATTTCCAGCCATAATAGGTTGGAATAGACCAAGAAACAGGGAAACTAAAAACTATCATTTCGTTTCGTTCTAACCCGACGCGTCATAGTAAATTCATAAAAAATTTAAAAAAATTTAAAAAAATTTAAAAAATACATTTATGGCTTCTTTTGAAGCAAAAATTGGTTGGAAAAGGCCGAGAATGAGAGAAAATAAAAATTATCGTTTCGTTTCGTTCCTACCCAACGCGTAATAGAAAATTCCAAACAAATAGCAAAAAAATTCAAAAAATCATAACAGTACCATTTTGGCTTCATTTTAAGCAAAAATAGGTTGAGAAATGCCCAGAAAGAGAAAGAAAATAAAGATTATTGTTCTGTTCCGTTCCAACACGAAACGTAATAGAAAATTCAAAAAAAATAACAAAAAAATTCAAAAAATTATAAAATACTATTATGGCTTCATTTCAAGCCAAAATAAGGGGGGAAACGCTGAGAACTAGAGAAAATAAAAACTATCGTTCTGTTCCGTTCCAACCTGAGGCGTAATAGAAAATTCCAAAAAAATAGGAAAAAACTTAAAAAAATACCATCGTGGCTTCATTTAAAGCCAAAAAAGGTTGGAAAAGGCCGAGAAAGACGGAAAACAAAAATTATCGTTCCGTTTCGTTCATACCCGTCGCGTAATAGAAAATTAAAAAAAAATAGAAAAAAAATTCTGAAAATTCAAAAATACCATTATCGCTTCATTTCCAGCCATAATAGGTTGGAATAGACCAAGAAACGGGGAAACTAAAAACTATCATTTCGTTTCGTTCTAACCCGACGCGTCATAGTAAATTCATAAAAAATTTAAAAAAATTTAAAAAAATTTAAAAAATACATTTATGGCTTCTTTTGAAGCAAAAATTGGTTGGAAAAGGCCGAGAATGAGAGAAAATAAAAATTATCGTTTCGTTTCGTTCCTACCCAACGCGTAATAGAAAATTCCAAACAAATAGCAAAAAAATTCAAAAAATCATAACAGTACCATTTTGGCTTCATTTTAAGCAAAAATAGGTTGAGAAATGCCCAGAAAGAGAAAGAAAATAAAGATTATTGTTCTGTTCCGTTCCAACACGAAACGTAATAGAAAATTCAAAAAAAATAACAAAAAAATTCAAAAAATTATAAAATACTATTATGGCTTCATTTCAAGCCAAAATAAGGGGGGAAACGTTGAGAACTAGAGAAAATAAAAACTATCGTTCTGTTCCGTTCCAACCTGAGGCGTAATAGAAAATTCCAAAAAAATAGGAAAAAACTTAAAAAAATACCATTGTGGCTTCATTTAAAGCCAAAAAAGGTTGGAAAAGGCCGAGAAAGACGGAAAACAAAAATTATCGTTCCGTTTCGTTCATACCCGTCGCGTAATAGAAAATTAAAAAAAAATAGAAAAAAAATTCTGAAAATTCAAAAATACCATTATCGCTTCATTTCCAGCCATAATAGGTTGGAATAGACCAAGAAACGGGGAAACTAAAAACTATCATTTCGTTTCGTTCTAACCCGACGCGTCATAGTAAATTCATAAAAAATTTAAAAAAATTTAAAAAAATTTAAAAAATACATTTATGGCTTCTTTTGAAGCAAAAATTGGTTGGAAAAGGCCGAGAATGAGAGAAAATAAAAATTATCGTTTCGTTTCGTTCCTACCCAACGCGTAATAGAAAATTCCAAACAAATAGCAAAAAAATTCAAAAAATCATAACAGTACCATTTTGGCTTCATTTTAAGCAAAAATAGGTTGAGAAATGCCCAGAAAGAGAAAGAAAATAAAGATTATTGTTCTGTTCCGTTCCAACACGAAACGTAATAGAAAATTCAAAAAAAATAACAAAAAAATTCAAAAAATTATAAAATACTATTATGGCTTCATTTCAAGCCAAAATAAGGGGGGAAACGCTGAGAACTAGAGAAAATAAAAACTATCGTTCTGTTCCGTTCCAACCTGAGGCGTAATAGAAAATTCCAAAAAAATAGGAAAAAACTTAAAAAAATACCATTGTGGCTTCATTTAAAGCCAAAAAAGGTTGGAAAAGGCCGAGAAAGACGGAAAACAAAAATTATCGTTCCGTTTCTTTCATACCCGTCGCGTAATAGAAAATTAAAAAAAAATAGAAAAAAAATTCTGAAAATTCAAAAATACCATTATCGCTTCATTTCCAGCCATAATAGGTTGGAATAGACCAAGAAACAGGGAAACTAAAAACTATCATTTCGTTTCGTTCTACCCCGACGCGTCATAGTAAATTCATAAAAAATTTAAAAAAATTTAAAAAAATTTAAAAAATACATTTATGGCTTCTTTTGAAGCAAAAATTGGTTGGAAAAGGCCGAGAATGAGAGAAAATAAAAATTATCGTTTCGTTTCGTTCCTACCCAACGCGTAATAGAAAATTCCAAACAAATAGCAAAAAAATTCAAAAAATCATAACAATACCTGTTTGGCTTCATTTTAAGCAAAAATAGGTTGAGAAATGCCCAGAAAGAGAAAGAAAATAAAGATTATTGTTCTGTTCCGTTCCAACACAAAACGTAATAGAAAATTCAAAAAAAATAAAAAAAATAAAAAAAATTATAAAATACTATTATGGCTTCATTTCAAGCCAAAATAAGGGGGGAAACGCTGAGAACTAGAGAAAATAAAAACTATCGCTCTGTTCCGTTCCAACCTGACGCGTAATAGAAAATTCCAAAAAAATAGGAAAAAACTTAAAAAAATACCATTGTGGCTTCATTTAAAGCCAAAAAAGGTTGGAAAAGGCCGAGAAAGACGGAAAACAAAAATTATCGTTCCGTTTCGTTCATACCCGTCGCGTAATAGAAAATTAAAAAAAAATAGAAAAAAAATTCTGAAAATTCAAAAATACCATTATCGCTTCATTTCCAGCCATAATAGGTTGGAATAGACCAAGAAACAGGGAAAATAAAAATTATCATTCCGTTTCGTTCTAACCCGACGCGTCATAGTAAATTCATAAAAAATTGCAAAAAAATTCAAAAAATTTAAAAAATACAGTTATGGCTTCTTTTGAAGCAAAAATTGGTTGGAAAAGGCCGAGAATGAGAGAAAATAAAAATTATCGTTTCGTATCGTTCCTACCCAACGCGTAATAGAAAATTCCAAACAAATAGCAAAAAAATTCAAAAAATCATAACAATACCGTTTTGGCTTCATTTTAAGCAAAAATAGGTTGAGAAATGCCCAGAAAGAGAAAGAAAATAAAGATTATTGTTCTGTTCCGTTCCAACACGAAACGTAATAGAAAATTAAAAAAAAATAACAAAAAAATTCAAAAAATTATAAAATACTATTATGGCTTCATTTCAAGCCAAAATAAGGGGGGAAACGCTGAGAACTAGAGAAAATAAAAACTATCGTTCTGTTCCGTTCCAACCTGAGGCGTAATAGAAAATTCCAAAAAAATAGGAAAAAACTTAAAAAAATACCATTGTGGCTTCATTTAAAGCCAAAAAAGGTTGGAAAAGGCCGAGAAAGACGGAAAACAAAAATTATCGTTCCGTTTCGTTCATACCCGTCGCGTAATAGAAAATTAAAAAAAAATAGAAAAAAAATTCTGAAAATTCAAAAATACCATTATCGCTTCATTTCCAGCCATAATAGGTTGGAATAGACCAAGAAACAGGGAAACTAAAAACTATCATTTCGTTTCGTTCTAACCCGACGCGTCATAGTAAATTCATAAAAAATTTAAAAAAATTTAAAAAAATTTAAAAAATACATTTATGGCTTCTTTTGAAGCAAAAATTGGTTGGAAAAGGCCGAGAATGAGAGAAAATAAAAATTATCGTTTCGTTTCGTTCCTACCCAACGCGTAATAGAAAATTCCAAACAAATAGCAAAAAAATTCAAAAAATCATAACAATACCATTTTGGCTTCATTTTAAGCAAAAATAGGTTGAGAAATGCCCAGAAAGAGAAAGAAAATAAAGATTATTGTTCTGTTCCGTTCCAACACGAAACGTAATAGAAAATTCAAAAAAAATAAAAAAAAATTCAAAAAATTATAAAATACTATTATGGCTTCATTTCAAGCCAAAATAAGGGGGGAAACGCTGAGAACTAGAGAAAATAAAAACTATCGTTCTGTTCCGTTCCAACCTGACGCGTAATAGAAAATTCCAAAAAAATAGGAAAAAACTTAAAAAAATACCATTGTGGCTTCATTTAAAGCCAAAAAAGGTTGGAAAAGGCCGAGAAAGACGGAAAACAAAAATTATCGTTCCGTTTCGTTCATACCCGTCGCGTAATAGAAAATTAAAAAAAAATAGAAAAAAAATTCTGAAAATTCAAAAATACCATTATCGCTTCATTTCCAGCCATAATAGGTTGGAATAGACCAAGAAACAGGGAAACTAAAAATTATCATTCCGTTTCGTTCTAACCCGACGCGTCATAGTAAATTCATAAAAAATTTAAAAAATTTAAAAAAATTTAAAAAATACATTTATGGCTTCTTTTGAAGCAAAAATTGGTTGGAAAAGGCCGAGGCTGAGAGAAAATAAAAATTATCGTTTCGTTTCGTTCATTCCCAACGCGTAATAGAAAATTCCAAACAAAGAGCAAAAAAATTCAAAAAATCATAAGAATACCATTTCGGCTTCATTTTAAGCCAAAATAGGTTGAGTAATGCCCAGAAAGGAAAAGAAAATAAAAATTATTGTTCTGTTCCGTTCCTACACGAAACGTAATAGAAAATTCCAAAAAAATAACAAAAAAATTCAAAAAATTATAACATACTATTATGGCTTCATTTCATGCCAAAATAAGGGGGGAAACGCTGAGAAGGAGAGAAAATAAAAACTATCTTTATGTTCCGTTCCAACCTGACACGTAAAAGAAAATTCCAAAAAAATAGGAAAAAATTTAAAAAAATACCACTGTGGCTTAATTTAAAGCCAAAAAAGGTTGGAAAAGGCCGAGATAGACGGAAAACAAAAATTATCGTTCCGTTTCGTTCCTACCCGTCGCGTAATAGAAAATTAAAAAAAATAGAAAAAAAATTCTGAAAATTCAAAAATACCATTATCGCTTCATTTCCAGCCATAATAGGTTGGAATAGAACAAGAAACAGGGAAAATAAAAATTATCATTCCGTGTCGTTCCTACCCAACGCGTAATAGAAAATTCCAAACAAATAGCAAAAAAATTCAAAAAATCATAAGAATACCATTTCGGCTTCATTTTAAGCAAAAATAGGTTGAGAAATGCCCAGAAAGGGAAAGAAAATAAAAATTATTGTTCTGTTCCGTTCCTACACGAAACGTAATAGAAAATTCAAAAAAAATAAAAAAAAATTCAAAAAATTATAAAATACAATTATGGCTTCATTTCAAGCCAAAATAAGGGGGGAAACGCTGAGAACTAGAGAAAATAAAAACTATCGTTCTGTTCCGTTCCAACCTGAGGCGTAATAGAAAATTCCAAAAAAATAGGAAAAAACTTAAAAAAATACCATTGTGGCTTCATTTAAAGCCAAAAAAGGTTGGAAAAGGCCGAGAAAGACGGAAAACAAAAATTATCGTTCCGTTTCGTTCATACCCGTCGAGTAATAGAAAATTAAAAAAAAATAGAAAAAAAATTCTGAAAATTCAAAAATACCATTATCGCTTCATTTCCAGCCATAATAGGTTGGAATAGACCAAGAAACAGGGAAACTAAAAACTATCATTTCGTTTCGTTCTAACCCGACGCGTCATAGTAAATTCATAAAAAATTTAAAAAAATTTAAAAAAATTTAAAAAATACATTTATGGCTTCTTTTGAAGCAAAAATTGGTTGGAAAAGGCCGAGAATGAGAGAAAATAAAAATTATCGTTTCGTTTCGTTCCTACCCAACGCGTAATAGAAAATTCCAAACAAATAGCAAAAAAATTCAAAAAATCATAACAGTACCATTTTGGCTTCATTTTAAGCAAAAATAGGTTGAGAAATGCCCAGAAAGAGAAAGAAAATAAAGATTATTGTTCTGTTCCGTTCCAACACGAAACGTAATAGAAAATTCAAAAAAAATAACAAAAAAATTCAAAAAATTATAAAATACTATTATGGCTTCATTTCAAGCCAAAATAAGGGGGGAAACGTTGAGAACTAGAGAAAATAAAAACTATCGTTCTGTTCCGTTCCAACCTGAGGCGTAATAGAAAATTCCAAAAAAATAGGAAAAAACTTAAAAAAATACCATTGTGGCTTCATTTAAAGCCAAAAAAGGTTGGAAAAGGCCGAGAAAGACGGAAAACAAAAATTATCGTTCCGTTTCGTTCATACCCGTCGCGTAATAGAAAATTAAAAAAAAATAGAAAAAAAATTCTGAAAATTCAAAAATACCATTATCGCTTCATTTCCAGCCATAATAGGTTGGAATAGACCAAGAAACAGGGAAACTAAAAACTATCATTTCGTTTCGTTCTACCCCGACGCGTCATAGTAAATTCATAAAAAATTTAAAAAAATTTAAAAAAATTTAAAAAATACATTTATGGCTTCTTTTGAAGCAAAAATTGGTTGGAAAAGGCCGAGAATGAGAGAAAATAAAAATTATCGTTTCGTTTCGTTCCTACCCAACGCGTAATAGAAAATTCCAAACAAATAGCAAAAAAATTCAAAAAATCATAACAATACCATTTTGGCTTCATTTTAAGCAAAAATAGGTTGAGAAATGCCCAGAAAGAGAAAGAAAATAAAGATTATTGTTCTGTTCCGTTCCAACACGAAACGTAATAGAAAATTCAAAAAAAATAAAAAAAAATTCAAAAAATTATAAAATACTATTATGGCTTCATTTCAAGCCAAAATAAGGGGGGAAACGCTGAGAACTAGAGAAAATAAAAACTATCGTTCTGTTCCGTTCCAACCTGACGCGTAATAGAAAATTCCAAAAAAATAGGAAAAAACTTAAAAAAATACCATTGTGGCTTCATTTAAAGCCAAAAAAGGTTGGAAAAGGCCGAGATAGACGGAAAACAAAAATTATCGTTCCGTTTCGTTCATACCCGTCGCGTAATAGAAAATTAAAAAAAAATAGAAAAAAAATTCTGAAAATTCAAAAATACCATTATCGCTTCATTTCCAGCCATAATAGGTTGGAATAGACCAAGAAACAGGGAAAATAAAAATTACCATTCCGTTTCGTTCTAACCCGACGCGTCATAGTAAATTCATAAAAAATTGCAAAAAAATTCAAAAAATTTAAAAAATACAGTTATGGCTTCTTTTGAAGCAAAAATTGGTTGGAAAAGGCCGAGAATGAGAGAAAATAAAAATTATCGTTTCGTTTCGTTCCTACCCAACGCGTAATAGAAAATTCCAAACAAATAGCAAAAAAATTCAAAAAATCATAACAATACCGTTTTGGCTTCATTTTAAGCAAAAATAGGTTGAGAAATGCCCAGAAAGAGAAAGAAAATAAAGATTATTGTTCTGTTCCGTTCCAACACGAAACGTAATAGAAAATTAAAAAAAAATAACAAAAAAATTCAAAAAATTATAAAATACTATTATGGCTTCATTTCAAGCCAAAATAAGGGGGGAAACGCTGAGAACTAGAGAAAATAAAAACTATCGTTCTGTTCCGTTCCAACCTGAGGCGTAATAGAAAATTCCAAAAAAATAGGAAAAAACTTAAAAAAATACCATTGTGGCTTCATTTAAAGCCAAAAAAGGTTGGAAAAGGCCGAGAAAGACGGAAAACAAAAATTATCGTTCCGTTTCGTTCATACCCGTCGCGTAATAGAAAATTAAAAAAAAATAGAAAAAAAATTCTGAAAATTCAAAAATACCATTATCGCTTCATTTCCAGCCATAATAGGTTGGAATAGACCAAGAAACAGGGAAACTAAAAACTATCATTTCGTTTCGTTCTAACCCGACGCGTCATAGTAAATTCATAAAAAATTTAAAAAAATTTAAAAAAATTTAAAAAATACATTTATGGCTTCTTTTGAAGCAAAAATTGGTTGGAAAAGGCCGAGAATGAGAGAAAATAAAAATTATCGTTTCGTTTCGTTCCTACCCAACGCGTAATAGAAAATTCCAAACAAATAGCAAAAAAATTCAAAAAATCATAACAGTACCATTTTGGCTTCATTTTAAGCAAAAATAGGTTGAGAAATGCCCAGAAAGAGAAAGAAAATAAAGATTATTGTTCTGTTCCGTTCCAACACGAAACGTAATAGAAAATTCAAAAAAAATAACAAAAAAATTCAAAAAATTATAAAATACTATTATGGCTTCATTTCAAGCCAAAATAAGGGGGGAAACGCTGAGAACTAGAGAAAATAAAAACTATCGTTCTGTTCCGTTCCAACCTGAGGCGTAATAGAAAATTCCAAAAAAATAGGAAAAAACTTAAAAAAATACCATTGTGGCTTCATTTAAAGCCAAAAAAGGTTGGAAAAGGCCGAGAAAGACGGAAAACAAAAATTATCGTTCCGTTTCTTTCATACCCGTCGCGTAATAGAAAATTAAAAAAAAATAGAAAAAAAATTCTGAAAATTCAAAAATACCATTATCGCTTCATTTCCAGCCATAATAGGTTGGAATAGACCAAGAAACAGGGAAACTAAAAACTATCATTTCGTTTCGTTCTACCCCGACGCGTCATAGTAAATTCATAAAAAATTTAAAAAAATTTAAAAAAATTTAAAAAATACATTTATGGCTTCTTTTGAAGCAAAAATTGGTTGGAAAAGGCCGAGAATGAGAGAAAATAAAAATTATCGTTTCGTTTCGTTCCTACCCAACGCGTAATAGAAAATTCCAAACAAATAGCAAAAAAATTCAAAAAATCATAACAATACCATTTTGGCTTCATTTTAAGCAAAAATAGGTTGAGAAATGCCCAGAAAGAGAAAGAAAATAAAGATTATTGTTCTGTTCCGTTCCAACACGAAACGTAATAGAAAATTCAAAAAAAATAAAAAAAAATTCAAAAAATTATAAAATACTATTATGGCTTCATTTCAAGCCAAAATAAGGGGGGAAACGCTGAGAACTAGAGAAAATAAAAACTATCGTTCTGTTCCGTTCCAACCTGACGCGTAATAGAAAATTCCAAAAAAATAGGAAAAAACTTAAAAAAATACCATTGTGGCTTCATTTAAAGCCAAAAAAGGTTGGAAAAGGCCGAGAAAGACGGAAAACAAAAATTATCGTTCCGTTTCGTTCATACCCGTCGCGTAATAGAAAATTAAAAAAAAATAGAAAAAAAATTCTGAAAATTCAAAAATACCATTATCGCTTCATTTCCAGCCATAATAGGTTGGAATAGACCAAGAAACAGGGAAACTAAAAATTATCATTCCGTTTCGTTCTAACCCGACGCGTCATAGTAAATTCATAAAAAATTTAAAAAAATTTAAAAAAATTTAAAAAATACATTTATGGCTTCTTTTGAAGCAAAAATTGGTTGGAAAAGGCCGAGGCTGAGAGAAAATAAAAATTATCGTTTCGTTTCGTTCATTCCCAACGCGTAATAGAAAATTCCAAACAAAGAGCAAAAAAATTCAAAAAATCATAAGAATACCATTTCGGCTTCATTTTAAGCCAAAATAGGTTGAGTAATGCCCAGAAAGGGAAAGAAAATAAAAATTATTGTTCTGTTCCGTTCCTACACGAAACGTAATAGAAAATTCCAAAAAAATAACAAAAAAATTCAAAAAATTATAACATACTATTATGGCTTCATTTCATGCCAAAATAAGGGGGGAAACGCTGAGAAGGAGAGAAAATAAAAACTATCTTTATGTTCTGTTCCAACCTGACACGTAAAAGAAAATTCCAAAAAAATAGGAAAAAATTTAAAAAATACCACTGTGGCTTAATTTAAAGCCAAAAAAGGTTGGAAAAGGCCGAGATAGACGGAAAACAAAAATTATCGTTCCGTTTCGTTCCTACCCGTCGCGTAATAGAAAATTAAAAAAAAATAGAAAAAAAATTCTGAAAATTCAAAAATACCATTATCGCTTCATTTCCAGCCATAATAGGTTTGAATAGAACAAGAAACAGGGAAAATAAAAATTATCATTCCGTGTCGTTCCTACCCAACGCGTAATAGAAAATTCCAAACAAATAGCAAAAAAATTCAAAAAATCATAAGAATACCATTTCGGCTTCATTTTAAGCAAAAATAGGTTGAGAAATGCCCAGAAAGGGAAAGAAAATAAAAATTATTGTTCTGTTCCGTTCCTACACGAAACGTAATAGAAAATTCAAAAAAAATAAAAAAAAATTCAAAAAATTATAAAATACAATTATGGCTTCATTTCAAGCCAAAATAAGGGGGGAAACGCTGAGAACTAGAGAAAATAAAAACTATCGTTCTGTTCCGTTCCAACCTGAGGCGTAATAGAAAATTCCAAAAAAATAGGAAAAAACTTAAAAAAATACCATTGTGGCTTCATTTAAAGCCAAAAAAGGTTGGAAAAGGCCGAGAAAGACGGAAAACAAAAATTATCGTTCCGTTTCGTTCATACCCGTCGCGTAATAGAAAATTAAAAAAAAATAGAAAAAAAATTCTGAAAATTCAAAAATACCATTATCGCTTCATTTCCAGCCATAATAGGTTGGAATAGACCAAGAAACAGGGAAACTAAAAACTATCATTTCGTTTCGTTCTAACCCGACGCGTCATAGTAAATTCATAAAAAATTTAAAAAAATTTAAAAAAATTTAAAAAATACATTTATGGCTTCTTTTGAAGCAAAAATTGGTTGGAAAAGGCCGAGAATGAGAGAAAATAAAAATTATCGTTTCGTTTCGTTCCTACCCAACGCGTAATAGAAAATTCCAAACAAATAGCAAAAAAATTCAAAAAATCATAACAATACCATTTTGGCTTCATTTTAAGCAAAAATAGGTTGAGAAATGCCCAGCAAGAGAAAGAAAATAAAGATTATTGTTCTGTTCCGTTCCAACACGAAACGTAATAGAAAATTCAAAAAAAATAAAAAAAAATTCAAAAAATTATAAAATACTATTATGGCTTCATTTCAAGCCAAAATAAGGGGGGAAACGCTGAGAACTAGAGAAAATAAAAACTATCGTTCTGTTCCGTTCCAACCTGACGCGTAATAGAAAATTCCAAAAAAATAGGAAAAAACTTAAAAAAATACCATTGTGGCTTCATTTAAAGCCAAAAAAGGTTGGAAAAGGCCGAGATAGACGGAAAACAAAAATTATCGTTCCGTTTCGTTCATACCCGTCGCGTAATAGAAAATTAAAAAAAAATAGAAAAAAAATTCTGAAAATTCAAAAATACCATTATCGCTTCATTTCCAGCCATAATAGGTTGGAATAGACCAAGAAACAGGGAAAATAAAAATTACCATTCCGTTTCGTTCTAACCCGACGCGTCATAGTAAATTCATAAAAAATTGCAAAAAAATTCAAAAAATTTAAAAAATACAGTTATGGCTTCTTTTGAAGCAAAAATTGGTTGGAAAAGGCCGAGAATGAGAGAAAATAAAAATTATCGTTTCGTTTCGTTCCTACCCAACGCGTAATAGAAAATTCCAAACAAATAGCAAAAAAATTCAAAAAATCATAACAATACCGTTTTGGCTTCATTTTAAGCAAAAATAGGTTGAGAAATGCCCAGAAAGAGAAAGAAAATAAAGATTATTGTTCTGTTCCGTTCCAACACGAAACGTAATAGAAAATTAAAAAAAAATAACAAAAAAATTCAAAAAATTATAAAATACTATTATGGCTTCATTTCAAGCCAAAATAAGGGGGGAAACGCTGAGAACTAGAGAAAATAAAAACTATCGTTCTGTTCCGTTCCAACCTGAGGCGTAATAGAAAATTCCAAAAAAATAGGAAAAAACTTAAAAAAATACCATTGTGGCTTCATTTAAAGCCAAAAAAGGTTGGAAAAGGCCGAGAAAGACGGAAAACAAAAATTATCGTTCCGTTTCGTTCATACCCGTCGCGTAATAGAAAATTAAAAAAAAATAGAAAAAAAATTCTGAAAATTCAAAAATACCATTATCGCTTCATTTCCAGCCATAATAGGTTGGAATAGACCAAGAAACAGGGAAACTAAAAACTATCATTTCGTTTCGTTCTAACCCGACGCGTCATAGTAAATTCATAAAAAATTTAAAAAAATTTAAAAAAATTTAAAAAATACATTTATGGCTTCTTTTGAAGCAAAAATTGGTTGGAAAAGGCCGAGAATGAGAGAAAATAAAAATTATCGTTTCGTTTCGTTCCTACCCAACGCGTAATAGAAAATTCCAAACAAA
This sequence comes from Quercus agrifolia, assembly GCA_029955455.1. Taxonomy (NCBI): domain Eukaryota; kingdom Viridiplantae; phylum Streptophyta; class Magnoliopsida; order Fagales; family Fagaceae; genus Quercus; species Quercus agrifolia. The sequence goes on from JARQAD010000010.1 coordinate 22,393,885, forward strand.
TAGCAAAAAAATTCAAAAAATCATAACAGTACCATTTTGGCTTCATTTTAAGCAAAAATAGGTTGAGAAATGCCCAGAAAGAGAAAGAAAATAAAGATTATTGTTCTGTTCCGTTCCAACACGAAACGTAATAGAAAATTCAAAAAAAATAACAAAAAAATTCAAAAAATTATAAAATACTATTATGGCTTCATTTCAAGCCAAAATAAGGGGGGAAACGTTGAGAACTAGAGAAAATAAAAACTATCGTTCTGTTCCGTTCCAACCTGAGGCGTAATAGAAAATTCCAAAAAAATAGGAAAAAACTTAAAAAAATACCATTGTGGCTTCATTTAAAGCCAAAAAAGGTTGGAAAAGGCCGAGAAAGACGGAAAACAAAAATTATCGTTCCGTTTCGTTCATACCCGTCGCGTAATAGAAAATTAAAAAAAAATAGAAAAAAAATTCTGAAAATTCAAAAATACCATTATCGCTTCATTTCCAGCCATAATAGGTTGGAATAGACCAAGAAACAGGGAAACTAAAAACTATCATTTCGTTTCGTTCTACCCCGACGCGTCATAGTAAATTCATAAAAAATTTAAAAAAATTTAAAAAAATTTAAAAAATACATTTATGGCTTCTTTTGAAGCAAAAATTGGTTGGAAAAGGCCGAGAATGAGAGAAAATAAAAATTATCGTTTCGTTTCGTTCCTACCCAACGCGTAATAGAAAATTCCAAACAAATAGCAAAAAAATTCAAAAAATCATAACAATACCATTTTGGCTTCATTTTAAGCAAAAATAGGTTGAGAAATGCCCAGAAAGAGAAAGAAAATAAAGATTATTGTTCTGTTCCGTTCCAACACGAAACGTAATAGAAAATTCAAAAAAAATAAAAAAAAATTCAAAAAATTATAAAATACTATTATGGCTTCATTTCAAGCCAAAATAAGGGGGGAAACGCTGAGAACTAGAGAAAATAAAAACTATCGTTCTGTTCCGTTCCAACCTGACGCGTAATAGAAAATTCCAAAAAAATAGGAAAAAACTTAAAAAAATACCATTGTGGCTTCATTTAAAGCCAAAAAAGGTTGGAAAAGGCCGAGAAAGACGGAAAACAAAAATTATCGTTCCGTTTCGTTCATACCCGTCGCGTAATAGAAAATTAAAAAAAAATAGAAAAAAAATTCTGAAAATTCAAAAATACCATTATCGCTTCATTTCCAGCCATAATAGGTTGGAATAGACCAAGAAACAGGGAAACTAAAAATTATCATTCCGTTTCGTTCTAACCCGACGCGTCATAGTAAATTCATAAAAAATTTAAAAAAATTTAAAAAAATTTAAAAAATACATTTATGGCTTCTTTTGAAGCAAAAATTGGTTGGAAAAGGCCGAGGCTGAGAGAAAATAAAAATTATCGTTTCGTTTCGTTCATTCCCAACGCGTAATAGAAAATTCCAAACAAAGAGCAAAAAAATTCAAAAAATCATAAGAATACCATTTCGGCTTCATTTTAAGCCAAAATAGGTTGAGTAATGCCCAGAAAGGGAAAGAAAATAAAAATTATTGTTCTGTTCCGTTCCTACACGAAACGTAATAGAAAATTCCAAAAAAATAACAAAAAAATTCAAAAAATTATAACATACTATTATGGCTTCATTTCATGCCAAAATAAGGGGGGAAACGCTGAGAAGGAGAGAAAATAAAAACTATCTTTATGTTCTGTTCCAACCTGACACGTAAAAGAAAATTCCAAAAAAATAGGAAAAAATTTAAAAAAATACCACTGTGGCTTAATTTAAAGCCAAAAAAGGTTGGAAAAGGCCGAGATAGACGGAAAACAAAAATTATCGTTCCGTTTCGTTCCTACCCGTCGCGTAATAGAAAATTAAAAAAAAATAGAAAAAAAATTCTGAAAATTCAAAAATACCATTATCGCTTCATTTCCAGCCATAATAGGTTGGAATAGAACAAGAAACAGGGAAAATAAAAATTATCATTCCGTGTCGTTCCTACCCAACGCGTAATAGAAAATTCCAAACAAATAGCAAAAAAATTCAAAAAATCATAAGAATACCATTTCGGCTTCATTTTAAGCAAAAATAGGTTGAGAAATGCCCAGAAAGGGAAAGAAAATAAAAATTATTGTTCTGTTCCGTTCCTACACGAAACGTAATAGAAAATTCCAAAAAAATAACAAAAAAATTCAAAAAATTATAAAATACTATTATGGCTTCATTTCAAGCCAAAAATAAGGGGGGAAACGCTGAGAAAGAGAGAGAATAAAAACTACCGTTCTGTTCCTTTCCAACGTGACACGTAATAGAAAATTCCAAAAAAATAGGAAAAAACCTAAAAAAATACCATTGTGGCTTCATTTAAAGCCAAAAAAGGTTGGAAAAGGCCGAGAAAGACGGAAAACAAAAATTATCGTTCCGTTTCGTTCCTACCCGTCGCGTAATAGAAAATTAAAAAAAAATAGCAAAAAAATTCTGAAAATTCAAAAATACCATTATCGCTTCATTTCCAGCCATAATAGGTTGGAATAGACCAAGAAACAGGGAAAATAAAAATTATCATTCCGTTTCGTTCTAACCCGACGCGTCATAGTAAATTCATAAAAAATTGCAAAAAAATTCAAAAAATTTAAAAAATACAGTTCTGGCTTCTTTTGAAGCAAAAATTGGTTGGAAAAGGCCGAGAATGAGAGAAAATAAAAATTATTGTTTCGTTTCGTTCCCACCCAACGCGTAATAGAAAATTCCAAACAAATAGCAAAAAAATTCAAAAAATCATAACAATACCATTTTGGCTTCATTTTAAGCAAAAATAGGTTGAGAAATGCCCAGAAAGATAGAAAATAAAAACTATCGTTCTGTTCCGTTCCAACCTGACGCGTAATAGAAAATTCCAAAAAAATAGGAAAAAACTTAAAAAAATACCATTGTGGCTTCATTTAAAGCCAAAAAAGGTTGGAAAAGGCCGAGAAAGACGGAAAACAAAAATTATCGTTCCGTTTCGTTCATACCCGTCGCGTAATAGAAAATTAAAAAAAAATAGAAAAAAAATTCTGAAAATTCAAAAATACCATTATCGCTTCATTTCCAGCCATAATAGGTTGGAATAGACCAAGAAACAGGGAAACTAAAAACTATCATTTCGTTTCGTTCTACCCCGACGCGTCATAGTAAATTCATAAAAAATTTAAAAAAATTTAAAAAAATTTAAAAAATACATTTATGGCTTCTTTTGAAGCAAAAATTGGTTGGAAAAGGCCGAGAATGAGAGAAAATAAAAATTATCGTTTCGTTTCGTTCCTACCCAACGCGTAATAGAAAATTCCAAACAAATAGCAAAAAAATTCAAAAAATCATAACAATACCATTTTGGCTTCATTTTAAGCAAAAATAGGTTGAGAAATGCCCAGAAAGAGAAAGAAAATAAAGATTATTGTTCTGTTCCGTTCCAACACGAAACGTAATAGAAAATTCAAAAAAAATAAAAAAAAATTCAAAAAATTATAAAATACTATTATGGCTTCATTTCAAGCCAAAATAAGGGGGGAAACGCTGAGAACTAGAGAAAATAAAAACTATCGTTCTGTTCCGTTCCAACCTGACGCGTAATAGAAAATTCCAAAAAAATAGGAAAAAACTTAAAAAAATACCATTGTGGCTTCATTTAAAGCCAAAAAAGGTTGGAAAAGGCCGAGAAAGACGGAAAACAAAAATTATCGTTCCGTTTCGTTCATACCCGTCGCGTAATAGAAAATTAAAAAAAAATAGAAAAAAAATTCTGAAAATTCAAAAATACCATTATCGCTTCATTTCCAGCCATAATAGGTTGGAATAGACCAAGAAACAGGGAAACTAAAAATTATCATTCCGTTTCGTTCTAACCCGACGCGTCATAGTAAATTCATAAAAAATTTAAAAAAATTTAAAAAAATTTAAAAAATACATTTATGGCTTCTTTTGAAGCAAAAATTGGTTGGAAAAGGCCGAGGCTGAGAGAAAATAAAAATTATCGTTTCGTTTCGTTCATTCCCAACGCGTAATAGAAAATTCCAAACAAAGAGCAAAAAAATTCAAAAAATCATAAGAATACCATTTCGGCTTCATTTTAAGCCAAAATAGGTTGAGTAATGCCCAGAAAGGGAAAGAAAATAAAAATTATTGTTCTGTTCCGTTCCTACACGAAACGTAATAGAAAATTCCAAAAAAATAACAAAAAAATTCAAAAAATTATAACATACTATTATGGCTTCATTTCATGCCAAAATAAGGGGGGAAACGCTGAGAAGGAGAGAAAATAAAAACTATCTTTATGTTCTGTTCCAACCTGACACGTAAAAGAAAATTCCAAAAAAATAGGAAAAAATTTAAAAAAATACCACTGTGGCTTAATTTAAAGCCAAAAAAGGTTGGAAAAGGCCGAGATAGACGGAAAACAAAAATTATCGTTCCGTTTCGTTCCTACCCGTCGCGTAATAGAAAATTAAAAAAAAATAGAAAAAAAATTCTGAAAATTCAAAAATACCATTATCGCTTCATTTCCAGCCATAATAGGTTGGAATAGAACAAGAAACAGGGAAAATAAAAATTATCATTCCGTGTCGTTCCTACCCAACGCGTAATAGAAAATTCTAAACAAATAGCAAAAAAATTCAAAAAACCATAAGAATACCATTTCGGCTTCATTTTAAGCAAAAATAGGTTGAGAAATGCCCAGAAAGGGAAAGAAAATAAAAATTATTGTTCTGTTCCGTTCCTACACGAAACGTAATAGAAAATTCCAAAAAAATAACAAAAAAATTCAAAAAATTATAAAATACTATTATGGCTTCATTTCAAGCCAAAAATAAGGGGGGAAACGCTGAGAAAGAGAGAGAATAAAAACTACCGTTCTGTTCCTTTCCAACGTGACACGTAATAGAAAATTCCAAAAAAATAGGAAAAAACCTAAAAAAATACCATTGTGGCTTCATTTAAAGCCAAAAAAGGTTGGAAAAGGCCGAGAAAGACGGAAAACAAAAATTATCGTTCCGTTTCGTTCCTACCCGTCGCGTAATAGAAAATTAAAAAAAAATAGCAAAAAAATTCTGAAAATTCAAAAATACCATTATCGCTTCATTTCCAGCCATAATAGGTTGGAATAGACCAAGAAACAGGGAAAATAAAAATTATCATTCCGTTTCGTTCTAACCCGACGCGTCATAGTAAATTCATAAAAAATTGCAAAAAAATTCAAAAAATTTAAAAAATACAGTTCTGGCTTCTTTTGAAGCAAAAATTGGTTGGAAAAGGCCGAGAATGAGAGAAAATAAAAATTATTGTTTCGTTTCGTTCCCACCCAACGCGTAATAGAAAATTCCAAACAAATAGCAAAAAAATTCAAAAAATCATAACAATACCATTTTGGCTTCATTTTAAGCAAAAATAGGTTGAGAAATGCCCAGAAAGATAGAAAATAAAAACTATCGTTCTGTTCCGTTCCAACCTGACGCGTAATAGAAAATTCCAAAAAAATAGGAAAAAACTTAAAAAAATACCATTGTGGCTTCATTTAAAGCCAAAAAAGGTTGGAAAAGGCCGAGAAAGACGGAAAACAAAAATTATCGTTCCGTTTCGTTCATACCCGTCGCGTAATAGAAAATTAAAAAAAAATAGAAAAAAAATTCTGAAAATTCAAAAATACCATTATCGCTTCATTTCCAGCCATAATAGGTTGGAATAGACCAAGAAACAGGGAAACTAAAAACTATCATTTCGTTTCGTTCTAACCCGACGCGTCATAGTAAATTCATAAAAAATTTAAAAAAATTTAAAAAAATTTAAAAAATACATTTATGGCTTCTTTTGAAGCAAAAATTGGTTGGAAAAGGCCGAGAATGAGAGAAAATAAAAATTATCGTTTCGTTTCGTTCCTACCCAACGCGTAATAGAAAATTCCAAACAAATAGCAAAAAAATTCAAAAAATCATAACAGTACCATTTTGGCTTCATTTTAAGCAAAAATAGGTTGAGAAATGCCCAGAAAGAGAAAGAAAATAAAGATTATTGTTCTGTTCCGTTCCAACACGAAACGTAATAGAAAATTCAAAAAAAATAACAAAAAAATTCAAAAAATTATAAAATACTATTATGGCTTCATTTCAAGCCAAAATAAGGGGGGAAACGCTGAGAACTAGAGAAAATAAAAACTATCGTTCTGTTCCGTTTCAACCTGAGGCGTAATAGAAAATTCCAAAAAAATAGGAAAAAACTTAAAAAAATACCATTGTGGCTTCATTTAAAGCCAAAAAAGGTTGGAAAAGGCCGAGAAAGACGGAAAACAAAAATTATCGTTCCGTTTCGTTCATACCCGTCGCGTAATAGAAAATTAAAAAAAAATAGAAAAAAAATTCTGAAAATTCAAAAATACCATTATCGCTTCATTTCCAGCCATAATAGGTTGGAATAGACCAAGAAACAGGGAAACTAAAAACTATCATTTCGTTTCGTTCTAACCCGACGCGTCATAGTAAATTCATAAAAAATTTAAAAAAATTTAAAAAAATTTAAAAAATACATTTATGGCTTCTTTTGAAGCAAAAATTGGTTGGAAAAGGCCGAGAATGAGAGAAAATAAAAATTATCGTTTCGTTTCGTTCCTACCCAACGCGTAATAGAAAATTCCAAACAAATAGCAAAAAAATTCAAAAAATCATAACAATACCATTTTGGCTTCATTTTAAGCAAAAATAGGTTGAGAAATGCCCAGAAAGAGAAAGAAAATAAAGATTATTGTTCTGTTCCGTTCCAACACGAAACGTAATAGAAAATTCAAAAAAAATAAAAAAAAATTCAAAAAATTATAAAATACTATTATGGCTTCATTTCAAGCCAAAATAAGGGGGGAAACGCTGAGAACTAGAGAAAATAAAAACTATCGTTCTGTTCCGTTCCAACCTGACGCGTAATAGAAAATTCCAAAAAAATAGGAAAAAACTTAAAAAAATACCATTGTGGCTTCATTTAAAGCCAAAAAAGGTTGGAAAAGGCCGAGAAAGACGGAAAACAAAAATTATCGTTCCGTTTCGTTCATACCCGTCGCGTAATAGAAAATTAAAAAAAAATAGAAAAAAAATTCTGAAAATTCAAAAATACCATTATCGCTTCATTTCCAGCCATAATAGGTTGGAATAGACCAAGAAACAGGGAAACTAAAAACTATCATTTCGTTTCGTTCTAACCCGACGCGTCATAGTAAATTCATAAAAAATTTAAAAAAATTTAAAAAAATTTAAAAAATACATTTATGGCTTCTTTTGAAGCAAAAATTGGTTGGAAAAGGCCGAGAATGAGAGAAAATAAAAATTATCGTTTCGTTTCGTTCCTACCCAACGCGTAATAGAAAATTCCAAACAAATAGCAAAAAAATTCAAAAAATCATAACAGTACCATTTTGGCTTCATTTTAAGCAAAAATAGGTTGAGAAATGCCCAGAAAGAGAAAGAAAATAAAGATTATTGTTCTGTTCCGTTCCAACACGAAACGTAATAGAAAATTCAAAAAAAATAACAAAAAAATTCAAAAAATTATAAAATACTATTATGGCTTCATTTCAAGCCAAAATAAGGGGGGAAACGCTGAGAACTAGAGAAAATAAAAACTATCGTTCTGTTCCGTTCCAACCTGAGGCGTACTAGAAAATTCCAAAAAAATAGGAAAAAACTTAAAAAAATACCATTGTGGCTTCATTTAAAGCCAAAAAAGGTTGGAAAAGGCCGAGAAAGACGGAAAACAAAAATTATCGTTCCGTTTCGTTCATACCCGTCGCGTAATAGAAAATTAAAAAAAATAGAAAAAAAATTCTGAAAATTCAAAAATACCATTATCGCTTCATTTCCAGCCATAATAGGTTGGAATAGACCAAGAAACAGGGAAACTAAAAACTATCATTTCGTTTCGTTCTACCCCGACGCGTCATAGTAAATTCATAAAAAATTTAAAAAAATTTAAAAAAATTTAAAAAATACATTTATGGCTTCTTTTGAAGCAAAAATTGGTTGGAAAAGGCCGAGAATGAGAGAAAATAAAAATTATCGTTTCGTTTCGTTCCTACCCAACGCGTAATAGAAAATTCCAAACAAATAGCAAAAAAATTCAAAAAATCATAACAATACCATTTTGGCTTCATTTTAAGCAAAAATAGGTTGAGAAATGCCCAGAAAGAGAAAGAAAATAAAGATTATTGTTCTGTTCCGTTCCAACACGAAACGTAATAGAAAATTCAAAAAAAATAAAAAAAAATTCAAAAAATTATAAAATACTATTATGGCTTCATTTCAAGCCAAAATAAGGGGGGAAACGCTGAGAACTAGAGAAAATAAAAACTATCGTTCTGTTCCGTTCCAACCTGACGCGTAATAGAAAATTCCAAAAAAATAGGAAAAAACTTAAAAAAATACCATTGTGGCTTCATTTAAAGCCAAAAAAGGTTGGAAAAGGCCGAGAAAGACGGAAAACAAAAATTATCGTTCCGTTTCGTTCATACCCGTCGCGTAATAGAAAATTAAAAAAAAATAGAAAAAAAATTCTGAAAATTCAAAAATACCATTATCGCTTCATTTCCAGCCATAATAGGTTGGAATAGACCAAGAAACAGGGAAACTAAAAATTATCATTCCGTTTCGTTCTAACCCGACGCGTCATAGTAAATTCATAAAAAATTTAAAAAAATTTAAAAAAATTTAAAAAATACATTTATGGCTTCTTTTGAAGCAAAAATTGGTTGGAAAAGGCCGAGGCTGAGAGAAAATAAAAATTATCGTTTCGTTTCGTTCATTCCCAACGCGTAATAGAAAATTCCAAACAAAGAGCAAAAAAATTCAAAAAATCATAAGAATACCATTTCGGCTTCATTTTAAGCCAAAATAGGTTGAGTAATGCCCAGAAAGGGAAAGAAAATAAAAATTATTGTTCTGTTCCGTTCCTCCACGAAACGTAATAGAAAATTCCAAAAAAATAACAAAAAAATTCAAAAAATTATAACATACTATTATGGCTTCATTTCATGCCAAAATAAGGGGGGAAACGCTGAGAAGGAGAGAAAATAAAAACTATCTTTATGTTCCGTTCCAACCTGACACGTAAAAGAAAATTCCAAAAAAATAGGAAAAAATTTAAAAAAATACCACTGTGGCTTAATTTAAAGCCAAAAAAGGTTGGAAAAGGCCGAGATAGACGGAAAACAAAAATTATCGTTCCGTTTCGTTCCTACCCGTCGCGTAATAGAAAATTAAAAAAAAATAGAAAAAAAATTCTGAAAATTCAAAAATACCATTATCGCTTCATTTCCAGCCATAATAGGTTGGAATAGAACAAGAAACAGGGAAAATAAAAATTATCATTCCGTGTCGTTCCTACCCAAAGCGTAATAGAAAATTCCAAACAAATAGCAAAAAAATTCAAAAAATCATAAGAATACCATTTCGGCTTCATTTTAAGCAAAAATAGGTTGAGAAATGCCCAGAAAGGGAAAGAAAATAAAAATTATTGTTCTGTTCCGTTCCTACACGAAACGTAACAGAAAATTCCAAAAAAATAACAAAAAAATTCAAAAAATTATAAAATACTATTATGGCTTCATTTCAAGCCAAAAATAAGGGGGGAAACGCTGAGAAAGAGAGAGAATAAAAACTACCGTTCTGTTCCTTTCCAACGTGACACGTAATAGAAAATTCCAAAAAAATAGGAAAAAACCTAAAAAAATACCATTGTGGCTTCATTTAAAGCCAAAAAAGGTTGGAAAAGGCCGAGAAAGACGGAAAACAAAAATTATCGTTCCGTTTCGTTCCTACCCGTCGCGTAATAGAAAATTAAAAAAAAATAGCAAAAAAATTCTGAAAATTCAAAAATACCATTATCGCTTCATTTCCAGCCATAATAGGTTGGAATAGACCAAGAAACAGGGAAAATAAAAATTATCATTCCGTTTCGTTCTAACCCGACGCGTCATAGTAAATTCATAAAAAATTGCAAAAAAATTCTGAAAATTCAAAAATACCATTATCGCTTCATTTCCAGCCATAATAGGTTGGAATAGAACAAGAAACAGGGAAAATAAAAATTATCATTCCGTGTCGTTCCTACCCAAAGCGTAATAGAAAATTCCAAACAAATAGCAAAAAAATTCAAAAAATCATAAGAATACCATTTCGGCTTCATTTTAAGCAAAAATAGGTTGAGAAATGCCCAGAAAGGGAAAGAAAATAAAAATTATTGTTCTGTTCCGTTCCTACACGAAACGTAATAGAAAATTCCAAAAAAATAACAAAAAAATTCAAAAAATTATAAAATACTATTATGGCTTCATTTCAAGCCAAAAATAAGGGGGGAAACGCTGAGAAAGAGAGAGAATAAAAACTACCGTTCTGTTCCTTTCCAACGTGACACGTAATAGAAAATTCCAAAAAAATAGGAAAAAACCTAAAAAAATACCATTGTGGCTTCATTTAAAGCCAAAAAAGGTTGGAAAAGGCCGAGAAAGACGGAAAACAAAAATTATCGTTCCGTTTCGTTCCTACCCGTCGCGTAATAGAAAATTAAAAAAAAATAGCAAAAAAATTCTGAAAATTCAAAAATACCATTATCGCTTCATTTCCAGCCATAATAGGTTGGAATAGACCAAGAAACAGGGAAAATAAAAATTATCATTCCGTTTCGTTCTAACCCGACGCGTCATAGTAAATTCATAAAAAATTGCAAAAAAATTCAAAAAATTTAAAAAATACAGTTCTGGCTTCTTTTGAAGCAAAAATTGGTTGGAAAAGGCCGAGAATGAGAGAAAATAAAAATTATCGTTTCGTTTCGTTCCCACCCAACGCGTAATAGAAAATTCCAAACAAATAGCAAAAAAATTCAAAAAATCATAACAATACCATTTTGGCTTCATTTTAAGCAAAAATAGGTTGAGAAATGCCCAGAAAGATAGAAAATAAAAACTATCGTTCTGTTCCGTTCCAACCTGACGCGTAATAGAAAATTCCGAAAAAATAGGAAAAAACTTAAAAAAATACCATTGTGGCTTCATTTAAAGCCAAAAAAGGTTGGAAAAGGCCGAGAAAGACGGAAAACAAAAATTATCGTTCCGTTTCGTTCATACCCGTCGCGTAATAGAAAATTCCAAAAAAATAGGAAAAAACTTAAAAAAATACCATTGTGGCTTCATTTAAAGCCAAAAAAGGTTGGAAAAGGCCGAGAAAGACGGAAAACAAAAATTATCGTTCCGTTTCGTTCATACCCGTCGCGTAATAGAAAATTAAAAAAAAATAGAAAAAAAATTCTGAAAATTCAAAAATACCATTATCGCTTCATTTCCAGCCATAATAGGTTGGAATAGACCAAGAAACAGGGAAACTAAAAACTATCATTTCGTTTCGTTCTAACCCGACGCGTCATAGTAAATTCATAAAAAATTGCAAAAAATTTAAAAAAATTTAAAAAATACATTTATGGCTTCTTTTGAAGCAAAAATTGGTTGGAAAAGGCCGAGAATGAGAGAAAATAAAAATTATCGTTTCGTTTCGTTCCTACCCAACGCGTAATAGAAAATTCCAAACAAATAGCAAAAAAATTCAAAAAATCATAACAGTACCATTTTGGCTTCATTTTAAGCAAAAATAGGTTGAGAAATGCCCAGAAAGAGAAAGAAAATAAAGATTATTGTTCTGTTCCGTTCCAACACGAAACGTAATAGAAAATTCAAAAAAAATAACAAAAAAATTCAAAAAATTATAAAATACTATTATGGCTTCATTTCAAGCCAAAATAAGGGGGGAAACGCTGAGAACTAGAGAAAATAAAAACTATCGTTCTGTTCCGTTCCAACCTGAGGCGTAATAGAAAATTCCAAAAAAATAGGAAAAAACCTAAAAAAATACCATTGTGGCTTCATTTAAAGCCAAAAAAGGTTGGAAAAGGCCGAGAAAGACGGAAAACAAAAATTATCGTTCCGTTTCGTTCATACCCGTCGCGTAATAGAAAATTAAAAAAAAATAGAAAAAAAATTCTGAAAATTCAAAAATACCATTATCGCTTCATTTCCAGCCATAATAGGTTGGAATAGACCAAGAAACAGGGAAACTAAAAACTATCATTTCGTTTCGTTCTAACCCGACGCGTCATAGTAAATTCATAAAAAATTTAAAAAAATTTAAAAAAATTTAAAAAATACATTTATGGCTTCTTTTGAAGCAAAAATTGGTTGGAAAAGGCCGAGAATGAGAGAAAATAAAAATTATCGTTTCGTTTCGTTCCTACCCAACGCGTAATAGAAAATTCCAAACAAATAGCAAAAAAATTCAAAAAATCATAACAATACCATTTTGGCTTCATTTTAAGCAAAAATAGGTTGAGAAATGCCCAGAAAGAGAAAGAAAATAAAGATTATTGTTCTGTTCCGTTCCAACACGAAACGAAATAGAAAATTCAAAAAAAATAAAAAAAAATTCAAAAAATTATAAAATACTATTATGGCTTCATTTCAAGCCAAAATAAGGGGGGAAACGCTGAGAACTAGAGAAAATAAAAACTATCGTTCTGTTCCGTTCCAACCTGACGCGTAATAGAAAATTCCAAAAAAATAGGAAAAAACTTAAAAAAATACCATTGTGGCTTCATTTAAAGCCAAAAAAGGTTGGAAAAGGCCGAGAAAGACGGAAAACAAAAATTATCGTTCCGTTTCGTTCATACCCGTCGCGTAATAGAAAATTAAAAAAAAATAGAAAAAAAATTCTGAAAATTCAAAAATACCATTATCGCTTCATTTCCAGCCATAATAGGTTGGAATAGACCAAGAAACAGGGAAACTAAAAATTATCATTCCGTTTCGTTCTAACCCGACGCGTCATAGTAAATTCATAAAAAATTTAAAAAAATTTAAAAAAATTTAAAAAATACATTTATGGCTTCTTTTGAAGCAAAAATTGGTTGGAAAAGGCCGAGGCTGAGAGAAAATAAAAATTATCGTTTCGTTTCGTTCATTCCCAACGCGTAATAGAAAATTCCAAACAAAGAGCAAAAAAATTCAAAAAATCATAAGAATACCATTTCGGCTTCATTTTAAGCCAAAATAGGTTGAGTAATGCCCAGAAAGGGAAAGAAAATAAAAATTATTGTTCTGTTCCGTTCCTACACGAAACGTAATAGAAAATTTCAAAAAAATAACAAAAAAATTCAAAAAATTATAACATACTATTATGGCTTCATTTCATGCCAAAATAAGGGGGGAAACGCTGAGAAGGAGAGAAAATAAAAACTATCTTTATGTTCCGTTCCAACCTGACACGTAAAAGAAAATTCCAAAAAAATAGGAAAAAATTTAAAAAAATACCACTGTGGCTTAATTTAAAGCCAAAAAAGGTTGGAAAAGGCCGAGATAGACGGAAAACAAAAATTATCGTTCCGTTTCGTTCCTACCCTTCGCGTAATAGAAAATTAAAAAAAAATAGAAAAAAAAATCTGAAAATTCAAAAATACCATTATCGCTTCATTTCCAGCCATAATAGGTTGGAATAGAACAAGAAACAGGGAAAATAAAAATTATCATTCCGTGTCGTTCCTACCCAACGCGTAATAGAAAATTCCAAACAAATAGCAAAAAAATTCAAAAAATCATAAGAATACCATTTCGGCTTCATTTTAAGCAAAAATAGGTTGAGAAATGCCCAGAAAGGGAAAGAAAATAAAAATTATTGTTCTGTTCCGTTCCTACACGAAACGTAATAGAAAATTCCAAAAAAATAACAAAAAAATTCAAAAAATTATAAAATACTATTATGGCTTCATTTCAAGCCAAAAATAAGGGGGGAAACGCTGAGAAAGAGAGAGAATAAAAACTACCGTTCTGTTCCTTTCCAACGTGACACGTAATAGAAAATTCCAAAAAAATAGGAAAAAACCTAAAAAAATACCATTGTGGCTTCATTTAAAGCCAAAAAAGGTTGGAAAAGGCCGAGAAAGACGGAAAACAAAAATTATCGTTCCGTTTCGTTCCTACCCGTCGCGTAATAGAAAATTAAAAAAAAATAGCAAAAAAATTCTGAAAATTCAAAAATACCATTATCGCTTCATTTCCAGCCATAATAGGTTGGAATAGACCAAGAAACAGGGAAAATAAAAATTATCATTCCGTTTCGTTCTAACCCGACGCGTCATAGTAAATTCATAAAAAATTGCAAAAAAATTCAAAAAATTTAAAAAATACAGTTCTGGCTTCTTTTGAAGCAAAAATTGGTTGGAAAAGGCCGAGAATGAGAGAAAATAAAAATTATCGTTTCGTTTCGTTCCCACCCAACGCGTAATAGAAAATTCCAAACAAATAGCAAAAAAATTCAAAAAATCATAACAATACCATTTTGGCTTCATTTTAAGCAAAAATAGGTTGAGAAATGCCCAGAAAGATAGAAAATAAAAACTATCGTTCTGTTCCGTTCCAACCTGACGCGTAATAGAAAATTCCAAAAAAATAGGAAAAAACTTAAAAAAATACCATTGTGGCTTCATTTAAAGCCAAAAAAGGTTGGAAAAGGCCGAGAAAGACGGAAAACAAAAATTATCGTTCCGTTTCGTTCATACCCGTCGCGTAATAGAAAATTAAAAAAAAATAGAAAAAAAATTCTGAAAATTCAAAAATACCATTATCGCTTCATTTCCAGCCATAATAGGTTGGAATAGACCAAGAAACAGGGAAACTAAAAATTATCATTCCGTTTCGTTCTAACCCGACGCGTCATAGTAAATTCATAAAAAATTTAAAAAAACTTAAAAAAATTTAAAAAATACATTTATGGCTTCTTTTGAAGCAAAAATTGGTTGGAAAAGGCCGAGGCTGAGAGAAAATAAAAATTATCGTTTCGTTTCGTTCATTCCCAACGCGTAATAGAAAATTCCAAACAAAGAGCAAAAAAATTCAAAAAATCATAAGAATACCATTTCGGCTTCATTTTAAGCCAAAATAGGTTGAGTAATGCCCAGAAAGGGAAAGAAAATAAAAATTATTGTTCTGTTCCGTTCCTCCACGAAACGTAATAGAAAATTCCAAAAAAATAACAAAAAAATTCAAAAAATTATAACATACTATTATGGCTTCATTTCATGCCAAAATAAGGGGGGAAACGCTGAGAAGGAGAGAAAATAAAAACTATCTTTATGTTCCGTTCCAACCTGACACGTAAAAGAAAATTCCAAAAAAATAGGAAAAAATTTAAAAAAATACCACTGTGGCTTAATTTAAAGCCAAAAAAGGTTGGAAAAGGCCGAGATAGACGGAAAACAAAAATTATCGTTCCGTTTCGTTCCTACCCGTCGCGTAATAGAAAATTAAAAAAAAATAGAAAAAAAATTCTGAAAATTCAAAAATACCATTATCGCTTCATTTCCAGCCATAATAGGTTGGAATAGAACAAGAAACAGGGAAAATAAAAATTATCATTCCGTGTCGTTCCTACCCAAAGCGTAATAGAAAATTCCAAACAAATAGCAAAAAAATTCAAAAAATCATAAGAATACCATTTCGGCTTCATTTTAAGCAAAAATAGGTTGAGAAATGCCCAGAAAGGGAAAGAAAATAAAAATTATTGTTCTGTTCCGTTCCTACACGAAACGTAATAGAAAATTCCAAAAAAATAACAAAAAAATTCAAAAAATTATAAAATACTATTATGGCTTCATTTCAAGCCAAAAATAAGGGGGGAAACGCTGAGAAAGAGAGAGAATAAAAACTACCGTTCTGTTCCTTTCCAACGTGACACGTAATAGAAAATTCCAAAAAAATAGGAAAAAACCTAAAAAAATACCATTGTGGCTTCATTTAAAGCCAAAAAAGGTTGGAAAAGGCCGAGAAAGACGGAAAACAAAAATTATCGTTCCGTTTCGTTCCTACCCGTCGCGTAATAGAAAATTAAAAAAAAATAGCAAAAAAATTCTGAAAATTCAAAAATACCATTATCGCTTCATTTCCAGCCATAATAGGTTGGAATAGACCAAGAAACAGGGAAAATAAAAATTATCATTCCGTTTCGTTCTAACCCGACGCGTCATAGTAAATTCATAAAAAATTGCAAAAAAATTCAAAAAATTTAAAAAATACAGTTCTGGCTTCTTTTGAAGCAAAAATTGGTTGGAAAAGGCCGAGAATGAGAGAAAATAAAAATTATCGTTTCGTTTCGTTCCCACCCAACGCGTAATAGAAAATTCCAAACAAATAGCAAAAAAATTCAAAAAATCATAAGAATACCATTTCGGCTTCATTTTAAGCAAAAATAGGTTGAGAAATGCCCAGAAAGGGAAAGAAAATAAAAATTATTGTTCTGTTCCGTTCCTACATGAAACGTAATAGAAAATTCCAAAAAAATAACAAAAAAATTCAAAAAATTATAAAATACTATTATGGCTTCATTTCAAGCCAAAAATAAGGGGGGAAACGCTGAGAAAGAGAGAGAATAAAAACTACCGTTCTGTTCCTTTCCAACGTGACACGTAATAGAAAATTCCAAAAAAATAGGAAAAAACCTAAAAAAATACCATTGTGGCTTCATTTAAAGCCAAAAAAGGTTGGAAAAGGCCGAGAAAGACGGAAAACAAAAATTATCGTTCCGTTTCGTTCCTACCCGTCGCGTAATAGAAAATTAAAAAAAAATAGCAAAAAAATTCTGAAAATTCAAAAATACCATTATCGCTTCATTTCCAGCCATAATAGGTTGGAATAGACCAAGAAACAGGGAAAATAAAAATTATCATTCCGTTTCGTTCTAACCCGACGCGTCATAGTAAATTCATAAAAAATTGCAAAAAAATTCAAAAAATTTAAAAAATACAGTTCTGGCTTCTTTTGAAGCAAAAATTGGTTGGAAAAGGCCGAGAATGAGAGAAAATAAAAATTATCGTTTCGTTTCGTTCCCACCCAACGCGTAATAGAAAATTCCAAACAAATAGCAAAAAAATTCAAAAAATCATAAGAATACCATTTCGGCTTCATTTTAAGCAAAAATAGGTTGAGAAATGCCCAGAAAGGGAAAGAAAATAAAAATTATTGTTCTGTTCCGTTCCTACATGAAACGTAATAGAAAATTCCAAAAAAATAACAAAAAAATTCAAAAAATTATAAAATACTATTATGGCTTCATTTCAAGCCAAAAATAAGGGGGGAAACGCTGAGAAAGAGAGAGAATAAAAACTACCGTTCTGTTCCTTTCCAACGTGACACGTAATAGAAAATTCCAAAAAAATAGGAAAAAACCTAAAAAAATACCATTGTGGCTTCATTTAAAGCCAAAAAAGGTTGGAAAAGGCCGAGAAAGACGGAAAACAAAAATTATCGTTCCGTTTCGTTCCTACCCGTCGCGTAATAGAAAATTAAAAAAAAATAGCAAAAAAATTCTGAAAATTCAAAAATACCATTATCGCTTCATTTCCAGCCATAATAGGTTGGAATAGACCAAGAAACAGGGAAAATAAAAATTATCATTCCGTTTCGTTCTAACCCGACGCGTCATAGTAAATTCATAAAAAATTGCAAAAAAATTCAAAAAATTTAAAAAATACAGTTCTGGCTTCTTTTGAAGCAAAAATTGGTTGGAAAAGGCCGAGAATGAGAGAAAATAAAAATTATCGTTTCGTTTCGTTCCCACCCAACGCGTAATAGAAAATTCCAAACAAATAGCAAAAAAATTCAAAAAATCATAACAATACCATTTTGGCTTCATTTTAAGCAAAAATAGGTTGAGAAATGCCCAGAAAGATAGAAAATAAAAACTATCGTTCTGTTCCGTTCCAACCTGACGCGTAATAGAAAATTCCAAAAAAATAGGAAAAAACTTAAAAAAATACCATTGTGGCTTCATTTAAAGCCAAAAAAGGTTGGAAAAGGCCGAGAAAGACGGAAAACAAAAATTATCGTTCCGTTTCGTTCATACCCGTCGCGTAATAGAAAATTAAAAAAAAATAGAAAAAAAATTCTGAAAATTCAAAAATACCATTATCGCTTCATTTCCAGCCATAATAGGTTGGAATAGACCAAGAAACAGGGAAACTAAAAATTATCATTCCGTTTCGTTCTAACCCGACGCGTCATAGTAAATTCATAAAAAATTTAAAAAAATTTAAAAAAATTTAAAAAATACATTTATGGCTTCTTTTGAAGCAAAAATTGGTTGGAAAAGGCCGAGGCTGAGAGAAAATAAAAATTATCGTTTCGTTTCGTTCATTCCCAACGCGTAATAGAAAATTCCAAACAAAGAGCAAAAAAATTCAAAAAATCATAAGAATACCATTTCGGCTTCATTTTAAGCCAAAATAGGTTGAGTAATGCCCAGAAAGGGAAAGAAAATAAAAATTATTGTTCTGTTCCGTTCCTACACGAAACGTAATAGAAAATTCCAAAAAAATAACAAAAAAATTCAAAAAATTATAACATACTATTATGGCTTCATTTCATGCCAAAATAAGGGGGGAAACGCTGAGAAGGGGAGAAAATAAAAACTATCTTTATGTTCCGTTCCAACCTGACACGTAAAAGAAAATTCCAAAAAAATAGGAAAAAATTTAAAAAAATACCACTGTGGCTTAATTTAAAGCCAAAAAAGGTTGGAAAAGGCCGAGATAGACGGAAAACAAAAATTATCGTTCCGTTTCGTTCCTACCCGTCGCGTAATAGAAAATTAAAAAAAAATAGAAAAAAAATTCTGAAAATTCAAAAATACCATTATCGCTTCATTTCCAGCCATAATAGGTTGGAATAGAACAAGAAACAGGGAAAATAAAAATTATCATTCCGTGTCGTTCCTACCCAACGCGTAATAGAAAATTCCAAACAAATAGCAAAAAAATTCAAAAAATCATAAGAATACCATTTCGGCTTCATTTTAAGCAAAAATAGGTTGAGAAATGCCCAGAAAGGGAAAGAAAATAAAAATTATTGTTCTGTTCCGTTCCTACACGAAACGTAATAGAAAATTCCAAAAAAATAACAAAAAAATTCAAAAAATTATAAAATACTATTATGGCTTCATTTCAAGCCAAAAATAAGGGGGGAAACGCTGAGAAAGAGAGAGAATAAAAACTACCGTTCTGTTCCTTTCCAACGTGACACGTAATAGAAAATTCCAAAAAAATAGGAAAAAACCTAAAAAAATACCATTGTGGCTTCATTTAAAGCCAAAAAAGGTTGGAAAAGGCCGAGAAAGACGGAAAACAAAAATTATCGTTCCGTTTCGTTCCTACCCGTCGCGTAATAGAAAATTAAAAAAAAATAGCAAAAAAATTCTGAAAATTCAAAAATACCATTATCGCTTCATTTCCAGCCATAATAGGTTGGAATAGACCAAGAAACAGGGAAAATAAAAATTATCATTCCGTTTCGTTCTAACCCGACGCGTCATAGTAAATTCATAAAAAATTGCAAAAAAATTCAAAAAATTTAAAAAATACAGTTCTGGCTTCTTTTGAAGCAAAAATTGGTTGGAAAAGGCCGAGAATGAGAGAAAATAAAAATTATCGTTTCGTTTCGTTCCCACCCAACGCGTAATAGAAAATTCCAAACAAATAGCAAAAAAATTCAAAAAATCATAACAATACCATTTTGGCTTCATTTTAAGCAAAAATAGGTTGAGAAATGCCCAGAAAGATAGAAAATAAAAACTATCGTTCTGTTCCGTTCCAACCTGACGCGTAATAGAAAATTCCAAAAACATAGGAAAAAATTTAAAAAAATACCATTGTGGCTTCATTTAAAGCCAAAAAAGGTTGGAAAAGGTCGAGAAAGACGGAAAACAAAAATTATCGTTCCGTTTCGTTCATACCCGTCGCGTAATAGAAAATTAAAAAAAAATAGAAAAAAAATTCTGAAAATTCAAAAATACCATTATCGCTTCATTTCCAGCCATAATAGGTTGGAATAGACCAAGAAACAGGGAAACTAAAAATTATCATTCCGTTTCGTCCTAACCCGACGCGTCATAGTAAATTCATAAAAAATTTAAAAAAATTTAAAAAAATTTAAAAAATACATTTATGGCTTCTTTTGAAGCAAAAATTGGTTGGAAAAGGCCGAGAATAAGAAAAAATAAAAATTATCGTTTCGTTTCGTTCCTACCCAACGCGTAATAGAAAATTCCAAACAAATAGCAAAAAAATTCAAAAAATCATAACAGTACCATTTTGGCTTCATTTTAAGCAAAAATAGGTTGAGAAATGCCCAGAAAGAGAAAGAAAATAAAGATTATTGTTCTGTTCCGTTCCAACACGAAACGTAATAGAAAATTCAAAAAAAATAACAAAAAAATTCAAAAAATTATAAAATACTATTATGGCTTCATTTCAAGCCAAAATAAGGGGGGAAACGCTGAGAACTAGAGGAAATAAAAACTATCGTTCAGTTCCGTTCCAACCTGACGCGTAATAGAAAATTCCAAAAAAATAGGAAAAAACTTAAAAAAATACCATTGTGGCTTCATTTAAAGCCAAAAAAGGTTGGAAAAGGCCGAGAAAGACGGAAAAAAAAAATTATCGTTCCGTTTCGTTCATACCCGTCGCGTAATAGAAAATTAAAAAAAAATAGAAAAAAAATTCTGAAAATTCAAAAATACCATTATCGCTTCATTTCCAGCCATTATAGGTTGGAATAGACCAAGAAACAGGGAAAATAAAAATTATCATTCCGTTTCGTTCCAACCCGACGCGTCATAGAAAATTCATAAAAAATTGCAAAAAAATTAAAAAAATACAGTTATGGCTTCTTTTGAAGCAAAAATTGGTTGGAAAAGGCCGAGACTGAGAGAAAATAAAAATTATCGTTTCGTTTCGTTCATACCCAACGCGTAATAGAAAATTCCAAACAAAGAGCAAAAAAATTCAAAAAATCATAATAATACCATTTCGGCTTCATTTTAAGCCAAAATAGGTTGAGTAATGCCCAGAAAGGGAAAGAAAATAAAAATTATTGTTCTGTTCCGTTCCTACACGAAACGTAATAGAAAATTCCAAAAAAATAACAAAAAAATTCAAAAAATTATAACATACTATTATGGCTTCATTTCATGCCAAAATAAGGGGGGAAACGCTGAGAAGGAGAGAAAATAAAAACTATCTTTATGTTCCGTTCCAACCTGACACGTAAAAGAAAATTCCAAAAAAATAGGAAAAAATTTAAAAAAACACCACTGTGGCTTCATTTAAAGCCAAAAAAGGTTGGAAAAGTCCGAGATAGACGGAAAACAAAAATTATCGTTCCGTTTCGTTCCTACCCGTCGCGTAATAGAAAATTAAAAAAAAATAGAAAAAAAATTCTGAAAATTCAAAAATACCATTATCGCTTCATTTCCAGCCATAATAGGTTGGAATAGAACAAGAAACAGGGAAAATAAAAATTATCATTCCGTTTCGTTCCTACCCAACGCGTAATAGAAAATTCCAAACAAATAGCAAAAAAATTCAAAAAATCATAAGAATACCATTTCGGCTTCATTTTAAGCAAAAATAGGTTGAGAAATGCCCAGAAAGGGAAAGAAAATAAAAATTATTGTTCTGTTCCGTTCCTACAAGAAACGTAATAGAAAATTCCAAAAAAATAACAAAAAAATTCAAAAAATTATAAAATACTGTTATGGCTTCATTTCAAGCCAAAAATAAGGGGGGAAACGCTGAGAAAGAGAGAGAATAAAAACTATCGTTCTGTTCCTTTCCAACGTGACACGTAATAGAAAATTCCAAAAAAATAGGAAAAAACCTAAAAAAATACCATTGTGGCTTCATTTAAAGCCAAAAAAGGTTGGAAAAGGCCGAGAAAGACGGAAAACAAAAATTATCGTTCCGTTTCGTTCATACCCGTCGCGTAATAGAAAATTAAAAAAAAATAGAAAAAAAATTCTGAAAATTCAAAAATACCATTATCGCTTCATTTCCAGCCATAATAGGATGGAATAGACCAAGAAACAGGGAAAATAAAAATTATCATTCCGTTTCGTTCTAACCCGACGCGTCATAGTAAATTCATAAAAAATTGCAAAAAAATTCAAAAAATTTAAAAAATACAGTTCTGGCTTCTTTTGAAGCAAAAATTGGTTGGAAAAGGCCGAGAATGAGAGAAAATAAAAATTATCGTTTCGTTTCGTTCCTACCCAACGCGTAATAGAAAATTCCAAACAAATAGCAAAAAAATTCAAAAAATCATAACAATACCATTTTGGCTTCATTTTAAGCAAAAATAGGTTGAGAAATGCCCAGAAAGAGAAAGAAAATAAAGATTATTGTTCTGTTCCGTTCCAACACGAAACGTAATAGAAAATTCCAAAAAAATAACAAAAAAATTCAAAAAATTATAAAATACTATTATGGCTTCATTTCAAGCCAAAATAAGGGGGGAAACGCTGAGAAAGAGAGAGAATAAAAACTATCGTTCTGTTCCGTTCCAACGTGACACGTAATAGAAAATTCCAAAAAAATAGGAAAAAACCTAAAAAAAATACCATTGTGGCTTCATTTAAAGCCAAAAAAGGTTGGAAAAGGCCGAGAAAGACGGAAAATAAAAATTATCGTTCTGTTTCGTTCCTACCCGTCGTGTAATAGAAAATTAAAAAAAAATAAAAAAAAAATTCTGAAAATTCAAAAATACCATTATCGCTTCATTTCCAGCCATAATAGGATGGAATAGACCAAGAAACAGGGAAAATAAAAATTATCATTCCGTTTCGTTCTAACCCGACGCGTCATAGTAAATTCATAAAAAATTGCAAAAAAATTCAAAAAATTTAAAAAATACAGTTATGGCTTCTTTTGAAGCAAAAATTGGTTGGAAAAGGCCGAGAATGAGAGAAAATAAAAATTATCGTTTCGTTTCGTTCCTACCCAACGCGTAATAGAAAATTCCAAACAAATAGCAAAAAAATTCAAAAAATCATAACAATACCATTTTGGCTTCATTTTAAGCAAAAATAGGTTGAGAAATGCCCAGAAAGAGAAAGAAAATAAAGATTATTGTTCTGTTCCATTCCAACACGAAACGTAATAGAAAATTCAAAAAAAATAACAAAAAAATTCAAAAAATTATAAAATACTATTATGGCTTCATTTCAAGCCAAAATAAGGGGGGAAACGCTGAGAAAGAGAGAGAATAAAAACTATCGTTCTGTTCCGTTCCGTTCCAACGTGACACGTAATAGAAAATTCCAAAAAAATAGGAAAAAACCTAAAAAAAATACCATTGTGGCTTCATTTAAAGCCAAAAAAGGTTGGAAAAGGCCGAGAAAGACGGAAAACAAAAATTATCGTTCTGCTTCGTTCCTACCCGTCGTGTAATAGAAAATAAAAAAAAATTAAAAAAAAATTCTGAAAATTCAAAAATACCATTATCGCTTCATTTCCAGCCATAATAGGATGGAATAGACCAAGAAACAGGGAAAATAAAAATTATCATTCCGTTTCGTTCTAACCCAACGCGTCATAGTAAATTCATAAAAAATTGCAAAAAAATTCAAAAAATTTAAAAAATACAGTTATGGCTTCTTTTGAAGCAAAAATTGGTTGGAAAAGGCCGAGAATGAGAGAAAATAAAAATTATCGTTTCGTTTCGTTCCTACCCAACGCGTAATAGAAAATTCCAAACAAATAGCAAAAAAATTCAAAAAATCATAACAATACCGTTTTGGCTTCATTTTAAGCAAAAATAGGTTGAGAAATACCCAGAAAGAGAAAGAAAATAAAGATTATTGTTCTGTTCCGTTCCAACACGAAACGTAATAGAAAATTCAAAAAAAATAACAAAAAAATTCAAAAAATTATAAAATACTATTATGGCTTCATTTCAAGCCAAAATAAGGGGGGAAACGCTGAGAACTAGAGAAAATAAAAACTATCGTTCTGTTCCGTTCCAACCTGACGCGTAATAGAAAATTCAAAAAAAATAGGAAAAAACTTAAAAAAATACCATTGTGGCTTCATTTAAAGCCAAAAAAGGTTGGAAAAGGCCGAGAAAGACGGAAAACAAAAATTATCGTTCCGTTTCGTTCATACCCGTCGCGTAATAGAAAATTAAAAAAAAATAGAAAAAAAATTCTGAAAATTCAAAAATACCATTATCGCTTCATTTCCAGCCATAATAGGTTGGAATAGACCAAGAAACAGGGAAACTAAAAATTATCATTCCGTTTCGTTCTAACCCGACGCGTCATAGTAAATTCATAAAAAATTTAAAAAAATTTAAAAAAATTTAAAAAATACATTTATGGCTTCTTTTGAAGCAAAAATTGGTTGGAAAAGGCCGAGAATGATAGAAAATAAAAATTATCGTTTCGTTTCGTTCCTACCCAACGCGTAATAGAAAATTCCAAACAAATAGCAAAAAAATTCAAAAAATCATAACAATACCATTTTGGCTTCATTTTAAGCAAAAATAGGTTGAGAAATGCCCAGAAAGAGAAAGAAAATAAAGATTATTGTTCTGTTCCGTTCCAACACGAAACGTAATAGAAAATTCCAAAAAAATAGACAAAAAATACCGAAAATTTAAAAATACCATCGTGGCTTCATTTCAAGCCATAATAGGTTGGAATAAACCGAGACAAAGGGAAAATAAAAATTATCATTCCGTTTCGTTCCTACCCAACGCGTAATAGAAAATTCCAAACAAATAGCAAAAAAATTCAAAAAATCATAAAAATACCATTTCGGCTTCATTTTACGCAAAAATAGGTTGAGAAATGCCCAGAAAGGGAAAGAAAATAAAAATTATTGTTCTGTTCCGTTCCTACACGAAACGTAATAGAAAATTCCAAAAAAATAACAAAAAAATTCAAAAAATTATAAAATACTATTATGGCTTCATTTCAAGCCAAAAATAAGGGGGGAAACACTGAGAAAGAGAGAGAATAAAAACTATCGTTCTGTTCCTCTCCAACGTGACACGTAATAGAAAATTCCAAAAAAATAGGAAAAAACCTAAAAAAATACCATTGTGGCTTCATTTAAAGCAAAAAAAGGTTGGAAAAGGCCGAGAAAGACGGAAAACAAAAATTATCGTTTCGTTTCGTTCCTACCCGTCGCGTAATAGAAAATTTAAAAAAAAATAGAAAAAAATTCTGAAAATTCAAAAATACCATTATCGCTTCATTTCCAGCCATAATAGGTTGGAATAGACCAAGAAACAGGGAAAATAAAAATTATCATTCCGTTTCGTTCTAACCCGACGCGTCATAGTAAATTCATAAAAAATTGCAAAAAAATTCAAAAAATTTAAAAAATACTGTTATGGCTTCTTTTGAAGCAAAAATTGGTTGGAAAAGGCCGAGAATGAGAGAAAATTAAAATTATCGTTTCGTTTCGTTCCTACCCAACGCGTAATAGAAAATTCCAAACAAATAGCAAAAAAATTCAAAAAATCATAACAATACCATTTTGGCTTCATTTTAAGCAAAAATAGGTTGAGAAATGCCCAGAAAGAGAAAGAAAATAAAGATTATTGTTCTGTTCCGTTCCAACACGAAACGTAATAGAAAATTCCAAAAAAATACCAAAAAAATTCAAAAAATTATAAAATACTATTATGGCTTCATTTCAAGTCAAAATAAGGGGGGAAACGCTGAGAAAGAGAGAGAATAAAAACTATCGTTCTGTTCCGTTCCAACGTGACACGTAATAGAAAATTCCAAAAAAATAGGAAAAAACCTAAAAAAACACCATTGTGGCTTCATTTAAAGCCAAAAAAGGTTGGAAAAGGCCGAGAAAGACGGAAAACAAAAATTATCGTTCCATTTCGTTCCTACCAGACGCGTAATAGAAAATTCCAAAAAAATAGAGAAAAAATTCTGAAAATTTAAAAATACCATCGTGGCTTCATTTCAAGCCATAATAGGTTGGAATAAACCGAGACAAAGGGAAAATAAAAATTATCATTCCGTTTCGTTCCTACCCAACACGTAATAGAAAATTCCAAACAAATAGCAAAAAAATTCAAAAAATCATAAGAATACCATTTCGGCTTCATTTTAAGCAAAAATAGGTTGAGAAATGACCAGAAAGGGAAAGAAAATAAAAATTATTGTTCTGTTCCGTTCCTACACGAAACGTAATAGAAAATTCCAAAAAAATAACAAAAAAATTCAAAAAATTATAAAATACTATTATGGCTTCATTTCAAGTCAAAATAAGGGGGGAAACGCTGAGAAAGAGAGAGAATAAAAACTATCGTTCTGTTCCGTTCCAACGTGACACGTAATAGAAAATTCCAAAAAAATAGGAAAAAACCTATAAAAATACCATTGTGGCTTCATTTAAAGCCAAAAAAGGTTGGAAAAGGCCGAGAAAGACGGAAAACAAAAATTATCGTTCCATTTCGTTCCTACCCGACGCGTAATAGAAAATTCCAAAAAAATAGAGAAAAAATTCTGAAAATTTAAAAATACCATCGTGGCTTCATTTCAAGCCATAATAGGTTGGAATAAACCGAGACAAAGGGAAAATAAAAATTATCATTCCGTTTCGTTCCTACCCAACACGTAATAGAAAATTCCAAACAAATAGCAAAAAAATTCAAAAAATCATAAGAATACCATTTCGGCTTCATTTTAAGCAAAAATAGGTTGAGAAATGCCCAGAAAGGGAAAGAAAATAAAAATTATTGTTCTGTTCCGTTCCTACACGAAACGTAATAGAAAATTCCAAAAAAATAACAAAAAAATTCAAAAAATTATAACATACTATTATGGCTTCATTTCATGCCAAAATAATGGGGAAACGCTGAGAACTAGAGAAAATAAAAACTATCGTTCTGTTCCGTTCCAACCTGACGTGTAATAGAAAATTCCAAAAAAATTGGAAAAAATTTAAAAAAATACCATTGTGGCTTCATTTAAAGCCAAAAAAGGTTGGAAAAGGCCGAGAAAGACGGAAAACAAAAATTATCGTTCCGTTTCGTTCATACCCGTCGCGTAATAGAAAATAAAAAAAAAATAGAAAAAAAATTCTGAAAATTCAAAAATACCATTATCGCTTCATTTCCAGCCATAATAGGTTGGAATAGACCAAGAAACAGGGAAACTAAAAATTATCATTCCGTTTCGTTCTAACCCGACGCGTCATAGTAAATTCATAAAAAATTGCAAAAAATTTCAAAAAATTCAAAAAATACATTTATGGCTTCTTTTGAAGCAAAAATTGGTTGGAAAAGGCCGAGAATGAGAGAAAATAAAAATTTTCGTTTCGTTTCGTTCCTACCCAATGCGTAATAGAAAATTCCAAACAAATAGCAAAAAAATTCAAAAAATCATAACAATACCATTTTGGCTTCATTTTAAGCAAAAATAGGTCGAGAAATGCCCAGAATGAGAAAGAAAATAAAGATTATTGTTCTGTTCCGTTCCAACACGAAACGTAATAGAAAATTCCAAAAAAATAGACAAAAAATTCCGAAAGTTTAAAAATACCATCGTGGCTTCATTTCAAGCCATAATAGGTTGGAATAAACCGAGACAAAGGGAAAATAAATATTATCATTCCGTTTCGTTCCTACCCAACGCGTAATAGAAAATTCCAAACAAATAGCAAAAAAATTCAAAAAATCATAAGAATACCATTTCGGCTTCATTTTAAGCAAAAATAGGTTGAGAAATGCCCAGAAAGAGAAAGAAAATAAACATTATTGTTCTGTTCCGTTCCTACACGAAACGTAATAGAAAATTCCAAAAAAATAACAAAAAAATTCAAAAAATTATAAAATACTATTATGGCTTCATTTCAAGCCAAAAATAAGGGGGGAAACACTGAGAAAGAGAGAGAATAAAAACTATCGTTCAGTTCCTTTCCAACGTGACACGTAATAGAAAATTCCAAAAAAATAGGAAAAAACCTAAAAAAATACCATTGTGGCTTCATTTAAAGCCAAAAAAGGTTGGAAAAGGCCGAGAAAGACGGAAAACAAAAATTATCGTTCCGTTTCGTTCCTACCCGTCGCGTAATAGAAAATTAAAAAAAAATAGAAAAAAAATTCTGAAAATTCAAAAATACCATTATCGCTTCATTTCCAGCCATAATAGGTTGAAATAGACCAAGAAACAGGGAAAATAAAAATTATCATTCCGTTTCGTTCTAACCCGACGCGTCATAGTAAATTCATAAAAAATTGCAAAAAAATTCAAAAAATTTAAAAAATACAGTTATGGCTTCTTTTGAAGCAAAAATTGGTTGGAAAAGGCCGAGAATGAGAGAAAATAAAAATTATCGTTTCGTTTCGTTCCTACCCAACGCGTAATAGAAAATTCCAAACAAATAGCAAAAAAATTCAAAAAATCATAACAATACCATTTTGGCTTCATTTTAAGCAAAAATAGGTTGAGAAATGCCCAGAAAGAGAAAGAAAATAAAGATTATTGTTCTGTTCCGTTCCAACACGAAACGTAATAGAAAATTCCAAAAAAATAACAAAAAAATTCAAAAAATTATAAAATACTATTATGGCCTCATTTCAAGCCAAAATAAGGGGGGAAACGCTGAGAAAGAGAGAGAATAAAAACTATCGTTCTGTTCCGTTCCAACGTGACACGTAATAGAAAATTCCAAAAAAATAGGAAAAAACCTAAAAAAATACCATTGTGGCTTCATTTAAAGCCAAAAAAGGTTGGAAAAGGCCGAGAAAGACGGAAAACAAAAATTATCGTTCCATTTCGTTCCTACCCGACGCGTAATATAAAATTCCAAAAAAATAGGGAAAAAATTCTGAAAATTTAAAAATACCATCGTGGCTTCATTTCAAGCCATAATAGGTTGGAATAAACCGAGACAAAGGGAAAATAAAAATTATCATTCCGTTTCATTCCTACCCAACACGTAATAGAGAATTCCAAACAAATAGCAAAAAAATTCAGAAAATCATAAGAATACCATTTCGGCTTCATTTTAAGCAAAAATAGGTTGAGAAATGCCTAGAAAGGGAAAGAAAATAAAAATTATTGTTCTGTTCCGTTCCTACACGAAACGTAATAGAAAATTCCAAAAAAATAACAAAAAAATTCAAAAAATTATAAAATACTATTATGGCTTCGTTTCAAGCCAAAAATAAGGGGGGAAACACTGAGAAAGAGAGAGAATAAAAACTATCGTTCAGTTCCTTTCCAACGTGACACGTAATAGAAAATTCCAAAAAAATAGGAAAAAACCTAAAAAAATACCATTGTGGCTTCATTTAAAGCCAAAAAAGGTTGGAAAAGGCCGAGAAAGAAGGAAAACAAAAATTATCGTTCCGTTTCGTTCCTACCCGTCGCGTAATAGAAAATTCAAAAAAAATAGAAAAAAAATTCTGAAAATTCAAAAATACCATTATCGCTTCATTTCCAGCCATAATAGGTTGGAATAGACCAAGAAACAGGGAAAATAAAAATTATCATTCCGTTTCGTTCTAACCCGACGCGTCATAGTAAATTCATAAAAAATTGCGAAAAAATTCAAAAAATTTAAAAAATACAGTTATGGCTTCTTTTGAAGCAAAAATTGGTTGGAAAAGGCCGAGAATGAGAGAAAATAAAAATTATCGTTTCGTTTCGTTCCTACCCAACGCGTAATAGAAAATTCCAAACAAATAGCAAAAAAATTCAAAAAATCATAACAATACCATTTTGGCTTCATTTTAAGCAAAAATAGGTTGAGAAATGCCCAGAAAGAGAAAGAAAATAAAGATTATTGTTCTGTTCCGTTCCAACACGAAACGTAATAGAAAATTCCAAAAAAATAACAAAAAAATTAAAAAAATTATAAAATACTATTATGGCCTCATTTCAAGCCAAAATAAGGGGGGAAACGCTGAGAAAGAGAGAGAATAAAAACTATCGTTCTGTTCCGTTCCAACGTGACACGTAATAGAAAATTCCAAAAAAATAGGAAAAAACCTAAAAAAATACCTTTGTGGCTTCATTTAAAGCCAAAAAAGGTTGGAAAAGGCCGAGAAAGACGGAAAACAAAAATTATCGTTCCGTTTCGTTCCTACCCGTCGCGTAATAGAAAATTAAAAAAAAATAGAAAAAAAATTCTGAAAATTCAAAAATACCATTATCGCTTCATTTCCAGCCATAATAGGTTGGAATAGACCAAGAAACAGGGAAAATAAAAATTATCATTCCGTTTCGTTCTAACCCGACGCGTCATAGTAAATTCATAAAAAATTGCAAAAAAATTCAAAAAATTTAAAAAATACAGTAATGGCTTCTTTTGAAGCAAAAATTGGTTGGAAAAGGCCGAGAATGAGAGAAAATAAAAATTATCGTTTCGTTTCGTTCCTACCCAACGCGTAATAGAAAATTCCAAACAAATAGCAAAAAAATTCAAAAAATCATAACAATACCATTTTGGCTTCATTTTAAGCAAAAATAGGTTGAGAAATGCCCAGAAAGAGAAAGAAAATAAAGATTATTGTTCTGTTCCGTTCCAACACGAAACGTAATAGAAAATTCCAAAAAAATAACAAAAAAATTCAAAAAATTATAAAATACTATTATGGCCTCATTTCAAGCCAAAATAAGGGGGGAAACGCTGAGAAAGAGAGAGAATAAAAACTATCGTTCTGTTCCGTTCCAACGTGACACGTAATAGAAAATTCCAAAAAAATAGGAAAAAACCTAAAAAAATACCATTGTGGCTTCATTTAAAGCCAAAAAAGGTTGGAAAAGGCCGAGAGAGACGGAAAACAAAAATTATCGTTCCATTTCGTTCCTACCCGACGCGTAATATAAAATTCCAAAAAAATAGGGAAAAAATTCTGAAAATTTAAAAATACCATCGTGGCTTCATTTCAAGCCATAATAGGTTGGAATAAACCGAGACAAAGGGAAAATAAAAATTATCATTCCGTTTCATTCCTACCCAACACGTAATAGAGAATTCCAAACAAATAGCAAAAAAATTCAGAAAATCATAAGAATACCATTTCGGCTTCATTTTAAGCAAAAATAGGTTGAGAAATGCCCAGAAAGGGAAAGAAAAAAAAAATTATTGTTCTGTTCCGTTCCTACACGAAACGTAATAGAAAATTCCAAAAAAATAACAAAAAAATTCAAAAAATTATAAAATACTATTATGGCTTCATTTCAAGCCAAAAATAAGGTGGGAAACACTGAGAAAGAGAGAGAATAAAAACTATCGTTCAGTTCCTTTCCAACGTGACACGTAATAGAAAATTCCAAAAAAATAGGAAAAAACCTAAAAAAATACCATTGTGGCTTCATTTAAAGCCAAAAAAGGTTGGAAAAGGCCGAGAAAGACGGAAAACAAAAATTATCGTTCCGTTTCGTTCCTACCCGTCGCGTAATAGAAAATTAAAAAAAAAATAGAAAAAAAATTCTGAAAATTCAAAAATATCATTATCGCTTCATTTCCAGCCATAATAGGTTGGAATAGACCAAGAAACAGGGAAAATAAAAATTATCATTCCGTTTCGTTCTAACCCGACGCGTCATAGTAAATTCATAAAAAATTGCAAAAAAATTCAAAAAATTTAAAAAATACAGTTATGGCTTCTTTTGAAGCAAAAATTGGTTGGAAAAGGCCGAGAATGAGAGAAAATAAAAATTATCGTTTCGTTTCGTTCCTACCCAACGCGTAATAGAAAATTCCAAACAAATAGCAAAAAAATTCAAAAAATCATAACAATACCATTTTGGCTTCATTTTAAGCAAAAATAGGTTGAGAAATGCCCAGAAAGAGAAAGAAAATAAAGATTATTGTTCTGTTCCGTTCCAACACGAAACGTAATAGAAAATTCCAAAAAAATAACAAAAAAATTCAAAAAATTATAAAATACTATTATGGCCTCATTTCAAGCCAAAATAAGGGGGGAAACGCTGAGAAAGAGAGAGAATAAAAACTATCGTTCTGTTCCGTTCCAACGTGACACGTAATAGAAAATTCCAAAAAAATAGGAAAAAACCTAAAAAAATACCATTGTGGCTTCATTTAAAGCCAAAAAAGGTTGGAAAAGGCCGAGAAAGACGGAAAACAAAAATTATCGTTCCGTTTCGTTCCTACCCGTCGCGTAATAGAAAATTAAAAAAAAATAGAAAAAAAATTCTGAAAATTCAAAAATACCATTATCGCTTCATTTCCAGCCATAATAGGTTGGAATAGACCAAGAAACAGGGAAAATAAAAATTATCATTCCGTTTCGTTCTAACCCGACGCGTCATAGTAAATTCATAAAAAATTGCAAAAAAATTCAAAAAATTTAAAAAATACAGTAATGGCTTCTTTTGAAGCAAAAATTGGTTGGAAAAGGCCGAGAATGAGAGAAAATAAAAATTATCGTTTCGTTTCGTTCCTACCCAACGCGTAATAGAAAATTCCAAACAAATAGCAAAAAAATTCAAAAAATCATAACAATACCATTTTGGCTTCATTTTAAGCAAAAATAGGTTGAGAAATGCCCAGAAAGAGAAAGAAAATAAAGATTATTGTTCTGTTCCGTTCCAACACGAAACGTAATAGAAAATTCCAAAAAAATAACAAAAAAATTCAAAAAATTATAAAATACTATTATGGCCTCATTTCAAGCCAAAATAAGGGGGGAACGCTGAGAAAGAGAGAGAATAAAAACTATCGTTCTGTTCCGTTCCAACGTGACACGTAATAGAAAATTCCAAAAAAATAGGAAAAAACCTAAAAAAATACCATTGTGGCTTCATTTAAAGCCAAAAAAGGTTGGAAAAGGCCGAGAAAGACGGAAAACAAAAATTATCGTTCCATTTCGTTCCTACCCGACGCGTAATATAAAATTCCAAAAAAATAGGGAAAAAATTCTGAAAATTTAAAAATACCATCGTGGCTTCATTTCAAGCCATAATAGGTTGGAATAAACCGAGACAAAGGGAAAATAAAAATTATCATTCCGTTTCATTCCTACCCAACACGTAATAGAGAATTCCAAACAAATAGCAAAAAAATTCAGAAAATCATAAGAATACCATTTCGGCTTCATTTTAAGCAAAAATAGGTTGAGAAATGCCCAGAAAGGGAAAGAAAATAAAAATTATTGTTCTGTTCCGTTCCTACACGAAACGTAATAGAAAATTCCAAAAAAATAACAAAAAAATTCAAAAAATTATAAAATACTATTATGGCTTCATTTCAAGCCAAAAATAAGGGGGGAAACACTGAGAAAGAGAGAGAATAAAAACTATCGTTCAGTTCCTTTCCAACGTGACACGTAATAGAAAATTCCAAAAAAATAGGAAAAAACCTAAAAAAATACCATTGTGGCTTCATTTAAAGCCAAAAAAGGTTGGAAAAGGCCGAGAAAGACGGAAAACAAAAATTATCGTTCCGTTTCGTTCCTACCCGTCGCGTAATAGAAAATTAAAAAAAAAATAGAAAAAAAATTCTGAAAATTCAAAAATATCATTATCGCTTCATTTCCAGCCATAATAGGTTGGAATAGACCAAGAAACAGGGAAAATAAAAATTATCATTCCGTTTCGTTCTAACCCGACGCGTCATAGTAAATTCATAAAAAATTGCAAAAAAATTCAAAAAATTTAAAAAATACAGTTATGGCTTCTTTTGAAGCAAAAATTGGTTGGAAAAGGCCGAGAATGAGAGAAAATAAAAATTATCGTTTCGTTTCGTTCCTACCCAACGCGTAATAGAAAATTCCAAACAAATAGCAAAAAAATTCAAAAAATCATAACAATACCATTTTGGCTTCATTTTAAGCAAAAATAGGTTGAGAAATGCCCAGAAAGAGAAAGAAAATAAAGATTATTGTTCTGTTCCGTTCCAACACGAAACGTAATAGAAAATTCCAAAAAAATAACAAAAAAATTCAAAAAATTATAAAATACTATTATGGCCTCATTTCAAGCCAAAATAAGGGGGGAAACGCTGAGAAAGAGAGAGAATAAAAACTATCGTTCTGTTTCGTTCCAACGTGACACGTAATAGAAAATTCCAAAAAAATAGGAAAAAACCTAAAAAAATACCATTGTGGCTTCATTTAATGCCAAAAAAGGTTGGAAAAGGCCGAGAAAGACGGAAAACAAAAATTATCGTTCCGTTTCGTTCCTACCCGTCGCGTAATAGAAAATTAAAAAAAAATAGAAAAAAAATTCTGAAAATTCAAAAATACCATTATCGCTTCATTTCCAGCCATAATAGGTTGGAATAGACCAAGAAACAGGGAAAATAAAAATTATCATTCCGTTTCGTTCTAACCCGACGCGTCATAGTAAATTCATAAAAAATTGCAAAAAAATTCAAAAAATTTAAAAAATACAGTAATGGCTTCTTTTGAAGCAAAAATTGGTTGGAAAAGGCCGAGAATGAGAGAAAATAAAAATTATCGTTTCGTTTCGTTCCTACCCAACGCGTAATAGAAAATTCCAAACAAATAGCAAAAAAATTCAAAAAATCATAACAATACCATTTTGGCTTCATTTTAAGCAAAAATAGGTTGAGAAATGCCCAGAAAGAGAAAGAAAATAAAGATTATTGTTCTGTTCCGTTCCAACACGAAACGTAATAGAAAATTCCAAAAAAATAACAAAAAAATTCAAAAAATTATAAAATACTATTATGGCCTCATTTCAAGCCAAAATAAGGGGGGAAACGCTGAGAAAGAGAGAGAATAAAAACTATCGTTCTGTTCCGTTCCAACGTGACACGTAATAGAAAATTCCAAAAAAATAGGAAAAAACCTAAAAAAATACCATTGTGGCTTCATTTAAAGCCAAAAAAGGTTGGAAAAGGCCGAGAAAGACGGAAAACAAAAATTATCGTTCCGTTTTGTTCCTACCCGTCGCGTAATAGAAAATTAAAAAAAAATAGAAAAAAAATTCTGAAAATTCAAAAATACCATTATCGCTTCATTTCCAGCCATAATAGGTTGGAATAGACCAAGAAACAGGGAAACTAAAAATTATCATTCCGTTTCGTTCTAACCCGACGCGTCATAGTAAATTCATAAAAAATTGCAAAAAAATTCAAAAAATTTAAAAAATACATTTATGGCTTGTTTTGAAGCAAAAATTGGTTGGAAAAGGCCGAGAATGAGAGAAAATAAAAATTATCGTTTCGTTTCGTTCCTACCCAACGCGTAATAGAAAATTCCAAACAAATAGCAAAAAAATTCAAAAAATCATAACAATACCATTTTGGCTTCATTTTAAGCAAAAATAGGTTGAGAAATGCCCAGAAAGAGAAAGAAAATAAAGATTATTGTTCTGTTCCGTTCCAACACGAAACGTAATAGAAAATTCCAAAAAAATAGACAAAAAATTCCGAAAATTTAAAAATACCATCGTGGCTTCATTTCAAGCCATAATAGGTTGGAATAAACCGAGACAAGGGGAAAATAAAAATTATCATTCCGTTTCGTTCCTACCCAACGCGTAATAGAAAATTCCAAACAAATAGCAAAAAAATTCAAAAAATCATAATAATACCATTTCGGCTTCATTTTAAGCAAAAATAGGTTGAGAAATGCCCAGAAAGGGAAAGAAAATAAAAATTATTGTTCTGTTCCGTTCCTACACGAAACGTAATAGAAAATTCCAAAAAAATAACAAAAAAATTCAAAAAATTATAACATACTATTATGGCTTCATTTCATGCCAAAATAAGGGGGGAAACGCTGAGAACTAGAGAAAATAAAAACTATCGTTCTGTTCCGTTCCAACCTGACGCGTAATAGAAAATTCCAAAAAAATAGGAAAAAATTTAAAAAAATACCATTGTGGCTTCATTTAAAGCCAAAAAAGGTTGGAAAAGGACGAGAAAGACGGAAAACAAAAATTATCGTTCCGTTTCGTTCCTACCCCTCGCGTAATAGAAAATTAAAAAAAAATAGAAAAAAAATTCTGAAAATTAAAAAATACCATTATCGCTTCATTTCCAGCCATAATAGGTTGGAATAGACCAAGAAACAGGGAAAATAAAAATTATCACTCCGTTTCGTTCTAACCCGACGCGTCATAGTAAATTCATAAAAAATTGCAAAAAAATTCAAAAAATTTAAAAAATACATTTATGGCTTGTTTTGAAGCAAAAATTGGTTGGAAAAGGCCGAGAATGAGAGAAAATAAAAATTATCGTTTCGTTTCGTTCTAACCCGACGCGTCATAGTAAATTCATTAAAAATTGCAAAAAATTTCAAAAAATTTAAAAAATACAGTTATGGCTTCTTTTGAAGCAAAAATTGGTTGGAAAATGCCGAGAATGAGAGAAAATAAAAATTATCGTTTCGTTTCGTTCCTACCCAACGCGTAATAGAAAATTCCAAACAAATAGCAAAAAAATTCAAAAAATCATAAGAATACCATTTCGGCTTCATTTTAAGCAAAAATAGGTTGAGAAATGCCCAGAAAGGGAAAGAAAATAAAAATTATTGTTCTGTTCCGTTCCTACACGAAACGTAATAGAAAATTCCAAAAAAATAACAAAAAAATTCAAAAAATTATAAAATACTATTATGGCTTCATTTCAAGCCAAAATAAGGGGGGAAACGCTGAGAAAGAGAGAGAATAAAAACTATCGTTCTGTTCCTTTCCAACGTGACACGTAATAGAAAATTCCAAAAAAATAGGAAAAAACCTAAAAAAATACCATTGTGGCTTCATTTAAAGCCAAAAAAGGTTGGAAAAGGCCGAGAAAGACGGAAAACAAAAATTATCGTTCCGTTTCGTTCCTACCCGTCGCGTAATAGAAAATTAAAAAAAAATAGAAAAAAAATTCTGAAAATTCAAAAATACCATTATCGCTTCATTTCCAGCCATAATAGGTTGGAATAGACCAAGAAACAGGGAAAATAAAAATTATCACTCCGTTTCGTTCTAACCCGACGCGTCATAGTAAATTCATAAAAAATTGCAAAAAATTTCAAAAAATTTAAAAAATACAGTTATGGCTTCTTTTGAAGCAAAAATTGGTTGGAAAAGGCCGAGAATGAGAGAAAATAAAAATTATCGTTTCGTTTCGTTCCTACCCAACGCGTAATAGAAAATTCCAAACAAATAGCAAAAAAATTCAAAAAATCATAACAATACCATTTTGGCTTCATTTTAAGCAAAAATAGGTTGAGAAATGCCCAGAAAGAGAAAGAAAATAAAGATTATTGTTCTGTTCCGTTCCAACACGAAACGTAATAGAAAATTCCAAAAAAATAACAAAAAAATTCAAAAAATTATAAAATACTATTATGGCCTCATTTCAAGCCAAAATAAGGGGGGAAACGCTGAGAAAGAGAGAGAATAAAAACTATCGTTCTGTTCCGTTCCAACGTGACACGTAATAGAAAATTCCAAAAAAATAGGAAAAAACCTAAAAAAATACCATTGTGGCTTCATTTAAAGCCAAAAAAGGTTGGAAAAGGCCGAGAGAGACGGAAAACAAAAATTATCGTTCCATTTCGTTCCTACCCGACGCGTAATATAAAATTCCAAAAAAATAGGGAAAAAATTCTGAAAATTTAAAAATACCATCGTGGCTTCATTTCAAGCCATAATAGGTTGGAATAAACCGAGACAAAGGGAAAATAAAAATTATCATTCCGTTTCATTCCTACCCAACACGTAATAGAGAATTCCAAACAAATAGCAAAAAAATTCAGAAAATCATAAGAATACCATTTCGGCTTCATTTTAAGCAAAAATAGGTTGAGAAATGCCCAGAAAGGGAAAGAAAAAAAAAATTATTGTTCTGTTCCGTTCCTACACGAAACGTAATAGAAAATTCCAAAAAAATAACAAAAAAATTCAAAAAATTATAAAATACTATTATGGCTTCATTTCAAGCCAAAAATAAGGTGGGAAACACTGAGAAAGAGAGAGAATAAAAACTATCGTTCAGTTCCTTTCCAACGTGACACGTAATAGAAAATTCCAAAAAAATAGGAAAAAACCTAAAAAAATACCATTGTGGCTTCATTTAAAGCCAAAAAAGGTTGGAAAAGGCCGAGAAAGACGGAAAACAAAAATTATCGTTCCGTTTCGTTCCTACCCGTCGCGTAATAGAAAATTAAAAAAAAAATAGAAAAAAAATTCTGAAAATTCAAAAATATCATTATCGCTTCATTTCCAGCCATAATAGGTTGGAATAGACCAAGAAACAGGGAAAATAAAAATTATCATTCCGTTTCGTTCTAACCCGACGCGTCATAGTAAATTCATAAAAAATTGCAAAAAAATTCAAAAAATTTAAAAAATACAGTTATGGCTTCTTTTGAAGCAAAAATTGGTTGGAAAAGGCCGAGAATGAGAGAAAATAAAAATTATCGTTTCGTTTCGTTCCTACCCAACGCGTAATAGAAAATTCCAAACAAATAGCAAAAAAATTCAAAAAATCATAACAATACCATTTTGGCTTCATTTTAAGCAAAAATAGGTTGAGAAATGCCCAGAAAGAGAAAGAAAATAAAGATTATTGTTCTGTTCCGTTCCAACACGAAACGTAATAGAAAATTCCAAAAAAATAACAAAAAAATTCAAAAAATTATAAAATACTATTATGGCCTCATTTCAAGCCAAAATAAGGGGGGAAACGCTGAGAAAGAGAGAGAATAAAAACTATCGTTCTGTTCCGTTCCAACGTGACACGTAATAGAAAATTCCAAAAAAATAGGAAAAAACCTAAAAAAATACCATTGTGGCTTCATTTAAAGCCAAAAAAGGTTGGAAAAGGCCGAGAAAGACGGAAAACAAAAATTATCGTTCCGTTTCGTTCCTACCCGTCGCGTAATAGAAAATTAAAAAAAAATAGAAAAAAAATTCTGAAAATTCAAAAATACCATTATCGCTTCATTTCCAGCCATAATAGGTTGGAATAGACCAAGAAACAGG
Source organism: Quercus agrifolia (assembly GCA_029955455.1). NCBI lineage: Eukaryota > Viridiplantae > Streptophyta > Magnoliopsida > Fagales > Fagaceae > Quercus > Quercus agrifolia. The sequence goes on from JARQAD010000010.1 coordinate 22,432,709, forward strand.
GAAAATAAAAATTATCATTCCGTTTCGTTCTAACCCGACGCGTCATAGTAAATTCATAAAAAATTGCAAAAAAATTCAAAAAATTTAAAAAATACAGTAATGGCTTCTTTTGAAGCAAAAATTGGTTGGAAAAGGCCGAGAATGAGAGAAAATAAAAATTATCGTTTCGTTTCGTTCCTACCCAACGCGTAATAGAAAATTCCAAACAAATAGCAAAAAAATTCAAAAAATCATAACAATACCATTTTGGCTTCATTTTAAGCAAAAATAGGTTGAGAAATGCCCAGAAAGAGAAAGAAAATAAAGATTATTGTTCTGTTCCGTTCCAACACGAAACGTAATAGAAAATTCCAAAAAAATAACAAAAAAATTCAAAAAATTATAAAATACTATTATGGCCTCATTTCAAGCCAAAATAAGGGGGGAACGCTGAGAAAGAGAGAGAATAAAAACTATCGTTCTGTTCCGTTCCAACGTGACACGTAATAGAAAATTCCAAAAAAATAGGAAAAAACCTAAAAAAATACCATTGTGGCTTCATTTAAAGCCAAAAAAGGTTGGAAAAGGCCGAGAAAGACGGAAAACAAAAATTATCGTTCCATTTCGTTCCTACCCGACGCGTAATATAAAATTCCAAAAAAATAGGGAAAAAATTCTGAAAATTTAAAAATACCATCGTGGCTTCATTTCAAGCCATAATAGGTTGGAATAAACCGAGACAAAGGGAAAATAAAAATTATCATTCCGTTTCATTCCTACCCAACACGTAATAGAGAATTCCAAACAAATAGCAAAAAAATTCAGAAAATCATAAGAATACCATTTCGGCTTCATTTTAAGCAAAAATAGGTTGAGAAATGCCCAGAAAGGGAAAGAAAATAAAAATTATTGTTCTGTTCCGTTCCTACACGAAACGTAATAGAAAATTCCAAAAAAATAACAAAAAAATTCAAAAAATTATAAAATACTATTATGGCTTCATTTCAAGCCAAAAATAAGGGGGGAAACACTGAGAAAGAGAGAGAATAAAAACTATCGTTCAGTTCCTTTCCAACGTGACACGTAATAGAAAATTCCAAAAAAATAGGAAAAAACCTAAAAAAATACCATTGTGGCTTCATTTAAAGCCAAAAAAGGTTGGAAAAGGCCGAGAAAGACGGAAAACAAAAATTATCGTTCCGTTTCGTTCCTACCCGTCGCGTAATAGAAAATTAAAAAAAAAATAGAAAAAAAATTCTGAAAATTCAAAAATATCATTATCGCTTCATTTCCAGCCATAATAGGTTGGAATAGACCAAGAAACAGGGAAAATAAAAATTATCATTCCGTTTCGTTCTAACCCGACGCGTCATAGTAAATTCATAAAAAATTGCAAAAAAATTCAAAAAATTTAAAAAATACAGTTATGGCTTCTTTTGAAGCAAAAATTGGTTGGAAAAGGCCGAGAATGAGAGAAAATAAAAATTATCGTTTCGTTTCGTTCCTACCCAACGCGTAATAGAAAATTCCAAACAAATAGCAAAAAAATTCAAAAAATCATAACAATACCATTTTGGCTTCATTTTAAGCAAAAATAGGTTGAGAAATGCCCAGAAAGAGAAAGAAAATAAAGATTATTGTTCTGTTCCGTTCCAACACGAAACGTAATAGAAAATTCCAAAAAAATAACAAAAAAATTCAAAAAATTATAAAATACTATTATGGCCTCATTTCAAGCCAAAATAAGGGGGGAAACGCTGAGAAAGAGAGAGAATAAAAACTATCGTTCTGTTTCGTTCCAACGTGACACGTAATAGAAAATTCCAAAAAAATAGGAAAAAACCTAAAAAAATACCATTGTGGCTTCATTTAAAGCCAAAAAAGGTTGGAAAAGGCCGAGAAAGACGGAAAACAAAAATTATCGTTCCGTTTCGTTCCTACCCGTCGCGTAATAGAAAATTAAAAAAAAATAGAAAAAAAATTCTGAAAATTCAAAAATACCATTATCGCTTCATTTCCAGCCATAATAGGTTGGAATAGACCAAGAAACAGGGAAAATAAAAATTATCATTCCGTTTCGTTCTAACCCGACGCGTCATAGTAAATTCATAAAAAATTGCAAAAAAATTCAAAAAATTTAAAAAATACAGTAATGGCTTCTTTTGAAGCAAAAATTGGTTGGAAAAGGCCGAGAATGAGAGAAAATAAAAATTATCGTTTCGTTTCGTTCCTACCCAACGCGTAATAGAAAATTCCAAACAAATAGCAAAAAAAGTCAAAAAATCATAACAATACCATTTTGGCTTCATTTTAAGCAAAAATAGGTTGAGAAATGCCCAGAAAGAGAAAGAAAATAAAGATTATTGTTCTGTTCCGTTCCAACACGAAACGTAATAGAAAATTCCAAAAAAATAACAAAAAAATTCAAAAAATTATAAAATACTATTATGGCCTCATTTCAAGCCAAAATAAGGGGGGAAACGCTGAGAAAGAGAGAGAATAAAAACTATCGTTCTGTTCCGTTCCAACGTGACACGTAATAGAAAATTCCAAAAAAATAGGAAAAAACCTAAAAAAATACCATTGTGGCTTCATTTAAAGCCAAAAAAGGTTGGAAAAGGCCGAGAAAGACGGAAAACAAAAATTATCGTTCCATTTCGTTCCTACCCGACGCGTAATATAAAATTCCAAAAAAATAGGGAAAAAATTCTGAAAATTTAAAAATACCATCGTGGCTTCATTTCAAGCCATAATAGGTTGGAATAAACCGAGACAAAGGGAAAATAAAAATTATCATTCCGTTTCATTCCTACCCAACACGTAATAGAGAATTCCAAACAAATAGCAAAAAAATTCAGAAAATCATAAGAATACCATTTCGGCTTCATTTTAAGCAAAAATAGGTTGAGAAATGCCCAGAAAGGGAAAGAAAATAAAAATTATTGTTCTGTTCCGTTCCTACACGAAACGTAATAGAAAATTCCAAAAAAATAACAAAAAAATTCAAAAAATCATAAAATACTATTATGGCTTCATTTCAAGCCAAAAATAAGGGGGGAAACACTGAGAAAGAGAGAGAATAAAAACTATCGTTCAGTTCCTTTCCAACGTGACACGTAATAGAAAATTCCAAAAAAATAGGAAAAAACCTAAAAAAATACCATTGTGGCTTCATTTAAAGCCAAAAAAGGTTGGAAAAGGCCGAGAAAGACGGAAAACAAAAATTATCGTTCCGTTTCGTTCCTACCCGTCGCGTAATAGAAAATTAAAAAAAAATAGAAAAAAAATTCTGAAAATTCAAAAATATCATTATCGCTTCATTTCCAGCCATAATAGGTTGGAATAGACCAAGAAACAGGGAAAATAAAAATTATCATTCCGTTTCGTTCTAACCCGACGCGTCATAGTAAATTCATAAAAAATTGCAAAAAAATTCAAAAAATTTAAAAAATACAGTTATGGCTTCTTTTGAAGCAAAAATTGGTTGGAAAAGGCCGAGAATGAGAGAAAATAAAAATTATCGTTTCGTTTCGTTCCTACCCAACGCGTAATAGAAAATTCCAAACAAATAGCAAAAAAATTCAAAAAATCATAACAATACCATTTTGGCTTCATTTTAAGCAAAAATAGGTTGAGAAATGCCCAGAAAGAGAAAGAAAATAAAGATTATTGTTCTGTTCCGTTCCAACACGAAACGTAATAGAAAATTCCAAAAAAATAGACAAAAAATTCCGAAAATTTAAAAATACCATCGTGGCTTCATTTCAAGCCATAATAGGTTGGAATAAACCGAGACAAGGGGAAAATAAAAATTATCATTCCGTTTCGTTCCTACCCAACGCGTAATAGAAAATTCCAAACAAATAGCAAAAAAATTCAAAAAATCATAATAATACCATTTCGGCTTCATTTTAAGCAAAAATAGGTTGAGAAATGCCCAGAAAGGGAAAGAAAATAAAAATTATTGTTCTGTTCCGTTCCTACACGAAACGTAATAGAAAATTCCAAAAAAATAACAAAAAAATTCAAAAAATTATAACATACTATTATGGCTTCATTTCATGCCAAAATAAGGGGGGAAACGCTGAGAACTAGAGAAAATAAAAACTATCGTTCTGTTCCGTTCCAACCTGACGCGTAATAGAAAATTCCAAAAAAATAGGAAAAAATTTAAAAAAATACCATTGTGGCTTCATTTAAAGCCAAAAAAGGTTGGAAAAGGACGAGAAAGACGGAAAACAAAAATTATCGTTCCGTTTCGTTCCTACCCCTCGCGTAATAGAAAATTAAAAAAAAATAGAAAAAAAATTCTGAAAATTAAAAAATACCATTATCGCTTCATTTCCAGCCATAATAGGTTGGAATAGACCAAGAAACAGGGAAAATAAAAATTATCACTCCGTTTCGTTCTAACCCGACGCGTCATAGTAAATTCATAAAAAATTGCAAAAAAATTCAAAAAATTTAAAAAATACATTTATGGCTTGTTTTGAAGCAAAAATTGGTTGGAAAAGGCCGAGAATGAGAGAAAATAAAAATTATCGTTTCGTTTCGTTCTAACCCGACGCGTCATAGTAAATTCATTAAAAATTGCAAAAAATTTCAAAAAATTTAAAAAATACAGTTATGGCTTCTTTTGAAGCAAAAATTGGTTGGAAAATGCCGAGAATGAGAGAAAATAAAAATTATCGTTTCGTTTCGTTCCTACCCAACGCGTAATAGAAAATTCCAAACAAATAGCAAAAAAATTCAAAAAATCATAAGAATACCATTTCGGCTTCATTTTAAGCAAAAATAGGTTGAGAAATGCCCAGAAAGGGAAAGAAAATAAAAATTATTGTTCTGTTCCGTTCCTACACGAAACGTAATAGAAAATTCCAAAAAAATAACAAAAAAATTCAAAAAATTATAAAATACTATTATGGCTTCATTTCAAGCCAAAATAAGGGGGGAAACGCTGAGAAAGAGAGAGAATAAAAACTATCGTTCTGTTCCTTTCCAACGTGACACGTAATAGAAAATTCCAAAAAAATAGGAAAAAACCTAAAAAAATACCATTGTGGCTTCATTTAAAGCCAAAAAAGGTTGGAAAAGGCCGAGAAAGACGGAAAACAAAAATTATCGTTCCGTTTCGTTCCTACCCGTCGCGTAATAGAAAATTAAAAAAAAATAGAAAAAAAATTCTGAAAATTCAAAAATACCATTATCGCTTCATTTCCAGCCATAATAGGTTGGAATAGACCAAGAAACAGGGAAAATAAAAATTATCACTCCGTTTCGTTCTAACCCGACGCGTCATAGTAAATTCATAAAAAATTGCAAAAAATTTCAAAAAATTTAAAAAATACAGTTATGGCTTCTTTTGAAGCAAAAATTGGTTGGAAAAGGCCGAGAATGAGAGAAAATAAAAATTATCGTTTCGTTTCGTTCCTACCCAACGCGTAATAGAAAATTCCAAACAAATAGCAAAAAAATTCAAAAAATCATAACAATACCATTTTGGCTTCATTTTAAGCAAAAATAGGTTGAGAAATGCCCAGAAAGAGAAAGAAAATAAAGATTATTGTTCTGTTCCGTTCCAACACGAAACGTAATAGAAAATTCCAAAAAAATAACAAAAAAATTCAAAAAATTATAAAATACTATTATGGCTTCATTTCAAGCCAAAATAAGGGGGGAAACGCTGAGAAAGAGAGAGAATAAAAACTATCGTTCTGTTCCTTTCCAACGTGACACGTAATAGAAAATTCCAAAAAAATAGGAAAAAACCTAAAAAAATACCATTGTGGCTTCATTTAAAGCCAAAAAAGGTTGGAAAAGGCCGAGAAAGACGGAAAACAAAAATTATCGTTCCGTTTCGTTCCTACCAGTCGCGTAATAGAAAATTAAAAAAAAATAGAAAAAAAATTCTGAAAATTCAAAAATACCATTATCGCTTCATTTCCAGCCATAATAGGTTGGAATAGACCAAGAAACAGGGAAAATAAAAATTATCACTCCGTTTCGTTCTAACCCGACGCGTCATAGTAAATTCATAAAAAATTGCAAAAAATTTCAAAAAATTTAAAAAATACAGTTATGGCTTCTTTTGAAGCAAAAATTGGTTGGAAAAGGCCGAGAATGAGAGAAAATAAAAATTATCGTTTCGTTTCGTTCCTACCCAACGCGTAATAGAAAATTCCAAACAAATAGCAAAAAAATTCAAAAAATCATAACAATACCATTTTGGCTTCATTTTAAGCAAAAATAGGTTGAGAAATGCCCAGAAAGAGAAAGAAAATAAAGATTATTGTTCTGTTCCGTTCCAACACGAAACGTAATAGAAAATTCCAAAAAAATAACAAAAAAATTCAAAAAATTATAAAATACTATTATGGCTTCATTTCAAGCCAAAATAAGGGGGGAAACGCTGAGAAAGAGAGAGAATAAAAACTATCGTTCTGTTCCGTTCCAACGTGACACGTAATAGAAAATTCCAAAAAAATAGGAAAAAACCTACAAAAATACCATTGTGGCTTCATTTAAAGCCAAAAAAGGTTGGAAAAGGCCGAGAAAGACGGAAAACAAAAATTATCGTTCCGTTTCGTTCCTACCCGTCGCGTAAGAGAAAATTAAAAAAAAATAAAAAAAAAATACTGAAAATTCAAAAATACCATTATCGCTTCATTTCCAGCCATAATAGGTTGGAATAGACCAAGAAACAGGGAAAATAAAAATTATCATTCCGTTTCGTTCTAACCCGACGCGTCATAGTAAATTCATAAAAAATTGCAAAAAAATTCAAAAAATTTAAAAAACACAGTTATGGCTTCTTTTGAAGCAAAAATTGGTTGGAAAAGGCCCAGAATGAGAGAAAATAAAAATTATCGTTTCGTTTCGTTCCTACCCAACGCGTAATAGAAAATTCCAAACAAATAGCAAAAAAATTCAAAAAATCATAACAATACCATTTTGGCTTCATTTTAAGCAAAAATAGGTTGAGAAATGCCCAGAAAGAGAAAGAAAATAAAGATTATTGTTCTGTTCCGTTCCAACACGAAACGTAATAGAAAATTCCAAAAAAATAACAAAAAAATTCAAAAAATTATAAAATACTATTATGGCTTCATTTCAAGCCAAAATAAGGGGGGAAACGCTGAGAAAGAGAGAGAATAAAAACTATCGTTCTGTTCCGTTCCAACGTGACACGTAATAGAAAATTCCAAAAAAATAGGAAAAAACCTAAAAAAAAACCATTGTGGCTTCATTTAAAGCCAAAAAAGGTTGGAAAAGCCCGAGAAAGACGGAAAACAAAAATTATCGTTCCATTTCGTTCCTACCCGACGCGTAATAGAAAATTCCAAAAAAATAGAGAAAAAATTCTGAAAAATTAAAACTACCATCGTGGCTTCATTTCAAGCCATAATAGGTTGGAATAAACCGAGACAAAGGGAAAATAAAAATTATCATTCCGTTTCGTTCCTACCCAACACGTAATAGAAAATTCCAAACAAATAGCAAAAAAATTCAAAAAATCATAAGAATACCATTTCGGCTTCATTTTAAGCAAAAATAGGTTGAGAAATGCCCAGAAAGGGTAAGAAATTAAAATTATTGTTCTGTTCCGTTCCTACACGAAACGTAATAGAAAATTCCAAAAAAATAACAAAAGAATTCAAAAAATTATAACATACTATTATGGCTTCATTTCATGCCAAAATAAGGGGGGAAACGCTGAGAAAGAGAGAGAATAAAAACTATCGTTCTGTTCCTTTCCAACGTGACACGTAATAGAAAATTCCAAAAAAATAGGAAAAAACCTAAAAAAATACCATTGTGGCTTCATTTAAAGCCAAAAAAGGTTGGAAAAGGCCGAGAAAGACGGAAAACAAAAATTATCGTTCCGTTTCGTTCCTACCCGTCGCGTAATAGAAAATTAAAAAAAAATAGAAAAAAAATTCTGAAAATTCAAAAATACCATTATCGCTTCATTTCCAGCCATAATAGGTTGGAATAGACCAAGAAACAGGGAAAATAAAAATTATCACTCCGTTTCGTTCTAACCTGACGCGTCATAGTAAATTCATAAAAAATTGCAAAAAATTTCAAAAAATTTAAAAAATACAGTTATGGCTTCTTTTGAAGCAAAAATTGGTTGGAAAAGGCCGAGAATGAGAGAAAATAAAAATTATCGTTTCGTTTCGTTCCTACCCAACGCTTAATAGAAAATTCCAAACAAATAGCAAAAAAATTCAAAAAATCATAACAATACCATTTTGGCTTCATTTTAAGCAAAAATAGGTTGAGAAATGCCCAGAAAGAGAAAGAAAATAAAGATTATTGTTCTGTTCCGTTCCAACACGAAACGTAATAGAAAATTCCAAAAAAATAGACAAAAAATTTCGAAAATTTAAAAATACCATCGTGGCTTCATTTCAAGCCATAATAGGTTGGAATAAACCGAGAAAAAGGGAAAATAAAAATTATCATTCCGTTTCGTTCCTACCCAACGCGTAATAGAAAATTCCAAACAAATAGCAAAAAAATTCAAAAAATCATAAGAATACCATTTCGGCTTCATTTTAATCAAAAATAGGTTGAGAAATGCCCAGAAAGGGAAAGAAAATAAAAATTATTGTTCTGTTCCGTTCCTACACGAAACGTAATAGAAAATTCCTAAAAAATAACAAAAAAATTCAAAAAATTATAAAATACTATTATGGCTTCATTTCAAGCCAAAATAAGGGGGGAAACGCTGAGAAAGAGAGAGAATAAAAACTATCGTTCTGTTCCTTTCCAACGTGACACGTAATAGAAAATTCCAAAAAAATAGGAAAAAACCTAAAAAAATACCATTGTGGCTTCATTTAAAGCCAAAAAAGGTTGGAAAAGGCCGAGAAAGACGGAAAACAAAAATTATCGTTCCGTTTCGTTCCTACCCGTCGCGTAATAGAAAATTAAAAAAAAATAGAAAAAAAATTCTGAAAATTCAAAAATACCATTATCGCTTCATTTCCAGCCATAATAGGTTGGAATAGACCAAGAAACAGGGAAAATAAAAATTATCACTCCGTTTCGTTCTAACCCGATGCGTCATAGTAAATTCATAAAAAATTGCAAAAAATTTCAAAAAATTTAAAAAATACAGTTATGGCTTCTTTTGAAGCAAAAATTGGTTGGAAAAGGCCGAGAATGAGAGAAAATAAAAATTATCGTTTCGTTTCGTTCCTACCCAACGCGTAATAGAAAATTCCAAACAAATAGCAAAAAAATTCAAAAAATCATAACAATACCATTTTGGCTTCATTTTAAGCAAAAATAGGTTGAGAAATGCCCAGAAAGAGAAAGAAAATAAAGATTATTGTTCTGTTCCGTTCCAACACGAAACGTAATAGAAAATTCCAAAAAAATAACAAAAAAATTCAAAAAATTATAAAATACTATTATGGCTTCATTTCAAGCCAAAATAAGGGGGGAAACGCTGAGAAAGAGAGAGAATAAAAACTATCGTTCTGTTCCGTTCCAACGTGACACGTAATAGAAAATTCCAAAAAAATAGGAAAAAACCTACAAAAATACCATTGTGGCTTCATTTAAAGCCAAAAAAGGTTGGAAAAGGCCGAGAAAGACGGAAAACAAAAATTATCGTTCCGTTTCGTTCCTACCCGTCGCGTAAGAGAAAATTAAAAAAAAATAAAAAAAAAATACTGAAAATTCAAAAATACCATTATCGCTTCATTTCCAGCCATAATTGGTTGGAATAGACCAAGAAACAGGGAAAATAAAAATTATCATTCCGTTTCGTTCTAACCCGACGCGTCATAGTAAATTCATAAAAAATTGCAAAAAAATTCAAAAAATTTAAAAAACACAGTTATGGCTTCTTTTGAAGCAAAAATTGGTTGGAAAAGGCCCAGAATGAGAGAAAATAAAAATTATCGTTTCGTTTCGTTCCTACCCAACGCGTAATAGAAAATTCCAAACAAATAGCAAAAAAATTCAAAAAATCATAACAATACCATTTTGGCTTCATTTTAAGCAAAAATAGGTTGAGAAATGCCCAGAAAGAGAAAGAAAATAAAGATTATTGTTCTGTTCCGTTCCAACACGAAACGTAATAGAAAATTCCAAAAAAATAGACAAAAAATTCCGAAAATTTAAAAATACCATCGTGGCTTCATTTCAAGCCATAATAGGTCGGAATAAACCGAGACAAAGGGAAAATAAAAATTATCATTCCGTTTCGTTCCTACCCAACGCGTAATAGAAAATTCCAAACAAATAGCAAAAAAATTCAAAAAATCATAATAATACCATTTCGGCTTCATTTTAAGCAAAAATAGGTTGAGAAATGCCCAGAAAGGGAAAGAAAATAAAAATTATTGTTCTGTTCCGTTCCTACACGAAACGTAATAGAAAATTCCAAAAAAATAACAAAAAAATTAAAAAAATTATAACATACTATTATGGCTTCATTTCATGCCAAAATAAGGGGGGAAACGCTGAGAAGGAGAGAAAATAAAAATTATCGTTATGTTCCGTTCCAACCTGACACATAAAAGAAAATTCCAAAAAAAAAGGAAAAAATTTAAAAAAATACCATTGTGGCTCCATTTAAAGCCAAAAAAGGTTGGAAAAGGCCGAGAAAGACGGAAAACAAAAATTATCGTTCCGTTTTGTTCCTACCCGTCGCGTAATAGAAAATTAAAAAAAATAGAAAAAAAATTCTGAAAATTCAAAAATACCATTATCGCTTCATTTCCAGCCATAATAGGTTGGAATAGACCAAGAAACAGGGAAACTAAAAATTATCATTCCGTTTCGTTCTAACCCGACGCGTCATAGTAAATTCCTAAAAAATTGCAAAAAAATTCAAAAAATTTAAAAAATACATTTATGGCTTGTTTTGAAGCAAAAATTGGTTGGAAAAGGCCGAGAATGAGAGAAAATAAAAATTATCGTTTCGTTTCGTTCCTACCCAACGCGTAATAGAAAATTCAAAACAAATAGCAAAAAAATTCAAAAAATCATAACAATACCATTTTGGCTTCATTTTAAGCAAAAATAGGTTGAGAAATGCCCAGAAAGAGAAAGAAAATAAAGATTATTGTTCTGTTCCGTTCCAACACGAAACGTAATAGAAAATTCCAAAAAAATAGACAAAAAATTTCGAAAATTTAAAAATACCATCGTGGCTTCATTTCAAGCCATAATAGGTTGGAATAAACCGAGAAAAAGGGAAAATAAAAATTATCATTCCGTTTCGTTCCTACCCAACGCGTAATAGAAAATTCCAAACAAATAGCAAAAAAATTCAAAAAATCATAAGAATACCATTTCGGCTTCATTTTAAGCAAAAATAGGTTGAGAAATGCCCAGAAAGGGAAAGAAAATAAAAATTATTGTTCTGTTCCGTTCCTACACGAAACGTAATAGAAAATTCAAAAAAAATAACAAAAAAATTCAAAAAATTATAAAATACTATTATGGCTTCATTTCAAGCCAAAATGAGGGGGGAAACGCTGAGAAAGAGAGATAATAAAAACTATCGTTCTGTTCCTTTCCAACGTGACACGTAATAGAAAATTCCAAAAAAATAGGAAAAAACCTAAAAAAATACCATTGTGGCTTCATTTAAAGCCAAAAAAGGTTGGAAAAGGCCGAGAAAGACGGAAAACAAAAATTATTGTTCCGTTTCGTTCCTACCCGTCGCGTAATAGAAAATTAAAAAAAAATAGAAAAAAAATTCTGAAAATTCAAAAATACCATTATCGCTTCATTTCCAGCCATAATAGGTTGGAATAGACCAAGAAACAGGGAAAATAAAAATTATCACTCCGTTTCGTTCTAACCCGACGCGTCATAGTAAATTCATAAAAAATTGCAAAAAAATTCAAAAAATTTAAAAAATACATTTATGGCTTGTTTTGAAGCAAAAATTGGTTGGAAAAGGCCGAGAATGAGAGAAAATAAAAATTATCGTTTCGTTTCGTTCCTACCCAACGCGTAATAGAAAATTCAAAACAAATAGCAAAAAAATTCAAAAAATCATAACAATACCATTTTGGCTTCATTTTAAGCAAAAATAGGTTGAGAAATGCCCAGAAAGAGAAAGAAAATAAAGATTATTGTTCTGTTCCGTTCCAACACGAAACGTAATAGAAAATTCCAAAAAAATAGACAAAAAATTTCGAAAATTTAAAAATACCATCGTGGCTTCATTTCAAGCCATAATAGGTTGGAATAAACCGAGAAAAAGGGAAAATAAAAATTATCATTCCGTTTCGTTCCTACCCAACGCGTAATAGAAAATTCCAAACAAATAGCAAAAAAATTCAAAAAATCATAAGAATACCATTTCGGCTTCATTTTAAGCAAAAATAGGTTGAGAAATGCCCAGAAAGGGAAAGAAAATAAAAATTATTGTTCTGTTCCGTTCCTACACGAAACGTAATAGAAAATTCCAAAAAAATAACAAAAAAATTCAAAAAATTATAAAATACTATTATGGCTTCATTTCAAGCCAAAATAAGGGGGGAAACGCTGAGAAAGAGAGAGAATAAAAACTATCGTTCTGTTCCTTTCCAACGTGACACGTAATAGAAAATTCCAAAAAAATAGGAAAAAACCTAAAAAAATACCATTGTGGCTTCATTTAAAGCCAAAAAAGGTTGGAAAAGGCCGAGAAAGACGGAAAACAAAAATTATCGTTCCGTTTCGTTCCTACCCGTCGCGTAATAGAAAATTAAAAAAAAATAGAAAAAAAATTCTGAAAATTCAAAAATACCATTATCGCTTCATTTCCAGCCATAATAGGTTGGAATAGACCAAGAAACAGGGAAAATAAAAATTATCACTCCGTTTCGTTCTAACCCGACGCGTCATAGTAAATTCATAAAAAATTGCAAAAAAATTCAAAAAATTTAAAAAACACAGTTATGGCTTCTTTTGAAGCAAAAATTGGTTGGAAAAGGCCCAGAATGAGAGAAAATAAAAATTATCGTTTCGTTTCGTTCCTACCCAACGCGTAATAGAAAATTCCAAACAAATAGCAAAAAAATTCAAAAAATCATAACAATACCATTTTGGCTTCATTTTAAGCAAAAATAGGTTGAGAAATGCCCAGAAAGAGAAAGAAAATAAAGATTATTGTTCTGTTCCGTTCCAACACGAAACGTAATAGAAAATTCAAAAAAAATAACAAAAAAATTCAAAAAATTATAAAATACTATTATGGCTTCATTTCAAGCCAAAATGAGGGGGGAAACGCTGAGAAAGAGAGATAATAAAAACTATCGTTCTGTTCCTTTCCAACGTGACACGTAATAGAAAATTCGAAAAAAATAGGAAAAAACCTAAAAAAATACCATTGTGGCTTCATTTAAAGCCAAAAAAGGTTGGAAAAGGCCGAGAAAGACGGAAAACAAAAATTATCGTTCCATTTCGTTCCTACCCGACGCGTAATAGAAAATTCCAAAAAAATAGAGAAAAAATTCTGAAAATTTAAAACTACCATCGTGGCTTCATTTCAAGCCATAATAGGTTGGAATAAACCGAGACAAAGGGAAAATAAAAATTATCATTCCGTTTCGTTCCTACCCAACACGTAATAGAAAATTCCAAACAAATAGCAAAAAAATTCAAAAAATCATAAGAATACCATTTCGGCTTCATTTTAAGCAAAAATAGGTTGAGAAATGCCCAGAAAGGGAAAGAAAATAAAAATTATTGTTCTGTTCCGTTCCTACACGAAACGTAATAGAAAATTCCAAAAAAATAACAAAAAAATTCAAAAAATTATAAAATACTATTATGGCTTCATTTCAAGCCAAAATGAGGGGGGAAACGCTGAGAAAGAGAGATAATAAAAACTATCGTTCTGTTCCTTTCCAACGTGACACGTAATAGAAAATTCGAAAAAAATAGGAAAAAACCTAAAAAAATACCATTGTGGCTTCATTTAAAGCCAAAAAAGGTTGGAAAAGGCCGTGAAAGACGGAAAACAAAAATTATCGTTCCATTTCGTTCCTACCCGACGCGTAATAGAAAATTCCAAAAAAATAGAGAAAAAATTCTGAAAATTTAAAACTACCATCGTGGCTTCATTTCAAGCCATAATAGGTTGGAATAAACCGAGACAAAGGGAAAATAAAAATTATCATTCCGTTTCGTTCCTACCCAACACGTAATAGAAAATTCCAAACAAATAGCAAAAAAATTCAAAAAATCATAAGAATACCATTTCGGCTTCATTTTAAGCAAAAATAGGTTGAGAAATGCCCAGAAAGGGAAAGAAAATAAAAATTATTGTTCTGTTCCGTTCCTACACGAAACGTAATAGAAAATTCCAAAAAAATAACAAAAAAATTCAAAAAATTATAACATACTATTATGGCTTCATTTCATGCCAAAATAAGGGGGGAAACGCTGAGAACTAGAGAAAATAAAAACTATCGTTCTGTTCCGATCCAACATGACGCGTAATAGAAAATTCCAAAAAAATAGGAAAAAATTTAAAAAAATACCATTGTGCCTTCATTTAAAGCCAAAAAAGGTTGGAAAAGGCCAAGAAAGACGGAAAACAAAAATTATCGTTCCGTTTCGTTCCTACCCGTCGCGTAATAGAAAATTAAAAAAAAATAAAAAAAAAATTCTGAAAATTCAAAAATACCATTATCGCTTCATTTCCAGCCATAATAGGTTGGAATAGACCAAGAAACAGGGAAAATAAAAATTATCATTCTGTTTCGTTCTAACCCGACGCGTCATAGTAAATTCATAAAAAATTGCAAAAAAATTCAAAAAATTTAAAAAATACAGTTATGGCTTCTTTTGAAGCAAAAATTGGTTGGAAAAGGCCGAGAATGAGAGAAAATAAAAATTATCGTTTCGTTTCGTTCCTACCCAACGCGTAATAGAAAATTCCAAACAAATAGCAAAAAAATTCAAAAAATCATAAGAATACCATTTCGGCTTCATTTTAAGCAAAAATAGGTTGAGAAATGCCCAGAAAGAGAAAGAAAATAAAGATTATTGTTCTGTTCCGTTCCTACACGAAACGTAATAGAAAATTCCAAAAAAATAACAAAAAAATTCAAAAAATTATAACATACTATTATGGCTTCATTTCATGCCAAAATAAGGGGGGAAACGCTGAGAACTAGAGAAAATAAAAACTATCGTTCTGTTCCGTTCCAACCTGACGCGTAATAGAAAATTCCAAAAAAATAGGAAAAAATTTAAAAAAATACCATTGTGGCTTCATTTAAAGCCAAAAAAGGTTGGAAAAGGCCGAGAAAGACGAAAAACAAAAATTATCGTTCCGTTTCGTTCCTACCCATCGCGTAATAGAAAATTAAAAAAAAATAGAAAAAAAATTCTGAAAATTCAAAAATACCATTATCGCTTCATTTCCAGCCATAATAGGTTGGAATAGACCATGAAACAGGGAAAATAAAAATTATCACTCCGTTCCGTTCTAACCCGACGCGTCATAGTAAATTCATAAAAAATTGCAAAAAAATTCAAAAAATTTAAAAAATACAGTTATGGCTTCTTTTGAAGCAAAAATTGGTTGGAAAAGGCCCAGAATGAGAGAAAATAAAAATTATCGTTTCTTTTCGTTCCTACCCAACGCGTAATAGAAAATTCCAAACAAATAGCAATAAAATTCAAAAAATCATAACAATACCATTTTGGCTTCATTTTAAGCAAAAATAGGTTGAGAAATGCCCAGAAAGAGAAAGAAAATAAAGATTATTGTTCTGTTCCGTTCCAACACGAAACGTAATAGAAAATTCCAAAAAAAGAACAAAAAAATTCAAAAAATTATAAAATACTATTATGGCTTCATTTCAAGCCAAAATAAGGGGGGAAACGCTGAGAAAGAGAGAGAATAAAAACTATCGTTCTGTTCCGTTCCAACGTGACACGTAATAGAAAATTCCAAAAAAATAGGAAAAAACCTAAAAAAATACCATTGTGGCTTCATTTAAAGCCAAAAAAGGTTGGAAAAGGCCGAGAAAGACGGAAAACAAAAATTATCGTTCCATTTCGTTCCTACCCGACGCGTAATAGAAAATTCCAAAAAAATAGAGAAAAAATTCTGAAAATTTAAAACTACCATCGTGGCTTCATTTCAAGCCATAATAGGTTGGAATAAACCGAGACAAAGGGAAAATAAAAATTATCATTCCGTTTCGTTCCTACCCAACACGTAATAGAAAATTCCAAACAAATAGCAAAAAAATTCAAAAAATCATAAGAATACCATTTCGGCTTCATTTTAAGCAAAAATAGGTTGAGAAATGCCCAGAAAGGGAAAGAAAATAAAAATTATTGTTCTGTTCCGTTCCTACACGAAACGTAATAGAAAATTCCAAAAAAATAACAAAAAAATTCAAAAAATTATAACATACTATTATGGCTTCATTTCATGCCAAAATAAGGGGGGAAACGCTGAGAACTAGAGAAAATAAAAACTATCGTTCTGTTCCGTTCCAACCTGACGCGTAATAGAAAATTCCAAAAAAATAGGAAAAAATTTAAAAAAATACCATTGTGGCTTCATTTAAAGCCAAAAAAGGTTGGAAAAGGCCGAGAAAGACGGAAAACAAAAATTATCGTTCCGTTTCGTTCCTACCCGTCGCGTAATAGAAAATTAAAAAAAAATAAAAAAAAATTCTGAAAATTCAAAAATACCATTATCGCTTCATTTCCAGCCATAATAGGTTGGAATAGACCAAGAAACAGGGAAAATAAAAATTATCATTCCGTTTCGTTCTAACCCGACGCGTCATAGTAAATTCATAAAAAATTGCAAAAAAATTCAAAAAATTTAAAAAATACAGTTATGGCTTCTTTTGAAGCAAAAATTGGTTGGAAAAGGCCCAGAATGAGAGAAAATAAAAATTATCGTTTCGTTTCGTTCCTACCCAACGCGTAATAGAAAATTCCAAACAAATAGCAATAAAATTCAAAAAATCATAACAATACCATTTTGGCTTCATTTTAAGCAAAAATAGGTTGAGAAATGCCCAGAAAGAGAAAGAAAATAAAGATTATTGTTCTGTTCCGTTCCAACACGAAACGTAATAGAAAATTCCAAAAAAAGAACAAAAAAATTCAAAAAATTATAAAATAATATTATGGCTTCATTTCAAGCCAAAAAAAGGGGGGAAACGCTGAGAAAGAGAGAGAATAAAAACTATCGTTCTGTTCCGTTCCAACGTGACACGTAATAGAAAATTCCAAAAAAATAGGAAAAAACCTAAAAAAATACCATTGTGGCTTCATTTAAAGCCAAAAAAGGTTGGAAAAGGCCGAGAAAGACGGAAAACAAAAATTATCGTTCCATTTCGTTCCTACCCGACGCGTAATAGAAAATTCCAAAAAAATAGAGAAAAAATTCTGAAAATTTAAAACTACCATCGTGGCTTCATTTCAAGCCATAATAGGTTGGAATAAACCGAGACAAAGGGAAAATAAAAATTATCATTCCGTTTCGTTCTTACCCAACACGTAATAGAAAATTCCAAACAAATAGCAAAAAAATTCAAAAAATCATAAGAATACCATTTCGGCTTCATTTTAAGAAAAAATAGGTTGAGAAATGCCCAGAAAGGGAAAGAAAATAAAAATTATTGTTCTGTTCCGTTCCTACACGAAACGTAATAGAAAATTCGTAAAATATCAAAAAAATTCAAAAAATTATAACATACTATTATGGCTTCATTTCATGCCAAAATAAGGGGGGAAACGCTGAGAACTAGAGAAAATAAAAACTATCGTTCTGTTCCGTTCCAACCTGACGCGTAATAGAAAATTCCAAAAAAATAGGAAAAAATTTAAAAAAATACCATTGTGGCTTCATTTAAAGCCAAAAAAGGTTGGAAAAGGCCGAGAAAGACGGAAAACAAAAATTATCGTTCCGTTTCGTTCCTACCCGTCGCGTAATAGAAAATTAAAAAAAAATAGAAAAAAAATTCTGAAAATTTAAAACTACCATCGTGGCTTCATTTCAAGCCATAATAGGTTGGAATAAACCGAGACAAAGGGAAAATAAAAATTATCATTCCGTTTCGTTCCTACCCAACACGTAATAGAAAATTCCAAACAAATAGCAAAAAAATTCAAAAAATCATAAGAATACCATTTCGGCTTCATTTTAAGCAAAAATAGGTTGAGAAATGCCCAGAAAGGGAAAGAAAATAAAGATTATTGTTCTGTTCCGTTCCAACACGAAACGTAATAGAAAATTCCAAAAAAAGAACAAAAAAATTCAAAAAATTATAAAATACTATTATGGCTTCATTTCAAGCCAAAATAAGGGGGGAAACGCTGAGAAAGAGAGAGAATAAAAACTATCGTTCTGTTCCGTTCCAACGTGACACGTAATAGAAAATTCCAAAAAAATAGGAAAAAACCTAAAAAAATACCATTGTGGCTTCATTTAAAGCCAAAAAAGGTTGGAAAAGGCCGAGAAAGACGGAAAACAAAAATTATCGTTCCGTTTCGTTCCTACCCGTCGCGTAATAGAAAATTAAAAAAAAATAAAAAAAAATTCTGAAAATTCAAAAATACCATTATCGCTTCATTTCCAGCCATAATAGGTTGGAATAGACCAAGAAACAGGGAAAATAAAAATTATCATTCCGTTTCGTTCTAACCCGACGCGTCATAGTAAATTCATAAAAAATTGCAAAAAAATTCAAAAAATTTAAAAAATACAGTTATGGCTTCTTTTGAAGCAAAAATTGGTTGGAAAAGGCCCAGAATGAGAGAAAATAAAAATTATCGTTTCGTTTCGTTCCTACCCAACGCGTAATAGAAAATTCCAAACAAATAGCAATAAAATTCAAAAAATCATAACAATACCATTTTGGCTTCATTTTAAGCAAAAATAGGTTGAGAAATGCCCAGAAAGAGAAAGAAAATAAAGATTATTGTTCTGTTCCGTTCCAACACGAAACGTAATAGAAAATTCCAAAAAAAGAACAAAAAAATTCAAAAAATTATAAAATACTATTATGGCTTCATTTCAAGCCAAAATAAGGGGGGAAACGCTGAGAAAGAGAGAGAATAAAAACTATCGTTCTGTTCCGTTCCAACGTGACACGTAATAGAAAATTCCAAAAAAATAGGAAAAAACCTAAAAAAATACCATTGTGGCTTCATTTAAAGCCAAAAAAGGTTGGAAAAGGCCGAGAAAGACGGAAAACAAAAATTATCGTTCCATTTCGTTCCTACCCGACGCGTAATAGAAAATTCCAAAAAAATAGAGAAAAAATTCTGAAAATTTAAAACTACCATCGTGGCTTCATTTCAAGCCATAATAGGTTGGAATAAACCGAGACAAAGGGAAAATAAAAATTATCATTCCGTTTCGTTCCTACCCAACACGTAATAGAAAATTCCAAACAAATAGCAAAAAAATTCAAAAAATCATAAGAATACCATTTTGGCTTCATTTTAAGCAAAAATAGGTTGAGAAATGCCCAGAAAGGGAAAGAAAATAAAAATTATTGTTCTGTTCCGTTCCTACACGAAACGTAATAGAAAATTCCAAAAAAATAACAAAAAAATTCAAAAAATTATAATATACTATTATGGCTTCATTTCATGCCAAAATAAGGGGGGAAACGCTGAGAACTAGAGAAAATAAAAACTATCGTTCTGTTCCGTTCCAACCTGACGCGTAATAGAAAATTCCAAAAAAATAGGAAAAAATTTAAAAAAATACCATTGTGGCTTCATTTAAAGCCAAAAAAGGTTGGAAAAGGCCGAGAAAGACGGAAAACAAAAATTATCGTTCCGTTTCGTTCCTACCCGTCGCGTAATAGAAAATTAAAAAAAAATAAAAAAAAAATTCTGAAAATTCAAAAATACCATTATCGCTTCATTTCCAGCCATAATAGGTTGGAATAGACCAAGAAACAGGGAAAATAAAAATTATCATTCCGTTTCGTTCTAACCCGACGCGTCATAGTAAATTCATAAAAAATTGCAAAAAAATTCAAAAAATTTAAAAAATACAGTTATGGCTTCTTTTGAAGCAAAAATTGGTTGGAAAAGGCCCAGAATGAGAGAAAATAAAAATTATCGTTTCTTTTCGTTCCTACCCAACGCGTAATAGAAAATTCCAAACAAATAGCAATAAAATTCAAAAAATCATAACAATACCATTTTGGCTTCATTTTAAGCAAAAATAGGTTGAGAAATGCCCAGAAAGAGAAAGAAAATAAAGATTATTGTTCTGTTCCGTTCCAACACGAAACGTAATAGAAAATTCCAAAAAAAGAACAAAAAAATTCAAAAAATTATAAAATACTATTATGGCTTCATTTCAAGCCAAAATAAGGGGGGAAACGCTGAGAAAGAGAGAGAATAAAAACTATCGTTCTGTTCCGTTCCAACGTGACACGTAATAGAAAATTCCAAAAAAATAGGAAAAAACCTAAAAAAATACCATTGTGGCTTCATTTAAAGCCAAAAAAGGTTGGAAAAGGCCGAGAAAGACGGAAAACAAAAATTATCGTTCCATTTCGTTCCTACCCGACGCGTAATAGAAAATTCTAAAAAAATAGAGAAAAAATTCTGAAAATTTAAAACTACCATCGTGGCTTCATTTCAAGCCATAATAGGTTGGAATAAACCGAGACAAAGGGAAAATAAAAATTATCATTCCGTTTCGTTCCTACCCAACACGTAATAGAAAATTCCAAACAAATAGCAAAAAAATTCAAAAAATCATAAGAATACCATTTCGGCTTCATTTTAAGCAAAAATAGGTTGAGAAATGCCCAGAAAGGGAAAGAAAATAAAAATTATTGTTCTGTTCCGTTCCTACACGAAACGTAATAGAAAATTCCAAAAAAATAACAAAAAAATTCAAAAAATTATAACATACTATTATGGCTTCATTTCATGCCAAAATAAGGGGGGAAACGCTGAGAACTAGAGAAAATAAAAACTATCGTTCTGTTCCGTTCCAACCTGACGCGTAATAGAAAATTCCAAAAAAATAGGAAAAAATTTAAAAAAATACCATTGTGGCTTCATTTAAAGCCAAAAAAGGTTGGAAAAGGCCGAGAAAGACGGAAAACAAAAATTATCGTTCCGTTTCGTTCCTACCCGTCGCGTAATAGAAAATTAAAAAAAAATAAAAAAAAATTCTGAAAATTCAAAAATACCATTATCGCTTCATTTCCAGCCATAATAGGTTGGAATAGACCAAGAAACAGGGAAAATAAAAATTATCATTCCGTTTCGTTCTAACCCGACGCGTCATAGTAAATTCATAAAAAATTGCAAAAAAATTCAAAAAATTTAAAAAATACAGTTATGGCTTCTTTTGAAGCAAAAATTGGTTGGAAAAGGCCCAGAATGAGAGAAAATAAAAATTATCGTTTCGTTTCGTTCCTACCCAACGCGTAATAGAAAATTCCAAACAAATAGCAATAAAATTCAAAAAATCATAACAATACCATTTTGGCTTCATTTTAAGCAAAAATAGGTTGAGAAATGCCCAGAAAGAGAAAGAAAATAAAGATTATTGTTCTGTTCCGTTCCAACACGAAACGTAATAGAAAATTCCAAAAAAAGAACAAAAAAATTCAAAAAATTATAAAATAATATTATGGCTTCATTTCAAGCCAAAAAAAGGGGGGAAACGCTGAGAAAGAGAGAGAATAAAAACTATCGTTCTGTTCCGTTCCAACGTGACACGTAATAGAAAATTCCAAAAAAATAGGAAAAAACCTAAAAAAATACCATTGTGGCTTCATTTAAAGCCAAAAAAGGTTGGAAAAGGCCGAGAAAGACGGAAAACAAAAATTATCGTTCCATTTCGTTCCTACCCGACGCGTAATAGAAAATTCCAAAAAAATAGAGAAAAAATTCTGAAAATTTAAAACTACCATCGTGGCTTCATTTCAAGCCATAATAGGTTGGAATAAACCGAGACAAAGGGAAAATAAAAATTATCATTCCGTTTCGTTCCTACCAAACACGTAATAGAAAATTCCAAACAAATAGCAAAAAAATTCAAAAAATCATAAGAATACCATTTCGGCTTCATTTTAAGAAAAAATAGGTTGAGAAATGCCCAGAAAGGGAAAGAAAATAAAAATTATTGTTCTGTTCCGTTCCTACACGAAACGTAATAGAAAATTCATAAAATATCAAAAAAATTCAAAAAATTATAACATACTATTATGGCTTCATTTCATGCCAAAATAAGGGGGGAAACGCTGAGAACTAGAGAAAATAAAAACTATCGTTCTGTTCCGTTCCAACCTGACGCGTAATAGAAAATTCCAAAAAAATAGGAAAAAATTTAAAAAAATACCATTGTGGCTTCATTTAAAGCCAAAAAAGGTTGGAAAAGGCCGAGAAAGACGGAAAACAAAAATTATCGTTCCGTTTCGTTCCTACCCGTCGCGTAATAGAAAATTAAAAAAAAAATAGAAAAAAAATTCTGAAAATTTAAAACTACCATCGTGGCTTCATTTCAAGCCATAATAGGTTGGAATAAACCGAGACAAAGGGAAAATAAAAATTATCATTCCGTT
Organism: Quercus agrifolia; assembly: GCA_029955455.1. NCBI lineage: Eukaryota > Viridiplantae > Streptophyta > Magnoliopsida > Fagales > Fagaceae > Quercus > Quercus agrifolia. The sequence goes on from JARQAD010000010.1 coordinate 22,455,238, forward strand.
TCGTTCCTACCCAACACGTAATAGAAAATTCCAAACAAATAGCAAAAAAATTCAAAAAATCATAAGAATACCATTTCGGCTTCATTTTAAGCAAAAATAGGTTGAGAAATGCCCAGAAAGGGAAAGAAAATAAAGATTATTGTTCTGTTCCGTTCCAACACGAAACGTAATAGAAAATTCCAAAAAAAGAACAAAAAAATTCAAAAAATTATAAAATACTATTATGGCTTCATTTCAAGCCAAAATAAGGGGGGAAACGCTGAGAAAGAGAGAGAATAAAAACTATCGTTCTTTTCCGTTCCAACGTGACACGTAATAGAAAATTCCAAAAAAATAGGAAAAAACCTAAAAAAATACCATTGTGGCTTCATTTAAAGCCAAAAAAGGTTGGAAAAGGCCGAGAAAGACGGAAAACAAAAATTATCGTTCCGTTTCGTTCCTACCCGTCGCGTAATAGAAAATTAAAAAAAAATAAAAAAAAATTCTGAAAATTCAAAAATACCATTATCGCTTCATTTCCAGCCATAATAGGTTGGAATAGACCAAGAAACAGGGAAAATAAAAATTATCATTCCGTTTCGTTCTAACCCGACGCGTCATAGTAAATTCATAAAAAATTGCAAAAAAATTCAAAAAATTTAAAAAATACAGTTATGGCTTCTTTTGAAGCAAAAATTGGTTGGAAAAGGCCCAGAATGAGAGAAAATAAAAATTATCGTTTCGTTTCGTTCCTACCCAACGCGTAATAGAAAATTCCAAACAAATAGCAATAAAATTCAAAAAATCATAACAATACCATTTTGGCTTCATTTTAAGCAAAAATAGGTTGAGAAATGCCCAGAAAGAGAAAGAAAATAAAGATTATTGTTCTGTTCCGTTCCAACACGAAACGTAATAGAAAATTCCAAAAAAAGAACAAAAAAATTCAAAAAATTATAAAATACTATTATGGCTTCATTTCAAGCCAAAATAAGGGGGGAAACGCTGAGAAAGAGAGAGAATAAAAACTATCGTTCTGTTCCGTTCCAACGTGACACGTAATAGAAAATTCCAAAAAAATAGGAAAAAACCTAAAAAAATACCATTGTGGCTTCATTTAAAGCCAAAAAAGGTTGGAAAAGGCCGAGAAAGACGGAAAACAAAAATTATCGTTCCATTTCGTTCCTACCCGACGCGTAATAGAAAATTCCAAAAAAATAGAGAAAAAATTCTGAAAATTTAAAACTACCATCGTGGCTTCATTTCAAGCCATAATAGGTTGGAATAAACCGAGACAAAGGGAAAATAAAAATTATCATTCCGTTTCGTTCCTACCCAACACGTAATAGAAAATTCCAAACAAATAGCAAAAAAATTCAAAAAATCATAAGAATACCATTTTGGCTTCATTTTAAGCAAAAATAGGTTGAGAAATGCCCAGAAAGGGAAAGAAAATAAAAATTATTGTTCTGTTCCGTTCCTACACGAAACGTAATAGAAAATTCCAAAAAAATAACAAAAAAATTCAAAAAATTATAACATACTATTATGGCTTCATTTCATGCCAAAATAAGGGGGGAAACGCTGAGAACTAGAGAAAATAAAAACTATCGTTCTGTTCCGTTCCAACCTGACGCGTAATAGAAAATTCCAAAAAAATAGGAAAAAATTTAAAAAAATACCATTGTGGCTTCATTTAAAGCCAAAAAAGGTTGGAAAAGGCCGAGAAAGACGGAAAACAAAAATTATCGTTCCGTTTCGTTCCTACCCGTCGCGTAATAGAAAATTAAAAAAAAATAAAAAAAAAATTCTGAAAATTCAAAAATACCATTATCGCTTCATTTCCAGCCATAATAGGTTGGAATAGACCAAGAAACAGGGAAAATAAAAATTATCATTCCGTTTCGTTCTAACCCGACGCGTCATAGTAAATTCATAAAAAATTGCAAAAAAATTCAAAAAATTTAAAAAATACAGTTATGGCTTCTTTTGAAGCAAAAATTGGTTGGAAAAGGCCCAGAATGAGAGAAAATAAAAATTATCGTTTCTTTTCGTTCCTACGCAACGCGTAATAGAAAATTCCAAACAAATAGCAATAAAATTCAAAAAATCATAACAATACCATTTTGGCTTCATTTTAAGCAAAAATAGGTTGAGAAATGCCCAGAAAGAGAAAGAAAATAAAGATTATTGTTCTGTTCCGTTCCAACACGAAACGTAATAGAAAATTCCAAAAAAAGAACAAAAAAATTCAAAAAATTATAAAATACTATTATGGCTTCATTTCAAGCCAAAATAAGGGGGGAAACGCTGAGAAAGAGAGAGAATAAAAACTATCGTTCTGTTCCGTTCCAACGTGACACGTAATAGAAAATTCCAAAAAAATAGGAAAAAACCTAAAAAAATACCATTGTGGCTTCATTTAAAGCCAAAAAAGGTTGGAAAAGGCCGAGAAAGACGGAAAACAAAAATTATCGTTCCATTTCGTTCCTACCCGACGCGTAATAGAAAATTCCAAAAAAATAGAGAAAAAATTCTGAAAATTTAAAACTACCATCGTGGCTTCATTTCAAGCCATAATAGGTTGGAATAAACCGAGACAAAGGGAAAATAAAAATTATCATTCCGTTTCGTTCCTACCCAACACGTAATAGAAAATTCCAAACAAATAGCAAAAAAATTCAAAAAATCATAAGAATACCATTTCGGCTTCATTTTAAGCAAAAATAGGTTGAGAAATGCCCAGAAAGGGAAAGAAAATAAAAATTATTGTTCTGTTCCGTTCCTACACGAAACGTAATAGAAAATTCCAAAAAAATAACAAAAAAATTCAAAAAATTATAACATACTATTATGGCTTCATTTCATGCCAAAATAAGGGGGGAAACGCTGAGAACTAGAGAAAATAAAAACTATCGTTCTGTTCCGTTCCAACCTGACGCGTAATAGAAAATTCCAAAAAAATAGGAAAAAATTTAAAAAAATACCATTGTGGCTTCATTTAAAGCCAAAAAAGGTTGGAAAAGGCCGAGAAAGACGGAAAACAAAAATTATCGTTCCGTTTCGTTCCTACCCGTCGCGTAATAGAAAATTAAAAAAAAATAAAAAAAAATTCTGAAAATTCAAAAATACCATTATCGCTTCATTTCCAGCCATAATAGGTTGGAATAGACCAAGAAACAGGGAAAATAAAAATTATCATTCCGTTTCGTTCTAACCCGACGCGTCATAGTAAATTCATAAAAAATTGCAAAAAAATTCAAAAAATTTAAAAAATACAGTTATGGCTTCTTTTGAAGCAAAAATTGGTTGGAAAAGGCCCAGAATGAGAGAAAATAAAAATTATCGTTTCGTTTCGTTCCTACCCAACGCGTAATAGAAAATTCCAAACAAATAGCTATAAAATTCAAAAAATCATAACAATACCATTTTGGCTTCATTTTAAGCAAAAATAGGTTGAGAAATGCCCAGAAAGAGAAAGAAAATAAAGATTATTGTTCTGTTCCGTTCCAACACGAAACGTAATAGAAAATTCCAAAAAAAGAACAAAAAAATTCAAAAAATTATAAAATACTATTATGGCTTCATTTCAAGCCAAAAAAAGGGGGGAAACGCTGAGAAAGAGAGAGAATAAAAACTATCGTTCTGTTCCGTTCCAACGTGACACGTAATAGAAAATTCCAAAAAAATAGGAAAAAACCTAAAAAAATACCATTGTGGCTTCATTTAAAGCCAAAAAAGGTTGGAAAAGGCCGAGAAAGACGGAAAACAAAAATTATCGTTCCATTTCGTTCCTACCCGACGCGTAATAGAAAATTCCAAAAAAATAGAGAAAAAATTCTGAAAATTTAAAACTACCATCGTGGCTTCATTTCAAGCCATAATAGGTTGGAATAAACCGAGACAAAGGGAAAATAAAAATTATCATTCCGTTTCGTTCCTACCCAACACGTAATAGAAAATTCCAAACAAATAGCAAAAAAATTCAAAAAATCATAAGAATACCATTTCGGCTTCATTTTAAGAAAAAATAGGTTGAGAAATGCCCAGAAAGGGAAAGAAAATAAAAATTATTGTTCTGTTCCGTTCCTACACGAAACGTAATAGAAAATTCATAAAATATCAAAAAAATTCAAAAAATTATAACATACTATTATGGCTTCATTTCATGCCAAAATAAGGGGGGAAACGCTGAGAACTAGAGAAAATAAAAACTATCGTTCTGTTCCGTTCCAACCTGACGCGTAATAGAAAATTCCAAAAAAATAGGAAAAAATTTAAAAAAATACCATTGTGGCTTCATTTAAAGCCAAAAAAGGTTGGAAAAGGCCGAGAAAGACGGAAAACAAAAATTATCGTTCCGTTTCGTTCCTACCCGTCGCGTAATAGAAAATTAAAAAAAAATAGAAAAAAAATTCTGAAAATTTAAAACTACCATCGTGGCTTCATTTCAAGCCATAATAGGTTGGAATAAACCGAGACAAAGGGAAAATAAAAATTATCATTCCGTTTCGTTCCTACCCAACACGTAATAGAAAATTCCAAACAAATAGCAAAAAAATTCAAAAAATCATAAGAATACCATTTCGGCTTCATTTTAAGCAAAAATAGGTTGAGAAATGCCCAGAAAGGGAAAGAAAATAAAGATTATTGTTCTGTTCCGTTCCAACACGAAACGTAATAGAAAATTCCAAAAAAAGAACAAAAAAATTCAAAAAATTATAAAATACTATTATGGCTTCATTTCAAGCCAAAATAAGGGGGGAAACGCTGAGAAAGAGAGAGAATAAAAACTATCGTTCTGTTCCGTTCCAACGTGACACGTAATAGAAAATTCCAAAAAAATAGGAAAAAACCTAAAAAAATACCATTGTGGCTTCATTTAAAGCCAAAAAAGGTTGGAAAAGGCCGAGAAAGACGGAAAACAAAAATTATCGTTCCGTTTCGTTCCTACCCGTCGCGTAATAGAAAATTAAAAAAAAATAAAAAAAAATTCTGAAAATTCAAAAATACCATTATCGCTTCATTTCCAGCCATAATAGGTTGGAATAGACCAAGAAACAGGGAAAATAAAAATTATCATTCCGTTTCGTTCTAACCCGACGCGTCATAGTAAATTCATAAAAAATTGCAAAAAAATTCAAAAAATTTAAAAAATACAGTTATGGCTTCTTTTGAAGCAAAAATTGGTTGGAAAAGGCCCAGAATGAGAGAAAATAAAAATTATCGTTTCGTTTCGTTCCTACCCAACGCGTAATAGAAAATTCCAAACAAATAGCAATAAAATTCAAAAAATCATAACAATACCATTTTGGCTTCATTTTAAGCAAAAATAGGTTGAGAAATGCCCAGAAAGAGAAAGAAAATAAAGATTATTGTTCTGTTCCGTTCCAACACGAAACGTAATAGAAAATTCCAAAAAAAGAACAAAAAAATTCAAAAAATTATAAAATACTATTATGGCTTCATTTCAAGCCAAAATAAGGGGGGAAACGCTGAGAAAGAGAGAGAATAAAAACTATCGTTCTGTTCCGTTCCAACGTGACACGTAATAGAAAATTCCAAAAAAATAGGAAAAAACCTAAAAAAATACCATTGTGGCTTCATTTAAAGCCAAAAAAGGTTGGAAAAGGCCGAGAAAGACGGAAAACAAAAATTATCGTTCCATTTCGTTCCTACCCGACGCGTAATAGAAAATTCCAAAAAAATAGAGAAAAAATTCTGAAAATTTAAAACTACCATCGTGGCTTCATTTCAAGCCATAATAGGTTGGAATAAACCGAGACAAAGGGAAAATAAAAATTATCATTCCGTTTCGTTCCTACCCAACACGTAATAGAAAATTCCAAACAAATAGCAAAAAAATTCAAAAAATCATAAGAATACCATTTCGGCTTCATTTTAAGAAAAAATAGGTTGAGAAATGCCCAGAAAGGGAAAGAAAATAAAAATTATTGTTCTGTTCCGTTCCTACACGAAACGTAATAGAAAATTCATAAAATATCAAAAAAATTCAAAAAATTATAACATACTATTATGGCTTCATTTCATGCCAAAATAAGGGGGGAAACGCTGAGAACTAGAGAAAATAAAAACTATCGTTCTGTTCCGTTCCAACCTGACGCGTAATAGAAAATTCCAAAAAAATAGGAAAAAATTTAAAAAAATACCATTGTGGCTTCATTTAAAGCCAAAAAAGGTTGGAAAAGGCCGAGAAAGACGGAAAACAAAAATTATCTTTCCGTTTCGTTCCTACCCGTCGCGTAATAGAAAATTAAAAAAAAATAGAAAAAAAATTCTGAAAATTCAAAAATACCATTATCGCTTCATTTCCAGCCATAATAGGTTGGAATAGACCAAGAAACAGGGAAAATAAAAATTATCACTCCGTTTCGTTCTAACCCGACTCGTCATAGTAAATTCATAAAAAATTGCAAAAAATTTCAAAAAATTTAAAAAATACAGTTATGGCTTCTTTTGAAGCAAAAATTGGTTGGAAAAGGCCGAGAATGAGAGAAAATAAAAATTATCGTTTCGTTTCGTTCCTACCCAACGCGTAATAGAAAATTCCAAACAAATAGCAAAAAAATTCAAAAAATCATAACAATACCATTTTGGCTTCATTTTAAGCAAAAATAGGTTGAGAAATGCCCAGAAAGAGAAAGAAAATAAAGATTATTGTTCTGTTCCGTTCCAACACGAAACGTAATAGAAAATTCCAAAAAAATAACAAAAAAATTCAAAAAATTATAAAATACTATTATGGCTTCATTTCAAGCCAAAATAAGGGGGGAAACGCTGAGAAAGAGAGAGAATAAAAACTATCGTTCTGTTCCGTTCCAACGTGACACGTAATAGAAAATTCCAAAAAAATAGGAAAAAACCTAAAAAAATACCATTGTGGCTTCATTTAAAGCCAAAAAAGGTTGGAAAAGACCGAGAAAGACGGAAAACAAAAATTATCGTTCCGTTTCGTTCCTACCCGTCGCGTAATAGAAAATTAAAAAAAAAGAGAAAAAAAATTCTGAAAATTCAAAAATACCATTATCGCTTCATTTCCAGCCATAATAGGTTGGAATAGACCAAGAAACAGGGAAAATAAAAATTATCATTCCGTTTCGTTCTAACCTGACGCGTCATAGTAAATTCATAAAAAATTGCAAAAAAATTCAAAAAATTTAAAAAATACAGTTATGGCTTCTTTTGAAGCAAAAATTGGTTGGAAAAGGCCCAGAATGAGAGAAAATAAAAATTATCGTTTCGTTTCGTTCCTACCCAACGCGTAATAGAAAATTCCAAACAAAGAGCAAAAAAATTCAAAAAATCATAACAATACCATTTTGGCTTCATTTTAAGCAAAAATAGGTTGAGAAATGCCCAGAAAGAGAAAGAAAATAAAGATTATTGTTCTGTTCCGTTCCAACACGAAACGTAATAGAAAATTCCAAAAAAATAACAAAAAAATTCAAAAAATTATAAAATACTATTATGGCTTCATTTCAAGCCAAAATAAGGGGGGAAACGCTGAGAAAGAGAGAGAATAAAAACTATCGTTCTGTTCCGTTCCAACGTGACACGTAATAGAAAATTCCAAAAAAATAGGAAAAAGCCTACAAAAATACCATTGTGGCTTCATTTAAAGCCAAAAAAGGTTGGAAAAGGCCGAGAAAGACGGAAAACAAAAATTATCGTTCCGTTTCGTTCCTACCCGTCGCGTAATAGAAAATTAAAAAAAAATAAAAAAAAAATTCTGAAAATTCAAAAATACCATTATCGCTTCATTTCCAGCCATAATAGGTTGGAATAGACCAAGAAACAGGGAAAATAAAAATTATCATTCTGTTTCGTTCTAACCCGACGCGTCATAGTAAATTCTTAAAAAATTGCAAAAAAATTCAAAAAACTTAAAAAATACAGTTATGGCTTCTTTTGAAGCAAAAATTGGTTGGAAAAGGCCCAGGATGAGAGAAAATAAAAATTATCGTTTCGTTTCGTTCCTACCCAACGCGTAATAGAAAATTCCAAACAAATAGCAAAAAAATTCAAAAAATCATAACAATACCATTTTGGCTTCATTTTAAGCAAAAATAGGTTGAGAAATGCCCAGAAAGAGAAAGAAAATAAAGATTATTGTTCTGTTCCGTTCCAACACGAAACGTAATAGAAAATTCCAAAAAAATAACAAAAAAATTAAAAAAATTATAAAATACTATTATGGCTTCATTTCAAGCCAAAATAAGGGGGGAAACGCTGAGAAAGAGAGAGAATAAAAACTATCGTTCTGTGCCGTTCCAACGTGACACGTAATAGAAAATTCCAAAAAAATAGGAAAAAACCTAAAAAAATACCATTGTGGCTTCATTTAAAGCCAAAAAAGGTTGGAAAAGGCCGAGAAAGACGGAAAACAAAAATTATCATTCCGTTTCGTTCCTACCCGTCGCGTAATAGAAAATTAAAAAAAAATAGAAAAAAAATTCTGAAAATTCAAAAATACCATTATCACTTCATTTCCAGCCATAATAGGTTGGAATAGACCAAGAAACAGGGAAAATAAAAATTATCATTCCGTTTCGTTCTAACCCGACGCGTCATAGTAAATTCTTAAAAAATTGCAAAAAAATTCAAAAAATTTAAAAAATACAGTTATGGCTTCTTTTGAAGCAAAAATTGGTTGGAAAAGGCCCAGGATGAGAGAAAATAAAAATTATCGTTTCGTTTCGTTCCTACCCAACGCGTAATAGAAAATTCCAAACAAATAGCAAAAAAATTCAAAAAATCATAACAATACCATTTTGGCTTCATTTTAAGCAAAAATAGGTTGAGAAATGCCCAGAAAGAGAAAGAAAATAAAGATTATTGTTCTGTTCCGTTCCAATACGAAACGTAATAGAAAATTCCAAAAAAATAACAAAAAAATTCAAAAAATTATAAAATACTATTATGGCTTCATTTCAAGCCAAAATAAGGGGGGAAACGCTGAGAAAGAGAGAGAATAAAAACTATCGTTCTGTTCCGTTCCAACGTGACACGTAATAGAAAATTCCAAAAAAATAGGAAAAAACCTAAAAAAATACCATTGTGGCTTCATTTAAAGCCAAAAAAGGTTGGAAAAGGCCGAGAAAGACGGAAAACAAAAATTATCGTTCCATTTCGTTCCTACCCGACGCGTAATAGAAAATTCCAAAAAAATAGAGAAAAAATTCTGAAAATTTAAAACTACCATCGTGGCTTCATTTCAAACCATAATAGGTTGGAATAAACCGAGACAAAGGGAAAATAAAAATTATCATTCCGTTTCGTTCCTACCCAACACGTAATAGAAAATTCCAAACAAATAGCAAAAAAATTCAAAAAATCATAAGAATACCATTTCGGCTTCATTTTAAGCAAAAATAGGTTGAGAAATGCCCAGAAAGGGAAAGAAAATAAAAATTATTGTTCTGTTCCGTTCCTACACGAAACGTAATAGAAAATTCCAAAAAAATAACAAAAAAATTCAAAAAATTATAACATACTATTATGGCTTCATTTCATGCCAAAGTAAGGGGGGAAACGCTGAGAACTAGAGAAAATAAAAACTATCGTTCTGTTCCGTTCCAACCTGACGCGTAATAGAAAATTCCAAAAAAATAGGAAAAAATTTTAAAAAAATACCATTGTGGCTTCATTTAAAGCCAAAAAAGGTTGGAAAAGGCCGAGAAAGACGGAAAACAAAAATTATCGTTCCGTTTCGTTCCTACCCGTCGCGTAATAGAAAATTAAAAAAAAATAGAAAAAAAATTCTGAAAATTCAAAAATACCATTATCGCTTCATTTCCAGCCATAATAGGTTGGAATAGACCAAGAAACAGGGAAAATAAAAATTATCACTCCGTTTCGTTCTAACCCGACGCGTCATAGTAAATTCATAAAAAATTGCAAAAAATTTCAAAAAATTTAAAAAATACAGTTATGGCTTCTTTTGAAGTAAAAATTGGTTGGAAAAGGCCGAGAATGAGAGAAAATAAAAATTATCGTTTCGTTTCGTTCCTACCCAACGCGTAATAGAAAATTCCAAACAAATGGCAAAAAAATTCAAAAAATCATAACAATACCATTTTGGCTTCATTTTAAGCAAAAATAGGTTTAGAAATGCCCAGAAAGATAAAGAAAATAAAGATTATTGTTCTGTTCCGTTCCAACACGAAACGTAATAGAAAATTCCAAAAAAATAACAAAAAAATTAAAAAAATTATAAAATACTATTATGGCTTCATTTCAAGCCAAAATAAGGGGGGAAACGCTGAGAAAGAGAGAGAATAAAAACTATCGTTCTGTGCCGTTCCAACGTGACACGTAATAGAAAATTCCAAAAAAATAGGAAAAAACCTAAAAAAATACCATTGTGGCTTCATTTAAAGCCAAAAAAGGTTGGAAAAGGCCGAGAAAGACGGAAAACAAAAATTATCATTCCGTTTCGTTCCTACCCGTCGCGTAATAGAAAATTAAAAAAAAATAGAAAAAAATTCTGAAAATTCAAAAATACCATTATCGCTTCATTTCCAGCCATAATAGGTTGGAATAGACCAAGAAACAGGGAAAATAAAAATTATCATTCCGTTTCGTTCTAACCCGACGCGTCATAGTAAATTCATAAAAAATTGCAAAAAATTTGAAAAAATTTAAAAAATACAGTTATGGCTTCTTTTGAAGCAAAAATTGGTTGGAAAAGGCCGAGAATGAGAGAAAATAAAAATTATCGTTTCGTTTCGTTCCTACCCAACGCGTAATAGAAAATTCCAAACAAATAGCAAAAAAATTCAAAAAATCATAACAATACCATTTTGGCTTCATTTTAAGCAAAACTAGTTTGAGAAATGCCCAGAAAGAGAAAGAAAATAAAGATTATTGTTCTGTTCCGTTCCAACACGAAACGTAATAGAAGATTCCAAAAAAATAACAAAAAAATTCAAAAAATTATAAAATACTATTATGGCTTCATTTCAAGCCAAAATAAGGGGGAAACGCTGAGAAAGAGAGAGAATAAAAACTATCGTTCTGTTCCGTTCCAACGTGACACGTAATAGAAAATTCCAAAAAAATAGGAAAAAACCTAAAAAAATACCATTGTGGCTTCATTTACAGCCAAAAATGGTTGGAAAAGGCCGAGAAAGACGGAAAACAAAAATTATCATTCCGTTTCGTTCCTACCCGTCGCGTAATAGAAAATTAAAAAAAAATAGAAAAAAAATTCTGAAAATTCAAAAATACCATTATCGCTTCATTTCCAGCCATAATAGGTTGGAATAGACCAAGAAACAGGGAAAATAAAAATTATCACTCCGTTTCGTTCTAACCCGACGCGTCATAGTAAATTCATAAAAAATTGCAAAAAATTTCAAAAAATTTAAAAAATACAGTTATGGCTTCTTTTGAAGCAAAAATTGGTTGGAAAAGGCCGAGAATGAGAGAAAATAAAAATTATCGTTTCGTTTCGTTCCTACCCAACGCGTAATAGAAAATTCCAAACAAATAGCAAAAAAATTCAAAAAATCATAACAATACCATTTTGGCTTCATTTTAAGCAAAAATAGGTTGAGAAATGCCCAGAAAGAGAAAGAAAATAAAGATTATTGTTCTGTTCCGTTCCAACACGAAACGTAATAGAAGATTCCAAAAAAATAACAAAAAAATTCAAAAAATTATAAAATACTATTATGGCTTCATTTCAAGCCAAAATAAGGGGGAAACGCTGAGAAAGAGAGAGAATAAAAACTATCGTTCTGTTCCGTTCCAACGTGACACGTAATAGAAAATTCCAAAAAAATAGGAAAAAACCTAAAAAAATACCATTGTGGCTTCATTTACAGCCAAAAAAGGTTGGAAAAGGCCGAGAAAGACGGAAAACAAAAATTATCATTCCGTTTCGTTCCTACCCGTCGCGTAATAGAAAATTAAAAAAAAATAGAAAAAAAATTCTGAAAATTCAAAAATACCATTATCGCTTCATTTCCAGCCATAATAGGTTGGAATAGACCAAGAAACAGGGAAAATAAAAATTATCACTCCGTTTCGTTCTAACCCGACGCGTCATAGTAAATTCATAAAAAATTGCAAAAAATTTCAAAAAATTTAAAAAATACAGTTATGGCGTCTTTTGAAGCAAAAATTGGTTGGAAAAGGCCGAGAATGAGAGAAAATAAAAATTATCGTTTCGTTTCGTTCCTACCCAACGCGTAATAGAAAATTCCAAACAAATAGCAAAAAAATTCAAAAAATCATAAGAATACCATTTCGGCTTCATTTTAAGCAAAAATGGGTTGATAAATGCCCAGAAAGGGAAAGAAAATAAAAATTATTGTTCTGTTCCGTTCCTACACGAAACGTAATAGAAAATTACAAAAAAATAACAAAAAAATTCAAAAAATTATAACATACTATTATGGCTTCATTTCGTGCCAAAATAAGGGGGGAAACGCTGAGAACTAGAGAAAATAAAAACTATCGTTCTGTTTCGTTCCAACCTGACGCGTAATAAAAAATTCCAAAAAAATAGGAAAAAATTTAAAAAAATACCATTGTGGCTTCATTTAAAGCCAAAAAAGGTTGGAAAAGGCCGAGAAAGACGGAAAACAAAAATTATCGTTCCGTTTCGTTCCTACCCGTCGCGTAATATAAAATTAAAAAAAAATAGAAAAAAAATTCTGAAAATTCAAAAATACCATTATCGCTTCATTTCCAGCCATAATAGGTTGGAATAGACCAAGAAACAGGGAAAATAGAAATTATCATTCCGTTTCGTTCTAACCCGACGCGTCATAGTAAATTCATAAAAAATTGCAAAAAATTTGAAAAAATTTAAAAAATACAGTTATGGCTTCTTTTGAAGCAAAAATTGGTTGGAAAAGGCCGAGAATGAGAGAAAATAAAAATTATCGTTTCGTTTCGTTCCTACCCAACGCGTAATAGAAAATTCCAAACAAATGGCAAAAAAATTCAAAAAATCATAACAATACCATTTTGGCTTCATTTTAAGCAAAAATAGGTTGAGAAATGCCCAGAAAGATAAAGAAAATAAAGATTATTGTTCTGTTCCGTTCCAACACGAAACGTAATAGAAAATTCCAAAAAAATAACAAAAAAATTAAAAAAATTATAAAATACTATTATGGCTTCATTTCAAGCCAAAATAAGGGGGGAAACGCTGAGAAAGAGAGAGAATAAAAACAATCGTTCTGTGCCGTTCCAACGTGACACGTAATAGAAAATTCCAAAAAAATAGGAAAAAACCTAAAAAAATACCATTGTGGCTTCATTTAAAGCCAAAAAAGGTTGGAAAAGGCCGAGAAAGACGGAAAACAAAAATTATCATTCCGTTTCGTTCCTACCCGTCGCGTAATAGAAAATTAAAAAAAAATAGAAAAAAAATTCTGAAAATTCAAAAATACCATTATCACTTCATTTCCAGCCATAATAGGTTGGAATAGACCAAGAAACAGGGAAAATAAAAATTATCATTCCGTTTCGTTCTAACCCGACGCGTCATAGTAAATTCTTAAAAAATTGCAAAAAAATTCAAAAAATTTAAAAAATACAGTTATGGCTTCTTTTGAAGCAAAAATTGGTTGGAAAAGGCCCAGGATGAGAGAAAATAAAAATTATCGTTTCGTTTCGTTCCTACCCAACGCGTAATAGAAAATTCCAAACAAATAGCAAAAAAATTCAAAAAATCATAACAATACCATTTTGGCTTCATTTTAAGCAAAAATAGGTTGAGAAATGCCCAGAAAGAGAAAGAAAATAAAGATTATTGTTCTGTTCCGTTCCAACACGAAACGTAATAGAAAATTCCAAAAAAATAACAAAAAAATTCAAAAAATTATAAAATACTATTATGGCTTCATTTCAAGCCAAAATAAGGGGGGAAACGCTGAGAAAGAGAGAGAATAAAAACTATCGTTCTGTGCCGTTCCAACGTGACACGTAATAGAAAATTCCAAAAAAATAGGAAAAAACCTAAAAAAATACCATTGTGGCTTCATTTAAAGCCAAAAAAGGTTGGAAAAGGCCGAGAAAGACGGAAAACAAAAATTATCATTCCGTTTCGTTCCTACCCGTCGCGTAATAGAAAATTAAAAAAAAATAGAAAAAAATTCTGAAAATTCAAAAATACCATTATCGCTTCATTTCCAGCCATAATAGGTTGGAATAGACCAAGAAACAGGGAAAATAAAAATTATCATTCCGTTTCGTTCTAACCCGACGCGTCATAGTAAATTCATAAAAAATTGCAAAAAATTTGAAAAAATTTAAAAAATACAGTTATGGCTTCTTTTGAAGCAAAAATTGGTTGGAAAAGGCCGAGAATGAGAGAAAATAAAAATTATCGTTTCGTTTCGTTCCTACCCAACGCGTAATAGAAAATTCCAAACAAATAGCAAAAAAATTCAAAAAATCATAACAATACCATTTTGGCTTCATTTTAAGCAAAAATAGGTTGAGAAATGCCCAGAAAGAGAAAGAAAATAAAGATTATTGTTCTGTTCCGTTCCAACACGAAACGTAATAGAAGATTCCAAAAAAATAACAAAAAAATTCAAAAAATTATAAAATACTATTATGGCTTCATTTCAAGCCAAAATAAGGGGGAAACGCTGAGAAAGAGAGAGAATAAAAACTATCGTTCTGTTCCGTTCCAACGTGACACGTAATAGAAAATTCCAAAAAAATAGGAAAAAACCTAAAAAAATACCATTGTGGCTTCATTTACAGCCAAAAAAGGTTGGAAAAGGCCGAGAAAGACGGAAAACAAAAATTATCATTCCGTTTCGTTCCTACCCGTCGCGTAATAGAAAATTAAAAAAAAATAGAAAAAAAATTCTGAAAATTCAAAAATACCATTATCGCTTCATTTCCAGCCATAATAGGTTGGAATAGACCAAGAAACAGGGAAAATAAAAATTATCACTCCGTTTCGTTCTAACCCGACGCGTCATAGTAAATTCATAAAAAATTGCAAAAAATTTCAAAAAATTTAAAAAATACAGTTATGGCGTCTTTTGAAGCAAAAATTGGTTGGAAAAGGCCGAGAATGAGAGAAAATAAAAATTATCGTTTCGTTTCGTTCCTACCCAACGCGTAATAGAAAATTCCAAACAAATAGCAAAAAAATTCAAAAAATCATAAGAATACCATTTCGGCTTCATTTTAAGCAAAAATGGGTTGATAAATGCCCAGAAAGGGAAAGAAAATAAAAATTATTGTTCTGTTCCGTTCCTACACGAAACGTAATAGAAAATTACAAAAAAATAACAAAAAAATTCAAAAAATTATAACATACTATTATGGCTTCATTTCGTGCCAAAATAAGGGGGGAAACGCTGAGAACTAGAGAAAATAAAAACTATCGTTCTGTTTCGTTCCAACCTGACGCGTAATAAAAAATTCCAAAAAAATAGGAAAAAATTTAAAAAAATACCATTGTGGCTTCATTTAAAGCCAAAAAAGGTTGGAAAAGGCCGAGAAAGACGGAAAACAAAAATTATCGTTCCGTTTCGTTCCTACCCGTCGCGTAATATAAAATTAAAAAAAAATAGAAAAAAAATTCTGAAAATTCAAAAATACCATTATCGCTTCATTTCCAGCCATAATAGGTTGGAATAGACCAAGAAACAGGGAAAATAGAAATTATCATTCCGTTTCGTTCTAACCCGACGCGTCATAGTAAATTCATAAAAAATTGCAAAAAATTTGAAAAAATTTAAAAAATACAGTTATGGCTTCTTTTGAAGCAAAAATTGGTTGGAAAAGGCCGAGAATGAGAGAAAATAAAAATTATCGTTTCGTTTCGTTCCTACCCAACGCGTAATAGAAAATTCCAAACAAATGGCAAAAAAATTCAAAAAATCATAACAATACCATTTTGGCTTCATTTTAAGCAAAAATAGGTTGAGAAATGCCCAGAAAGATAAAGAAAATAAAGATTATTGTTCTGTTCCGTTCCAACACGAAACGTAATAGAAAATTCCAAAAAAATAACAAAAAAATTAAAAAAATTAAAAAATACTATTATGGCTTCATTTCAAGCCAAAATAAGGGGGGAAACGCTGAGAAAGAGAGAGAATAAAAACAATCGTTCTGTGCCGTTCCAACGTGACACGTAATAGAAAATTCCAAAAAAATAGGAAAAAACCTAAAAAAATACCATTGTGGCTTCATTTAAAGCCAAAAAAGGTTGGAAAAGGCCGAGAAAGACGGAAAACAAAAATTATCATTCCGTTTCGTTCCTACCCGTCGCGTAATAGAAAATTAAAAAAAAATAGAAAAAAAATTCTGAAAATTCAAAAATACCATTATCACTTCATTTCCAGCCATAATAGGTTGGAATAGACCAAGAAACAGGGAAAATAAAAATTATCATTCCGTTTCGTTCTAACCCGACGCGTCATAGTAAATTGTTAAAAAATTGCAAAAAAATTCAAAAAATTTAAAAAATACAGTTATGGCTTGTTTTGAAGCAAAAATTGGTTGGAAAAGGCCCAGGATGAGAGAAAATAAAAATTATCGTTTCGTTTCGTTCCTACCCAACGCGTAATAGAAAATTCCAAACAAATAGCAAAAAAATTCAAAAAATCATAACAATACCATTTTGGCTTCATTTTAAGCAAAAATAGGTTGAGAAATGCCCAGAAAGAGAAAGAAAATAAAGATTATTGTTCTGTTCCGTTCCAACACGAAACGTAATAGAAAATTCCAAAAAAATAACAAAAAAATTCAAAAAATTATAAAATACTATTATGGCTTCATTTCAAGCCAAAATAAGGGGGGAAACGCTGAGAAAGAGAGAGAATAAAAACTATCGTTCTGTGCCGTTCCAACGTGACACGTAATAGAAAATTCCAAAAAAATAGGAAAAAACCTAAAAAAATACCATTGTGGCTTCATTTAAAGCCAAAAAAGGTTGGAAAAGGCCGAGAAAGACGGAAAACAAAAATTATCATTCCGTTTCGTTCCTACCCGTCGCGTAATAGAAAATTAAAAAAAAATAGAAAAAAATTCTGAAAATTCAAAAATACCATTATCGCTTCATTTCCAGCCATAATAGGTTGGAATAGACCAAGAAACAGGGAAAATAAAAATTATCATTCCGTTTCGTTCTAACCCGACGCGTCATAGTAAATTCATAAAAAATTGCAAAAAATTTGAAAAAATTTAAAAAATACAGTTATGGCTTCTTTTGAAGCAAAAATTGGTTGGAAAAGGCCGAGAATGAGAGAAAATAAAAATTATCGTTTCGTTTCGTTCCTACCCAACGCGTAATAGAAAATTCCAAACAAAGAGCAAAAAAATTCAAAAAATCATAACAATACCATTTTGGCTTCATTTTAAGCAAAAATAGGTTGAGAAATGCCCAGAAAGAGAAAGAAAATAAAGATTATTGTTCTGTTCCGTTCCAACACGAAACGTAATAGAAGATTCCAAAAAAATAACAAAAAAATTCAAAAAATTATAAAATACTATTATGGCTTCATTTCAAGCCAAAATAAGGGGGAAACGCTGAGAAAGAGAGAGAATAAAAACTATCGTTCTGTTCCGTTCCAACGTGACACGTAATAGAAAATTCCAAAAAAATAGGAAAAAACCTAAAAAAATACCATTGTGGCTTCATTTACAGCCAAAAAAGGTTGGAAAAGGCCGAGAAAGACGGAAAACAAAAATTATCATTCCGTTTCGTTCCTACCCGTCGCGTAATAGAAAATTAAAAAAAAATAGAAAAAAAATTCTGAAAATTCAAAAATACCATTATCGCTTCATTTCCAGCCATAATAGGTTGGAATAGACCAAGAAACAGGGAAAATAAAAATTATCACTCCGTTTCGTTCTAACCCGACGCGTCATAGTAAATTCATAAAAAATTGCAAAAAATTTCAAAAAATTTAAAAAATACAGTTATGGCGTCTTTTGAAGCAAAAATTGGTTGGAAAAGGCCGAGAATGAGAGAAAATAAAAATTATCGTTTCGTTTCGTTCCTACCCAACGCGTAATAGAAAATTCCAAACAAATAGCAAAAAAATTCAAAAAATCATAAGAATACCATTTCGGCTTCATTTTAAGCAAAAATGGGTTGATAAATGCCCAGAAAGGGAAAGAAAATAAAAATTATTGTTCTGTTCCGTTCCTACACGAAACGTAATAGAAAATTACAAAAAAATAACAAAAAAATTCAAAAAATTATAACATACTATTATGGCTTCATTTCGTGCCAAAATAAGGGGGGAAACGCTGAGAACTAGAGAAAATAAAAACTATCGTTCTGTTTCGTTCCAACCTGACGCGTAATAAAAAATTCCAAAAAAATAGGAAAAAATTTAAAAAAATACCATTGTGGCTTCATTTAAAGCCAAAAAAGGTTGGAAAAGGCCGAGAAAGACGGAAAACAAAAATTATCGTTCCGTTTCGTTCCTACCCGTCGCGTAATATAAAATTAAAAAAAAATAGAAAAAAAATTCTGAAAATTCAAAAATACCATTATCGCTTCATTTCCAGCCATAATAGGTTGGAATAGACCAAGAAACAGGGAAAATAGAAATTATCATTCCGTTTCGTTCTAACCCGACGCGTCATAGTAAATTCATAAAAAATTGCAAAAAATTTGAAAAAATTTAAAAAATACAGTTATGGCTTCTTTTGAAGCAAAAATTGGTTGGAAAAGGCCGAGAATGAGAGAAAATAAAAATTATCGTTTCGTTTCGTTCCTACCCAACGCGTAATAGAAAATTCCAAACAAATGGCAAAAAAATTCAAAAAATCATAACAATACCATTTTGGCTTCATTTTAAGCAAAAATAGGTTGAGAAATGCCCAGAAAGATAAAGAAAATAAAGATTATTGTTCTGTTCCGTTCCAACACGAAACGTAATAGAAAATTCCAAAAAAATAACAAAAAAATTAAAAAAATTAAAAAATACTATTATGGCTTCATTTCAAGCCAAAATAAGGGGGGAAACGCTGAGAAAGAGAGAGAATAAAAACAATCGTTCTGTGCCGTTCCAACGTGACACGTAATAGAAAATTCCAAAAAAATAGGAAAAAACCTAAAAAAATACCATTGTGGCTTCATTTAAAGCCAAAAAAGGTTGGAAAAGGCCGAGAAAGACGGAAAACAAAAATTATCATTCCGTTTCGTTCCTACCCGTCGCGTAATAGAAAATTAAAAAAAAATAGAAAAAAAATTCTGAAAATTCAAAAATACCATTATCACTTCATTTCCAGCCATAATAGGTTGGAATAGACCAAGAAACAGGGAAAATAAAAATTATCATTCCGTTTCGTTCTAACCCGACGCGTCATAGTAAATTCTTAAAAAATTGCAAAAAAATTCAAAAAATTTAAAAAATACAGTTATGGCTTCTTTTGAAGCAAAAATTGGTTGGAAAAGGCCCAGGATGAGAGAAAATAAAAATTATCGTTTCGTTTCGTTCCTACCCAACGCGTAATAGAAAATTCCAAACAAATAGCAAAAAAATTCAAAAAATCATAACAATACCATTTTGGCTTCATTTTAAGCAAAAATAGGTTGAGAAATGCCCAGAAAGAGAAAGAAAATAAAGATTATTGTTCTGTTCCGTTCCAACACGAAACGTAATAGAAAATTCCAAAAAAATAACAAAAAAATTCAAAAAATTATAAAATACTATTATGGCTTCATTTCAAGCCAAAATAAGGGGGGAAACGCTGAGAAAGAGAGAGAATAAAAACTATCGTTCTGTGCCGTTCCAACGTGACACGTAATAGAAAATTCCAAAAAAATAGGAAAAAACCTAAAAAAATACCATTGTGGCTTCATTTAAAGCCAAAAAAGGTTGGAAAAGGCCGAGAAAGACGGAAAACAAAAATTATCATTCCGTTTCGTTCCTACCCGTCGCGTAATAGAAAATTAAAAAAAAATAGAAAAAAATTCTGAAAATTCAAAAATACCATTATCGCTTCATTTCCAGCCATAATAGGTTGGAATAGACCAAGAAACAGGGAAAATAAAAATTATCATTCCGTTTCGTTCTAACCCGACGCGTCATAGTAAATTCATAAAAAATTGCAAAAAATTTGAAAAAATTTAAAAAATACAGTTATGGCTTCTTTTGAAGCAAAAATTGGTTGGAAAAGGCCGAGAATGAGAGAAAATAAAAATTATCGTTTCGTTTCGTTCCTACCCAACGCGTAATAGAAAATTCCAAACAAATAGCAAAAAAATTCAAAAAATCATAACAATACCATTTTGGCTTCATTTTAAGCAAAAATAGGTTGAGAAATGCCCAGAAAGAGAAAGAAAATAAAGATTATTGTTCTGTTCCGTTCCAACACGAAACGTAATAGAAGATTCCAAAAAAATAACAAAAAAATTCAAAAAATTATAAAATACTATTATGGCTTCATTTCAAGCCAAAATAAGGGGGAAACGCTGAGAAAGAGAGAGAATAAAAACTATCGTTCTGTTCCGTTCCAACGTGACACGTAATAGAAAATTCCAAAAAAATAGGAAAAAACCTAAAAAAATACCATTGTGGCTTCATTTACAGCCAAAAAAGGTTGGAAAAGGCCGAGAAAGACGGAAAACAAAAATTATCATTCCGTTTCGTTCCTACCCGTCGCGTAATAGAAAATTAAAAAAAAATAGAAAAAAAATTCTGAAAATTCAAAAATACCATTATCGCTTCATTTCCAGCCATAATAGGTTGGAATAGACCAAGAAACAGGGAAAATAAAAATTATCACTCCGTTTCGTTCTAACCCGACGCGTCATAGTAAATTCATAAAAAATTGCAAAAAATTTCAAAAAATTTAAAAAATACAGTTATGGCGTCTTTTGAAGCAAAAATTGGTTGGAAAAGGCCGAGAATGAGAGAAAATAAAAATTATCGTTTCGTTTCGTTCCTACCCAACGCGTAATAGAAAATTCCAAACAAATAGCAAAAAAATTCAAAAAATCATAAGAATACCATTTCGGCTTCATTTTAAGCAAAAATGGGTTGATAAATGCCCAGAAAGGGAAAGAAAATAAAAATTATTGTTCTGTTCCGTTCCTACACGAAACGTAATAGAAAATTACAAAAAAATAACAAAAAAATTCAAAAAATTATAACATACTATTATGGCTTCATTTCGTGCCAAAATAAGGGGGGAAACGCTGAGAACTAGAGAAAATAAAAACTATCGTTCTGTTTCGTTCCAACCTGACGCGTAATAAAAAATTCCAAAAAAATAGGAAAAAATTTAAAAAAATACCATTGTGGCTTCATTTAAAGCCAAAAAAGGTTGGAAAAGGCCGAGAAAGACGGAAAACAAAAATTATCGTTCCGTTTCGTTCCTACCCGTCGCGTAATATAAAATTAAAAAAAAATAGAAAAAAAATTCTGAAAATTCAAAAATACCATTATCGCTTCATTTCCAGCCATAATAGGTTGGAATAGACCAAGAAACAGGGAAAATAGAAATTATCATTCCGTTTCGTTCTAACCCGACGCGTCATAGTAAATTCATAAAAAATTGCAAAAAATTTGAAAAAATTTAAAAAATACAGTTATGGCTTCTTTTGAAGCAAAAATTGGTTGGAAAAGGCCGAGAATGAGAGAAAATAAAAATTATCGTTTCGTTTCGTTCCTACCCAACGCGTAATAGAAAATTCCAAACAAATGGCAAAAAAATTCAAAAAATCATAACAATACCATTTTGGCTTCATTTTAAGCAAAATTAGGTTGAGAAATGCCCAGAAAGAGAAAGAAAATAAAGATTATTGTTCTGTTCCGTTCCAACACGAAACGTAATAGAAAATTCCAAAAAAATAACAAAAAAATTCAAAAAATTATAAAATACTATTATGGCTTCATTTCAAGCCAAAATAAGGGGGAAACGCTGAGAAAGAGAGAGAATAAAAACTATCGTTCTGTTCCGTTCCAACGTGACACGTAATAGAAAATTCCAAAAAAATAGGAAAAAACCTAAAAAAATACCATTGTGGCTTCATTTACAGCCAAAAAAGGTTGGAAAAGGCCGAGAAAGACGGAAAACAAAAATTATCGTTCCATTTCGTTCCTACCCGAAGCGTAATAGAAAATTCAAAAAAAATAGAGAAAAAATTCCGAAAATTTAAAAATACCATCGTGGCTTCATTTCAAGCCATAATAGGTTGGAATAAACCGAGACAAAGGGAAAATAAAAATTATCATTCCGTTTCGTTCCTACCCAACACGTAATAGAAAATTCCAAACAAATAGCAAAAAAATTCAAAAAATCATAAGAATACCATTTCGGCTTCATTTTAAGCAAAAATAGGTTGATAAATGCCCAGAAAGGGAAAGAAAATAAAAATTATTGTTCTGTTCCGTTCCTACACGAAACGTAATAGAAAATTACAAAAAAATAACAAAAAAATTCAAAAAATTATAACATACTATTATGGCTTCATTTCATGCCAAAATAAGGGGGGAAACGCTGAGAACTAGAGAAAATAAAAACTATCGTTCTGTTTCGTTCCAACCTGACGCGTAATAAAAAATTCCAAAAAAATAGGAAAAAATTTAAAAAAATACCATTGTGGCTTCATTTAAAGCCAAAAAAGGTTGGAAAAGGCCGAGAAAGACGGAAAACAAAAATTATCGTTCCGTTTCGTTCCTACCCGTCGCGTAATATAAAATTAAAAAAAAATAGAAAAAAAATTCTGAAAATTCAAAAATACCATTATCGCTTCATTTCCAGCCATAATAGGTTGGAATAGACCAAGAAACAGGGAAAATAAAAATTATCATTCCGTTTCGTTCTAACCCGACGCGTCATAGTAAATTCATAAAAAATTGCAAAAAATTTGAAAAAATTTAAAAAATACAGTTATGGCTTCTATTGAAGCAAAAATTGGTTGGAAAAGGCCGAGAATGAGAGAAAATAAAAATTATCGTTTCGTTTCGTTCCTACCCAACGCGTAATAGAAAATTCCAAACAAATAGCAAAAAAATTCAAAAAATCATAACAATACCATTTTGGCTTCATTTTAAGCAAAATTAGGTTGAGAAATGCCCAGAAAGAGAAAGAAAATAAAGATTATTGTTCTGTTCCGTTCCAACACGAAACGTAATAGAAAATTCCAAAAAAATAACAAAAAAATTCAAAAAATTATAAAATACTATTATGGCTTCATTTCAAGCCAAAATAAGGGGGAAACGCTGAGAAAGAGAGAGAATAAAAACTATCGTTCTGTTCCGTTCCAACGTGACACGTAATAGAAAATTCCAAAAAAATAGGAAAAAACCTAAAAAAATACCATTGTGGCTTCATTTACAGCCAAAAAAGGTTGGAAAAGGCCGAGAAAGACGGAAAACAAAAATTATCGTTCCATTTCGTTCCTACCCGAAGCGTAATAGAAAATTCAAAAAAAATAGAGAAAAAATTCCGAAAATTTAAAAATACCATCGTGGCTTCATTTCAAGCCATAATAGGTTGGAATAAACCGAGACAAAGGGAAAATAAAAATTATCATTCCGTTTCGTTCCTACCCAACACGTAATAGAAAATTCCAAACAAATAGCAAAAAAATTCAAAAAATCATAAGAATACCATTTCGGCTTCATTTTAAGCAAAAATAGGTTGATAAATGCCCAGAAAGGGAAAGAAAATAAAAATTATTGTTCTGTTCCGTTCCTACACGAAACGTAATAGAAAATTACAAAAAAATAACAAAAAAATTCAAAAAATTATAACATACTATTATGGCTTCATTTCATGCCAAAATAAGGGGGGAAACGCTGAGAACTAGAGAAAATAAAAACTATCGTTCTGTTTCGTTCCAACCTGACGCGTAATAAAAAATTCCAAAAAAATAGGAAAAAATTTAAAAAAATACCATTGTGGCTTCATTTAAAGCCAAAAAAGCTTGGAAAAGGCCGAGGAAGACGGAAAACAAAAATTATCGTTCCGTTTCGTTCCTACCCGTCGCGTAATAGAAAATTAAAAAAAAATAGAAAAAAAATTCTGAAAATTCAAAAATACCATTATCGCTTCATTTCCAGCCATAATAGGTTGGAATAGACCAAGAAACAGGGAAAATAAAAATTATCATTCCGTTTCGTTCTAACCCGACGCGTCATAGTAAATTCATAAAAAATTGCAAAAAAATTCAAAAAATTTAAAAAATACAGTTATGGCTTCTTTTGAAGCAAAAATTGGTTGGAACAGGCCGAGAATGAGAGAAAATAAAAATTATCGTTTCGTTTCGTTCCTACCCAACGCGTAATAGAAAATTACAAACAAATAGCAAAAAAATTCAAAAAATCATAAGAATACCATTTCGGCTTCATTTTAAGCAAAAAATAGGTTTAGAAATGCCCAGAAAGGGAAAGAAAATAAAAATTATTGTTCTGTTCCGTTCCAACACGAAACGTAATAGAAAATTCCAAAAAAATAACAAAAAAATTCAAAAAATTATAACATACTATTATGGCTTCATTTCATGCCAAAATAAGGGGGGAAACGCTGAGAAGGAGAGAAAATAAAAACTATCGTTATGTTCCGTTCCAACCTGACACGTAAAAGAAAATTCCAAAAAAATAGGAAAAAATCTAAAAAAATACCATTGTGGCTTCATTTAAAGCCAAAAAAGGTTGGAAAAGGCCGAGAAAGACGGAGAACAAAAATTATCGTTCCGTTTCGTTCCTACCCGTCGCGTAATAGAAAATTAAAAAAAAATAGAAAAAAAATTCTGAAAATTCAAAAATACCATTATCGCTTCATTTCCAGCCATTATAGGTTGGAATAGACCAAGAAACAGGGAAAATAAAAATTATCATTCCGTTTCGTTCTAACCCGACGCGTCATAGTAAATTCATAAAAAATTGCAAAAAATTTAAAAAATACAGTTATGGCTTCTTTTGAAGCAAAAATTGGTTGGAAAAGGCCGAGAATGAGAGAAAATAAAAATTATCGTTTCGTTTCGTTCCTACCCAACGCGTAATAGAAAATTCCAAACAAATAGCAAAAAAATTCAAAAAATCACAACAATACCATTTTGGCTTCATTTTAAGCCAAAATAGGTTGAGAAATGCCCAGAAAGGGAAAGAAAATAAAAATTATTGTTCTGTTCCGTTCCTACACAAAACGTAATAGAAAATTCCAAAAAAATAACAAAAAAACTCAAAAAATTATAACATACTATTATGGCTTCATTTCATGCCAAAATAAGGGGGGAAACGCTGAGGAGAGAAAATAAAAACTATCGTTATGTTCCGTTCCAACCTGACACGTAAAAGAAAATTCCAAAAAAATAGGAAAAAATTAAAAAAAATACCATTGTGGCTTCATTTAAAGCCAAAAAAGGTTGGAAAAGGCCGAGAAAGACGGAAAACAAAAATTATCGTTCCGTTTCGTTACTACCCGACGCGTAATAGAAAATTCCAAAAAAATAGAGAAAAAATTCTGAAAATTTAAAAATACCATCGTGGCTTCATTTCAAGCCATAATAGGTTGGAATAAACCGAGACAAAGGCAAAATAAAAATTATCATTCCGTTTCGTTCCTACCCAACACGTAATAGAAAATTCCAAACAAATAGCAAAAAAATTCAAAAAATCATAAGAATACCATTTCGGCTTCATTTTAAGCCAAAATAGGTTGAGAAATGCCCAGAAAGGGAAAGAAAATAAAAATTATTGTTCTGTTCCGTTCCAACACGAAACGTAATAGAAAATTCATAAAAAATAGAGAAAAAATTCCGAAAATTTAAAAATACCATCGTGGCTTCATTTCAAGCCATAATAGGTTGGAATAAACCGAGACAAAGGCAAAATAAAAATTATCATTCCGTTTCGTTCCTACACAACGCGTAATAGAAAATTCCAAACAAATAGCAAAAAAATTCAAAAAATCATAAGAATACTATTTCGGCTTCATTTTAAGCAAAAATAGGTTGAGAAATGCCCAGAAAGGGAAAGAAAATAAAAATTATTGTTCTGTTCCGTTGCTACACGAAACGTAATAGAAAATTCCAAAAAAATAACAAAAAAATTCAAAAAATTATAACATACTCTTATGGCTTCATTTCATGCCAAAATAAGGGGGGAAACGCTGAGAAGGAGAGGAAATAAAAACTATCGTTATGTTCCGTTCCAACCTGACACATAAAAGAAAATTCCAAAAAAATAGGAAAAAACTTAAAAAAACACCATTGTGGCTTCATTTAAAGCCAAAAAAGGTAGGAAAAGGCCGAGAAAGACGGAAAACAAAAATTATCGTTCCGTTTCGTTCCTACCCGACGCGTAATAGAAAATTGCAAAAAAATTGCAAAAAAATTCAAAAAATTATAAAATACTATTATGGCTTCATTTCAAGCCAAAATAAGCAGGGAAACGCTGAGAAAGAGAGAAAATAAAAACTATCGTTCTGTTCCGTTCCAACCTGACGCGTAATAGAAAATTCCAAAAAAATAGGAAAAAATTTAAAAAAATCAAAAAAATACCATAGTGGGTTCATTTAAGGCCAAAATAGGTTGGAAAAGGCCGAGAAAGACGGAAAACAAAAATAAACGTTCCGTTTCGTTCCTACCCGATGCGTAATAGAAAATTCCAAAAAAATAGAGAAAAAATTCTGAAAATTTAAAAATACCATCGTGGCTTCATTTCAAGCCATAATAGGTTGGAATAAACCGAGACAAAGGAAAAATAAAAATTATCATTCCGTTTCGTTCCTGCCCAACGCGTAATAGAAAATTCCAAACAAATAGCAAAAAAATTCAAAAAATCATAAGAATACCACTTTGGCTTCATTTTAAGCAAAAATTGGTTTAGAAGTGCTTAGAAAGAGACAGAAAATAAAAATTATTGTTCTGTTCCGTTCCTACATGAAACGTAATAGAAAATTCCAAAAAAATAGACAAAAAATTCCGAAAATTTAAAAATACCATCGTGGCTTCATTTTAAGCCATAATAGGTTGGAATAAACCGAGACAAAGGGAAAATAAAAATTATCATTCCGTTTCGTTCCTACCCAACGAGTAATAGAAAATTCCAAACAAATAGCCAAAAAATTCAAAAAATCATAAGAATACCATTTCGGCTTCATTTTAAGCCAAAATAGGTTGAGAAATGCCCAGAAAGAGAAAGAAAATAAAGATTATTGTTCTGTTCAGTTCCAACACGAAATGTAATAGAAAATTCAAAAAAAATAGAGAAAAAATTCCGAAAATTTAAAAATACCATCGTGGCTTCATTTCAAGCCATAATAGGTTGGAATAAACCGAGACAAAGGAAAAATAAAAGTTATCATTCCGTTTCGTTCCTACCCAACGCGTAATAGAAAATTCCAAACAAATAGCAAAAAAATTCAAAAAATCATAAGAATACCATTTCGGCTTCATTTTTAGCAAAAATAGGTTGAGAAATGCCCAGAAAGGGAAAGAAAATAAAAATTATTGTTCTGTTCCGTTCCTACGCGAAACGTAATAGAAAATTCCAAAAAAATAACAAAAAAATCCAAAAAATTATAACATACTATTATGGCTTCATTTCATGCCAAAATAAGGGGGGAAACGCTGAGAAAGAGAGAGAATAAAAACTATCGTTCTGTTCCGTTCCAACGTGACACGTAATAGAAAATTCCAAAAAAATAGGAAAAAACCTAAAAAAATACCATTGTGGCTTCATTTAAAGCCAAAAAAGGTTGGAAAAGGCCGAGAAAGACGGAAAACAAAAATTATCGTTCCGTTTCGTTCCTACCCGACGCGTAATAGAAAATTCATAAAAAATTGCAAAAAAATTCAAAAAATTATAAAATACTATTATGGCTTCATTTCAAGCCAAAATAAGTAGGGAAACGCTGAGAAAGAGAGAAAATAAAAACTATCGTTCTGTTCCGTTCCAACCTGACGCGTAATAGAAAATTCCAAAAAAATAGGAAAAAATTTAAAAAAATCAAAAAAATACCATAGTGGGTTCATTTAAGGCCAAAATAGGTTGGAAAAGACCGAGAAAGACGGAAAACAAAAATAATCGTTCCGTTTCGTTCCTACCCGATGCGTAATAGAAAATTCCAAAAAAATAGAGAAAAAATTCTGAAAATTTAAAAATACCATCGTGGCTTCATTTCAAGCCATAATAGGTTGGAATAAACCGAGACAAAGGGAAAATAAAAATTATCATTCCGTTTCGTTCCTACCCAACGCGTAATAGAAAATTCCAAACAAATAGCAAAAAAATTCAAAAAATCATAAGAATACCATTTCGGCTTCATTTTAAGCCAAAATAGGTTGAGAAATGCCCAGAAAGAGAAAGAAAATAAAGATTATTGTTCTGTTCCGTTCCAACACGAAACGTAATAGAAAATTCAAAAAAAATAGAGAAAAAATTCCGAAAATTTAAAAATACCATCGTGGCTTCATTTCAAGCCATAATAGGTTGGAATAAACCGAGACAAAGGAAAAATAAAAGTTATCATTCTGTTTCGTTCCTACCCAACGCGTAATAGAAAATTCCAAACAAATAGCAAAAAAATTCAAAAAATCATAAGAATACCATTTCGGCTTCATTTTAAGCGAAAATAGGTTGAGAAATGCCCAGAAAGGGAAAGAAAATAAAAATTATTGTTCTGTTCTGTTCCGTTCTTACGCGAAACGTAATAGAAAATTCCAAAAAAAATAACAAAAAAATTCAAAAAATTATAACATTCTATTATGGCTTCATTTCATGCCAAAATAAGGGGAAACGCTGAGAAGGAGAGAAAATAAAAACTATCGTTATGTTCCGTTCCAACCTGACACATAAAAGAAAATTCCAAAAAAATAGGAAAAAATTTAAAAAAATACCATTGTGGCTCCATTTAAAGCCAAAAAAGGTTGGAAAAGGCCGAGAAAGACGGAAAACAAAAATTATCGTTCCGTTTTGTTCCTACCCGTCGCGTAATAGAAAATTAAAAAAAAATAGAAAAAAAATTCTGAAAAATTCAAAAATACCATTATCGCTTCATTTCCAGCCATAATAGGTTGGAATAGACCAAGAAACAAGGAAACAAAAAATTATCTTTCCGTTTCGTTCTAACCCGACGCGTCATAGTAAATTCATAAAAAATTGCAAAAAAATTCAAAAAATTTAAAAAATACAGTTATGGCATCTTTTGAAGCAAAAATTGGTTGGAAAAGGCCGAGAATGAGAGAAAATAAAAATTATCGTTTCGTTTCGTTCCTACCCAACGCGTAATAGAAAATTCCAAACAAATAGCAAAAAAATTCAAAAAATCATAACAATACCATTTTGGCTTCATTTTAAGCCAAAATAGGTTGAGAGATGCCCAGAAAGGGAAAGAAAATAAAAATTATTGTTCTGTTCCGTTCCTACGCGAAACGTAATAGAAAATTCCAAAAAAATAACAAAAAAATTCAAAAAATTATAACATACTATTATGGCTTCATTTCATGCCAAAATAAGGGGGGAAACGCTGAGAAGGAGAGAAAATAAAAACTATCGTTATGTTCCGTTCCAACCAGACACGTAAAAGAAAATTCCAAAAAAATAGGAAAAAATTTAAAAAAATACCATTGTGGCTTCATTTAAAGCCAAAAAAGGTTGGAAAAGGCCGA
Source organism: Quercus agrifolia (assembly GCA_029955455.1). NCBI lineage: Eukaryota > Viridiplantae > Streptophyta > Magnoliopsida > Fagales > Fagaceae > Quercus > Quercus agrifolia. The sequence goes on from JARQAD010000010.1 coordinate 22,484,804, forward strand.
GAAAGACGGAAAACAAAAATTATCGTTCCGTTTCGTTCCTACCCGACGCGTAATAGAAAATTCCAAAAAAATAGAGAAAAAATTCTGAAAATTTAAAAATACCATTATCGCTTCATTTCCAGCCATAATAGGTTGGAATAGACCAAGAAACAGGGAAAATAAAAATTATCATTCCGTTTCGTTCTAACCCGACGCGTCATAGTAAATTCATAAAAAATTGCAAAAAATTTCAAAAAATTTAAAAAATACAGTTATGGCTTCTTTTGAAGCAAAAATTGGTTGGAAAAGGCCGAGAATGAGAGAAAGTAAAAATTATCGTTTCGTTTCGTTCCTACCCAACGCGTAATAGAAAATTCCAAACAAATAGCAAAAAAATTCAAAAAATCATAACAATACCATTTTGGCTTCATTTTAAGCAAAAATAGGTTGAGAAATGCCCAGAAAGAGAAAGAAAATAAAGATTATTGTTCTGTTCCGTTCCAACACGAAACGTAATAGAAAATTCCAAAAAAATAACAAAAAAATTCAAAAAATTATAAAATACTATTATGGCTTCATTTCAAGCCAAAATAAGTGGGGAAACGCTGAGAAAGAGAGAGAATAAAAACTATCGTTCTGTTCCGTTCCAACGTGACATGTAATAGAAAATTCCAAAAAAATAGAGAAAAAATTCTGAAAATTTAAAAATACCATCCTGGCTTCATTTCAAGCCATAATAGGTTGGAATAAACCGAGACAAAGGGAAAATAAAAATTATCATTCCGTTTCGTTCCTACCCAACACGTAATAGAAAATTCCAAACAAATAGCAAAAAAATTCAAAAAATCATAAGAATTCCATTTCGGCTTCATTTTAAGCAAAAATAGGTTGAGAAATGCCCAGAAAGGGAAAGAAAATAAAAATTATTGTTCTGTTCCGTTCCTACACGAAACGTAATAGAAAATTCCAAAAAAAATAACAAAAAAATTCAAAAAATTATAACATACTATTATGGCTTCATTTCATGCCAAAATAAGGGGGGAAACGCTGAGAAGGAGAGAAAATAAAAACTATCGTTATGTTCCGTTCCAACCTGACACATAAAAGAAAATTCCAAAAAAATAGGAAAAAATTTAAAAAAATACCATTGTGACTCCATTTAAAGCCAAAAAAGGTTGGAAAAGGCCGAGAAAGACGGAAAACAAAAATTATCGTTCCGTTTTGTTCCTACCCGTCGAGTAATAGAAAATTAAAAAAAAATAGAAAAAAAATTCTGAAAAATTCAAAAATACCATTATCGCTTCATTTCCAGCCATAATAGGTTGGAATAGACCAAGAAACAGGGAAACTAAAAATTATCATTCCGTTTCGTTCTAACCCGACGCGTCATAGTAAATTCATAAAAAATTACAAAAAAATTCAAAAAATTTAAAAAATACAGTTATGGCTTTTTTTGAAGCAAAAATTGGTTGGAAAAGGCCGAGAATGAGAGAAAATAAAAATTATCGTTTCGTTTCGTTCCTACCCAACGCGTAATAGAAAATTACAAACAAATAGCAAAAAAATTCAAAAAATCATAACAATACCATTTTGGCTTCATTTTAAGCAAAAATAGGTTGAGAAATGCCCAGAAAGAGAAAGAAAATAAAGATTATTGTTCTGTTCCGTTCCAACACGAAATGTAATAGAAAATTCCAAAAAAATAGAGAAAAAATTCCGAAAATTTAAAAATACCATCGTGGCTTCATTTAAAGCCATAATAGGTTGGAATAAACCGAGACAAAGGAAAAATAAAAGTTATCATTCCGTTTCGTTCCTACCCAACGCGTAATAGAAAATTCCAAACAAATAGCAAAAAAATTCAAAAAATCATAAGAATACCATTTGGACTTCATTTTAAGCAAAAATAGGTTGAGAAATGCCCAGAAAGGGAAAGAAAATAAAAATTATTGTTCTGTTCCGTTCCTACACGAAACGTAATAGAAAATTCCAAAAAAAATAACAAAAAAATTCAAAAAATTATAACATACTATTATGGCTTCATTTCATGCCAAAATAAGGGGGGAAACGCTGAGAAGGAGAGAAAATAAAAACTATCGTTATGTTCCGTTCCAACCTGACACATAAAAGAAAATTCCAAAAAAATAGGTAAAAATTTAAAAAAATACCATTGTGACTCCATTTAAAGCCAAAAAAGGTTGGAAAAGGCCGAGAAAGACGGAAAACAAAAATTATCGTTCCGTTTCGTTCCTACCCGTCGCGTAATAGAAAATTAAAAAAAACTAGAAAAAAAATTCTGAAAAATTCAAAAATACCATTATCGCTTCATTTCCAGCCATAATAGGTTGGAATAGACCAAGAAACAGGGAAAATAAAAATTATCATTCCGTTTCGTTCTAACCCGACGCGTCATAGTAAATTCATAAAAAATTGCAAAAAAATTCAAAAAATTTAAAAAATACAGTTATCGCTTCTTTTGAAGCAAAAATTGGTTGCAAAAGGCCGAGAATGAGAGAAAATAAAAATTATCGTTTCGTTTCATTCCTACCCAACGCGTAATAGAAAATTACAAACAAATGGCAAAAAAATTCAAAAAATCATAAGAATACCATTTTGGCTTCATTTTAAGCAAAAATAGGTTGAGAAATGCCCAGAAAGAGAAAGAAAATAAAGATTATTGTTCTGTTCCGTTCCAACACGAAATGTAATAGAAAATTCCAAAAAAATAGAGAAAAAATTCCGAAAATTTAAAAATACCATCGTGGCTTCATTTCAAGCCATAATAGGTTGGAATAAACCGAGACAAAGGAAAAATAAAAGTTATCATTCCGTTTCGTTCCTACCCAACGCGTAATAGAAAATTCCAAACAAATAGCAAAAAAATTCAAAAAATCATAAGAATACCATTTCGGCTTCATTTTAAGCAAAAATAGGTTGAGAAATGCCCAGAAAGGGAAAGAAAATAAAAATTATTGTTCTGTTCCGTTCCTACACGAAACGTAATAGAAAATTCCAAAAAAAATAACAAAAAAATTCAAAAAATTTTAACATACTATTATGGCTTCATTTCATGCCAAAATAAGGGGGGAAACGCTGAGAAGGAGAGAAAATAAAAACAATCGTTATGTTCCGTTCCAACCTGACACGTAAAAGAAAATTCCAAAAACATAGGAAAAAATTTAAAAAAATACCATTGTGGCTTCATTTAAAGCCAAAAAAGGTTGGAAAAGGCCGAGAAAGACGGAAAACAAAAATTATCGTTCCGTTTCGTTCCTACCCGACGCGTAATAGAAAATTCCAAAAAAATAGGGAAAAAATTCTGAAAATTTAAAAATACCATTATCGCTTCATTTCCAGCCATAATAGGTTGGAATAGACCAAGAAACAGGGAAAATAAAAATTATCATTCCGTTTCGTTCTAACCCGACGCGTCATAGTAAATTCATAAAAAATTGCAAAAAATTTCAAAAAATTTAAAAAATACAGTTATGGCTTCTTTTGAAGCAAAAATTGGTTGGAAAAGGCCGAGAATGAGAGAAAATAAAAATTATCGTTTTGTTTCGTTCCTACCCAACGCGTAATAGAAAATTCCAAACAAATAGCAAAAAAATTCAAAAAATTTTAACATACTATTATGGCTTCATTTCATGCCAAAATAAGGGGGGAAACGCTGAGAAGGAGAGAAAATAAAAACAATCGTTATGTTCCGTTCCAACCTGACACGTAAAAGAAAATTCCAAAAACATAGGAAAAAATTTAAAAAAATACCATTGTGGCTTCATTTAAAGCCAAAAAAGGTTGGAAAAGGCCGAGAAAGACGGAAAACAAAAATTATCGTTCCGTTTCGTTCCTACCCGTCGCGTAATAGAAAATTAAAAAAAACTAGAAAAAAAATTCTGAAAAATTCAAAAATACCATTATCGCTTCATTTCCAGCCATAATAGGTTGGAATAGACCAAGAAACAGGGAAAATAAAAATTATCATTCCGTTTCGTTCTAACCCGACGCGTCATAGTAAATTCATAAAAAATTGCAAAAAAATTCAAAAAATTTAAAAAATACAGTTATCGCTTCTTTTGAAGCAAAAATTGGTTGCAAAAGGCCGAGAATGAGAGAAAATAAAAATTATCGTTTCGTTTCGTTCCTACCCAACGCGTAATAGAAAATTACAAACAAATGGCAAAAAAATTCAAAAAATCATAAGAATACCATTTTGGCTTCATTTTAAGCAAAAATAGGTTGAGAAATGCCCAGAAAGAGAAAGAAAATAAAGATTATTGTTCTGTTCCGTTCCAACACGAAATGTAATAGAAAATTCCAAAAAAATAGAGAAAAAATTCCGAAAATTTAAAAATACCATCGTGGCTTCATTTCAAGCCATAATAGGTTGGAATAAACCGAGACAAAGGAAAAATAAAAGTTATCATTCCGTTTCGTTCCTACCCAACGCGTAATAGAAAATTCCAAACAAATAGCAAAAAAATTCAAAAAATCATAAGAATACCATTTCGGCTTCATTTTAAGCAAAAATAGGTTGAGAAATGCCCAGAAAGGGAAAGAAAATAAAAATTATTGTTCTGTTCCGTTCCTACACGAAACGTAATAGAAAATTCCAAAAAAAATAACAAAAAAATTCAAAAAATTTTAACATACTATTATGGCTTCATTTCATGCCAAAATAAGGGGGGAAACGCTGAGAAGGAGAGAAAATAAAAACAATCGTTATGTTCCGTTCCAACCTGACACGTAAAAGAAAATTCCAAAAACATAGGAAAAAATTTAAAAAAATACCATTGTGGCTTCATTTAAAGCCAAAAAAGGTTGGAAAAGGCCGAGAAAGACGGAAAACAAAAATTATCGTTCCGTTTCGTTCCTACCCGACGCGTAATAGAAAATTCCAAAAAAATAGGGAAAAAATTCTGAAAATTTAAAAATACCATTATCGCTTCATTTCCAGCCATAATAGGTTGGAATAGACCAAGAAACAGGGAAAATAAAAATTATCATTCCGTTTCGTTCTAACCCGACGCGTCATAGTAAATTCATAAAAAATTGCAAAAAATTTCAAAAAATTTAAAAAATACAGTTATGGCTTCTTTTGAAGCAAAAATTGGTTGGAAAAGGCCGAGAATGAGAGAAAATAAAAATTATCGTTTCGTTTCGTTCCTACCCAACGCGTAATAGAAAATTCCAAACAAATAGCAAAAAAATTCAAAAAATCATAAGAATACCATTTTGGCTTCATTTTAAGCAAAAATAGGTTGAGAAATGCCCAGAAAGAGAAAGAAAATAAAGATTATTGTTCTGTTCCGTTCCAACACGAAACGTAATAGAAAATTCCAAAAAAATAACAAAAAAATTCAAAAAATTATAAAATACTATTATGGCTTCATTTCAAGCCAAAATAAGGGGGGAAACGCTGAGAAAGAGAGAGAATAAAAACTATCTTTCTGTTCCGTTCCAACGTGACACGTAATAGAAAATTCCAAAAAAAAAGGAAAAAATCTAAAAAATACCATTGTGGCTTCATTTAAAGCCAAAAAAGGTTGGAAAAGGCCGAGAAAGACGGAAAACAAAAATTATCGTTCCGTTTCGTTCCTACCCGACGCGTAATAGAAAATTCCAAAAAAATAGGGAAAAAATTCTGAAAATTTAAAAATACCATTATCGCTTCATTTCCAGCCATAATAGGTTGGAATAGACCAAGAAACAGGGAAAATAAAAATTATCATTCCGTTTCGTTCTAACCCGACGCGTCATAGTAAATTCATAAAAAATTGCAAAAAATTTCAAAAAATTTAAAAAATACAGTTATGGCTTCTTTTGAAGCAAAAATTGGTTGGAAAAGGCCGAGAATGAGAGAAAATAAAAATTATCGTTTCGTTTCGTTCCTACCCAACGCGTAATAGAAAATTCCAAACAAATAGCAAAAAAATTCAAAAAATCATAACAATACCATTTTGGCTTCATTTTAAGCAAAAATAGGTTGAGAAATGCCCAGAAAGAGAAAGAAAATAAAGATTATTGTTCTGTTCCGTTCCAACACGAAACGTAATAGAAAATTCCAAAAAAATAACAAAAAAATTCAAAAAATTATAAAATACTATTATGGCTTCATTTCAAGCCAAAATAAGGGGGGAAACGCTGAGAAAGAGAGAGAATAAAACTATCGTTCTGTTCCGTTCCAACGTGACACGTAATAGAAAATTCCAAAAAAATAGAGAAAAAATTCTGAAAATTTAAAAATACCATCGTGGCTTCATTTCAAGCCATAATAGGTTGGAATAAACCGAGACAAAGGGAAAATAAAAATTATCATTATGTTTCGTTCCTACCCAACACGTAATAGAAAATTCCAAACAAATAGCAAAAAAATTCAAAAAATCATAAGAATTCCATTTCGGCTTCATTTTGAGCAAAAATAGGTTGAGAAATGCCCAGGAAGGGAAAGAAAATAAAAATTATTGTTCTGTTCCGTTCCTACACGAAACGTAATAGAAAATTCCAAAAAAAAAACAAAAAAATTCAAAAAATTATAACATACTATTATGGCTTCATTTCATGCCAAAATAAGGGGGGAAACGCTGAGAACTAGAGAAAATAAAAATTATCGTTCTGTTTCGTTCCAACCTGACGTGTAATAGAAAATTCCAAAAAAATAGGAAAAAATTTAAAAAAGTACCATTGTTACTTCATTTAAAGCCAAAAAAGGTTGGAAAAGGCCGAGACAGACGGAAAACAAAAATTATCGTTCCGTTTCGTTCCTACCCGTCGCGTAATAGAAAATTAAAAAAAAATAGAAAAAAAATTCTGAAAATTCAAAAATACCATTATCGCTTCATTTCCAGCCATAATAGGTTGGAATAGACCAAGAAACAGGGAAAATAAAAATTATCATTCCGTTTCGTTCTAACCCGACGCGTCATAGTAAATTCATAAAAAATTGCAAAAAAATTCAAAAAATTTAAAAAATACAGTTATCGCTTCTTTTGAAGCAAAAATTGGTTGCAAAAGGCCGAGAATGAGAGAAAATAAAAATTATCGTTTCGTTTCGTTCCTACCCAACGCGTAATAGAAAATTACAAACAAATGGCAAAAAAATTCAAAAAATCATAAGAATACCATTTTGGCTTCATTTTAAGCAAAAATAGGTTGAGAAATGCCCAGAAAGAGAAAGAAAATAAAGATTATTGTTCTGTTCCGTTCCAACACGAAATGTAATAGAAAATTCCAAAAAAATAGAGAAAAAATTCCGAAAATTTAAAAATACCATCGTGGCTTCATTTCAAGCCATAATAGGTTGGAATAAACCGAGACAAAGGAAAAATAAAAGTTATCATTCCGTTTCGTTCCTACCCAACGCGTAATAGAAAATTCCAAACAAATAGCAAAAAAATTCAAAAAATCATAAGAATACCATTTCGGCTTCATTTTAAGCAAAAATAGGTTGAGAAATGCCCAGGAAGGGAAAGAAAATAAAAATTATTGTTCTGTTCCGTTCCTACACGAAACGTAATAGAAAATTCCAAAAAAAAAACAAAAAAATTCAAAAAATTATAACATACTATTATGGCTTCATTTCATGCCAAAATAAGGGGGGAAACGCTGAGAACTAGAGAAAATAAAAATTATCGTTCTGTTTCGTTCCAACCTGACGTGTAATAGAAAATTCCAAAAAAATAGAAAAAAATTTAAAAAAGTACCATTGTTACTTCATTTAAAGCCAAAAAAGGTTGGAAAAGGCCGAGACAGACGGAAAACAAAAATTATCGTTCCGTTTCGTTCCTACCCGTCGCGTAATAGAAAATTAAAAAAAAATAGAAAAAAAATTCTGAAAATTCAAAAATACCATTATCGCTTCATTTCCAGCCATAATAGGTTGGAATAGACCAAGAAACAGGGAAAATAAAAATTATCATTCCGTTTCGTTCTAACCCGACGCGTCATAGTAAATTCATAAAAAATTGCAAAAAAATTCAAAAAATTTAAAAAATACAGTTATCGCTTCTTTTGAAGCAAAAATTGGTTGCAAAAGGCCGAGAATGAGAGAAAATAAAAATTATCGTTTCGTTTCGTTCCTACCCAACGCGTAATAGAAAATTACAAACAAATGGCAAAAAAATTCAAAAAATCATAAGAATACCATTTTGGCTTCATTTTAAGCAAAAATAGGTTGAGAAATGCCCAGAAAGAGAAAGAAAATAAAGATTATTGTTCTGTTCCGTTCCAACACGAAATGTAATAGAAAATTCCAAAAAAATAGAGAAAAAATTCCGAAAATTTAAAAATACCATCGTGGCTTCATTTCTGATATGAACTTCACCAACAATTGTGATGAAACCCGATAACAATGATGGTTTGGAACCCCAAGATCGTGTAGACAAGATTTGTTGAACCTTGACCCGTCACCTAACCAGATGAAAACCAAGGCTACGATAGAATTGAAACGCCACACCAAGAATTCCTAAGAATCTCTCAAGAATCAAAGGTGATAAGTTTGGTTGTTTGAACGCCACAAGCTTAACTTGATAAGTTCAAGAGTTCTTTTAAGAACCAAGAGGATCACAAGACTCACAAGGAGAATAATTTCTGAATACAAAACTATCTTTTTCAAAATTCGTACTACCAAATATATACTTGGAACAACCCTCCAAGAATAGGTAAAAATCATAATTAAAACTTCAAAAACAACACCAAAGATTAATATAATCAAGTTCCCACGTTTTTTAGTTTTCTAGGACTTCAAAAATGGCTAAATGACTAGAATTAACATGCCCAGCCAATACCAAGGCATCTTCCCATTTAATATCCTTGGAACTTAACAAATTCACATTTAATATCCTTGGAACTTAACAAATTCACACCCTTTTATGGTCAGACCATGCTGGTTGCTAATTTGCATGCATTAGCCTCTTCAATTGCTTTGATGACATGGACTAGGCCTTGATTATTATTTGAGCCCATCTTGGTCTTTCTAGAATCTGCCCAAATCTCTTGGACAAGCCCATTTAGTGCTTCCTTGAAACGTTTGGCTCTAAGTCTTGTAATTGGGCCACTAGAAAATGACAAAGGGTCTTGTGCAAATTCAGCTCCATTTCCACTTGTATGATCAGCATGTCCAGCTCTTTGGTGTGCATCATTCTCCCCCTCTTGAGAAGGATTTGTCCTCAAATCATCACCTACATCAAAAGGAGACAAATCAGCAACATTAAAGCTTGCACTGACACCATACTCACCGGGTAAGTCTAGCTTGTAGGCATTATCATTGATGCGCTCTACTACTTGAAATGGTCCATCACCCCGAGGAAGGAGTTTTGAATGCCGTTTCTTTGGAAAACGTTCCTTCCTTAAGTGCAACCAAACCCAATCTCCTGGTTCAAACACTACCTTCTTGCGTCCCTTGTTGGCTTGATGGACATATTGTTGAGTCCTTCTTTCAATGTTCAGCCGTGCCTTTTCATGAATCATCTTTACAAAGTCTGCTTTCTTTTTGCCATCTAAGTTCACACATTCACTCAAAGGTAAAGAAGTTAAATCCAAAGGTGACAATGGGTTAAAACCATAAACAATTTCAAATGGTGAAAACTTAGATGCAGAATGTATACTTCTATTGTAAGCAAATTCAACATGTGGCAAACAATCTTCCCAGGTTTTCAAGTTCTTTTTAATGATAGCACGCAACAAGGAAGACAAAGTTCTATTTACTACTTCAGTTTGACCATCCGTTTGTGGATGACAAGTAGTAGAAAACAACAACTTGGTTCCCAACTTTCCCCACAAAGTTTTCCAAAAGTAACTCAAAAACTTTGCATCCCTATCAGAAACAATGGTCCTAGGCATACCATGTAGCCTAACAATTTCTTTGAAGAATAAATCAGCTATATGTGATGCATCATTAGTTTTGTGACATGCAATGAAGTGTGCCATTTTGGAAAATCTATCTACCACCACAAAAACTGAATCTCTCCCCCTCTTAGTCCTAGGTAAACCTAAAACAAAATCCATAGAAATATCAGTCCAAGGTTCATTAGGTATTGGCAAAGGGGTGTACAAACCATGGGGTTTCAGCTTAGACTTAGCCTGTTTACACGTGATACACGTCTCACAGATTCTTTCCACATCACGTTTCATATGAGGCCAAAAAAAATGATCATGCAAAATTCCTAAAGTCTTAGCTACACCAAAGTGACCCATCAAACCACCACCATGAGCTTCTCTCACAAGCAATTCACGCAAAGAACACATAGGCACACACAGTTTATTTTCTCGAAACAAAAATCCATCATGCCTATAGAACTTACCAAATGCTACTTTTTCACATGCATTGAACACATCACAAAAATCAGAATCTTGTGCATACAGATCCTTAATGTATTCAAAGCCAAGCATTTTGGTATCTAAAATGGAAAGTAAAGCATACCTTCGGGACAATGCATCAGCCACCACATTTTCCTTACCTTGCTTGTATCTGATCACATAAGGAAATGTTTCAATAAATTCCACCCACTTGGCATGGCGTTTGTTCAACCTTTGTTGTCCTTTCAAATGCTTCAAAGATTCATGATCTGTGTGAATCACAAATTCTTTTGGCCATAGATAGTGTTGCCAATTTTCCAAAGCCCTTACCAAGGCATACATCTCCTTATCATAAGTGGGATAATTTAGAGCTGCCCCACCCAACTTTTCACTGAAATAAGCAACTGGACGGCCTTCTTGCATCAAAACGGCTCCAATACCTATTCCTGAAGCATCACACTCAATTTCAAAAGTTTTAGCAAAGTTAGGTAAAACAAGCAAAGGTGCATTAGTTAACTTTTCTTTGAGCTGATTAAATGCCTTTTCTTGTTCTTTCCCCCACTTAAACGACACATTTTTCTTGATGACTTCAGTGAGAGGGGCGGCTAAGCTACTAAAATCACGCACAAACCGTCTATAGAAGCTAGCTAAGCCATGGAAACTCCTCACTTGGCTGATTGTTGTAGGCGTTGGCCACTCTTGGATTGCCTTCACCTTTTCCTCGTCCACTTCAATGCCTCCTTTACTAACAACAAAACCAAGAAACACAAGCTTATCCGTACAAAATGTGCACTTTTTGAGGTTAGCAAACAACCTTTCTTTCCTTAGAATTTCCAAAACAGATTTCAAATGCATTACATGCTCTTCCAAATTTTTGCTATAAATTAGGATATCATCAAAATACACAACTACAAATCTGCCAATAAATGCACGCAAAACATGGTTCATCAAACGCATAAATGTGCTCGGAGCATTAGTTAAACCGAAAGGCATTACTAACCACTCATACAAACCATATTTAGTCTTAAAAGCAGTTTTCCATTCATCACCTTCCTTCATCCTAATCTGGTGATATCCACTCTTAAGATCAATTTTTGTAAAGACACAAGAACCATGTAATTCATCTAGCATATCATCTAATCTAGGAATGGGATGACGATATTTTACCGTTATGTTGTTGATGGCTCGGCAGTCGACACACATCCTCCATGTTCCATCCTTCTTAGGAACTAATAACACCGGAACCGCACAAGGACTCATGCTTTCTCGCACATACCCCTTTTCCAATAATTCACCTACTTGCCTCTGAAGTTCCTTGGTCTCCTCAGGATTGCTCCTATAAGCAGGTCGGTTTGGAATTGATGCACCAGGTATGAAATCAATTTGATGTTCAATCCCTCGAATTGGAGGTAAACCATGAGGTACCTCTTCGGGAAGGACATCTTCAAACTCCTGCAAAAGAGAAACAATATTGCTCGGCAATGCACCGGCAAGATCATTAGTACATAAAAGAGCCTCCTTGTATATGAGTACAATAAGGGGCTGGTGTGAAAATAATGCTCTCTTGATCTCACTTTTTTTTGCAATGTAATTGAATTTTTCCTCTCTTGCTCTTACTATGGCCGAATCCCTCTCTTCTTTTTCACTCTGATCACTGTTTTTCTCTCCTTTTTTTTTAAACTCTTTTTTTTCAATTTCGGCCTTCCTTTCTTTTTCCTTTTTTTTTTCATTTGATTTTTGTAACTTCAATTGGTCCTCCCTGACCTGTTTTGGAGTTAATGGCACAAGAGTAATAGGTTGCCCTTTAAGAGTGAAAGAATACTTATTTGTGAATCCATCATGCGAAACCTTCCGATCGTACTGCCATGGTCTTCCCAACAATAAATGGCATGCATGCATGGGAACCACATCACATAGCACCTCATCCTCATATTTGCCAATGGATAATGCCACCAACACTTGTCTTGTCACCTTGATTTCGCCACATTCATTCAGCCACTGAAGCCGGTAAGGTTGAGGATGTTTCAGGGTAGTTAAGGCCAATTTTTCCACCAAATAAGTGCTGGCTACGTTTGTGCAACTCCCTCCATCGATAATGACACTGCAAACTTTGTTATTTACAAAGCACCGAGTATGAAACAAGTTCTCCCTTTGATTACTTTCTTCCTCCTTAACCTGCACATTGAGAACTCGCCTTGCTACCAATAAATCTCCAACCACAGCATTTTGCTCATCATCGGCATCCTCCAAAGATGGCATGTCATCATCATCTACTTCTTCCTCATTCTCCGACTCAAGCTCTCCTTGAGCATTTATCACCATCACCCTTTTGTTTACACACTGGCTGGCTATGTGTCCCCGCCCTTGACATTTAAAACACTTAATATCACGTGTTTTAGAACTCGAAGCCTCGGTGTTACCTAAAGTGGTCTTTGAGTTGGCACTCTTAGATGGTTCAAATTTTGGCTTATTTTGTAGCTGCTCATCCCTTTTTGGAGCTGTCTTCCATGGACTAGTGGTAGCCATAGGTTGTCCCCTCCTAGCCAATCCCTTTCGTTTGAATTGTTCTTCCACCTTTATGGCTTGATGCACCATATCCGTCAATTCAACATAGTGCTGCATCTCAACTATATCCGCAATCTCACGATTTAAACCGTGCAAGAACCTAGCCATGGTGGCTTCCCGGTCCTCTTCTACATTAGCCCGGATCATAGCTACCTCCATCTCCTTGTAATACTCATCCACACTCTTGGAACCTTGAGTTAACCTCTGCAACTTTTGATACAATCCCCTATAATAGTGATTGGGTACAAAACGCCTCCTCATAAGCATTTTCATCTCCTCCCAAGTATCCACGGGTGGTTCTCTATTCCTCCTCCTATTAATCAATAATTGATCCCACCAAACAATGGCATAATCAGTAAATTCAATTGCAGCCAATTTAACCTTCTTTATCTCCGAATAGTTGTGACAATCAAACACCATCTCCATTTTAGTTTCCCACTCCAAATAAACTTCAGGATCATTTTTGCCTTGAAAAGATGGGATTTTAATCTTTATGTTTCCTAAATCATTATCCCTCCTAGGCCTACCCATCCTTGCTTCTCTATTGGGGTTTTCATGTTGCTGGCCCCTAGGAGTTCCCGCTTCTACCCTATCCAACCTCTCATGAATAGGTTCTAATTCAGCCCTCAACATACGCCTCATCTCCCCTAGCATTGCTTGCATTTGGAGGGTCTGATCCGTTGGTGGTTGAAGTCCTTCGGTTCTGTCTTCTTCTTGATTATTGGACATACTTAAAATCTGCAAAACAAAGTTAGAATCCTCACAAGCCCTCCCTTACGTGTTTCACTCAAGAATTGATACACTCACACTCGTGTTTTCACTCTAAACGGCTTTTACCCTCTTATGCTCTCACACACTCTCGCCTTTTTCCACTCTTTTGTGTCTTCTTTAGTTCTTAATCGAACTTCAAGAAACTAATTCAAAATAAACTAGCAGCAATTCAAAATGAGAAACAACCAAAACTCATCAACAAGGTCAAGAACTTGAATAAGGTGAGAAACAAGATTGAAATGAAGGAATTTTCTTACTGGAATTATGTACTGAAAAATGATATGATTGAGAAATTTTCCTCTTCGTGTACTGAGAAATCTTCTTTTCTTTTTTTTTTTTTTTTTTTTTTTTTTTTTTTTCTTTTTTTTTTTGGAGCAAGAAACAGGAAATAGAATGAAAATAAAAGATAGTCAAACTTATCTTAGAACCAAAGCTCTGATACCAAAATGATATGAACTTCACCAACAATTGTGATGAAACCCGATAACAATGATGGTTTGGAACCCCAAGATCGTGTAGACAAGATTTGTTGAACCTTGACCCGTCACCTAACCAGATGAAAACCAAGGCTACGATAGAATTGAAACGCCACACCAAGAATTCCTAAGAATCTCTCAAGAATCAAAGGTGATAAGTTTGGTTGTTTGAACGCCACAAGCTTAACTTGATAAGTTCAAGAGTTCTTTTAAGAACCAAGAGGATCACAAGACTCACAAGGAGAATAATTTCTGAATACAAAACTATCTTTTTCAAAATTCGTACTACCAAATATATACTTGGAACAACCCTCCAAGAATAGGTAAAAATCATAATTAAAACTTCAAAAACAACACCAAAGATTAATATAATCAAGTTCCCACGTTTTTTAGTTTTCTAGGACTTCAAAAATGGCTAAATGACTAGAATTAACATGCCCAGCCAATACCAAGGCATCTTCCCATTTAATATCCTTGGAACTTAACAAATTCACATTTAATATCCTTGGAACTTAACAAATTCACACCCTTTTATGGTCAGACCATGCTGGTTGCTAATTTGCATGCATTAGCCTCTTCAATTGCTTTGATGACATGGACTAGGCCTTGATTATTATTTGAGCCCATCTTGGTCTTTCTAGAATCTGCCCAAATCTCTTGGACAAGCCCATTTAGTGCTTCCTTGAAACGTTTGGCTCTAAGTCTTGTAATTGGGCCACTAGAAAATGACAAAGGGTCTTGTGCAAATTCAGCTCCATTTCCACTTGTATGATCAGCATGTCCAGCTCTTTGGTGTGCATCAATTTCAAGCCATAATAGGTTGGAATAAACCGAGACAAAGGAAAAATAAAAGTTATCATTCCGTTTCGTTCCTACCCAACGCGTAATAGAAAATTCCAAACAAATAGCAAAAAAATTCAAAAAATCATAAGAATACCATTTCGTCTTCATTTTAAGCAAAAATAGGTTGAGAAATGCCCAGAAAGGGAAAGAAAATAAAAATTATTGTTCTGTTCCGTTCCTACACGAAACGTAATAGAAAATTCCAAAAAAAATAACAAAAAAATTCAAAAAATTATAACATACAATTATGGCTTCATTTCATGCCAAAATAAGGGGGGAAACGCTGAGAAGGAGAGAAAATAAAAACTATCGTTATGTTCCGTTCCAACCTGACACATAAAAGAAAATTCCAAAAAAATTGGAAAAAATTTAAAAAAACACCATTGTGGCTCCATTTAAAGCCAAAAAAGGTTGGAAAAGGCCGAGAAAGACGGAAAACAAAAATTATCGTTCCGTTTTGTACCTACCCGTCGCGTAATACAAAATTAAAAAAAAATAGAAAAAAAATTCTGAAAAATTCAAAAATACCATTATCGCTTCATTTCCAGCCATAATAGGTTGGAATAGACCAAGAAACAGGGAAACTAAAAATTATCATTCCGTTTCGTTCTAACTCGACGCGTCATAGTAAATTCATAAAAAATTGCAAAAAAATTCAAAAAATTTAAAAAATACAGTTATGGCTTCTTTTGAAGCAAAAATTGGTTGGAAAAGGCCGAGAATGAGAGAAAATAAAAATTATCGTTTCGTTTCGTTCCTACCCAACGCGTAATAGAAAATTCCAAACAAATAGCAAAAAAATTCAAAAAATCATAACAATACCAATAGGTCAGAAATGCCCAGAAAGGGAAAGAAAATAAAAATTATTGTTCTGTTCCGTTCCTACACGAAACGTAATAGAAAATTCCAAAAAAATAACAAAAAAATTCAAAAAATTATAACATACTATTATGGCTTCATTTCATGCCAAAATAAGGGGGGAAACGCTGAGAAGGAAAGAAAATAAAAACTATCGTTATGTTCCGTTCCAACCTGACACGTAAAAGAAAATTCAAAAAAATAGGAAAAAATTTAAAAAAATACCATTGTGGCTTCATTTAAAGCCAAAAAAGGTTGGAAAAGGCCGAGAAAGACGGAAAACAAAAATTATCGTTCCGTTTCGTTCCTACCCGACGCGTAATAGAAAATTCCAAAAAAATAGAGAAAAAATTCTGAAAATTTAAAAATACCATCGTGGCTTCATTTCAAGCCATAATAGGTTGGAATAAACCGAGACAAAGGGAAAATAAAAATTATCATTCCGTTTCGTTCTTACCCAACACGTAATAGAAAATTAAAAACAAATAGCAAAAAAATTCAAAAAATCATAAGAATACCATTTCGGCTTCATTTTAAGCCAAAATAGGTTGAGAAATGCCCAGAAAGGGAAAGAAAATAAAAATTATTGTTCTGTTCCGTTCCAACACGAAACGTAATAGAAAATTCCAAAAAAATAGAGAAAAAATTCCGAAAATTTAAAAATACCATCGTGGCTTCATTTCAAGCCATAATAGTTTGGAATAAACCGAGACAAAGGGAAAATAAAAATTATCATTCCGTTTCGTTCCTACCCAACGCGTAATAGGAAATTCCAAACAAATAGCAAAAAAATTCAAAAAATCATAAGAATACCATTTCGGCTTCATTTTAAGCAAAAATAGGTTGAGAAATGCCCAGAAAGGGAAAGAAAATAAAAATTATTGTTCTGTTCCGTTCCTACACGAAACGTAATAGAAAATTCCAAAAAAAATAACAAAAAAATTCAAAAAATTATAACATACTATTATGGCTTCATTTCATGCCAAAATAAGGGGGGAAACGCTGAGAAGGAGAGAAAATAAAAACTATCGTTATGTTCCGTTCCAACCTGACACATAAAAGAAAATTCCAAAAAAATAGGAAAAAATTTAAAAAAATACCATTGTGGCTCCATTTAAAGCCAAAAAAGGTTGGAAAAGGCCGAGAAAGACGGAAAACAAAAATTATCGTTCAGTTTTGTTCCTACCCGTCGCGTAATAGAAAATTAAAAAAAAATAGAAAAAAAATTCTGAAAATTCAAAAATACCATTATCGCTTCATTTCCAGCCATAATAGGTTGGAATAGACCAAGAAACAGGGAAACTAAAAATTATCATTCCGTTTCGTTCTAACCCGACGCGTCATAGTAAATTCATAAAAAATTGCAAAAAAATTCAAAAATTTCAAAAAATACAGTTATGGCTTCTTTTGAAGCAAAAATTGGTTGGAAAAGGCCGAGAATGAGAGAAAATAAAAATTATCGTTTCGTTTCGTTCCTATCCAACGAGTAATTGAAAATTCCAAACAAATAGCAAAAAAATTCAAAAAATCATAACAATACCATTTTGGCTTCATTTTAAGCAAAAATAGGTTGAGAAATGCCCAGAAAGAGAAAGAAAATAAAGATTATTGTTCTGTTCCGTTCCAACACGAAACGTAATAGAAAATTCCAAAAAAATAACAAAAAAATTCAAAAAATTATAAAATACTATTATGGCTTCATTTCAAGCCAAAATAAGGGGGGAAACGCTGAGAAAGAGAGAGAATAAAAACTATCGTTCTGTTCCGTTCCAACGTGACACGTAATAGAAAATTCCAAAAAAATAGAGAAAAAATTCTGAAAATTTAAAAATACCATCGTGGCTTCATTTCAAGCCATAATAGGTTGGAATAAACCGAGACAAAGGGAAAATAAAAATTATCATTATGTTTCGTTCCTACCCAACACGTAATAGAAAATTCCAAACAAATAGCAAAAAAATTCAAAAAATCATAAGAATTCCATTTCGGCTTCATTTTAAGCAAAAATAGGTTGAGAAATGCCCAGGAAGGGAAAGAAAATAAAAATTATTGTTCTGTTCCGTTCCTACACGAAACGTAATAGAAAATTCCAAAAAAAAAAACAAAAAAATTCAAAAAATTATAACATACTATTATGGCTTCATTTCATGCCAAAATAAGGGGGGAAACGCTGAGAACTAGGGAAAATAAAAATTATCGTTCCGTTTCGTTCTAACCCGACGCGTCATAGTAAATTCATAAAAAATTGCAAAAAAATTCAAAAAATTTAAAAAATACAGTTATCGCTTCTTTTGAAGCAAAAATTGGTTGCAAAAGGCCGAGAATGAGAGAAAATAAAAATTATCGTTTCGTTTGGTTCCTACCCAACGCGTAATAGAAAATTACAAACAAATGGCAAAAAAATTCAAAAAATCATAAGAATACCATTTTGGCTTCATTTTAAGCAAAAATAGGTTGAGAAATGCCCAGAAAGAGAAAGAAAATAAAGATTATTGTTCTGTTCCGTTCCAACACGAAATGTAATAGAAAATTCCAAAAAAATAGAGAAAAAATTCCGAAAATTTAAAAATACCATCGTGGCTTCATTTCAAGCCATAATAGGTTGGAATAAACCGAGACAAAGGAAAAATAAAAGTTATCATTCCGTTTCGTTCCTACCCAACGCGTAATAGAAAATTCCAAACAAATAGCAAAAAAATTCAAAAAATCATAAGAATACCATTTCGGCTTCATTTTAAGCAAAAATAGGTTGAGAAATGCCCAGAAAGGGAAAGAAAATAAAAATTATTGTTCTGTTCCGTTCCTACACGAAACGTAATAGAAAATTCTGAAAAAAATAACAAAAAAATTCAAAAAATTATAACATACAATTATGGCTTCATTTCATGCCAAAATAAGGGGGGAAACGCTGAGAAGGAGAGAAAATAAAAACTATCGTTATGTTCCGCTCCAACCTGACACATAAAAGAAAATTCCAAAAAAATTGGAAAAAATTTAAAAAAACACCATTGTGGCTCCATTTAAAGCCAAAAAAGGTTGGAAAAGGCCGAGAAAGACGGAAAACAAAAATTATCGTTCCGTTTTGTTCCTACCCGTCGCGTAACACAAAATTAAAAAAAAATAGAAAAAAAATTCTGAAAAATTCAAAAATACCATTATCGCTTCATTTCCAGCCATAATAGGTTGGAATAGACCAAGAAACAGGGAAACTAAAAATTATCATTCCGTTTCGTTCTAACTCGACGCGTCATAGTAAATTCATAAAAAATTGCAAAAAAATTCAAAAAATTTAAAAAATACAGTTATGGCTTCTTTTGAAGCAAAAATTGGTTGGAAAAGGCCGAGAATGAGAGAAAATAAAAATTAACGTTTCGTTTCGTTCCTACCCAACGCGTAATAGAAAATTCCAAACAAATAGCAAAAAAATTCAAAAAATCATAACAATACCAATAGGTCAGAAATGCCCAGAAAGGGAAAGAAAATAAAAATTATTGTTCTGTTCCGTTCCTACAAGAAACGTAATAGAAAATTCCAAAAAAATAACAAAAAAATTCAAAAAATTATAACATACTATTATGGCTTCATTTCATGCCAAAATAAGGGGGGAAACGCTGAGAAGGAAAGAAAATAAAAACTATCGTTATGTTCCGTTCCAACCTGACACGTAAAAGAAAATTCCAAAAAAATAGGAAAAAATTTAAAAAAATACCATTGTGGCTTCATTTAAAGCCAAAAAAGGTTGGAAAAGGCCGAGAAAGACGGAAAACAAAAATTATCGTTCCGTTTCGTTCCTACCCGACGCGTAATAGAAAATTCCAAAAAAATAGAGAAAAAATTCTGAAAATTTAAAAATACCATCGTGGCTTCATTTCAAGCCATAATAGGTTGGAATAAACCGAGACAAAGGGAAAATAAAAATTATCATTCCGTTTCGTTCCTACCCAACACGTAATAGAAAATTAAAAACAAATAGCAAAAAAATTCAAAAAATCATAAGAATACCATTTCGGCTTCATTTTAAGCCAAAATAGGTTGAGAAATGCCCAGAAAGGGAAAGAAAATAAAAATTATCGTTCCGTTTCGTTCCTACCCGACGCGTAATAGAAAATTCCAAAAAAATAGAGAAAAAATTCTGAAAATTTAAAAATACCATCGTGGCTTCATTTCAAGCCATAATAGGTTGGAATAAACCGAGACAAAGGGAAAATAAAAATTATCATTCCGTTTCGTTCCTACCCAACACGTAATAGAAAATTAAAAACAAATAGCAAAAAAATTCAAAAAATCATAAGAATACCATTTCGGCTTCATTTTAAGCCAAAATAGGTTGAGAAATGCCCAGAAAGGGAAAGAAAATAAAAATTATTGTTCTGTTCCGTTCCAACACGAAACGTAATAGAAAATTCCAAAAAAATAGAGAAAAAATTCCGAAAATTTAAAAATACCATTGTGGCTTCATTTCAAGCCATAATAGGTTGGAATAAACCGAGACAAAGGGAAAATAAAAATTATCATTCCGTTTCGTTCCTACCCAACACGTAATAGAAAATTAAAAACAAATAGCAAAAAAATTCAAAAAATCATAAGAATACCATTTCGGCTTCATTTTAAGCCAAAATAGGTTGAGAAATGCCCAGAAAGGGAAAGAAAATAAAAATTATCGTTCCGTTTCGTTCCTACCCGACGCGTAATAGAAAATTCCAAAAAAATAGAGAAAAAATTCTGAAAATTTAAAAATACCATCGTGGCTTCATTTCAAGCCATAATAGGTTGGAATAAACCGAGACAAAGGGAAAATAAAAATTATCATTCCGTTTCGTTCCTACCCAACACGTAATAGAAAATTAAAAACAAATAGCAAAAAAATTCAAAAAATCATAAGAATACCATTTCGGCTTCATTTTAAGCCAAAATAGGTTGAGAAATGCCCAGAAAGGGAAAGAAAATAAAAATTATCGTTCCGTTTCGTTCCTACCCGACGCGTAATAGAAAATTCCAAAAAAATAGAGAAAAAATTCTGAAAATTTAAAAATACCATCGTGGCTTCATTTCAAGCCATAATAGGTTGGAATAAACCGAGACAAAGGGAAAATAAAAATTATCATTCCGTTTCGTTCCTACCCAACACGTAATAGAAAATTAAAAACAAATAGCAAAAAAATTCAAAAAATCATAAGAATACCATTTCGGCTTCATTTTAAGCCAAAATAGGTTGAGAAATGCCCAGAAAGGGAAAGAAAATAAAAATTATTGTTCTGTTCCGTTCCTACACGAAACGTAATAGAAAATTCCAAAAAAAATAACAAAAAAATTCAAAAAATTATAACATACTATTATGGCTTCATTTCATGCCAAAATAAGGGGGGAAACGCTGAGAAGGAGAGAAAATAAAAACTATCGTTATGTTCCGTTCCAACCTGACACATAAAAGAAAATTCCAAAAAAATAGGAAAAAATTGAAAAAAATATCATTGTGGCTCCATTTAAAGCCAAAAAAGGTTGGAAAAGGCCGAGAAAGACGGAAAACAAAAATTATCGTTCAGTTTTGTTCCTACCCGTCGCGTAATAGAAAATTAAAAAAAAATAGAAAAAAAATTCTGAAAATTCAAAAATACCATTATCGCTTCATTTCCAGCCATAATAGGTTGGAATAGACCAAGAAACAGGGAAACTAAAAATTATCATTCCGTTTCGTTCTAACCCGACGCGTCATAGTAAATTCATAAAAAATTGCAAAAAAATTCAAAAATTTCAAAAAATACAGTTATGGCTTCTTTTGAAGCAAAAATTGGTTGGAAAAGGCCGAGAATGAGAGAAAATAAAAATTATCGTTTCGTTTCGTTCCTATCCAACGAGTAATTGAAAATTCCAAACAAATAACAAAAAAATTCAAAAAATCATAAGAATACCATTTCGGCTTCATTTTAAGCAAAAATAGGTTGAGAAATGCCCAGAAAGGGAAAGAAAATAAAAATTATTGTTCTGTTCCGTTCCTACACGAAACGTAATAGAAAATTCTGAAATAAATAACAAAAAAATTCAAAAAATTATAACATACAATTATGGCTTCATTTCATGCCAAAATAAGGGGGGAAACGCTGAGAAGGAGAGAAAATAAAAACTATCGTTATGTTCCGCTCCAACCTGACACATAAAAGAAAATTCCAAAAAAATTGGAAAAAATTTAAAAAAACACCATTGTGGCTCCATTTAAAGCCAAAAAAGGTTGGAAAAGGCCGAGAAAGACGGAAAACAAAAATTATCGTTCCGTTTTGTTCCTACCCGTCGCGTAATACAAAATTAAAAAAAAATAGAAAAAAAATTCTGAAAAATTCAAAAATACCATTATCGCTTCATTTCCAGCCATAATAGGTTGGAATAGACCAAGAAACAGGGAAACTAAAAATTATCATTCCGTTTCGTTCTAACTCGACGCGTCATAGTAAATTCATAAAAAATTGCAAAAAAATTCAAAAAATTTAAAAAATACAGTTATGGCTTCTTTTGAAGCAAAAATTGGTTGGAAAAGGCCGAGAATGAGAGAAAATAAAAATTAACGTTTCGTTTCGTTCCTACCCAACGCGTAATAGAAAATTCCAAACAAATAGCAAAAAAATTCAAAAAATCATAACAATACCAATAGGTCAGAAATGCCCAGAAAGGGAAAGAAAATAAAAATTATTGTTCTGTTCCGTTCCTACAAGAAACGTAATAGAAAATTCCAAAAAAATAACAAAAAAATTCAAAAAATTATAACATACTATTATGGCTTCATTTCATGCCAAAATAAGGGGGGAAACGCTGAGAAGGAAAGAAAATAAAAACTATCGTTATGTTCCGTTCCAACCTGACACGTAAAAGAAAATTCCAAAAAAATAGGAAAAAATTTAAAAAAATACCATTGTGGCTTCATTTAAAGCCAAAAAAGGTTGGAAAAGGCCGAGAAAGACGGAAAACAAAAATTATCGTTCCGTTTCGTTCCTACCCGACGCGTAATAGAAAATTCCAAAAAAATAGAGAAAAAATTCTGAAAATTTAAAAATACCATCGTGGCTTCATTTCAAGCCATAATAGGTTGGAATAAACCGAGACAAAGGGAAAATAAAAATTATCATTCCGTTTCGTTCCTACCCAACACGTAATAGAAAATTAAAAACAAATAGCAAAAAAATTCAAAAAATCATAAGAATACCATTTCGGCTTCATTTTAAGCCAAAATAGGTTGAGAAATGCCCAGAAAGGGAAAGAAAATAAAAATTATCGTTCCGTTTCGTTCCTACCCGACGCGTAATAGAAAATTCCAAAAAAATAGAGAAAAAATTCTGAAAATTTAAAAATACCATCGTGGCTTCATTTCAAGCCATAATAGGTTGGAATAAACCGAGACAAAGGGAAAATAAAAATTATCATTCCGTTTCGTTCCTACCCAACACGTAATAGAAAATTAAAAACAAATAGCAAAAAAATTCAAAAAATCATAAGAATACCATTTCGGCTTCATTTTAAGCCAAAATAGGTTGAGAAATGCCCAGAAAGGGAAAGAAAATAAAAATTATTGTTCTGTTCCGTTCCAACACGAAACGTAATAGAAAATTCCAAAAAAATAGAGAAAAAATTCCGAAAATTTAAAAATACCATCGTGGCTTCATTTCAAGCCATAATAGGTTGGAATAAACCGAGACAAAGGGAAAATAAAAATTATCATTCCGTTTCGTTCCTACCCAACACGTAATAGAAAATTAAAAACAAATAGCAAAAAAATTCAAAAAATCATAAGAATACCATTTCGGCTTCATTTTAAGCCAAAATAGGTTGAGAAATGCCCAGAAAGGGAAAGAAAATAAAAATTATCGTTCCGTTTCGTTCCTACCCGACGCGTAATAGAAAATTCCAAAAAAATAGAGAAAAAATTCTGAAAATTTAAAAATACCATCGTGGCTTCATTTCAAGCCATAATAGGTTGGAATAAACCGAGACAAAGGGAAAATAAAAATTATCATTCCGTTTCGTTCCTACCCAACACGTAATAGAAAATTAAAAACAAATAGCAAAAAAATTCAAAAAATCATAAGAATACCATTTCGGCTTCATTTTAAGCCAAAATAGGTTGAGAAATGCCCAGAAAGGGAAAGAAAATAAAAATTATCGTTCCGTTTCGTTCCTACCCGACGCGTAATAGAAAATTCCAAAAAAATAGAGAAAAAATTCTGAAAATTTAAAAATACCATCGTGGCTTCATTTCAAGCCATAATAGGTTGGAATAAACCGAGACAAAGGGAAAATAAAAATTATCATTCCGTTTCGTTCCTACCCAACACGTAATAGAAAATTAAAAACAAATAGCAAAAAAATTCAAAAAATCATAAGAATACCATTTCGGCTTCATTTTAAGCCAAAATAGGTTGAGAAATGCCCAGAAAGGGAAAGAAAATAAAAATTATCGTTCCGTTTCGTTCCTACCCGACGCGTAATAGAAAATTCCAAAAAAATAGAGAAAAAATTCTGAAAATTTAAAAATACCATCGTGGCTTCATTTCAAGCCATAATAGGTTGGAATAAACCGAGACAAAGGGAAAATAAAAATTATCATTCCGTTTCGTTCCTACCCAACACGTAATAGAAAATTAAAAACAAATAGCAAAAAAATTCAAAAAATCATAAGAATACCATTTCGGCTTCATTTTAAGCCAAAATAGGTTGAGAAATGCCCAGAAAGGGAAAGAAAATAAAAATTATTGTTCTGTTCCGTTCCTACACGAAACGTAATAGAAAATTCCAAAAAAAATAACAAAAAAATTCAAAAAATTATAACATACTATTATGGCTTCATTTCATGCCAAAATAAGGGGGGAAACGCTGAGAAGGAGAGAAAATAAAAACTATCGTTATGTTCCGTTCCAACCTGACACATAAAAGAAAATTCCAAAAAAATAGGAAAAAATTGAAAAAAATACCATTGTGGCTCCATTTAAAGCCAAAAAAGGTTGGAAAAGGCCGAGAAAGACGGAAAACAAAAATTATCGTTCAGTTTTGTTCCTACCCGTCGCGTAATAGAAAATTAAAAAAAAATAGAAAAAAAATTCTGAAAATTCAAAAATACCATTATCGCTTCATTTCCAGCCATAATAGGTTGGAATAGACCAAGAAACAGGGAAACTAAAAATTATCATTCCGTTTCGTTCTAACTCGACGCGTCATAGTAAATTCATAAAAAATTGCAAAAAAATTCAAAAAATTTAAAAAATACAGTTATGGCTTCTTTTGAAGCAAAAATTGGTTGGAAAAGGCCGAGAATGAGAGAAAATAAAAATTAACGTTTCGTTTCGTTCCTACCCAACGCGTAATAGAAAATTCCAAACAAATAGCAAAAAAATTCAAAAAATCATAACAATACCATTTTGGCTTCATTTTAAGCAAAAATAGGTTGAGAAATGCCCAGAAAGAGAAAGAAAATAAAGATTATTGTTCAGTTCCGTTCCAACACGAAACTTAATAGAAAATTCCAAAAAAATAGACCAAAAATTCCGAAAATTTAAAAATACCATCGTGGCTTCATTTCAAGCCATAATAGGTTGGAATAAATCGAGACAAAGGGAAAATAAAAATTATCATTCCGTTTCGTTCCTACACAACGCGTAATAGAAAATTCCAAACAAATAGCAAAAAAATTCAAAAAATCATAAGAATACCATTTCGGCTTCATTTTAAGAAAAAATAGGTTGAGAAATACCCAGAAAGGGAAAGAAAATAAAAATTATTGTTCTGCTCCGTTCCTACACGAAACGTAATAGAAAATTCCAAAAAAATAACAAAAAAATTCAAAAAATTATAACATACTATTATGGCTTCATTTCATGCCAAAATAAGGGGGAAACGCTGAGAACTAGAGAAAATAAAAACTATCGTTCTGTTCCGTTCCAACCGGACACGTAAAAGAAAATTCCAAAAAAATAGGAAAAAATCTTAAAAAATACCATTGTGGCTTCATTTAAAACAACAAAAGGTTGGAAAAGGCTGAGAAAGACGGAAAAAAAAAATTATCGTTCCGTTTCGTTCCTACCCGTCGCGTAATAGAAAATTAAAAAAAAATAGAAAAAAAATTCTGAAAAATTCAAAAATACCATTATCGCTTCATTTCCAGCCATAATAGGTTGGAATAGACCAAGAAACAGGGAAACTAAAAATTATCATTCCGTTTCGTTCTAACCCGACGCGTCATAGTAAATTCATAAAAAATTGCAAAAAAATTCAAAAATTTCAAAAAATACAGTTATGGCTTCTTTTGAAGCAAAAATTGGTTGGAAAAGGCCGAGAATGAGAGAAAATAAAAATTATCGTTTCGTTTCGTTCCTATCCAACGAGTAATTGAAAATTCCAAACAAATAGCAAAAAAATTCAAAAAATCATAACAATACCATTTTGGCTTTATTTTAAGCAAAAATAGGTTGAGAAATGCCCAGAAAGAGAAAGAAAATAAAGATTATTGTTCAGTTCCGTTCCAACACGAAACTTAATAGAAAATTCCAAAAAAATAGACCAAAAATTCCGAAAATTTAAAAATACCATCGTGGCTTCATTTCAAGCCATAATAGGTTGGAATAAACCGAGACAAAGGGAAAATAAAAATTATCATTCCGTTTCGTTCCTACACAACGCGTAATAGAAAATTCCAAACAAATAGCAAAAAAATTCAAAAAATCATAAGAATACCATTTCGGCTTCATTTTAAGAAAAAATAGGTTGAGAAATGCCCAGAAAGGGAAAGAAAATAAAAATTATTGTTCTGCTCCGTTCCTACACGAAACGTAATAGAAAATTCCAAAAAAATAACAAAAAAATTCAAAAAATTATAACATACTATTATGGCTTCATTTCATGCCAAAATAAGGGGGAAACGCTGAGAACTAGAGAAAATAAAAACTATCGTTCTGTTCCGTTCCAACCGGACACGTAAAAGAAAATTCCAAAAAAATAGGAAAAAATCTTAAAAAATACCATTGTGGCTTCATTTAAAACAACAAAAGGTTGGAAAAGGCTGAGAAAAACGGAAAACAAAAATTACCGTTCAGTTTTGTTCCTACCCGTCGCGTAATAGAAAATTAAAAAAAAATAGAAAAAAAATTCTGAAAATTCAAAAATACCATTATCGCTTCATTTCCAGCCATAATAGGTTGGAATAGACCAAGAAACAGGGAAACTAAAAATTATCATTCCGTTTCGTTCTAACCCGACGCGTCATAGTAAATTCATAAAAAATTGCAAAAAAATTCAAAAATTTCAAAAAATACAGTTATGGCTTCTTTTGAAGCAAAAATTGGTTGGAAAAGGCCGAGAATGAGAGAAAATAAAAATTATCGTTTCGTTTCGTTCCTATCCAACGAGTAATTGAAAATTCCAAACAAATAGCAAAAAAATTCAAAAAATCATAACAATACCATTTTGGCTTCATTTTAAGCAAAAATAGGTTGAGAAATGCCCAGAAAGAGAAAGAAAATAAAGATTATTGTTCAGTTCCGTTCCAACACGAAACTTAATAGAAAATTCCAAAAAAATAGACCAAAAATTCCGAAAATTTAAAAATACCATCGTGGCTTCATTTCAAGCCATAATAGGTTGGAATAAATCGAGACAAAGGGAAAATAAAAATTATCATTCCGTTTCGTTCCTACACAACGCGTAATAGAAAATTCCAAACAAATAGCAAAAAAATTCAAAAAATCATAAGAATACCATTTCGGCTTCATTTTAAGAAAAAATAGGTTGAGAAATGCCCAGAAAGGGAAAGAAAATAAAAATTATTGTTCTGCTCCGTTCCTACACGAAACGTAATAGAAAATTCCAAAAAAATAACAAAAAAATTCAAAAAATTATAACATACTATTATGGCTTCATTTCATGCCAAAATAAGGGGGAAACGCTGAGAACTAGAGAAAATAAAAACTATCGTTCTGTTCCGTTCCAACCGGACACGTAAAAGAAAATTCCAAAAAAATAGGAAAAAATCTTAAAAAATACCATTGTGGCTTCATTTAAAACAACAAAAGGTTGGAAAAGGCTGAGAAAGACGGAAAAAAAAAATTATCGTTCCGTTTCGTTCCTACCCGTCGCGTAATAGAAAATTAAAAAAAAATAGAAAAAAAATTCTGAAAATTCAAAAATACCATTATCGCTTCATTTCCAGCCATAATAGGTTGGAATAGACCAAGAAACAGGGAAACTAAAAATTATCATTCCGTTTCGTTCTAACCCGACGCGTCATAGTAAATTCATAAAAAATTGCAAAAAAATTCAAAAATTTCAAAAAATACAGTTATGGCTTCTTTTGAAGCAAAAATTGGTTGGAAAAGGCCGAGAATGAGAGAAAATAAAAATTATCGTTTCGTTTCGTTCCTATCCAACGAGTAATTGAAAATTCCAAACAAATAGCAAAAAAATTCAAAAAATCATAACAATACCATTTTGGCTTCATTTTAAGCAAAAATAGGTTGAGAAATGCCCAGAAAGAGAAAGAAAATAAAGATTATTGTTCAGTTCCGTTCCAACACGAAACTTAATAGAAAATTCCAAAAAAATAGACCAAAAATTCCGAAAATTTAAAAATACCATCGTGGCTTCATTTCAAGCCATAATAGGTTGGAATAAACCGAGACAAAGGGAAAATAAAAATTATCATTCCGTTTCGTTCCTACACAACGCGTAATAGAAAATTCCAAACAAATAGCAAAAAAATTCAAAAAATCATAAGAATACCATTTCGGCTTCATTTTAAGAAAAAATAGGTTGAGAAATGCCCAGAAAGGGAAAGAAAATAAAAATTATTGTTCTGCTCCGTTCCTACACGAAACGTAATAGAAAATTCCAAAAAAATAACAAAAAAATTCAAAAAATTATAACATACTATTATGGCTTCATTGCATGCCAAAATAAGGGGGAAACGCTGAGAACTAGAGAAAATAAAAACTATCGTTCTGTTCCGTTCCAACCGGACACGTAAAAGAAAATTCCAAAAAAATAGGAAAAAATCTTAAAAAATACCATTGTGGCTTCATTTAAAACAACAAAAGGTTGGAAAAGGCTGAGAAAGACGGAAAACAAAAATTATCGTTCCGTTTCGTTCCTACCCGTCGCGTAATAGAAAATTAAAAAAAAATAGAAAAAAAATTCTGAAAAATTCAAAAATACCATTATCGCTTCATTTCCAGCCATAATAGGTTGGAATAGACCAAGAAACAGGGAAACTAAAAATTATCATTCCGTTTCGTTCTAACCCGACGCGTCATAGTAAATTCAAAAAAAATTGCAAAAAAATTCAAAAAATTTAAAAAATACAGTTATGGCTTCTTTTGAAGCAAAAATTGGTTGGAAAAGGCCGAGAATGAGAGAAAATAAAAATTATCGTTTCGTTTCGTTCCTATCCAACGCGTAATAGAAAATTCCAAACAAATAGCAAAAAAATTCAAAAAATCATAACAATACCATTTTGGCTTCATTTTAAGCAAAAATAGGTTGAGAAATGCCCAGAAAGAGAAAGAAAATAAAGATTATTGTTCAGTTCCGTTCCAACACGAAACGTAATAGAAAATTCCAAAAAAATAGAGAAAAAATTCCGAAAATTTAAAAATACCATCGTGGCTTCATTTCAAGCCATAATAGGTTGGAATAAACCGAGACAAAGGGAAAATAAAAATTATCATTCCGTTTCGTTCTTACCCAACACGTAATAGAAAATTAAAAACAAATAGCAAAAAAATTCAAAAAATCATAAGAATACCATTTCGGCTTCATTTTAAGCCAAAATAGGTTGAGAAATGCCCAGAAAGGGAAAGAAAATAAAAATTATTGTTCTGTTCCGTTCCAACACGAAACGTAATAGAAAATTCCAAAAAAATAGAGAAAAAATTCCGAAAATTTAAAAATACCATCGTGGCTTCATTTCAAGCCATAATAGTTTGGAATAAACCGAGACAAAGGGAAAATAAAAATTATCATTCCGTTTCGTTCCTACCCAACGCGTAATAGGAAATTCCAAACAAATAGCAAAAAAATTCAAAAAATCATAAGAATACCATTTCGGCTTCATTTTAAGCAAAAATAGGTTGAGAAATGCCCAGAAAGGGAAAGAAAATAAAAATTATTGTTCTGTTCCGTTCCTACACGAAACGTAATAGAAAATTCCAAAAAAAATAACAAAAAAATTCAAAAAATTATAACATACTATTATGGCTTCATTTCATGCCAAAATAAGGGGGGAAACGCTGAGAAGGAGAGAAAATAAAAACTATCGTTATGTTCCGTTCCAACCTGACACATAAAAGAAAATTCCAAAAAAATAGGAAAAAATTTAAAAAAATACCATTGTGGCTCCATTTAAAGCCAAAAAAGGTTGGAAAAGGCCGAGAAAGACGGAAAACAAAAATTATCGTTCAGTTTTGTTCCTACCCGTCGCGTAATAGAAAATTAAAAAAAAATAGAAAAAAAATTCTGAAAATTCAAAAATACCATTATCGCTTCATTTCCAGCCATAATAGGTTGGAATAGACCAAGAAACAGGGAAACTAAAAATTATCATTCCGTTTCGTTCTAACCCGACGCGTCATAGTAAATTCATAAAAAATTGCAAAAAAATTCAAAAATTTCAAAAAATACAGTTATGGCTTCTTTTGAAGCAAAAATTGGTTGGAAAAGGCCGAGAATGAGAGAAAATAAAAATTATCGTTTCGTTTCGTTCCTATCCAACGAGTAATTGAAAATTCCAAACAAATAGCAAAAAAATTCAAAAAATCATAACAATACCATTTTGGCTTCATTTTAAGCAAAAATAGGTTGAGAAATGCCCAGAAAGAGAAAGAAAATAAAGATTATTGTTCTGTTCCGTTCCAACACGAAACGTAATAGAAAATTCCAAAAAAATAACAAAAAAATTCAAAAAATTATAAAATACTATTATGGCTTCATTTCAAGCCAAAATAAGGGGGGAAACGCTGAGAAAGAGAGAGAATAAAAACTATCGTTCTGTTCCGTTCCAACGTGACACGTAATAGAAAATTCCAAAAAAATAGAGAAAAAATTCTGAAAATTTAAAAATACCATCGTGGCTTCATTTCAAGCCATAATAGGTTGGAATAAACCGAGACAAAGGGAAAATAAAAATTATCATTATGTTTTGTTCCTACCCAACACATAATAGAAAATTCCAAACAAATAGCAAAAAAATTCAAAAAATCATAAGAATTCCATTTCGGCTTCATTTTAAGCAAAAATAGGTTGAGAAATGCCCAGGAAGGGAAAGAAAATAAAAATTATTGTTCTGTTCCGTTCCTACACGAAACGTAATAGAAAATTCCAAAAAAAAAACAAAAAAATTCAAAAAATTATAACATACTATTATGGCTTCATTTCATGCCAAAATAAGGGGGGAAACGCTGAGAACTAGGGAAAATAAAAATTATCGTTCCGTTTCGTTCTAACCCGACGCGTCATAGTAAATTCATAAAAAATTGCAAAGAAATTCAAAAAATTTAAAAAATACAGTTATCGCTTCTTTTGAAGCAAAAATTGGTTGCAAAAGGCCGAGAATGAGAGAAAATAAAAATTATCGTTTCGTTTCGTTCCTACCCAACGCGTAATAGAAAATTACAAACAAATGGCAAAAAAATTCAAAAAATCATAAGAATACCATTTTGGCTTCATTTTAAGCAAAAATAGGTTGAGAAATGCCCAGAAAGAGAAAGAAAATAAAGATTATTGTTCTGTTCCGTTCCAACACGAAATGTAATAGAAAATTCCGAAAATTTAAAAATACCATCGTGGCTTCATTTCAAGCCATAATAGGTTGGAATAAACCGAGACAAAGGAAAAATAAAAGTTATCATTCCGTTTCGTTCCTACCCAACGCGTAATAGAAAATTACAAACAAATAGCAAAAAAATTCAAAAAATCATAAGAATACCATTTCGGCTTCATTTTAAGCAAAAATAGGTTGAGAAATGCCCAGAAAGGGAAAGAAAATAAAAATTATTGTTCTGTTCCGTTCCTACACGAAACGTAATAGAAAATTCTGAAATAAATAACAAAAAAATTCAAAAAATTATAACATACAATTATGGCTTCATTTCATGCCAAAATAAGGGGGGAAACGCTGAGAAGGAGAGAAAATAAAAACTATCGTTATGTTCCGCTCCAACCTGACACATAAAAGAAAATTCCAAAAAAATTGGAAAAAATTTAAAAAAACACCATTGTGGCTCCATTTAAAGCCAAAAAAGGTTGGAAAAGGCCGAGAAAGACGGAAAACAAAAATTATCGTTCCGTTTTGTTCCTACCCGTCGCGTAATACAAAATTAAAAAAAAATAGAAAAAAAATTCTGAAAAATTCAAAAATACCATTATCGCTTCATTTCCAGCCATAATAGGTTGGAATAGACCAAGAAACAGGGAAACTAAAAATTATCATTCCGTTTCGTTCTAACTCGACGCGTCATAGTAAATTCATAAAAAATTGCAAAAAAATTCAAAAAATTTAAAAAATACAGTTATGGCTTCTTTTGAAGCAAAAATTGGTTGGAAAAGGCCGAGAATGAGAGAAAATAAAAATTAACGTTTCGTTTCGTTCCTACCCAACGCGTAATAGAAAATTCCAAACAAATAGCAAAAAAATTCAAAAAATCATAACAATACCAATAGGTCAGAAATGCCCAGAAAGGGAAAGAAAATAAAAATTATTGTTCTGTTCCGTTCCTACAAGAAACGTAATAGAAAATTCCAAAAAAATAACAAAAAAATTCAAAAAATTATAACATACTATTATGGCTTCATTTCATGCCAAAATAAGGGGGGAAACGCTGAGAAGGAAAGAAAATAAAAACTATCGTTATGTTCCGTTCCAACCTGACACGTAAAAGAAAATTCCAAAAAAATAGGAAAAAATTTAAAAAAATACCATTGTGGCTTCATTTAAAGCCAAAAAAGGTTGGAAAAGGCCGAGAAAGAAGGAAAACAAAAATTATCGTTCCGTTTCGTTCCTACCCGACGCGTAATAGAAAATTCCAAAAAAATAGAGAAAAAATTCTGAAAATTTAAAAATACCATCGTGGCTTCATTTCAAGCCATAATAGGTTGGAATAAACCGAGACAAAGGGAAAATAAAAATTATCATTCCGTTTCGTTCCTACCCAACACGTAATAGAAAATTAAAAACAAATAGCAAAAAAATTCAAAAAATCATAAGAATACCATTTCGGCTTCATTTTAAGCCAAAATAGGTTGAGAAATGCCCAGAAAGGGAAAGAAAATAAAAATTATCGTTCCGTTTCGTTCCTACCCGACGCGTAATAGAAAATTCCAAAAAAATAGAGAAAAAATTCTGAAAATTTAAAAAAACCATCGTGGCTTCATTTCAAGCCATAATAGGTTGGAATAAACCGAGACAAAGGGAAAATAAAAATTATCATTCCGTTTCGTTCCTACCCAACACGTAATAGAAAATTAAAAACAAATAGCAAAAAAATTCAAAAAATCATAAGAATACCATTTCGGCTTCATTTTAAGCCAAAATAGGTTGAGAAATGCCCAGAAAGGGAAAGAAAATAAAAATTATTGTTCTGTTCCGTTCCAACACGAAACGTAATAGAAAATTCCAAAAAAATAGAGAAAAAATTCCGAAAATTTAAAAATACCATCGTGGCTTCATTTCAAGCCATAATAGGTTGGAATAAACCGAGACAAAGGGAAAATAAAAATTATCATTCCGTTTCGTTCCTACCCAACACGTAATAGAAAATTAAAAACAAATAGTAAAAAAATTCAAAAAATCATAAGAATACCATTTCGGCTTCATTTTAAGCCAAAATAGGTTGAGAAATTCCCAGAAAGGGAAAGAAAATAAAAATTATCGTTCCGTTTCGTTCCTACCCGACGCGTAATAGAAAATTCCAAAAAAATAGAGAAAAAATTCTGAAAATTTAAAAATACCATCGTGGCTTCATTTCAAGCCATAATAGGTTGGAATAAACCGAGACAAAGGGAAAATAAAAATTATCATTCCGTTTCGTTCCTACCCAACACGTAATAGAAAATTAAAAACAAATAGCAAAAAAATTCAAAAAATCATAAGAATACCATTTCGGCTTCATTTTAAGCCAAAATAGGTTGAGAAATGCCCAGAAAGGGAAAGAAAATAAAAATTATCGTTCCGTTTCGTTCCTACCCGACGCGTAATAGAAAATTCCAAAAAAATAGAGAAAAAATTCTGAAAATTTAAAAATACCATCGTGGCTTCATTTCAAGCCATAATAGGTTGGAATAAACCGAGACAAAGGGAAAATAAAAATTATCATTCCGTTTCGTTCCTACCCAACACGTAATAGAAAATTAAAAACAAATAGCAAAAAAATTCAAAAAATCATAAGAATACCATTTCGGCTTCATTTTAAGCCAAAATAGGTTGAGAAATGCCCAGAAAGGGAAAGAAAATAAAAATTATTGTTCTGTTCCGTTCCTACACGAAACGTAATAGAAAATTCCAAAAAAAATAACAAAAAAATTCAAAAAATTATAACATACTATTATGGCTTCATTTCATGCCAAAATAAGGGGGGAAACGCTGAGAAGGAGAGAAAATAAAAACTATCGTTATGTTCCGTTCCAACCTGACACATAAAAGAAAATTCCAAAAAAATAGGAAAAAATTGAAAAAAATACCATTGTGGCTCCATTTAAAGCCAAAAAAGGTTGGAAAAGGCCGAGAAAGACGGAAAACAAAAATTATCGTTCAGTTTTGTTCCTACCCGTCGCGTAATAGAAAATTAAAAAAAAATAGAAAAAAAATTCTGAAAATTCAAAAATACCATTATCGCTTCATTTCCAGCCATAATAGGTTGGAATAGACCAAGAAACAGGGAAACTAAAAATTATCATTCCGTTTCGTTCTAACCCGACGCGTCATAGTAAATTCATAAAAAATTGCAAAAAAATTCAAAAATTTCAAAAAATACAGTTATGGCTTCTTTTGAAGCAAAAATTGGTTGGAAAAGGCCGAGAATGAGAGAAAATAAAAATTATCGTTTCGTTTCGTTCCTATCCAACGAGTAATTGAAAATTCCAAACAAATAGCAAAAAAATTCAAAAAATCATAACAATACCATTTTGGCTTCATTTTAAGCAAAAATAGGTTGAGAAATGCCCAGAAAGAGAAAGAAAATAAAGATTATTGTTCAGTTCCGTTCCAACACGAAACTTAATAGAAAATTCCAAAAAAATAGACCAAAAATTCCGAAAATTTAAAAATACCATC
This sequence comes from Quercus agrifolia, assembly GCA_029955455.1. Taxonomy (NCBI): domain Eukaryota; kingdom Viridiplantae; phylum Streptophyta; class Magnoliopsida; order Fagales; family Fagaceae; genus Quercus; species Quercus agrifolia. The sequence continues at coordinate 22,519,883 of JARQAD010000010.1, forward strand.
GTGGCTTCATTTCAAGCCATAATAGGTTGGAATAAATCGAGACAAAGGGAAAATAAAAATTATCATTCCGTTTCGTTCCTACACAACGCGTAATAGAAAATTCCAAAAAAATAGCAAAAAAATTCAAAAAATCATAAGAATACCATTTCGGCTTCATTTTAAGAAAAAATAGGTTGAGAAATGCCCAGAAAGGGAAAGAAAATAAAAATTATTGTTCTGCTCCGTTCCTACACGAAACGTAATAGAAAATTCCAAAAAAATAACAAAAAAATTCAAAAAATTATAACATACTATTATGGCTTCATTTCATGCCAAAATAAGGGGGAAACGCTGAGAACTAGAGAAAATAAAAACTATCGTTCTGTTCCGTTCCAACCGGACACGTAAAAGAAAATTCCAAAAAAATAGGAAAAAATCTTAAAAAATACCATTGTGGCTTCATTTAAAACAACAAAAGGTTGGAAAAGGCTGAGAAAGACGGAAAACAAAAATTATCGTTCCGTTTCGTTCCTACCCGTCGCGTAATAGAAAATTAAAAAAAAATAGAAAAAAAATTCTGAAAAATTCAAAAATACCATTATCGCTTCATTTCCAGCCATAATAGGTTGGAATAGACCAAGAAACAGGGAAACTAAAAATTATCATTCCGTTTCGTTCTAACCCGACGCGTCATAGTAAATTCATAAAAAATTGCAAAAAAATTCAAAAAATTTAAAAAATACAGTTATGGCTTCTTTTGAAGCAAAAATTGGTTGGAAAAGGCCGAGAATGAGAGAAAATAAAAATTATCGTTTCGTTTCGTTCCTATCCAACGCGTAATAGAAAATTCCAAACAAATAGCAAAAAAATTCAAAAAATCATAACAATACCATTTTGGCTTCATTTTAAGCAAAAATAGGTTGAGAAATGCCCAGAAAGAGAAAGAAAATAAAGATTATTGTTCAGTTCCGTTCCAACACGAAACGTAATAGAAAATTCCAAAAAAATAGACCAAAAATTCCGAAAATTTAAAAATACCATCGTGGCTTCATTTCAAGCCATAATAGGTTGGAATAAACCGAGACAAAGGGAAAATAAAAATTATCATTCCGTTTCGTTCCTACACAACGCGTAATAGAAAATTCCAAACAAATAGCAAAAAAATTCAAAAAATTATAACATACAATTATGGCTTCATTTCATGCCAAAATAAGGGGGGAAACGCTGAGAAGGAGAGAAAATAAAAACTATCGTTATGTTCCGTTCCAACCTGACACATAAAAGAAAATTCCAAAAAAATTGGAAAAAATTTAAAAAAACACCATTGTGGCTCCATTTAAAGCCAAAAAAGGTTGGAAAAGGCCGAGAAAGACGGAAAACAAAAATTATCGTTCCGTTTTGTTCCTACCCGTCGCGTAATACAAAATTAAAAAAAAATAGAAAAAAAATTCTGAAAAATTCAAAAATACCATTATCGCTTCATTTCCAGCCATAATAGGTTGGAATAGACCAAGAAACAGGGAAACTAAAAATTATCATTCCGTTTCGTTCTAACCCGACGCGTCATAGTAAATTCATAAAAAATTGCAAAAAAATTCAAAAAATTTAAAAAATACAGTTATGGCTTCTTTTGAAGCAAAAATTGGTTGGAAAAGGCCGAGAATGAGAGAAAATAAAAATTATCGTTTCGTTTCGTTCCTATCCAACGCGTAATAGAAAATTCCAAACAAATAGCAAAAAAATTCAAAAAATCATAACAATACCATTTTGGCTTCATTTTAAGCAAAAATAGGTTGAGAAATGCCCAGAAAGAGAAAGAAAATAAAGATTATTGTTCAGTTCCGTTCCAACACGAAACGTAATAGAAAATTCCAAAAAAATAGACCAAAAATTCCGAAAATTTAAAAATACCATCGTGGCTTCATTTCAAGCCATAATAGGTTGGAATAAACCGAGACAAAGGGAAAATAAAAATTATCATTCCGTTTCGTTCCTACACAACGCGTAATAGAAAATTCCAAACAAATAGCAAAAAAATTCAAAAAATTATAACATACAATTATGGCTTCATTTCATGCCAAAATAAGGGGGGAAACGCTGAGAAGGAGAGAAAATAAAAACTATCGTTATGTTCCGTTCCAACCTGACACATAAAAGAAAATTCCAAAAAAATTGGAAAAAATTTAAAAAAACACCATTGTGGCTCCATTTAAAGCCAAAAAAGGTTGGAAAAGGCCGAGAAAGACGGAAAACAAAAATTATCGTTCCGTTTTGTTCCTACCCGTCGCGTAATACAAAATTAAAAAAAAATAGAAAAAAAATTCTGAAAAATTCAAAAATACCATTATCGCTTCATTTCCAGCCATAATAGGTTGGAATAGACCAAGAAACAGGGAAACTAAAAATTATCATTCCGTTTCGTTCTAACTCGACGCGTCATAGTAAATTCATAAAAAATTGCAAAAAAATTCAAAAAATTTAAAAAATACAGTTATGGCTTCTTTTGAAGCAAAAATTGGTTGGAAAAGGCCGAGAATGAGAGAAAATAAAAATTAACGTTTCGTTTCGTTCCTACCCAACGCGTAATAGAAAATTCCAAACAAATAGCAAAAAAATTCAAAAAATCATAACAATACCAATAGGTCAGAAATGCCCAGAAAGGGAAAGAAAATAAAAATTATTGTTCTGTTCCGTTCCTACAAGAAACGTAATAGAAAATTCCAAAAAAATAACAAAAAAATTCAAAAAATTATAACATACTATTATGGCTTCATTTCATGCCAAAATAAGGGGGGAAACGCTGAGAAGGAAAGAAAATAAAAACTATCGTTATGTTCCGTTCCAACCTGACACGTAAAAGAAAATTCCAAAAAAATAGGAAAAAATTTAAAAAAATACCATTGTGGCTTCATTTAAAGCCAAAAAAGGTTGGAAAAGGCCGAGAAAGACGGAAAACAAAAATTATCGTTCCGTTTCGTTCCTACCCGACGCGTAATAGAAAATTCCAAAAAAATAGAGAAAAAATTCTGAAAATTTAAAAATACCATCGTGGCTTCATTTCAAGCCATAATAGGTTGGAATAAACCGAGACAAAGGGAAAATAAAAATTATCATTCCGTTTCGTTCCTACCCAACACGTAATAGAAAATTAAAAACAAATAGCAAAAAAATTCAAAAAATCATAAGAATACCATTTCGGCTTCATTTTAAGCCAAAATAGGTTGAGAAATGCCCAGAAAGGGAAAGAAAATAAAAATTATCGTTCCGTTTCGTTCCTACCCGACGCGTAATAGAAAATTCCAAAAAAATAGAGAAAAAATTCTGAAAATTTAAAAATACCATCGTGGCTTCATTTCAAGCCATAATAGGTTGGAATAAACCGAGACAAAGGGAAAATAAAAATTATCATTCCGTTTCGTTCCTACCCAACACGTAATAGAAAATTAAAAACAAATAGCAAAAAAATTCAAAAAATCATAAGAATACCATTTCGGCTTCATTTTAAGCCAAAATAGGTTGAGAAATGCCCAGAAAGGGAAAGAAAATAAAAATTATTGTTCTGTTCCGTTCCAACACGAAACGTAATAGAAAATTCCAAAAAAATAGAGAAAAAATTCCGAAAATTTAAAAATACCATCGTGGCTTCATTTCAAGCCATAATAGGTTTGAATAAACCGAGACAAAGGGAAAATAAAAATTATCATTCCGTTTCGTTCCTACCCAACGTGTAATAGGAAATTCCAAACAAATAGCAAAAAAATTCAAAAAATCATAAGAATACCATTTCGGCTTCATTTTAAGCCAAAATAGGTTGAGAAATGCCCAGAAAGGGAAAGAAAATAAAAATTATTGTTCTGTTCCGTTCCTACACGAAACGTAATAGAAAATTCCAAAAAAAATAACAAAAAAATTCAAAAAATTATAACATACTATTATGGCTTCATTTCATGCCAAAATAAGGGGAGAAACGCTGAGAAGGAGAGAAAATAAAAACTATCGTTATGTTCCGTTCCAACCTGACACATAAAAGAAAATTCCAAAAAAATTGGAAAAAATTGAAAAAAATACCATTGTGGCTCCATTTAAAGCCAAAAAAGGTTGGAAAAGGCCGAGAAAGACGGAAAACAAAAATTATCGTTCAGTTTTGTTCCTACCCGTCGCGTAATAGAAAATTAAAAAAAAATAGAAAAAAAATTCTGAAAATTCAAAAATACCATTATCGCTTCATTTCCAGCCATAATAGGTTGGAATAGACCAAGAAACAGGGAAACTAAAAATTATCATTCCGTTTCGTTCTAACCCGACGCGTCATAGTAAATTCATAAAAAATTGCAAAAAAATTCAAAAATTTCAAAAAATACAGTTATGGCTTCTTTTGAAGAAAAAATTGGTTGGAAAAGGCCGAGAATGAGAGAAAATAAAAATTATCGTTTCGTTTCGTTCCTATCCAACGAGTAATTGAAAATTCCAAACAAATAGCAAAAAAATTCAAAAAATCATAACAATACCATTTTGGCTTCATTTTAAGCAAAAATAGGTTGAGAAATGCCCAGAAAGAGAAAGAAAATAAAGATTATTGTTCAGTTCCGTTCCAACACGAAACTTAATAGAAAATTCCAAAAAAATAGAACAAAAATTCCGAAAATTTAAAAATACCATCGTGGCTTCATTTCAAGCCATAATAGGTTGGAATAAACCGAGACAAAGGGAAAATAAAAATTATCATTCCGTTTCGTTCCTACACAACGCGTAATAGAAAATTCCAAACAAATAGCAAAAAAATTCAAAAAATCATAAGAATACCATTTCGGCTTCATTTTAAGAAAAAATAGGTTGAGAAATGCCCAGAAAGGGAAAGAAAATAAAAATTATTGTTCTGCTCCGTTCCTACACGAAACGTAATAGAAAATTCCAAAAAAATAACAAAAAAATTCAAAAAATTATAACATACTATTATGGCTTCATTTCATGCCAAAATAAGGGGGAAACGCTGAGAACTAGAGAAAATAAAAACTATCGTTCTGTTCCGTTCCAACCGGACACGTAAAAGAAAATTCCAAAAAAATAGGAAAAAATCTTAAAAAATACCATTGTGGCTTCATTTAAAACAACAAAAGGTTGGAAAAGGCTGAGAAAGACGGAAAACAAAAATTATCGTTCCGTTTCGTTCCTACCCGTCGCGTAATAGAAAATTAAAAAAAAATAGAAAAAAAATTCTGAAAAATTCAAAAATACCATTATCGCTTCATTTCCAGCCATAATAGGTTGGAATAGACCAAGAAACAGGGAAACTAAAAATTATCATTCCGTTTCGTTCTAACCCGACGCGTCATAGTAAATTCATAAAAAATTGCAAAAAAATTCAAAAAATTTAAAAAATACAGTTATGGCTTCTTTTGAAGCAAAAATTGGTTGGAAAAGGCCGAGAATGAGAGAAAATAAAAATTATCGTTTCGTTTCGTTCCTATCCAACGCGTAATAGAAAATTCCAAACAAATAGCAAAAAAATTCAAAAAATCATAACAATACCATTTTGGCTTCATTTTAAGCAAAAATAGGTTGAGAAATGCCCAGAAAGAGAAAGAAAATAAAGATTATTGTTCAGTTCCGTTCCAACACGAAACGTAATAGAAAATTCCAAAAAAATAGACCAAAAATTCCGAAAATTTAAAAATACCATCGTGGCTTCATTTCAAGCCATAATAGGTTGGAATAAACCGAGACAAATGGAAAATAAAAATTATCATTCCGTTTCGTTCCTCCCCAACACGTAATAGAAAATTCCAAACAAATAGCAAAAAAATTCAAAAAATCATAAGAATACCATTTCGGCTTCATTTTAAGCAAAAATAGGTTGAGAAGTGCCCAGAAAGGGAAAGAAAATAAAAATTATTGTTCTGTTCCGTTCCTACACGAAACGTAATTGAAAATTCCAAAAAAATAACAAAAAAATTCAAAAAATTATAAAATACTATTATGGCTTCATTTCAAGCCAAAATAAGGGGGGAAACGCTGAGAAAGAGAGAGAATAAAAACTATCGTTCTGTTCCGTTCCAACGTGACACGTAATAGAAAATTCCAAAAAAATAGGAAAAAACTTAAAAAAATACCATTGTGGCTTCATTAAAGCCAAAAAAGGATGGAAAAGGCCGAGAAAGACGGAAAACAAAAATTATCGTTCCGTTTCGTTCCTACCCGACGCGTAATAGAAAATTCCAAAAAAATAGAGAAAAAATTCTGAAAATTTAAAAATACCATCGTGGCTTCATTTCAAGCCATAATAGGTTGCAATAAACCGAGACAAATGGAAAATAAAAATTATCATTCCGTTTCGTTCCTCCCCAACACGTAATAGAAAATTCCAAACAAATAGCAAAAAAATTCAAAAAATCATAAGAATACCATTTCGGCTTCATTTTAAGCAGAAATAGGTTGAGAAGTGCCCAGAAAGGGAAAGAAAATAAAAATTATTGTTCTGTTCCGTTCCTACACGAAACGTAATAGAAAATTCCAAAAAAATAACAAAAAAATTCAAAAAATTATAACATACTATTATGGCTTCATTTCATGCCAAAATAAGGGGGGAAACACTGAGAACTAGAGAAAATAAAAACTATCGTTCTGTTCCGTTCCAACCTGACGCGAAATAGAAAATTCCAAAAAAATAGGAAAAAATTTAAAAAAATCAAAAAAATACCATAGTGGGTTCATTTAAGGCCAAAATAGGTTGGAAAAGGCCGAGAAAGACGGAAAACAAAAATTATCGTTCCGTTTCGTTCCTTCCCGACGCGTAATAGAAAATTCCAAAAAAATAGAGAAAAAATTCTGAAAATTTAAAAATACCATCGTGGCTTCATTTCAAGCCATAATAGGTTGGAATAAATCGAGACAAAGGGAAAATAAAAATTATCATTCCGTTTCGTTCCTACCCAACACGTAATATAAAATTCCAAACAAATAGCAAAAAAATTCAAAAAATCATAAGAATACCATTTCGGCTTCATTTTGAGCAAAAATAGGTTGAGAAATGCCCAGAAAGGGAAAAAAAATAAAAATTATTGTTCTGTTCCGTTCCTACACGAAACGTAATAGAAAATTCCAAAAAAATAACAAAAGAATTCAAAAAATTATAACATACTATTATGGCTTCATTTCATGCAAAAATAAGGGGGGAAACGCTGAGAATGAGAGAAAATAAAAACTATCGTTCTGTTCCGTTCCAACCTGACACGTAAAAGAAAATTCCAAAAAAATAGGAAAAAATCTAAAAAAAATACCATTGTGGCTCCATTTAAAGCCAAAAAAGGTTGGAAAAGGCCGAGAAAGACGGAAAACAAAAATTATCGTTCAGTTTTGTTCCTACCCGTCGCGTAATAGAAAATTAAAAAAAAATAGAAAAAAAATTCTGAAAATTCAAAAATACCATTATCGCTTCATTTCCAGCCATAATAGGTTGGAATAGACCAAGAAACAGGGAAACTAAAAATTATCATTCCGTTTCGTTCTAACCCGACGCGTCATAGTAAATTCATAAAAAATTGCAAAAAAATTCAAAAATTTCAAAAAATACAGTTATGGCTTCTTTTGAAGAAAAAATTGGTTGGAAAAGGCCGAGAATGAGAGAAAATAAAAATTATCGTTTCGTTTCGTTCCTATCCAACGAGTAATTGAAAATTCCAAACAAATAGCAAAAAAATTCAAAAAATCATAACAATACCATTTTGGCTTCATTTTAAGCAAAAATAGGTTGAGAAATGCCCAGAAAGAGAAAGAAAATAAAGATTATTGTTCAGTTCCGTTCCAACACGAAACTTAATAGAAAATTCCAAAAAAATAGAACAAAAATTCCGAAAATTTAAAAATACCATCGTGGCTTCATTTCAAGCCATAATAGGTTGGAATAAACCGAGACAAAGGGAAAATAAAAATTATCATTCCGTTTCGTTCCTACACAACGCGTAATAGAAAATTCCAAACAAATAGCAAAAAAATTCAAAAAATCATAAGAATACCATTTCGGCTTCATTTTAAGAAAAAATAGGTTGAGAAATGCCCAGAAAGGGAAAGAAAATAAAAATTATTGTTCTGCTCCGTTCCTACACGAAACGTAATAGAAAATTCCAAAAAAATAACAAAAAAATTCAAAAAATTATAACATACTATTATGGCTTCATTTCATGCCAAAATAAGGGGGAAACGCTGAGAACTAGAGAAAATAAAAACTATCGTTCTGTTCCGTTCCAACCGGACACGTAAAAGAAAATTCCAAAAAAATAGGAAAAAATCTTAAAAAATACCATTGTGGCTTCATTTAAAACAACAAAAGGTTGGAAAAGGCTGAGAAAGACGGAAAACAAAAATTATCGTTCCGTTTCGTTCCTACCCGTCGCGTAATAGAAAATTAAAAAAAAATAGAAAAAAAATTCTGAAAAATTCAAAAATACCATTATCGCTTCATTTCCAGCCATAATAGGTTGGAATAGACCAAGAAACAGGGAAACTAAAAATTATCATTCCGTTTCGTTCTAACCCGACGCGTCATAGTAAATTCATAAAAAATTGCAAAAAAATTCAAAAAATTTAAAAAATACAGTTATGGCTTCTTTTGAAGCAAAAATTGGTTGGAAAAGGCCGAGAATGAGAGAAAATAAAAATTATCGTTTCGTTTCGTTCCTATCCAACGCGTAATAGAAAATTCCAAACAAATAGCAAAAAAATTCAAAAAATCATAACAATACCATTTTGGCTTCATTTTAAGCAAAAATAGGTTGAGAAATGCCCAAAAAGAGAAAGAAAATAAAGATTATTGTTCAGTTCCGTTCCAACACGAAACGTAATAGAAAATTCCAAAAAAATAGACCAAAAATTCCGAAAATTTAAAAATACCATCGTGGCTTCATTTCAAGCCATAATAGGTTGGAATAAACCGAGACAAATGGAAAATAAAAATTATCATTCCGTTTCGTTCCTCCCCAACACGTAATAGAAAATTCCAAACAAATAGCAAAAAAATTCAAAAAATCATAAGAATACCATTTCGGCTTCATTTTAAGCAAAAATAGGTTGAGAAGTGCCCAGAAAGGGAAAGAAAATAAAAATTATTGTTCTGTTCCGTTCCTACACGAAACGTAATAGAAAATTCCAAAAAAATAACAAAAAAATTCAAAAAATTATAAAATACTATTATGGCTTCATTTCAAGCCAAAATAAGGGGGGAAACGCTGAGAAAGAGAGAGAATAAAAACTATCGTTCTGTTCCGTTCCAACGTGACACGTAATAGAAAATTCCAAAAAAATAGGAAAAAACTTAAAAAAATACCATTGTGGCTTCATTAAAGCCAAAAAAGGATGGAAAAGGCCGAGAAAGACGGAAAACAAAAATTATCGTTCCGTTTCGTTCCTACCCGACGCGTAATAGAAAATTCCAAAAAAATAGAGAAAAAATTCTGAAAATTTAAAAATACCATCGTGGCTTCATTTCAAGCCATAATAGGTTGCAATAAACCGAGACAAATGGAAAATAAAAATTATCATTCCGTTTCGTTCCTCCCCAACACGTAATAGAAAATTCCAAACAAATAGCAAAAAAATTCAAAAAATCATAAGAATACCATTTCGGCTTCATTTTAAGCAGAAATAGGTTGAGAAGTGCCCAGAAAGGGAAAGAAAATAAAAATTATTGTTCTGTTCCGTTCCTACACGAAACGTAATAGAAAATTCCAAAAAAATAACAAAAAAATTCAAAAAATTATAACATACTATTATGGCTTCATTTCATGCCAAAATAAGGGGGGAAACACTGAGAACTAGAGAAAATAAAAACTATCGTTCTGTTCCGTTCCAACCTGACGCGAAATAGAAAATTCCAAAAAAATAGGAAAAAATTTAAAAAAATCAAAAAAATACCATAGTGGGTTCATTTAAGGCCAAAATAGGTTGGAAAAGGCCGAGAAAGACGGAAAACAAAAATTATCGTTCCGTTTCGTTCCTTCCCGACGCGTAATAGAAAATTCCAAAAAAATAGAGAAAAAATTCTGAAAATTTAAAAATACCATCGTGGCTTCATTTCAAGCCATAATAGGTTGGAATAAATCGAGACAAAGGGAAAATAAAAATTATCATTCCGTTTCGTTCCTACCCAACACGTAATATAAAATTCCAAACAAATAGCAAAAAAATTCAAAAAATCATAAGAATACCATTTCGGCTTCATTTTGAGCAAAAATAGGTTGAGAAATGCCCAGAAAGGGAAAAAAAATAAAAATTATTGTTCTGTTCCGTTCCTACACGAAACGTAATAGAAAATTCCAAAAAAATAACAAAAGAATTCAAAAAATTATAACATACTATTATGGCTTCATTTCATGCAAAAATAAGGGGGGAAACGCTGAGAATGAGAGAAAATAAAAACTATCGTTCTGTTCCGTTCCAACCTGACACGTAAAAGAAAATTCCAAAAAAATAGGAAAAAATCTAAAAAAATACCATTGTGGCTCCATTTAAAGCCAAAAAAGGTTGGAAAAGGCCGAGAAAGACGGAAAACAAAAATTATCGTTCCGTTTCGTTCCTACCCGTCGCGTAATAGAAAATTAAAAAAAAATAGAAAAAAAATTCTGAAAATTCAAAAATACCATTATCGCTTCATTTCCAGCCATAATAGGTTGGAATAGACCAAGAAACAGGGAAAATAAAAATTATCATTCCGTTTCGTTCTAACCCGACGAGTCATAGTAAATTCATAAAAAATTGCAAAAAAATTAAAAAAATTTAAAAAATACAGTTATGGCTTCTTTTGAAGCAAAAATTGGTTGGAAAAGGCCGAGAATGAGAGAAAATAAAAATTATCGTTTCGTTTCGTTCCTATCCAACGCGTAATAGAAAATTCCAAACAAATAGCAAAAAAATTCAAAAAATCATAACAATACCATTTTGGCTTCATTTTAAGCAAAAATAGGTTGAGAAATGCCCAGAAAGAGAAAGAAAATAAAGATTATTGTTCAGTTCCGTTCCAACACGAAACGTAATAGAAAATTCCAAAAAAATAGACCAAAAATTCCGAAAATTTAAAAATACCATCGTGGCTTCATTTCAAGCCATAATAGGTTGGAATAAACCGAGACAAAGGGAAAATAAAAATTATCATTCCGTTTCGTTCCTACACAACGCGTAATAGAAAATTCCAAACAAATAGCAAAAAAATTCAAAAAATCATAAGAATACCATTTCGGCTTCATTTTAAGCAAAAATAGGTTGAGAAATGCCCAGAAAGGGAAAGAAAATAAAAATTATTGTTCTGCTCCGTTCCTACACGAAACGTAATAGAAAATTTTAAAAAAATAACAAAAAAATTCAAAAAATTATAACATACTATTATGGCTTCATTTCATGCCAAAATAAGGGGGAAACGCTGAGAACTAGAGAAAATAAAAACTATCGTTCTGTTCCGTTCCAACCGGACACGTAAAAGAAAATTCCAAAAAAATAGGAAAAAATTTTTAAAAATACCATTGTGGCTTCATTTAAAACCACATAAGGTTGGAAAAGGCCGAGAAAGACGGAAAACAAAAATTATCGTTCCGTTTCGTTCCTACCCGTCGCGTAATAGAAAATTAAAAAAAAATAGAAAAAAAATTCTGAAAATTCAAAAATACCATTATCGCATCATTTCCAGCCATAATAGGTTGGAATAGACCAAGAAACAGGGAAAATAAAAATTATCATTCCGTTTCGTTCTAACCCGACGAGTCATAGTAAATTCATAAAAAATTGCAAAAAAATTCAAAAAATTTAAAAAATACAGTTATGGCTTCTTTTGAAGCAAAAATTGGTTCGAAAAGGCCGAGAATGAGAGAAAATAAAAATTATCGTTTCGTTTCGTTCCTACCCAACGTGTAATAGATAATTCCAAACAAATAGCAAAAAAATTCAAAAAATCATAACAATACCATTTTGGCTTCATTTTAAGCAAAAATAGGTTGAGAAATGCCCAGAAAGATAAAGAAAATAAAGATTATTGTTCTGTTCCGTTCCAACGCGAAACGTAATAGAAAATTCCAAAAAAATAACAAAAAAATTCAAAAAATTATAAAATACTATTATGGCTTCATTTCAAGCCAAAATAAGGGGGGAAACGCTGAGAAAGAGAGAGAATAAAAACTATCACTCTGTTCCGTTCCAACGTGACACGTAATAAAAAATTCCAAAAAAATAGGAAAAAATCTAAAAAATTACCATTGTGGCTTCATTTAAAGCCAAAAAAGGTTGGAAAAGGCCGAGAAAGACGGAAAACAAAAATTATCGTTCCGTTTCGTTCCTACCTGACGCGTAATAGAAAATTCCAAAAAAATAGAGAAAAAATTCTGAAAATTTAAAAATACCATCGTGGCTTCATTTCAAGCCATAATAGGTTGGAATAAACCGAGACAAATGGAAAATAAAAATTATCATTCCGTTTCGTTCCTCCCCAACACGTAATAGAAAATTCCAAACAAATAGCAAAAAAATTCAAAAAATCATAAGAATACCATTTCGGCTTCATTTTAAGCAAAAATAGGTTGAGAAGTGCCCAGAAAGGGAAAGAAAATAAAAATTATTGTTCTGTTCCGTTCCTACACGAAACGTAATAGAAAATTCCAAAAAAATAACAAAAAAATTCAAAAAATTATAAAATACTATTATGGCTTCATTTCAAGCCAAAATAAGGGGGGAAACGCTGAGAAAGAGAGAGAATAAAAACTATCGTTCTGTTCCGTTCCAACGTGACACGTAATAGAAAATTCCAAAAAAATAGGAAAAAACTTAAAAAAATACCATTGTGGCTTCATTTAAAGCCAAAAAAGGATGGAAAAGGCCGAGAAAGACGGAAAACAAAAATTATCGTTCCGTTTCGTTCCTACCCGACGCGTAATAGAAAATTCCAAAAAAATAGAGAAAAATTTCTGAAAATTTAAAAATACCATCGTGGCTTCATTTCAAGCCATAATAGGTTGCAATAAACCGAGACAAATGGAAAATAAAAATTATCATTCCGTTTCGTTCCTCCCCAACACGTAATAGAAAATTCCAAACAAATAGCAAAAAAATTCAAAAAATCATAAGAATACCATTTCGGCTTCATTTTAAGCAAAAATAGGTTGAGAAGTGCCCAGAAAGGGAAAGAAAATAAAAATTATTGTTCTGTTCCGTTCCTACACGAAACGTAATAGAAAATTCCAAAAAAATAACAAAAAAATTCAAAAAATTATAACATACTATTATGGCTTCATTTCATGCCAAAATAAGGGGGGAAACACTGAGAACTAGAGAAAATAAAAACTATCGTTCTGTTCCGTTCCAACCTGACGCGAAATAGAAAATTCCAAAAAAATAGGAAAAAATTTAAAAAAATCAAAAAAATACCATAGTGGGTTCATTTAAGGCCAAAATAGGTTGGAAAAGGCCGAGAAAGACGGAAAACAAAAATTATCGTTCCGTTTCGTTCCTACCCGTCGCGTAATAGAAAATTAAAAAAAAATAGAAAAAAAATTCTGAAAATTCAAAAATACCATTATCGCTTCATTTCCAGCCATAATAGGTTGGAATAGACCAAGAAACAGGGAAAATAAAAATTATCATTCCGTTTCGTTCTAACCCGACGAGTCATAGTAAATTCATAAAAAATTGCAAAAAAATTAAAAAAATTTAAAAAATACAGTTATGGCTTCTTTTGAAGCAAAAATTGGTTGGAAAAGGCCGAGAATGAGAGAAAATAAAAATTATCGTTTCGTTTCGTTCCTATCCAACGCGTAATAGAAAATTCCAAACAAATAGCAAAAAAATTCAAAAAATCATAACAATACCATTTTGGCTTCATTTTAAGCAAAAATAGGTTGAGAAATGCCCAGAAAGAGAAAGAAAATAAAGATTATTGTTCAGTTCCGTTCCAACACGAAACGTAATAGAAAATTCCAAAAAAATAGACCAAAAATTCCGAAAATTTAAAAATACCATCGTGGCTTCATTTCAAGCCATAATAGGTTGGAATAAACCGAGACAAAGGGAAAATAAAAATTATCATTCCGTTTCGTTCCTACACAACGCGTAATAGAAAATTCCAAACAAATAGCAAAAAAATTCAAAAAATCATAAGAATACCATTTCGGCTTCATTTTAAGCAAAAATAGGTTGAGAAATGCCCAGAAAGGGAAAGAAAATAAAAATTATTGTTCTGCTCCGTTCCTACACGAAACGTAATAGAAAATTTTAAAAAAATAACAAAAAAATTCAAAAAATTATAACATACTATTATGGCTTCATTTCATGCCAAAATAAGGGGGAAACGCTGAGAACTAGAGAAAATAAAAACTATCGTTCTGTTCCGTTCCAACCGGACACGTAAAAGAAAATTCCAAAAAAATAGGAAAAAATTTTAAAAAATACCATTGTGGCTTCATTTAAAACCACATAAGGTTGGAAAAGGCCGAGAAAGACGGAAAACAAAAATTATCGTTCCGTTTCGTTCCTACCCGTCGCGTAATAGAAAATTAAAAAAAAATAGAAAAAAAATTCTGAAAATTCAAAAATACCATTATCGCTTCATTTCCAGCCATAATAGGTTGGAATAGACCAAGAAACAGGGAAAATAAAAATTATCATTCCGTTTCGTTCTAACCCGACGAGTCATAGTAAATTCATAAAAAATTGCAAAAAAATTCAAAAAATTTAAAAAATACAGTTATGGCTTCTTTTGAAGCAAAAATTGGTTCGAAAAGGCCGAGAATGAGAGAAAATAAAAATTATCGTTTCGTTTCGTTCCTACCCAACGTGTAATAGATAATTCCAAACAAATAGCAAAAAAATTCAAAAAATCATAACAATACCATTTTGGCTTCATTTTAAGCAAAAATAGGTTGAGAAATGCCCAGAAAGATAAAGAAAATAAAGATTATTGTTCTGTTCCGTTCCAACGCGAAACGTAATAGAAAATTCCAAAAAAATAACAAAAAAATTCAAAAAATTATAAAATACTATTATGGCTTCATTTCAAGCCAAAATAAGGGGGGAAACGCTGAGAAAGAGAGAGAATAAAAACTATCACTCTGTTCCGTTCCAACGTGACACGTAATAAAAAATTCCAAAAAAATAGGAAAAAATCTAAAAAATTACCATTGTGGCTTCATTTAAAGCCAAAAAAGGTTGGAAAAGGCCGAGAAAGACGGAAAACAAAAATTATCGTTCCGTTTCGTTCCTACCTGACGCGTAATAGAAAATTCCAAAGAAATAGAGAAAAAATTCTGAAAATTTAAAAATACCATCGTGGCTTCATTTCAAGCCATAATAGGTTGGAATAAACCGAGACAAATGGAAAATAAAAATTATCATTCCGTTTCGTTCCTCCCCAACACGTAATAGAAAATTCCAAACAAATAGCAAAAAAATTCAAAAAATCATAAGAATACCATTTCGGCTTCATTTTAAGCAAAAATAGGTTGAGAAGTGCCCAGAAAGGGAAAGAAAATAAAAATTATTGTTCTGTTCCGTTCCTACACGAAACGTAATAGAAAATTCCAAAAAAATAACAAAAAAATTCAAAAAATTATAAAATACTATTATGGCTTCATTTCAAGCCAAAATAAGGGGGGAAACGCTGAGAAAGAGAGAGAATAAAAACTATCGTTCTGTTCCGTTCCAACGTGACACGTAATAGAAAATTCCAAAAAAATAGGAAAAAACTTAAAAAAATACCATTGTGGCTTCATTTAAAGCCAAAAAAGGATGGAAAAGGCCGAGAAAGACGGAAAACAAAAATTATCGTTCCGTTTCGTTCCTACCCGACGCGTAATAGAAAATTCCAAAAAAATAGAGAAAAAATTCTGAAAATTTAAAAATACCATCGTGGCTTCATTTCAAGCCATAATAGGTTGCAATAAACCGAGACAAATGGAAAATAAAAATTATCATTCCGTTTCGTTCCTCCCCAACACGTAATAGAAAATTCCAAACAAATAGCAAAAAAATTCAAAAAATCATAAGAATACCATTTCGGCTTCATTTTAAGCAAAAATAGGTTGAGAAGTGCCCAGAAAGGGAAAGAAAATAAAAATTATTGTTCTGTTCCGTTCCTACACGAAACGTAATAGAAAATTCCAAAAAAATAACAAAAAAATTCAAAAAATTATAACATACTATTATGGCTTCATTTCATGCCAAAATAAGGGGGGAAACACTGAGAACTAGAGAAAATAAAAACTATCGTTCTGTTCCGTTCCAACCTGACGCGAAATAGAAAATTCCAAAAAAATAGGTAAAAATTTAAAAAAATCAAAAAAATACCATAGTGGGGTCATTTAAGGCCAAAATAGGTTGGAAAAGGCCAAGAAAGACGGAAAACAAAAATTATCGTTCCGTTTCGTTCCTTCCCGACGCGTAATAGAAAATTCCAAAAAAATAGAGAAAAAATTCTGAAAATTTAAAAATACCATCGTGGCTTCATTTCAAGCCATAATAGGTTGGAATAAATCGAGACAAAGGGAAAATAAAAATTATCATTCCGTTTCGTTCCTACCCAACACGTAATATAAAATTCCAAACAAATAGCAAAAAAATTCAAAAAATCATAAGAATACCATTTCGGCTTCATTTTGAGCAAAAATAGGTTGAGAAATGCCCAGAAAGGGAAAAAAAATAAAAATTATTGTTCTGTTCCGTTCCTACACGAAACGTAATAGAAAATTCCAAAAAAATAACAAAAGAATTCAAAAAATTATAACATACTATTATGGCTTCATTTCATGCAAAAATAAGGGGGGAAACGCTGAGAATGAGAGAAAATAAAAACTATCGTTCTGTTCCGTTCCAACCTGACACGTAAAAGAAAATTCCAAAAAAATAGGAAAAAATCTAAAAAAATACCATTGTGGCTCCATTTAAAGCCAAAAAAGGTTGGAAAAGGCCGAGAAAGACGGAAAACAAAAATTATCGTTCCGTTTCGTTCCTACCCGTCGCGTAATAGAAAATTAAAAAAAAATAGAAAAAAAATTCTGAAAATTCAAAAATACCATTATCGCTTCATTTCCAGCCATAATAGGATGGAATAGACCAAGAAACATGGAAAATAAAAATTATCATTCCGTTTCGTTCTAACCCGACGCGCCATAGTAAATTCAAAAAAATTGCAAAAAAATTCAAAAAATTTAAAAAATACAGTTATGGCTTCTTTTGAAGCAAAAATTGGTTGGAAAAGGCCGAGAATGAGAGAAAATAAAAATTATCGTTTCGTTTCGTTCCTACCCAACGCGTAATAGAAAATTCCAAACAAATAGCAAAAAAATTCAAAAAATCATAAGAATACCATTTTGGCTTCATTTTAAGCAAAAATAGGTTGAGAAATGCCCAGAAAGAGAAAGAAAATAAAGATTATTGTTCTGTTCCGTTCCAACACGAAACGTAATAGAAAATTCCAAAAAAATAACATAAAAATTCAAAAAATTATAAAATACTATTATGGCTTCATTTCAAGCCAAAATAAGGGGGGAAACGCTGAGAAAGAGAGAGAATAAAAACTATCTTTCTGTTCCGTTCCAACGTGACACGTAATAGAAAATTCCAAAAAAAAAGGAAAAAATCTAAAAAATACCATTGTGGCTTCATTTAAAGCCAAAAAAGGTTGGAAAAGGCCGAGAAAGACGGAAAACAAAAATTATCATTCCGTTTCGTTCCTACCCAACGCGTAATAGAAAATTCCAAACAAATAGCAAAAAAATTCAAAAAATCATAAGAATACCACTTTGGCTTCATTTTAAGCAAAAATAGGTTTAGAAATGCCCAGAAAGAGACAGAAAATAAAAATTATTGTTCTGTTGGAATAAACCGAGACAATGGGAAAATAGGTTGGAATAAACCGAGACAATGGGAAAATAAAAATTATGATTCCGTTTCGATCCTACCCAACGCGTAATAGAAAATTCCAAACAAATAGCAAAAAAATTCAAAAAATCATGAGAATACCATTTCGGCATCATTTTAAGCAAAAATAGGTTGAGAAATGCCCAGAAAGGGAAATAAAATAAAAATTATTGTTCTGTTCCGTTCCTACATGAAACGTAATAGAAAATTCCAAAAAAATAACAAAAAAATCCAAAAAATTATAACATACTATTATGGCTTCATTTCATGCCAAAATAAGGGGGGAAACGCTGAGAACTAGAGAAAATAAAAACTATCGTTCTGTTCCGTTCCAACCGGACACGTAAAAGAAAATTCCAAAAAAATAGGAAAAAATTTAAAAAAATACCATTGTGGCTTCATTTAAAACCAAAAAAGGTTGGAAAAGGCCGAGAAAGACAGAAAACAAAAATTATCGTTCCGTTTCGTTCCTACCCGTCGCGTATGAAAAAATTAAAAAAAAATAGAAAAAAAATTCTGAAAATTCAAAAATACCATTATCGCTTCATTTCCAGCCATAATAGGTTGGAATAGACCAAGAAACAGGGAAAATAAAAATTATCATTCCGTTTCGTTCTAACCCGACGCGGCATAGTAAATTCATAAAAAATTGCAAAAAAATTCAAAAAATTTAAAAAATACAGTTATGGCTTCTTTTGAAGCAAAAATTGGTTGGAAAATGCCGAGAATGAGAGAAAATAAAAATTATCGTTTCGTTTCGTTCCTACCCAACGCGTAATAGAAAATTCCAAACAAATAGCAAAAAAATTCAAAAAATCATAACAATACCATTATGGCTTCATTTTAAGCAAAAATAGGTTGAGAAATGCCCAGAAAGAGAAAGAAAATAAAGATTATTGTTCTGTTCCGTTCCAACACGAAACGTAATAGAAAATTCCAAAAAAATAACAAAAAAATTCAAAAAATTATAAAATACTATTATGGCTTCATTTCAAGCCAAAATAAGGGGGGAAACGCTGAGAAAGAGAGAGAATAAAAACTATCTTTCTGTTCCGTTCCAACGTGACACGTAATAGAAAATTCCAAAAAAAAAGGAAAAAATCTAAAAAATACCATTGTGGCTTCATTTAAAGCCAAAAAAGGATGGAAAAGGCCGAGAAAGACGGAAAACAAAAATTATCGTTCCGTTTCGTTCCTACCCGACGCGTAATAGAAAATTCATAAAAAATTACAAAAAAATTCAAAAAATTATAAAATACTATTATGGCTTCATTTCAAGCCAAAATAAGTAGGGAAACGCTGAGAAAGAGAGAAAATAAAAACTATCGTTCTGTTCCGTTCCAACCTGACGCGTAATAGAAAATTCAAAAAAAATAGGAAAAAATTTAAAAAAATCAAAAAAATACCATAGTGGGTTCATTTAAGGCCAAAATAGGTTGGAAAAGGCCGAGAAAGACGGAAAACAAAAATAATCGTTCCGTTTCGTTCCTACCCGATGCGTAATATAAAATTCCAAAAAAATAGAGAAAAAATTCTGAAAATTTAAAAATGCCATCGTGGCTTCATTTCAAGCCATAAAAGGTTGGAATAAACCGAGACAAAGGGAAAATAAAAATTATCATTCCGTTTCGTTCCTACCCAACGCGTAATAGAAAATTCCAAACAAATAGCAAAAAAATTCAAAAAATCAAAAGAATACCACTTTGGCTTCATTTTAAGCAAAAATAGGTTTAGAAATGCCCAGAAAGAGACAGAAAATAAAAATTATTGTTCTGTTGGAATAAACCGAGACAATGGGAAAATAGGTTGGAATAAACCGAGACAATGGGAAAATAAAAATTATCATTCCGTTTCGATCCTACCCAACGCGTAATAGAAAATTCCAAACAAATAGCAAAAAAATTCAAAAAATCATGAGAATACCATTTCGGCTTCATTTTAAGCAAAAATAGGTTGAGAAATGCCCAGAAAGGGAAATAAAATAAAAATTATTGTTCTGTTCCGTTCCTACATGAAACGTAATAGAAAATTCCAAAAAAATAACAAAAAAATCCAAAAAATTATAACATACTATTATGGCTTCATTTCATGCCAAAATACGGGGGGAAACGCTGAGAACTAGAGAAAATAAAAACTATCGTTCTGTTCCGTTCCAACCGGACACGTAAAAGAAAATTCCAAAAAAATAGGAAAAAATTTAAAAAAATACCATTGTGGCTTCATTTAAAACCAAAAAAGGTTGGAAAAGGCCGAGAAAGACGGAAAACAAAAATTATCGTTCCGTTTCGTTCCTACCCGTCGCGTATTAAAAAATTAAAAAAAAATAGAAAAAAAATTCTGAAAATTCAAAAATACCATTATCGCTTCATTTCCAGCCATAATAGTTTGGAATAGACCAAGAAACAGGGAAAATAAAAATTATCATTCCGTTTCGTTCTAACCCGACGCGTCATAGTAAATTCATAAAAAATTGCAAAAAAATTCAAAAAATTTAAAAAATACAGTTATGGCTTCTTTTGAAGCAAAAATTGGTTGGAAAAGGCCGAGAATGAGAGAAAATAAAAATTATCGTTTCGTTTCGTTCCTACCCAACGCGTAATAGAAAATTCCAAACAAATAGCAAAAAAATTCAAAAAATCATAAGAATACCATTTTGGCTTCATTTTAGGCAAAAATAGGTTGAGAAATGCCCAGAAAGAGAAAGAAAATGAAGATTATTGTTCTGTTCCGTTCCAACACGAAACGTAATAGAAAATTCCAAAAAAATAACAAAAAAATTCAAAAAATTATAAAATACTATTATGGCTTCATTTCAAGCCAAAATAAGGGGGGAAACGCTGAGAAAGAGAGAGAATAAAAACTATCTTTCTGTTCCGTTCCAACGTGACACATAATAGAAAATTCCAAAAAAAAAGGAAAAAATCTAAAAAATACCATTGTGGCTTCATTTAAAGCCAAAAAAGGTTGGAAAAGGCCGAGAAAGACGGAAAACAAAAATTATCGTTCCGTTTCGTTCCTACCCGTCGCGTAATAGAAAATTAAAAAAAAACAGAAAAAAAATTCTGAAAATTCAAAAATACCATTATCGCTTCATTTCCAGCCATAATAGGATGGAATAGACCAAGAAACAGGGAAAATAAAAATTATCTTTCCGTTTCGTCCTAACCCGACGCTCCATAGTAAATTCATAAAAAATTGCAAAAAAATTCAAAAAATTTAAAAAATACAGTTATGGCTTCTTTTGAAGCAAAAATTGGTTGGAAAAGGCCGAGAATGAGAGAAAATAAAAATTATCGTTTCGTTTCGTTCCTACCCAACGCGTAATAGAAAATTCCAAACAAATAGCAAAAAAATTCAAAAAATCATAAGAATACCACTTTGGCTTCATTTTAAGCAAAAATAGGTTTAGAAATGCCCAGAAAGAGACAGAAAATAAAAATTATTGTTCTGTTGGAATAAACCGAGACAATGGGAAAATAGGTTGGAATAAACCGAGACAATGGGAAAATAAAAATTATCATTCCGTTTCGATCCTACCCAACACGTAATAGAAAATTCCAAACAAATAGCAAAAAAATTCAAAAAATCATGAGAATACCATTTCGGCTTCATTTTAAGCAAAAATAGGTTGAGAAATGCCCAGAAAGGGAAATAAAATAAAAATTATTGTTCTGTTCCGTTCCAACACGAAACGTAATAGAAAATTCCAAAAAAATAACAAAAAAATTCAAAAAATTATAAAATACTATTATGGCTTCATTTCAAGCCAAAATAAGGGGGGAAACGCTGAGAAAGAGAGAGAATAAAAACTATCTTTCTGTTCCGTTCCAACGTGACACGTAATAGAAAATTCCAAAAAAAAAGGAAAAAATCTAAAAAATACCATTGTGGCTTCATTTAAAGCCAAAAAAGGTTGGAAAAGGCCGAGAAAGACGGAAAACAAAAATTATCGTTCCGTTTCGTTCCTACCCGACGCGTAATAGAAAATTCATAAAAAATTACAAAAAAATTCAAAAAATTATAAAATACTATTATGGCTTCATTTCAAGCCAAAATAAGTAGGGAAACGCTGAGAAAGAGAGAAAATAAAAACTATCGTTCTGTTCCGTTCCAACCTGACGCGTAATAGAAAATTCAAAAAAAAATAGGAAAAAATTTAAAAAAATCAAAAAAATACCATAGTGGGTTCATTTAAGGCCAAAATAGGTTGGAAAAGGCCGAGAAAGACGGAAAACAAAAATAATCGTTCCGTTTCGTTCCTACCCGATGCGTAATATAAAATTCCAAAAAAATAGAGAAAAAATTCTGAAAATTTAAAAATGCCATCGTGGCTTCATTTCAAGCCATAAAAGGTTGGAATAAACCGAGACAAAGGGAAAATAAAAATTATCATTCCGTTTCGTTCCTACCCAACGCGTAATAGAAAATTCCAAACAAATAGCAAAAAAATTCAAAAAATCATAAGAATACCACTTTGGCTTCATTTTAAGCAAAAATAGGTTTAGAAATGCCCAGAAAGAGACAGAAAATAAAAATTATTGTTCTGTTGGAATAAACCGAGACAATGGGAAAATAGGTTGGAATAAACCGAGACAATGGGAAAATAAAAATTATCATTCCGTTTCGATCCTACCCAACACGTAATAGAAAATTCCAAACAAATAGCAAAAAAATTCAAAAAATCATGAGAATACCATTTCGGCTTCATTTTAAGCAAAAATAGGTTGAGAAATGCCCAGAAAGGGAAATAAAATAAAAATTATTGTTCTGTTCCGTTCCTACATGAAACGTAATAGAAAATTCCAAAAAAATAACAAAAAAATCCAAAAAATTATAACATACTATTATGGCTTCATTTCATGCCAAAATAAGGGGGGAAACGCTGAGAACTAGAGAAAATAAAAACTATCGTTCTGTTCCGTTCCAACCGGACACGTAAAAGAAAATTCCAAAAAAATAGGAAAAAATTTAAAAAAATACCATTGTGGCTTCATTTAAAACCAAAAAAGGTTGGAAAAGGCCGAGAAAGACGGAAAACAAAAATTATCGTTCCGTTTCGTTCCTACCCGTCGCGTATTAAAAAATTAAAAAAAAATAGAAAAAAAATTCTGAAAATTCAAAAATACCATTATCGCTTCATTTCCAGCCATAATAGGATGGAATAGACCAAGAAACAGGGAAAATAAAAATTATCATTCCGTTTCGTTCTAACCCGACGCGCCATAGTAAATTCAAAAAAATTGCAAAAAAATTCAAAAAATTTAAAAAATACAGTTATGGCTTCTTTTGAAGCAAAAATTGGTTGGAAAAGGCCGAGAATGAGAGAAAATAAAAATTATCGTTTCGTTTCGTTCCTACCCAACGCGTAATAGAAAATTCCAAACAAATAGCAAAAAAATTCAAAAAATCATAAGAATACCATTTTGGCTTCATTTTAAGCAAAAATAGGTTGAGAAATGCCCAGAAAGAGAAAGAAAATAAAGATTATTGTTCTGTTCCGTTCCAACACGAAACGTAATAGAAAATTCCAAAAAAATAACAAAAAAATTCAAAAAATTACAAAATACTATTATGGCTTCATTTCAAGCCAAAATAAGGGGGGAAACGCTGAGAAAGAGAGAGAATAAAAACTATCTTTCTGTTCCGTTCCAACGTGACACGTAATAGAAAATTCCAAAAAAAAAGGAAAAAATCTAAAAAATACCATTGTGGCTTCATTTAAAGCCAAAAAAGGTTGGAAAAGGCCGAGAAAGACGGAAAACAAAAATTATCGTTCCGTTTCGTTCCTACCCGACGCGTAATAGAAAATTCATAAAAAATTACAAAAAAATTCAAAAAATTATAAAATACTATTATGGCTTCATTTCAAGCCAAAATAAGTAGGGAAACGCGGAGAAAGAGAGAAAATAAAAACTATCGTTCTGTTCCGTTCCAACCAGACGCGTAATAGAAAATTCAAAAAAAATAGGAAAAAATTTAAAAAAATCAAAAAAATACCATAGTGGGTTCATTTAAGGCCAAAATAGGTTGGAAAAGGCCGAGAAAGACGGAAAACAAAAATAATCGTTCCGTTTCGTTCCTACCCGATGCGTAATATAAAATTCCAAAAAAATAGAGAAAAAATTCTGAAAATTTAAAAATGCCATCGTGGCTTCATTTCAAGCCATAAAAGGTTGGAATAAACCGAGACAAAGGGAAAATAAAAATTATCATTCCGTTTCGTTCCTACCCAACGCGTAATAGAAAATTCCAAACAAATAGCAAAAAAATTCAAAAAATCATAAGAATACCACTTTGGCTTCATTTTAAGCAAAAATAGGTTTAGAAATGCCCAGAAAGAGACAGAAAATAAAAATTATTGTTCTGTTGGAATAAACCGAGACAATGGGAAAATAGGTTGGAATAAACCGAGACAATGGGAAAATAAAAATTATCATTCCGTTTCGATCCTACCCAACGCGTAATAGAAAATTCCAAACAAATAGCAAAAGAATTCAAAAAATCATGAGAATACCATTTCGGCTTCATTTTAAGCAAAAATAGGTTGAGAAATGCCCAGAAAGGGAAATAAAATAAAAATTATTGTTCTGTTCCGTTCCTACATGAAACGTAATAGAAAATTCCAAAAAAATAACAAAAAAATCCAAAAAATTATAACATACTATTATGGCTTCATTTCATGCCAAAATAAGGGGGGAAACGCTGAGAACTAGAGAAAATAAAAACTATCGTTCTGTTCCGTTCCAACCGGACACGTAAAAGAAAATTCCAAAAAAATAGGAAAAAATTTTAAAAAATACCATTGTGGCTTCATTTAAAACCAAAAAAGGTTGGAAAAGGCCGAGAAAGACGGAAAACAAAAATTATCGTTCCGTTTCGTTCCTACCCGTCGCGTATTAAAAAATTAAAAAAAAAATAGAAAAAAAATTCTGAAAATTCAAAAATACCATTATCGCTTCATTTCCAGCCATAATAGGTTGGAATAGACCAAGAAACAGGGAAAATAAAAATTATCATTCCGTTTCGTTCTAACCCGACGCGGCATAGTAAATTCATAAAAAATTGCAAAAAAATTCAAAAAATTTAAAAAATACAGTTATGGCTTCTTTTGAAGCAAAAATTGGTTGGAAAAGGCCGAGAATGAGAGAAAATAAAAATTATCGTTTCGTTTCGTTCCTACCCAACGTGTAATAGAAAATTCCAAACAAATAGCAAAAAAATTCAAAAAATCATAACAATACCATTATGGCTTCATTTTAAGCAAAAATAGGTTGAGAAATGCCCAGAAAGAGAAAGAAAATAAAGATTATTGTTCTGTTCCGTTCCAACACGAAACGTAATAGAAAATTCCAAAAAAATAACAAAAAAATTCAAAAAATTATAAAATACTATTATGGCTTCATTTCAAGCCAAAATAAGGGGGGAAACGCTGAGAAAGAGAGAGAATAAAAACTATCTTTCTGTTCCGTTCCAACGTGACACGTAATAGAAAATTCCAAAAAAAAAGGAAAAAATCTAAAAAATACCATTGTGGCTTCATTTAAAGCCAAAAAAGGTTGGAAAAGGCCGAGAAAGACGGAAAACAAAAATTATCGTTCCGTTTCGTTCCTACCCGACGCGTAATAGAAAATTCATAAAAAATTACAAAAAAATTCAAAAAATTATAAAATACTATTATGGCTTCATTTCAAGCCAAAATAAGTAGGGAAACGCTGAGAAAGAGAGAAAATAAAAACTATCGTTCTGTTCCGTTCCAACCTGACGCGTAATAGAAAATTCAAAAAAAATAGGAAAAAATTTAAAAAAATCAAAAAAATACCATAGTGGGTTCATTTAAGGCCAAAATAGGTTGGAAAAGGCCGAGAAAGACGGAAAACAAAAATAATCGTTCCGTTTCGTTCCTACCCGATGCGTAATATAAAATTCCAAAAAAATAGAGAAAAAATTCTGAAAATTTAAAAATGCCATCGTGGCTTCATTTCAAGCCATAAAAGGTTGGAATAAACCGAGACAAAGGGAAAATAAAAATTATCATTCCGTTTCGTTCCTACCCAACGCGTAATAGAAAATTCCAAACAAATAGCAAAAAAATTCAAAAAATCATAAGAATACCACTTTGGCTTCATTTTAAGCAAAAATAGGTTTAGAAATGCCCAGAAAGAGACAGAAAATAAAAATTATTGTTCTGTTGGAATAAACCGAGACAATGGGAAAATAGGTTGGAATAAACCGAGACAATGGGAAAATAAAAATTATCATTCCGTTTCGATCCTACCCAACGCGTAATAGAAAATTCCAAACAAATAGCAAAAGAATTCAAAAAATCATGAGAATACCATTTCGGCTTCATTTTAAGCAAAAATAGGTTGAGAAATGCCCAGAAAGGGAAATAAAATAAAAATTATTGTTCTGTTCCGTTCCTACATGAAACGTAATAGAAAATTCCAAAAAAATAACAAAAAAATCCAAAAAATTATAACATACTATTATGGCTTCATTTCATGCCAAAATAAGGGGGGAAACGCTGAGAACTAGAGAAAATAAAAACTATCGTTCTGTTCCGTTCCAACCGGACACGTAAAAGAAAATTCCAAAAAAATAGGAAAAAATTTAAAAAAATACCATTGTGGCTTCATTTAAAACCAAAAAAGGTTGGAAAAGGCCGAGAAAGACGGAAAACAAAAATTATCGTTCCGTTTCGTTCCTACCCGTCGCGTATTAAAAAATTAAAAAAAATAGAAAAAAAATTCTGAAAATTCAAAAATACCATTATCGCTTCATTTCCAGCCATAATAGGTTGGAATAGACCAAGAAACAGGGAAAATAAAAATTATCATTCCGTTTCGTTCTAACCCGACGCGGCATAGTAAATTCATAAAAAATTGCAAAAAAATTCAAAAAATTTAAAAAATACAGTTATGGCTTCTTTTGAAGCAAAAATTGGTTGGAAAAGGCCGAGAATGAGAGAAAATAAAAATTATCGTTTCGTTTCGTTCCTACCCAACGTGTAATAGAAAATTCCAAACAAATAGCAAAAAAATTCAAAAAATCATAAGAATACCACTTTGGCTTCATTTTAAGCAAAAATAGGTTTAGAAATGCCCAGAAAGAGACAGAAAATAAAAATTTTTGTTCTGTTGGAATAAACCGAGACAATGGGAAAATAGGTTGGAATAAACCGAGACAATGGGAAAATAAAAATTATCATTCCGTTTCGATCCTACCCAACGTGTAATAGAAAATTCCAAACAAATAGCAAAAAAATTCAAAAAATCATAACAATACCATTATGGCTTCATTTTAAGCAAAAATAGGTTGAGAAATGCCCAGAAAGAGAAAGAAAATAAAGATTATTGTTCTGTTCCGTTCCAACACGAAACGTAATAGAAAATTCCAAAAAAATAACAAAAAAATTCAAAAAATTATAAAATACTATTATGGCTTCATTTCAAGCCAAAATAAGGGGGGAAACGCTGAGAAAGAGAGAGAATAAAAACTATCTTTCTGTTCCGTTCCAACGTGACACGTAATAGAAAATTCCAAAAAAAAAGGAAAAAATCTAAAAAATACCATTGTGGCTTCATTTAAAGCCAAAAAAGGTTGGAAAAGGCCGAGAAAGACGGAAAACAAAAATTATCGTTCCGTTTCGTTCCTACCCGACGCGTAATAGAAAATTCATAAAAAATTACAAAAAAATTCAAAAAATTATAAAATACTATTATGGCTTCATTTCAAGCCAAAATAAGTAGGGAAACGCTGAGAAAGAGAGAAAATAAAAACTATCGTTCTGTTCCGTTCCAACCTGACGCGTAATAGAAAATTCAAAAAAAATAGGAAAAAATTTAAAAAAATCAAAAAAATACCATAGTGGGTTCATTTAAGGCCAAAATAGGTTGGAAAAGGCCGAGAAAGACGGAAAACAAAAATAATCGTTCCGTTTCGTTCCTACCCGATGCGTAATATAAAATTCCAAAAAAATAGAGAAAAAATTCTGAAAATTTAAAAATGCCATCGTGGCTTCATTTCAAGCCATAAAAGGTTGGAATAAACCGAGACAAAGGGAAAATAAAAATTATCATTCCGTTTCGTTCCTACCCAACGCGTAATAGAAAATTCCAAACAAATAGCAAAAAAATTCAAAAAATCATAAGAATACCACTTTGGCTTCATTTTAAGCAAAAATAGGTTTAGAAATGCCCAGAAAGAGACAGAAAATAAAAATTATTGTTCTGTTCCGTTCCTACATGAAACGTAATAGAAAATTCCAAAAAAATAGACAAAAAATTCCGAAAATTTAAAAATACCATCGTGGCTTCATTTCAAGCCATAATAGGTTGGAATAAACCGAGACAATGGGAAAATAAAAATTATCATTCCGTTTCGATCCTACCCAACGCGTAATAGAAAATTACAAACAAATAGCAAAAAAATTCAAAAAATTATAAGAATACCATTTCGGCTTCATTTTAAGCAAAAATAGGTTGAGAAATGCCCAGAAAGGGAAATAAAATAAAAATTATTGTTCTGTTCCGTTCCTACATGAAACGTAATAGAAAATTCCAAAAAAATAACAAAAAAATCCAAAAAATTATAACATACTATTATGGCTTCATTTCATGCCAAAATAAGGGGGGAAACGCTGAGAACTAGAGAAAACAAAAACTATCGTTCTGTTCCGTTCCAACCGGACACGTAAAAGAAAATTCCAAAAAAATAGGAAAAAATTTTAAAAAATACCATTGTCGCTTCATTTAAAACCAAAAAAGGTTGGAAAAGGCCGAGAAAGACGGAAAACAAAAATTATCGTTCCGTTTCGTTTCTACCCGTCGCGTAATATAAAATTCCAAAAAAATAGAGAAAAAATTCTGAAAATTTAAAAATGCCATCGTGGCTTCATTTCAAGCCATAAAAGGTTGGAATAAACCGAGACAAAGGGAAAATAAAAATTATCATTCCGTTTCGTTCCTACCCAACGCGTAATAGAAAATTCCAAACAAATAGCAAAAAAATTCAAAAAATCATAAGAATACCACTTTGGCTTCATTTTAAGCAAAAATAGGTTTAGAAATGCCCAGAAAGAGACAGAAAATAAAAATTATTGTTCTGTTGGAATAAACCGAGACAATGGGAAAATAGGTTGGAATAAACCGAGACAATGGGAAAATAAAAATTATCATTCCGTTTCGATCCTACCCAACGCGTAATAGAAAATTCCAAACAAATAGCAAAAGAATTCAAAAAATCATGAGAATACCATTTCGGCTTCATTTTAAGCAAAAATAGGTTGAGAAATGCCCAGAAAGGGAAATAAAATAAAAATTATTGTTCTGTTCCGTTCCTACATGAAACGTAATAGAAAATTCCAAAAAAATAACAAAAAAATCCAAAAAATTATAACATACTATTATGGCTTCATTTCATGCCAAAATAAGGGGGGAAACGCTGAGAACTAGAGAAAATAAAAACTATCGTTCTGTTCCGTTCCAACCGGACACGTAAAAGAAAATTCCAAAAAAATAGGAAAAAATTTAAAAAAATACCATTGTGGCTTCATTTAAAACCAAAAAAGGTTGGAAAAGGCCGAGAAAGACGGAAAACAAAAATTATCGTTCCGTTTCGTTCCTACCCGTCGCGTATTAAAAAATTAAAAAAAAATAGAAAAAAAATTCTGAAAATTCAAAAATACCATTATCGCTTCATTTCCAGCCATAATAGGTTGGAATAGACCAAGAAACAGGGAAAATAAAAATTATCATTCCGTTTCGTTCTAACCCGACGCGGCATAGTAAATTCATAAAAAATTGCAAAAAAATTCAAAAAATTTAAAAAATACAGTTATGGCTTCTTTTGAAGCAAAAATTGGTTGGAAAAGGCCGAGAATGAGAGAAAATAAAAATTATCGTTTCGTTTCGTTCCTACCCAACGTGTAATAGAAAATTCCAAACAAATAGCAAAAAAATTCAAAAAATCATAAGAATACCACTTTGGCTTCATTTTAAGCAAAAATAGGTTTAGAAATGCCCAGAAAGAGACAGAAAATAAAAATTTTTGTTCTGTTGGAATAAACCGAGACAATGGGAAAATAGGTTGGAATAAACCGAGACAATGGGAAAATAAAAATTATCATTCCGTTTCGATCCTACCCAACGTGTAATAGAAAATTCCAAACAAATAGCAAAAAAATTCAAAAAATCATAACAATACCATTATGGCTTCATTTTAAGCAAAAATAGGTTGAGAAATGCCCAGAAAGAGAAAGAAAATAAAGATTATTGTTCTGTTCCGTTCCAACACGAAACGTAATAGAAAATTCCAAAAAAATAACAAAAAAATTCAAAAAATTATAAAATACTATTATGGCTTCATTTCAAGCCAAAATAAGGGGGGAAACGCTGAGAAAGAGAGAGAATAAAAACTATCTTTCTGTTCCGTTCCAACGTGACACGTAATAGAAAATTCCAAAAAAAAAGGAAAAAATCTAAAAAATACCATTGTGGCTTCATTTAAAGCCAAAAAAGGTTGGAAAAGGCCGAGAAAGACGGAAAACAAAAATTATCGTTCCGTTTCGTTCCTACCCGACGCGTAATAGAAAATTCATAAAAAATTACAAAAAAATTCAAAAAATTATAAAATACTATTATGGCTTCATTTCAAGCCAAAATAAGTAGGGAAACGCTGAGAAAGAGAGAAAATAAAAACTATCGTTCTGTTCCGTTCCAACCTGACGCGTAATAGAAAATTCAAAAAAAATAGGAAAAAATTTAAAAAAATCAAAAAAATACCATAGTGGGTTCATTTAAGGCCAAAATAGGTTGGAAAAGGCCGAGAAAGACGGAAAACAAAAATAATCGTTCCGTTTCGTTCCTACCCGATGCGTAATATAAAATTCCAAAAAAATAGAGAAAAAATTCTGAAAATTTAAAAATGCCATCGTGGCTTCATTTCAAGCCATAAAAGGTTGGAATAAACCGAGACAAAGGGAAAATAAAAATTATCATTCCGTTTCGTTCCTACCCAACGCGTAATAGAAAATTCCAAACAAATAGCAAAAAAATTCAAAAAATCATAAGAATACCACTTTGGCTTCATTTTAAGCAAAAATAGGTTTAGAAATGCCCAGAAAGAGACAGAAAATAAAAATTATTGTTCTGTTCCGTTCCTACATGAAACGTAATAGAAAATTCCAAAAAAATAGACAAAAAATTCCGAAAATTTAAAAATACCATCGTGGCTTCATTTCAAGCCATAATAGGTTGGAATAAACCGAGACAATGGGAAAATAAAAATTATCATTCCGTTTCGATCCTACCCAACGCGTAATAGAAAATTACAAACAAATAGCAAAAAAATTCAAAAAATTATAAGAATACCATTTCGGCTTCATTTTAAGCAAAAATAGGTTGAGAAATGCCCAGAAAGGGAAATAAAATAAAAATTATTGTTCTGTTCCGTTCCTACATGAAACGTAATAGAAAATTCCAAAAAAATAACAAAAAAATCCAAAAAATTATAACATACTATTATGGCTTCATTTCATGCCAAAATAAGGGGGGAAACGCTGAGAACTAGAGAAAACAAAAACTATCGTTCTGTTCCGTTCCAACCGGACACGTAAAAGAAAATTCCAAAAAAATAGGAAAAAATTTTAAAAAATACCATTGTCGCTTCATTTAAAACCAAAAAAGGTTGGAAAAGGCCGAGAAAGACGGAAAACAAAAATTATCGTTCCGTTTCGTTTCTACCCGTCGCGTAATATAAAATTCCAAAAAAATAGAGAAAAAATTCTGAAAATTTAAAAATGCCATCGTGGCTTCATTTCAAGCCATAAAAGGTTGGAATAAACCGAGACAAAGGGAAAATAAAAATTATCATTCCGTTTCGTTCCTACCCAACGCGTAATAGAAAATTCCAAACAAATAGCAAAAAAATTCAAAAAATCATAAGAATACCACTTTGGCTTCATTTTAAGCAAAAATAGGTTTAGAAATGCCCAGAAAGAGACAGAAAATAAAAATTATTGTTCTGTTCCGTTCCTACATGAAACGTAATAGAAAATTCCAAAAAAATAGACAAAAAATTCCGAAAATTTAAAAATACCATCGTGGCTTCATTTCAAGCTATAATAGGTTGGAATAAACCGAGACAATGGGAAAATAAAAATTATCATTCCGTTTCGATCCTACCCAACGCGTAATAGAAAATTACAAACAAATAGCAAAAAAATTCAAAAAACTATAAGAATACCATTTCGGCTTCATTTTAAGCAAAAATAGGTTGAGAAATGCCCAGAAAGGGAAATAAAATAAAAATTATTGTTCTGTTCCGTTCCTACATGAAACGTAATAGAAAATTCCAAAAAAATAACAAAAAAATCCAAAAAATTATAACATACTATTATGGCTTCATTTCATGCCAAAATAAGGGGGGAAACGCTGAGAACTAGAGAAAACAAAAACTATCGTTCTGTTCCGTTCCAACCGGACACGTAAAAGAAAATTCCAAAAAAATAGGAAAAAATTTTAAAAAATACCATTGTCGCTTCATTTAAAACCAAAAAAGGTTGGAAAAGGCCGAGAAAGACGGAAAACAAAAATTATCGTTCCGTTTCGTTTCTACCCGTCGCGTAATAGAAAATTAAAAAAAAATAGAAAAAAAATTCTGAAAATTCAAAAATACCATTATCGCTTCATTTCCAGCCATAATAGGTTGGAATAGACCAAGAAACAGGGAAAATAAAAATTATCATTTCGTTTCGTTCTAACCCGACGCGTCATAGTAAATTCATAAAAAATTGCAAAAAAATTCAAAAAATTTAAAAAATACAGTTATGGCTTATTTTGGAGCAAAAATTGGTTGGAAAAGGCCGAGAATGAGAGAAAATAAAAATTATCGTTTCGTTTCGTTCCTACCCAACGTGTAATAGAAAATTCCAAACAAATAGCAAAAAAATTCAAAAAATCATAACAATACCATTATGGCTTCATTTTAAGCAAAAATAGGTTGAGAAATGCCCAGAAAGAGAAAGAAAATAAAGATTATTGTTCTGTTCCGTTCCAACACGAAACGTAATAGAAAATTCCAAAAAAATAACAAAAAAATTAAAAAAATTATAAAATACTATTATGGCTTCATTTCAAGCCAAAATGAGGGGGGAAACGCTGAGAAAGAGAGATAATAAAAACTATCTTTCTGTTCCGTTCCAACGTGACACATAATAGAAAATTCCAAAAAAAAAGGAAAAAATCTAAAAAATACCATTGTGGCTTCATTTAAAGCCAAAAAAGGTTGGAAAAGGCCGAGAAAGACGGAAAACAAAAATTATCGTTCCGTTTCGTTCCTACCCGTCGCGTAATAGAAAATTAAAAAAAAATAGAAAAAAAATTCTGAAAATTCATAAATACCATTATCGCTTCATTTCCAGCCATAATAGGATGTGATAGACCAAGAAACAGGGAAAATAAAAATTATCATTCCGTTTCGTTCTAACCCGACGCGCCATAGTAAATTCATAAAAAATTGCAAAAAAATTCAAAAAATTTAAAAAATACAGTTATGGCTTCTTTTGAAGCAAAAATTGGTTGGAAAAGGCCGAGAATGAGAGAAAATAAAAATTATCGTTTCGTTTCGTTCCAACCCAACGCGTAATAGAAAATTCCAAACAAATAGCAAAAAAATTCAAAAAATCATAAGAATACCATTTTGGCTTCATTTTAAGCAAAAATAGGTTGAGAAATGCCCAGAAAGAGAAAGAAAATAAAGATTATTGTTCTGTTCCGTTCCAACACGAAACGTAATAGAAAATTCCAAAAAAATAACAAAAAAATTCAAAAAATTATAAAATACTATTATGGCTTCATTTCAAGCCAAAATAATGGGGGAAACGCTGAGAAAGAGAGAGAATAAAAACTATCTTTCTGTTCCGTTCCAACGTGACACATAATAGAAAATTCCAAAAAAAAAGGAAAAAATCTAAAAAATACCATTGTGGCTTCATTTAAAGCCAAAAAAGGTTGGAAAAGGCCGAGAAAGACGGAAAACAAAAATTATCGTTCCGTTTCGTTCCTACCCGTCGCGTAATAGAAAATTAAAAAAAAATAGAAAAAAATTTAAAAAAATAAAAAAAATACCATAGTGGGTTCATTTAAGGCCAAAATAGGTTGGAAAAGGCCGAGAAAGACGGAAAACAAAAATAATCGTTCCGTTTCGTTCCTACCCGATGCGTAATATAAAATTTCAAAAAATAGAGAAAAAATTCTGAAAATTTAAAAATACCATCGTGGCTTCATTTCAAGACATAATAGGTTGGAATAAACCGAGACAAAGGGAAAATAAAAATTATCATTCCGTTTCGTTCCTACCCAACGCGTAATAGAAAATTCCAAAGAAATAGCAAAAAAATTCAAAAAATCATAAGAATACCACTTTGGCTTCATTTTAAGCAAAAATAGGTTTAGAAATGCCCAGAAAGAGACAGAAAATAAAAATTATTGTTCTGTTGGAATAACCCGAGACAATGGGAAAATAGGTTGGAATAAACCGAGACAATGGGAAAATAAAAATTATCATTCCGTTTCGATCCTACCCAACGCGTAATAGAAAATTCCAAACAAATAGCAAAAAATCATGAGAATACCATTTCGGCTTCATTTTAAGCAAAAATAGGTTGAGAAATGCCCAGAAAGGGAAATAAAATAAAAATTATTGTTCTGTTCCGTTCCTACATGAAACGTAATAGAAAATTCCAAAAAAATAACAAAAAAATCCAAAAAATTATAACATACTATTATGGCTTCATTTCAGGCCAAAATAAGGGGGGAAACGCTGAGAACTAGAGAAAATAAAAACTATCGTTCTGTTCCGTTCCAACCGGACACGTAAAAGAAAATTCCAAAAAAATAGGAAAAAATTTAAAAAAATACCATTGTGGCTTCATTTAAAACCAAAAAACGTTGGAAAAGGCCGAGAAAGACGGAAAACAAAAATTATCGTTCCGTTTCGTTCCTACCCGTCCCGTAATAGAAAATTAAAAAAAAATAGAAAAAAAATTCTGAAAATTCAAAAATACCATTATCGCTTCATTTCCAGCCATAATAGGTTGGAATAGACCAAGAAACAGGGAAAATAAAAATTATCATTCCGTTTCGTTCTAACCCGACGCGTCATAGTAAATTCATAAAAAATTGCAAAAAAATTCAAAAAATTTAAAAAATACAGTTATGGCTTCTTTTGAAGCAAAAATTGGTTGGAAAAGGCCGAGAATGAGAGAAAATAAAAATTATCGTTTCGTTTCGTTCCTACCCAACGCGTAATAGAAAATTCCAAACAAATAGCAAAAAAATTCAAAAAATCATAAGAATACCATTTTGGCTTCATTTTAAGCAAAAATAGGTTGAGAAATGCCCAGAAAGAGAAAGAAAATAAAGATTATTGTTCTGTTCCGTTCCAACACGAAACGTAATAGAAAATTCCAAAAAAATAACAAAAAAATTCAAAAAATTATAAAATACTATTACGGCTTCATTTCAAGCCAAAATAAGGGGGGAAACGCTGAGAAAGAGAGAGAATAAAAACTATCTTTCTGTTCCGTTCCAACGTGACACATAATAGAAAATTCCAAAAAAAAAGGAAAAAATCTAAAAAATACCATTGTGGCTTCATTTAAAGCCAAAAAAGGTTGGAAAAGGCCGAGAAAGACGGAAAACAAAAATTATCGTTCCGTTTCGTTCCTACCCGTCGCGTAATAGAAAATTAAAAAAAAATAGAAAAAAAATTCTGAAAATTCAAAAATACCATTATCGCTTCATTTCCAGCCATAATAGGATGGAATAGACCAAGAAACAGGGAAAATAAAAATTATCATTCCGTTTCGTCCTAACCCGACGCGCCATAGTAAATTCATAAAAAATTGCAAAAAAATTCAAAAAATTTAAAAAATACAGTTATGGCTTCTTTTGAAGCAAAAATTGGTTGGAAAAGGCCGAGAATGAGAGAAAATAAAAATTATCGTTTCGTTTCGTTCCAACCCAACGCGTAATAGAAAATTCCAAACAAATAGCAAAAAAATTCAAAAAATCATAAGAATACCATTTTGGCTTCATTTTAAGCAAAAATAGGTTGAGAAATGCCCAGAAAGAGAAAGAAAATAAAGATTATTGTTCTGTTCCGTTCCAACACGAAACGTAATAGAAAATTCCAAAAAAATAACAAAAAAATTCAAAAAATTATAAAATACTATTATGGCTTCATTTCAAGCCAAAATAATGGGGGAAACGCTGAGAAAGAGAGAGAATAAAAACTGTCTTTCTGTTCCGTTCCAACGTGACACGTAATAGAAAATTCCAAAAAAAAAGGAAAAAATCTAAAAAATACCATTGTGGCTTCATTTAAAGCCGAAAAAGGTTGGAAAAGGCCGAGAAAGACGGAAAACAAAAATTATCGTTCCGTTTCGTTCCTACCCGACGCGTAATAGAAAATTCATAAAAAATTACAAAAAAATTCAAAAAATTATAAAATACTATTATGGCTTCATTTCAAGCCAAAATAAGTAGGGAAACGCTGAGAAAGAGAGAAAATAAAAACTATCGTTCTGTTCCGTTCCAACCTGACGCGTAATAGAAAATTCCAAAAAAATGGGAAAAAATTTAAAAAAATAAAAAAATTACCATAGTGGGTTCATTTAAGGCCAAAATAGGTTGGAAAAGGTCGAGAAAGACGGAAAACAAAAATAATCGTTCCGTTTCGTTCCTACCCGATGCGTAATATAATATTCCAAAAAATAGAGAAAAAATTCTGAAAATTTAAAAATACCATGGTGGCTTCATTTCAAGCCATAATAGGTTGGAATAAACCGAGACAAAGGGAAAATAAAAATTATCATTCCGTTTCGTTCCTACCCAACGCGTAATAGAAAATTCCAAACAAATAGCAAAAAAATTCAAAAAATCATAAGAATACCACTTTGGCTTCATTTTAAGCAAAAATAGGTTTAGAAATGCCCAGAAAGAGACAGAAAATAAAAATTATTGTTCTGTTGGAATAAACCGAGACAATGGGAAAATAGGTTGGAATAAACCGAGACAATGGGAAAATAAAAATTATCATTCCGTTTCGATCCTACCCAACGCGTAATAGAAAATTCCAAACAAATAGCAAAAAAATTCAAAAAATCATGAGAATACCATTTCGGCTTCATTTTAAGCAAAAATAGGTTGAGAAATGCCCAGAAAGGGAAATAAAATAAAAATTATTGTTCTGTTCCGTTCCTACATGAAACGTAATAGAAAATTCCAAAAAAATAACAAAAAAATCCAAAAAATTATAACATACTATTATGGCTTCATTTCATGCCAAAATAAGGGGGGAAACGCTGAGAACTAGAGAAAATAAAAACTATCGTTCTGTTCCGTTCCAACCGGACACGTAAAAGAAAATTCCAAAAAAATAGGAAAAAATTTAAAAAAATACCATTGTGGCTTCATTTAAAACCAAAAAAGGTTGGAAAAGGCCGAGAAAGACGGAAAACAAAAATTATCGTTCCGTTTCGTTCCTACCCGTCGCGTATTAAAAAATTAAAAAAAAATAGAAAAAAAATTCTGAAAATTCAAAAATACCATTATCGCTTCATTTCCAGCCATAATAGGTTGGAATAGACCAAGAAACAGGGAAAATAAAAATTATCATTCCGTTTCGTTCTAACCCGACGCGGCATAGTAAATTCATAAAAAATTGCAAAAAAATTCAAAAAATTTAAAAAATACAGTTATGGCTTCTTTTGAAGCAAAAATTGGTTGGAAAAGGCCGAGAATGAGAGAAAATAAAAATTATCGTTTCGTTTCGTTCCTACCAAACGTGTAATAGAAAATTCCAAACAAATAGCAAAAAAATTCAAAAAATCATAACAATACCATTATGGCTTCATTTTAAGCAAAAATAGGTTGAGAAATGCCCAGAAAGAGAAAGAAAATAAAGATTATTGTTCTGTTCCGTTCCAACACGAAACGTAATAGAAAATTCCAAAAAAATAACAAAAAAATTCAAAAAATTATAAAATACTATTATGGCATCATTTCAAGCCAAAATGTGGGGGGAAACGCTGAGAAAGAGAGATAATAAAAACTATCGTTCTGTTCCGTTTCAACGTGACACGTAATAGAAAATTCCAAAAAAATAGGAAAAAACCTAAAAAAATACCATTGTGGCTTCATTTAAAGCCAAAAAAGATTGGAAAAGGCCGAGAAAGACGGAAAACAAAAATTATCGTTCCGTTTCGTTCCTACCCGTCGCGTAATAGAAAATTCATAAAAAATTACAAAAAAATTCAAAAAATTATAAAATACTATTATGGCTTCATTTCAAGCCAAAATAAGTAAGGAAACGCTGAGAAAGAGAGAAAATAAAAACTATCGTTCTGTTCCGTTCCAACCTGACGCGTAATAGAAAATTCCAAAAAAATAGGAAAAAATTTAAAAAAATCAAAAAAATACCATAGTGGGTTCATTTAAGGCCAAAATAAGTTGGAAAAGGCCGAGAAAGACGGAAAACAAAAATAATCGTTCCGTTTCGTTCCTACCCGATGCGTAATATAAAATTCCAAAAAAATAGAGAAAAAATTCTGAAAATTTAAAAATACCATCGTGGCTTCATTTCAAGCCATAATAGGTTGGAATAAATCGAGACAAAGGGAAAATAAAAATTATCATTCCGTTTCGTTCCTACCCAACACGTAATATAAAATTCCAAACAAATAGCAAAAAAATTCAAAAAATCATAAGAATACCATTTCGGCTTCATTTTAAGCAAAAATAGGTTGAGAAATGCCCAGAAAGGGAAAGAAAATAAAAATTATTGTTCTGTTCCGTTCCTACACGAAACGTAATAGAAAATTCCAAAAAAATAACAAAAGAATTCAAAAAATTATAACATACTATTATGGCTTCATTTCATGCAAAAATAAGGGGGGAAACGCTGAGAATGAGAGAAAATAAAAACTATCGTTCTGTTCCGTTCCAACCTGACACGTAAAAGAAAATTCCAAAAAAATAGGAAAAAATCTAAAAAAATACCATTGTGGCTCCATTTAAAGCCAAAAAAGGTTGGAAAAGGCCGAGAAAGACGGAAAACAAAAATTATCGTTCCGTTTCGTTCCTACCCGTCGC
The DNA here is from genome assembly GCA_029955455.1 of Quercus agrifolia. NCBI lineage: Eukaryota > Viridiplantae > Streptophyta > Magnoliopsida > Fagales > Fagaceae > Quercus > Quercus agrifolia. Next base: position 22,558,900 of record JARQAD010000010.1, read on the forward strand.
GTTATAGAAAATTAAAAAAAAATAGAAAAAAAATTCTGAAAATTCAAAAATACCATTATCGCTTCATTTCCAGCCATAATAGGATGGAATAGACCAAGAAACAGGGAAAATAAAAATTATCTTTCCGTTTCGTCCTAACCCGACGCGCCATAGTAAATTCATAAAAAATTGCAAAAAAATTCAAAAAATTTAAAAAATACAGTTATGGCTTCTTTTGAAGCAAAAATTGGTTGGAAAAGGCCGAGAATGAGAGAAAATAAAAATTATCGTTTCGTTTCGTTCCAACCCAACGCGTGATAGAAAATTCCAAACAAATAGCAAAAAAATTCAAAAACTCATAAGAATACCATTTTGGCTTCATTTTAAGCAAAAATAGGTTGAGAAATGCCCAGAAAGAGAAAGAAAATAAAGATTATTGTTCTGTTCCGTTCCAACACGAAACGTAATAGAAAATTCCAAAAAAATAACAAAAAAATTCAAAAAATTATAAAATACTATTATGGCTTCATTTCAAGCCAAAATAAGGGGGGAAACGCTGAGAAAGAGAGAGAATAAAAACTATCTTTCTGTTCCGTTCCAACGTGACACATAATAGAAAATTCCAAAAAAAAAGGAAAAAATCTAAAAAATACCATTGTGGCTTCATTTAAAGCCAAAAAAGGTTGGAAAAGGCCGAGAAAGACGGAAAACAAAAATTATCGTTCCGTTTCGTTCCTACCCGTCGCGTAATAGAAAATTAAAAAAAAATAGAAAAAAAATTCTGAAAATTCAAAAATACCATTATCGCTTCATTTCCAGCCATAATAGGATGGAATAGACCAAGAAACAGGGAAAATAAAAATTATCTTTCCGTTTCGTCCTAACCCGACGCGCCATAGTAAATTCATAAAAAATTGCAAAAAAATTCAAAAAATTTAAAAAATACAGTTATGGCTTCTTTTGAAGCAAAAATTGGTTGGAAAAGGCCGAGAATGAGAGAAAATAAAAATTATCGTTTCGTTTCGTTCCAACCCAACGCGTAATAGAAAATTCCAAACAAATAGCAAAAAAATTCAAAAACTCATAAGAATACCATTTTGGCTTCATTTTAAGCAAAAATAGGTTGAGAAATGCCCAGAAAGAGAAAGAAAATAAAGATTATTGTTCTGTTCCGTTCCAACACGAAACGTAATAGAAAATTCCAAAAAAATAACAAAAAAATTCAAAAAATTATAAAATACTATTATGGCTTCATTTCAAGCCAAAATAATGGGGGAAACGCTGAGAAAGAGAGAGAATAAAAACTGTCTTTCTGTTCCGTTCCAACGTGACACGTAATAGAAAATTCCAAAAAAAAAGGAAAAAATTTAAAAATACCATTGTGGCTTCATTTAAAGCCGAAAAAGGTTGGAAAAGGCCGAGAAAGACGGAAAACAAAAATTATCGTTCCGTTTCGTTCCTACTCGACGCGTAATAGAAAATTCATAAAAAATTACAAAAAAATTCAAAAAATTATAAAATACTATTATGGCTTCATTTCAAGCCAAAATAAGTAGGGAAACGCTGAGAAAGAGAGAAAATAAAAACTATCGTTCTGTTCCGTTCCAACCTGACGCGTAATAGAAAATTCCAAAAAAATGGGAAAAAATTTAAAAAAATAAAAAAAATACCATAGTGGGTACATTTAAGGCCAAAATAGGTTGGAAAAGGCCGAGAAAGACGGAAAACAAAAATAATCGTTCCGTTTCGTTCCTACCCGATGCGTAATATAAAATTCCAAAAAATAGAGAAAAAATTCTGAAAATTTAAAAATACCATGGTGGCTTCATTTCAAGCCATAATAGGTTGGAATAAACCGAGACAAAGGGAAAATAAAAATTATCATTCCGTTTCGTTCCTACCCAACGCGTAATAGAAAATTCCAAACAAATAGCAAAAAAATTCAAAAAATAATAAGAATACCACTTTGGCTTCATTTTAAGCAAAAATAGGTTTAGAAATGCCCAGAAAGAGACAGAAAATAAAAATTATTGTTCTGTTGGAATAAACCGAGACAATGGGAAAATAGGTTGGAATAAACCGAGACAATGGGAAAATAAAAATTATCATTCCGTTTCGATCCTACCCAACGCGTAATAGAAAATTCCAAACAAATAGCAAAAAAATTCAAAAAATCATGAGAATACCATTTCGGCTTCATTTTAAGCAAAAATAGGTTGAGAAATGCCCAGAAAGGGAAATAAAATAAAAATTATTGTTCTGTTCCGTTCCTACATGAAACGTAATAGAAAATTCCAAAAAAATAACAAAAAAATCCAAAAAATTATAACATACTATTATGGCTTCATTTCATGCCAAAATAAGGGGGGAAACGCTGAGAACTAGAGAAAATAAAAACTATCGTTCTGTTCCGTTCCAACCGGACACGTAAAAGAAAATTCCAAAAAAATAGGAAAAAATTTAAAAAAAATACCATTGTGGCTTCATTTAAAACCAAAAAAGGTTGGAAAAGGCCGAGAAAGACGGAAAACAAAAATTATCGTTCCGTTTCGTTCCTACCCGTCGCGTATTAAAAAATTAAAAAAAAATAGAAAAAAAATTCTGAAAATTCAAAAATACCATTATCGCTTCATTTCCAGCCATAATAGGTTGGAATAGACCAAGAAACAGGGAAAATAAAAATTATCATTCCGTTTCGTTCTAACCCGACGCGCCATAGTAAATTCATAAAAAATTGCAAAAAAATTCAAAAAATTTAAAAAATACAGTTATGGCTTCTTTTGAAGCAAAAATTGGTTGGAAAAGGCCGAGAATGAGAGAAAATAAAAATTATCGTTTCGTTTCGTTCCTACCCAACGCGTAATAGAAAATTCCAAACAAATAGCAAAAAAATTCAAAAAATCATAACAATACCATTATGGCTTCATTTTAAGCAAAAATAGGTTGAGAAATGCCCAGAAAGAGAAAGAAAATAAATATTATTGTTCTGTTCCGTTCCAACACGAAACGTAATAGAAAATTCCAAAAAAATAACAAAAAAATTAAAAAAATTATAAAATACTATTATGGCTTCATTTCAAGCCAAAATGAGGGGGGAAACGCTGAGAAAGAGAGATAATAAAAACTATCGTTCTGTTCCGTTCCAACGTGACACGTAATAGAAAATTCCAAAAAAATAGGAAAAAATCTAAAAAAATACCATTGTGGCTTCATTTAAAGCCAAAAAAGGTTGGAAAAGGCCGAGAAAGACGGAAAACAAAAATTATCGTTCCGTTTCGTTCCTACTCGACGCGTAATAGAAAATTCATAAAAAATTACAAAAAAATTCAAAAAATTATAAAATACTATTATGGCTTCATTTCAAGCCAAAATAAGTAGGGAAACGCTGAGAAAGAGAGAAAATAAAAACTATCGTTCTGTTCCGTTCCAACCTGACGCGTAATAGAAAATTCCAAAAAAATGGGAAAAAATTTAAAAAAATAAAAAAAATACCATAGTGGGTACATTTAAGGCCAAAATAGGTTGGAAAAGGCCGAGAAAGACGGAAAACAAAAATAATCGTTCCGTTTCGTTCCTACCCGATGCGTAATATAAAATTCCAAAAAATAGAGAAAAAATTCTGAAAATTTAAAAATACCATGGTGGCTTCATTTCAAGCCATAATAGGTTGGAATAAACCGAGACAAAGGGAAAATAAAAATTATCATTCCGTTTCGTTCCTACCCAACGCGTAATAGAAAATTCCAAACAAATAGCAAAAAAATTCAAAAAATAATAAGAATACCACTTTGGCTTCATTTTAAGCAAAAATAGGTTTAGAAATGCCCAGAAAGAGACAGAAAATAAAAATTATTGTTCTGTTGGAATAAACCGAGACAATGGGAAAATAGGTTGGAATAAACCGAGACAATGGGAAAATAAAAATTATCATTCCGTTTCGATCCTACCCAACGCGTAATAGAAAATTCCAAACAAATAGCAAAAAAATTCAAAAAATCATGAGAATACCATTTCGGCTTCATTTTAAGCAAAAATAGGTTGAGAAATGCCCAGAAAGGGAAATAAAATAAAAATTATTGTTCTGTTCCGTTCCTACATGAAACGTAATAGAAAATTCCAAAAAAATAACAAAAAAATCCAAAAAATTATAACATACTATTATGGCTTCATTTCATGCCAAAATAAGGGGGGAAACGCTGAGAACTAGAGAAAATAAAAACTATCGTTCTGTTCCGTTCCAACCGGACACGTAAAAGAAAATTCCAAAAAAATAGGAAAAAATTTAAAAAAATACCATTGTGGCTTCATTTAAAACCAAAAAAGGTTGGAAAAGGCCGAGAAAGACGGAAAACAAAAATTATCGTTCCGTTTCGTTCCTACCCGTCGCGTATTAAAAAATTAAAAAAAAATAGAAAAAAAATTCTGAAAATTCAAAAATACCATTATCGCTTCATTTCCAGCCATAATAGGTTGGAATAGACCAAGAAACAGGGAAAATAAAAATTATCATTCCGTTTCGTTCTAACCCGACGCGCCATAGTAAATTCATAAAAAATTGCAAAAAAATTCAAAAAATTTAAAAAATACAGTTATGGCTTCTTTTGAAGCAAAAATTGGTTGGAAAAGGCCGAGAATGAGAGAAAATAAAAATTATCGTTTCGTTTCGTTCCTACCCAACGCGTAATAGAAAATTCCAAACAAATAGCAAAAAAATTCAAAAAATCATAACAATACCATTATGGCTTCATTTTAAGCAAAAATAGGTTGAGAAATGCCCAGAAAGAGAAAGAAAATAAATATTATTGTTCTGTTCCGTTCCAACACGAAACGTAATAGAAAATTCCAAAAAAATAACAAAAAAATTAAAAAAATTATAAAATACTATTATGGCTTCATTTCAAGCCAAAATGAGGGGGGAAACGCTGAGAAAGAGAGATAATAAAAACTATCGTTCTGTTCCGTTCCAACGTGACACGTAATAGAAAATTCCAAAAAAATAGGAAAAAATCTAAAAAAATACCATTGTGGCTTCATTTAAAGCCAAAAAAGGTTGGAAAAGGCCGAGAAAGACGGAAAACAAAAATTATCGTTCCGTTTCGTTCCTACCCGTCGCGTAATAGAAAATTAAAAAAAAATAGAAAAAAAATTCTGAAAATTCAAAAATACCATTATTGCTTCATTTCCAGCCATAATAGGATGGAATAGACCAAGAAACAGAGAAAATAAAAATTATCATTTCGTTTCGTTCTAACCCGACGCGTCATAGTAAATTCATAAAAAATTGCAAAAAAATTCAAAAAATTTAAAAAATACAGTTATGGCTTCTTTTGAAGCAAAAATTGGTTGGAAAAGGCCGAGAATGAGAGAAAATAAAAATTATCGTTTCGTTTCGTTCCTACCCAACGCGTAATAGATAATTCCAAACAAATAGCAAAAAAATTCAAAAAATCATAAGAATACCATTTTGGCTTCATTTTAAGCAAAAATAGGTTGAGAAATGCCCAGAAAGATAAAGAAAATAAAGATTATTGTTCTGTTCCGTTCCAACGCGAAACGTAATAGAAAATTCCAAAAAAATAACAAAAAAATTCAAAAAATTATAAAATACTATTATGGCTTCATTTCAAGCCAAAATAAGGGGGGAAACGCTGAGAAAGAGAGAGAATAAAAACTATCGTTCTGTTCCGTTCCAACGTGACACGTAATAGAAAATTCCAAAAAAATAGGAAAAAATCTAAAAAATTACCATTGTGGCTTCATTTAAAGCCAAAAAAGGTTGGAAAAGGCCGAGAAAGACGGAAAACAAAAATTATGGTTCCGTTTCGTTCCTACCCGACGCGTAATAGAAAATTCCAAAAAAATAGAGAAAAAATTCTGAAAATTTAAAAATACCATCGTGGCTTCATTTCAAGCCATAATAGGTTGGAATAAACCGAGACAAATGGAAAATAAAAATTATCATTCCGTTTCGTTCCTCCCCAACACGTAATAGAAAATTCCAAACAAATAGCAAAAAAATTCAAAAAATCATAAGAATACCATTTCGGCTTCATTTTAAGCAAAAATAGGTTGAGAAGTGCCCAGAAAGGGAAAGAAAATAAAAATTATTGTTCTGTTCCGTTCCTACACGAAACGTAATAGAAAATTCCAAAAAAATAACAAAAAAATTCAAAAAATTATAATATACTATTATGGCTTCATTTCATGCCAAAATAAGGGGGGAAACACTGAGAACTAGAGAAAATAAAAACTATCGTTCTGTTCCGTTCCAACCTGACGCGAAATAGAAAATTCCAAAAAAATAGGAAAAAATTTAAAAAAATCAAAAAAATACCATAGTGGGTTCATTTAAGGCCAAAATAGGTTGGAAAAGGCCGAGAAAGACGGAAAACAAAATTTATCGTTCCGTTTCGTTCCTTCCCGACGCGTAATAGAAAATTCCAAAAAAATAGAGAAAAAATTCTGAAAATTTAAAAATACCATCGTGGCTTCATTTCAAGCCATAATAGGTTGGAATAAATCGAGACAAAGGGAAAATAAAAATTATCATTCCGTTTCGTTCCTACCCAACACATAATATAAAATTCCAAACAAATAGCAAAAAAATTCAAAAAATCATAAGAATACCATTTCGGCTTCATTTTAAGCAAAAATAGGTTGAGAAATGCCCAGAAAGGGAAAGAAAATAAAAATTATTGTTCTGTTCCGTTCCTACACGAAACGTAATAGAAAATTCCAAAAAAATAACAAAAGAATTCAAAAAATTATAACATACTATTATGGCTTCATTTCATGCAAAAATAAGGGGGGAAACGCTGAGAATGAGAGAAAATAAAAACTATCGTTCTGTTCCGTTCCAACCTGACACGTAAAAGAAAATTCCAAAAAAATAGGAAAAAATCTAGAAAAATACCATTGTGGCTTCATTTAAAGCCAAAAAAGGTTGGAAAAGGCCGAGAAAGACGGAAAACAAAAATTATCGCTCCGTTTCATTCCTACCCGTCGCGTAATAGAAAATTAAAAAAAAATAGAAAAAAAATTCTGAAAATTCAAAAATACCATTATCGCTTCATTTCCAGCCATAATAGGATGGAATAGACCAAGAAACAGGGAAAATAAAAATTATCATTCCGTTTCGTTCTAACCCGACGCCCCATAGTAAATTCATAAAAAATTGCAAAAAAATTCAAAAAATTTAAAAAATACAGTTGTGGCTTCTTTTGAAGCAAAAATTGGTTGGAAAAGGCCGAGAATGAGAGAAAATAAAAATTATCGTTTCGTTTCGTTCCTACCCAACGCGTAATAGAAAATTCCAAACAAATAGCAAAAAAATTCAAAAAATCATAAGAATACCATTTTGGCTTCATTTTAAGCAAAAATAGGTTGAGAAATGCCCAGAAAGAGAAAGAAAAGAAAGATTATTGTTCTGTTCCGTTCCAACACGAAACGTAATAGAAAATTCCAAAAAAATAACAAAAAAATTAAAAAAATTATAAAATACTATTATGGCTTCATTTCAAGCCAAAATAAGGGGGGAAACGCTGAGAAAGAGAGAGAATAAAAACTATCTTTCTGTTCCGTTCCAACGTGACACGTAATAGAAAATTCCAAAAAAAAAAGGAAAAAATCTAAAAAATACCATTGTGGCTTCATTTAAAGCCAAAAAAGGTTGGAAAAGGCCGAGAAAGACGGAAAACAAAAATTATCGTTCCGTTTCGTTCCTACCCGACTCGTAATAGAAAATTCATAAAAAATTACAAAAAAATTCAAAAAATTATAAAATACTATTATGGCTTCATTTCAAGCCAAAATAAGGGGGGAAACGCTGAGAAAGAGAGAGAATAAAAACTATCGTTCTGTTCCGTTCCAACGTGACACGTAATAGAAAATTCCAAAAAAATAGGAAAAAATCTAAAAAAATACCATTGTGGCTTCATTTAAAGCCAAAAAAGGTTGGAAAAGGCCGAGAAAGACGGAAAACAAAAATTATGGTTCCGTTTCGTTCCTACCCGACGCGTAATAGAAAATTCCAAAAAAATAGAGAAAAAATTCTGAAAATTTAAAAATACCATCGTGGCTTCATTTCAAGCCATAAAAGGTTGGAATAAACCGAGACAAATGGAAAATAAAAATTATCATTCCGTTTCGTTCCTCCCCAACACGTAATAGAAAATTCCAAACAAATAGCAAAAAAATTCAAAAAATCATAAGAATACCATTTCGGCTTCATTTTAAGCAAAAATAGGTTGAGAAGTGCCCAGAAAGGGAAAGAAAATAAAAATTATTGTTCTGTTCCGTTCCTACACGAAACGTAATAGAAAATTCCAAAAAAATAACAAAAAAATTCAAAAAATTATAACATACTATTATGGCTTCATTTCATGCCAAAATAAGGGGGGAAACACTGAGAACTAGAGAAAATAAAAACTATCGTTCTGTTCCGTTCCAACCTGACGCGAAATAGAAAATTCCAAAAAAATAGGAAAAAATTTAAAAAAATCAAAAAAATACCATAGTGGGTTCATTTAAGGCCAAAATAGGTTGGAAAAGGCCAAGAAAGACGGAAAACAAAAATTATCGTTCCGTTTCGTTCCTTCCCGACGCGTAATAGAAAATTCCAAAAAAATAGAGAAAAAATTCTGAAAATTTAAAAATACCATCGTGGCTTCATTTCAAGCCATAATAGGTTGGAATAAATCGAGACAAAGGGAAAATAAAAATTATCATTCCGTTTCGTTCCTACCCAACACATAATATAAAATTCCAAACAAATAGCAAAAAAATTCAAAAAATCATAAGAATACCATTTCGGCTTCGTTTTAAGCAAAAATAGGTTGAGAAATGCCCAGAAAGGGAAAGAAAATAAAAATTATTGTTCTGTTCCGTTCCTACACGAAACGTAATAGAAAATTCCAAAAAAATAACAAAAGAATTCAAAAAATTATAACATACTATTATGGCTTCATTTCATGCAAAAATAAGGGGGGAAACGCTGAGAATGAGAGAAAATAAAAACTATCGTTCTGTTCCGTTCCAACCTGACACGTAAAAGAAAATTCCAAAAAAATAGGAAAAAATCTAAAAAAATACCATTGTGGCTTCATTTAAAGCCAAAAAAGGTTGGAAAAGGCCGAGAAAGACGGAAAACAAAAATTATCGTTCCGTTTCATTCCTACCCGTCGCGTAATAGAAAATTAAAAAAAAATAGAAAAAAAATTCTGAAAATTCAAAAATACCATTATCGCTTCATTTCCAGCCATAATAGGATGGAATAGACCAAGAAACAGGGAAAATAAAAATTATCATTCCGTTTCGTCCTAACCCGACGCGGCATAGTAAATTCATAAAAAATTGCAAAAAAATTCAAAAAATTTAAAAAATACAGTTGTGGCTTCTTTTGAAGCAAAAATTGGTTGGAAAAGGCCGAGAATGAGAGAAAATAAAAATTATCGTTTCGTTTCGTTCCAACCCAACGCGTAATAGAAAATTCCAAACAAATAGCAAAAAAATTCAAAAAATCATAAGAATACCATTTTGGCTTCATTTTAAGCAAAAATAGGTTGAGAAATGCCCAGAAAGAGAAAGAAAATAAAGATTATTGTTCTGTTCCGTTCCAACACGAAACGTAATAGAAAATTCCAAAAAAATAACAAAAAAATTAAAAAAATTATAAAATACTATTATGGCTTCATTTCAAGCCAAAATAAGGGGGGAAACGCTGAGAAAGAGAGAGAATAAAAACTATCTTTCTGTTCCGTTCCAACGTGACACGTAATAGAAAATTCCAAAAAAAAAAAGGAAAAAATCTAAAAAATACCATTGTGGCTTCATTTAAAGCCAAAAAAGGTTGGAAAAGGCCGAGAAAGACGGAAAACAAAAATTATCGTTCCGTTTCGTTCCTACCCGACGCGTAATAGAAAATTCATAAAAAATTACAAAAAAATTCAAAAAATTATAAAATACTATTATGGCTTCATTTCAAGCCAAAATAAGGGGGGAAACGCTGAGAAAGAGAGAGAATAAAAACTATCGTTCTGTTCCGTTCCAACGTGACACGTAATAGAAAATTCCAAAAAAATAGGAAAAAATCTAAAAAAATACCATTGTGGCTTCATTTAAAGCCAAAAAAGGTTGGAAAAGGCCGAGAAAGACGGAAAACAAAAATTATGGTTCCGTTTCGTTCCTACCCGACGCGTAATAGAAAATTCCAAAAAAATAGAGAAAAAATTCTGAAAATTTAAAAATACCATCGTGGCTTCATTTCAAGCCATAATAGGTTGGAATAAATTGAGACAAAGGGAAAATAAAAATTATCATTCCGTTTCGTTCCTACCCAACACATAATATAAAATTCCAAACAAATAGCAAAAAAATTCAAAAAATCATAAGAATACCATTTCGGCTTCGTTTTAAGCAAAAATAGGTTGAGAAATGCCCAGAAAGGGAAAGAAAATAAAAATTATTGTTCTGTTCCGTTCCTACACGAAACGTAATAGAAAATTCCAAAAAAATAACAAAAGAATTCAAAAAATTATAACATACTATTATGGCTTCATTTCATGCAAAAATAAGGGGGGAAACGCTGAGAATGAGAGAAAATAAAAACTATCGTTCTGTTCCGTTCCAACCTGACACGTAAAAGAAAATTCCAAAAAAATAGGAAAAAATCTAAAAAAATACCATTGTGGCTTCATTTAAAGCCAAAAAAGGTTGGAAAAGGCCGAGAAAGACGGAAAACAAAAATTATCGTTCCGTTTCGTTCCTACCCGTCGCGTAATAGAAAATTAAAAAAAATAGAAAAAAAATTCTGAAAATTCAAAAATACCATTATCGCTTCATTTCCAGCCATAATAGGATGGAATAGACCAAGAAACAGGGAAAATAAAAATTATCATTCCGTTTCGTCCTAACCCGACGCGCCATAGTAAATTCATAAAAAATTGCAAAAAAATTCAAAAAATTTAAAAAATACAGTTATGGCTTCTTTTGAAGCAAAAATTGGTTGGAAAAGGCCGAGAATGAGAGAAAATAAAAATTATCGTTTCGTTTCGTTCCAACCCAACGCGTGATAGAAAATTCCAAACAAATAGCAAAAAAATTCAAAAAATCATAAGAATACCATTTTGGCTTCATTTTAAGCAAAAATAGGTTGAGAAATGCCCAGAAAGAGAAAGAAAATAAAGATTATTGTTCTGTTCCGTTCCAACACGAAACGTAATAGAAAATTCCAAAAAAATAACAAAAAAATTCAAAAAATTATAAAATACTATTATGGCTTCATTTCAAGCCAAAATAATGGGGGAAACGCTGAGAAAGAGAGAGAATAAAAACTGTCTTTCTGTTCCGTTCCAACGTGACACGTAATAGAAAATTCCAAAAAAAAAGGAAAAAATCTAAAAAATACCATTGTGGCTTCATTTAAAGCCGAAAAAGGTTGGAAAAGGCCGAGAAAGACGGAAAACAAAAATTATCGTTCCGTTTCGTTCCTACCCGACGCGTAATAGAAAATTCATAAAAAATTACAAAAAAATTCAAAAAATTATAAAATACTATTATGGCTTCATTTCAAGCCAAAATAAGTAGGGAAACGCTGAGAAAGAGAGAAAATAAAAACTATCGTTCTGTTCCGTTCCAACCTGACGCGTAATAGAAAATTCCAAAAAAATGGGAAAAAATTTAAAAAAATAAAAAAAATACCATAGTGGGTTCATTTAAGGCCAAAATAGGTTGGAAAAGGCCGAGAAAGACGGAAAACAAAAATAATCGTTCCGTTTCATTCCTACCCGATGCGTAATATAAAATTCCAAAAAATAGAGAAAAAATTCTGAAAATTTAAAAATACCATGGTGGCTTCATTTCAAGCCATAATAGGTTGGAATAAACCGAGACAAAGGGAAAATAAAAATTATCATTCCGTTTCGTTCCTACCCAACGCGTAATAGAAAATTCCAAACAAATAGCAAAAAAATTCAAAAAATAATAAGAATACCACTTTGGCTTCATTTTAAGCAAAAATAGGTTTAGAAATGCCCAGAAAGAGACAGAAAATAAAAATTATTGTTCTGTTGGAATAAACCGAGACAATGGGAAAATAGGTTGGAATAAACCGAGATAATGGGAAAATAAAAATTATCATTCCGTTTCGATCCTACCCAACGCGTAATAGAAAATTCCAAACAAATAGCAAAAAAATTCAAAAAATCATGAGAATACCATTTCGGCTTCATTTTAAGCAAAAATAGGTTGAGAAATGCCCAGAAAGGGAAATAAAATAAAAATTATTGTTCTGTTCCGTTCCTACATGAAACGTAATAGAAAATTCCAAAAAAATAACAAAAAAATGCAAAAAATTATAACATACTATTATGGCTTCATTTCATGCCAAAATAAGGGGGGAAACGCTGAGAACTAGAGAAAACAAAAACTATCGTTCTGTTCCGTTCCAACCGGACACGTAAAAGAAAATTGCAAAAAAATAGGAAAAAATTTTAAAAAATACCATTGTGGCTTCATTTAAAACCAAAAAAGGTTGGAAAAGGCCGAGAAAGACGGAAAACAAAAATTATCGTTCCGTTTCGTTCCTACCCGTCGCGTAATAGAAAATTAAAAAAAAATAGAAAAAAAATTCTGAAAATTCAAAAATACCATTATCGCTTCATTTCCAGCCATAATAGGTTGGAATAGACCAAGAAACAGGGAAAATAAAAATTATCATTTCGTTTCGTTCTAACCCGACACGTCATAGTAAATTCATAAAAAATTGCAAAAAAATTCAAAAAATTTAAAAAATACAGTTATGGCTTCTTTTGAAGCAGAAATTGGTTGGAAAAGGCCGAGAATGAGAGAAAATAAAAATTATCGTTTCGTTTCGTTCCTACCCAACGCGTAATAGAAAATTCCAAACAAATAGCAAAAAAATTCAAAAAATCATAACAATACCATTATGGCTTCATTTTAAGCAAAAATAGGTTGAGAAATGCCCAGAAAGAGAAAGAAAATAAAGATTATTGTTCTGTTCCGTTCCAACACGAAACGTAATAGAAAATTCCAAAAAAATAACAAAAAAATTCAAAAAATTATAAAATACTATTATGGCATCATTTCAAGCCAAAATGTGGGGGGAAACGCTGAGAAAGAGAGATAATAAAAACTATCGTTCTGTTCCGTTTCAACGTGACACGTAATAGAAAATTCCAAAAAAATAGGAAAAAACCTAAAAAAATACCATTGTGGCTTCATTTAAAGCCAAAAAAGATTGGAAAAGGCCGAGAAAGACGGAAAACAAAAATTATCGTTCCGTTTCGTTCCTACCCGTCGCGTAATAGAAAATTCATAAAAAATTACAAAAAAATTCAAAAAATTATAAAATACTATTATGGCTTCATTTCAAGCCAAAATAAGTAAGGAAACGCTGAGAAAGAGAGAAAATAAAAACTATCGTTCTGTTCCGTTCCAACCTGACGCGTAATAGAAAATTCCAAAAAAGTAGGAAAAATTTTAAAAAAACCAAAAAAATACCATAGTGGGTTCATTTAAGGCCAAAATAGGTTGGAAAAGGCCGAGAAAGACGGAAAACAAAAATAATCGTTCCGTTTCGTTCCTACCCGATGCGTAATATAAAATTCCCAAAAAATAGAGAAAAAATTCTGAAAATTTAAAATTACCATCGTGGCTTCATTTCAAGCCATAATTGGTTGGAATAAACCGAGACAAAGGGAAAATAAAAATTATCATTCCGTTTCGTTCCTACCCAACGCGTAATAGTAAATTCCAAACAAATAGCAAAAAAATTCAAAAAATCATAAGAATACCACTTTGGCTTCATTTTAAGCAAAAATAGGTTTAGAAATGCCCAGAAAGAGACAGAAAATAAAAATTATTGTTCTGTTGGAATAAACCGAGACAATGGGAAAATAGGTTGGAATAAACCGAGACAATGGGAAAATAAAAATTATCATTCCGTTTCGATCCTACCCAACGCGTAATAGAAAATTCCAAACAAATAGCAAAAAAATTCAAAAAATCATGAGAATACCATTTCGGCTTCATTTTAAGCAAAAATAGGTTGAGAAATGCCCAGAAAGGGAAATAAAATAAAAATTATTGTTCTGTTCCGTTCCTACATGAAACGTAATAGAAAATTCCAAAAAAATAACAAAAAAATCCAAAAAATTATAACATACTATTATGGCTTCATTTCATGCCAAAATAAGGGGGGAAACGCTGAGAACTAGAGAAAATAAAAACAATCGTTCTGTTCCGTTCCAACCGGACACGTAAAAGAAAATTCCAAAAAAATAGGAAAAAATTTAAAAAAATACCATTGTGGCTTCATTTAAAACCAAAAAAGGTTGGAAAAGGCCGAGAAAGACGGAAAACAAAAATTATCGTTCCGTTTCGTTCCTACCCGTCGCGTAATAGAAAATAAAAAAAAAATAGAAATAAAATTCTGAAAATTCAAAAATACCATTATCGCTTCATTTCCAGCCATAATAGGTTGGAATAGACCAAGAAACAGGGAAAATAAAAATTATCATTCCGTTTCGTTCTAACCCGACGCGTCATAGTAAATTCATAAAAAATTGCAAAAAAATTCAAAAAATTTAAAAAATACAGTTATGGCATCTTTTGAAGCAAAAATTGGTTGGAAAAGGCCGAGAATGAGAGAAAATAAAAAACATCGTTTCGTTTCGTTCCTACCCAACGCGTAATAGAAAATTCCAAACAAATAGCAAAAAAATTCAAAAAATCATAACAATACCATTATGGCTTCATTTTAAGCAAAAATAGGTTGAGAAACGCCCAGAAAGAGAAAGAAAATAAAGATTATTGTTCTGTTCCGTTCCAACACGAAACGTAATAGAAAATTCCAAAAAAATAACAAAAAAATTCAAAAAATTATAAAATACTATTATGGCATCATTTCAAGCCAAAATGTGGGGGGAAACGCTGAGAAAGAGAGATAATAAAAACTATCGTTCTGTTCCGTTTCAACGTGACACGTAATAGAAAATTCCAAAAAAATAGGAAAAAACCTAAAAAAATACCATTGTGGCTTCATTTAAAGCCAAAAAAGGTTGGAAAAGGCCGAGAAAGACGGAAAACAAAAATTATCGTTCCGTTTCATTCCTACCCGTCGCGTAATAGAAAATTAAAAAAAAATAGAAAAAAAATTCTGAAAATTCAAAAATACCATTATCGCTTCATTTCCAGCCATAATAGGATGGAATAGACCAAGAAACAGGGAAAATAAAAATTATCATTCCGTTTCGTCCTAACCCGACGCGGCATAGTAAATTCATAAAAAATTGCAAAAAAATTCAAAAAATTTAAAAAATACAGTTGTGGCTTCTTTTGAAGCAAAAATTGGTTGGAAAAGGCCGAGAATGAGAGAAAATAAAAATTATCGTTTCGTTTCGTTCCAACCCAACGCGTAATAGAAAATTCCAAACAAATAGCAAAAAAATTCAAAAAATCATAAGAATACCATTTTGGCTTCATTTTAAGCAAAAATAGGTTGAGAAATGCCCAGAAAGAGAAAGAAAATAAAGATTATTGTTCTGTTCCGTTCCAACACGAAACGTAATAGAAAATTCCAAAAAAATAACAAAAAAATTAAAAAAATTATAAAATACTATTATGGCTTCATTTCAAGCCAAAATAAGGGGGGAAACGCTGAGAAAGAGAGAGAATAAAAACTATCTTTCTGTTCCGTTCCAACGTGACACGTAATAGAAAATTCCAAAAAAAAAAAGGAAAAAATCTAAAAAATACCATTGTGGCTTCATTTAAAGCCAAAAAAGGTTGGAAAAGGCCGAGAAAGACGGAAAACAAAAATTATCGTTCCGTTTCGTTCCTACCCGACGCGTAATAGAAAATTCATAAAAAATTACAAAAAAATTCAAAAAATTATAAAATACTATTATGGCTTCATTTCAAGCCAAAATAAGGGGGGAAACGCTGAGAAAGAGAGAGAATAAAAACTATCGTTCTGTTCCGTTCCAACGTGACACGTAATAGAAAATTCCAAAAAAATAGGAAAAAATCTAAAAAAATACCATTGTGGCTTCATTTAAAGCCAAAAAAGGTTGGAAAAGGCCGAGAAAGACGGAAAACAAAAATTATGGTTCCGTTTCGTTCCTACCCGACGCGTAATAGAAAATTCCAAAAAAATAGAGAAAAAATTCTGAAAATTTAAAAATACCATCGTGGCTTCATTTCAAGCCATAATAGGTTGGAATAAATTGAGACAAAGGGAAAATAAAAATTATCATTCCGTTTCGTTCCTACCCAACACATAATATAAAATTCCAAACAAATAGCAAAAAAATTCAAAAAATCATAAGAATACCATTTCGGCTTCGTTTTAAGCAAAAATAGGTTGAGAAATGCCCAGAAAGGGAAAGAAAATAAAAATTATTGTTCTGTTCCGTTCCTACACGAAACGTAATAGAAAATTCCAAAAAAATAACAAAAGAATTCAAAAAATTATAACATACTATTATGGCTTCATTTCATGCAAAAATAAGGGGGGAAACGCTGAGAATGAGAGAAAATAAAAACTATCGTTCTGTTCCGTTCCAACCTGACACGTAAAAGAAAATTCCAAAAAAATAGGAAAAAATCTAAAAAAATACCATTGTGGCTTCATTTAAAGCCAAAAAAGGTTGGAAAAGGCCGAGAAAGACGGAAAACAAAAATTATCGTTCCGTTTCGTTCCTACCCGTCGCGTAATAGAAAATTAAAAAAAATAGAAAAAAAATTCTGAAAATTCAAAAATACCATTATCGCTTCATTTCCAGCCATAATAGGATGGAATAGACCAAGAAACAGGGAAAATAAAAATTATCATTCCGTTTCGTCCTAACCCGACGCGCCATAGTAAATTCATAAAAAATTGCAAAAAAATTCAAAAAATTTAAAAAATACAGTTATGGCTTCTTTTGAAGCAAAAATTGGTTGGAAAAGGCCGAGAATGAGAGAAAATAAAAATTATCGTTTCGTTTCGTTCCAACCCAACGCGTGATAGAAAATTCCAAACAAATAGCAAAAAAATTCAAAAAATCATAAGAATACCATTTTGGCTTCATTTTAAGCAAAAATAGGTTGAGAAATGCCCAGAAAGAGAAAGAAAATAAAGATTATTGTTCTGTTCCGTTCCAACACGAAACGTAATAGAAAATTCCAAAAAAATAACAAAAAAATTCAAAAAATTATAAAATACTATTATGGCTTCATTTCAAGCCAAAATAATGGGGGAAACGCTGAGAAAGAGAGAGAATAAAAACTGTCTTTCTGTTCCGTTCCAACGTGACACGTAATAGAAAATTCCAAAAAAAAAGGAAAAAATCTAAAAAATACCATTGTGGCTTCATTTAAAGCCGAAAAAGGTTGGAAAAGGCCGAGAAAGACGGAAAACAAAAATTATCGTTCCGTTTCGTTCCTACCCGACGCGTAATAGAAAATTCATAAAAAATTACAAAAAAATTCAAAAAATTATAAAATACTATTATGGCTTCATTTCAAGCCAAAATAAGTAGGGAAACGCTGAGAAAGAGAGAAAATAAAAACTATCGTTCTGTTCCGTTCCAACCTGACGCGTAATAGAAAATTCCAAAAAAATGGTAAAAAATTTAAAAAAATAAAAAAAATACCATAGTGGGTTCATTTAAGGCCAAAATAGGTTGGAAAAGGCCGAGAAAGACGGAAAACAAAAATAATCGTTCCGTTTCATTCCTACCCGATGCGTAATATAAAATTCCAAAAAATAGAGAAAAAATTCTGAAAATTTAAAAATACCATGGTGGCTTCATTTCAAGCCATAATAGGTTGGAATAAACCGAGACAAAGGGAAAATAAAAATTATCATTCCGTTTCGTTCCTACCCAACGCGTAATAGAAAATTCCAAACAAATAGCAAAAAAATTCAAAAAATAATAAGAATACCACTTTGGCTTCATTTTAAGCAAAAATAGGTTTAGAAATGCCCAGAAAGAGACAGAAAATAAAAATTATTGTTCTGTTGGAATAAACCGAGACAATGGGAAAATAGGTTGGAATAAACCGAGAGAATGGGAAAATAAAAATTATCATTCCGTTTCGATCCTACCCAACGCGTAATAGAAAATTCCAAACAAATAGCAAAAAAATTCAAAAAATCATGAGAATACCATTTCGGCTTCATTTTAAGCAAAAATAGGTTGAGAAATGCCCAGAAAGGGAAATAAAATAAAAATTATTGTTCTGTTCCGTTCCTACATGAAACGTAATAGAAAATTCCAAAAAAATAACAAAAAAATGCAAAAAATTATAACATACTATTATGGCTTCATTTCATGCCAAAATAAGGGGGGAAACGCTGAGAACTAGAGAAAACAAAAACTATCGTTCTGTTCCGTTCCAACCGGACACGTAAAAGAAAATTGCAAAAAAATAGGAAAAAATTTTAAAAAATACCATTGTGGCTTCATTTAAAACCAAAAAAGGTTGGAAAAGGCCGAGAAAGACGGAAAACAAAAATTATCGTTCCGTTTCGTTCCTACCCGTCGCGTAATAGAAAATTAAAAAAAAATAGAAAAAAAATTCTGAAAATTCAAAAATACCATTATCGCTTCATTTCCAGCCATAATAGGTTGGAATAGACCAAGAAACAGGGAAAATAAAAATTATCATTTCGTTTCGTTCTAACCCGACACGTCATAGTAAATTCATAAAAAATTGCAAAAAAATTCAAAAAATTTAAAAAATACAGTTATGGCTTCTTTTGAAGCAGAAATTGGTTGGAAAAGGCCGAGAATGAGAGAAAATAAAAATTATCGTTTCGTTTCGTTCCTACCCAACGCGTAATAGAAAATTCCAAACAAATAGCAAAAAAATTCAAAAAATCATAACAATACCATTATGGCTTCATTTTAAGCAAAAATAGGTTGAGAAATGCCCAGAAAGAGAAAGAAAATAAAGATTATTGTTCTGTTCCGTTCCAACACGAAACGTAATAGAAAATTCCAAAAAAATAACAAAAAAATTCAAAAAATTATAAAATACTATTATGGCATCATTTCAAGCCAAAATGTGGGGGGAAACGCTGAGAAAGAGAGATAATAAAAACTATCGTTCTGTTCCGTTTCAACGTGACACGTAATAGAAAATTCCAAAAAAATAGGAAAAAACCTAAAAAAATACCATTGTGGCTTCATTTAAAGCCAAAAAAGATTGGAAAAGGCCGAGAAAGACGGAAAACAAAAATTATCGTTCCGTTTCGTTCCTACCCGTCGCGTAATAGAAAATTCATAAAAAATTACAAAAAAATTCAAAAAATTATAAAATACTATTATGGCTTCATTTCAAGCCAAAATAAGTAAGGAAACGCTGAGAAAGAGAGAAAATAAAAACTATCGTTCTGTTCCGTTCCAACCTGACGCGTAATAGAAAATTCCAAAAAAGTAGGAAAAATTTTAAAAAAACCAAAAAAATACCATAGTGGGTTCATTTAAGGCCAAAATAGGTTGGAAAAGGCCGAGAAAGACGGAAAACAAAAATAATCGTTCCGTTTCGTTCCTACCCGATGCGTAATATAAAATTCCCAAAAAATAGAGAAAAAATTCTGAAAATTTAAAATTACCATCGTGGCTTCATTTCAAGCCATAATTGGTTGGAATAAACCGAGACAAAGGGAAAATAAAAATTATCATTCCGTTTCGTTCCTACCCAACGCGTAATAGTAAATTCCAAACAAATAGCAAAAAAATTCAAAAAATCATAAGAATACCACTTTGGCTTCATTTTAAGCAAAAATAGGTTTAGAAATGCCCAGAAAGAGACAGAAAATAAAAATTATTGTTCTGTTGGAATAAACCGAGACAATGGGAAAATAGGTTGGAATAAACCGAGACAATGGGAAAATAAAAATTATCATTCCGTTTCGATCCTACCCAACGCGTAATAGAAAATTCCAAACAAATAGCAAAAAAATTCAAAAAATCATGAGAATACCATTTCGGCTTCATTTTAAGCAAAAATAGGTTGAGAAATGCCCAGAAAGGGAAATAAAATAAAAATTATTGTTCTGTTCCGTTCCTACATGAAACGTAATAGAAAATTCCAAAAAAATAACAAAAAAATCCAAAAAATTATAACATACTATTATGGCTTCATTTCATGCCAAAATAAGGGGGGAAACGCTGAGAACTAGAGAAAATAAAAACAATCGTTCTGTTCCGTTCCAACCGGACACGTAAAAGAAAATTCCAAAAAAATAGGAAAAAATTTAAAAAAATACCATTGTGGCTTCATTTAAAACCAAAAAAGGTTGGAAAAGGCCGAGAAAGACGGAAAACAAAAATTATCGTTCCGTTTCGTTCCTACCCGTCGCGTAATAGAAAATAAAAAAAAAATAGAAATAAAATTCTGAAAATTCAAAAATACCATTATCGCTTCATTTCCAGCCATAATAGGTTGGAATAGACCAAGAAACAGGGAAAATAAAAATTATCATTCCGTTTCGTTCTAACCCGACGCGTCATAGTAAATTCATAAAAAATTGCAAAAAAATTCAAAAAATTTAAAAAATACAGTTATGGCATCTTTTGAAGCAAAAATTGGTTGGAAAAGGCCGAGAATGAGAGAAAATAAAAAACATCGTTTCGTTTCGTTCCTACCCAACGCGTAATAGAAAATTCCAAACAAATAGCAAAAAAATTCAAAAAATCATAACAATACCATTATGGCTTCATTTTAAGCAAAAATAGGTTGAGAAATGCCCAGAAAGAGAAAGAAAATAAAGATTATTGTTCTGTTCCGTTCCAACACGAAACGTAATAGAAAATTCCAAAAAAATAACAAAAAAATTCAAAAAATTATAAAATACTATTATGGCATCATTTCAAGCCAAAATGTGGGGGGAAACGCTGAGAAAGAGAGATAATAAAAACTATCGTTCTGTTCCGTTTCAACGTGACACGTAATAGAAAATTCCAAAAAAATAGGAAAAAACCTAAAAAAATACCATTGTGGCTTCATTTAAAGCCAAAAAAGATTGGAAAAGGCCGAGAAAGACGGAAAACAAAAATTATCGTTCCGTTTCGTTCCTACCCGTCGCGTAATAGAAAATTCATAAAAAATTACAAAAAAATTCAAAAAATTATAAAATACTATTATGGCTTCATTTCAAGCCAAAATAAGTAAGGAAACGCTGAGAAAGAGAGAAAATAAAAACTATCGTTCTGTTCCGTTCCAACCTGACGCGTAATAGAAAATTCCAAAAAAGTAGGAAAAATTTTAAAAAAACCAAAAAAATACCATAGTGGGTTCATTTAAGGCCAAAATAGGTTGGAAAAGGCCGAGAAAGACGGAAAACAAAAATAATCGTTCCGTTTCGTTCCTACCCGATGCGTAATATAAAATTCCCAAAAAATAGAGAAAAAATTCTGAAAATTTAAAATTACCATCGTGGCTTCATTTCAAGCCATAATTGGTTGGAATAAACCGAGACAAAGGGAAAATAAAAATTATCATTCCGTTTCGTTCCTACCCAACGCGTAATAGTAAATTCCAAACAAATAGCAAAAAAATTCAAAAAATCATAAGAATACCACTTTGGCTTCATTTTAAGCAAAAATAGGTTTAGAAATGCCCAGAAAGAGACAGAAAATAAAAATTATTGTTCTGTTGGAATAAACCGAGACAATGGGAAAATAGGTTGGAATAAACCGAGACAATGGGAAAATAAAAATTATCATTCCGTTTCGATCCTACCCAACGCGTAATAGAAAATTCCAAACAAATAGCAAAAAAATTCAAAAAATCATGAGAATACCATTTCGACTTCATTTTAAGCAAAAATAGGTTGAGAAATGCCCAGAAAGGGAAATAAAATAAAAATTATTGTTCTGTTCCGTTCCTACATGAAACGTAATAGAAAATTCCAAAAAAATAACAAAAAAATCCAAAAAATTATAACATACTATTATGGCTTCATTTCATGCCAAAATAAGGGGGGAAACGCTGAGAACTAGAGAAAATAAAAACAATCGTTCTGTTCCGTTCCAACCGGACACGTAAAAGAAAATTCCAAAAAAATAGGAAAAAATTTAAAAAAATACCATTGTGGCTTCATTTAAAACCAAAAAAGGTTGGAAAAGGCCGAGAAAGACGGAAAACAAAAATTATCGTTCCGTTTCGTTCCTACCCGTCGCGTAATAGAAAATCAAAAAAAAATAGAAATAAAATTCTGAAAATTCAAAAATACCATTATCGCTTCATTTCCAGCCATAATAGGTTGGAATAGACCAAGAAACAGGGAAAATAAAAATTATCATTCCGTTTCGTTCTAACCCGACGCGTCATAGTAAATTCATAAAAAATTGCAAAAAAATTCAAAAAATTTAAAAAATACAGTTATGGCATCTTTTGAAGCAAAAATTGGTTGGAAAAGGCCGAGAATGAGAGAAAATAAAAAACATCGTTTCGTTTCGTTCCTACCCAACGCGTAATAGAAAATTCCAAACAAATAGCAAAAAAATTCAAAAAATCATAACAATACCATTATGGCTTCATTTTAAGCAAAAATAGGTTGAGAAATGCCCAGAAAGAGAAAGAAAATAAAGATTATTGTTCTGTTCCGTTCCAACACGAAACGTAATAGAAAATTCCAAAAAAATAACAAAAAAATTCAAAAAATTATAAAATACTATTATGGCATCATTTCAAGCCAAAATGTGGGGGGAAACGCTGAGAAAGAGAGATAATAAAAACTATCGTTCTGTTCCGTTTCAACGTGACACGTAATAGAAAATTCCAAAAAAATAGGAAAAAACCTAAAAAAATACCATTGTGGCTTCATTTAAAGCCAAAAAAGATTGGAAAAGGCCGAGAAAGACGGAAAACAAAAATTATCATTCCGTTTCGTTCCTACCCGTCGCGTAATAGAAAATTAATAAAAAATTACAAAAAAATTCAAAAAATTATAAAATACTATTATGGCTTCATTTCAAGCCAAAATAAGTAAGGAAACGCTGAGAAAGAGAGAAAATAAAAACTATCGTTCTGTTCCGTTCCAACCTGACGCGTAATAGAAAATTCCAAAAAAGTAGGAAAAATTTTAAAAAAACCAAAAAAATACCATAGTGGGTTCATTTAAGGCCAAAATAAGTTGGAAAAGGCCGAGAAAGACGGAAAACAAAAATAATCGTTCCGTTTCGTTCCTACCCGATGCGTAATATAAAATTCCAAAAAAATAGAGAAAAAATTCTGAAAATTTAAAATTACCATCGTGGCTTCATTTCAAGCCATAATTGGTTGGAATAAACCGAGACAAAGGGAAAATAAAAATTATCATTCCGTTTCGTTCCTACCCAACGCGTAATAGTAAATTCCAAACAAATAGCAAAAAAATTCAAAAAATCATAAGAATACCACTTTGGCTTCATTTTAAGCAAAAATAGGTTTAGAAATGCCCAGAAAGAGACAGAAAATAAAAATTATTGTTCTGTTGGAATAAACCGAGACAATGGGAAAATAGGTTGGAATAAACCGAGACAATGGGAAAATAAAAATTATCATTCCGTTTCGATCCTACCCAACGCGTAATAGAAAATTCCAAACAAATAGCAAAAAAATTCAAAAAATCATGAGAATACCATTTCGGCTTCATTTTAAGCAAAAATAGGTTGAGAAATGCCCAGAAAGGGAAATAAAATAAAAATTATTGTTCTGTTCCGTTCCTACATGAAACGTAATAGAAAATTCCAAAAAAATAACAAAAAAATCCAAAAAATTATAACATACTATTATGGCTTCATTTCATGCCAAAATAAGGGGGGAAACGCTAAGAACTAGAGAAAATAAAAACAATCGTTCTGTTCCGTTCCAACCGGACACGTAAAAGAAAATTCCAAAAAAATAGGAAAAAATTTAAAAAAATACCATTGTGGCTTCATTTAAAACCAAAAAAGGTTGGAAAAGGCCGAGAAAGACGGAAAACAAAAATTATCGTTCCGTTTCGTTCCTACCCGTCGCGTAATAGAAAATCAAAAAAAAATAGAAATAAAATTCTGAAAATTCAAAAATACCATTATCGCTTCATTTCCAGCCATAATAGGTTGGAATAGACCAAGAAACAGGGAAAATAAAAATTATCATTCCGTTTCGTTCTAACCCGACGCGTCATAGTAAATTCATAAAAAATTGCAAAAAAATTCAAAAAATTTAAAAAATACAGTTATGGCATCTTTTGAAGCAAAAATTGGTTGGAAAAGGCCGAGAATGAGAGAAAATAAAAAACATCGTTTCGTTTCGTTCCTACCCAACGCGTAATAGAAAATTCCAAACAAATAGCAAAAAAATTCAAAAAATCATAACAATACCATTATGGCTTCATTTTAAGCAAAAATAGGTTGAGAAATGCCCAGAAAGAGAAAGAAAATAAAAATTATTGTTCTGTTCCGTTCCTACACGAAATGTAATAGAAAATTCCAAAAAAATAACAAAAAAATTCAAAAAATTATAACATACTATTATGGCTTCATTTCATGCCAAAATAAGGGGGGAAACGCTGAGAACTAGAGAAAATAAAAACTATCGTTCTGTTCCGTTCCAACCTGACGCGTAACAGAAAATTCAAAAAAAATAGGAAAAAATTTAAAAAAATACCATTGTGGCTTCATTTAAAACCAAAAAAGGTTGGAAAAGGCCGAGAAAGACGGAAAACAAAAATTATCGTTCCGTTTCGTTCCTACCCGTCGCGTAATAGAAAATTAAAAAAAAATAGAAAAAAAATTCTGAAAATTCAAAAATACCATTATCGCTTCATTTCCAGCCATAATAGGTTGGAATAGACCAAGAAACAGGGAAAATAAAAATTATCATTCCGTTTCGTTCTAACCCGACGCGTCATAGTAAATTCATAAAAAATTGCAAAAAAATTCAAAAAATTTAAAAAATACAGTTATGGCTTCTTTTGAAGCAAAAATTGGTTGGAAAAGGCCGAGAATGAGATAAAATGAAAATTATCGTTTCGTTTCGTTCCTACCCAACGCGTAATAGAAAATTCCAAACAAATAGCAAAAAAATTCAAAAAATCATAACAATACCATTATGGCTTCATTTTAAGCAAAAATAGGTTGAGAAATGCCCAGAAAGAGAAAGAAAATAAAGATTATTGTTCTGTTCCGTTCCAACACGAAACGTAATAGAAAATTCCAAAAAAATAACAAAAAAATTCAAAAAATTATAAAATACTATTATGGCTTCATTTCAAGCCAAAATGTGGGGGGAAACGCTGAGAAAGAGAGATAATAAAAACTATCGTTCTGTTCCGTTCCAACGTGACACGTAATAGAAAATTCCAAAAAAATAGGAAAAAACCTAAAAAAATACCATTGTAGCTTCATTTAAAGGCAAAAAAGGTTGGAAAAGGCCGAGAAAGACGGAAAACAAAAATTATCGTTCCGTTTCGTTCCTACCCGTCGCGTAATAGAAAATTCATAAAAAATTACAAAAAAATTCAAAAAATTATAAAATACTATTATGGCTTCATTTCAAGCCAAAAGAAGTAGGGAAACGCTGAGAAAGAGAGAAAATAAAAACTATCGTTCTGTTCCGTTCCAACCTGACGCGTAATAGAAAATTCCAAAAAAATAGGAAAAAATTTAAAAAAATCAAAAAAATACCATAGTGGGTTCATTTAAGGCCAAAATAGGTTGGAAAAGGCCGAGAAAGACGGAAAACAAAAATAATCGTTCTGTTTCGTTCCTACCCGATGCGTAATTTAAAATTCCAAAAAAATAGAGAAAAAAGTCTGAAAATTTAAAAATACCATCGTGGCTTCATTTCAAGCCATAATAGGTTGGAATAAACCGAGACAAAGGGAAAATAAAAATTATCATTCCGTTTCGTTCCTACCCAACGCGTAATAGAAAATTCCAAATAAATAGCAAAAAAATTCAAAAAATCATAAGAATACCACTTTGGCTTCATTTTAAGCAAAAATAGGTTTAGAAATGCCCAGAAAGAGACAGAAAATAAAAATTATCGTTCTGTTGGAATAAACCGAGACAATGGGAAAATAGGTTGGAATAAACCGAGACAATGGGAAAATAAAAATTATCATTCCGTTTCGATCCTACCCAACGCGTAATAGAAAATTCCAAACAAATAGCAAAAAAATTCAAAAAATCATGAGAATACCATTTCGGCTTCATTTTAAGCAAAAATAGGTTGAGAAATGCCCAGAAAGGGAAATAAAATAAAAATTATTGTTCTGTTCCGTTCCTACATGAAACGTAATAGAAAATTCCAAAAAAATAACAAAAAAATCCAAAAAATTATAACATACTATTATGGCTTCATTTCATGCCAAAATAAGGGGGGAAACGCTAAGAACTAGAGAAAATAAAAACAATCGTTCTGTTCCGTTCCAACCGGACACGTAAAAGAAAATTCCAAAAAAATAGGAAAAAATTTAAAAAAATACCATTGTGGCTTCATTTAAAACCAAAAAAGGTTGGAAAAGGCCGAGAAAGACGGAAAACAAAAATTATCGTTCCGTTTCGTTCCTACCCGTCGCGTAATAGAAAATCAAAAAAAAATAGAAATAAAATTCTGAAAATTCAAAAATACCATTATCGCTTCATTTCCAGCCATAATAGGTTGGAATAGACCAAGAAACAGGGAAAATAAAAATTATCATTCCGTTTCGTTCTAACCCGACGCGTCATAGTAAATTCATAAAAAATTGCAAAAAAATTCAAAAAATTTAAAAAATACAGTTATGGCATCTTTTGAAGCAAAAATTGGTTGGAAAAGGCCGAGAATGAGAGAAAATAAAAAACATCGTTTCGTTTCGTTCCTACCCAACGCGTAATAGAAAATTCCAAACAAATAGCAAAAAAATTCAAAAAATCATGAGAATACCATTTCGGCTTCATTTTAAGCAAAAATAGGTTGAGAAATGCCCAGAAAGGGAAATAAAATAAAAATTATTGTTCTGTTCCGTTCCTACATGAAACGTAATAGAAAATTCCAAAAAAATAACAAAAAAATCCAAAAAATTATAACATACTATTATGGCTTCATTTCATGCCAAAATAAGGGGGGAAACGCTAAGAACTAGAGAAAATAAAAACAATCGTTCTGTTCCGTTCCAACCGGACACGTAAAAGAAAATTCCAAAAAAATAGGAAAAAATTTAAAAAAATACCATTGTGGCTTCATTTAAAACCAAAAAAGGTTGGAAAAGGCCGAGAAAGACGGAAAACAAAAATTATCGTTCCGTTTCGTTCCTACCCGTCGCGTAATAGAAAATCAAAAAAAAATAGAAATAAAATTCTGAAAATTCAAAAATACCATTATCGCTTCATTTCCAGCCATAATAGGTTGGAATAGACCAAGAAACAGGGAAAATAAAAATTATCATTCCGTTTCGTTCTAACCCGACGCGTCATAGTAAATTCATAAAAAATTGCAAAAAAATTCAAAAAATTTAAAAAATACAGTTATGGCATCTTTTGAAGCAAAAATTGGTTGGAAAAGGCCGAGAATGAGAGAAAATAAAAAACATCGTTTCGTTTCGTTCCTACCCAACGCGTAATAGAAAATTCCAAACAAATAGCAAAAAAATTCAAAAAATCATAACAATACCATTATGGCTTCATTTTAAGCAAAAATAGGTTGAGAAATGCCCAGAAAGAGAAAGAAAATAAAAATTATTGTTCTGTTCCGTTCCTACACGAAATGTAATAGAAAATTCCAAAAAAATAACAAAAAAATTCAAAAAATTATAACATACTATTATGGCTTCATTTCATGCCAAAATAAGGGGGGAAACGCTGAGAACTAGAGAAAATAAAAACTATCGTTCTGTTCCGTTCCAACCTGACGCGTAACAGAAAATTCAAAAAAAATAGGAAAAAATTTAAAAAAATACCATTGTGGCTTCATTTAAAACCAAAAAAGGTTGGAAAAGGCCGAGAAAGACGGAAAACAAAAATTATCGTTCCGTTTCGTTCCTACCCGTCGCGTAATAGAAAATTAAAAAAAAATAGAAAAAAAATTCTGAAAATTCAAAAATACCATTATCGCTTCATTTCCAGCCATAATAGGTTGGAATAGACCAAGAAACAGGGAAAATAAAAATTATCATTCCGTTTCGTTCTAACCCGACGCGTCATAGTAAATTCATAAAAAATTGCAAAAAAATTCAAAAAATTTAAAAAATACAGTTATGGCTTCTTTTGAAGCAAAAATTGGTTGGAAAAGGCCGAGAATGAGATAAAATGAAAATTATCGTTTCGTTTCGTTCCTACCCAACGCGTAATAGAAAATTCCAAACAAATAGCAAAAAAATTCAAAAAATCATAACAATACCATTATGGCTTCATTTTAAGCAAAAATAGGTTGAGAAATGCCCAGAAAGAGAAAGAAAATAAAGATTATTGTTCTGTTCCGTTCCAACACGAAACGTAATAGAAAATTCCAAAAAAATAACAAAAAAATTCAAAAAATTATAAAATACTATTATGGCTTCATTTCAAGCCAAAATGTGGGGGGAAACGCTGAGAAAGAGAGATAATAAAAACTATCGTTCTGTTCCGTTCCAACGTGACACGTAATAGAAAATTCCAAAAAAATAGGAAAAAACCTAAAAAAATACCATTGTAGCTTCATTTAAAGGCAAAAAAGGTTGGAAAAGGCCGAGAAAGACGGAAAACAAAAATTATCGTTCCGTTTCGTTCCTACCCGTCGCGTAATAGAAAATTCATAAAAAATTACAAAAAAATTCAAAAAATTATAAAATACTATTATGGCTTCATTTCAAGCCAAAAGAAGTAGGGAAACGCTGAGAAAGAGAGAAAATAAAAACTATCGTTCTGTTCCGTTCCAACCTGACGCGTAATAGAAAATTCCAAAAAAATAGGAAAAAATTTAAAAAAATCAAAAAAATACCATAGTGGGTTCATTTAAGGCCAAAATAGGTTGGAAAAGGCCGAGAAAGACGGAAAACAAAAATAATCGTTCTGTTTCGTTCCTACCCGATGCGTAATTTAAAATTCCAAAAAAATAGAGAAAAAAGTCTGAAAATTTAAAAATACCATCGTGGCTTCATTTCAAGCCATAATAGGTTGGAATAAACCGAGACAAAGGGAAAATAAAAATTATCATTCCGTTTCGTTCCTACCCAACGCGTAATAGAAAATTCCAAATAAATAGCAAAAAAATTCAAAAAATCATAAGAATACCACTTTGGCTTCATTTTAAGCAAAAATAGGTTTAGAAATGCCCAGAAAGAGACAGAAAATAAAAATTATCGTTCTGTTGGAATAAACCGAGACAATGGGAAAATAGGTTGGAATAAACCGAGACAATGGGAAAATAAAAATTATCATTCCGTTTCGATCCTACCCAACGCGTAATAGAAAATTCCAAACAAATAGCAAAAAAATTCAAAAAATCATGAGAATACCATTTCGGCTTCATTTTCAGCAAAAATAGGTTGAGAAATGCCCAGAAAGGGAAATAAAATAAAAATTATTGTTCTGTTCCGTTCCTACAGGAAACGTAATAGAAAATTCCGAAAAAATAACAAAAAAATCCAAAAAATTATAACATACTATTATGGCTTCATTTCATGCCAAAATAAGGGGGGAAACGCTGAGAACTAGAGAAAATAAAAACTATCGTTCTGTTCCGTTCCAACCGGACACGTAAAAGAAAATTCCAAAAAAATAGGAAAAAACCTAAAAAAATACCATTGTGGCTTCATTTAAAGCCAAAAAAGGTTGGAAAAGGCCGAGAAAGACGGAAAAGAAAAATTATCGTTCCGTTTCGTTCTTACCCGTCGCGTAATAGAAAATTCATAAAAAACTACAAAAAAATTCAAAAAATTTTAAAATACTATTATGGCTTCATTTCAAGCCAAAATAAGTAGGGAAACGCTGAGAAAGAGGGAAAATAAAAACTATCGTTCTGTTCCGTTCCAACCTGACGCGTAATAGAAAATTCCAAAAAAATAGGGAAAAATTTAAAAAAATCAAAAAAATACCATAGTGGGTTCATTTAAGGCCAAAATAGGTTGGAAAAGGCCGAGAAAGACGGAAAACAAAAATAATCGTTCCGTTTCGTTCATACCCGATGCGTAATATAAAATTCCAAAAAAATAGAGAAAAAATTCTGAAAATTTAAAAATACCATCGTGGCTTCATTTCAAGCCATAATAGGTTGGAATAAACCGAGACAAAGGGAAAATAAAAATTATCATTCCGTTTCGTTCCTACCCAACGCGTAATAGAAAATTCCAAACAAATAGCAAAAAAATTCAAAAAATCATAAGAATACCACTTTGGCTTCATTTTAAGCAAAAATAGGTTTAGAAATGCACAGAAAGAGACAGAAAATAAAAATTATTGTTCTGTTGGAATAAACCGAGATAATGGGAAAATAGGTTGGAATAAACCGAGACAATGGGAAAATAAAAATTATCATTCCGTTTCGATCCTACCCAACGCGTAATAGAAAATTCCAAACAAATAGCAAAAAAATTAAAAAATCATGAGAATACCATTTCGGCTTCATTTTAAGCAAAAATAGGTTGAGAAATGCCCAGAAAGGGAAATAAAATAAAAATTATTGTTCTGTTCCGTTCCTACAGGAAACGTAATAGAAAATTCCAAAAAAATAACAAAAAAATCCAAAAAATTATAACATACTATTATGGCTTCATTTCATACCAAAATAAGGGGGGAAACGCTGAGAACTAGAGAAAATAAAAACTATCGTTCTGTTCCGTTCCAACCGGACACGTAAAAGAAAATTCCAAAAAAATAGGAAAAAATTTAAAAAAATACCATTGTGGCTTCATTTAAAACCAAAAAAGGTTGGAAAAGGCCGAGAAAGACGGAAAACAAAAATTATCGTTCCGTTTCGTTCCTACCCGTCGCGTAATAGAAAATTAAAAAAAAATAGAAAAAAAATTCTGAAAATTCAAAAATACCATTATCGCTTCATTTCCAGCCATAATAGGTTGGAATAGACCAAGAAACAGGGAAAATAAAAATTATCATTCCGCTTCGTTCTAACCCGACGCGTCATAGTAAATTCATAAAAAATTGCAAAAAAATTCAAAAAATTTAAAAAATACAGTTATGGCTTCTTTTGAAGCAAAAATTGGTTGGAAAAGGCCGAGAATGAGAGAAAATAAAAATTATCGTTTCGTTTCGTTCCTACCCAACGCGTAATAGAAAATTCCAAACAAATAGCAAAAAAATTCAAAAAATCATAACAATACCATTATGGCTTCATTTTAAGCAAAAATAGGTTGAGAAATGCCCAGAAAGAGAAAGAAAATAAAGATTATTG
Organism: Quercus agrifolia; assembly: GCA_029955455.1. Lineage (NCBI taxonomy): Eukaryota > Viridiplantae > Streptophyta > Magnoliopsida > Fagales > Fagaceae > Quercus > Quercus agrifolia. The sequence goes on from JARQAD010000010.1 coordinate 22,590,229, forward strand.
TTCTGTTCCGTTCCAACACGAAACGTAATAGAAAATTCCAAAAAAATAACAAAAAAATTCAAAAAATTATAAAATACTATTATGGCTTCATTTCAAGCCAAAATGTGGGGGGAAACGCTGAGAAAGAGAGATAATAAAAACTATCGTTCTGTTCCGTTCCAACGTGACACGTAATAGAAAATTCCAAAAAAACAGGAAAAAACCTAAAAAAATACCATTGTGGCTTCATTTAAATCCAAAAAAGGTTGGAAAAGGCCGAGAAAGACGGAAAACAAAAATTATCGTTCCGTTTCGTTCCTACCCGTCGCGTAATAGAAAATTCATAAAAAATTACAAAAAAATTCAAAAAATTATAAAATACTATTATGGCTTCATTTCAAGCCAAAATAAGTAGGGAAACGCTGAGAAAGAGAGAAAATAAAAACTATCGTTCTGTTCCGTTCCAACCTGACGCGTAATAGAAAATTCCAAACAAATAGCAAAAAAATTCAAAAAATCATAACAATACCATTATGGCTTCATTTTAAGCAAAAATAGGTTGAGAAATGCCCAGAAAGAGAAAGAAAATAAAAATTATTGTTCTGTTCCGTTCCTACACGAAACGTAATAGAAAATTCCAAAAAAATAACAAAAAAATTCAAAAAATTATAACATACTATTATGGCTTCATTTCATGCCAAAATAAGGGGGGAAACGCTGAGAACTAGAGAAAATAAAAACTATCGTTCTGTTCCGTTCCAACCTGACGCGTAACAGAAAATTCCAAAAAAATAGGAAAAAATTTAAAAAAATACCATTGTGGCTTCATTTAAAACCAAAAAAGGTTGGAAAAGGCCTAGAAGGACGGAAAACAAAGATTATCGTTCCGTTTCGTTCCTACTCGTCGCGTAATAGAAAATTAAAAAAAAATAGAAAAAAAATTCTGAAAATTCAAAAATACCGTTATCGCTTCATTTCCAGCCATAATAGGTTGGAATAGACCAAGAAACAGGGAAAATAAAAATTATCATTCCGTTTCGTTCTAACCCGACGCGTCATAGTAAATTCATAAAAAATTGCAAAAAAATTCAAAAAATTTAAAAAATACAGTTATGGCTTCTTTTGAAGCAAAAATTGGTTGGAAAAGGCCGAGAATGAGATAAAATGAAAATTATCGTTTCGTTTCGTTCCTACCCAACGCGTAATAGAAAATTCCAAACAAATAGCAAAAAAATTCAAAAAATCATAACAATACCATTATGGCTTCATTTTAAGCAAAAATAGGTTGAGAAATGCCCAGAAAGAGAAAGAAAATTAAGATTATTGTTCTGTTCCGTTCCAACACGAAACGTAATAGAAAATTCCAAAAAAATAACAAAAAAATTTAAAAAATTATAAAATACTATTATGGCTTCATTTCAAGCCAAAATGTGGGGGGAAACGCTGAGAAAGAGAGATAATAAAAACTATCATTCTGTTCCGTTCAAACGTGACACGTAATAGAAAATTCCAAAAAAATAGGAAAAAACCTAAAAAAATACCATTGTGGCTTCATTTAAAGGCAAAAAAGGTTGGAAAAGGCCGAGAAAGACGGAAAACAAAAACTAACGTTCCGTTTCGTTCCAACCCGTCGCGTAATAGAAAATTCATAAAAAATTACAAAAAAATTCAAAAAATTTTAAAATACTATTATGGCTTCATTTCAAGCCAAAATAAGTAGGGAAACGCTGAGAAAGAGGGAAAATAAAAACTATCGTTCTGTTCCGTTCCAACCTGACGCGTAATAGAAAATTCCAAAAAAATAGGAAAAAATTTAAAAAAATCAAAAAAATACCATAGTGGGTTCATTTAAGGCCAAAATAGGTTGGAAAAGGCCGAGAAAGACGGAAAACAAAAATAATCGTTCCGTTTCGTTCCTACCCGATGCGTAATTTAAAATTCCAAAAAAATAGAGAAAAAATTCTGAAAATTTAAAAATACCATCGTGGCTTCATTTCAAGCCACAATAGGTTGGAATAAACCGAGACAAAGGGAAAATAAAAATTATCATTCCGTTTCGTTCCTACCCAACGCGTAATAGAAAATTCCAAACAAATAGCAAAAAAATTCAAAAAATCATAAGAATACCACTTTGGCTTCATTTTAAGCAAAAATAGGTTTAGAAATGCCCAGAAAGAGACAGAAAATAAAAATTATTGTTCTGTTGGAATAAACCGAGATAATGGGAAAATAGGTTGGAATAAACCGAGACAATGGGAAAATAAAAATTATCATTCCGTTTCGATCCTACCCAACGCGTAATAGAAAATTCCAAACAAATAGCAAAAAAATTCAAAAAATCATAACAATACCATTATGGCTTCATTTTAAGCAAAAATAGGTTGAGAAATGCCCAGAAAGAGAAAGAAAATAAAAATTATTGTTCTGTTCCGTTCCTACACGAAACGTAATAGAAAATTCCAAAAAAATAACAAAAAAATTCAAAAAATTATAAAATACTATTATGGCTTCATTTCAAGCCAAAATAAGTAGGGAAACGCTGAGAAAGAGAGAAAATAAAAACTATCGTTCTGTTTCGTTCCAACCTGACGCGTAATAGAAAATTCCAAACAAATAGCAAAAAAATTTAAAAATCATGAGAATACCATTTCGGCTTCATTTTAAGCAAAATAGGTTGAGAAATGCCCAGAAAGGGAAATAAAATAAAAATTATTGTTCTGTTCCGTTCCTACAGGAAACGTAATAGAAAATTCCAAAAAAATAACAAAAAAATCCAAAAAATTATAACATACTATTATGGCTTCATTTCATGCCAAAATAAGGGGGGAAACGCTGAGAACTAGAGAAAATAAAAATTATCGTTCTGTTCCGTTCCAACCGGACACGTAAAAGAAAATTCCAAAAAAATAGGAAAAAATTTAAAAAAATACCATTGTGGCTTCATTTAAAACAAAAAAAGGTTGGAAAAGGCCGAGAAAGACGGAAAACAAAAATTATCGTTCCGTTTCGTTCCTACCCGTCGCGTAATAGAAAATTAAAAAAAAATAGAAAAAAAATTCTGAAAATTCAAAAATACCATTATCGCTTCATTTCCAGCCATAATAGGTTGGAATAGACCAAGAAACAGGGAAAATAAAAATTATCATTCCGTTTCGTTCTAACCCGACGCGTCATAGTAAATTCATAAAAAATTGCAAAAAAATTCAAAAAATTTAAAAAATACAGTTATGGCTTCTTTTGAAGCAAAAATTGGTTGGAAAAGGCCGAGAATGAGAGAAAATAAAAATTATCGTTTCGTTTCGTTCCTACCCAACGCGTAATAGAAAATTCCAAACAAATAGCAAAAAAATTCAAAAAATCATAACAATACCATTATGGCTTCATTTTAAGCAAAAATAGGTTGAGAAATGCCCAGAAAGAGAAAGAAAATAAAGATTATTGTTCTGTTCCGTTCCAACACGAAACGTAATAGAAAATTCCAAAAAAATAACAAAAAAATTCAAAAAATTATAAAATACTATTATGGCTTCATTTCAAGCCAAAATGTGGGGGGAAACGCTGAGAAAGAGAGATAATAAAAACTATCGTTCTGTTCCGTTCCAACGTGACACGTAATAGAAAATTCCAAAAAAACAGGAAAAAACCTAAAAAAATACCATTGTGGCTTCATTTAAAGCCAAAAAAGGTTGGAAAAGGCCGAGAAAGACGGAAAACAAAAATTATCGTTCCGTTTCGTTCCTACCCGTCGCGTAATAGAAAATTCATAAAAAATTACAAAAAAATTCAAAAAATTATAAAATACTATTATGGCTTCATTTCAAGCCAAAATAAGTAGGGAAACGCTGAGAAAGAGAGAAAATAAAAACTATCGTTCTGTTCCGTTCCAACCTGACGCGTAATAGAAAATTCCAAACAAATAGCAAAAAAATTCAAAAAATCATAACAATACCATTATGGCTTCATTTTAAGCAAAAATAGGTTGAGAAATGCCCAGAAAGAGAAAGAAAATAAAAATTATTGTTCTGTTCCGTTCCTACACGAAACGTAATAGAAAATTCCAAAAAAATAACAAAAAAATTCAAAAAATTATAACATACTATTATGGCTTCATTTCATGCCAAAATAAGGGGGGAAACGCTGAGAACTAGAGGAAATAAAAACTATCGTTCTGTTCCGTTCCAACCTGACGCGTAACAGAAAATTCCAAAAAAATGGGAAAAAATTTAAAAAAATACCATTGTGGCTTCATTTAAAACCAAAAAAGGTTGGAAAAGGCCGAGATGGACGGAAAACAAAAATTATCGTTCCGTTTCGTTCCTACCCGTCGCGTAATAGAAAATTAAAAAAAAATAGAAAAAAAATTCTGAAAATTCAAAAATACCATTATCGCTTCATTTCCAGCCATAATAGGTTGGAATAGACCAAGAAACAGGGAAAATAAAAATTATCATTCCGTTTCGTTCTAACCCGACGCGTCATAGTAAATTCATAAAAAATTGCAAAAAAATTCAAAAAATTTAAAAAATACAGTTATGGCTTCTTTTGAAGCAAAAATTGGTTGGAAAAGGCCGAGAATGAGAGAAAATAAAAATTATCGTTTCGTTTCGTTCCTACCCAACGCGTAATAGAAAATTCCAAACAAATAGCAAAAAAATTCAAAAAATCATAACAATACCATTATGGCTTCATTTTAAGCAAAAATAGGTTGAGAAATGCCCAGAAAGAGAAAGAAAATAAAGATTATTGTTCTGTTCCGTTCCAACACGAAACGTAATAGAAAATTCCAAAAAAATAACAAAAAAATTTAAAAAATTATAAAATACTATTATGGCTTCATTTCAAGCCAAAATGTGGGGGGAAACGCTGAGAAAGAGAGATAATAAAAACTATCATTCTGTTCCGTTCAAACGTGACACGTAATAGAAAATTCCAAAAAAATAGGAAAAAACCTAAAAAAATACCATTGTGGCTTCATTTAAAGCCAAAAAAGGTTGGAAAAGGCCGAGAAAGACGGAAAAGAAAAATTAACGTTCCGTTTCGTTCCTACCCGTCGCGTAATAGAAAATTCATAAAAAATTGCAAAAAAATTCAAAAAATTTAAAAAATACAGTTATGGCTTCTTTTGAAGCAAAAATTGGTTGGAAAAGGCCGAGAATGAGAGAAAATAAAAATTATCGTTTCGTTTCGTTCCTACCCAACGCGTAATAGAAAATTCCAAACAAATAGCAAAAAAATTCAAAAAATCATAACAATACCATTATGGCTTCATTTTAAGCAAAAATAGGTTGAGAAATGCCCAGAAAGAGAAAGAAAATAAAAATTATTGTTCTGTTCCGTTCCTACACGAAACGTAATAGAAAATTCCAAAAAAATAACAAAAAAATTCAAAAAATTATAAAATACTATTATGGCTTCATTTCAAGCCAAAATAAGTAGGGAAACGCTGAGAAAGAGAGAAAATAAAAACTATCGTTCTGTTCCGTTCCAACCTGACGCGTAATAGAAAATTCCAAACAAATAGCAAAAAAATTCAAAAAATCATAACAATACCATTATGGCTTCATTTTAAGCAAAAATAGGTTGAGAAATGCCCAGAAAGAGAAAGAAAATAAAAATTATTGTTCTGTTCCGTTCCTACACGAAACGTAATAGAAAATTCCAAAAAAATAACAAAAAAATTCAAAAAATTATAACATACTATTATGGCTTCATTTCATGCCAAAATAAGGGGGGAAACGCTGAGAACTAGAGGAAATAAAAACTATCGTTCTGTTCCGTTCCAACCTGACGCGTAACAGAAAATTCCAAAAAAATGGGAAAAAATTTAAAAAAATACCATTGTGGCTTCATTTAAAACCAAAAAAGGTTGGAAAAGGCCGAGAAGGACGGAAAACAAAAATTATCGTTCCGTTTCGTTCCTACCCGTCGCGTAATAGAAAATTAAAAAAAAATAGAAAAAAAATTCTGAAAATTCAAAAATACCATTATCGCTTCATTTCCAGCCATAATAGGTTGGAATAGACCAAGAAACAGGGAAAATAAAAATTATCATTCCGCTTCGTTCTAACTCGACGCGTCATAGTAAATTCATAAAAAATTGCAAAAAAATTCAAAAAATTTAAAAAATACAGTTATGGCTTCTTTTGAAGCAAAAATTGGTTGGAAAAGGCCGAGAATGAGAGAAAATAAAAATTATCGTTTCGTTTCGTTCCTACCCAACGCGTAATAGAAAATTCCAAACAAATAGCAAAAAAATTCAAAAAATCTTAACAATACCATTATGGCTTCATTTTAAGCAAAAATAGGTTGAGAAATGCCCAGAAAGAGAAAGAAAATAAAAATTATTGTTCTGTTCCGTTCCAACACGAAACGTAATAGAAAATTCCAAAAAAATAACAAAAAAATTTAAAAAATTATAAAATACTATTATGGCTTCATTTCAAGCCAAAATGTGGGGGGAAACGCTGAGAAAGAGAGATAATAAAAACTATCATTCTGTTTCGTTCAAACGTGACACGTAATAGAAAATTCCAAAAAAATAGGAAAAAACCTAAAAAAATACCATTGTGGCTTCATTTAAAGCCAAAAAAGGTTGGAAAAGGCCGAGAAAGACGGAAAAGAAAAATTAACGTTCCGTTTCGTTCCTACCCGTCGCGTAATAGAAAATTCATAAAAAATTGCAAAAAAATTCAAAAAATTTAAAAAATACAGTTATGGCTTCTTTTGAAGCAAAAATTGGTTGGAAAAGGCCGAGAATGAGAGAAAATAAAAATTATCGTTTCGTTTCGTTCCTACCCAACGCGTAATAGAAAATTCCAAACAAATAGCAAAAAAATTCAAAAAATCATAACAATACCATTATGGCTTCATTTTAAGCAAAAATAGGTTGAGAAATGCCCAGAAAGAGAAAGAAAATAAAAATTATTGTTCTGTTCCGTTCCTACACGAAACGTAATAGAAAATTCCAAAAAAATAACAAAAAAATTCAAAAAATTATAAAATACTATTATGGCTTCATTTCAAGCCAAAATAAGTAGGGAAACGCTGAGAAAGAGAGAAAATAAAAACTATCGTTCTGTTTCGTTCCAACCTGACGCGTAATAGAAAATTCCAAACAAATAGCAAAAAAATTCAAAAAATCATAACAATACCATTATGGCTTCATTTTAAGCAAAAATAGGTTGAGAAATGCCCAGAAAGAGAAAGAAAATAAAAATTATTGTTCTGTTCCGTTCCTACATGAAACGTAATAGAAAATTCCAAAAAAATAACAAAAAAATTCAAAAAATTATAACATACTATTATGGCTTCATTTCATGCCAAAATAAGGGGGGAAACGCTGAGAACTAGAGGAAATAAAAACTATCGTTCTGTTCCGTTCCAACCTGACGCGTAACAGAAAATTCCAAAAAAATGGGAAAAAATTTTAAAAAATACCATTGTGGCTTCATTTAAAACCAAAAAAGGTTGGAAAAGGCCGAGAAGGACGGAAAACAAAAATTATCGTTCCGTTTCGTTCCTACCCGTCGCGTAATAGAAAATTAAAAAAAAATAGAAAAAAAATTCTGAAAATTCAAAAATACCATTATCGCTTCATTTCCAGCCATAATAGGTTGGAATAGACCAAGAAACAGGGAAAATAAAAATTATCATTCCGTTTCGTTCTAACCCGACGCGTCATAGTAAATTCATAAAAAATTGCAAAAAAATTCAAAAAATTTAAAAAATACAGTTATGGCTTCTTTTGAAGCAAAAATTGGTTGGAAAAGGCCGAGAATGAGAGAAAATAAAAATTATCGTTTCGTTTCGTTCCTACCCAACGCGTAATAGAAAATTCCAAACAAATAGCAAAAAAATTCAAAAAATCATAACAATACCATTATGGCTTCATTTTAAGCAAAAATAGGTTGAGAAATGCCCAGAAAGAGAAAGAAAATAAAGATTATTGTTCTGTTCCGTTCCAACACGAAACGTAATAGAAAATTCCAAAAAAATAACAAAAAAATTTAAAAAATTATAAAATACTATTATGGCTTCATTTCAAGCCAAAATGTGGGGGGAAACGCTGAGAAAGAGAGATAATAAAAACTATCATTCTGTTCCGTTCAAACGTGACACGTAATAGAAAATTCCAAAAAAATAGGAAAAAACCTAAAAAAATACCATTGTGGCTTCATTTAAAGCCAAAAAAGGTTGGAAAAGGCCGAGAAAGACGGAAAAGAAAAATTAACGTTCCGTTTCGTTCCTACCCGTCGCGTAATAGAAAATTCATAAAAAATTACAAAAAAATTCAAAAAATTTTAAAATACTATTATGGCTTCATTTCAAGCCAAAATAAGTAGGGAAACGCTGAGAAAGAGAGAAAATAAAAACTATCGTTCTGTTCCGTTCCAACCTGACGCGTAATAGAAAATTCCAAAAAAATAGGGAAAAATTTAAAAAAATGAAAAAAATACCATAGTGGGTTCATTTAAGGCCAAAATAGGTTGGAAAAGGCCGAGAAAGACGGAAAAGAAAAATTATCGTTCCGTTTCGTTCCTACCCGTCGCGTAATAGAAAATTCATAAAAAATTAAAAAAAATTCAAAAAATTTTAAAATACTATTATGGCTTCATTTCAAGCCAAAATAAGTAGGGAAACGCTGAGAAAGAGAGAAAATAAAAACTATCGTTCTGTTCCGTTCCAACCTGACGCGTAATAGAAAATTCCAAAAAAATAGGAAAAAATTTAAAAAAATTAAAAAAATACCATAGTGGGTTCATTTAAGGCCAAAATAGGTTGGAAAAGGCCGAGAAAGACGGAAAACAAAAATAATCGTTCCGTTTCGTTCCTACCCGATGCGTAATATAAAATTCCAAAAAATAGAGAAAAAATTCTGAAAATTTAAAAATACCATCGTGGCTTCATTTCAAGCCATAATAGGTTGTAATAAACCGAGACAAAGGGAAAATAAAAATTATCATTCCGTTTCGTTCCTACCCAACGCGTAATAGAAAATTCCAAACAAATAGCAAAAAAATTCAAAAAATCATAAGAATACCACTTTGGCTTCATTTTAAGCAAAAATAGGTTTAGAAATCCCAGAAAGAGACAGAAAATAAAAATTATTGTTCTGTTGGAATAAACCGAGATAATGGGAAAATAGGTTGGAATAAACCGAGACAATGGGAAAATAAAAATTATCATTCCGTTTCGTTCCTACCCAACACGTAATATAAAATTCCAAACAAATAGCAAAAAAATTCAAAAAATCATGAGAATACCATTTCGGCTTCATTTTAAGCAAAAATAGGTTGAGAAATGCCCAGAAGGGGAAAGAAAATAAAAATTATTGTTCTGTTCCGTTCCTACACGAAACGTAATAGAAAATTCCAAAAAAATAACAAAAAAATTCAAAAAATTATAACATACTATTATGGCTTCATTTCATGCCAAAATAAGGGGGGAAACGCTGAGAACTAGAGAAAATAAAAACTATCGTTCTGTTCCGTTCCAACCTGACGCGTAACAGAAAATTCCAAAAAAATAGGAAAAAATTTAAAAAAATACCATTGTGGCTTCATTTAAAACCAAAAAAGGTTGGAAAAGGCCGAGAAAGACGGAAAACAAAAATTATCGTTCCGTTTCGTTCCTACCCGTCGCGTAATAGAAAATTAAAAAAAAATAGAAAAAAAATTCTGAAAATTCAAAAATATCATTATCGCTTCATTTCCAGCCATAATAGGTTGGAATAGACCAAGAAACAGGGAAAATAAAAATTATCATTCCGTTTCGTTCTAACCCGACGCGTCATAGTAAATTCATAAAAAATTGCAAAAAAATTCAAAAAATTTAAAAAATACAGTTATGGCTTCTTTTGAAGCAAAAATTGGTTGGAAAAGGCCGAGAATGAGAGAAAATAAAAATTATCGTTTCGTTTCGTTCCTACCCAACGCGTAATAGAAAATTCCAAACAAATAGCAAAAAAATTCAAAAAATCATAACAATACCATTATGGCTTCATTTTAAGCAAAAATAGGTTGAGAAATGCCCAGAAAGAGAAAGAAAATAAAGATTATTGTTCTGTTCCGTTCGAACACGAAACGTAATTGAAAATTCCAAAAAAATAACAAAAAAATTCAAAAAATTATAAGATACTATTATGGCTTCATTTCAAGCCAAAATGTGGGGGGAAACGCTGAGAAAGAGAGATAATAAAAACTATCGTTCTGTTCCGTTCCAACGTGACACGTAATAGAAAATTCCAAAAAAATAGGAAAAAACCTAAAAAAATACCATTGTGGCTTCATTTAAAGCCAAAAAAGGTTGGAAAAGGCAGAGAAAGACGGAAAACAAAAATTATCGTTCCGTTTCGTTCCTACCCGTCGCGTAATAGAAAATAAAAAAAAAATAGAAAAAAAATTCTGAAAATTCAAAAATACCATTATCGCTTCATTTCCAGCCATAATAGGTTGGAATAGACCAAGAAACAGGGAAAATAAAAATTATCATTCCGTTTCGTTCTAACCCGACGCGTCATAGTAAATTCATAAAAAATTGCAAAAAAATTCAAAAAATTTAAAAAATACAGTTATGGCTTCTTTTGAAGCAAAAATTGGTTGGAAAAGGCCGAGAATGAGAGAAAATAAAAATTATCGTTTCGTTTCGTTCCTACCCAACGCGTAATAGAGAATTCCAAACAAATAGCAAAAAAATTCAAAAAATCATAACAATACCATTTTGGCTTCATTTTAAGCAAAAATAGGTTGAGAAATGCCCAGAAAGAGAAAGAAAATAAAGATTATTGTTCTGTTCCGTTCCAACACGAAACGTAATAGAAAATTCCCAAAAAATAACAAAAAAATTCAAAAAATTATAAAATACTATTATGGCTTCATTTCAAGCCAAAATAAAGGGGGAAACGCTGAGAAAGAGAGAGAATAAAAACTATCGTTCTGTTCTGTTCCAACGTGACACGTAATAGAAAATTCCAAAAAAATAGGAAAAAACCTAAAAAAATACCATTGTGGCTTCATTTAAAGCCAAAAAAGGTTGGAAAAGGCCGAGAAAGACGGAAAACAAAAATTATCGTTCCGTTTCGTTCCTACCCGACGCGTAATAGAAAATTCCAAAAAAATAGAGAAAAAATTCTGAAAATTTAAAAATACCATCGTGGCTTCATTTCAAGCCATAATAGGTTGGAATAAACCGAGACAAAGGGAAAATAGAAATTATCATTCCGTTTCGTTCCTACCCAACACGTAATAGAAAATTCCAAACAAATAGCAAAAAAATTCAAAAAATCATGAGAATACCATTTCGGCTTCATTTTAAGCAAAAATAGGTTGAGAAATGCCCAGAAAGGGAAAGAAAATAAAAATTATTGTTCTGTTCCGTTCCTACACGAAACGTAATAGAAAATTCCAAGAAAATAACAAAAAAATTCAAAAAATTATAACATACTATTATGGCTTCATTTCATGCCAAAATAAGGGGGGAAACGCTGAGAACTAGAGAAAATAAAAACTATCGTTCTGTTCCGTTCCAACCTGACGCGTAACAGAAAATTCCAAAAAAATAGGAAAAAATTTAAAAAATCAAAAAAATACCATAGTGGGTTCATTTAAGGCCAAAATAGGTTGGAAAAGGCCGAGAAAGACGGAAAACAAAAATTATCGTTCCGTTTCGTTCCTTCCCGACGCGTAATAGAAAATTCCAAAAAAATAGAGAAAAAATTCTGAAAATTTAAAAATACCATCGTGGCTTCATTTCAAGCCATAATAGGTTGTAATAAACCGAGACAAAGGGAAAATAAAAATTATCATTCCGTTTCGTTCCTACCCAATACGTAATAGAAAATTCCAAACAAATAGCAAAAAAATTCAAAAAATCATAAGAATACCATTTCGGCTTCATTAAAAGCAAAAATAGGTTGAGAAATGCCCAGAAAGGGAAAGAAAATAAAAATTATTGTTCTGTTCCGTTCCTACACGAAACGTAATAGAAAATTCCAAAAAAATAACAAAAGAATTCAAAAAATTATAACATACTATTATGGCTTCATTTCATGCCAAAATAAGGGGGGAAACGCTGAGAAGGAGAGAAAATAAAAACTATCGTTCTGTTCCGTTCCAACCTGACACGTAAAAGAAAATTCCAAAAAAATAGGAAAAAATAAAAAAAAATACCATTGTGGCTTCATTTAAAGCCAAAAAAGGTTGGAAAAGGCCGAGAAAGACGGAAAACAAAAATTATCGTTCCGTTTCGTTCCTACCCGACGCGTAATAGAAAATTCATAAAATATTGCAAAAAAATTTAAAAAATTATAAAATACTATTATGGCTTCATTTCAAGCCAAAATAAGTAGGGAAACGCTGAGAAAGAGAGAAAATAAAAACTATCGTTCTGTTCCGTTCCAACCTGACGCGTAATAGAAAATTCCAAAAAAATAGGAAAAAATTTAAAAAAATCAAAAAAATACCATAGTGGGTTCATTTAAGGCCAAAATAGGTTGGAAAAGGCCGAGAAAGACGGAAAACAAAAATAATCGTTCCGTTTCGTTCCTACCCGATGCGTAATAGAAAATTCCAAAAAAAATAGAGAAAAAATTCTGAAAATTTAAAAATACCATCGTGGCTTCATTTCAAGCCATAATAGGTTGGAATAAACCGAGACAAAGGGAAAATAAAAATTATCATTCCGTTTCGTTCCTACCCAACGCGTAATAGAAAATTCCAAACAAATAGCAAAAAAATTCAAAAAATCATAAGAATACCACTTTGGCTTCATTTTAAGCAAAAATAGGTTTAGAAATGCCCAGAAAGAGACAGAAAATAAAAATTATTGTTCTGTTCCGTTCCTACATGAAACGTAATAGAAAATTCCAAAAAAATAGACAAAAAATTCCGAAAATTTAAAAATACCATCGTGGCTTCATTTCAAGCCATAATAGGTTGGAATAAACCGAGACAATGGGAAAATAAAAATTATCATTCCGTTTCGTTCCTACCCAACGCGTAATAGAAAATTCCAAACAAATAGCAAAAAAATTCAAAAAATCATAACAATACCATTATGGCTTCATTTTAAGCAAAAATAGGTTGAGAAATGCCCAGAAAGAGAAAGAAAAGAAAGATTATTGTTCTGTTCCGTTCCAACACGAAACGTAATAGAAAATTCCAAAAAAATAACAAAAAAATTCAAAAAATTATAAAATACTATTATGGCTTCATTTCAAGCCAAAATGTGGGGGGAAACGCTGAGAAAGAGAGATAATAAAAACTATCATTCTGTTCCGTTCCAACGTGACACGTAATAGAAAATTCCAAAAAAATAGGAAAAAACCTAAAAAAATACCATTGTGGCTTCATTTAAAGCCAAAAAAGGTTGGAAAAGGCCGAGAAAGACGGAAAAGAAAAATTATCGTTCCGTTTCGTTCCTACCCGTCGCGTAATAGAAAATTCATAAAAAATTACAAAAAAATTCAAAAAATTTTAAAATACTATTATGGCTTCATTTCAAGCCAAAATAAGTAGGGAAACGCTGAGAAAGAGAGAAAATAAAAACTATCGTTCTGTTCCGTTCCAACCTGACGCGTAATAGAAAATTCCAAAAAAATAGGAAAAAATTTAAAAAAATCAAAAAAATACCATAGTGGGTTCATTTAAGGCCAAAATAGGTTGGAAAAGGCCGAGAAAGACGGAAAACAAAAATAATCGTTCCGTTTCGTTCCTACCCGATGCGTAATATAAAATTCCAAAAAAATAGAGAAAAAATTCTGAAAATTTAAAAATACCATCGTGGCTTCATTTCAAGCCATAATAGGTTGGAATAAACCGAGACAAAGGGAAAATAAAAATTATCATTCCGTTTCGTTCCTACCCAACGCGTAATAGAAAATTCCAAACAAATAGCAAAAAAATTCAAAAAATCATAAGAATACCACTTTGGCTTCATTTTAAGCAAAAATAGGTTTAGAAATCCCAGAAAGAGACAGAAAATAAAAATTATTGTTCTGTTGGAATAAACCGAGATAATGGGAAAATAGGTTGGAATAAACCGAGACAATGGGAAAATAAAAATTATCATTCTGTTTCGTTCCTACCCAACACGTAATATAAAATTCCAAACAAATAGCAAAAAAATTCAAAAAATCATGAGAATACCATTTCGGCTTCATTTTAAGCAAAAATAGGTTGAGAAATGCCCAGAAGGGGAAAGAAAATAAAAATTATTGTTCTGTTCCGTTCCTACACGAAACGTAATAGAAAATTCCAAAAAAATAACAAAAAAATTCAAAAAATTATAACATACTATTATGGCTTCATTTCATGCCAAAATAAGGGGGGAAACGCTGAGAACTAGAGAAAATAAAAACTATCGTTCTGTTCCGTTCCAACCTGACGCGTAACAGAAAATTCCAAAAAAATAGGAAAAAATATTAAAAAATACCATTGTGGCTTCATTTAAAACCAAAAAAGGTTGGAAAAGGCCGAGAAAGACGGAAAACAAAAATTATCGTTCCGTTTCGTTCCTACCCGTCGCGTAATAGAAAATTAAAAAAAAATAGAAAAAAAATTCTGAAAATTCAAAAATATCATTATCGCTTCATTTCCAGCCATAATAGGTTGGAATAGACCAAGAAACAGGGAAAATAAAAATTATCATTCCGTTTCGTTCTAACCCGACGCGTCATAGTAAATTCATAAAAAATTGCAAAAAAATTCAAAAAATTTAAAAAATACAGTTATGGCTTCTTTTGAAGCAAAAATTGGTTGGAAAAGGCCGAGAATGAGAGAAAATAAAAATTATCGTTTCGTTTCGTTCCTACCCAACGCGTAATAGAAAATTCCAAACAAATAGCAAAAAAATTCAAAAAATCATAACAATACCATTATGGCTTCATTTTAAGCAAAAATAGGTTGAGAAATGCCCAGAAAGAGAAAGAAAATAAAGATTATTGTTCTGTTCCGTTCGAACACGAAACGTAATTGAAAATTCCAAAAAAATAACAAAAAAATTCAAAAAATTATAAGATACTATTATGGCTTCATTTCAAGCCAAAATGTGGGGGGAAACGCTGAGAAAGAGAGATAATAAAAACTATCGTTCTGTTCCGTTCCAACGTGACACGTAATAGAAAATTCCCAAAAAATAGGAAAAAACCTAAAAAAATACCATTGTGGCTTCATTTAAAGCCAAAAAAGGTTGGAAAAGGCAGAGAAAGACGGAAAACAAAAATTATCGTTCCGTTTCGTTCCTACCCGTCACGTAATAGAAAATAAAAAAAAAAATAGAAAAAAAATTCTGAAAATTCAAAAATACCATTATCGCTTCATTTCCAGCCATAATAGGTTGGAATAGACCAAGAAACAGGGAAAATAAAAATTATCATTCCGTTTCGTTCTAACCCGACGCGTCATAGTAAATTCATAAAAAATTGCAAAAAAGTTCAAAAAATTTAAAAAATACAGTTATGGCTTCTTTTGAAGCAAAAATTGGTTGGAAAAGGCCGAGAATGAGAGAAAATAAAAATTATCGTTTCGTTTCGTTCCTACCCAACGCGTAATAGAGAATTCCAAACAAATAGCAAAAAAATTCAAAAAATCATAACAATACCATTTTGGCTTCATTTTAAGCAAAAATAGGTTGAGAAATGCCCAGAAAGAGAAAGAAAATAAAGATTATTGTTCTGTTCCGTTCCAACACGAAACGTAATAGAAAATTCCCAAAAAATAACAAAAAAATTCAAAAAATTATAAAATACTATTATGGCTTCATTTCAAGCCAAAATAAAGGGGGAAACGCTGAGAAAGAGAGAGAATAAAAACTATCGTTCTGTTCTGTTCCAACGTGACACGTAATAGAAAATTCCAAAAAAATAGGAAAAAACCTAAAAAAATACCATTGTGGCTTCATTTAAAGCCAAAAAAGGTTGGAAAAGGCCGAGAAAGACGGAAAACAAAAATTATCGTTCCGTTTCGTTCCTACCCGACGCGTAATAGAAAATTCCAAAAAAATAGAGAAAAAATTCTGAAAATTTAAAAATACCATCGTGGCTTCATTTCAAGCCATAATAGGTTGGAATAAACCGAGACAAAGGGAAAATAGAAATTATCATTCCGTTTCGTTCCTACCCAACACGTAATAGAAAATTCCAAACAAATAGCAAAAAAATTCAAAAAATCATGAGAATACCATTTCGGCTTCATTTTAAGCAAAAATAGGTTGAGAAATGCCCAGAAAGGGAAAGAAAATAAAAATTATTGTTCTGTTCCGTTCCTACACGAAACGTAATAGAAAATTCCAAGAAAATAACAAAAAAATTCAAAAAATTATAACATACTATTATGGCTTCATTTCATGCCAAAATAAGGGGGGAAACGCTGAGAACTAGAGAAAATAAAAACTATCGTTCTGTTCCGTTCCAACCTGACGCGTAACAGAAAATTCCAAAAAAATAGGAAAAAATTTAAAAAATCAAAAAAATACCATAGTGGGTTCATTTAAGGCCAAAATAGGTTGGAAAAGGCCGAGAAAGACGGAAAACAAAAATTATCGTTCCGTTTCGTTCCTTCCCGACGCGTAATAGAAAATTCCAAAAAAATAGAGAAAAAATTCTGAAAATTTAAAAATACCATCGTGGCTTCATTTCAAGCCATAATAGGTTGTAATAAACCGAGACAAAGGGAAAATAAAAATTATCATTCCGTTTCGTTCCTACCCAATACGTAATAGAAAATTCCAAACAAATAGCAAAAAAATTCAAAAAATCATAAGAATACCATTTCGGCTTCATTAAAAGCAAAAATAGGTTGAGAAATGCCCAGAAAGGGAAAGAAAATAAAAATTATTGTTCTGTTCCGTTCCTACACGAAACGTAATAGAAAATTCCAAAAAAATAACAAAAGAATTCAAAAAATTATAACATACTATTATGGCTTCATTTCATGCCAAAATAAGGGGGGAAACGCTGAGAAGGAGAGAAAATAAAAAGTATCGTTCTGTTCCGTTCCAACCTGACACGTAAAAGAAAATTCCAAAAAAATAGGAAAAAATAAAAAAAAATACCATTGTGGCTTCATTTAAAGCCAAAAAAGGTTGGAAAAGGCCGAGAAAGACGGAAAACAAAAATTATCGTTCCGTTTCGTTCCTACCCGACGCGTAATAGAAAATTCATAAAATATTGCAAAAAAATTTAAAAAATTATAAAATACTATTATGGCTTCATTTCAAGCCAAAATAAGTAGGGAAACGCTGAGAAAGAGAGAAAATAAAAACTATCGTTCTGTTCCGTTCCAACCTGACGCGTAATAGAAAATTCCAAAAAAATAGGAAAAAATTTAAAAAAATCAAAAAAATACCATAGTGGGTTCATTTAAGGCCAAAATAGGTTGGAAAAGGCCGAGAAAGACGGAAAACAAAAATAATCGTTCCTTTTCGTTCCTACCCGATGCGTAATAGAAAATTCCAAAAAAAATAGAGAAAAAATTCTGAAAATTTAAAAATACCATCGTGGCTTCATTTCAAGCCATAATAGGTTGGAATAAACCGAGACAAAGGGAAAATAAAAATTATCATTCCGTTTCGTTCCTACCCAACGCGTAATAGAAAATTCCAAACAAATAGCAAAAAAATTCAAAAAATCATAAGAATACCACTTTGGCTTCATTTTAAGCAAAAATAGGTTTAGAAATGCCCAGAAAGAGACAGAAAATAAAAATTATTGTTCTGTTCCGTTCCTACATGAAACGTAATAGAAAATTCCAAAAAAATAGACAAAAAATTCCGAAAATTTAAAAATACCATCGTGGCTTCATTTCAAGCCATAATAGGTTGGAATAAACCGAGACAATGGGAAAATAAAAATTATCATTCCGTTTCGTTCCTACCCAACGCGTAATAGAAAATTCCAAACAAATAGCAAAAAAATTCAAAAAATTATAAGAATACCATTTCGGCTTCATTTTAAGCAAAAATAGGTTGAGAAATATGCCCAGAAAGGGAAATAAAATATAAATTATTGTTCTGTTCCGTTCCTACATGAAACGTAATATAAAATTCAAAAAAAATAACAAAAAAATCCAAAAAATTATAACATACTATTATGGCTTCATTTCATGCCAAAATAAGGGGGGAAACGCTGAGAACTAGAGAAAATAAAAACTATCGTTCTGTTCCGTTCCAACCGGACACGTAAAAGAAAATTCCAAAAAAATAGGAAAAAATTTTAAAAAAATACCATTGTGGCTTCATTTAAGGCCAAAATAGGTTGGAAAAGGCCGAGAAAGACGGAAAACAAAAATTATCGTTCCGTTTCGTTCCTTCCCGACGCGTAATAGAAAATTCCAAAAAAATAGAGAAAAAATTCTGAAAATTTAAAAATACCATCGTGGCTTCATTTCAAGCCATAATAGGTTGGAATAAACCGAGACAATGGGAAAATAAAAATTATCATTCCGTTTCGTTCCTACCTAACGCGTAATAGAAAATTCCAAACAAATAGCAAAAAAATTCAAAAAATTATAAGAATACCATTTCGGCTTCATTTTAAGCAAAAATAGGTTGAGAAATATGCCCAGAAAGGGAAATAAAATATAAATTATTGTTCTGTTCCGTTCCTACATGAAACGTAATATAAAATTCAAAAAAAATAACAAAAAAATCCAAAAAATTATAACATACTATTATGGCTTCATTTCATGCCAAAATAAGGGGGGAAACGCTGAGAACTAGAGAAAATAAAAACTATCGTTCTGTTCCGTTCCAACCGGACACGTAAAAGAAAATTCCAAAAAAAAAGGAAAAAATTTTAAAAAATACCATTGTGGCTTCATTTAAAACCAAAAAAGGTTGGAAAAGGCCGAGAAAGACGGAAAACAAAAATTATCGTTCCGTTTCGTTCCTACCCGTCGCGTAATTGAAAATTAAAAAAAAATAGAAAAAAAATTCTGAAAATTCAAAAATACCATTATCGCTTCATTTCCAGCCATAATAGGTTGGAATAGACCAAGAAACAAGGAAAATAAAAATTATCATTTCGTTTCGTTCTAACCCGACGCGTCATAGTAAATTCATAAAAAATTGCATAAAAATTCAAAAAATTTAAAAAATACAGTTATGGCTTCTTTTGAAGCAAAAATTGGTTGGAAAAGGCCGAGAATGAAAGAAAATAAAAATTATCGTTTCGTTTCGTTCCTACCCAACGCGTAATAGAAAATTCCAAACAAATAGCAAAAAAATTCAAAAAATCATAACAATACCATTATGGCTTCATTTTAAGAAAAAATAGGTTGAGAAATGCCCAGAAAGAGAAAGAAAATAAAGATTATTGTTCTGTTCCGTTCCAACACGAAACGTAATAGAAAATTCCAAAAAAATAACAAAAAAATTCAAAAAATTATAAAATACTATTATGGCTTCATTTCAAGCCAAAATGAGGGGGGAAACGCTGAGAAAGAGAGATAATAAAAACTATCGTTCTGTTCCGTTCCAACGTGACACGTAATAGAAAATTCCAAAAAAATAGGAAAAAACCTAAAAAAATACCATTGTGGCTTCATTTAAAGCCAAAAAAGGTTGGAAAAGGCCGAGAAAGACGGAAAACAAAAATTATCGTTCCGTTTCGTTCCTACCCGTCGCGTAATAGAAAATTAAAAAAAAATAGAAAAAAAATTCTGAAAATTCAAAAATACCATTATCGCTTCATTTCCAGCCATAATAGGTTGGAATAGACCAAGAAACAGGGAAAATAAAAATTATCATTCCGTTTCGTTCTAACCCGACGCGTCATAGTAAATTCATAAAAAATTGCAAAAAAATTTAAAAAATTTAAAAAATACAGTTATGGCTTCTTTTGAAGCAAAAATTGGTTGGAAAAGGCCGAGAATGAGAGAAAATGAAAATTATCGTTTCGTTTCGTTCCTACCCAACGCGTAATATAAAATTCCAAACAAATAGCAAAAAAATTCAAAAAATCATAACAATACCATTTTGGCTTCATTTTAAGCAAAAATAGGTTGAGAAATGCCCAGAAAGCGAAAGAAAATAAAGATTATTGTTCTGTATCGTTCCAACACGAAACGTAATAGAAAATTCCAAAAAAATAACAAAAAAATTCAAAAAATTATAAAATACTATTATGGCTTCATTTCAAGCCAAAATAAGGGGGGAAACGCTGAGAAAGAGAGAGAATAAAAACTATCGTTCTGTTCCGTTCCAACGTGACACGTAATAGAAAATTCCAAAAAAATAGGAAAAAATCCAAAAAAATACCATTGTGGCTTCATTTAAAGCCAAAAAAGGTTGGAAAAGGCCGAGAAAGACGGAAAACAAAAATTATCGTTCCGTTTCGTTCCTACCCGACGCGTAATAGAAAATTCCAAAAAAATAGAGAAAAAATTCTGAAAATTTAAAAATACCATCGTGGTTTCATTTCAAGCCATAATAGGTTGGAATAAACCGAGACAAAGGGAAAATAAAAATTATCATTCCGTTTCGTTCCTACCCAACACGTAATAGAAAATTCCAAACAAATAGCAAAAAAATTCAAAAAATCATAAGAATACCATTTCGGCTTCATTTTAAGCAAAAATAGGTTGAGAAATGCCCAGAAAGGGAAAGAAAATAAAAATTATTGTTCTGTTCCGTTCCTACACGAAACGTAATAGAAAATTCCAAAAAAATAACAAAAGAATTCAAAAAATTATAACATACTATTATGGCTTCATTTCATGCCAAAATAAGGGGGGAAACGCTGAGAAGGAGAGAAAATAAAAAGTATCGTTCTGTTCCGTTCCAACCTGACACGTTAAAGAAAATTCCAAAAAAATAGGAAAAAATCTAAAAAAATACCATTGTGGCTTCATTTAAAGCCAAAAAAGGTTGGAAAAGGCCGAGAAAGACGGAAAAAAAAAATTATTGTTCCGTTTCGTTCCTACCCGTCGTATAATAGAAAATTAAAAAAAGATAGAAAAAAAATTCTGAAAATTCAAAAATACCATTATCGCTTCATTTCCAGCCATAATAGGATGGAATAGACCAAGAAACAGGGAAAATAAAAATTTTCATTCCGTTTCGTTCTAACCCGACGCGCCATAGTAAATTCATAAAAAATTGCAAAAAAATTCAAAAAATTTAAAAAATACAGTTATGGCTTCTTTTGAAGCAAAAATTGGTTGGAAAAGGCCGAGAATGAGAGAAAATAAAAATTATCGTTTCGTTTCGTTCCTACCCAACGCGTAATAGAAAATTCCAAACAAATAGCAAAAAAATTCAAAAAATCATAACAATACCATTTTGGCTTCATTTTAAGCAAAAATAGGTTGAGAAATGCCCAGAAAGAGAAAGAAAATAAAGATTATTGTTCTGTTCCGTTCCAACACGAAACGTAATAGAAAATTCCAAAAAAATAACAAAAAAATTCAAAAAATTATAAAATACTATTATGGCTTCATTTCAAGCCAAAATAAGGGGGGAAACACTGAGAAAGAGAGAGAATAAAAACTATCGTTCTGTTCCGTTCCAACGTGACACGTAATAGAAAATTCCAAAAAAATAGGAAAAAACCTAAAAAAACACCATTGTGGCTTCATTTAAGGCCAAAAAAGGTTGGAAAAGGCCGAGAAAGACGGAAAACAAAAATTATCGTTCCGTTTCGTTCCTACCCGACGCGTAATAGAAAATTCAAAAAAAATAGGGAAAAAATTCTGAAAATTTAAAAATACCATCGTGGCTTCATTTCAAGCCATAATAGGTTGGAATAAACCGAGACAAAGGGAAAATAAAAATTATCATTCCGCTTCGTTGCTACCCAACACGTAATAGAAAATTCCAAACAAATAGCAAAAAAATTCAAAAAATCATGAGAATACCATTTCGGCTTCATTTTAAGCAAAAATAGGTTGAGAAATGCCCAGAAAGGGAAGAAAATAAAAATTATTGTTCTGTTCCGTTCCTACACGAAACGTAATAGAAAATTCCAAAAAAATAACAAAAAAATTCAAAAAATTATAACATACTATTATGGCTTCATTTCATGCCAAAATAAGGGGGGAAACGCTGAGAACTAGAGAAAATAAAAACTATCGTTCTGTTCCGTTCCAACCTGACGCGTAATAGAAAATTCCAAAAAAATAGGAAAAAACCTAAAAAAATACCATTGTGGCTTCATTTAAAGCCAAAAAAGGTTGGAAAAGGCCGAGAAAGACGGAAAACAAAAATTATCGTTCCGTTTCGTTCCTACCCGTCGCGTAATAGAAAATTAAAAAAAAATAGAAAAAAAATTCTGAAAATTCAAAAATACCATTATCGCTTCATTTCCAGCCATAATAGGTTGGAATAGACCAAGAAACAGGGAAAATAAAAATTATCATTCCGTTTCGTTCTAACCCGACGCGTCATAGTAAATTCATAAAAAATTGCAAAAAAATTTAAAAAATTTAAAAAATACAGTTATGGCTTCTTTTGAAGCAAAAATTGGTTGGAAAAGGCCGAGAATGAGAGAAAATGAAAATTATCGTTTCGTTTCGTTCCTACCCAACGCGTAATATAAAATTCCAAACAAATAGCAAAAAAATTCAAAAAATCATAACAATACCATTTTGGCTTCATTTTAAGCAAAAATAGGTTGAGAAATGCCCAGAAAGAGAAAGAGAATAAAGATTATTGTTCTGTATCGTTCCAACACGAAACGTAATAGAAAATTCCAAAAAAATAACAAAAAAATTCAAAAAATTATAAAATACTATTATGGCTTCATTTCAAGCCAAAATAAGGGGGGAAACGCTGAGAAAGAGAGAGAATAAAAACTATCGTTCTGTTCCGTTCCAACGTGACACGTAATAGAAAATTCCAAAAAAATAGGAAAAAATCCAAAAAAATACCATTGTGGCTTCATTTAAAGCCAAAAAAGGTTGGAAAAGGCCGAGAAAGACGGAAAACAAAAATTATCGTTCCGTTTCGTTCCTACCCGACGCGTAATAGAAAATTCCAAAAAAATAGAGAAAAAATTCTGAAAATTTAAAAATACCATCGTGGTTTCATTTCAAGCCATAATAGGTTGGAATAAACCGAGACAAAGGGAAAATAAAAATTATCATTCCGTTTCGTTCCTACCCAACACGTAATAGAAAATTCCAAACAAATAGCAAAAAAATTCAAAAAATCATAAGAATACCATTTCGGCTTCATTTTAAGCAAAAATAGGTTGAGAAATGCCCAGAAAGGGAAAGAAAATAAAAATTATTGTTCTGTTCCGTTCCTACACGAAACGTAATAGAAAATTCCAAAAAAATAACAAAAGAATTCAAAAAATTATAACATACTATTATGGCTTCATTTCATGCCAAAATAAGGGGGGAAACGCTGAGAAAGAGAGAGAATAAAAACTATCGTTCTGTTCCGTTCCAACGTGACACGTAATAGAAAATTCCAAAAAAATAGGAAAAAATCCAAAAAAATACCATTGTGGCTTCATTTAAAGCCAAAAAAGGTTGGAAAAGGCCGAGAAAGACGGAAAACAAAAATTATCGTTCCGTTTCGTTCCTACCCGACGCGTAATAAAAAATTCCAAAAAAATAGAGAAAAAATTCTGAAAATTTAAAAATACCATCGTGGTTTCATTTCAAGCCATAATAGGTTGGAATAAACCGAGACAAAGGGAAAATAAAAATTATCATTCCGTTTCGTTCCTACCCAACACGTAATAGAAAATTCCAAACAAATAGCAAAAAAATTCAAAAAATCATAAGAATACCATTTCGGCTTCATTTTAAGCAAAAATAGGTTGAGAAATGCCCAGAAAGGGAAAGAAAATAAAAATTATTGTTCTGTTCCGTTCCTACACGAAACGTAATAGAAAATTCCAAAAAAATAACAAAAGAATTCAAAAAATTATAACATACTATTATGGCTTCATTTCATGCCAAAATAAGGGGGGAAACGCTGAGAAGGAGAGAAAATAAAAAGTATCGTTCTGTTCCGTTCCAACCTGACACGTTAAAGAAAATTCCAAAAAAATAGGAAAAAATCTAAAAAAATACCATTGTGGCTTCATTTAAAGCCAAAAAAGGTTGGAAAAGGCCGAGAAAGACGGAAAAAAAAAATTATTGTTCCGTTTCGTTCCTACCCGTCGTATAATAGAAAATTAAAAAAAAATAGAAAAAAAATTCTGAAAATTCAAAAATACCATTATCGCTTCATTTCCAGCCATAATAGGATGGAATAGACCAAGAAACAGGGAAAATAAAAATTTTCATTCCGTTTCGTTCTAACCCGACGCGCCATAGTAAATTCATAAAAAATTGCAAAAAAATTCAAAAAATTTAAAAAATACAGTTATGGCTTCTTTTGAAGCAAAAATTGGTTGGAAAAGGCCGAGAATGAGAGAAAATAAAAATTATCGTTTCGTTTCGTTCCTACCCAACGCGTAATAGAAAATTCCAAACAAATAGCAAAAAAATTCAAAAAATCATAACAATACCATTTTGGCTTCATTTTAAGCAAAAATAGGTTGAGAAATGCCCAGAAAGAGAAAGAAAATAAAGATTATTGTTCTGTTCCGTTCCAACACGAAACGTAATAGAAAATTCCAAAAAAATAACAAAAAAATTCAAAAAATTATAAAATACTATTATGGCTTCATTTCAAGCCAAAATAAGGGGGGAAACACTGAGAAAGAGAGAGAATAAAAACTATCGTTCTGTTCCGTTCCAACGTGACACGTAATAGAAAATTCCAAAAAAATAGGAAAAAACCTAAAAAAACACCATTGTGGCTTCATTTAAGGCCAAAAAAGGTTGGAAAAGGCCGAGAAAGACGGAAAACAAAAATTATCGTTCCGTTTCGTTCCTACCCGACGCGTAATAGAAAATTCAAAAAAAATAGGGAAAAAATTCTGAAAATTTAAAAATACCATCGTGGCTTCATTTCAAGCCATAATAGGTTGGAATAAACCGAGACAAAGGGAAAATAAAAATTATCATTCCGCTTCGTTGCTACCCAACACGTAATAGAAAATTCCAAACAAATAGCAAAAAAATTCAAAAAATCATGAGAATACCATTTCGGCTTCATTTTAAGCAAAAATAGGTTGAGAAATGCCCAGAAAGGGAAGAAAATAAAAATTATTGTTCTGTTCCGTTCCTACACGAAACGTAATAGAAAATTCCAAAAAAATAACAAAAAAATTCAAAAAATTATAACATACTATTATGGCTTCATTTCATGCCAAAATAAGGGGGGAAACGCTGAGAACTAGAGAAAATAAAAACTATCGTTCTGTTCCGTTCCAACCTGACGCGTAATAGAAAATTCCAAAAAAATAGGAAAAAACCTAAAAAAATACCATTGTGGCTTCATTTAAAGCCAAAAAAGGTTGGAAAAGGCCGAGAAAGACGGAAAACAAAAATTATCGTTCCGTTTCGTTCCTACCCGTCGCGTAATAGAAAATTAAAAAAAAATAGAAAAAAAATTCTGAAAATTCAAAAATACCATTATCGCTTCATTTCCAGCCATAATAGGTTGGAATAGACCAAGAAACAGGGAAAATAAAAATTATCATTCCGTTTCGTTCTAACCCGACGCGTCATAGTAAATTCATAAAAAATTGCAAAAAAATTTAAAAAATTTAAAAAATACAGTTATGGCTTCTTTTGAAGCAAAAATTGGTTGGAAAAGGCCGAGAATGAGAGAAAATGAAAATTATCGTTTCGTTTCGTTCCTACCCAACGCGTAATATAAAATTCCAAACAAATAGCAAAAAAATTCAAAAAATCATAACAATACCATTTTGGCTTCATTTTAAGCAAAAATAGGTTGAGAAATGCCCAGAAAGAGAAAGAGAATAAAGATTATTGTTCTGTATCGTTCCAACACGAAACGTAATAGAAAATTCCAAAAAAATAACAAAAAAATTCAAAAAATTATAAAATACTATTATGGCTTCATTTCAAGCCAAAATAAGGGGGGAAACGCTGAGAAAGAGAGAGAATAAAAACTATCGTTCTGTTCCGTTCCAACGTGACACGTAATAGAAAATTCCAAAAAAATAGGAAAAAATCCAAAAAAATACCATTGTGGCTTCATTTAAAGCCAAAAAAGGTTGGAAAAGGCCGAGAAAGACGGAAAACAAAAATTATCGTTCCGTTTCGTTCCTACCCGACGCGTAATAGAAAATTCCAAAAAAATAGAGAAAAAATTCTGAAAATTTAAAAATACCATCGTGGTTTCATTTCAAGCCATAATAGGTTGGAATAAACCGAGACAAAGGGAAAATAAAAATTATCATTCCGTTTCGTTCCTACCCAACACGTAATAGAAAATTCCAAACAAATAGCAAAAAAATTCAAAAAATCATAAGAATACCATTTCGGCTTCATTTTAAGCAAAAATAGGTTGAGAAATGCCCAGAAAGGGAAAGAAAATAAAAATTATTGTTCTGTTCCGTTCCTACACGAAACGTAATAGAAAATTCCAAAAAAATAACAAAAGAATTCAAAAAATTATAACATACTATTATGGCTTCATTTCATGCCAAAATAAGGGGGGAAACGCTGAGAAAGAGAGAGAATAAAAACTATCGTTCTGTTCCGTTCCAACGTGACACGTAATAGAAAATTCCAAAAAAATAGGAAAAAATCCAAAAAAATACCATTGTGGCTTCATTTAAAGCCAAAAAAGGTTGGAAAAGGCCGAGAAAGACGGAAAACAAAAATTATCGTTCCGTTTCGTTCCTACCCGACGCGTAATAAAAAATTCCAAAAAAATAGAGAAAAAATTCTGAAAATTTAAAAATACCATCGTGGTTTCATTTCAAGCCATAATAGGTTGGAATAAACCGAGACAAAGGGAAAATAAAAATTATCATTCCGTTTCGTTCCTACCCAACACGTAATAGAAAATTCCAAACAAATAGCAAAAAAATTCAAAAAATCATAAGAATACCATTTCGGCTTCATTTTAAGCAAAAATAGGTTGAGAAATGCCCAGAAAGGGAAAGAAAATAAAAATTATTGTTCTGTTCCGTTCCTACACGAAACGTAATAGAAAATTCCAAAAAAATAACAAAAGAATTCAAAAAATTATAACATACTATTATGGCTTCATTTCATGCCAAAATAAGGGGGGAAACGCTGAGAAGGAGAGAAAATAAAAAGTATCGTTCTGTTCCGTTCCAACCTGACACGTTAAAGAAAATTCCAAAAAAATAGGAAAAAATCTAAAAAAATACCATTGTGGCTTCATTTAAAGCCAAAAAAGGTTGGAAAAGGCCGAGAAAGACGGAAAAAAAAAATTATTGTTCCGTTTCGTTCCTACCCGTCGCGTAATAGAAAATTAAAAAAAAATAGAAAAAAAATTCTGAAAATTCAAAAATACCATTATCGCTTCATTTCCAGCCATAATAGGATGGAATAGACCAAGAAACAGGGAAAATAAAAATTTTCATTCCGTTTCGTTCTAACCCGACGCGCCATAGTAAATTCATAAAAAATTGCAAAAAAATTCAAAAAATTTAAAAAATACAGTTATGGCTTCTTTTGAAGCAAAAATTGGTTGGAAAAGGCCGAGAATGAGAGAAAATAAAAATTATCGTTTCGTTTCGTTCCTACCCAACGCGTAATAGAAAATTCCAAACAAATAGCAAAAAAATTCAAAAAATCATAACAATACCATTTTGGCTTCATTTTAAGCAAAAATAGGTTGAGAAATGCCCAGAAAGAGAAAGAAAATAAAGATTATTGTTCTGTTCCGTTCCAACACGAAACGTAATAGAAAATTCCAAAAAAATAACAAAAAAATTCAAAAAATTATAAAATACTATTATGGCTTCATTTCAAGCCAAAATAAGGGGGGAAACACTGAGAAGGAGAGAGAATAAAAACTATCGTTCTGTTCCGTTCCAACGTGACACGTAATAGAAAATTCCAAAAAAATAGGAAAAAACCTAAAAAAACACCATTGTGGCTTCATTTAAGGCCAAAAAAGGTTGGAAAAGGCCGAGAAAGACGGAAAACAAAAATTATCGTTCCGTTTCGTTCCTACCCGACGCGTAATAGAAAATTCAAAAAAAATAGGGAAAAAATTCTGAAAATTTAAAAATACCATCGTGGCTTCATTTCAAGCCATAATAGGTTGGAATAAACCGAGACAAAGGGAAAATAAAAATTATCATTCCGCTTCGTTGCTACCCAACACGTAATAGAAAATTCCAAACAAATAGCAAAAAAATTCAAAAAATCATGAGAATACCATTTCGGCTTCATTTTAAGCAAAAATAGGTTGAGAAATGCCCAGAAAGGGAAGAAAATAAAAATTATTGTTCTGTTCCGTTCCTACACGAAACGTAATAGAAAATTCCAAAAAAATAACAAAAAAATTCAAAAAATTATAACATACTATTATGGCTTCATTTCATGCCAAAATAAGGGGGGAAACGCTGAGAACTAGAGAAAATAAAAACTATCGTTCTGTTCCGTTCCAACCTGACACGTAATAGAAAATTCCAAAAAAATAGGAAAAAACCTAAAAAAATACCATTGTGGCTTCATTTAAAGCCAAAAAAGGTTGGAAAAGGCCGAGAAAGACGGAAAACAAAAATTATCGTTCCGTTTCGTTCCTACCCGTCGCGTAATAGAAAATTAAAAAAAAATAGAAAAAAAATTCTGAAAATTCAAAAATACCATTATCGCTTCATTTCCAGCCATAATAGGTTGGAATAGACCAAGAAACAGGGAAAATAAAAATTATCATTCCGTTTCGTTCTAACCCGACGCGTCATAGTAAATTCATAAAAAATTGCAAAAAAATTTAAAAAATTTAAAAAATACAGTTATGGCTTCTTTTGAAGCAAAAATTGGTTGGAAAAGGCCGAGAATGAGAGAAAATGAAAATTATCGTTTCGTTTCGTTCCTACCCAACGCGTAATATAAAATTCCAAACAAATAGCAAAAAAATTCAAAAAATCATAACAATACCATTTTGGCTTCATTTTAAGCAAAAATAGGTTGAGAAATGCCCAGAAAGAGAAAGAAAATAAAGATTATTGTTCTGTATCGTTCCAACACGAAACGTAATAGAAAATTCCAAAAAAATAACAAAAAAATTCAAAAAATTATAAAACACTATTATGGCTTCATTTCAAGCCAAAATAAGGGGGGAAACGCTGAGAAAGAGAGAGAATAAAAACTATCGTTCTGTTCCGTTCCAACGTGACACGTAATAGAAAATTCCAAAAAAATAGGAAAAAATACAAAAAAATACCATTGTGGCTTCATTTAAAGCCAAAAAAGGTTGGAAAAGGCCGAGAAAGACGGAAAACAAAAATTATCGTTCCGTTTCGTTCCTACCCGACGCGTAATAGAAAATTCCAAAAAAATAGAGAAAAAATTCTGAAAATTTAAAAATACCATCGTGGTTTCATTTCAAGCCATAATAGGTTGGAATAAACCGAGACAAAGGGAAAATAAAAATTATCATTCCGTTTCGTTCCTACCCAACACGTAATAGAAAATTCCAAACAAATAGCAAAAAAATTCAAAAAATCATAAGAATACCATTTCGGCTTCATTTTAAGCAAAAATAGGTTGAGAAATGCCCAGAAAGGGAAAGAAAATAAAAATTATTGTTCTGTTCCGTTCCTACACGAAACGTAATAGAAAATTCCAAAAAAATAACAAAAGAATTCAAAAAATTATAACATACTATTATGGCTACATTTCATGCCAAAATAAGGGGGGAAACGCTGAGAAGGAGAGAAAATAAAAAGTATCGTTCTGTTCCGTTCCAACCTGACACGTTAAAGAAAATTCCAAAAAAATAGGAAAAAATCTAAAAAAATACCATTGTGGCTTCATTTAAAGCCAAAAAAGGTTGGAAAAGGCCGAGAAAGACGGAAAAAAAAAATTATTGTTCCGTTTCGTTCCTACCCGTCGCGTAATAGAAAATTAAAAAAAAATAGAAAAAAAATTCTGAAAATTCAAAAATACCATTATCGCTTCATTTCCAGCCATAATAGGATGGAATAGACCAAGAAACAGGGAAAATACAAATTTTCATTCCGTTTCGTTCTAACCCGACGCGCCATAGTAAATTCATAAAAAATTGCAAAAAAATTCAAAAAATTTAAAAAATACAGTTATGGCTTCTTTTGAAGCAAAAATTGGTTGGAAAAGGCCGAGAATGAGAGAAAATAAAAATTATCGTTTCGTTTCGTTCCTACCCAACGCGTAATAGAAAATTCCAAACAAATAGCAAAAAAATTCAAAAAATCATAACAATACCATTTTGGCTTCATTTTAAGCAAAAATAGGTTGAGAAATGCCCAGAAAGAGAAAGAAAATAAAGATTATTGTTCTGTTCCGTTCCAACACGAAACGTAATAGAAAATTCCAAAAAAATAACAAAAAAATTCAAAAAATTATAAAATACTATTATGGCTTCATTTCAAGCCAAAATAAGGGGGGAAACACTGAGAAAGAGAGAGAATAAAAACTATCGTTCTGTTCCGTTCCAACGTGACACGTAATAGAAAATTCCAAAAAAATAGGAAAAAACCTAAAAAAACACCATTGTGGCTTCATTTAAGGCCAAAAAAGGTTGGAAAAGGCCGAGAAAGACGGAAAACAAAAATTATCGTTCCGTTTCGTTCCTACCCGACGCGTAATAGAAAATTCAAAAAAATAGGGAAAAAATTCTGAAAATTTAAAAATACCATCGTGGCTTCATTTCAAGCCATAATAGGTTGGAATAAACCGAGACAAAGGGAAAATAAAAATTATCATTCCGCTTCGTTGCTACCCAACACGTAATAGAAAATTCCAAACAAATAGCAAAAAAATTCAAAAAATCATGAGAATACCATTTCGGCTTCATTTTAAGCAAAAATAGGTTGAGAAATGCCCAGAAAGGGAAGAAAATAAAAATTATTGTTCTGTTCCGTTCCTACACGAAACGTAATAGAAAATTCCAAAAAAATAACAAAAAAATTCAAAAAATTATAACATACTATTATGGCTTCATTTCATGCCAAAATAAGGGGGGAAACGCTGAGAACTAGAGAAAATAAAAACTATCGTTCTGTTCCGTTCCAACCTGACGCGTAATAGAAAATTCCAAAAAAATAGGAAAAAACCTAAAAAAATACCATTGTGGCTTCATTTAAAGCCAAAAAAGGTTGGAAAAGGCCGAGAAAGACGGAAAACAAAAATTATCGTTCCGTTTCGTTCCTACCCGTCGCGTAATAGAAAATTAAAAAAAAATAGAAAAAAAATTCTGAAAATTCAAAAATACCATTATCGCTTCATTTCCAGCCATAATAGGTTGGAATAGACCAAGAAACAGGGAAAATAAAAATTATCATTCCGTTTCGTTCTAACCCGACGCGTCATAGTAAATTCATAAAAAATTGCAAAAAAATTTAAAAAATTTAAAAAATACAGTTATGGCTTCTTTTGAAGCAAAAATTGGTTGGAAAAGGCCGAGAATGAGAGAAAATGAAAATTATCGTTTCGTTTCGTTCCTACCCAACGCGTAATATAAAATTCCAAACAAATAGCAAAAAAATTCAAAAAATCATAACAATACCATTTTGGCTTCATTTTAAGCAAAAATAGGTTGAGAAATGCCCAGAAAGAGAAAGAAAATAAAGATTATTGTTCTGTATCGTTCCAACACGAAACGTAATAGAAAATTCCAAAAAAATAACAAAAAAATTCAAAAAATTATAAAATACTATTATGGCTTCATTTCAAGCCAAAATAAGGGGGGAAACGCTGAGAAAGAGAGAGAATAAAAACTATCGTTCTGTTCCGTTCCAACGTGACACGTAATAGAAAATTCCAAAAAAATAGGAAAAAATACAAAAAAATACCATTGTGGCTTCATTTAAAGCCAAAAAAGGTTGGAAAAGGCCGAGAAAGACGGAAAACAAAAATTATCGTTCCGTTTCGTTCCTACCCGACGCGTAATAGAAAATTCCAAAAAAATAGAGAAAAAATTCTGAAAATTTAAAAATACCATCGTGGTTTCATTTCAAGCCATAATAGGTTGGAATAAACCGAGACAAAGGGAAAATAAAAATTATCATTCCGTTTCGTTCCTACCCAACACGTAATAGAAAATTCCAAACAAATAGCAAAAAAATTCAAAAAATCATAACAATACCATTTCGGCTTCATTTTAAGCAAAAATAGGTTGAGAAATGCCCAGAAAGGGAAAGAAAATAAAAATTATTGTTCTGTTCCGTTCCTACACGAAACGTAATAGAAAATTCCAAAAAAATAACAAAAGAATTCAAAAAATTATAACATACTATTATGGCTTCATTTCATGCCAAAATAAGGGGGGAAACGCTGAGAAGGAGAGAAAATAAAAAGTATCGTTCTGTTCCGTTCCAACCTGACACGTTAAAGAAAATTCCAAAAAAATAGGAAAAAATCTAAAAAAATACCATTGTGGCTTCATTTAAAGCCAAAAAAGGTTGGAAAAGGCCGAGAAAGACGGAAAAAAAAAATTATTGTTCCGTTTCGTTCCTACCCGTCGCGTAATAGAAAATTAAAAAAAAATAGAAAAAAAATTCTGAAAATTCAAAAATACCATTATCGCTTCATTTCCAGCCATAATAGGATGGAATAGACCAAGAAACAGGGAAAATAAAAATTTTCATTCCGTTTCGTTCTAACCCGACGCGCCATAGTAAATTCATAAAAAATTGCAAAAAAATTCAAAAAATTTAAAAAATACAGTTATGGCTTCTTTTGAAGCAAAAATTGGTTGGAAAAGGCCGAGAATGAGAGAAAATAAAAATTATCGTTTCGTTTCGTTCCTACCCAACGCGTAATAGAAAATTCCAAACAAATAGCAAAAAAATTCAAAAAATCATAACAATACCATTTTGGCTTCATTTTAAGCAAAAATAGGTTGAGAAATGCCCAGAAAGAGAAAGAAAATAAAGATTATTGTTCTGTTCCGTTCCAACACGAAACGTAATAGAAAATTCCAAAAAAATAACAAAAAAATTCAAAAAATTATAAAATACTATTATGGCTTCATTTCAAGCCAAAATAAGGGGGGAAACACTGAGAAAGAGAGAGAATAAAAACTATCGTTCTGTTCCGTTCCAACGTGACACGTAATAGAAAATTCCAAAAAAATAGGAAAAAACCTAAAAAAACACCATTGTGGCTTCATTTAAGGCCAAAAAAGGTTGGAAAAGGCCGAGAAAGACGGAAAACAAAAATTATCGTTCCATTTCGTTCCTACCCGACGCGTAATAGAAAATTCAAAAAAAATAGGGAAAAAATTCTGAAAATTTAAAAATACCATCGTGGCTTCATTTCAAGCCATAATAGGTTGGAATAAACCGAGACAAAGGGAAAATAAAAATTATCATTCCGTTTCGTTCCTACCCAACGCGTAATAGAAAATTCCAAACAATTAGCAAAAAAATTCAAAAAATCATAACAATACCACTTTGGCTTCATTTTAAGCAAAAATAGGTTGAAAAATGCCCAGAAAGGGAATGAAAATAAAAATTATTGTTCTGTTCCGTTCCTACACGAAACGTAATAGAAAATTCCAAAAAAATAACAAAAGAATTCAAAAAATTATAACATACTATTATGGCTTCATTTCAAGCCAAAATAAGGGGGGAAACACTGAGAAAGAGAGAGAATAAAAACTATCGTTCTGTTCCGTTCCAACGTGACACGTAATAGAAAATTCCAAAAAAATAGGAAAAAACCTAAAAAAACACCATTGTGGCTTCATTTAAGGCCAAAAAAGGTTGGAAAAGGCCGAGAAAGACGGAAAACAAAAATTATCGTTCCGTTTCGTTCCTACCCGACGCGTAATAGAAAATTCAAAAAAAATAGGGAAAAAATTCTGAAAATTTAAAAATACCATCGTGACTTCATTTCAAGCCATAATAGGTTGGAATAAACCGAGACAAAGGGAAAATAAAAATTATCATTCCGCTTCGTTGCTACCCAACACGTAATAGAAAATTCCAAACAAATAGCAAAAAAATTCAAAAAATCATGAGAATACCATTTCGGCTTCATTTTAAGCAAAAATAGGTTGAGAAATGCCCAGAAAGGGAAGAAAATAAAAATTATTGTTCTGTTCCGTTCCTACACGAAACGTAATAGAAAATTCCAAAAAAATAACAAAAAAATTCAAAAAATTATAACATACTATTATGGCTTTATTTCATGCCAAAATAAGGGGGGAAACGCTGAGAACTAGAGAAAATAAAAACTATCGTTCTGTTCCGTTCCAACCTGACGCGTAATAGAAAATTCCAAAAAAATAGGAAAAAACCTAAAAAAATACCATTGTGGCTTCATTTAAAGCCAAAAAAGGTTGGAAAAGGCCGAGAAAGACGGAAAACAAAAATTATCGTTCCGTTTCGTTCCTACCCGTCGCGTAATAGAAAATTAAAAAAAAATAGAAAAAAAATTCTGAAAATTCAAAAATACCATTATCGCTTCATTTCCAGCCATAATAGGTTGGAATAGACCAAGAAACAGGGAAAATAAAAATTCTCATTCCGTTTCGTTCTAACCCGACGCGTCATAGTAAATTCATAAAAAATTGCAAAAAAATTTAAAAAATTTAAAAAATACAGTTATGGCTTCTTTTGAAGCAAAAATTGGTTGGAAAAGGCCGAGAATGAGAGAAAATGAAAATTATCGTTTCGTTTCGTTCCTACCCAACGCGTAATATAAAATTCCAAACAAATAGCAAAAAAATTCAAAAAATCATAACAATACCATTTTGGCTTCATTTTAAGCAAAAATAGGTTGAGAAATGCCCAGAAAGAGAAAGAAAATAAAGATTATTGTTCTGTATCGTTCCAACACGAAACGTAATAGAAAATTCCAAAAAAATAACAAAAAAATTCAAAAAATTATAAAATACTATTATGGCTTCATTTCAAGCCAAAATAAGGGGGGAAACGCTGAGAAAGAGAGAGAATAAAAACTATCGTTCTGTTCCGTTCCAACGTGACACGTAATAGAAAATTCCAAAAAAATAGGAAAAAATCCAAAAAAATACCATTGTGGCTTCATTTAAAGCCAAAAAAGGTTGGAAAAGGCCGAGAAAGACGGAAAACAAAAATTATTGTTCCGTTTCGTTCCTACCCGTCGCGTAATAGAAAATTAAAAAAAAATAGAAAAAAAATTCTGAAAATTCAAAAATACCATTATCGCTTCATTTCCAGCCATAATAGGATGGAATAGACCAAGAAACAGGGAAAATAAAAATTTTCATTCCGTTTCGTTCTAACCCGACGCGCCATAGTAAATTCATAAAAAATTGCAAAAAAATTCAAAAAATTTAAAAAATACAGTTATGGCTTCTTTTGAAGCAAAAATTGGTTGGAAAAGGCCGAGAATGAGAGAAAATAAAAATTATCGTTTCGTTTCGTTCCTACCCAACGCGTAATAGAAAATTCCAAACAAATAGCAAAAAAATTCAAAAAATCATAACAATACCATTTTGGCTTCATTTTAAGCAAAAATAGGTTGAGAAATGCCCAGAAAGAGAAAGAAAATAAAGATTATTGTTCTGTTCCGTTCCAACACGAAACGTAATAGAAAATTCCAAAAAAATAACAAAAAAATTCAAAAAATTATAAAATACTATTATGGCTTCATTTCAAGCCAAAATAAGGGGGGAAACACTGAGAAAGAGAGAGAATAAAAACTATCGTTCTGTTCCGTTCCAACGTGACACGTAATAGAAAAT
The DNA here is from genome assembly GCA_029955455.1 of Quercus agrifolia. NCBI lineage: Eukaryota > Viridiplantae > Streptophyta > Magnoliopsida > Fagales > Fagaceae > Quercus > Quercus agrifolia. The sequence continues at coordinate 22,625,935 of JARQAD010000010.1, forward strand.
TCCAAAAAAATAGGAAAAAACCTAAAAAAACACCATTGTGGCTTCATTTAAGGCCAAAAAAGGTTGGAAAAGGCCGAGAAAGACGGAAAACAAAAATTATCGTTCCGTTTCGTTCCTACCCGACGCGTAATAGAAAATTCAAAAAAAATAGGGAAAAAATTCTGAAAATTCAAAAATACCATTATCGCTTCATTTCCAGCCATAATAGGTTGGAATAGACCATGAAACATGGAAAATAAAAATTATCATTCCGTTTCGTTCTAACCCGACGCGTCATAGTAAATTCATAAAAAATTGCAAAAAAATTCAAAAAATTTAAAAAATACAGTTATGGCTTCTTTTGAAGCAAAAATTGGTTGGAAAAGGCCGAGAATGAGAGAAAATAAAAATTATCGTTTCGTTTCGTTCCTACCCAACGCATAATAGAAAATTCCAAACAAATAGCAAAAAAATTCAAAAAATCATAAGAATACCATTTTGGCTTCATTTTAAGCAAAAATAGGTTGAGAAATGCCCAGAAAGATAAAGAAAATAAAGATTATTGTTCTGTTCCGTTCCAACACGAAACGTAATAGAAAATTCCAAAAAAATAACAAAAAAATTCAAAAAATTATAAAATACTATTATGGCTTCATTTCAAGCCAAAATAAGGGGAGAAACGCTGAGAAAGAGAGAGAATAAAAGCTATCGTTCTGTTCCGTTCCAACGTGACACGTAATAGAAAATTCCAAAAAAATAGGAAAAAATCTAAAAAAATACCATTGTGGCTTCATTTAAAGCCAAAAAAGGTTGGAAAAGGCCGAGAAAGACGGAAAACAAAAATTATCGTTCCGTTTCGTTCCTACCCGACGCGTAATAGAAAATTCCAAAAAAATAGAGAAAAAATTCTGAAAATTTAAAAATACCATCGTGGCTTCATTTCAAGCCATAATAGGTTGGAATAAACCGAGACAAAGGGAAAATAAAAATTATCATTCCGTTTCGTTGCTACCCAACACGTAATAGAAAATTCCAAACAAATAGCAAAAACATTCAAAAAATCATGAGAATACCATTTCGGCTTCATTTTAAGCAAAAATAGGTTGAGAAATGCCCAGAAAGTGAAAGAAAATAAAAATTATTGTTCTGTTCCGTTCCTACACGAAACGTAATAGAAAATTCCAAAAAAATAACAAAAGAATTCAAAAAATTATAACATACTATTATGGCTTCATTTCATGCCAAAATAAGGGGGGAAACGCTGAGAAGGAGAGAAAATAAAAAGTATTGTTCTGTTCCGTTCCAACCTGACACGTTAAAGAAAATTCCAAAAAAATAGGAAAAAATCTAAAAAAATACCATTGTGGCTTCATTTAAAGCCAAAGAAGGTTGGAAAAGGCCGAGAAAGACGGAAAACAAAAATTATTGTTCCGTTTCATTCCTACCCGTCGCGTAATAGAAAATTAGAAAAAAATAGAAAAAAAATTCTGAAAATTCAAAAATACCATTATCGCTTCATTTCCAGCCATAATAGGATGGAATAGACCAAGAAACAGGGAAAATAAAAATTTTCATTCCGTTTCGTTCTAACCCGACGCGCCATACTAAATTCATAAAAAATTGCAAAAAAATTCAAAAAATTTAAAAAATACAGTTATGGCTTCTTTTGAAGCAAAAATTGGTTGGAAAAGGCCGAGAATGAGAGAAAATAAAAATTATCGTTTCGTTTCGTTCCTACCCAACGCGTAATAGAAAATTCCAAACAAATAGCAAAAAAATTCAAAAAATCATAAGAACACCATTTTGGCTACATTTTAAGCAAAAATAGGTTGAGAAATGCCCAGAAAGAGAAAGAAAATAAAGATTATTGTTCTGTTCCGTTCCAACACGAAACGTAATAGAAAATTCAAAAAAAATAACAAAAAAATTCAAAAAATTATAAAATACTATTATGGCTTCATTTCAAGCCAAAATAAGGGGGGAAACGCTGAGAAAGAGAGAGAATAAAAACTATCTTTCTGTTCCGTTCCAACGTGACACGTAATAGAAAATTCCAAAAAAAAAGGAAAAAATCTAAAAAATACCATTGTGGCTTCATTTAAAGCCAAAAAAGGTTGGAAAAGGCCGAGAAAGACGGAAAACAAAAATTATCGTTCCGTTTCGTTCCTACCCGACGCGTAATAGAAAATTCATAAAAAATTGCAAAAAAATTCAAAAAATTATAAAATACTATTATGGCTTCATTTCAAGCCAAAATAAGTAGGGAAACGCTGAGAAAGAGAGAAAATAAAAACTATCGTTCTGTTCCGTTCCAACCTGACGCGTAATAGAAAATTCCAAAAAAATAGGAAAAAATTTAAAAAAATCAAAAAAATACCATAGTGGGTTCATTTAAGGCCAAAATAGGTTGGAAAAGGCCGAGAAAGACGGAAAACAAAAATAATCGTTCCGTTTCGTTCCTACCCGATGCGTAATAGAAAATTCCAAAAAAATAGAGAAAAAATTCTGAAAATTTAAAAATACCATCGTGGCTTCATTTCAAGCCATAATAGGTTGGAATAAACCGAGACAAAGGGAAAATAAAAATTATCATTCCGTTTCGTTCCTACCCAACGCGTAATAGAAAATTCCAAACAATTAGCAAAAAAATTCAAAAAATCATAACAATACCACTTTGGCTTCATTTTAAGCAAAAATAGGTTGAAAAATGCCCAGAAAGGGAATGAAAATAAAAATTATTGTTCTGTTCCGTTCCTACACGAAACGTAATAGAAAATTCCAAAAAAATAACAAAAGAATTCAAAAAATTATAACATACTATTATGGCTTCATTTCATGCCAAAATAAGGGGGGAAACGCTGAGAAGGAGAGAAAATAAAAACTATCGTTCTGTTCCGTTCCAACCTGACACGTAAAAGAAAATTCCAAAAAAATAGGAAAAAATAAAAAAAAATACCATTGTGGCTTCATTTAAAGCCAAAAAGGTTGGAAAAGGCCGAGAAAGACGGAAAACAAAAATTATCGTTCCGTTTCGTTCCTACCCGTCGCGTAATAGAAAATTAAAAAAAAATAAAAAAAAATTTGAAAATTCAAAAATACCATTATCGCTTCATTTCCAGCCATAATAGGATGGAATAGACCAAGAAACAGGGAAAATAAAAATTATCATTCCGTTTCGTTCTAACCCGACGCGCCATAGTAAATTCATAAAAAATTGCAAAAAAATTCAAAAAATTTAAAAAATACAGTTATGGCTTCTTTTGAAGCAAAAATTGGTTGGAAAAGGCCGAGAATGAGAGAAAATAAAAATTATCGTTTCGTTTCGTTCCTACCCAACGCGTAATAGAAAATTCCAAACAAATAGCAAAAAAATTCAAAAAATCATAAGAATACCATTTTGGCTTCATTTTAAGCAAAAATAGGTTGAAAAATGCCCAGAAAGAGAAAGAAAATAAAGATTATTGTTCTCTTCCGTTCCAACACGAAACCTAATTGAAAATTCCGAAAAAATAACAAAAAAATTCATAAAATTATAAAATACTATTATGGCTTCATTTCAAGCCAAAATAAGGGGGGAAACGCTGAGAAAGAGAGAGAATAAAAACTATCTTTCTGTTCCGTTCCAACGTGACACGTAATAGAAAATTCCAAAAAAAAAGGAAAAAATTAAAAAATACCATTGTGGCTTCATTTAAAGCCAAAAAAGGTTGGAAAAGGCCGAGAAAGACGGAAAACAAAAATTATCGTTCCGTTTCGTTCCTACCCGACGCGTAATAGAAAATTCATAAAAAATTGCAAAAAAATTCAAAAAATTATAAAATACTATTATGGCTTCATTTCAAGCCAAAATAAGTAGGGAAACGCTGAGAAAGAGAGAAAATAAAAATTATCGTTCTGTTCCGTTCCAACCTGACGCGTAATAGAAAATTCCAAAAACATAGGAAAAAATTTAAAAAAATAAAAAAAAATACCATAGTGGGTTCATTTAAGGCCAAAATAGGTTGGAAAAGGCCGAGAAAGACGGAAAACAAAAATAATCGTTCCGTTTCGTTCCTACCTGATGCGTAATAGAAAATTCCAAAAAAAATAGAGAAAAAATTCTGAAAATTTAAAAATACCATCGTGGCTTCATTTCAAGCCATAATAGGTTGGAATAAACCGAGACAAAGGGAAAATAAAAATTATCATTCCGTTTCGTTCCTACCCAACGCGTAATAGAAAATTCCAAACAAATAGCAAAAAAATTCAAAAAATCATAAGAATACCACTTTGGCTTCATTTTAAGCAAAAATAGGTTTAGAAATGCCCAGAAAGAGACAGAAAATAAAAATTATTGTTCTGTTCCGTTCCTACATGAAACGTAATAGAAAATTCCAAAAAAATAGACAAAAAATTCCGAAAATTTAAAAATACCATCGTGGCTTCATTTCAAGCCATAATAGGTTGGAATAAACCGAGACAAAATAGGAAAAAATTTAAAAAAAATCAAAAAAATACCATCGTGTGTTCATTTAAAGCAAAAATAGGTTGGAAAAGGCCGAGAAAGACGGAAAACAAAAATTATCGTTCCGTTTCGTTCCTACCCGTCGCGTAATAGAAAATTCATAAAAAATTGCAAAAAATTATAAAATACTATTATGGCTTCATTTCAAGCCAAAATAAGGGGGGAAACGCTGAGAAAGAGAGAGAATAAAAACTATCGTTCTGTTCCGTTCCAACCTGACACAAAATAGAAAATTCCAAAACAATAGGAAAAAATTTAAAAAAATACCATTGTGGCTTCATTTAAAGCCAAAAAAGGTTGGAAAAGGTCGAGAAAGCCGGAAAACAAAAATTATCGTTCCGTTTCGTTCCTACCCGACGCGTAAAAGAAAATTCATAAAAAATTTCAAAAAAATTCAAAAAATCATAAAATAATATTATGGCTTCATTTCAAGCCAAAATAAGTAGGGAAACGCTGAGAAAGAGAGAAAATAAAAATTATCGTTCTGTTCCGTTCCAACCTGACGCGTAATAGAAAATTCCAAAAACATAGGAAAAAATTTAAAAAAATCAAAAAAAATACCACAGTGGGTTCATTTAAAGCCAAAATAGGTTGGAAAAGGCCGAGAAAGACGGAAAACAAAAATTACCGTTCCGTTTCGTTCCTACCCGACGCGTAATAGAAAATTCATAAAAAATTGCAAAAAATTCAAAAAATTATAAAATACTATTATGGCTTCATTTCAAGCCAAAATAAGGGGGGAAACGCTGTGAAAGAGAGAGAATAAAAACTATCGTTCTGTTTCGTTCCAACCTGACACATAATAGAAAATTTCAAAAAAATAGGAAAAAATAAAAAAAAATACCGTTGTGGCTTCATTTAAAGCCAAAAAAGGTTGGAAAAGGCCGAGAAAGACGGAAAACAAAAATTATCGTTCCGTTTCGTTCCTACCCGACGCGTAATAGAAAATTCAAAAAAAATTGCAAAAAAATTCAAAAAATTATAAAATACTATTATGGCTTCATTTCAAGCCAAAATTAGGAGGGAAACGTTGAGAAAGAGAGAAAATAAAAACTATCGTTCTGTTCCGTTCCAACCTGACTTGTAATAGAAAATTCCAAAAAAGTAGGAAAAAATTTAAAAAAATAAAAAAAAATACCATCGTGGGTTCATTTAAAGCAAAAATAGGTTGGAAAAGGCCGAGAAAGACGGAAAACAAAAATTATCGTTCCGTTTCGTTCCTACCCGTCGCGTAATAGAAATTTCAAAAAATATAGAAAAAAAATTCCGAAAATTCAAAAATACCATTATCTCTTCATTTCCAGCCATAATAGGATGGAATAGACCAAGAAACAGAGAAAATAAAAATTATCATTCCGTTTCGTTCTAACCCGACGCGCCATTGTAAATTCATAAAAAATTGCAAAAAAATTCAAAAAATTAAAAAAATACAGTTATGGCTTCTTTTCAAGCAAAAATATGTTCGGAAATGCCGAGAAAGAGAGAAAATAAAAATTCTCATTCCGTTTCGTTCCTACCCAACGCGTAATAGAAAATTCCAAACAAATAGCAAAAAAATTCAAAAAATCATAACAATACCGTTTTGGCATCATTTTAAGCAAAAATATGTTGAGAAATGCCCAGAAAGAGAAAGAAAATAAAAATTACTGTTCTGTTCCGTTCCTACACGAAACGTAATAGAAAATTCCAAAAAAATAACAAAAAAATTCAAAAAATTATAAAATACTATTATGGCCTCATTTCAAGCCAAAATAAGGGGGGAAACGCTGAGAAAGAGAGAGAATAAAAACTATCGTTCTGTTCCGTTCCAACCTGACACGTAAAAGAAAATTCCAAAAAAATAGGAAAAAATAAAAAAAAATACCATTGTGGCTTCATTTAAAGCCAAAAAGGTTGGAAAAGGTCGAGAAAGACGGAAAACAAAAATTATCGTTCCGTTTCGTTCCTACCCGTCGCGTAATAGAAAATTAAAAAAAAATAAAAAAAATTTTGAAAATTCAAAAATACCATTATCGCTTCATTTCCAGCCATAATAGGATGGAATAGACCAAGAAACAGGGAAAATAAAAATTATCATTCCGTTTCGTTCTAACCCGACGCGCCATAGTAAATTCATAAAAAATTGCAAAAAAATTCAAAAAATTTAAAAAATACAGTTATGGCTTCTTTTGAAGCAAAAATTGGTTGGAAAAGGCCGAGAATGAGAGAAAATAAAAATTATCGTTTCGTTTCGTTCCTACCCAACGCGTAATAGAAAATTCCAAACAAATAGCAAAAAAATTCAAAAAATCATAAGAATACCATTTTGGCTTCATTTTAAGCAAAAATAGGTTGAAAAATGCCCAGAAAGAGAAAGAAAATAAAGATTATTGTTCTCTTCCGTTCCAACACGAAACCTAATTGAAAATTCCGAAAAAATAACAAAAAAATTCAAAAAATTATAAAATACTATTATGGCTTCATTTCAAGCCAAAATAAGGGGGGAAACGCTGAGAAAGAGAGAGAATAAAAACTATCTTTCTGTTCCGTTCCAACGTGACACGTAATAGAAAATTCCAAAAAAAAAGGAAAAAATTAAAAAATACCATTGTGGCTTCATCTAAAGCCAAAAAAGGTTGGAAAAGGCCGAGAAAGACGGAAAACAAAAATTATCGTTCCGTTTCGTTCCTACCCGACGCGTAATAGAAAATTCATAAAAAATTGCAAAAAAATTCAAAAAATTATAAAATACTATTATGGCTTCATTTCAAGCCAAAATAAGTAGGGAAACGCTGAGAAAGAGAGAAAATAAAAACTATCGTTCTGTTCCGTTCCAACCTGACGCGTAATAGAAAATTCCAAAAAAATAGGAAAAAATTTAAAAAAATCAAAAAAATACCATAGTGGGTTCATTTAAGGCCAAAATAGGTTGGAAAAGGCCGAGAAAGACGGAAAACAAAAATAATCGTTCCGTTTCGTTCCTACCCGATGCGTAATAGAAAATTCCAAAAAAAATAGAGAAAAAATTCTGAAAATTTAAAAATACCATCGTGGCTTCATTTCAAGCCATAATAGGTTGGAATAAACCGAGACAAAGGGAAAATAAAAATTATCATTCCGTTTCGTTCCTACCCAACGCGTAATAGAAAATTCCAAACAAATAGCAAAAAAATTCAAAAAATCATAAGAATACCACTTTGGCTTCATTTTAAGCAAAAATAGGTTGGAAAAGGCCGAGAAAGACGGAAAACAAAAATTATCGTTCCGTTTCGTTCCTACCCGTCGCGTAATAGAAATTTCAAAAAATATAGAAAAAAAATTCCGAAAATTCAAAAATACCATTATCTCTTCATTTCCAGCCATAATAGGATGGAATAGACCAAGAAACAGAGAAAATAAAAATTATCATTCCGTTTCGTTCTAACCCGACGCGCCATTGTAAATTCATAAAAAATTGCAAAAAAATTCAAAAAATTAAAAAAATACAGTTATGGCTTCTTTTCAAGCAAAAATATGTTCGGAAATGCCGAGAAAGAGAGAAAATAAAAATTCTCATTCCGTTTCGTTCCTACCCAACGCGTAATAGAAAATTCCAAACAAATAGCAAAAAAATTCAAAAAATCATAACAATACCGTTTTGGCATCATTTTAAGCAAAAATATGTTGAGAAATGCCCAGAAAGAGAAAGAAAATAAAAATTACTGTTCTGTTCCGTTCCTACACGAAACGTAATAGAAAATTCCAAAAAAATAACAAAAAAATTCAAAAAATTATAAAATACTATTATGGCCTCATTTCAAGCCAAAATAAGGGGGGAAACGCTGAGAAAGAGAGAGAATAAAAACTATCGTTCTGTTCCGTTCCAACCTGACACGTAAAAGAAAATTCCAAAAAAATAGGAAAAAATAAAAAAAAATACCATTGTGGCTTCATTTAAAGCCAAAAAGGTTGGAAAAGGTCGAGAAAGACGGAAAACAAAAATTATCGTTCCGTTTCGTTCCTACCCGTCGCGTAATAGAAAATTAAAAAAAAATAAAAAAAATTTTGAAAATTCAAAAATACCATTATCGCTTCATTTCCAGCCATAATAGGATGGAATAGACCAAGAAACAGGGAAAATAAAAATTATCATTCCGTTTCGTTCTAACCCGACGCGCCATAGTAAATTCATAAAAAATTGCAAAAAAATTCAAAAAATTTAAAAAATACAGTTATGGCTTCTTTTGAAGCAAAAATTGGTTGGAAAAGGCCGAGAATGAGAGAAAATAAAAATTATCGTTTCGTTTCGTTCCTACCCAACGCGTAATAGAAAATTCCAAACAAATAGCAAAAAAATTCAAAAAATCATAAGAATACCATTTTGGCTTCATTTTAAGCAAAAATAGGTTGAAAAATGCCCAGAAAGAGAAAGAAAATAAAGATTATTGTTCTCTTCCGTTCCAACACGAAACCTAATTGAAAATTCCGAAAAAATAACAAAAAAATTCAAAAAATTATAAAATACTATTATGGCTTCATTTCAAGCCAAAATAAGGGGGGAAACGCTGAGAAAGAGAGAGAATAAAAACTATCTTTCTGTTCCGTTCCAACGTGACACGTAATAGAAAATTCCAAAAAAAAAGGAAAAAATTAAAAAATACCATTGTGGCTTCATCTAAAGCCAAAAAAGGTTGGAAAAGGCCGAGAAAGACGGAAAACAAAAATTATCGTTCCGTTTCGTTCCTACCCGACGCGTAATAGAAAATTCATAAAAAATTGCAAAAAAATTCAAAAAATTATAAAATACTATTATGGCTTCATTTCAAGCCAAAATAAGTAGGGAAACGCTGAGAAAGAGAGAAAATAAAAACTATCGTTCTGTTCCGTTCCAACCTGACGCGTAATAGAAAATTCCAAAAAAATAGGAAAAAATTTAAAAAAATCAAAAAAATACCATAGTGGGTTCATTTAAGGCCAAAATAGGTTGGAAAAGGCCGAGAAAGACGGAAAACAAAAATAATCGTTCCGTTTCGTTCCTACCCGATGCGTAATAGAAAATTCCAAAAAAAATAGAGAAAAAATTCTGAAAATTTAAAAATACCATCGTGGCTTCATTTCAAGCCATAATAGGTTGGAATAAACCGAGACAAAGGGAAAATAAAAATTATCATTCCGTTTCGTTCCTACCCAACGCGTAATAGAAAATTCCAAACAAATAGCAAAAAAATTCAAAAAATCATAAGAATACCACTTTGGCTTCATTTTAAGCAAAAATAGGTTGGAAAAGGCCGAGAAAGACGGAAAACAAAAATTATCGTTCCGTTTCGTTCCTACCCGTCGCGTAATAGAAATTTCAAAAAATATAGAAAAAAAATTCTGAAAATTCAAAAATACCATTATCTCTTCATTTCCAGCCATAATAGGATGGAATAGACCAAGAAACAGAGAAAATAAAAATTATCATTCCGTTTCGTTCTAACCCGACGCGCCATTGTAAATTCATAAAAAATTGCAAAAAAATTCAAAAAATTAAAAAAATACAGTTATGGCTTCTTTTCAAGCAAAAATATGTTCGGAAATGCCGAGAAAGAGAGAAAATAAAAATTCTCATTCCGTTTCGTTCCTACCCAACGCGTAATAGAAAATTCCAAACAAATAGCAAAAAAATTCAAAAAATCATAACAATACCGTTTTGGCATCATTTTAAGCAAAAATATGTTGAGAAATGCCCAGAAAGAGAAAGAAAATAAAAATTACTGTTCTGTTCCGTTCCTACACGAAACGTAATAGAAAATTCCAAAAAAATAACAAAAAAATTCAAAAAATTATAAAATACTATTATGGCCTCATTTCAAGCCAAAATAAGGGGGGAAACGCTGAGAAAGAGAGAGAATAAAAACTATCGTTCTGTTCCGTTCCAACCTGACACGTAAAAGAAAATTCCAAAAAAATAGGAAAAAATAAAAAAAAATACCATTGTGGCTTCATTTAAAGCCAAAAAGGTTGGAAAAGGTCGAGAAAGACGGAAAACAAAAATTATCGTTCCGTTTCGTTCCTACCCGTCGCGTAATAGAAAATTAAAAAAAAATAAAAAAAATTTTGAAAATTCAAAAATACCATTATCGCTTCATTTCCAGCCATAATAGGATGGAATAGACCAAGAAACAGGGAAAATAAAAATTATCATTCCGTTTCGTTCTAACCCGACGCGCCATAGTAAATTCATAAAAAATTGCAAAAAAATTCAAAAAATTTAAAAAATACAGTTATGGCTTCTTTTGAAGCAAAAATTGGTTGGAAAAGGCCGAGAATGAGAGAAAATAAAAATTATCGTTTCGTTTCGTTCCTACCCAACGCGTAATAGAAAATTCCAAACAAATAGCAAAAAAATTCAAAAAATCATAAGAATACCATTTTGGCTTCATTTTAAGCAAAAATAGGTTGAAAAATGCCCAGAAAGAGAAAGAAAATAAAGATTATTGTTCTCTTCCGTTCCAACACGAAACCTAATTGAAAATTCCGAAAAAATAACAAAAAAATTCAAAAAATTATAAAATACTATTATGGCTTCATTTCAAGCCAAAATAAGGGGGGAAACGCTGAGAAAGAGAGAGAATAAAAACTATCTTTCTGTTCCGTTCCAACGTGACATGTAATAGAAAATTCCAAAAAAAAAGGAAAAAATTAAAAAATACCATTGTGGCTTCATTTAAAGCCAAAAAAGGTTGGAAAAGGCCGAGAAAGACGGAAAACAAAAATTATCGTTCCGTTTCGTTCCTACCCGACGCGTAATAGAAAATTCATAAAAAATTGCAAAAAAATTCAAAAAATTATAAAATACTATTATGGCTTCATTTCAAGCCAAAATAAGTAGGGAAACGCTGAGAAAGAGAGAAAATAAAAACTATCGTTCTGTTCCGTTCCAACCTGACGCGTAATAGAAAATTCCAAAAAAATAGGAAAAAATTTAAAAAAATCAAAAAAATACCATAGTGGGTTCATTTAAGGCCAAAATAGGTTGGAAAAGGCCGAGAAAGACGGAAAACAAAAATAATCGTTCCGTTTCGTTCCTACCCGATGCGTAATAGAAAATTCCAAAAAAAATAGAGAAAAAATTCTGAAAATTTAAAAATACCATCGTGGCTTCATTTCAAGCCATAATAGGTTGGAATAAACCGAGACAAAGGGAAAATAAAAATTATCATTCCGTTTCGTTCCTACCCAACGCGTAATAGAAAATTCCAAACAAATAGCAAAAAAATTCAAAAAATCATAAGAATACCACTTTGGCTTCATTTTAAGCAAAAATAGGTTTAGAAATGCCCAGAAAGAGACAGAAAATAAAAATTATTGTTCTGTTCCGTTCCTACATGAAACGTAATAGAAAATTCCAAAAAAATAGACAAAAAATTCCGAAAATTTAAAAATACCATCGTGGCTTCATTTCAAGCCATAATAGGTTGGAATAAACCGAGACAAAATAGGAAAAAATTTAAAAAAAATCAAAAAAATACCATCGTGTGTTCATTTAAAGCAAAAATAGGTTGGAAAAGGCCGAGAAAGACGGAAAACAAAAATTATCGTTCCGTTTCGTTCCTACCCGTCGCGTAATAGAAAATTCATAAAAAATTGCAAAAAATTATAAAATACTATTATGGCTTCATTTCAAGCCAAAATAAGGGGGGAAACGCTGAGAAAGAGAGAGAATAAAAACTATCGTTCTGTTCCGTTCCAACCTGACACATAATAGAAAATTCCAAAACAATAGGAAAAAATTTAAAAAAATACCATTGTGGCTTCATTTAAAGCCAAAAAAGGTTGGAAAAGGTCGAGAAAGCCGGAAAACAAAAATTATCGTTCCGTTTCGTTCCTACCCGACGCGTAAAAGAAAATTCATAAAAAATTTCAAAAAAATTCAAAAAATCATAAAATAATATTATGGCTTCATTTCTGATGCACACCAAGGAGCTGGAAATGCTGATCATACAAGTGGAAATGGAGCTGAATTTGCACAAGACCCTTTGTCATTTTCTAGTGGCCCAATTACAAGACTTAGAGCCAAACGTTTCAAGGAAGCACTAAATGGGCTTGTCCAAGAGATTTGGGCAGATTCTAGAAAGACCAAGATGGGCTCAAATAATAATCAAGGCCTAGTCCATGTCATCAAAGCAATTGAAGAGGCTAATGCATGCAAATTCACAACCAGCATGGTCTGGCCATAAAAGGGTGTGAATTTGTTAAGTTCCAAGGATATTAAATGTGAATTTGTTAAGTTCCAAGGATATTAAATGGGAAGATGTCTTGGTATTGGCTGGGCATGTTAATTCTAGTCATTTAGCCATTTTTTTGAAGTCCTAGAAAACTAAAAAACGTGGGAACTTGATTATATTAATCTTTGGTGTTGTTTTTGAAGTTTTAATTATGATTTTTACCTATTCTTGGAGGGTTGTTCCAAGTATATATCTGGTAGTACGAATTTTGAAAAATATAGTTTTGTATTCAGAAATTATTCTCCTTGTGAGTCTTGTGATCCTCTTGGTTCTTAAAAGAACTCTTGAACTTATCAAGTTAAGCTTGTGGCGTTCAAACAACCAAACTTATCACCTTTGATTCTTGAGAGATTCTTAGGAATTCTTGGTGTGGCGTTTCAATTCTATCGTAGTCTTGGTTTTCATCTGGTTAGGTGACGGGTCAAGGTTCAACAAATCTTGTCTACACGATCTTGGGGTTCCAAACCATCATTGTTATCGGGTTTCATCACAATTGTTGGTGAAGTTCATATCATTTTGGTATCAGAGCTTTGGTTCTAAGATAAGTTTGACTATCTTTTATTTTCGTTCTATTTCCTGTTTCTTGCTCCAAAAAAAAAAAAAAAAAAAAAAGAAAAAAAAAAAAAAAAAAAAAAAAAAAAAAAAAGAAAAGAAGATTTCTCAGTACACGAAGAGGAAAATTTCTCAATCATATCATTTTTCAGTACATAATTTCCAGTAAGAAAATTTCTTCATTTCAATCTTGTTTCTCACCTTATTCAAGTTCTTGACCTTGTTGATGAGTTTTGGTTGTTTCTCATTTTGAATTGCTGCTAGTTTATTTTGAATTAGTTTCTTGAAGTTCGATTAAGAACTAAAGAAGACACAAAAGAGTGGAAAAAGGCGAGAGTGTGTGAGAGCATAAGAGGGTAAAAGCCGTTTAGAGTGAAAACACGAGTGTGAGTGTATCAATTCTTGAGTGAAACACGTAAGGGAGGGCTTGTGAGGATTCTAACTTTGTTTTGCAGATTTTAAGTATGTCCAATAATCAAGAAGAAGACAGAACCGAAGGACTTCAACCACCAACGGATCAGACCCTCCAAATGCAAGCAATGCTAGGGGAGATGAGGCGTATGTTGAGGGCTGAATTAGAACCTATTCATGAGAGGTTGGATAGGGTAGAAGCGGGAACTCCTAGGGGCCAGCAACATGAAAACCCCAATAGGCAGCAAGGTGGGCGTGTTCTATGGCAGAATGTTGAGGAAGAAGCGGAGTCGGAGGAGGTTGATGGGCCATATGTGAACCAGGGCAGGTTTGGGCGTGGGTATGGGAATAGAGAAGCAAGGATGGGTAGGCCTAGGAGGGATAATGATTTAGGAAACATAAAGATTAAAATCCCATCTTTTCAAGGCAAAAATGATCCTGAAGTTTATTTGGAGTGGGAAACTAAAATGGAGATGGTGTTTGATTGTCACAACTATTCGGAGATAAAGAAGGTTAAATTGGCTGCAATTGAATTTACTGATTATGCCATTGTTTGGTGGGATCAATTATTGATTAATAGGAGGAGGAATAGAGAACCACCCGTGGATACTTGGGAGGAGATGAAAATGCTTATGAGGAGGCGTTTTGTACCCAATCACTATTATAGGGGATTGTATCAAAAGTTGCAGAGGTTAACTCAAGGTTCCAAGAGTGTGGATGAGTATTACAAGGAGATGGAGGTAGCTATGATCCGGGCTAATGTAGAAGAGGACCGGGAAGCCACCATGGCTAGGTTCTTGCACGGTTTAAATCGTGAGATTGCGGATATAGTTGAGATGCAGCACTATGTTGAATTGACGGATATGGTGCATCAAGCCATAAAGGTGGAAGAACAATTCAAACGAAAGGGATTGGCTAGGAGGGGACAACCTATGGCTACCACTAGTCCATGGAAGACAGCTCCAAAAAGGGATGAGCAGCTACAAAATAAGCCAAAATTTGAACCATCTAAGAGTGCCAACTCAAAGACCACTTTAGGTAACACCGAGGCTTCGAGTTCTAAAACACGTGATATTAAGTGTTTTAAATGTCAAGGGCGGGGACACATAGCCAGCCAGTGTGTAAACAAAAGGGTGATGGTGATAAATGCTCAAGGAGAGCTTGAGTCGGAGAATGAGGAAGAAGTAGATGATGATGACATGCCATCTTTGGAGGATGCCGATGATGAGCAAAATGCTGTGGTTGGAGATTTATTGGTAGCAAGGCGAGTTCTCAATGTGCAGGTTAAGGAGGAAGAAAGTAATCAAAGGGAGAACTTGTTTCATACTCGGTGCTTTGTAAATAACAAAGTTTGCAGTGTCATTATCGATGGAGGGAGTTGCACAAACGTAGCCAGCACTTATTTGGTGGAAAAATTGGCCTTAACTACCTTGAAACATCCTCAACCTTACCGGCTTCAGTGGCTGAATGAATGTGGCGAAATCAAGGTGACAAGACAAGTGTTGGTGGCATTATCCATTGGCAAATATGAGGATGAGGTGCTATGTGATGTGGTTCCCATGCATGCATGCCATTTATTGTTGGGAAGACCATGGCAGTATGATCGGAAGGTTTCGCATGATGGATTCACAAATACGTATTCTTTCACTCTTAAAGGGCAACCTATTACTCTTGTGCCATTAACTCCAAAACAGGTTAGGGAGGACCAATTGAAGTTACAAAAATCAAATGAAAAAAAAAAGGAAAAAGAAAGGAAGGCCGAAATTGAAAAAAAAGAGTTTAAAAAAAAAGGAGAGAAAAACATTGATCAGAGTGAAAAAGAAGAGAGGGATTCGGCCATAATAAGAGCAAGAGAGGAAAAATTCAATTACATTGCAAAAAAAAGTGAGATCAAGAGAGCATTATTTTCACACCAGCCCCTTATTGTACTCATATACAAGGAGGCTCTTTTATGTACTAATGATCTTGCCGGTGCATTGCCGAGCAATATTGTTTCTCTTTTGCAGGAGTTTGAAGATGTCCTTCCCGAAGAGGTACCTCATGGTTTACCTCCAATTCGAGGGATTGAACATCAAATTGATTTCATACCTGGTGCATCAATTCCAAACCGACCTGCTTATAGGAGCAATCCTGAGGAGACCAAGGAACTTCAGAGGCAAGTAGGTGAATTATTGGAAAAGGGGTATGTGCGAGAAAGCATGAGTCCTTGTGCGGTTCCGGTGTTATTAGTTCCTAAGAAGGATGGAACATGGAGGATGTGTGTCGACTGCCGAGCCATTAACAACATAACGGTAAAATATCGTCATCCCATTCCTAGATTAGATGATATGCTAGATGAATTACATGGTTCTTGTGTCTTTACAAAAATTGATCTTAAGAGTGGATATCACCAGATTAGGATGAAGGAAGGTGATGAATGGAAAACTGCTTTTAAGACTAAATATGGTTTGTATGAGTGGTTAGTAATGCCTTTCGGTTTAACTAATGCTCCGAGCACATTTATGCGTTTGATGAACCATGTTTTGCGTGCATTTATTGGCAGATTTGTAGTTGTGTATTTTGATGATATCCTAATTTATAGCAAAAATTTGGAAGAACATGTAATGCATTTGAAATCTGTTTTGGAAATTCTAAGGAAAGAAAGGTTGTTTGCTAACCTCAAAAAGTGCACATTTTGTACGGATAAGCTTGTGTTTCTTGGTTTTGTTGTTAGTAAAGGAGGCATTGAAGTGGACGAGGAAAAGGTGAAGGCAATCCAAGAGTGGCCAACGCCTACAACAATCAGCCAAGTGAGGAGTTTCCATGGCTTAGCTAGCTTCTATAGACGGTTTGTGCGTGATTTTAGTAGCTTAGCCGCCCCTCTCACTGAAGTCATCAAGAAAAATGTGTCGTTTAAGTGGGGGAAAGAACAAGAAAAGGCGTTTAATCAGCTCAAAGAAAAGTTAACTAATGCACCTTTGCTTGTTTTACCTAACTTTGCTAAAACTTTTGAAATTGAGTGTGATGCTTCAGGAATAGGTATTGGAGCTGTTTTGATGCAAGAAGGCCGTCCAGTTGCTTATTTCAGTGAAAAGTTGGGTGGGGCAGCTCTAAATTATCCCACTTATGATAAGGAGATGTATGCCTTGGTAAGGGCTTTGGAAAATTGGCAACACTATCTATGGCCAAAAGAATTTGTGATTCACACAGATCATGAATCTTTGAAGCATTTGAAAGGACAGCAAAGGTTGAACAAACGCCATGCCAAGTGGGTGGAATTTATTGAAACATTTCCTTATGTGATCAGATACAAGCAAGGTAAGGAAAATGTGGAGGCTGATGCATTGTCCCGAAGGTATGCTTTACTTTCCATTTTAGATACAAAAATGCTTGGCTTTGAATACATTAAGGATCTGTATGCACAAGATTCTGATTTTTGTGATGTGTTCAATGCATGTGAAAAAGTAGCATTTGGTAAGTTCTATAGGCATGATGGATTTTTGTTTCGAGAAAATAAACTATGTGTGCCTATGTGTTCTTTGCGTGAATTGCTTGTGAGAGAAGCTCATGGTGGTGGTTTGATGGGTCACTTTGGTGTAGCTAAGACTTTAGGAATTTTGCATGATCATTTTTTTTGGCCTCATATGAAACGTGATGTGGAAAAAATCTGTGAGACGTGTATCACGTGTAAACAGGCTAAGTCTAAGTTGAAACCCCATGGTTTGTACACCCCTTTGCCAATACCTAGTGAACCTTGGACTGATATTTCTATGGATTTTGTTTTAGGTTTACCTAGGACTAAGAGTGGGAGAGATTCAGTTTTTGTGGTGGTAGATAGATTTTCCAAAATGGCACACTTCATTGCATGTCACAAAACTAATGATGCATCACATATAGCTGATTTATTCTTCAAAGAAATTGTTAGGCTACATGGTATGCCTAGGACCATTGTTTCTGATAGGGATGCAAAGTTTTTGAGTTCCTTTTGGAAAACTTTGTGGGGAAAGTTGGGAACCAAGTTGTT
Organism: Quercus agrifolia; assembly: GCA_029955455.1. NCBI lineage: Eukaryota > Viridiplantae > Streptophyta > Magnoliopsida > Fagales > Fagaceae > Quercus > Quercus agrifolia. The sequence continues at coordinate 22,643,612 of JARQAD010000010.1, forward strand.
GTTTTCTACTACTTGTCATCCACAAACGGATGGTCAAACTGAAGTAGTAAATAGAACTTTGTCTTCCTTGTTGCGTGCTATCATTAAAAAGAACTTGAAAACCTGGGAAGATTGTTTGCCACATGTTGAATTTGCTTACAATAGAAGTATACATTCTGCATCTAAGTTTTCACCATTTGAAATTGTTTATGGTTTTAACCCATTGTCACCTTTGGATTTAACTTCTTTACCTTTGAGTGAATGTGTGAACTTAGATGGCAAAAAGAAAGCAGAATTTGTAAAGATGATTCATGAAAAGGCACGGCTGAACATTGAAAGGAGGACTCAACAATATGTCCATCAAGCCAACAAGGGACGCAAGAAGGTAGTGTTTGAACCAGGAGATTGGGTTTGGTTGCACTTAAGGAAGGAACGTTTTCCAAAGAAACGGCATTCAAAACTCCTACCTCGGGGTGATGGACCATTTCAAGTAGTAGAGCGCATCAATGATAATGCCTACAAGCTAGACTTACCCGGTGAGTATGGTGTCAGTGCAAGCTTTAATGTTGCTGATTTGTCTCCTTTTGATGTAGGTGAAGATTTGAGGACAAATCCTTCTCAAGAGGGGGCGAATGATGCACACCAAGGAGCTGGAAATGCTGATCATACAAGTGGAAATGGAGCTGAATTTGCACAAGACCCTTTGTCATTTTCTAGTGGCCCAATTACAAGACTTAGAGCCAAACGTTTCAAGGAAGCACTAAATGGGCTTGTCCAAGAGATTTGGGCAGATTCTAGAAAGACCAAGATGGGCTCAAATAATAATCAAGGCCTAGTCCATGTCATCAAAGCAATTGAAGAGGCTAATGCATGCAAATTCACAACCAGCATGGTCTGACCATAAAAGGGTGTGAATTTGTTAAGTTCCAAGGATATTAAATGTGAATTTGTTAAGTTCCAAGGATATTAAATGGGAAGATGTCTTGGTATTGGCTGGGCATGTTAATTCTAGTCATTTAGCCATTTTTTTGAAGTCCTAGAAAACTAAAAAACGTGGGAACTTGATTATATTAATCTTTGGTGTTGTTTTTGAAGTTTTAATTATTATTTTTACCTATTCTTGGAGGGTTGTTCCAAGTATATATCTGGTAGTACGAATTTTGAAAAATATAGTTTTGTATTCAGAAATTATTCTCCTTGTGAGTCTTGTGATCCTCTTGGTTCTTAAAAGAACTCTTGAACTTATCAAGTTAAGCTTGTGGCGTTCAAACAACCAAACTTATCACCTTTGATTCTTGAGAGATTCTTAGGAATTCTTGGTGTGGCGTTTCAATTCTATCGTAGTCTTGGTTTTCATCTGGTTAGGTGACGGGTCAAGGTTCAACAAATCTTGTCTACACGATCTTGGGGTTCCAAACCATCATTGTTATCGGGTTTCATCACAATTGTTGGTGAAGTTCATATCAATTTCAAGCCAAAATAAGTAGGGAAACGCTGAGAAAGAGAGAAAATAAAAATTATCGTTCTGTTCCGTTCCAACCTGACGCGTAATAGAAAATTCCAAAAACATAGGAAAAAATTTAAAAAAATCAAAAAAAATACCACAGTGGGTTCATTTAAAGCCAAAATAGGTTGGAAAAGGCCGAGAAAGACGGAAAACAAAATTACCGTTCCGTTTCGTTCCTACCCGACGCGTAATAGAAAATTCATAAAAAATTGCAAAAAATTCAAAAAATTATAAAATACTATTATGGCTTCATTTCAAGCCAAAATAAGGGGGGAAACGCTGTGAAAGAGAGAGAATAAAAACTATCGTTCTGTTTCGTTCCAACCTGACACATAATAGAAAATTTCAAAAAAATAGGAAAAAATAAAAAAAAATACCGTTGTGGCTTCATTTAAAGCCAAAAAAGGTTGGAAAAGGCCGAGAAAGACGGAAAACAAAAATTATCGTTCCGTTTCGTTCCTACCCGACGCGTAATAGAAAATTCAAAAAAAATTGCAAAAAAATTCAAAAAATTATAAAATACTATTATGGCTTCATTTCAAGCCAAAATTAGGAGGGAAACGTTGAGAAAGAGAGAAAATAAAAACTATCGTTCTGTTCCGTTCCAACCTGACTTGTAATAGAAAATTCCAAAAAAGTAGGAAAAAATTTAAAAAAATAAAAAAAAATACCATCGTGGGTTCATTTAAAGCAAAAATAGGTTGGAAAAGGCCGAGAAAGACGGAAAACAAAAATTATCGTTCCGTTTCGTTCCTACCCGTCGCGTAATAGAAATTTCAAAAAAATATAGAAAAAAAATTCCGAAAATTCAAAAATACCATTATCTCTTCATTTCCAGCCATAATAGGATGGAATAGACCAAGAAACAGAGAAAATAAAAATTATCATTCCGTTTCGTTCTAACCCGACGCGCCATTGTAAATTCATAAAAAATTGCAAAAAAATTAAAAAAATTAAAAAAATACAGTTATGGCTTCTTTTCAAGCAAAAATATGTTTGGAAATGCCGAGAAAGAGAGAAAATAAAAATTCTCATTCCGTTTCGTTCCTACCCAACGCGTAATAGAAAATTCCAAACAAATAGCAAAAAAATTCAAAAAATCATAACAATACCGTTTTGGCATCATTTTAAGCAAAAATATGTTGAGAAATGCCCAGAAAGAGAAAGAAAATAAAAATTACTGTTCTGTTCCGTTCCTACACGAAACGTAATAGAAAATTCCAAAAAAATAACAAAAAAATTCAAAAAATTATAAAATACTATTATGGCCTCATTTCAAGCCAAAATAAGGGGGGAAACGCTGAGAAAGAGAGAGAATAAAAACTATCGTTCTGTTCCGTTCCAACCTGACACGTAATAGAAAATTCCAAAAAAATAGGAAAAAATTTAAAAAAATACCATTGTGGCTTCATTTAAAGCCAAAAAATGTTGGAAAAGGCCGAGAAAGACGGAAAACAAAAATTATCGTTCCGTTTCGTTCCTACCCGACGCGTAATAGAAAATTCATAAAAAATTGGAAAAAAATTCAAAAAATTAAAAAATACTATAATGGCTTCATTTCAAGCCAAAATAAGTAGGGAAACGCTGAGAAAGAGAGAAAATAAAAACTATCATTCTGTTCCGTTCCAACCTGACGATTAATAGAAAATTCCAAAAACATAAGAAAAAATTTAAAAAAATCCAAAAAATACCATAATGGGTTCATTTAAAGCCAAAATAGGTTGGAAAAGTCCGAGAAAGACGGAAAACAAAAATTATCGTTCCGTTTCGTTCCTACCCGACGCGTAATAGAAAATTAAAAAAAATTGCAAAAAAATTCAAAAAATTATAAAATACTATTATGGCTTCATTTCAAGCCAAAATTAGGAGGGAAACGTTGAGAAAGAGAGAAAATAAAAACTATCGTTCTGTTCCGTTCCAACCTGACTTGTAATAGAAAATTCCAAAAAAATAGGAAAAAATTTAAAAAAATAAAAAAAAATACCATCGTGGGTTCATTTAAAGCAAAAATAGGTTGGAAAAGGCCGACAAAGACGGAAAACAAAAATTATCGTTCCGTTTCGTTCCTACCCGTCGCGTAATAGAAAATTAAAAAAATATAGAAAAAAAATTCCGAAAATTCAAAAATACCATTATCTCTTCATTTCCAGCCATAATAGGATGGAATAGACCAAGAAACAGGGAAAATAAAAATTATCATTCCCGTTTCGTTCCAACCCTACACGTAATAGAGAATTCATAAAAAATTGCAAAAAAATTCAAAAAATTAAAAAAATATAGTTATGGCTTCTTTTCAAGCAAAAATATGATCGGAAATGCCGAGAAAGAGAGAAAATAAAAATTCTCATTCCGTTTCGTTCCTACCCAACGCGTAATAGAAAATTCCAAACAAATAGCAAAAAAATTCAAAAAATCATAACAATACCGTTTTGGCATCATTTTAAGCAAAAATATGTTGAGAAATGCCCAGAAAGAGAAAGAAAATAAAAATTACTGTTCTGTTCCGTTCCTGCACGAAACGTAATAGAAAATTCCAAAAAAATTCAAAAAAAATTCAAAAAATTATAAAATACTATTATGGCTTCATTTCAAGCCAAAATTAGGAGGGAAACGTTGAGAAAGAGAGAAAATAAAAAACTATCGTTCTGTTCCGTTCCAACCTGACTTGTAATAGAAAATTCCAAAAAAATAGGAAAAAATTAAAAAAAAAAAAAAAAAAAATACCATCGTGGGTTCATTTAAAGCAAAAATAAGTTGGAAAAGGCCGAGAAAGACGGAAAACAAAAATTATCGTTCCGTTTCGTTCCTACCCGTCGCGTAATAGAAAAGTAAAAAAAAATATAAAAAAAATTCCGAAAATTCAAAAATAACATTACCTCTTCATTTCCTGCCATAATAGGTTGGAATAGACCGAGAAACAGGGAAAATAAAAATTATCATTCCGTTTCGTTCCAACCCTACAGGTAATTGAAAATTGCAAAAAAATTGCAAAAAAATTCAAAAAATTAAAAAAATACAGTTATGGCTTCTTTTAAAGCAAAAATATGATCGGAAATGCCGAGAAAGAGAGAAAATAAAAATTCCCATTTTGTTTCGTTCCAGCCCATTGCGTAATAGAAAATTCCAAACAAATAGCAAAAAAATTCAAAAAATTATAAGAATACCATTTTGGCTTCATTTTAAGCAAAAATAGGTTGAGAAATCCCCAGAAAGAGAGAGAAAATAAAAATTATTGTTCTATTCCGTTCCTACACGACACGTAATAGAAAATTCCAAAAAAATAACAATAAAATTCAAAAAATTATAAAATACTATTATAGCTTCATTTCAAGCCAAAATAAGGGGGGAAACGCTGAGAAAGAGAGGGAATAAAAACTATCGTTCTGTTCCGTTCCAACCTGACACGTAATAGAAAATTCCAAAAAAATAGGAAAAAATACCATTGTGGCTTCATTTAAAGCCAAAAAATGTTGGAAAAGGCCGAGAAAGACGGAAAACAAAAATTATCGTTCCGTTTGGTTCCTACCCGACGCTTAATAGAAAATTGCAAAAAAATTGCAAAAAAATTCAAAAAATTATAAAATACTATTATGGCTTCATTTCAAGCCAAAATAAGTAGGGAAACGCTGAGAAAGAGATAAAATAAAAACTATCGTCCTGTTCCGTTCCAACCTGACGCGTAATAGAAAATTCCAAAAACATAGGAAAAAATTTAAAAAAATCAAAAAAATACCATAGTGGGTTCATTTAAAGCAAAAATAGGTTGGAAAAGGCCGAGAAAGACGGAAAATAAAAATTATCGTTCCGTTTCGTTCCTACCCGACGCGTAATAGAAAATTAAAAAAAATAGAAAAAAAATTCCGAAAATTCAAAAATACCATTATCTCTTCATTTCCAGCCATAATAGGTTGGAATAGACCGAGAAACAGGGAAAATAAAAATTATCATTCCGTTTCGTTCCAACCCTACACGTAACAGAAAATTCATAAAAAATTGCAAAAAATTTAAAAAAAATTAAAAAAATACAGTTATGGCTTCTTTTCAAGCAAAAATATGATCGGAAATGCCGAGAAAGAGAGAAAATAAAAATTCCCGTTTCGTTTCGTTCCAGCCCATTGCGTAACAGAAAATTCCAAACAAATAGCAAAAAAATTCAAAAAATTATAAGAATACCATTTTGGCTTCATTTTAAGCAAAAATAGGTTGAGAAATCCCCAGAAAGGGAGAGAAAATAAAAATTATTGTTCTGTTCCGTTCCTACACGACACGTAATAGAAAATTCCAAAAAAATAACAAAAAAATTCAAAAAATTATAAAATACTATTATAGCTTCATTTCAAGCCAAAATAAGGGGGGAAACGCTGAGAAAGAGAGGGAATAAAAACTATCGTTCTGTTCCGTTCCACCCTGACACGTAATAGAAAATTCCAAAAAAATACGAAAAAATACCATTGTGGCTTCATTTAAAGCCAAAAAAGGTTGGAAAAGGCCGAGAAAGACGGAAAACAAAAATTATCGTTCCGTTTCGTTCCTACCCGACGCGTAATAGAAAATTCCAAAAAAATAGAGAAAAAATTCTGAAAATTTAAAAATACCATCGTGGCTTCATTTCAAGCCATAATAGGTTGGAATAAACCGAGACAAAGGGAAAATAAAAATTATCATTCCGTTTCGTTGCTACCCAACACGTAATAGAAAATTCCAAACAAATAGCAAAAACATTCAAAAAATCATGAGAATACCATTTCGGCTTCATTTTAAGCAAAAATAGGTTGAGAAATGCCCAGAAAGGGAAAGAAAATAAAAATTATTGTTCTGTTCCGTTCCTACACGAAACGTAATAGAAAATTCCAAAAAAATAACAAAAGAATTCAAAAAATTATAACATACTATTATGGCTTCATTTCATGCCAAAATAAGGGGGGAAACGCTGAGAAGGAGAGAAAATAAAAAGTATCGTTCTGTTCCGTTCCAACCTGACACGTAAAAGAAAATTCCAAAAAAATAGGAAAAAATCTAAAAAAATACCATTGTGGCTTCATTTAAAGCCAAAAAAGGTTGGAAAAGGCCGAGAAAGACGGAAAACAAAAATTATTGTTCCGTTTCATTCCTACCCGTCGCGTAATAGAAAATTAGAAAAAAATAGAAAAAAAATTTTGAAAATTCAAAAATACCATTATCGCTTCATTTCCAGCCATAATAGGATGGAATAGACCAAGAAACAGGGAAAATAAAAATTTTCATTCCGTTTCGTTCTAACCCGACGCGCCATAGTAAATTCATAAAAAATTGCAAAAAAATTCAAAAAATTTAAAAAATACAGTTATGGCTTCTTTTGAAGCAAAAATTGGTTGGAAAAGGCCGAGAATGAGAGAAAATAAAAATTATCGTTTCGTTTCGTTCCTACCCAACGCGTAATAGAAAATTCCAAACAAATAGCAAAAAAATTCAAAAAATCATAAGAACACCATTTTGGCTTCATTTTAAGCAAAAATAGGTTGAGAAATGCCCAGAAAGAGAAAGAAAATAAAGATTATTGTTCTGTTCCGTTCCAACACGAAACGTAATAGAAAATTCAAAAAAAATAACAAAAAAATTCAAAAAATTATAAAATACTATTATGGCTTCATTTCAAGCCAAAATAAGGGGGGAAACGCTGAGAAAGAGAGAGAATAAAAACTATCTTTCTGTTCCGTTCCAACGTGACACGTAATAGAAAATTCCAAAAAAAAAGGAAAAAATCTAAAAAATACCATTGTGGCTTCATTTAAAGCCAAAAAAGGTTGGAAAAGGCCGAGAAAGACGGAAAACAAAAATTATCGTTCCGTTTCGTTCCTACCCGACGCGTAATAGAAAATTCATAAAAAATTGCAAAAAAATTCAAAAAATTATAAAATACTATTATGGCTTCATTTCAAGCCAAAATAAGTAGGGAAACGCTGAGAAAGAGAGAAAATAAAAACTATCGTTCTGTTCCGTTCCAACCTGACGCGTAATAGAAAATTCCAAAAAAATAGGAAAAAATTTAAAAAAATCAAAAAAATACCATAGTGGGTTCATTTAAGGCCAAAATAGGTTGGAAAAGGCCGAGAAAGACGGAAAACAAAAATAATCGTTCCGTTTCGTTCCTACCCGATGCGTAATAGAAAATTCCAAAAAAATAGAGAAAAAATTCTGAAAATTTAAAAATACCATCGTGGCTTCATTTCAAGCCATAATAGGTTGGAATAAACCGAGACAAAGGGAAAATAAAAATTATCATTCCGTTTCGTTCCTACCCAACGCGTAATAGAAAATTCCAAACAAATAGCAAAAAAATTCAAAAAATCATAACAATACCACTTTGGCTTCATTTTAAGCAAAAATAGGTTGAGAAATGCCCAGAAAGGGAATGAAAATAAAAATTATTGTTCTGTTCCGTTCCTACACGAAACGTAATAGAAAATTCCAAAAAAATAACAAAAGAATTCAAAAAATTATAACATACTATTATGGCTTCATTTCATGCCAAAATAAGGGGGGAAACGCTGAGAAGGAGAGAAAATAAAAAGTATCGTTCTGTTCCGTTCCAACCTGACACGTAAAAGAAAATTCCAAAAAAATAGGAAAAAATAAAAAAAAATACCATTGTGGCTTCATTTAAAGCCAAAAAGGTTGGAAAAGGCCGAGAAAGACGGAAAACAAAAATTATCGTTCCGTTTCGTTCCTACCCATCGCGTAATAGAAAATTAAAAAAAAATAAAAAAATTTTGAAAATTCAAAAATACCATTATCGCTTCATTTCCAGCCATAATAGGATGGAATAGACCAAGAAACAGGGAAAATAAAAATTATCATTCCGTTTCGTTCTAACCCGACGCGCCATAGTAAATTCATAAAAAATTGCAAAAAAATTCAAAAAATTTAAAAAATACAGTCATGGCTTCTTTTGAAGCAAAAATTGGTTGGAAAAGGCCGAGAATGAGAGAAAATAAAAATTATCGTTTCGTTTCGTTCCTACCCAACGCGTAATAGAAAATTCCAAACAAATAGCAAAAAAATTCAAAAAATCATAAGAATACCATTTTGGCTTCATTTTAAGCAAAAATAGGTTGAAAAATGCCCAGAAAGAGAAAGAAAATAAAGATTACTGTTCTCTTCCGTTCCAACACGAAACGTAATTGAAAATTCCGAAAAAATAACAAAAAAATTCAAAAAATTATAAAATACTATTATGGCTTCATTTCAAGCCAAAATAAGGGGGGAAACGCTGAGAAAGAGAGAGAATAAAAACTATCTTTCTGTTCCGTTCCAACGTGACACGTAATAGAAAATTCCAAAAAAAAAGGAAAAAATTAAAAAATACCATTGTGGCTTCATTTAAAGCCAAAAAAGGTTGGAAAAGGCCGAGAAAGACGGAAAACAAAAATTATCGTTCCGTTTCGTTCCTACCCGACGCGTAATAGAAAATTCATAAAAAATTGCAAAAAAATTCAAAAAATTATAAAATACTATTATGGCTTCATTTCAAGCCAAAATAAGTAGGGAAACGCTGAGAAAGAGAGAAAATAAAAACTATCGTTCTGTTCCGTTCCAACCTGACGCGTAATAGAAAATTCCAAAAAAATAGGAAAAAATTTAAAAAAATCAAAAAAATACCATAGTGGGTTCATTTAAGGCCAAAATAGGTTGGAAAAGGCCGAGAAAGACGGAAAACAAAAATAATCGTTCCGTTTCGTTCCTACCCGATGCGTAATAGAAAATTCCAAAAAAAATAGAGAAAAAATTCTGAAAATTTAAAAATACCATCGTGGCTTCATTTCAAGCCATAATAGGTTGGAATAAACCGAGACAAAGGGAAAATAAAAATTATCATTCCGTTTCGTTCCTACCCAACGCGTAATAGAAAATTCCAAACAAATAGCAAAAAAATTCAAAAAATCATAAGAATACCACTTTGGCTTCATTTTAAGCAAAAATAGGTTTAGAAATGCCCAGAAAGAGACAGAAAATAAAAATTATTGTTCTGTTCCGTTCCTACATGAAACGTAATAGAAAATTCCAAAAAAATAGACAAAAAATTCCGAAAATTTAAAAATACCATCGTGGCTTCATTTCAAGCCATAATAGGTTGGAATAAACCGAGACAAAATAGGAAAAAATTTTAAAAAAATCAAAAAAATACCATCGTGGGTTCATTTAAAGCAAAAATAGGTTGGAAAAGGCTGAGAAAGACGGAAAACAAAAATTATCGTTCCGTTTCGTTCCTACCCGTCGCGTAATAGAAAATTCATAAAAAATTGCAAAAAATTATAAAATACTATTATGGCTTCATTTCAAGCCAAAATAAGGGGGGAAACGCTGAGAAAGAGAGAGAATAAAAACTATCGTTCTGTTCCGTTCCAACCTGACACATAATAGAAAATTCCATAACAATAGGAAAAAATTTAAAAAAATACCATTGTGGCTTCATTTAAAGCCAAAAAAGGTTGGAAAAGGCCGAGAAAGCCGGAAAACAAAAATTATCGTTCCGTTTCGTTCCTACCCGACGCGTAAAAGAAAATTCATAAAAAATTTCAAAAAAATTCAAAAAATCATAAAATAATATTATGGCTTCATTTCAAGCCAAAATAAGTAGGGAAACGCTGAGAAAGAGAGAAAATAAAAATTATCGTTCTGTTCCGTTCCAACCTGATGCGTAATAGAAAATTCCAAAAACATAGGAAAAAATTTAAAAAAATCAAAAAAAATACCACAGTGGGTTCATTTAAAGCCAAAATAGGTTGGAAAAGGCCGAGAAAGACGGAAAACAAAAATTACCGTTCCGTTTCGTTCCTACCCGACGCGTAATAGAAAATTCATAAAAAATTGCAAAAAATTCAAAAAATTATAAAATACTATTATGGCTTCATTTCAAGCCAAAATAAGGGGGGAAACGCTGTGAAAGAGAGAGAATAAAAACTATCGTTCTGTTTCGTTCCAACCTGACACATAATAGAAAATTTCAAAAAAATAGGAAAAAATAAAAAAAAATACCGTTGTGGCTTCATTTAAAGCCAAAAAAGGTTGGAAAAGGCCGAGAAAGACGGAAAACAAAAATTATCGTTCCGTTTCGTTCCTACCCGACGCGTAATAGAAAATTCATAAAAAATTGTAAAAAAATTCAAAAAATTATAAAATACTATTATGGCTTCATTTCAAGCCAAAATAAGTAGGGAAACGCTGAGAAAGAGAGAAAATAAAAACTATCGTTCTGTTCCGTTCCAACCTGACGCGTAATAGAAAAATTCCAAAAAAATAGGAAAAAATTTAAAAAAATCAAAAAAATACCATAGTGGGTTCATTTAAGGCCAAAATAGGTTGGAAAAGGCCGAGAAAGACGGAAAACAAAAATAATCGTTCCGTTTCGTTCCTACCCGATGCGTAATAGAAAATTCCAAAAAAAATAGAGAAAAAATTCTGAAAATTTAAAAATACCATCGTGGCTTCATTTCAAGCCATAATAGGTTGGAATAAACCGAGACAAAGGGAAAATAAAAATTATCATTCCGTTTCGTTCCTACCCAACGCGTAATAGAAAATTCCAAACAAATAGCAAAAAAATTCAAAAAATCATAAAAATACCACTTTGGCTTCATTTTAAGCAAAAATAGGTTTAGAAATGCCCAGAAAGAGACAGAAAATAAAAATTATTGTTCTGTTCCGTTCCTACATGAAACGTAATAGAAAATTCCAAAAAAATAGACAAAAAATTCCGAAAATTTAAAAATACCATCGTGGCTTCATTTCAAGCCATAATAGGTTGGAATAAACCGAGACAAAATAGGAAAAAATTTTAAAAAAATCAAAAAAATACCATCGTGGGTTCATTTAAAGCAAAAATAGGTTGGAAAAGGCTGAGAAAGACGGAAAACAAAAATTATCGTTCCGTTTCGTTCCTACCCGTCGCGTAATAGAAAATTCATAAAAAATTGCAAAAAATTATAAAATACTATTATGGCTTCATTTCAAGCCAAAATAAGGGGGGAAACGCTGAGAAAGAGAGAGAATAAAAACTATCGTTCTGTTCCGTTCCAAACTGACACATAATAGAAAATTCCAAAACAATAGGAAAAAATTTAAAAAAATACCATTGTGGCTTCATTTAAAGCCAAAAAAGGTTGGAAAAGGCCGAGAAAGCCGGAAAACAAAAATTATCGTTCCGTTTCGTTCCTACCCGACGCGTAAAAGAAAATTCATAAAAAATTTCAAAACAATTCAAAAAATCATAAAATAATATTATGGCTTCATTTCAAGCCAAAATAAGTAGGGAAACGCTGAGAAAGAGAGAAAATAAAAATTATCGTTCTGTTCCGTTCCAACCTGACGCGTAATAGAAAATTCCAAAAACATAGGAAAAAATTTAAAAAAATCAAAAAAAATACCACAGTGGGTTCATTTAAAGCCAAAATAGGTTGGAAAAGGCCGAGAAAGACGGAAAACAAAAATTACCGTTCCGTTTCGTTCCTACCCGACGCGTAATAGAAAATTCATAAAAAATTGCAAAAAATTCAAAAAATTATAAAATACTATTATGGCTTCATTTCAAGCCAAAATAAGGGGGGAAACGCTGTGAAAGAGAGAGAATAAAAACTATCGTTCTGTTTCGTTCCAACCTGACACATAATAGAAAATTTCAAAAAAATAGGAAAAAATAAAAAAAAATACCGTTGTGGCTTCATTTAAAGCCAAAAAAGGTTGGAAAAGGCCGAGAAAGACGGAAAACAAAAATTATCGTTCCGTTTCGTTCCTACCCGACGCGTAATAGAAAATTCAAAAAAAATTGCAAAAAAATTCAAAAAATTATAAAATACTATTATGGCTTCATTTCAAGCCAAAATTAGGAGGGAAACGTTGAGAAAGAGAGAAAATAAAAACTATCGTTCTGTTCCGTTCCAACCTGACTTGTAATAGAAAATTCCAAAAAAGTAGGAAAAAATTTAAAAAAATAAAAAAAAATACCATCGTGGGTTCATTTAAAGCAAAAATAGGTTGGAAAAGGCCGAGAAAGACGGAAAACAAAAATTATCGTTCCGTTTCGTTCCTACCCGTCGCGTAATAGAAATTTAAAAAAATATAGAAAAAAAATTCCGAAAATTCAAAAATACCATTATCTCTTTATTTCCAGCCATAATAGGATGGAATAGACCAAGAAACAGAGAAAATAAAAATTATCATTCCGTTTCGTTCTAACCCGACGCGCCATTGTAAATTCATAAAAAATTGCAAAAAAATTCAAAAAATTAAAATAATACAGTTATGGCTTCTTTTCAAGCAAAAATATGTTCGGAAATGCCGAGAAAGAGAGAAAATAAAAATTCTCATTCCGTTTCGTTCCTACCCAACGCGTAATAGAAAATTCCAAACAAATAGCAAAAAAATTCAAAAAATCATAACAATACCGTTTTGGCATCATTTTAAGCAAAAATATGTTGAGAAATGCCCAGAAAGAGAAAGAAAATAAAAATTACTGTTCTGTTCCGTTCCTACACGAAACGTAATAGAAAATTCCAAAAAAATAACAAACAAATTCAAAAAATTATAAAATACTATTATGGCTTCATTTCAAGCCGAAATAAGGGGGGAAACGCTGAGAAAGAGAGAGAATAAAAACTATCGTTCTGTTCCGTTCCAACCTGACTTGTAATAGAAAATTCCAAAAAAATAGGAAAAAATTTAAAAAAATACCATTGTGGCTTCATTTAAAGCCAAAAAAGGTTGGAAAAGGCCGAGAAAGCCGGAAAACAAAAATTATCGTTCCGTTTCGTTCCTACCCGTCGCGTAATAGAAAATTCATAAAAAATTGCAAAAAATTATAAAATACTATTATGGCTTCATTTCAAGCCAAAATAAGGGGGGAAACGCTGAGAAAGAGAGAGAATAAAAACTATCGTTCTGTTCCGTTCCAACCTGACACATAATAGAAAATTCCAAAACAATAGGAAAAAATTTAAAAAAATACCATTGTGGCTTCATTTAAAGCCAAAAAAGGTTGGAAAAGGCCGAGAAAGCCGGAAAACAAAAATTATCGTTCCGTTTCGTTCCTACCCGACGCGTAAAAGAAAATTCATAAAAAATTTCAAAAAAATTCAAAAAATCATAAAATAATATTATGGCTTCATTTCAAGCCAAAATAAGTAGGGAAACGCTGAGAAAGAGAGAAAATAAAAATTATCGTTCTGTTCCGTTCCAACCTGACGCGTAATAGAAAATTCCAAAAACATAGGAAAAAATTTAAAAAAATCAAAAAAAATACCACAGTGGGTTCATTTAAAGCCAAAATAGGTTGGAAAAGGCCGAGAAAGACGGAAAACAAAAATTACCGTTCCGTTTCGTTCCTACCCGACGCGTAATAGAAAATTCATAAAAAATTGCAAAAAATTCAAAAAATTATAAAATACTATTATGGCTTCATTTCAAGCCAAAATAAGGGGGGAAACGCTGTGAAAGAGAGAGAATAAAAACTATCGTTCTGTTTCGTTCCAACCTGACACATAATAGAAAATTTCAAAAAAATAGGAAAAAATAAAAAAAAATACCGTTGTGGCTTCATTTAAAGCCAAAAAAGGTTGGAAAAGGCCGAGAAAGACGGAAAACAAAAATTATCGTTACGTTTCGTTCCTACCCGACGCGTAATAGAAAATTCAAAAAAAATTGCAAAAAAATTCAAAAAATTATAAAATACTATTATGGCTTCATTTCAAGCCAAAATTAGGAGGGAAACGTTGAGAAAGAGAGAAAATAAAAACTATCGTTCTGTTCCGTTCCAACCTGACTTGTAATAGAAAATTCCAAAAAAGTAGGAAAAAATTTAAAAAAATAAAAAAAAATACCATCGTGGGTTCATTTAAAGCAAAAATAGGTTGGAAAAGGCCGAGAAAGACGGAAAACAAAAATTATCGTTCCGTTTCGTTCCTACCCGTCGCGTAATAGAAATTTAAAAAAATATAGAAAAAAAATTCCGAAAATTCAAAAATACCATTATCTCTTCATTTCCAGCCATAATAGGATGGAATAGACCAAGAAACAGAGAAAATAAAAATTATCATTCCGTTTCGTTCTAACCCGACGCGCCATTGTAAATTCATAAAAAATTGCAAAAAAATTCAAAAAATTAAAATAATACAGTTATGGCTTCTTTTCAAGCAAAAATATGTTCGGAAATGCCGAGAAAGAGAGAAAATAAAAATTCTCATTCCGTTTCGTTCCTACCCAACGCGTAATAGAAAATTCCAAACAAATAGCAAAAAAATTCAAAAAATCATAACAATACCGTTTTGGCATCATTTTAAGCAAAAATATGTTGAGAAATGCCCAGAAAGAGAAAGAAAATAAAAATTACTGTTCTGTTCCGTTCCTACACGAAACGTAATAGAAAATTCCAAAAAAATAACAAACAAATTCAAAAAATTATAAAATACTATTCTGGCTTCATTTCAAGCCGAAATAAGGGGGGAAACGCTGAGAAAGAGAGAGAATAAAAACTATCGTTCTGTTCCGTTCCAACCTGACTTGTAATAGAAAATTCCAAAAAAATAGGAAAAAATTTAAAAAAATACCATTGTGGCTTCATTTAAAGCCAAAAATGTTGGAAAAGGCCGAGAAAGACGGAAAACAAAAATTATCGTTCCGTTTCGTTCCTACCCGTCGCGTAATAGAAATTTAAAAAAATATAGAAAAAAAATTTCGAAAATTCAAAAATACCATTATCTCTTCATTTCCAGCCATAATAGGATGGAATAGACCAAGAAACAGAGAAAATAAAAATTATCATTCCGTTTCGTTCTAACCCGACGCGCCATTGTAAATTCATAAAAAATTGCAAAAAAATTCAAAAAATTAAAATAATACAGTTATGGCTTCTTTTCAAGCAAAAATATGTTCGGAAATGCCGAGAAAGAGAGAAAATAAAAATTCTCATTCCGTTTCGTTCCTACCCAACGCGTAATAGAAAATTCCAAACAAATAGCAAAAAAATTCAAAAAATCATAACAATACCGTTTTGGCATCATTTTAAGCAAAAATATGTTGAGAAATGCCCAGAAAGAGAAAGAAAATAAAAATTACTGTTCTGTTCCGTTCCTACACGAAACGTAATAGAAAATTCCAAAAAAATAACAAACAAATTCAAAAAATTATAAAATACTATTATGGCTTCATTTCAAGCCGATATAACGGGGGAAACGCTGAGAAAGAGAGAGAATAAAAACTATCGTTCTGTTCCGTTCCAACCTGACTTGTAATAGAAAATTCCAAAAAAATAGGAAAAAATTTAAAAAAATACCATTGTGGCTTCATTTAAAGCCAAAAAAGGTTGGAAAAGGCCGAGAAAGCCGGAAAACAAAAATTATCGTTCCGTTTCGTTCCTACCCGTCGCGTAATAGAAAATTCATAAAAAATTGCAAAAAATTATAAAATACTATTATGGCTTCATTTCAAGCCAAAATAAGGGGGGAAACGCTGAGAAAGAGAGAGAATAAAAACTATCGTTCTGTTCCGTTCCAACCTGACACATAATAGAAAATTCCAAAACAATAGGAAAAAATTTAAAAAAATACCATTGTGGCTTCATTTAAAGCCAAAAAAGGTTGGAAAAGGCCGATAAAGCCGGAAAACAAAAATTATCGTTCCGTTTCGTTCCTACCCGACGCGTAAAAGAAAATTCATAAAAAATTTCAAAAAAATTCAAAAAATCATAAAATAATATTATGGCTTCATTTCAAGCCAAAATAAGTAGGGAAACGCTGAGAAAGAGAGAAAATAAAAATTATCGTTCTGTTCCGTTCCAACCTGACGCGTAATAGAAAATTCCAAAAACATAGGAAAAAATTTAAAAAAATCAAAAAAAATACCACAGTGGGTTCATTTAAAGCCAAAATAGGTTGGAAAAGGCCGAGAAAGACGGAAAACAAAAATTACCGTTCCGTTTCGTTCCTACCCGACGCGTAATAGAAAATTCATAAAAAATTGCAAAAAATTCAAAAAATTATAAAATACTATTATGGCTTCATTTCAAGCCAAAATAAGGGGGGAAACGCTGTGAAAGAGAGAGAATAAAAACTATCGTTCTGTTTCGTTCCAACCTGACACATAATAGAAAATTTCAAAAAAATAGGAAAAAATAAAAAAAAATACCGTTGTGGCTTCATTTAAAGCCAAAAAAGGTTGGAAAAGGCCGAGAAAGACGGAAAACAAAAATTATCGTTACGTTTCGTTCCTACCCGACGCGTAATAGAAAATTCAAAAAAAATTGCAAAAAAATTCAAAAAATTATAAAATACTATTATGGCTTCATTTCAAGCCAAAATTAGGAGGGAAACGTTGAGAAAGAGAGAAAATAAAAACTATCGTTCTGTTCCGTTCCAACCTGACTTGTAATAGAAAATTCCAAAAAAGTAGGAAAAAATTTAAAAAAATAAAAAAAAATACCATCGTGGGTTCATTTAAAGCAAAAATAGGTTGGAAAAGGCCGAGAAAGACGGAAAACAAAAATTATCGTTCCGTTTCGTTCCTACCCGTCGCGTAATAGAAATTTAAAAAAATATAGAAAAAAAATTCCGAAAATTCAAAAATACCATTATCTCTTCATTTCCAGCCATAATAGGATGGAATAGACCAAGAAACAGAGAAAATAAAAATTATCATTCCGTTTCGTTCTAACCCGACGCGCCATTGTAAATTCATAAAAAATTGCAAAAAAATTCAAAAAATTAAAATAATACAGTTATGGCTTCTTTTCAAGCAAAAATATGTTCGGAAATGCCGAGAAAGAGAGAAAATAAAAATTCTCATTCCGTTTCGTTCCTACCCAACGCGTAATAGAAAATTCCAAACAAATAGCAAAAAAATTCAAAAAATCATAACAATACCGTTTTGGCATCATTTTAAGCAAAAATATGTTGAGAAATGCCCAGAAAGAGAAAGAAAATAAAAATTACTGTTCTGTTCCGTTCCTACACGAAACGTAATAGAAAATTCCAAAAAAATAACAAACAAATTCAAAAAATTATAAAATACTATTCTGGCTTCATTTCAAGCCGAAATAAGGGGGGAAACGCTGAGAAAGAGAGAGAATAAAAACTATCGTTCTGTTCCGTTCCAACCTGACTTGTAATAGAAAATTCCAAAAAAATAGGAAAAAATTTAAAAAAATACCATTGTGGCTTCATTTAAAGCCAAAAATGTTGGAAAAGGCCGAGAAAGACGGAAAACAAAAATTATCGTTCCGTTTCGTTCCTACCCGTCGCGTAATAGAAATTTAAAAAAATATAGAAAAAAAATTTCGAAAATTCAAAAATACCATTATCTCTTCATTTCCAGCCATAATAGGATGGAATAGACCAAGAAACAGAGAAAATAAAAATTATCATTCCGTTTCGTTCTAACCCGACGCGCCGTTGTAAATTCATAAAAAATTGCAAAAAAATTCAAAAAATTAAAATAATACAGTTATGGCTTCTTTTCAAGCAAAAATATGTTCGGAAATGCCGAGAAAGAGAGAAAATAAAAATTCTCATTCCGTTTCGTTCCTACCCAACGCGTAATAGAAAATTCCAAACAAATAGCAAAAAAATTCAAAAAATCATAACAATACCGTTTTGGCATCATTTTAAGCAAAAATATGTTGAGAAATGCCCAGAAAGAGAAAGAAAATAAAAATTACTGTTCTGTTCCGTTCCTACACGAAACGTAATAGAAAATTCCAAAAAAATAACAAACAAATTCAAAAAATTATAAAATACTATTATGGCTTCATTTCAAGCCGAAATAAGGGGGGAAACGCTGAGAAAGAGAGAGAATAAAAACTATCGTTCTGTTCCGTTCCAACCTGACTTGTAATAGAAAATTCCAAAAAAATAGGAAAAAATCTAAAAAAATACCATTGTGGCTTCATTTAAAGCCAAAAAAGGTTGGAAAAGGCCGAGAAAGCCGGAAAACAAAAATTATCGTTCCGTTTCGTTCCTACCCGTCGCGTAATAGAAAATTCATAAAAAATTGCAAAAAATTATAAAATACTATTATGGCTTCATTTCAAGCCAAAATAAGGGGGGAAACGCTGAGAAAGAGAGAGAATAAAAACTATCGTTCTGTTCCGTTCCAACCTGACACATAATAGAAAATTCCAAAACAATAGGAAAAAATTTAAAAAAATACCATTGTGGCTTCATTTAAAGCCAAAAAAGGTTGGAAAAGGCCGAGAAAGCCGGAAAACAAAAATTATCGTTCCGTTTCGTTCCTACCCGACGCGTAAAAGAAAATTCATAAAAAATTTCAAAAAAATTCAAAAAATCATAAAATAATATTATGGCTTCATTTCAAGCCAAAATAAGTAGGGAAACGCTGAGAAAGAGAGAAAATAAAAATTATCGTTCTGTTCCGTTCCAACCTGACGCGTAATAGAAAATTCCAAAAACATAGGAAAGAATTTAAAAAAATCAAAAAAAAATACCACAGTGGGTTCATTTAAAGCCAAAATAGGTTGGAAAAGGCCGAGAAAGACGGAAAACAAAAATTACCGTTCCGTTTCGTTCCTACCCGACGCGTAATAGAAAATTCATAAAAAATTGCAAAAAATTCAAAAAATTATAAAATTCTATTATGGCTTCATTTCAAGCCAAAATAAGGGGGGAAACGCTGTGAAAGAGAGAGAATAAAAACTATCGTTCTGTTTCGTTCCAACCTGACACATAATAGAAAATTTCAAAAAAATAGGAAAAAATAAAAAAAAATACCGTTGTGGCTTCATTTAAAGCCAAGAAAGGTTGGAAAAGGCCGAGAAAGACGGAAAACAAAAATTATCGTTCCGTTTCGTTCCTACCCGACGCGTAATAGAAAATTCAAAAAAAATTGCAAAAAAATTCAAAAAATTATAAAATACTATTATGGCTTCATTTCAAGCCAAAATTAGGAGGGAAACGTTGAGAAAGAGAGAAAATAAAAACTATCGTTCTGTTCCGTTCCAACCTGACTTGTAATAGAAAATTCCAAAAAAGTAGGAAAAAATTTAAAAAAATAAAAAAAAATACCATCGTGGGTTCATTTAAAGCAAAAATAGGTTGGAAAAGGCCGAGAAAGACGGAAAACAAAAATTACCGTTCCGTTTCGTTCCTACCCGACGCGTAATAGAAAATTCATAAAAAATTGCAAAAAATTCAAAAAATTATAAAATACTATTATGGCTTCATTTCAAGCCAAAATAAGGGGGGAAACGCTGTGAAAGAGAGAGAATAAAAACTATCGTTCTGTTTCGTTCCAACCTGACACATAATAGAAAATTTCAAAAAAATAGGAAAAAATAAAAAAAAATACCGTTGTGGCTTCATTTAAAGCCAAAAAAGGTTGGAAAAGGCCGAGAAAGACGGAAAACAAAAATTATCGTTCCGTTTCGTTCCTACCCGACGCGTAATAGAAAATTCAAAAAAAATTGCAAAAAAATTCAAAAAATTATAAAATACTATTATGGCTTCATTTCAAGCCAAAATTAGGAGGGAAACGTTGAGAAAGAGAGAAAATAAAAACTATCGTTCTGTTCCGTTCCAACCTGACTTGTAATAGAAAATTCCAAAAAAGTAGGAAAAAATTTAAAAAAATAAAAAAAAATACCATCGTGGGTTCATTTAAAGCAAAAATAGGTTGGAAAAGGCCGAGAAAGACGGAAAACAAAAATTATCGTTCCGTTTCGTTCCTACCCGTCGCGTAATAGAAATTTAAAAAAATATAGAAAAAAAATTCCGAAAATTCAAAAATACCATTATCTCTTTATTTCCAGCCATAATAGGATGGAATAGACCAAGAAACAGAGAAAATAAAAATTATCATTCCGTTTCGTTCTAACCCGACGCGCCATTGTAAATTCATAAAAAATTGCAAAAAAATTCAAAAAATTAAAATAATACAGTTATGGCTTCTTTTCAAGCAAAAATATGTTCGGAAATGCCGAGAAAGAGAGAAAATAAAAATTCTCATTCCGTTTCGTTCCTACCCAACGCGTAATAGAAAATTCCAAACAAATAGCAAAAAAATTCAAAAAATCATAACAATACCGTTTTGGCATCATTTTAAGCAAAAATATGTTGAGAAATGCCCAGAAAGAGAAAGAAAATAAAAATTACTGTTCTGTTCCGTTCCTACACGAAACGTAATAGAAAATTCCAAAAAAATAACAAACAAATTCAAAAAATTATAAAATACTATTATGGCTTCATTTCAAGCCGAAATAAGGGGGGAAACGCTGAGAAAGAGAGAGAATAAAAACTATCGTTCTGTTCCGTTCCAACCTGACTTGTAATAGAAAATTCCAAAAAAATAGGAAAAAATTTAAAAAAATACCATTGTGGCTTCATTTAAAGCCAAAAAAGGTTGGAAAAGGCCGAGAAAGCCGGAAAACAAAAATTATCGTTCCGTTTCGTTCCTACCCGTCGCGTAATAGAAAATTCATAAAAAATTGCAAAAAATTATAAAATACTATTATGGCTTCATTTCAAGCCAAAATAAGGGGGGAAACGCTGAGAAAGAGAGAGAATAAAAACTATCGTTCTGTTCCGTTCCAACCTGACACATAATAGAAAATTCCAAAACAATAGGAAAAAATTTAAAAAAATACCATTGTGGCTTCATTTAAAGCCAAAAAAGGTTGGAAAAGGCCGAGAAAGCCGGAAAACAAAAATTATCGTTCCGTTTCGTTCCTACCCGACGCGTAAAAGAAAATTCATAAAAAATTTCAAAAAAATTCAAAAAATCATAAAATAATATTATGGCTTCATTTCAAGCCAAAATAAGTAGGGAAACGCTGAGAAAGAGAGAAAATAAAAATTATCGTTCTGTTCCGTTCCAACCTGACGCGTAATAGAAAATTCCAAAAACATAGGAAAAAATTTAAAAAAATCAAAAAAAATACCACAGTGGGTTCATTTAAAGCCAAAATAGGTTGGAAAAGGCCGAGAAAGACGGAAAACAAAAATTACCGTTCCGTTTCGTTCCTACCCGACGCGTAATAGAAAATTCATAAAAAATTGCAAAAAATTCAAAAAATTATAAAATACTATTATGGCTTCATTTCAAGCCAAAATAAGGGGGGAAACGCTGTGAAAGAGAGAGAATAAAAACTATCGTTCTGTTTCGTTCCAACCTGACACATAATAGAAAATTTCAAAAAAATAGGAAAAAATAAAAAAAAATACCGTTGTGGCTTCATTTAAAGCCAAAAAAGGTTGGAAAAGGCCGAGAAAGACGGAAAACAAAAATTATCGTTACGTTTCGTTCCTACCCGACGCGTAATAGAAAATTCAAAAAAAATTGCAAAAAAATTCAAAAAATTATAAAATACTATTATGGCTTCATTTCAAGCCAAAATTAGGAGGGAAACGTTGAGAAAGAGAGAAAATAAAAACTATCGTTCTGTTCCGTTCCAACCTGACTTGTAATAGAAAATTCCAAAAAAGTAGGAAAAAATTTAAAAAAATAAAAAAAAATACCATCGTGGGTTCATTTAAAGCAAAAATAGGTTGGAAAAGGCCGAGAAAGACGGAAAACAAAAATTATCGTTCCGTTTCGTTCCTACCCGTCGCGTAATAGAAATTTAAAAAAATATAGAAAAAAAATTCCGAAAATTCAAAAATACCATTATCTCTTCATTTCCAGCCATAATAGGATGGAATTGACCAAGAAACAGAGAAAATAAAAATTATCATTCCGTTTCGTTCTAACCCGACGCGCCATTGTAAATTCATAAAAAATTGCAAAAAAATTCAAAAAATTAAAATAATACAGTTATGGCTTCTTTTCAAGCAAAAATATGTTCGGAAATGCCGAGAAAGAGAGAAAATAAAAATTCTCATTCCGTTTCGTTCCTACCCAACGCGTAATAGAAAATTCCAAACAAATAGCAAAAAAATTCAAAAAATCATAACAATACCGTTTTGGCATCATTTTAAGCAAAAATATGTTGAGAAATGCCCAGAAAGAGAAAGAAAATAAAAATTACTGTTCTGTTCCGTTCCTACACGAAACGTAATAGAAAATTCCAAAAAAATAACAAACAAATTCAAAAAATTATAAAATACTATTCTGGCTTCATTTCAAGCCGAAATAAGGGGGGAAACGCTGAGAAAGAGAGAGAATAAAAACTATCGTTCTGTTCCGTTCCAACCTGACTTGTAATAGAAAATTCCAAAAAAATAGGAAAAAATTTAAAAAAATACCATTGTGGCTTCATTTAAAGCCAAAAATGTTGGAAAAGGCCGAGAAAGACGGAAAACAAAAATTATCGTTCCGTTTCGTTCCTACCCGTCGCGTAATAGAAATTTAAAAAAATATAGAAAAAAAATTTCGAAAATTCAAAAATACCATTATCTCTTCATTTCCAGCCATAATAGGATGGAATAGACCAAGAAACAGAGAAAATAAAAATTATCATTCCGTTTCGTTCTAACCCGACGCGCCATTGTAAATTCATAAAAAATTGCAAAAAAATTCAAAAAATTAAAATAATACAGTTATGGCTTCTTTTCAAGCAAAAATATGTTCGGAAATGCCGAGAAAGAGAGAAAATAAAAATTCTCATTCCGTTTCGTTCCTACCCAACGCGTAATAGAAAATTCCAAACAAATAGCAAAAAAATTCAAAAAATCATAACAATACCGTTTTGGCATCATTTTAAGCAAAAATATGTTGAGAAATGCCCAGAAAGAGAAAGAAAATAAAAATTACTGTTCTGTTCCGTTCCTACACGAAACGTAATAGAAAATTCCAAAAAAATAACAAACAAATTCAAAAAATTATAAAATACTATTATGGCTTCATTTCAAGCCGAAATAAGGGGGGAAACGCTGAGAAAGAGAGAGAATAAAAACTATCGTTCTGTTCCGTTCCAACCTGACTTGTAATAGAAAATTCCAAAAAAATAGGAAAAAATCTAAAAAAATACCATTGTGGCTTCATTTAAAGCCAAAAAAGGTTGGAAAAGGCCGAGAAAGCCGGAAAACAAAAATTATCGTTCCGTTTCGTTCCTACCCGTCGCGTAATAGAAAATTCATAAAAAATTGCAAAAAATTATAAAATACTATTATGGCTTCATTTCAAGCCAAAATAAGGGGGGAAACGCTGAGAAAGAGAGAGAATAAAAACTATCGTTCTGTTCCGTTCCAACCTGACACATAATAGAAAATTCCAAAACAATAGGAAAAAATTTAAAAAAATACCATTGTGGCTTCATTTAAAGCCAAAAAAGGTTGGAAAAGGCCGAGAAAGCCGGAAAACAAAAATTATCGTTCCGTTTCGTTCCTACCCGACGCGTAAAAGAAAATTCATAAAAAATTTCAAAAAAATTCAAAAAATCATAAAATAATATTATGGCTTCATTTCAAGCCAAAATAAGTAGGGAAACGCTGAGAAAGAGAGAAAATAAAAATTATCGTTCTGTTCCGTTCCAACCTGACGCGTAATAGAAAATTCCAAAAACATAGGAAAAAATTTAAAAAAATCAAAAAAAAATACCACAGTGGGTTCATTTAAAGCCAAAATAGGTTGGAAAAGGCCGAGAAAGACGGAAAACAAAAATTACCGTTCCGTTTCGTTCCTACCCGACGCGTAATAGAAAATTCATAAAAAATTGCAAAAAATTCAAAAAATTATAAAATACTATTATGGCTTCATTTCAAGCCAAAATAAGGGGGGAAACGCTGTGAAAGAGAGAGAATAAAAACTATCGTTCTGTTTCGTTCCAACCTGACACATAATAGAAAATTTCAAAAAAATAGGAAAAAATAAAAAAAAATACCGTTGTGGCTTCATTTAAAGCCAAGAAAGGTTGGAAAAGGCCGAGAAAGACGGAAAACAAAAATTATCGTTCCGTTTCGTTCCTACCCGACGCGTAATAGAAAATTCAAAAAAAATTGCAAAAAAATTCAAAAAATTATAAAATACTATTATGGCTTCATTTCAAGCCAAAATTAGGAGGGAAACGTTGAGAAAGAGAGAAAATAAAAACTATCGTTCTGTTCCGTTCCAACCTGACTTGTAATAGAAAATTCCAAAAAAGTAGGAAAAAATTTAAAAAAATAAAAAAAAATACCATCGTGGGTTCATTTAAAGCAAAAATAGGTTGGAAAAGGCCGAGAAAGACGGAAAACAAAAATTACCGTTCCGTTTCGTTCCTACCCGACGCGTAATAGAAAATTCATAAAAAATTGCAAAAAATTCAAAAAATTATAAAATACTATTATGGCTTCATTTCAAGCCAAAATAAGGGGGGAAACGCTGTGAAAGAGAGAGAATAAAAACTATCGTTCTGTTTCGTTCCAACCTGACACATAATAGAAAATTTCAAAAAAATAGGAAAAAATAAAAAAAAATACCGTTGTGGCTTCATTTAAAGCCAAAAAAGGTTGGAAAAGGCCGAGAAAGACGGAAAACAAAAATTATCGTTCCGTTTCGTTCCTACCCGACGCGTAATAGAAAATTCAAAAAAAATTGCAAAAAAATTCAAAAAATTATAAAATACTATTATGGCTTCATTTCAAGCCAAAATTAGGAGGGAAACGTTGAGAAAGAGAGAAAATAAAAACTATCGTTCTGTTCCGTTCCAACCTGACTTGTAATAGAAAATTCCAAAAAAGTAGGAAAAAATTTAAAAAAATAAAAAAAAATACCATCGTGGGTTCATTTAAAGCAAAAATAGGTTGGAAAAGGCCGAGAAAGACGGAAAACAAAAATTATCGTTCCGTTTCGTTCCTACCCGTCGCGTAATAGAAATTTAAAAAAATATAGAAAAAAAATTCCGAAAATTCAAAAATACCATTATCTCTTTATTTCCAGCCATAATAGGATGGAATAGACCAAGAAACTGAGAAAATAAAAATTATCATTCCGTTTCGTTCTAACCCGACGCGCCATTGTAAATTCATAAAAAATTGCAAAAAAATTCAAAAAATTAAAATAATACAGTTATGGCTTCTTTTCAAGCAAAAATATGTTCGGAAATGCCGAGAAAGAGAGAAAATAAAAATTCTCATTCCGTTTCGTTCCTACCCAACGCGTAATAGAAAATTCCAAACAAATAGCAAAAAAATTCAAAAAATCATAACAATACCGTTTTGGCATCATTTTAAGCAAAAATATGTTGAGAAATGCCCAGAAAGAGAAAGAAAATAAAAATTACTGTTCTGTTCCGTTCCTACACGAAACGTAATAGAAAATTCCAAAAAAATAACAAACAAATTCAAAAAATTATAAAATACTATTATGGCTTCATTTCAAGCCGAACTAAGGGGGGAAACGCTGAGAAAGAGAGAGAATAAAAACTATCGTTCTGTTCCGTTCCAACCTGACTTGTAATAGAAAATTCCAAAAAAATAGGAAAAAATTTAAAAAAATACCATTGTGGCTTCATTTAAAGCCAAAAAAGGTTGGAAAAGGCCGAGAAAGCCGGAAAACAAAAATTATCGTTCCGTTTCGTTCCTACCCGTCGCGTAATAGAAAATTCATAAAAAATTGCAAAAAATTATAAAATACTATTATGGCTTCATTTCAAGCCAAAATAAGGGGGGAAACGCTGAGAAAGAGAGAGAATAAAAACTATCGTTCTGTTCCGTTCCAACCTGACACATAATAGAAAATTCCAAAACAATAGGAAAAAATTTAAAAAAATACCATTGTGGCTTCATTTAAAGCCAAAAAAGGTTGGAAAAGGCCGAGAAAGCCGGAAAACAAAAATTATCGTTCCGTTTCGTTCCTACCCGACGCGTAAAAGAAAATTCATAAAAAATTTCAAAAAAATTCAAAAAATCATAAAATAATATTATGGCTTCATTTCAAGCCAAAATAAGTAGGGAAACGCTGAGAAAGAGAGAAAATAAAAATTATCGTTCTGTTCCGTTCCAACCTGACGCGTAATAGAAAATTCCAAAAACATAGGAAAAAATTTAAAAAAATCAAAAAAAATACCACAGTGGGTTCATTTAAAGCCAAAATAGGTTAGAAAAGGCCGAGAAAGACGGAAAACAAAAATTACCGTTCCGTTTCGTTCCTACCCGACGCGTAATAGAAAATTCATAAAAAATTGCAAAAAATTCAAAAAATTATAAAATACTATTATGGCTTCATTTCAAGCCAAAATAAGGGGGGAAACGCTGTGAAAGAGAGAGAATAAAAACTATCGTTCTGTTTCGTTCCAACCTGACACATAATAGAAAATTTCAAAAAAATAGGAAAAAATAAAAAAAAATACCGTTGTGGCTTCATTTAAAGCCAAAAAAGGTTGGAAAAGGCCGAGAAAGACGGAAAACAAAAATTATCGTTACGTTTCGTTCCTACCCGACGCGTAATAGAAAATTCAAAAAAAATTGCAAAAAAATTCAAAAAATTATAAAATACTATTATGGCTTCATTTCAAGCCAAAATTAGGAGGGAAACGTTGAGAAAGAGAGAAAATAAAAACTATCGTTCTGTTCCGTTCCAACCTGACTTGTAATAGAAAATTCCAAAAAAGTAGGAAAAAATTTAAAAAAATAAAAAAAAATACCATCGTGGGTTCATTTAAAGCAAAAATAGGTTGGAAAAGGCCGAGAAAGACGGAAAACAAAAATTATCGTTCCGTTTCGTTCCTACCCGTCGCGTAATAGAAATTTAAAAAAATATAGAAAAAAAATTCCGAAAATTCAAAAATACCATTATCTCTTCATTTCCAGCCATAATAGGATGGAATAGACCAAGAAACAGAGAAAATAAAAATTATCATTCCGTTTCGTTCTAACCCGACGCGCCATTGTAAATTCATAAAAAATTGCAAAAAAATTCAAAAAATTAAAATAATACAGTTATGGCTTCTTTTCAAGCAAAAATATGTTCGGAAATGCCGAGAAAGAGAGAAAATAAAAATTCTCATTCCGTTTCGTTCCTACCCAACGCGTAATAGAAAATTCCAAACAAATAGCAAAAAAATTCAAAAAATCATAACAATACCGTTTTGGCATCATTTTAAGCAAAAATATGTTGAGAAATGCCCAGAAAGAGAAAGAAAATAAAAATTACTGTTCTGTTCCGTTCCTACACGAAACGTAATAGAAAATTCCAAAAAAATAACAAACAAATTGAAAAAATTATAAAATACTATTCTGGCTTCATTTCAAGCCGAAATAAGGGGGGAAACGCTGAGAAAGAGAGAGAATAAAAACTATCGTTCTGTTCCGTTCCAACCTGACTTGTAATAGAAAATTCCAAAAAAATAGGAAAAAATTTAAAAAAATAAAAAAAAATACCATCGTGGGTTCATTTAAAGCAAAAATAGGTTGGAAAAGGCCGAGAAAGACGGAAAACAGAAATTATCGTTCCGTTTCGTTCCTACCCGTCGCGTAATAGAAAATTAAAAAAATATAGAAAAAAAATTCCGAAAATTCAAAAATACCATTATCTCTTCATTTCCAGCCATAATAGGATTGAATAGACCAAGAAACAGGGAAAATAAAAATTATCATTCCCGTTTCGTTCCAACCCTACACGTAATAGAGAATTCATAAAAAATTGCAAAAAAATTCAAAAAATTAAAAAAATATAGTTATGGCTTCTTTTCAAGCAAAAATATGATCGGAAATGCCGAGAAAGAGAGAAAATAAAAATTCTCATTCCGTTTCGTTCCTACCCAACGCGTAATAGAAAATTCCAAACAAATAGCAAAAAAATTCAAAAAATCATAACAATACCGTTTTGGCATCATTTTAAGCAAAAATATGTTGAGAAATGCCCAGAAAGAGAAAGAAAATAAAAATTACTGTTCTGTTCCGTTCCTGCACGAAACGTAATAGAAAATTCCAAAAAAATTCAAAAAAAATTCAAAAAATTATAAAATACTATTATGGCTTCATTTCAAGCCAAAATTAGGAGGGAAACGCTGAGAAAGAGAGAAAATAAAAAACTATCGTTCTGTTCCGTTCCAACCTGACTTGTAATAGAAAATTCCAAAAAAATAGGAAAAAATTTAAAAAAATAAAAAAAAAATACCATCGTGGGTTCATTTAAAGCAAAAATAAGTTGGAAAAGGCCGAGAAAGACGGAAAACAAAAATTATCTTTCCGTTTCGTTCCTACCCGTCGCGTAATAGAAAAGTAAAAAAATATATAAAAAAAATTCCGAAAATTCAAAAATAACATTACCTCTTCATTTCCTGCCATAATAGGTTGGAATAGACCGAGAAACAGGGAAAATAAAAATTATCATTCCGTTTCGTTCCAACCCTACAGGTAATTGAAAATTGCAAAAAAATTGCAAAAAAATTCAAAAAATTATAAAATACTATTATGGCTTCATTTCAAGCCAAAATTAGGAGGGAAACGTTGAGAAAGAGAGAAAATAAAAACTATCGTTCTGTTCCGTTCCAACCTGACTTGTAATAGAAAATTCCAAAAAAATAGGAAAAAATTTAAAAAAATAAAAAAAAATATCATCGTGGGTTCATTTAAAGCAAAAATAGGTTGGAAAAGGCCGAGAAAGACGGAAAACAAAAATTATCGTTCCGTTTCGTTCCTACCCGTCGCGTAATAGAAAATTAAAAAAATATAGAAAAAAAATTCCGAAAATTCAAAAATACCATTATCTCTTCATTTCCAGCCATAGTAGGATGGAATAGACCAAGAAACAGGGAAAATAAAAATTATCATTCCCGTTTCGTTCCAACCCTACACGTAATAGAGAATTCATAAAAAATTGCAAAAAAATTCAAAAAATTAAAAAAATATAGTTATGGCTTCTTTTCAAGCAAAAATATGATCGGAAATGCCGAGAAAGAGAGAAAATAAAAATTCTCATTCCGTTTCGTTCCTACCCAACGCGTAATAGAAAATTCCAAACAAATAGCAAAAAAATTCAAAAAATCATAACAATACCGTTTTGGCATCATTTTAAGCAAAAATATGTTGAGAAATGCCCAGAAAGAGAAAGAAAATAAAAATTACTGTTCTGTTCCGTTCCTGCACGAAACGTAATAGAAAATTCCAAAAAAATTCAAAAAAAATTCAAAAAATTATAAAATACTATTATGGCTTCATTTCAAGCCAAAATTAGGAGGGAAACGCTGAGAAAGAGAGAAAATAAAAAACTATCGTTCTGTTCCGTTCCAACCTGACTTGTAATAGAAAATTCCAAAAAAATAGGAAAAAATTTAAAAAAATAAAAAAAAAATACCATCGTGGGTTCATTTAAAGCAAAAATAAGTTGGAAAAGGCCGAGAAAGACGGAAAACAAAAATTATCGTTCCGTTTCGTTCCTACCCGTCGCGTAATAGAAAAGTAAAAAAAAATATAAAAAAAATTCCGAAAATTCAAAAATAACATTACCTCTTCATTTCCTGCCATAATAGGTTGGAATAGACCGAGAAACAGGGAAAATAAAAATTATCATTCCGTTTCGTTCCAACCCTACAGGTAATTGAAAATTGCAAAAAAATTGCAAAAAAATTCAAAAAATTATAAAATACTATTATGGCTTCATTTCAAGCCAAAATTAGGAGGGAAACGTTGAGAAAGAGAGAAAATAAAAACTATCGTTCTGTTCCGTTCCAACCTGACTTGTAATAGAAAATTCCAAAAAAATAGGAAAAAATTTAAAAAAATAAAAAAAAATACCATCGTGGGTTCATTTAAAGCAAAAATAGGTTGGAAAAGGCCGAGAAAGACGGAAAACAAAAATTATCGTTCCGTTTCGTTCCTACCCGTCGCGTAATAGAAAATTAAAAAAATATAGAAAAAAAATTCCGAAAATTCAAAAATACCATTATCTCTTCATTTCCAGCCATAATAGGATGGAATAGACCAAGAAACAGGGAAAATAAAAATTATCATTCCCGTTTCGTTCCAACCCTACACGTAATAGAGAATTCATAAAAAATTGCAAAAAAATTCAAAAAATTAAAAAAATATAGTTATGGCTTCTTTTCAAGCAAAAATATGATCGGAAATGCCGAGAAAGAGAGAAAATAAAAATTCTCATTCCGTTTCGTTCCTACCCAACGCGTAATAGAAAATTCCAAACAAATAGCAAAAAAATTCAAAAAATCATAACAATACCGTTTTGGCATCATTTTAAGCAAAAATATGTTGAGAAATGCCCAGAAAGAGAAAGAAAATAAAAATTACTGTTCTGTTCCGTTCCTGCACGAAACGTAATAGAAAATTCCAAAAAAATTCAAAAAAAATTCAAAAAATTATAAAATACTATTATGGCTTCATTTCAAGCCAAAATTAGGAGGGAAACGCTGAGAAAGAGAGAAAATAAAAAACTATCGTTCTGTTCCGTTCCAACCTGACTTGTAATAGAAAATTCCAAAAAAATAGGAAAAAATTTAAAAAAATAAAAAAAAAATACCATCGTGGGTTCATTTAAAGCAAAAATAAGTTGGAAAAGGCCGAGAAAGACGGAAAACAAAAATTATCGTTCCGTTTCGTTCCTACCCGTCACGTAATAGAAAAGTAAAAAAAAATATAAAAAAAATTCCGAAAATTCAAAAATACCATTATCTCTTCATTTCCAGCCATAATAGGATGGAATAGACCAAGAAACAGGGAAAATAAAAATTATCATTCCCGTTTCGTTCCAACCCTACACGTAATAGAGAATTCATAAAAAATTGCAAAAAAATTCAAAAAATTAAAAAAATATAGTTATGGCTTCTTTTCAAGCAAAAATATGATCGGAAATGCCGAGAAAGAGAGAAAATAAAAATTTTCATTCCGTTTCGTTCCTACCCAACGCGTAATAGAAAATTCCAAACAAATAGCAAAAAAATTCAAAAAATCATAACAATACCGTTTTGGCATCATTTTAAGCAAAAATATGTTGAGAAATGCCCAGAAAGAGAAAGAAAATAAAAATTACTGTTCTGTTCCGTTCCTGCACGAAACGTAATAGAAAATTCCAAAAAAATTCAAAAAAAATTCAAAAAATTATAAAATACTATTATGGCTTCATTTCAAGCTAAAATTAGGAGGGAAACGCTGAGAAAGAGAGAAAATAAAAAACTATCGTTCTGTTCCGTTCCAACCTGACTTGTAATAGAAAATTCCAAAAAAATAGGAAAAAATTTAAAAAAATAAAAAAAAAATACCATCGTGGGTTCATTTAAAGCAAAAATAAGTTGGAAAAGGCCGAGAAAGACGGAAAACAAAAATTATCGTTCCGTTTCGTTCCTACCCGTCGCGTAATAGAAAAGTAAAAAAAAATATTAAAAAAATTCCGAAAATTCAAAAATAACATTACCTCTTCATTTCCTGCCATAATAGGTTGGAATAGACCGAGAAACAGGGAAAATAAAAATTATCATTCCGTTTCGTTCCAACCCTACAGGTAATTGAAAATTGCAAAAAAATTCAAAAAATTATAAAATACTATTATGGCTTCATTTCAAGCCAAAATTAGGAGGGAAACGTTGAGAAAGAGAGAAAATAAAAACTATCGTTCTGTTCCGTTCCAACCTGACTTGTAATAGAAAATTCCAATAAAATAGGAAAAAATTTAAAAAAATAAAAAAAAAATACCATCGTGGGTTCATTTAAAGCAAAAATAGGTTGGAAAAGGCCGAGAAAGACGGAAAACAAAAATTATCGTTCCGTTTCGTTCCTACCCGTCGCGTAATAGAAAATTAAAAAAATATAGAAAAAAAATTCCGAAAATTCAAAAATACCATTATCTCTTCATTTCCAGCCATAATAGGATGGAATAGACCAAGAAACAGGGAAAATAAAAATTATCATTCCCGTTTCGTTCCAACCCTACACGTAATAGAGAATTCATAAAAAATTGCAAAAAAATTCAAAAAATTAAAAAAATATAGTTATGGCTTCTTTTCAAGCAAAAATATGATCGGAAATGCCGAGAAAGAGAGAAAATAAAAATTCTCATTCCGTTTCGTTCCTACCCAACGCGTAATAGAAAATTCCAAACAAATAGCAAAAAAATTCAAAAAATCATAACAATACCGTTTTGGCATCATTTTAAGCAAAAATATGTTGAGAAATGCCCAGAAAGAGAAAGAAAATAAAAATTACTGTTCTGTTCCGTTCCTGCACGAAACGTAATAGAAAATTCCAAAAAAATTCAAAAAAAATTCAAAAAATTATAAAATACTATTATGGCTTCATTTCAAGCCAAAATTAGGAGGGAAACGCTGAGAAAGAGAGAAAATAAAAAACTATCGTTCTGTTCCGTTCCAACCTGACTTGTAATAGAAAATTCCAAAAAAATGGGAAAAAATTTAAAAAAATAAAAAAAAAATACCATCGTGGGTTCATTTAAAGCAAAAATAAGTTGGAAAAGGCCGAGAAAGACGGAAAACAAAAATTATCGTTCCGTTTCGTTCCTACCCGTCGCGTAATAGAAAAGTAAAAAAAAATATAAAAAAAATTCCGAAAATTCAAAAATAACATTACCTCTTCATTTCCTGCCATAATAGGTTGGAATAGACCGAGAAACAGGGAAAATAAAAATTATCATTCCCGTTTCGTTCCAACCCTACACGTAATAGAGAATTCATAAAAAATTGCAAAAAAATTCAAAAAATTAAAAAAATATAGTTATGGCTTCTTTTCAAGCAAAAATATGATCGGAAATGCCGAGAAAGAGAGAAAATAAAAATTCTCATTCCGTTTCGTTCCTACCCAACGCGTAATAGAAAATTCCAAACAAATAGCAAAAAAATTCAAAAAATCATAACAATACCGTTTTGGCATCATTTTAAGCAAAAATATGTTGAGAAATGCCCAGAAAGAGAAAGAAAATAAAAATTACTGTTCTGTTCCGTTCCTGCACGAAACGTAATAGAAAATTCCAAAAAAATTCAAAAAAAATTCAAAAAATTATAAAATACTATTATGGCTTCATTTCAAGCCAAAATTAGGAGGGAAACGCTGAGAAAGAGAGAAAATAAAAAACTATCGTTCTGTTCCGTTCCAACCTGACTTGTAATAGAAAATTCCAAAAAAATAGGAAAAAATTTAAAAAAATAAAAAAAAAATACCATCGTGGGTTCATTTAAAGCAAAAATAAGTTGGAAAAGGCCGAGAAAGACGGAAAACAAAAATTATCGTTCCGTTTCGTTCCTACCCGTCGCGTAATAGAAAAGTAAAAAAAAATATAAAAAAAATTCCGAAAATTCAAAAATAACATTACCTCTTCATTTCCTGCCATAATAGGTTGGAATAGACCGAGAAACAGGGAAAATAAAAATTATCATTCCGTTTCGTTCCAACCCTACAGGTAATTGAAAATTGCAAAAAAATTGCAAAAAAATTCAAAAAATTATAAAATACTATTATGGCTTCATTTCAAGCCAAAATTAGGAGGGAAACGTTGAGAAAGAGAGAAAATAAAAACTATCGTTCTGTTCCGTTCCAACCTGACTTGTAATAGAAAATTCCAAAAAAATAGGAAAAAATTTAAAAAAATAAAAAAAAATACCATCGTGGGTTCATTTAAAGCAAAAATAGGTTGGAAAAGGCCGAGAAAGACGGAAAACAAAAATTATCGTTCCGTTTCGTTCCTACCCGTCGCGTAATAGAAAATTAAAAAAATATAGAAAAAAAATTCCGAAAATTCAAAAATACCATTATCTCTTCATTTCCAGCCATAATAGGATGGAATAGACCAAGAAACAGGGAAAATAAAAATTATCATTCCCGTTTCGTTCCAACCCTACACGTAATAGAGAATTCATAAAAAATTGCAAAAAAATTCAAAAAATTAAAAAAATATAGTTATGGCTTCTTTTCAAGCAAAAATATGATCGGAAATGCCGAGAAAGAGAGAAAATAAAAATTCTCATTCCGTTTCGTTCCTACCCAACGCGTAATAGAAAATTCCAAACAAATAGCAAAAAAATTCAAAAAATCATAACAATACCGTTTTGGCATCATTTTAAGCAAAAATATGTTGAGAAATGCCCAGAAAGAGAAAGAAAATAAAAATTACTGTTCTGTTCCGTTCCTGCACGAAACGTAATAGAAAATTCCAAAAAAATTCAAAAAAAATTCAAAAAATTATAAAATACTATTATGGCTTCATTTCAAGCCAAAATTAGGAGGGAAACGCTGAGAAAGAGAGAAAATAAAAAACTATCGTTCTGTTCCGTTCCAACCTGACTTGTAATAGAAAATTCCAAAAAAATAGGAAAAAATTTAAAAAAATAAAAAAAAAATACCATCGTGGGTTCATTTAAAGCAAAAATAAGTTGGAAAAGGCCGAGAAAGACGGAAAACAAAAATTATCGTTCCGTTTCGTTCCTACCCGTCGCGTAATAGAAAAGTAAAAAAAAATATAAAAAAAATTCCGAAAATTCAAAAATACCATTATCTCTTCATTTCCAGCCATAATAGGATGGAATAGACCAAGAAACAGGGAAAATAAAAATTATCATTCCCGTTTCGTTCCAACCCTACACGTAATAGAGAATTCATAAAAAATTGCAAAAAAATTCAAAAAATTAAAAAAATATAGTTATGGCTTCTTTTCAAGCAAAAATATGATCGGAAATGCCGAGAAAGAGAGAAAATAAAAATTCTCATTCCGTTTCGTTCCTACCCAACGCGTAATAGAAAATTCCAAACAAATAGCAAAAAAATTCAAAAAATCATAACAATACCGTTTTGGCATCATTTTAAGCAAAAATATGTTGAGAAATGCCCAGAAAGAGAAAGAAAATAAAAATTACTGTTCTGTTCCGTTCCTGCACGAAACGTAATAGAAAATTCCAAAAAAATTCAAAAAAAATTCAAAAAATTATAAAATACTATTATGGCTTCATTTCAAGCTAAAATTAGGAGGGAAACGCTGAGAAAGAGAGAAAATAAAAAACTATCGTTCTGTTCCGTTCCAACCTGACTTGTAATAGAAAATTCCAAAAAAATAGGAAAAAATTTAAAAAAATAAAAAAAAAATACCATCGTGGGTTCATTTAAAGCAAAAATAAGTTGGAAAAGGCCGAGAAAGACAGAAAACAAAAATTATCGTTCCGTTTCGTTCCTACCCGTCGCGTAATAGAAAAGTAAAAAAAAATATAAAAAAAATTCCGAAAATTCAAAAATAACATTACCTCTTCATTTCCTGCCATAATAGGTTGGAATAGACCGAGAAACAGGGAAAATAAAAATTATCATTCCGTTTCGTTCCAACCCTACAGGTAATTGAAAATTGCAAAAAAATTCAAAAAATTATAAAATACTATTATGGCTTCATTTCAAGCCAAAATTAGGAGGGAAACGTTGAGAAAGAGAGAAAATAAAAACTATCGTTCTGTTCCGTTCCAACCTGACTTGTAATAGAAAATTCCAATAAAATAGGAAAAAATTTAAAAAAATAAAAAAAAATACCATCGTGGGTTCATTTAAAGCAAAAATAGGTTGGAAAAGGCCGAGAAAGACGGAAAACAAAAATTATCGTTCCGTTTCGTTC
Organism: Quercus agrifolia; assembly: GCA_029955455.1. Taxonomy (NCBI): domain Eukaryota; kingdom Viridiplantae; phylum Streptophyta; class Magnoliopsida; order Fagales; family Fagaceae; genus Quercus; species Quercus agrifolia. The sequence continues at coordinate 22,679,544 of JARQAD010000010.1, forward strand.
CTACCCGTCGCGTAATAGAAAATTAAAAAAATATAGAAAAAAAATTCCGAAAATTCAAAAATACCATTATCTCTTCATTTCCAGCCATAATAGGATGGAATAGACCAAGAAACAGGGAAAATAAAAATTATCATTCCCGTTTCGTTCCAACCCTACACGTAATAGAGAATTCATAAAAAATTGCAAAAAAATTCAAAAAATTAAAAAAATATAGTTATGGCTTCTTTTCAAGCAAAAATATGATCGGAAATGCCGAGAAAGAGAGAAAATAAAAATTCTCATTCCGTTTCGTTCCTACCCAACGCGTAATAGAAAATTCCAAACAAATAGCAAAAAAATTCAAAAAATCATAACAATACCGTTTTGGCATCATTTTAAGCAAAAATATGTTGAGAAATGCCCAGAAAGAGAAAGAAAATAAAAATTACTGTTCTGTTTGTGTTCCTGCACGAAACGTAATAGAAAATTCCAAAAAAATTCAAAAAAAATTCAAAAAATTATAAAATACTATTATGGCTTCATTTCAAGCCAAAATTAGGAGGGAAACGCTGAGAAAGAGAGAAAATAAAAAACTATCGTTCTGTTCCGTTCCAACCTGACTTGTAATAGAAAATTCCAAAAAAATAGGAAAAAATTTAAAAAAATAAAAAAAAAATACCATCGTGGGTTCATTTAAAGCAAAAATAAGTTGGAAAAGGCCGAGAAAGACGGAAAACAAAAATTATCGTTCCGTTTCGTTCCTACCCGTCGCGTAATAGAAAAGTAAAAACAAATATAAAAAAAATTCCGAAAATTCAAAAATACCATTATCTCTTCATTTCCAGCCATAATAGGATGGAATAGACCAAGAAACAGGGAAAATAAAAATTATCATTCCCGTTTCGTTCAAACCCTACACGTAATAGAGAATTCATAAAAAATTGCAAAAAAATTCAAAAAATTAAAATAATACAGTTATGGCTTCTTTTCAAGCAAAAATATGTTCGGAAATGCCGAGAAAGAGAGAAAATAAAAATTCTCATTCCGTTTCGTTCCTACCCAACGCGTAATAGAAAATTCCAAACAAATAGCAAAAAAATTCAAAAAATCATAACAATACCGTTTTGGCATCATTTTAAGCAAAAATATGTTGAGAAATGCCCAGAAAGAGAAAGAAAATAAAAATTATTGTTCTGTTCCGTTCCTACACGAAACGTAATAGAAAATTCCAAAAAAATAACAAAAAAATTCAAAAAATTATAAAATACTATTATGGCCTCATTTCAAGCCAAAATAAGGGGGGAAACGCTGAGAAAGAGAGAGAATAAAAACTATCGTTCTGTTCCGTTCCAACCTGACACGTAATAGAAAATTCCAAAAAAATAGGAAAAAATTTAAAAAAATACCATTGTGGCTTCATTTAAAGCCAAAAAATGTTGGAAAAGGCCGAGAAAGACGGAAAACAAAAATTATCGTTCCGTTTCGTTCCTACTCGACGCGTAATAGAAAATTCATAAAAAATTGGAAAAAAATTCAAAAAATTAAAAAATACTATAATGGCTTCATTTCAAGCCAAAATAAGTAGGGAAACGCTGAGAAAGAGAGAAAATAAAAACTATCATTCTGTTCCGTTCCAACCTGACGATTAATAGAAAATTCCAAAAACATAAGAAAAAATTTAAAAAAATCCAAAAAATACCATAATGGGTTCATTTAAAGCCAAAATAGGTTGGAAAAGTCCGAGAAAGACGGAAAACAAAAATTATCGTTCCGTTTCGTTCCTACCCGACGCGTAATAGAAAATTAAAAAAAATTGCAAAAAAATTCAAAAAATTATAAAATACTATTATGGCTTCATTTCAAGCCAAAATTAGGAGGGAAACGTTGAGAAAGAGAGAAAATAAAAACTATCGTTCTGTTCCGTTCCAACCTGACTTGTAATAGAAAATTCCAAAAAAATAGGAAAAAATTTAAAAAAATAAAAAAAAATACCATCGTGGGTTCATTTAAAGCAAAAATAGGTTGGAAAAGGCCGAGAAAGACGGAAAACAAAAATTATCGTTCCGTTTCGTTCCTACCCGTCGCGTAATAGAAAATTAAAAAAATATAGAAAAAAAATTCCGAAAATTCAAAAATACCATTATCTCTTCATTTCCAGCCATAATAGGATGGAATAGACCAAGAAACAGGGAAAATAAAAATTATCATTCCCGTTTCGTTCCAACCCTACACGTAATAGAGAATTCATAAAAAATTGCAAAAAAATTCAAAAAATTAAAAAAATATAGTTATGGCTTCTTTTCAAGCAAAAATATGATTGGAAATGCCGAGAAAGAGAGAAAATAAAAATTCTCATTCCGTTTCGTTCCTACCCAACGCGTAATAGAAAATTCCAAACAAATAGCAAAAAAATTCGAAAAATCATAATAATACCGTTTTGGCATCATTTTAAGCAAAAATATGTTGAGAAATGCCCAAAAAGAGAAAGAAAATAAAAATTACTGTTCTGTTCCGTTCCTGCACGAAACGTAATAGAAAATTCCAAAAAAATTCAAAAAAAATTCAAAAAATTATAAAATACTATTATGGCTTCATTTCAAGCCAAAATTAGGAGGGAAACGCTGAGAAAGAGAGAAAATAAAAAACTATCGTTCTGTTCCGTTCCAACCTGACTTGTAATAGAAAATTCCAAAAAAATAGGAAAAAATTTAAAAAAATAAAAAAAAAATACCATCGTGGGTTCATTTAAAGCAAAAATAAGTTGGAAAAGGCCGAGAAAGACGGAAAACAAAAATTATCGTTCCGTTTCGTTCCTACCCGTCGCGTAATAGAAAAGTAAAAAAAAATATAAAAAAAATTCCGAAAATTCAAAAATAACATTACCTCTTCATTTCCTGCCATAATAGGTTGGAATAGACCGAGAAACAGGGAAAATAAAAATTATCATTCCGTTTCGTTCCAACCCTACAGGTAATTGAAAATTGCAAAAAAATTGCAAAAAAATTCAAAAAATTAAAAAAATACAGTTATGGCTTCTTTTCAAGCAAAAATATGATCGGAAATGCCGAGAAAGAGAGAAAATAAAAATTCCCATTTTGTTTCGTTCCAGCCCATTGCGTAATAGAAAATTCCAAACAAATAGCAAAAAAATTCAAAAAATTATAAGAATACCATTTTGGCTTCATTTTAAGCAAAAATAGGTTGAGAAATCCCCAGAAAGAGAGAGAAAATAAAAATTATTGTTCTGTTCCGTTCCTACACGACACGTAATAGAAAATTCCAAAAAAATAACAATAAAATTCAAAAAATTATAAAATACTATTATAGCTTCATTTCAAGCCAAAATAAGGGGGGAAACGCTGAGAAAGAGAGGGAATAAAAACTATCGTTCTGTTCCGTTCCAACCTGACACGTAATAGAAAATTCCAAAAAAATAGGAAAAAATACCATTGTGGCTTCATTTAAAGCCAAAAAATGTTGGAAAAGGCCGAGAAAGACGGAAAACAAAAATTATCGTTCCGTTTGGTTCCTACCCGACGCTTAATAGAAAATTCATAAAAAATTGCAAAAAAATTCAAAAAATTATAAAATACTGTTATGGCTTCATTTCAAGCCAAAATAAGTAGGGAAACGCTGAGAAAGAGATAAAATAAAAACTATCGTCCTGTTCCGTTCCAACCTGACGCGTAACAGAAAATTCCAAAAACATAGGAAAAAATTTAAAAAAATCAAAAAAATACCATAGTGGGTTCATTTAAAGCAAAAATAGGTTGGAAAAGGCCGAGAAAGACGGAAAATAAAAATTATCGTTCCGTTTCGTTCCTACCCGACGCGTAATAGAAAATTAAAAAAAAAATAGAAAAAAAATTCCGAAAATTCAAAAATACCATTATCTCTTCATTTCCAGCCATAATAGGTTGGAATAGACCGAGAAACAGGGAAAATAAAAATTATCATTCCGTTTCGTTCCAACCCTACACGTAACAGAAAATTCATAAAAAATTGCAAAAAATTTAAAAAAAATTAAAAAAATACAGTTATGGCTTCTTTTCAAGCAAAAATATGATCGGAAATGCCGAGAAAGAGAGAAAATAAAAATTCCCGTTTCGTTTCGTTCCAGCCCATTGCGTAACAGAAAATTCCAAACAAATAGCAAAAAAATTCAAAAAATTATAAGAATACCATTTTGGCTTCATTTTAAGCAAAAATAGGTTGAGAAATCCCCAGAAAGGGAGAGAAAATAAAAATTATTGTTCTGTTCCGTTCCTACACGACACGTAATAGAAAATTCCAAAAAAATAACAAAATTCAAAAAATTATAAAATACTATTATAGCTTCATTTCAAGCCAAAATAAGGGGGGAAACGCTGAGAAAGAGAGGGAATAAAAACTATCGTTCTGTTCCGTTCCACCCTGACACGTAATAGAAAATTCCAAAAAAATACGAAAAAATCTAAAAAAATATCATTGTGGCTTCATTTAAAGCCAAAAAAGGTTGGAAAAGGCCGAGAAAGACGGAAAACAAAAATTATCGTTCTGTTTCGTTCCAACCCGACGCGTAATAGAAAATTCATAAAAAATTCCAAAAAAACTCAAAAAATTATAAAATACTATTATGGCTTCATTTCAAGCCAAAATAAGTAGGGAAACGCTGAGAAAGAGATAAAATAAAAACTATCGTCCTGTTCCGTTCCAACCTGACGCGTAATAGAAAATTCCAAAAACATAGGAAAAAATTTAAAAAAATAAAAAAAATACCATAGTGGGTTCATTTAAAGCCAAAATAGGTTGGAAAAGGCAGAGAAAGACGGAAAACAAAAATTATCGTTCCGTTTCGTTCCTACCCGATGCGTAATAGAAAATTCATAAAAAATTGTAAAAAAATTCAAAAAATTATAAAACACTATTATGGCTTCATTTCAAGCCAAAATAAGTAGGGAAACGCTGAGAAAGAGAGAAAATAAAAACTATCGTTCTGTTCCGTTCCAACCTGACGTGTAATAGAAAATTCCAAAAAAATAGGAAAAAATTTAAAAAAATAAAAAAAAAATACCATAGTGGGTTCATTTAAAGCCAAAATAGGTTGGAAAAGGCCGAGAAAGACGGAAAACAAAAATTATCGTTCCGTTTCGTTCCTACCCGACGAGTAATTGAAAATTCCAAAAAAATAGAGAAAAAATTCCGAAAATTTAAAAATACCATCGTGGCTTCATTTCAAGCCATAACAAGTTGGAATAAACCGAGACATAGGGAAAATAAAAATTATCATTCCGTTTCGTTCCAACCTGACGCGTCATAGAAAATTCATAAAAAATTGCAAAAAAATTCAAAAAATTTAAAAAATACAGTTACGGCTTCTTTTGAAGCAAAAATTGGTTGGAAAAGGCCGAGAATGAGAGAAAATAAAAATTATCGTTTCGTTTCGTTCCTACCCAACGCGTAATAGAAAATTCCAAACAAATAGCAAAAAAATTCAAAAAATCATAAGAATACCATTTTGGCTTCATTTTAAGCAAAAATAGGTTGAGAAATGCTCAGAAAGAGAAAGAAAATAAAAATTATTGTTCTGTTCTGTTCCTACACGAAACGTAATAGAAAATTCCAAAAAAATAACAAACAAATTCAAAAAATTATAAAATACTATTATGGCTTCATTTCAAGCCGAAATAAGGGGGGAAACGCTGAGAAAGAGAGAGAATAAAAACTATCGTTCTGTTCCGTTCCAACCTGACACGTAATAGAAAATTTCAAAAAAATAGGAAAAAATTTAAAAAAACACCATTGTGGCTTCATTTAAAGCCAAAAAAGGTTGGAAAAGGCCGAGAAAAACAGAAAACAAAAATTATCGTTCCGTTTGGTTCCTACCCGACGCTTAATAGAAAATTCATAAAAAATTGCAAAAAAATTCAAAAAATTATAAAATACTATTATGGCTTCATTTCAAGCCAAAATAAGTAGGGAAACGCTGAGAAAGAGATAAAATAAAAACTATCGTCCTGTTCCGTTCCAACCTGACGCGTAATAGAAAATTCCAAAAACATAGGAAAAAATTTAAAAAAATCAAAAAAATACCATAGTGGGTTCATTTAAAGCAAAAATAGGTTGGAAAAGGCCGAGAAAGACGGAAAATAAAAATTATCGTTCCGTTTCGTTCCTACCCGACGCGTAATAGAAAATTAAAAAAAAATAGAAAAAAAATTCCGAAAATTCAAAAATACCATTATCTCTTCATTTCCAGCCATAATAGGTTGGAATAGACCGAGAAACAGGGAAAATAAAAATTATCATTCCGTTTCGTTCCAACCCTACACGTAACAGAAAATTCATAAAAAATTGCAAAAAATTTAAAAAAAATTAAAAAAATACAGTTATGGCTTCTTTTCAAGCAAAAATATGATCGGAAATGCCGAGAAAGAGAGAAAATAAAAATTCCCGTTTCGTTTCGTTCCAGCCCATTGCGTAACAGAAAATTCCAAACAAATAGCAAAAAAATTCAAAAAATTATAAGAATACCATTTTGGCTTCATTTTAAGCAAAAATAGGTTGAGAAATCCCCAGAAAGGGAGAGAAAATAAAAATTATTGTTCTGTTCCGTTCCTACACGACACGTAATAGAAAATTCCAAAAAAATAACAAAAAAATTCAAAAAATTATAAAATACTATTATAGCTTCATTTCAAGCCAAAATAAGGGGGGAAACGCTGAGAAAGAGAGGGAATAAAAACTATCGTTCTGTTCCGTTCCACCCTGACACGTAATAGAAAATTCCAAAAAAATAGGAAAATATCTAAAAAAATACCATTGTGGCTTCATTTAAAGCCAAAAAAGGTTGGAAAAGGCCGAGAAAGACGGAAAACAAAAATTATCGTTCTGTTTCGTTCCAACCCGACGCGTAATAGAAAATTCATAAAAAATTGCAAAAAAACTCAAAAAAATTATAAAATACTATTATGGCTTCATTTCAAGCCAAAATAAGTAGGGAAACGCTGAGAAAGAGATAAAATAAAAACTATCGTCCTGTTCCGTTCCAACCTGACGCGTAATAGAAAATTCCAAAAACATAGGAAAAAATTTAAAAAAAATAAAAAAAATACCATAGTGGGTTCATTTAAAGCCAAAATAGGTTGGAAAAGGCAGAGAAAGACGGAAAACAAAAATTATCGTTCCGTTTCGTTCCTACCCGATGCGTAATAGAAAATTCATAAAAAATTGTAAAAAAATTCAAAAAATTATAAAACACTATTATGGCTTCATTTCAAGCCAAAATAAGTAGGGAAACGCTGAGAAAGAGAGAAAATAAAAACTATCGTTCTGTTCCGTTCCAACCTGACGTGTAATAGAAAATTCCAAAAAAATAGGAAAAAATTTAAAAAAATAAAAAAAAATACCATAGTGGGTTCATTTAAAGCCAAAATAGGTTGGAAAAGGCCGAGAAAGACGGAAAACAAAAATTATCGTTCCGTTTCGTTCCTACCCGACGAGTAATTGAAAATTCCAAAAAAATAGAGAAAAAATTCCGAAAATTTAAAAATACCATCGTGGCTTCATTTCAAGCCATAACAGGTTGGAATAAACCGAGACATAGGGAAAATAAAAATTATCATTCCGTTTCGTTCCAACCTGACGCGTCATAGAAAATTCATAAAAAATTGCAAAAAAATTCAAAAAATTTAAAAAATACAGTTATGGCTTCTTTTGAAGCAAAAATTGGTTGGAAAAGGCCGAGAATGAGAGAAAATAAAAATTATCGTTTCGTTTCGTTCCTACCCAACGCGTAATAGAAAATTCCAAACAAATAGCAAAAAAATTCAAAAAATCATAAGAATACCATTTTGGCTTCATTTTAAGCAAAAATAGGTTGAGAAATGCTCAGAAAGAGAAAGAAAATAAAAATTATTGTTCTGTTCCGTTCCTACACGAAACGTAATAGAAAATTCCAAAAAAATAACAAACAAATTCAAAAAATTATAAAATACTATTATGGCTTCATTTCAAGCCGAAATAAGGGGGGAAACGCTGAGAAAGAGAGAGAATAAAAACTATCGTTCTGTTCCGTTCCAACCTGACACGTAATAGAAAATTTCAAAAAAATAGGAAAAAATTTAAAAAAACACCATTGTGGCTTCATTTAAAGCCAAAAAAGGTTGGAAAAGGCCGAGAAAAACAGAAAACAAAAATTATCGTTCCGTTTGGTTCCTACCCGACGCTTAATAGAAAATTCATAAAAAATTGCAAAAAAATTCAAAAAATTGTAAAATACTATTATGGCTTCATTTCAAGCCAAAATAAGTAGGGAAACGCTGAGAAAGAGATAAAATAAAAACTATCGTCCTGTTCCGTTACAACCTGACGCGTAATAGAAAATTCCAAAAACATAGGAAAAAATTTAAAAAAATCAAAAAAATACCATAGTGGGTTCATTTAAAGCAAAAATAGGTTGGAAAAGGCCGAGAAAGACGGAAAATAAAAATTATCGTTCCGTTTAGTTCCTACCCGACGCGTAATAGAAAATTAAAAAAAAATAGAAAAAAAATTCCGAAAATTCAAAAATACCATTATCTCTTCATTTCCAGCCATAATAGGTTGGAATAGACCGAGAAACAGGGAAAATAAAAATTATCATTCCGTTTCGTTCCAACCCTACACGTAACAGAAAATTCATAAAAAATTGCAAAAAATTTAAAAAAAATTAAAAAAATACAGTTATGGCTTCTTTTCAAGCAAAAATATGATCGGAAATGCCGAGAAAGAGAGAAAATAAAAATTCCCGTTTCGTTTCGTTCCAGCCCATTGCGTAACAGAAAATTCCAAACAAATAGCAAAAAAATTCAAAAAATTATAAGAATACCATTTTGGCTTCATTTTAAGCAAAAATAGGTTGAGAAATCCCCAGAAAGGGAGAGAAAATAAAAATTATTGTTCTGTTCCGTTCCTACACAACACGTAATAGAAAATTCCAAAAAAATAACAAAAAAATTCAAAAAATTATAAAATACTATTATAGCTTCATTTCAAGCCAAAATAAGGGGGGAAACGCTGAGAAAGAGAGGGAATAAAAACTATCGTTCTGTTCCGTTCCAACCTGACACGTAATAGAAAATTCCAAAAAAATAGGAAAAAATACCATTGTGGCTTCATTTAAAGCCAAAAAATGTTGGAAAAGGCAGAGAAAGACGGAAAACAAAAATTATCGTTCCGTTTCGTTCCTACCCGATGCGTAATAGAAAATTCATAAAAAATTGTAAAAAAATTCAAAAAATTATAAAACACTATTATGGCTTCATTTCAAGCCAAAATAAGTAGGGAAACGCTGAGAAAGAGAGAAAATAAAAACTATCGTTCTGTTCCGTTCCAACCTGACGTGTAATAGAAAATTCCAAAAAAATAGGAAAAAATTTAAAAAAATAAAAAAAAATACCATAGTGGGTTCATTTAAAGCCAAAATAGGTTGGAAAAGGCCGAGAAAGACGGAAAACAAAAATTATCGTTCCGTTTCGTTCCTACCCGACGAGTAATTGAAAATTCCAAAAAAATAGAGAAAAAATTCCGAAAATTTAAAAATACCATCGTGGCTTCATTTCAAGCCATAACAGGTTGGAATAAACCGAGACATAGGGAAAATAAAAATTATCATTCCGTTTCGTTCCAACCTGACGCGTCATAGAAAATTCATAAAAAATTGCAAAAAAATTCAAAAAATTTAAAAAATACAGTTATGGCTTCTTTTGAAGCAAAAATTGGTTGGAAAAGGCCGAGAATGAGAGAAAATAAAAATTATCGTTTCGTTTCGTTCCTACCCAACGCGTAATAGAAAATTCCAAACAAATAGCAAAAAAATTCAAAAAATCATAAGAATACCATTTTGGCTTCATTTTAAGCAAAAATAGGTTGAGAAATGCTCAGAAAGAGAAAGAAAATAAAAATTATTGTTCTGTTCCGTTCCTACACGAAACGTAATAGAAAATTCCAAAAAAATAACAAACAAATTCAAAAAATTATAAAATACTATTATGGCTTCATTTCAAGCCGAAATAAGGGGGGAAACGCTGAGAAAGAGAGAGAATAAAAACTATCGTTCTGTTCCGTTCCAACCTGACACGTAATAGAAAATTTCAAAAAAATAGGAAAAAATTTAAAAAAACACCATTGTGGCTTCATTTAAAGCCAAAAAAGGTTGGAAAAGGCCGAGAAAAACAGAAAACAAAAATTATCGTTCCGTTTGGTTCCTACCCGACGCTTAATAGAAAATTCATAAAAAATTGCAAAAAAATTCAAAAAATTGTAAAATACTATTATGGCTTCATTTCAAGCCAAAATAAGTAGGGAAACGCTGAGAAAGAGATAAAATAAAAACTATCGTCCTGTTCCGTTACAACCTGACGCGTAATAGAAAATTCCAAAAACATAGGAAAAAATTTAAAAAAATCAAAAAAATACCATAGTGGGTTCATTTAAAGATAAAATAGGTTGGAAAAGGCCGAGAAAGACGGAAAATAAAAATTATCGTTCCGTTTAGTTCCTACCCGACGCGTAATAGAAAATTAAAAAAAAATAGAAAAAAAATTCCGAAAATTCAAAAATACCATTATCTCTTCATTTCCAGCCATAATAGGTTGGAATAGACCGAGAAACAGGGAAAATAAAAATTATCATTCTGTTTCGTTCCAACCCTACACGTAATAGAAAATTGCAAAAAAATTAAAAAAATACAGTTATGGCTTCTTTTCAAGCAAAAATATGATCGGAAATGCCGAGAAAGAGAGAAAATAAAAATTATCGTTTCGTTTCGTTCAAGCCCATTGCGTAATAGAAAATTCCAAACAAGTAGCAAAAAAATTCAAAAAATTATAAGAATACCATTTTGGCTTCATTTTAAGCAAAAATAGGTTGAGAAATCCCCAGAAAGAGAGAGAAAATAAAAATTAATGTTCTGTTCCGTTCCTACACGACACGTAATAGAAAATTCCAAAAAAATAACAAAAAAATTCAAAAAATTATAAAATACTATTATAGCTTCATTTCAAGCCAAAATAAGGGGGGAAACGCTGAGAAAGAGAGGGAATAAAAACTAACGTTCTGTTCCGTTCCAACCTGACACGTAATAGAAAATTCCAAAAAAATAGGAAAAAATACCATTGTGGCTTCATTTAAAGCCAAAAAATGTTGGAAAAGGCCGAGAAAGACGGAAAACAAAAATTATCGTTCTGTTTCGTTCCTACCCGTCGCGTAATAGAAAATTAAAAATAAATAGAAAAAAAATTCCGAAAATTCAAAAATACCATTATCTCTTCATTTCCACCCATAATAGGTTGGAATAGACCGAGAAACAGGGAAAATAAAAATTATCATTCCGTTTCGTTCCAATCCTACACGTAATAGAAAATTCATAAAAAATTGCAAAAAAATTCAAAAAATTAAAAAAATTAAAAAAATACAGTTATGGCTTCTTTTCAAGCAAAAATATGATCGGAAATGCCGAGAAAGAGAGAAAATAAAAATTCCCGTTTTGTTTCGTTCCAGCCCATTGCGTAATAGAAAATTCCAAACAAATAGCAAAAACATTCAAAAAATTATAAGAATACCATTTTGGCCTCATTTTAAGCAAAAATAGGTTGAGAAATCCCCAGAAAGAGAGAGAAAATAAAAATTATTGTTCTGTTCCGTTCCTACACGACACGTAATAGAAAATTCCAAAAAAATAACAATAAAATTCAAAAAATTATAAAATACTATTATAGCTTCATTTCAAGCCAAAATAAGGGGGGAAACGCTGAGAAAGAGAGGGAATAAAAACTATCGTTCTGTTCCGTTCCGTTCCAACCTGACACGTAATAGAAAATTCCAAAAAAATAGGAAAAAATACCATTGTGGCTTCATTTAAAGCCAAAAAATGTTGGAAAAGGCCGAGAAAGACGGAAAACAAAAATTATCGTTCCGTTTCGTTCCTACCCGATGCGTAATAGAAAATTCATAAAAAATTGCAAAAAAATTCAAAAAATTATAAAACCCTATTATGGCTTCATTTCAAGCCAAAATAAGTAGGGAAACGCTGAGAAAGAGAGAAAATAAAAACTATCGTTCTGCTCCGTTCCAACCTGACGTGTAATAGAAAATTCCAAAAAAATAGGAAAAAATTTAAAAAAATCAAAAAAATACCATAGTGGGTTCATTTAAAGCCAAAATAGGTTGGAAAAGGCCGAGAAAGACGGAAAACAAAAATTATCGTTCCGTTTCGTTCCTACCCGACGAGTAATAGAAAATTCCAAAAAAATAGAGAAAAAATTCCGAAAATTTAAAAATACCATCGTTGCTTCATTTCAAGCCATAATAGGTTGGAATAAACCGAGACATAGGGAAAATAAAAATTATCATTCCGTTTCGTTCCAACCTGACGCATCATAGAAAATTCATAAAAAATTGCAAAAAAATTCAAAAAATTTAAAAAATACAGTTATGGCTTCTTTTGAAGCAGAAATTGGTTGGAAAAGGCCGAGAATGAGAGAAAATAAAAATTATCGTTTCGTTTCGTTCCTACCCAACGTGTAATAGAAAATTCCAAACAAATGGCAAAAAAATTCAAAAAATCATAAGAATACCATTTTGGCTTCATTTTAAGCAAAAATAGGTTGAGAAATGCTCAGAAAGAGAAAGATAATAAAAATTATTGTTCTGTTCCGTTCCTACACGAAACGTAATAGAAAATTCCAAAAAAATAACAAAAAAATTCAAAAAATTATAAAATACTATTATGGCTTCATTTCAAGCCGAAATAAGGGGGGAAACCCTGAGAAAGAGAGAGAATAAAAACTATCGTTCTGTTCCGTTCCAACCTGACACGTAATAGAAAATTCCAAAAAAATAGGAAAAAATTTAAAAAAATACCATTGTGGCTTCATTTAAAGCCAAAAAAGGGTGGAAAAGGCCGAGAAAGACAGAAAACAAAAATTATCGTTCCGTTTGGTTCCTACCCGACGCTTAATAGAAAATTCATAAAAAATTGCAAAAAAATTCAAAAAATTATAAAATACTATTATGGCTTCATTTCAAGCCAAAATAAGTAGGGAAACGCTGAGAAAGAGATAAAATAAAAACTATCGTCCTGTTCCGTTCCAACCTGACGCGTAATAGAAAATTCCAAAAACATAGGAAAAAATTTAAAAAAATAAAAAAAATACCATAGTGGGTTCATTTAAAGCAAAAATAGGTTGGAAAAGGCCGAGAAAGACGGAAAACAAAAATTATCGTTCCGTTTCGTTCCTACCCGTCGCGTAATAGAAAATTAAAAAAAAATAGAAAAAAAATTTCGAAAATTCAAAAATACCATTATCTCTTCATTTCCAGCCATAATAGGTTGGAATAGACCGAGAAACAGGGAAAATAAAAATTATCATTCCGTTTCGTTCCAACCCTACACGTAACAGAAAATTCATAAAAAATTGCAAAAAAATTAAAAAAATTAAAAAAATACAGTTATGGCTTCTTTTCAAGCAAAAATATGATCGGAAATGCCGAGAAAGAGAGAAAATAAAAATTCCCGTTTCGTTTCGTTCCAGCCCATTGCGTAATAGAAAATTCCAAACAAATAGCAAAAAAATTTAAAAAATTATAAGAATACCATTTTGGCTTCATTTTAAGCAAAAATAGGTTGTGAAATCCCCAGAAAGAGAGAGAAAATAAAAATTATTGTTCTGCTCCGTTCCTACACGACACGTAATAGAAAATTCCAAAAAAATAACAATAAAATTCAAAAAATTATAAAATACTATTATAGCTTCATTTCAAGCCAAAATAAGGGGGGAAACGCTGAGAAAGAGAGGGAATAAAAACTATCGTTCTGTTCCGTTCCAATCTGACACGTAATAGAAAATTCCAACAAAATAGGAAAAAATACCATTGTGGCTTCATTTAAAGCCAAAAAATGTTGGAAAAGGCCGAGAAAGACGGAAAACAAAAATTATCGTTCCGTTTGGTTCCTACCCGACGCTTAATAGAAAATTGATAAAAAATTGCAAAAAAATTCAAAAAATTATAAAATACTATTATGGCTTCATTTCAAGCCAAAATAAGTAGGGAAACGCTGAGAAAGAGATAAAATAAAAACTATCGTCCTGTTCCGTTCCAACCTGACGCGTAATAGAAAATTCCAAAAACATAGGAAAAAATTTAAAAAAAATCAAAAAAATACCATAGTGGGTTCATTTAAAGCCAAAATAGGTTGGAAAAGGCCGAGAAAGACGGAAAACAAAAATTATCGTTCCGTTTCGTTCCTACCCGATGCGTAATAGAAAATTCATAAAAAATTGCAAAAAAATTCAAAAAATTATAAAACACTATTATGGCTTCATTTCAAGCCAAAATAAGTAGGGAAACGCTGAGAAAGAGAGAAAATAAAAACTATCGTTCTGTTCCGTTCCAACCTGACGTGTAATAGAAAATTCCAAAAAAATAGGAAAAAATTTAAAAAAATAAAAAAAATACTATAGTGGGTTCATTTAAAGCCAAAATAGGTTGGAAAAGGCCGAGAAAGACGGAAAACAAAAATTATCGTTCCGTTTCGTTCCTACCCGACGAGTAATAGAAAATTCCAAAAAAATAGAGAAAAAATTCCGAAAATTTAAAAATACCATCGTGGCTTCATTTCAAGCCATAATAGGTTGGAATAAACGAGACATAGGGAAAATAAAAATTATCATTCCGTTTCGTTCCAACCTGACGCGTCATAGAAAATTCATAAAAAATTGCAAAAAAATTCAAAAAATTATAAAACACTATTATGGCTTCATTTCAAGCCAAAATAAGTAGGGAAACGCTGAGAAAGAGAGAAAATAAAAACTATCGTTCTGTTCCGTTCCAACCTGACGTGTAGTAGAAAATTCCAAAAAAATAGGAAAAAATTTAAAAAAATAAAAAAAATACCATAGTGGGTTCATTTAAAGCCAAAATAGGTTGGAAAAGGCCGAGAAAGACGGAAAACAAAAATTATCGTTCCGTTTCGTTCCTACCCGATGCGTAATAGAAAATTCATAAAAAATTGCAAAAAAATTCAAAAAATTATAAAACACTATTATGGCTTCATTTCAAGCCAAAATAAGTAGGGAAACGCTGAGAAAGAGAGAAAATAAAAACTATTGTTCTGCTCCGTTCCAACCTGACGTGTAATAGAAAATTCCAAAAAAATAGGAAAAAATTTAAAAAAAAAAAAAATACCATAGTGGGTTCATTTAAAGCCAAAATAGGTTGGAAAAGGCCGAGAAAGACGGAACACAAAAATTATCGTTCCGTTTCGTTCCTACCCGACGAGTAATAGAAAATTCCAAAAAAATAGAGAAAAATTTCCGAAAATTTAAAAATACCATCATTGCTTCATTTCAAGCCATAATAGGTTGGAATAAACCGAGACATAGGGAAAATAAAAATTATCATTCCGTTTCGTTCCAACCTGACGCGTCATAGAAAATTCATAAAAAATTGCAAAAAAATTCAAAAAATTTAAAAAATACAGTTATGGCTTCTTTTGAAGCAGAAATTGGTTGGAAAAGGCCGAGAATGAGAGAAAATAAAAATTATCGTTTCGTTTCGTTCCTACCCAACGCGTAATAGAAAATTCCAAACAAATGGCAAAAAAATTCAAAAAATCATAAGAATACCATTTTGGCTTCATTTTAATCAAAAATAGGTTGAGAAATGCTCAGAAAGAGAAAGAAAATAAAAATTATTGTTCTGTTCCGTTCCTACACGAAACGTAATAGAAAATTCCAAAAAAATAACAAAAAAATTCAAAAAATTACAAAATACTATTATGGCTTCATTTCAAGCCGAAATAAGGGGGGAAACGCTGAGAAAGAGAGAGAATAAAAACTATCGTTCTGTTCCGTTCCAACCTGACACGTAATAGAAAATTTCAAACAAATAGGAAAAAATTTAAAAAAATACCATTGTGGCTTCATTTAAAGCCAAAAAAGGTTGGAAAATGCCGAGAAAGACAGAAAACAAAAATTATCGTTCCGTTTGGTTCCTACCCGACGCTTAATAGAAAATTCATAAACAATTACAAAAAAATTCAACAAATTATAAAATACTATTATGGCTTCATTTCAAGCCAAAATAAGTAGGGAAACGCTGAGAAAGAGATAAAATAAAAACTATCGTCCTGTTCCGTTCCAACCTGACGCGTAATAGAAAATTCCAAAAACATAGGAAAAAATTTAAAAAAATAAAAAAAATACCATAGTGGGTTCATTTAAAGCAAAAATAGGTCTGAAAAGGTCGAGAAAGACGGAAAACAAAAATTATCGTTCCGTTTCGTTCCTACCCGTCGCGTAATAGAAAATTAAAAAAAAATAGAAAAAAAATTCCGAAAATTCAAAAATACCATTATCTCTTCATTTCCAGCCATAATAGGTTGGAATAGACCGAGAAACAGGGAAAATAAAAATTATCATTCCGTTTCGTTCCAACCCTACACGTAACAGAAAATTCATAAAAAATTGCAAAAAAATTAAAAAAATTAAAAAAATACAGTTATGGCTTCTTTTCAAGCAAAAATATGATCGGAAATGCCGAGAAAGAGAGAAAATGAAAATTCCCGTTTCGTTTCGTTCCAGCCCATTGCGTAATAGAAAATTCCAAACAAATAGCAAAAAAATTCAAAAAATTATAAGAATACCATTTTGGCTTCCTTTTAAGCAAAAATAGGTTGTGAAATCCCCAGAAAGAGAGAGAAAATAAAAATTATTGTTCTGCTCCGTTCCTACACGACACGTAATAGAAAATTCCAAAAAAATAACAATAAAATTCAAAAAATTATAAAATACTATTATAGCTTCATTTCAAGCCAAAATAAGGGGGGAAACGCTGAGAAAGAGAGGGAATAAAAACTATCGTTCTGTTCCGTTCCAACCTGACACGTAATAGAAAATTCCAACAAAATAGGAAAAAATACCATTGTGGCTTCATTTAAAGCCAAAAAATGTTGGAAAAGGCCGAGAAAGACGGAAAACAAAAATTATCGTTCCGTTTGGTTCCTACCCGACGCTTAATAGAAAATTGATAAAAAATTGCAAAAAAATTCAAAAAATTATAAAATACTATTATGGCTTCATTTCAAGCCAAAATAAGTAGGGAAACGCTGAGAAAGAGATAAAATAAAAACTATCGTCCTGTTCCGTTCCAACCTGACGCGTAATAGAAAATTCCAAAAACATAGGAAAAAATTTAAAAAAAATCAAAAAAATACCATAGTGGGTTCATTTAAAGCCAAAATAGGTTGGAAAAGGCCGAGAAAGACGGAAAACAAAAATTATCGTTCCGTTTCGTTCCTACCCGATGCGTAATAGAAAATTCATAAAAAATTGCAAAAAAATTCAAAAAATTATAAAACACTATTATGGCTTCATTTCAAGCCAAAATAAGTAGGGAAACGCTGAGAAAGAGAGAAAATAAAAACTATCGTTCTGTTCCGTTCCAACCTGACGTGTAATAGAAAATTCCAAAAAAATAGGAAAAAATTTAAAAAAATAAAAAAAATACTATAGTGGGTTCATTTAAAGCCAAAATAGGTTGGAAAAGGCCGAGAAAGACGGAAAACAAAAATTATCGTTCCGTTTCGTTCCTACCCGACGAGTAATAGAAAATTCCAAAAAAATAGAGAAAAAATTCCGAAAATTTAAAAATACCATCGTGGCTTCATTTCAAGCCATAATAGGTTGGAATAAACGAGACATAGGGAAAATAAAAATTATCATTCCGTTTCGTTCCAACCTGACGCGTCATAGAAAATTCATAAAAAATTGCAAAAAAATTCAAAAAATTATAAAACACTATTATGGCTTCATTTCAAGCCAAAATAAGTAGGGAAACGCTGAGAAAGAGAGAAAATAAAAACTATCGTTCTGTTCCGTTCACACCTGACGTGTAGTAGAAAATTCCAAAAAAATAGGAAAAAATTTAAAAAAATAAAAAAAAATACCATAGTGGGTTCATTTAAAGCCAAAATAGGTTGGAAAAGGCCGAGAAAGACGGAAAACAAAAATTATCGTTCCGTTTCGTTCCTACCCGATGCGTAATAGAAAATTCATAAAAAATTGCAAAAAAATTCAAAAAATTATAAAACACTATTATGGCTTCATTTCAAGCCAAAATAAGTAGGGAAAAGCTGAGAAAGAGAGAAAATAAAAACTATCGTTCTGCTCCGTTCCAACCTGACGTGTAATAGAAAATTCCAAAAAAATAGGAAAAAATTTAAAAAAAAAAAAATACCATAGTGGGTTCATTTAAAGCCAAAATAGGTTGGAAAAGGCCGAGAAAGACGGAAAACAAAAATTATCGTTCCGTTTCGTTCCTACCCGACGAGTAATAGAAAATTCCAAAAAAATAGAGAAAAATTTCCGAAAATTTAAAAATACCATCGTTGCTTCATTTCAAGCCATAATAGGTTGGAATAAACCGAGACATAGGGAAAATAAAAATTATCATTCCGTTTCGTTCCAACCTGACGCGTCATAGAAAATTCATAAAAAATTGCAAAAAAATTCAAAAAATTTAAAAAATACAGTTATGGCTTCTTTTGAAGCAGAAATTGGTTGGAAAAGGCCGAGAATGAGAGAAAATAAAAATTATCGTTTCGTTTCGTTCCTACCCAACGCGTAATAGAAAATTCCAAACAAATGGCAAAAAAATTCAAAAAATCATAAGAATACCATTTTGGCTTCATTTTAATCAAAAATAGGTTGAGAAATGCTCAGAAAGAGAAAGAAAATTAAAATTATTGTTCTGTTCCGTTCCTACACGAAACGTAATAGAAAATTCCAAAAAAATAACAAAAAAATTCAAAAAATTATAAAATACTATTATGGCTTCATTTCAAGCCGAAATAAGGGGGGAAACGCTGAGAAAGACAGAGAATAAAAACTATCGTTCTGTTCCGTTCCAACCTGACACGTAATAGAAAATTCCAAAAAAATAGGAAAAAATTTAAAAAAATACCATTGTGGCTTCATTTAAAGCCAAAAAAGGTTGGAAAAGGCCGAGAAAGACAGAAAACAAAAATTATCGTTCCGTTTGGTTCCTACCCGACGCTTAATAGAAAATATATAAAAAATTGCAAAAAAATTCAAAAAATTATAAAATACTATTATGGCTTCATTTCAAGCCAAAATAAGTAGGGAAACGCTGAGAAAGAGAGAAAATAAAAACTATCGTTCTGTTCCGTTCCAACCTGACGCGTAATAGAAAGTTCCAAAAAAATAGGAAAAAATTTAAAAAAATACCATCGTGGGTTCATTTAAAGCAAAAATAGGTTGGAAAAGGCCGAGAAAGACGGAAAACAAAAATTATCGTTCCGTTTCGTTCCTACCCGTCGCGTAATAGAAAATTAAAAAAAAATAGAAAAAAAATTCCGAAAATTCAAAAATACCATTATCTCTTCATTTCCAGCCATAATAGGTTGGAATAGACCGAGAAACAGGGAAAATAAAAATTATCATTCCGTTTCGTTCCAACCCTACACGTAATAGAAAATTCATAAAAAATTGCAAAAAAATTAAAAAAATACAGTTATGGCTTCTTTTCAAGCAAAAATATGATCGGAAATGCCGAGATAGAGAGAAAATAAAAATTATCGTTTCGTTTCGTTCAAGCCCATTGCGTAATAGAAAATTCCAAACAAGTAGCAAAAAAATTCAAAAAATTATAAGAATACCATTTTGGCTTCATTTTAAGCAAAAATAGGTTGAGAAATCCCCAGAAAGAGAGAGAAAATAAAAATTAATGTTCTGTTCCGTTCCTACACGACACGTAATAGAAAATTCCAAAAAAATAACAAAAAAATTCAAAAAATTATAAAATACTATTATAGCTTCATTTCAAGCCAAAATAAGGGGGGAAACGCTGAGAAAGAGAGGGAATAAAAACTAACGTTCTGTTCCGTTCCAACCTGACACGTAATAGAAAATTCCAAAAAAATAGGAAAAAATTTTAAAAAAATACCATTGTGGCTTCATTTAAAGCCAAAAAAAGGTTGGAAAAGGCCGAGAAAGACGGAAAACAAAAATTATTGTTCCGCTTGGTTCCTAACCGACGCTTAATAGAAAATTCATAAAAAATTGCAAAAAAATTAAAAAAATACAGTTATGGCTTCTTTTCAAGCAAAAATATGATCGGAAATGCCGAGAAAGAGAGAAAATAAAAATTATCGTTTCGTTTCGTTCAAGCCCATTGCGTAATAGAAAATTCCAAACAAGTAGCAAAAAAATTCAAAAAATTATAAGAATACCATTTTGGCTTCATTTTAAGCAAAAATAGGTTGAGAAATCCCCAGAAAGAGAGAGAAAATAAAAATTAATGTTCTGTTCCGTTCCTACACGACACGTAATAGAAAATTCCAAAAAAATAACAAAAAAATTCAAAAAATTATAAAATACTATTATAGCTTCATTTCAAGCCAAAATAAGGGGGGAAACACTGAGAAAGAGAGGGAATAAAAACTATCGTTCTGTTCCGTTCCAACCTGACATGTAATAGAAAATTCCAAAAAAATAGGAAAAAATTTAAAAAAATAAAAAAAGTACCATCGTTGGTTCATTTGAAGCAAAAATAGGTTGGAAAAGGCCGAGAAAGACGGAAAACAAAAATTATCGTTCCGTTTCGTTCCTACCCGTCGCGTAATAGAAAATTAAAAAAAAATAGAAAAAAAATTCCGAAAATTCAAAAATACCATTATCTCTTCATTTCCAGCCATAATAGGTTGGAATAGACCGAGAAACAGGGAAAATAAAAATTATCATTCCGTTTCGTTCCAACCCTACACGTAATAGAAAATTCATAAAAAATTGCAACAAAATTAAAAAAATACAGTTGTGGCTTCTTTTCAAGCAAAAATATGATCGGAAATGCCGAGAAAGAGAGAAAATAAAAATTATCGTTTCGTTTCGTTCAAGCCCATTGCGTAATAGAAAATTCCAAACAAGTAGCAAAAAAATTCAAAAAATTATAAGAATACCATTTTGGCTTCATTTTAAGCAAAAATAGGTTGAGAAATCCCCAGAAAGAGAGAGAAAATAAAAATTAATGTTCTGTTCCGTTCCTACACGACACGTAATAGAATATTCCAAAAAAATAACAAAAAAATTCAAAAAATTATAAAATACTATTATAGCTTCATTTCAAGCCAAAATAAGGGGGGAAACGCTGAGAAAGAGAGGGAATAAAAACTAACGTTCTGTTCCGTTCCAACCTGAAACGTAATAGAAAATTCCAAAAAAATAGGAAAAAATTTAAAAAAATCAAAAAAGTACCATCGTTGGTTCATTTGAAGCAAAAATAGGTTGGAAAAGGCCGAGAAAGACGGAAAACAAAAATTATCGTTCCGTTTCGTTCCTACCCGTCGCGTAATAGAAAATTAAAAAAAAATAGAAAAAAAATTCCGAAAATTCAAAAATACCATTATCTCTTCATTTCCAGCCATAATAGGTTGGAATAGACCGAGAAACAGGGAAAATAAAAATTATCATTCCGTTTCGTTCCAACCCTACACGTAATAGAAAATTCATAAAAAATTGCAACAAAATTAAAAAAATACAGTTGTGGCTTCTTTTCAAGCAAAAATATGATCGGAAATGCCGAGAAAGAGAGAAAATAAAAATTATCGTTTCGTTTCGTTCAAGCCCATTGCGTAATAGAAAATTTCAAACAAGTAGCAAAAAAATTCAAAAAATTATAAGAATACCATTTTGGCTTCATTTTAAGCAAAAATAGGTTGAGAAATCCCCAGAAAGAGAGAGAAAATAAAAATTAATGTTCTGTTCCGTTCCTACACGACACGTAATAGAATATTCCAAAAAAATAACAAAAAAATTCAAAAAATTATAAAATACTATTATAGCTTCATTTCAAGCCAAAATAAGGGGGGAAACGCTGAGAAAGAGAGGGAATAAAAACTAACGTTCTGTTCCGTTCCAACCTGACACGTAATAGAAAATTAAAAAAAAATAGAAAAAAAATTCCGAAAATTCAAAAATACCATTATCTCTTCATTTCCAGCCATAATAGGTTGGAATAGACCGAGAAACAGGGAAAATAAAAATTATCATTCCGTTTCGTTCCAACCCTACACGTAATAGAAAATTCATAAAAAATTGCAACAAAATTAAAAAAATACAGTTGTGGCTTCTTTTCAAGCAAAAATATGATCGGAAATGCCGAGAAAGAGAGAAAATA
This sequence comes from Quercus agrifolia, assembly GCA_029955455.1. Taxonomy (NCBI): domain Eukaryota; kingdom Viridiplantae; phylum Streptophyta; class Magnoliopsida; order Fagales; family Fagaceae; genus Quercus; species Quercus agrifolia. The sequence goes on from JARQAD010000010.1 coordinate 22,701,738, forward strand.
AAAATTATCGTTTCGTTTCGTTCAAGCCCATTGCGTAATAGAAAATTCCAAACAAGTAGCAAAAAAATTCAAAAAATTATAAGAATACCATTTTGGCTTCATTTTAAGCAAAAATAGGTTGAGAAATCCCCAGAAAGAGAGAGAAAATAAAAATTAATGTTCTGTTCCGTTCCTACACGACACGTAATAGAATATTCCAAAAAAATAACAAAAAAATTCAAAAAATTATAAAATACTATTATAGCTTCATTTCAAGCCAAAATAAGGGGGGAAACGCTGAGAAAGAGAGGGAATAAAAACTAACGTTCTGTTCCGTTCCAACCTGACACGTAATAGAAAATTCCAAAAAAATAGGAAAAAATTTAAAAAAATAAAAAAAGTACCATCGTTGGTTCATTTGAAGCAAAAATAGGTTGGAAAAGGCCGAGAAAGACGGAAAACAAAAATTATCGTTCCGTTTCGTTCCTACCCGTCGCGTAATAGAAAATTAAAAAAAAATAGAAAAAAAATTCCGAAAATTCAAAAATACCATTATCTCTTCATTTCCAGCCATAATAGGTTGGAATAGACCGAGAAACAGGGAAAATAAAAATTATCATTCCGTTTCGTTCCAACCCTACACGTAATAGAAAATTCATAAAAAATTGCAACAAAATTAAAAAAATACAGTTGTGGCTTCTTTTCAAGCAAAAATATGATCGGAAATGCCGAGAAAGAGAGAAAATAAAAATTATCGTTTCGTTTCGTTCAAGCCCATTGCGTTATAGAAAATTTCAAACAAGTAGCAAAAAAATTCAAAAAATTATAAGAATACCATTTTGGCTTCATTTTAAGCAAAAATAGGTTGAGAAATCCCCAGAAAGAGAGAGAAAATAAAAATTAATGTTCTGTTCCGTTCCTACACGACACGTAATAGAATATTCCAAAAAAATAACAAAAAAATTCAAAAAATTATAAAATACTATTATAGCTTCATTTCAAGCCAAAATAAGGGGGGAAACGCTGAGAAAGAGAGGGAATAAAAACTAACGTTCTGTTCCGTTCCAACCTGACACGTAATAGAAAATTCCAAAAAAATAGGAAAAAATCTTAAAAAAATACCATTGTGGCTTCATTTAAAGCCAAAAAAAGGTTGGAAAGGGCCGAGAAAGGCGGAAAACAAAAATTATCGTTCCGCTTGGTTCCTAACCGGCGCTTAATAGAAAATTCATAAAAAATTGCAAAAAAATTCAAAAAATTATAAAATACTATGATGGCTTCATTACAAGCCAAAATAAGGAGGGAAACGCTGAGAAAGAGAGAAAATAAAAACTATCGTTCTGTTCCGTTCCAACCTGACTTGTAATAGAAAATTCCAAAAAAATAGGAAAAAATTTAAAAAAATCAAAAAAGTACCATCGTTGGTTCATTTGAAGCAAAACTAGGTTGGAAAAGGCCGAGAAAGACGGAAAACAAAAATTATCGTTCCGTTTCGTTCCTACCCGTCGCGTAAAAGAAAATTAAAAAAAAAATAGAAAAAAAATTCCGAAAATTCAAAAATACCATTATCTCTTCATTTCCAGCCATAATAGGTTGGAATAGACCGAGAAACAGGGAAAATAAAAATTATCATTCCGTTTCGTTCCAACCCTACACGTAATAGAAAATTCATAAAAAATTGCAAAAAAATTAAAAAAATACAGTTATGGCTTCTTTTCAAGCAAAAATATGATCGGAAATGCCGAGAAAGAGAGAAAATAAAAATTATCGTTTCGTTTCGTTCAAGCCCATTGCGTAATAGAAAATTCCAAACAAGTAGCAAAAAAATTCAAAAAATTATAAGAATACCATTTTGGCTTCATTTTAAGCAAAAATTGGTTGAGAAATCCCCAGAAAGAGAGAGAAAATAAAAATTAATGTTCTGTTCCGTTCCTACACGACACGTAATAGAATATTCCAAAAAAATAACAAAAAAATTCAAAAAATTATAAAATACTATTATAGCTTCATTTCAAGCCAAAATAAGGGGGGAAACGCTGAGAAAGAGGGGGAATAAAAACTATCGTTCTGTTCCGTTCCAACCTGACTTGTAATAGAAAATTCCAAAAAAATAGGAAAAAATTTAAAAAAATCAAAAAAGTACCATCGTTTGTTCATTTGAAGCAAAAATAGGTTGGAAAAGGCCGAGAAAGACGGAAAACAAAAATTATCGTTCCGTTTCGTTCCTACCCGTCGCGTAATAGAAAATTAAAAAAAAATAGAAAAAAAATTCCGAAAATTGAAAAATACCATTATCTCTTCATTTCCAGCCATAGTAGGTTGGAATAGACCGAGAAACAGGGAAAATAAAAATTATCATTCCGTTTCGTTCCAACCCTACACGTAATAGAAAATTCATAAAAAATTGCAAAAAAATTAAAAAAATACAGTTATGGCTTCTTTTCAAGCAAAAATATGATCGGAAATGCCGAGAAAGAGAGAAAATAAAAATTATCGTTTCGTTTCGTTCAAGCCCATTGCGTAATAGAAAATTCCAAACAAGTAGCAAAAAAATTCAAAAAATTATAAGAATACCATTTTGGCTTCATTTTAAGCAAAAATTGGTTGAGAAATCCCCAGAAAGAGAGAGAAAATAAAAATTAATGTTCTGTTCCGTTCCTACACGACACGTAATAGAATATTCCAAAAAAATAACAAAAAAATTCAAAAAATTATAAAATACTATTATAGCTTCATTTCAAGCCAAAATAAGGGGGGAAACGCTGAGAAAGAGAGGGAATAAAAACTAACGTTCTGTTCCGTTCAAACCTGACACGTAATAGAAAATTCCAAAAAAATAGGAAACAATTTTAAAAAAATACCATTGTGGCTTCATTTAAAGCCAAAAAAAGGTTGGAAAAGGCCGAGAAAGACGGAAAACAAAAATTATCGTTCCGCTTGGTTCCTAATCGACGCTTAATATAAAATTCATAAAAAATTGCAAAAAAATTCAAAAAATTATAAAATACTATGACGGCTTCATTACAAGCCAAAATAAGGAGGGAAACGCTGAGAAAGAGAGAAAATAAAAACTATCGTTCTGTTCCGTTCCAACCTGACTTGTAATAGAAAATTCCAAAAAAATAGGAAAAAATTTAAAAAAATCAAAAAAGTACCATCGTTGGTTCATTTGAAGCAAAAATAGGTTGGAGAAGGCCAAGAAAGACGGAAAACAAAAATTATCGTTCCGTTTCGTTCCTACCCGTCGCGTAATAGAAAATTAAAAAAAAATAGAAAAAAAATTCCGAAAATTCAAAAATACCATTATCTCTTCATTTCCAGCCATAATAGGTTGGAATAGACCGAGAAACAGGGAAAATAAAAATTATCATTCTGTTTCGTTCCAACCCTACACGTAATAGAAAATTGCAAAAAAATTAAAAAAATACAGTTATGGCTTCTTTTCAAGCAAAAATATGATCGGAAATGCCGAGAAAGAGAGAAAATAAAAATTATCGTTTCGTTTCGTTCAAGCCCATTGCGTAATAGAAAATTCCAAACAAGTAGCAAAAAAATTCAAAAAATTATAAGAATACCATTTTGGCTTCATTTTAAGCAAAAATAGGTTGAGAAATCCCCAGAAAGAGAGAGAAAATAAAAATTAATGTTCTGTTCCGTTCCTACACGACACGTAATAGAAAATTCCAAAAAAATAACAAAAAAATTCAAAAAATTATAAAATACTATTATAGCTTCATTTCAAGCCAAAATAAGGGGGGAAACGCTGAGAAAGAGAGGGAATAAAAACTAACGTTCTGTTCCGTTCAAACCTGACACGTAATAGAAAATTCCAAAAAAATAGGAAAAAATTTAAAAAAAATACCATTGTGGCTTCATTTAAAGCCAAAAAAAGGTTGGCAAAGGCCGAGAAAGACGGAAAACAAAAATTATCGTTCCGCTTGGTTCCTAACCGACGCTTAATAGAAAATTCATAAAAAATTGCAAAAAAATTCAAAAAATTATAAAATACTATGATGGCTTCATTACAAGCCAAAATAAGGAGGAAAACGCTGAGAAAGAGAGAAAATAAAAACTATCGTTCTGTTCCGTTCCAACCTGACATGTAATAGAAAATTCCAAAAAAATAGGAAAAAATTTAAAAAAGTCAAAAAAGTACCATCGTTGGTTCATTTGAAGCAAAAATAGGTTGGAAAAGGCCGAGAAAGACGGAAAACAAAAATTATCGTTCCGTTTCGTTCCTACCCGTCGCGTAATAGAAAATTAAAAAAAAATAGAAAAAAAATTCCGAAAATTCAAAAATACCATTATCTCTTCATTTCCAGCCATAATAGGTTGGAATAGACCGAGAAACAGGGAAAATAAAAATTATCATTCCGTTTCGTTCCAACCCTACACGTAATAGAAAATTCATAAAAAATTGCAAAAAAATTAAAAAAATACAGTTATGGCTTCTTTTCAAGCAAAAATATGATCGGAAATGCCGAGAAAGAGAGAAAATAGAAATTATCGTTTCGTTTCGTTCAAGCCCATTGCGTAATAGAAAATTCCAAACAAGTAGCAAAAAAATTCAAAAAATTAGAAGAATACCATTTTGGCTTCATTTTAAGCAAAAATAGGTTGAGAAATCCCCAGAAAGAGAGAGAAAATAAAAATTAATGTTCTGTTCCGTTCCTACACGACACGTAATAGAAAATTCCAAAAAAATAACAAAAAAATTCAAAAAATTATAAAATACTATTATAGCTTCATTTCAAGCCAAAATAAGGGGGGAAACGTTGAGAAAGAGGGGGAATAAAAACTATCGTTCTGTTCCGTTCCAACCTGACTTGTAATAGAAAATTCCAAAAAAATAGGAAAAAATTTAAAAAAATCAAAAAAGTACCATCGTTTGTTCATTTGAAGCAAAAATAGGTTGGAAAAGGCCGAGAAAGACGGAAAACAAAAATTATCGTTCCGTTTCGTTCCTATCCGTCGCGTAATAGAAAATTAAAAAAAAATAGAAAAAAAATTCCGAAAATTGAAAAATACCATTATCTCTTCATTTCCAGCCATAGTAGGTTGGAATAGACCGAGAAACAGGGAAAATAAAAATTATCATTCCGTTTCGTTCCAACCCTACACGTAATAGAAAATTCATAAAAAATTGCAAAAAAATTAAAAAAATACAGTTGTGGCTTCTTTTCAAGCAAAAATATGATCGGAAATGCCGACAAAGAGAGAAAATAAAAATTATCGTTTCGTTTCGTTCAAGCCCATTGCGTAATAGAAAATTCCAAACAAGTAGCAAAAAAATTCAAAAAATTATAAGAATACCCTTTTGGCTTCATTTTAAGCAAAAATAGGTTGAGAAATCCCCAGAAAGAGAGAGAAAATAAAAATTAATGTTCTGTTCCGTTCCTACACGACACGTAATAGAAAATTCCAAAAAAATAACAAAAAAATTCAAAAAATTATAAAATACTATTATAGCTTCATTTCAACCCAAAATAAGGGGGGAAACGCTGAGAAAGAGAGGGAATAAAAACTAACGTTCTGTTCCGTTCCAACCTGACACGTAATAGAAAATTCCAAAAAAATACGAAAAAATTTTAAAAAAATACCATTGTGGCTTCATTTAAAGCCAAAAAAAGGTTGGAAAGGGCCGAGAAAGGCGGAAAACAAAAATTATCGTTCCGCTTGGTTCCTAACCGACGCTTAATAGAAAATTCATAAAAAATTGCAAAAAAATTCAAAAAATTATAAAATACTATGAGGGCTTCATTACAAGCCAAAATAAGGAGGGAAACGCTGAGAAAGAGAGAAAATAAAAACTATCGTTCTGTTCCGTTCCAACCTGACATGTAATAGAAAATTCCAAAAAAATAGGAAAAAATTTAAAAAAGTCAAAAAAGTACCATCGTTGGTTCATTTGAAGCAAAAATAGGTTGGAAAAGGCCGAGAAAGACGGAAAACAAAAATTATCGTTCCGTTTCGTTCCTACCCGTCGCGTAATAGAAAATTAAAAAAAAAATAGAAAAAAAATTCCGAAAATTCAAAAATACCATTATCTCTTCATTTCCAGCCATAATAGGTTGGAATAGACCGAGAAACAGGGAAAATAAAAATTATCATTCCGTTTCGTTCCAACCCTACACGTAATAGAAAATTCATAAAAAATTGCAAAAAAATTAAAAAAATACAGTTATGGCTTCTTTTCAAGCAAAAATATGATCGGAAATGCCGAGAAAGAGAGAAAATAGAAATTATCGTTTCGTTTCGTTCAAGCCCATTGCGTAATAAAAAATTCCAAACAAGTAGCAAAAAAATTCAAAAAATTAGAAGAATACCATTTTGGCTTCATTTTAAGCAAAAATAGGTTGAGAAATCCCCAGAAAGAGAGAGAAAATAAAAATTAATGTTCTGTTCCGTTCCTACACGACACGTAATAGAAAATTCCAAAAAAATAACAAAAAAATTCAAAAAATTATAAAATACTATTATAGCTTCATTTCAAGCCAAAATAAGGGGGGAAACGTTGAGAAAGAGGGGGAATAAAAACTATCGTTCTGTTCCGTTCCAACCTGACTTGTAATAGAAAATTCCAAAAAAATAGGAAAAAATTTAAAAAAATCAAAAAAGTACCATCGTTTGTTCATTTGAAGCAAAAATAGGTTGGAAAAGGCCGAGAAAGACGGAAAACAAAAATTATCGTTCCGTTTCGTTCCTATCCGTCGCGTAATAGAAAATTAAAAAAAAATAGAAAAAAAATTCCGAAAATTGAAAAATACCATTATCTCTTCATTTCCAGCCATAGTAGGTTGGAATAGACCGAGAAACAGGGAAAATAAAAATTATCATTCCGTTTCGTTCCAACCCTACACGTAATAGAAAATTCATAAAAAATTGCAAAAAAATTAAAAAAATACAGTTGTGGCTTCTTTTCAAGCAAAAATATGATCGGAAATGCCGACAAAGAGAGAAAATAAAAATTATCGTTTCGTTTCGTTCAAGCCCATTGCGTAATAGAAAATTCCAAACAAGTAGCAAAAAAATTCAAAAAATTATAAGAATACCATTTTGGCTTCATTTTAAGCAAAAATTGGTTGAGAAATCCCCAGAAAGAGAGAGAAAATAAAAATTAATGTTCTGTTCCGTTCCTACACGACACGTAATAGAATATTCCAAAAAAATAACAAAAAAATTCAAAAAATTATAAAATACTATTATAGCTTCATTTCAAGCCAAAATAAGGGGGGAAACGCTGAGAAAGAGAGGGAATAAAAACTAACGTTCTGTTCCGTTCAAACCTGACACGTAATAGAAAATTCCAAAAAAATAGGAAACAATTTTAAAAAAATACCATTGTGGCTTCATTTAAAGCCAAAAAAAGGTTGGAAAAGGCCGAGAAAGACGGAAAACAAAAATTATCGTTCCGCTTGGTTCCTAATCGACGCTTAATAGAAAATTCATAAAAAATTGCAAAAAAATTCAAAAAATTATAAAATACTATGACGGCTTCATTACAAGCCAAAATAAGGAGGGAAACGCTGAGAAAGAGAGAAAATAAAAACTATCGTTCTGTTCCGTTCCAACCTGACTTGTAATAGAAAATTCCAAAAAAATAGGAAAAAATTTAAAAAAATCAAAAAAGTACCATCGTTGGTTCATTTGAAGCAAAAATAGGTTGGAGAAGGCCAAGAAAGACGGAAAACAAAAATTATCGTTCCGTTTCGTTCCTACCCGTCGCGTAATAGAAAATTAAAAAAAAATAGAAAAAAAATTCCGAAAATTCAAAAATACCATTATCTCTTCATTTCCAGCCATAATAGGTTGGAATAGACCGAGAAACAGGGAAAATAAAAATTATCATTCTGTTTCGTTCCAACCCTACACGTAATAGAAAATTGCAAAAAAATTAAAAAAATACAGTTATGGCTTCTTTTCAAGCAAAAATATGATCGGAAATGCCGAGAAAGAGAGAAAATAAAAATTATCGTTTCGTTTCGTTCAAGCCCATTGCGTAATAGAAAATTCCAAACAAGTAGCAAAAAAATTCAAAAAATTATAAGAATACCATTTTGGCTTCATTTTAAGCAAAAATAGGTTGAGAAATCCCCAGAAAGAGAGAGAAAATAAAAATTAATGTTCTGTTCCGTTCCTACACGACACGTAATAGAAAATTCCAAAAAAATAACAAAAAAATTCAAAAAATTATAAAATACTATTATAGCTTCATTTCAAGCCAAAATAAGGGGGGAAACGCTGAGAAAGAGAGGGAATAAAAACTAACGTTCTGTTCCGTTCAAACCTGACACGTAATAGAAAATTCCAAAAAAATAGGAAAAAATTTAAAAAAAATACCATTGTGGCTTCATTTAAAGCCAAAAAAAGGTTGGCAAAGGCCGAGAAAGACGGAAAACAAAAATTATCGTTCCGCTTGGTTCCTAACCGACGCTTAATAGAAAATTCATAAAAAATTGCAAAAAAATTCAAAAAATTATAAAATACTATGATGGCTTCATTACAAGCCAAAATAAGGAGGAAAACGCTGAGAAAGAGAGAAAATAAAAACTATCGTTCTGTTCCGTTCCAACCTGACATGTAATAGAAAATTCCAAAAAAATAGGAAAAAATTTAAAAAAGTCAAAAAAGTACCATCGTTGGTTCATTTGAAGCAAAAATAGGTTGGAAAAGGCCGAGAAAGACGGAAAACAAAAATTATCGTTCCGTTTCGTTCCTACCCGTCGCGTAATAGAAAATTAAAAAAAAATAGAAAAAAAATTCCGAAAATTCAAAAATACCATTATCTCTTCATTTCCAGCCATAATAGGTTGGAATAGACCGAGAAACAGGGAAAATAAAAATTATCATTCCGTTTCGTTCCAACCCTACACGTAATAGAAAATTCATAAAAAATTGCAAAAAAATTAAAAAAATACAGTTATGGCTTCTTTTCAAGCAAAAATATGATCGGAAATGCCGAGAAAGAGAGAAAATAGAAATTATCGTTTCGTTTCGTTCAAGCCCATTGCGTAATAAAAAATTCCAAACAAGTAGCAAAAAAATTCAAAAAATTAGAAGAATACCATTTTGGCTTCATTTTAAGCAAAAATAGGTTGAGAAATCCCCAGAAAGAGAGAGAAAATAAAAATTAATGTTCTGTTCCGTTCCTACACGACACGTAATAGAAAATTCCAAAAAAATAACAAAAAAATTCAAAAAATTATAAAATACTATTATAGCTTCATTTCAAGCCAAAATAAGGGGGGAAACGTTGAGAAAGAGGGGGAATAAAAACTATCGTTCTGTTCCGTTCCAACCTGACTTGTAATAGAAAATTCCAAAAAAATAGGAAAAAATTTAAAAAAATCAAAAAAGTACCATCGTTTGTTCATTTGAAGCAAAAATAGGTTGGAAAAGGCCGAGAAAGACGGAAAACAAAAATTATCGTTCCGTTTCGTTCCTATCCGTCGCGTAATAGAAAATTAAAAAAAAATAGAAAAAAAATTCCGAAAATTGAAAAATACCATTATCTCTTCATTTCCAGCCATAGTAGGTTGGAATAGACCGAGAAACAGGGAAAATAAAAATTATCATTCCGTTTCGTTCCAACCCTACACGTAATAGAAAATTCATAAAAAATTGCAAAAAAATTAAAAAAATACAGTTGTGGCTTCTTTTCAAGCAAAAATATGATCGGAAATGCCGACAAAGAGAGAAAATAAAAATTATCGTTTCGTTTCGTTCAAGCCCATTGCGTAATAGAAAATTCCAAACAAGTAGCAAAAAAATTCAAAAAATTATAAGAATACCATTTTGGCTTCATTTTAAGCAAAAATTGGTTGAGAAATCCCCAGAAAGAGAGAGAAAATAAAAATTAATGTTCTGTTCCGTTCCTACACGACACGTAATAGAATATTCCAAAAAAATAACAAAAAAATTCAAAAAATTATAAAATACTATTATAGCTTCATTTCAAGCCAAAATAAGGGGGGAAACGCTGAGAAAGAGAGGGAATAAAAACTAACGTTCTGTTCCGTTCAAACCTGACACGTAATAGAAAATTCCAAAAAAATAGGAAACAATTTTAAAAAAATACCATTGTGGCTTCATTTAAAGCCAAAAAAAGGTTGGAAAAGGCCGAGAAAGACGGAAAACAAAAATTATCGTTCCGCTTGGTTCCTAATCGACGCTTAATAGAAAATTCATAAAAAATTGCAAAAAAATTCAAAAAATTATAAAATACTATGACGGCTTCATTACAAGCCAAAATAAGGAGGGAAACGCTGAGAAAGAGAGAAAATAAAAACTATCGTTCTGTTCCGTTCCAACCTGACTTGTAATAGAAAATTCCAAAAAAATAGGAAAAAATTTAAAAAAATCAAAAAAGTACCATCGTTGGTTCATTTGAAGCAAAAATAGGTTGGAGAAGGCCAAGAAAGACGGAAAACAAAAATTATCGTTCCGTTTCGTTCCTACCCGTCGCGTAATAGAAAATTAAAAAAAAATAGAAAAAAAATTCCGAAAATTCAAAAATACCATTATCTCTTCATTTCCAGCCATAATAGGTTGGAATAGACCGAGAAACAGGGAAAATAAAAATTATCATTCTGTTTCGTTCCAACCCTACACGTAATAGAAAATTGCAAAAAAATTAAAAAAATACAGTTATGGCTTCTTTTCAAGCAAAAATATGATCGGAAATGCCGAGAAAGAGAGAAAATAAAAATTATCGTTTCGTTTCGTTCAAGCCCATTGCGTAATAGAAAATTCCAAACAAGTAGCAAAAAAATTCAAAAAATTATAAGAATACCATTTTGGCTTCATTTTAAGCAAAAATAGGTTGAGAAATCCCCAGAAAGAGAGAGAAAATAAAAATTAATGTTCTGTTCCGTTCCTACACGACACGTAATAGAAAATTCCAAAAAAATAACAAAAAAATTCAAAAAATTATAAAATACTATTATAGCTTCATTTCAAGCCAAAATAAGGGGGGAAACGCTGAGAAAGAGAGGGAATAAAAACTAACGTTCTGTTCCGTTCAAACCTGACACGTAATAGAAAATTCCAAAAAAATAGGAAAAAATTTAAAAAAAATACCATTGTGGCTTCATTTAAAGCCAAAAAAAGGTTGGCAAAGGCCGAGAAAGACGGAAAACAAAAATTATCGTTCCGCTTGGTTCCTAACCGACGCTTAATAGAAAATTCATAAAAAATTGCAAAAAAATTCAAAAAATTATAAAATACTATGATGGCTTCATTACAAGCCAAAATAAGGAGGAAAACGCTGAGAAAGAGAGAAAATAAAAACTATCGTTCTGTTCCGTTCCAACCTGACATGTAATAGAAAATTCCAAAAAAATAGGAAAAAATTTAAAAAAGTCAAAAAAGTACCATCGTTGGTTCATTTGAAGCAAAAATAGGTTGGAGAAGGCCAAGAAAGACGGAAAACAAAAATTATCGTTCCGTTTCGTTCCTACCCGTCGCGTAATAGAAAATTAAAAAAAAATAGAAAAAAAATTCCGAAAATTCAAAAATACCATTATCTCTTCATTTCCAGCCATAATAGGTTGGAATAGACCGAGAAACAGGGAAAATAAAAATTATCATTCTGTTTCGTTCCAACCCTACACGTAATAGAAAATTGCAAAAAAATTAAAAAAATACAGTTATGGCTTCTTTTCAAGCAAAAATATGATCGGAAATGCCGAGAAAGAGAGAAAATAAAAATTATCGTTTCGTTTCGTTCAAGCCCATTGCGTAATAGAAAATTCCAAACAAGTAGCAAAAAAATTCAAAAAATTATAAGAATACCATTTTGGCTTCATTTTAAGCAAAAATAGGTTGAGAAATCCCCAGAAAGAGAGAGAAAATAAAAATTAATGTTCTGTTCCGTTCCTACACGACACGTAATAGAAAATTCCAAAAAAATAACAAAAAAATTCAAAAAATTATAAAATACTATTATAGCTTCATTTCAAGCCAAAATAAGGGGGGAAACGCTGAGAAAGAGAGGGAATAAAAACTAACGTTCTGTTCCGTTCAAACCTGACACGTAATAGAAAATTCCAAAAAAATAGGAAAAAATTTAAAAAAAATACCATTGTGGCTTCATTTAAAGCCAAAAAAAGGTTGGCAAAGGCCGAGAAAGACGAAAAACAAAAATTATCGTTCCGCTTGGTTCCTAACCGACGCTTAATAGAAAATTCATAAAAAATTGCAAAAAAATTCAAAAAATTATAAAATACTATGATGGCTTCATTACAAGCCAAAATAAGGAGGAAAACGCTGAGAAAGAGAGAAAATAAAAACTATCGTTCTGTTCCGTTCCAACCTGACTTGTAATAGAAAATTCCAAAAAAATAGGAAAAAATTTAAAAAAATCAAAAAAGTACCATCGTTGGTTCATTTGAAGCAAAAATAGGTTGGAAAAGGCCGAGAAAGACGGAAAACAAAAATTATCGTTCCGTTTCGTTCCTACCCGTCGCGTAATAGAAAATTAAAAAAAAATAGAAAAAAAATTCCGAAAATTCAAAAATACCATTATCTCTTCATTTCCAGCCATAATAGGTTGGAATAGACCGAGAAACAGGGAAAATAAAAATTATCATTCCGTTTCGTTCCAACCCTACACGTAATAGAAAATTCATAAAAAATTGCAAAAAAATTAAAAAAATACAGTTATGGCTTCTTTTCAAGCAAAAATATGATCGGAAATGCCGAGAAAGAGAGAAAATAAAAATTATCGTTTCGTTTCGTTCAAGCCCATTGCGTAATAGAAAATTCCAAACAAGTAGCAAAAAAATTCAAAAAATTATAAGAATACCATTTTGGCTTCATTTTAAGCAAAAATAGGTTGAGAAATCCCCAGAAAGAGAGAGAAAATAAAAATTAATGTTCTGTTCCGTTCCTACACGACACGTAATAGAAAATTCCAAAAAAATAACAAAAAAATTCAAAAAATTATAAAATACTATTATAGCTTCATTTCAAGCCAAAATAAGGGGGGAAACGCTGAGAAAGAGGGGGAATAAAAACTAACGTTCTGTTCCGTTCCAACCTGACACGTAATAGAAAATTCCAAAAAAATAGGAAAAAATCTTAAAAAAATACCATTGTGGCTTCATTTAAAGCCAAAAAAAGGTTGGAAAAGGCCGAGAAAGACGGAAAACAAAAATTATCGTTCCGCTTGGTTCCTAACCTACGCTTAATAGAAAATTCATAAAAAATTGCAAAAAAATTCAAAAAATTATAAAATACTATGATGGCTTCATTACAAGCCAAAATAAAGAGGGAAACGCTGAGAAAGAGAGAAAATAAAAACTATCGTTCTGTTCCGTTCCAACCTGACTTGTAATAGAAAATTCCAAAAAAATAGGAAAAAATTTAAAAAAATCAAAAAAGTACAATCGTTGGTTCATTTCAAGCAAAAATAGGTTGTAAAAGGCCAAGAAAGACGGAAAACAAAAATTATCGTTCCGTTTCGTTCCTACCCGTCGCGTAATAGAAAATTAAAAAAAAATAGAAAAAAAATTCCGAAAATTCAAAAATACCATTATCTCTTCATTTCCAGCCATAATAGGTTGGAATAGACCGAGAAACAGGGAAAATAAAAATTATCATTCCGTTTCGTTCCAACCCTACACGTAATAGAAAATTCATAAAAAATTGCAAAAAAATTAAAAAAAATACAGTTATGGCTTCTTTTCAAGCAAAAATATGATTGGAAATGCCGAGAAAGAGAGAAAATAAAAATTATCGTTTCGTTTCGTTCAAGCCCATTGCGTAATAGAAAATTCCAAACAAGTAGCAAAAAAATTCAAAAAATTATAAGAATACCATTTTGGCTTCATTTTAAGCAAAAATAGGTTGAGAAATCCCCAGAAAGAGAGAGAAAATAAAAATTAATGTTCTGTTCCGTTCCTACACGACACGTAATAGAAAATTCCAAAAAAATAACAAAAAAATTCAAAAAATTATAAAATACTATTATAGCTTCATTTCAAGCCAAAATAAGGGGGGAAACGCTGAGAAAGAGAGGGAATAAAAACTAACGTTCTGTTCCGTTCCAACCTGACACGTAATAGAAAATTCCAAAAAAATAGGAAAAAATTTTAAAAAAATACCATTGTGGCTTCATTTAAAGCCAAAAAAAGGTTGGAAAAGGCCGAGAAAGACGGAAAACAAAAATTATCGTTCCGCTTGGTTCCTAACCGACGCTTAATAGAAAATTCATAAAAAGTTGCAAAAAAATTCAAAAAATTATAAAATACTATGATGGCTTCATTACAAGCCAAAATAAGGAGGGAAACGCTGAGAAAGAGAGAAAATAAAAACTATCGTTCTGTTCCGTTCCAACCTGACTTGTAATTGAAAATTCCAAAAAAATAGGAAAAAATTTAAAAAAAATCAAAAAAGTACCATCGTTGGTTCATTTGAAGCAAAAATAGGTTGGAAAAGGCCGAGAAAGACGGAAAAAAAAAATTATCGTTCCGTTTCGTTCCTACCCGTCGCGTAATAGAAAATTAAAAAAAAATAGAAAAAAAATTCCGAAAATTCAAAAATACCATTATCTCTTCATTTCCAGCCATAATAGGTTGGAATAGACCGAGAAACAGGGAAAATAAAAATTATCATTCCGTTTCGTTTCAACCCTACACGTAATAGAAAATTCATAAAAAATTGCAAAAAAATTAAAAAAATACAGTTATGGCTTCTTTTCAAGCAAAAATACGATCGGAAATGCCGAGAAAGAGAGAAAATAAAAATTATCGTTCTGTTTCGTTCCAACCCGAAGTGTCGTAGAAAATTCATAAAAAATTGCAAAAAAATTCAAAAAATTATAAAATACTATTATGGCTTCATTTCAAGCCAAAATAAGGGAGGAAACGCTGAGAAAGAGAGAGAATAAAAACAATCGTTCTGTTCCGTTCCAAACTGACACGTAATAGAAAATTCCAAAAAAATAGGAAAAAATACCACTGTGGCTTCATTTAAAGCCAAAAAAGGTTGGAAAAGGCCGAGAAAGACGGAAAACAAAAATTATCGTTCCGTTTCGTTCCGACCCGACGCGTAATAGAAAATTCATAAAAAATTGCAAAAAAATTCAAAAAATTATAAAATACTATTATGGCTTCATTTCAAGCCAAAATAAGGGGGGAAACGCTGAGAAAGAGAGAGAATAAAAACTATCGTTCTGTTCCGTTCCAACCTGACACGTAATAGAAAATTCCAAACAAATAGGAAAATATTTAAAAAAATACCATTGTGGCTTCATTTAAAGCCAAAAAAGGATGGAAAAGGCCGAGAAAAACGGAAAAAAAAAAATTATCGTTCCGTTTCGTTCCTACCCGTCGCATAATAGAAAATTCATAAAAAATTGCAAAAAAATTCAAAAAATTATAAAATACTATTATGGCTTCATTTCAAGCCAAAATAAGTAGGGAAATGCTGAGAAAGAGAGAAAATAAAAACTATCGTTCTTTTCCGTTCCAACCTGACGAGTAATAGAAAATTCCAAAAAAATTGGAAAAAATTTAAAAAAATCAAAAAAATACCATAGTGGGTTCATTTAAAGCCAAAATTGTTTGGAAAAGGCCGAGAAAGACGGAAAACAAAAATTATCGTTCCCACCCGATGCGTAATAGAAAATTCCAAAAAATTAGAGAAAAAATTCCGAAAATTTAAAAATTCCATCGTGGCTTCATTTCAAGCCATAATAGGTTGGAATACACCGAGACAAAGGGAAAATAAAAATTATCATTCTGTTTCGTTCCAACCCGAAGTGTGGTAGAAAATTCATAAAAAATTGCAAAAAAATTCAAAAAATTATAAAATACTATTATGGCTTCATTTCAAGCCAAAATAAGGGAGGAAACGCTGAGAAAGAGAGAGAATAAAAACTATCGTTCTGTTCCGTTCCAAACTGACACGTAATAGAAAATTCCAAAAAAATAGGAAAAAATACCATTGTGGCTTCATTTAAAGCCAAAAAAGGTTGGAAAAGGCCGAGAAAGACGGAAAACAAAAATTATCGTTCCCACACGATGCGTAATAGAAAATTCCAAAAAATTAGAGAAAAAATTCCGAAAATTTAAAAATACCATCGTGGCTTCATTTCAAGCCATAATAGGTTGGAATACACCGAGACAAAGGGAAAATAAAAATTATCATTCTGTTTCGTTCCAACCCGAAGTGTCGTAGAAAATTCATAAAAAATTGCAAAAAAATTCAAAAAATTTAAAAAATACAGTTATGGCTTCTTTTGAAGCAAAAATTGGTTGGAAAAGGCCGAGAATGAGAGAAAATAAAAATTATTGTTTCGTTTCGTTCCTACCCAACGCGTCATAGAAATTTCCAAACAAATTGCAAAAAATTCAAAAAATCATAAGAATACCATTTTTGCTTCATTTTAAGCAAAAATAGGTTGAGAAATGCTCAGAAAGAGAAAGAAAATAAAAATTATTGTTCTGTTCCGTTCCTACACGAAACGTAATAGAAAATTCCAAAAAAATTCAAAAAATTATAAAATACTATTATGGCTTCATTTCAAGCCAAAATAAGGGGGGAAACGCTGAGAAAGAGAGAGAATAAAAACTATCGTTCTGTTCCGTTCCAAACTGACACGTAATAGAAAATTCCAAAAAAATAGGAAAAAATTTTAAAAAATACCATTGTGGCTTCATTTAAAGCCAAAAAAGATTGGAAAAGGCCGAGAAAGACGGAAAACAAAAATTATCGTTCCGTTTCGTTCCTACCCGACGCGTAATAGAAAATTCATAAAAAATTGCAAAAAAATTCAAAAAATTATAAAATACTATTATGGCTTCATTTCAAGCCAAAATAAGGGAGGAAACGCTGAGAAAGAGAGAGAATAAAAACTATCGTTCCGTTCCGTTCCAAACTGACACGTAATAGAAAATTCGAAAAAAATAGGAAAATATTTAAAAAAATACCATTGTGGCTTCATTTAAAGCCAAAAAAGGATGGAAAAGGCCAAGAAAAACGGAAAAAAAAAAATTTTCGTTCCGTTTCGTTCCTACCCGTCGCATAATAGAAAATTCATAAAAAATTGCAAAAAAATTCAAAAAATTATAAAATACTATTATGGCTTCATTTCAAGCCAAAATAAGTAGGGAAATGCTGAGAAAGAGAGAAAATAAAAACTATCGTTCTGTTCCGTTCCAACCTGACGCGTAATAGAAAATTCCAAAAAAATTGGAAAAAATTTAAAAAAATCAAAAAAATACCATAGTGGGTTCATTTAAAGCCAAAATTGTTTGGAAAAGGCCGAGAAAGACGGAAAACAAAAATTATCGTTCTGTATCGTTCCCACCCGATGCGTAATAGAAAATTCCAAAAAAATAACAAAAAAATTCAAAAAATTATAAAATACTATTATAGCTTCATTTCAAGCCAAAATAAGGGGGGAAACGCTGAGAAAGAGAGGGAATAAAAACTAACGTTCTGTTCCGTTCCAACCTGACACGTAATAGAAAATTCCAAAAAAATAGGAAAAAATTTTAAAAAAATACCATTGTGGCTTCATTTAAAGCCAAAAAAAGGTTGGAAAAGGCCGAGAAAGACGGAAAACAAAAATTATCGTTCCGTTTCGTTCCTACCCGTCGCGTAATAGAAAATTAAAAAAAAATAGAAAAAAAATTCCGAAAATTCAAAAATACCATTATCTCTTCATTTCCAGCCATAATAGGTTGGAATAGACCGAGAAACAGGGAAAATAAAAATTATCATTCCGTTTCGTTCCAACCCTACACGTAATAGAAAATTCATAAAAAATTGCAAAAAAATTAAAAAAAATACAGTTATGGCTTCTTTTCAAGCAAAAATATGATCGGAAATGCCGAGAAAGAGAGAAAATAAAAATTATCGTTTCGTTTCGTTCAAGCCCATTGCGTAATAGAAAATTCCAAACAAGTAGCAAAAAAATTCAAAAAATTATAAGAATACCATTTTGGCTTCATTTTAAGCAAAAATAGGTTGAGAAATCCCCAGAAAGAGAGAGAAAATAAAAATTAATGTTCTGTTCCGTTCCTACACGACACGTAATAGAAAATTCCAAAAAAATAACAAAAAAATTCAAAAAATTATAAAATACTATTATAGCTTCATTTCAAGCCAAAATAAGGGGGGAAACGCTGAGAAAGAGAGGGAATAAAAACTAACGTTCTGTTCCGTTCCAACCTGACACGTAATAGAAAATTCCAAAAAAATAGGAAAAAATTTTAAAAAAATACCATTGTGGCTTCATTTAAAGCCAAAAAAAGGTTGGAAAAGGCCGAGAAAGACGGAAAACAAAAATTATCGTTCCGCTTGGTTCCTAACCGACGCTTAATAGAAAATTCATAAAAAGTTGCAAAAAAATTCAAAAAATTATAAAATACTATGATGGCTTCATTACAAGCCAAAATAAGGAGGGAAACGCTGAGAAAGAGAGAAAATAAAAACTATCGTTCTGTTCCGTTCCAACCTGACTTGTAATTGAAAATTCCAAAAAAATAGGAAAAAATTTAAAAAAATCAAAAAAGTACCATCGTTGGTTCATTTGAAGCAAAAATAGGTTGGAAAAGGCCGAGAAAGACGGAAAAAAAAAATTATCGTTCCGTTTCGTTCCTACCCGTCGCGTAATAGAAAATTAAAAAAAAATAGAAAAAAAATTCCGAAAATTCAAAAATACCATTATCTCTTCATTTCCAGCCATAATAGGTTGGAATAGACCGAGAAACAGGGAAAATAAAAATTATCATTCCGTTTCGTTTCAACCCTACACGTAATAGAAAATTCATAAAAAATTGCAAAAAAATTAAAAAAATACAGTTATGGCTTCTTTTCAAGCAAAAATACGATCGGAAATGCCGAGAAAGAGAGAAAATAAAAATTATCGTTCTGTTTCGTTCCAACCCGAAGTGTCGTAGAAAATTCATAAAAAATTGCAAAAAAATTCAAAAAATTATAAAATACTATTATGGCTTCATTTCAAGCCAAAATAAGGGAGGAAACGCTGAGAAAGAGAGAGAATAAAAACAATCGTTCTGTTCCGTTCCAAACTGACACGTAATAGAAAATTCCAAAAAAATAGGAAAAAATACCACTGTGGCTTCATTTAAAGCCAAAAAAGGTTGGAAAAGGCCGAGAAAGACGGAAAACAAAAATTATCGTTCCGTTTCGTTCCGACCCGACGCGTAATAGAAAATTCATAAAAAATTGCAAAAAAATTCAAAAAATTATAAAATACTATTATGGCTTCATTTCAAGCCAAAATAAGGGGGGAAACGCTGAGAAAGAGAGAGAATAAAAACTATCGTTCTGTTCCGTTCCAACCTGACACGTAATAGAAAATTCCAAACAAATAGGAAAATATTTAAAAAAATACCATTGTGGCTTCATTTAAAGCCAAAAAAGGATGGAAAAGGCCGAGAAAAACGGAAAAAAAAAAATTATCGTTCCGTTTCGTTCCTACCCGTCGCATAATAGAAAATTCATAAAAAATTGCAAAAAAATTCAAAAAATTATAAAATACTATTATGGCTTCATTTCAAGCCAAAATAAGTAGGGAAATGCTGAGAAAGAGAGAAAATAAAAACTATTGTTCTTTTCCGTTCCAACCTGACGCGTAATAGAAAATTCCAAAAAAATTGGAAAAAATTTAAAAAAATCAAAAAAATACCATAGTGGGTTCATTTAAAGCCAAAATTGTTTGGAAAAGGCCGAGAAAGACGGAAAACAAAAATTATCGTTCCCACCCGATGCGTAATAGAAAATTCCAAAAAATTAGAGAAAAAATTCCGAAAATTTAAAAATTCCATCGTGGCTTCATTTCAAGCCATAATAGGTTGGAATACACCGAGACAAAGGGAAAATAAAAATTATCATTCTGTTTCGTTCCAACCCGAAGTGTGGTAGAAAATTCATAAAAAATTGCAAAAAAATTCAAAAAATTATAAAATACTATTATGGCTTCATTTCAAGCCAAAATAAGGGAGGAAACGCTGAGAAAGAGAGAGAATAAAAACTATCGTTCTGTTCCGTTCCAAACTGACACGTAATAGAAAATTCCAAAAAAATAGGAAAAAATACCATTGTGGCTTCATTTAAAGCCAAAAAAGGTTGGAAAAGGCCGAGAAAGACGGAAAACAAAAATTATCGTTCCCACACGATGCGTAATAGAAAATTCCAAAAAATTAGAGAAAAAATTCCGAAAATTTAAAAATACCATCGTGGCTTCATTTCAAGCCATAATAGGTTGGAATACACCGAGACAAAGGGAAAATAAAAATTATCATTCTGTTTCGTTCCAACCCGAAGTGTCGTAGAAAATTCATAAAAAATTGCAAAAAAATTCAAAAAATTTAAAAAATACAGTTATGGCTTCTTTTGAAGCAAAAATTGGTTGGAAAAGGCCGAGAATGAGAGAAAATAAAAATTATTGTTTCGTTTCGTTCCTACCCAACGCGTCATAGAAATTTCCAAACAAATTGCAAAAAATTCAAAAAATCATAAGAATACCATTTTTGCTTCATTTTAAGCAAAAATAGGTTGAGAAATGCTCAGAAAGAGAAAGAAAATAAAAATTATTGTTCTGTTCCGTTCCTACACGAAACGTAATAGAAAATTCCAAAAAAATTCAAAAAATTATAAAATACTATTATGGCTTCATTTCAAGCCAAAATAAGGGGGGAAACGCTGAGAAAGAGAGAGAATAAAAACTATCGTTCTGTTCCGTTCCAAACTGACACGTAATAGAAAATTCCAAAAAAATAGGAAAAAATTTAAAAAAATACCATTGTGGCTTCATTTAAAGCCAAAAAAGATTGGAAAAGGCCGAGAAAGACGGAAAACAAAAATTATCGTTCCGTTTCGTTCCTACCCGACGCGTAATAGAAAATTCATAAAAAATTGCAAAAAAATTCAAAAAATTATAAAATACTATTATGGCTTCATTTCAAGCCAAAATAAGGGAGGAAACGCTGAGAAAGAGAGAGAATAAAAACTATCGTTCCGTTCCGTTCCAAACTGACACGTAATAGAAAATTCGAAAAAAATAGGAAAATATTTAAAAAAATACCATTGTGGCTTCATTTAAAGCCGAAAAAGGATGGAAAAGGCCAAGAAAAACGGAAAAAAAAAAAATTTTCGTTCCGTTTCGTTCCTACCCGTCGCATAATAGAAAATTCATAAAAAATTGCAAAAAAATTCAAAAAATTATAAAATACTATTATGGCTTCATTTCAAGCCAAAATAAGTAGGGAAATGCTGAGAAAGAGAGAAAATAAAAACTATCGTTCTGTTCCGTTCCAACCTGACGCGTAATAGAAAATTCCAAAAAAATTGGAAAAAATTTAAAAAAATCAAAAAAATACCATAGTGGGTTCATTTAAAGCCAAAATTGTTTGGAAAAGGCCGAGAAAGACGGAAAACAAAAATTATCGTTCTGTATCGTTCCCACCCGATGCGTAATAGAAAATTCCAAAAAATTAGAGAAAAAATTCCGAAAATTTAAAAATTCCATCGTGGCTTCATTTCAAGCCATAATAGGTTGGAATACACCGAGACAAAGGGAAAATAAAAATTATTATTCTGTTTCGTTCCAACCCGAAGTGTGGTAGAAAATTCATAAAAAATTGCAAAAAAATTCAAAAAATTATAAAATACTATTATGGCTTCATTTCAAGCCAAAATAAGGGAGGAAACGCTGAGAAAGAGAGAGAATAAAAACTATCGTTCTGTTCCGTTCCAAACTGACACGTAATAGAAAATTCCAAAAAAATAGGAAAAAATACCATTGTGGCTTCATTTAAAGCCAAAAAAGGTTGGAAAAGGCCGAGAAAGACGGAAAACAAAAATTATCGTTCCGTTTCGTTCCTACCCGACGCGTAATAGAAAATTCATAAAAAATTGCAAAAAAATTCAAAAAATTATAAAATACTATTATGGCTTCATTTCAAGCCAAAATAAGGGGGGAAACGCTGAGAAAGAGAGAGAATAAAAACTATCGTTCTGTTCCGTTCCAACCTGACACGCAATAGAAAATTCCAAACAAATAGGAAAATATTTAAAAAAATACCATTGTGGCTTCATTTAAAGCCAAAAAAGGATGGAAAAGGCCGAGAAAAACGGAAAAAAAAAAAATTATCGTTCCGTTTCATTCCTACCCGTCGCATAATAGAAAATTCATAAAAAATTGCAAAAAAATTCAAAAAATTATAAAATACTATTATGGCTTCATTTCAAGCCAAAATAAGTAGGGAAATGCTGAGAAAGAGAGAAAATAAAAACTATCGTTCTGTTCCGTTCCAACCTGACGCGTAATAGAAAATTCCAAAAAAATTGGAAAAAATTTAAAAAAATCAAAAAAATACCATAGTGGGTTCATTTAAAGCCAAAATTGTTTGGAAAAGGCCGAGAAAGACGGAAAACAAAAATTATCGTTCTGTATCGTTCCCACCCGATGCGTAATAGAAAATTCCAAAAAATTAGAGAAAAAATTCCGAAAATTTAAAAATTCCATCGTGGCTTCATTTCAAGCCATAATAGGTTGGAATACACCGAGACAAAGGGAAAATAAAAATTATCATTCTGTTTCGTTCCAACCCGAAGGGTCGTAGAAAATTCATAAAAAATTGCAAAAAAATTCAAAAAATTTAAAAAATACAGTGATGGCTTCTTTTGAAGCAAAAATTGGTTGGAAAAGGCCGAGAATGAGAGAAAATAAAAATTATCGTTTCGTTTCGTTCCGACCCAACGCGTAATAGAAAATTCCAAACAAATAGCAAAAAATTCAAAAAATCATAAGAATACCATTTTGGTTTCATTTTAAGCAAAAATAGGTTGAGAAATGCTCAGAAAGAGAAAGAAAATAAAAATTATTGTTCTGTTCCGTTCCTACACGAAACGTAATAGAAAATTCCAAAAAAATTCAAAAAATTATAAAATACTATTATGGCTTCATTTCAAGCCAAAATAAGGGGGGAAACGCTGAGAAAGAGAGAGAATAAAAACTATCGTTCTGTTCCGTTCCAAACTGACACGTAATAGAAAATTCCAAAAAAATAGGAAAAAATTTAAAAAAATACCATTGTGGCTTCATTTAAAGCCAAAAAAGGTTGGAAAAGGCCGAGAAAGACGGAAAACAAAAATTATCGTTCCGTTTCGTTACTACCCGACGCGTAATAGAAAATTCATAAAAAATTGCAAAAAAATTCAAAAAATTATAAAATACTATTATGGCTTCATTTCAAGCCAAAATAAGGGAGGAAACGCTGAGAAAGAGAGAGAATAAAAACTATCGTTCTGTTCCGTTCCAAACTGACACGTAATAGAAAATTCCAAAAAAATAGGAAAAAATACCATTGTGGCTTCATTTAAAGCCAAAAAAGGTTGGAAAAGGCCGAGAAAGACGGAAAACAAAAATTATCGTTCCGTTTCGTTCCTACCCGACGCGTAATAGAAAATTCATAAAAAATTGCAAAAAAATTCAAAAAATTATAAAATACTATTATGGCTTCATTTCAAGCCAAAATAAGGGGGGAAACGCTGAGAAAGAGAGAGAATAAAAACTATCGTTCTGTTCCGTTCCAACCTGACACGCAATAGAAAATTCCAAACAAATAGGAAAATATTTAAAAAAATACCATTGTGGCTTCATTTAAAGCCAAAAAAGGATGGAAAAGGCTGAGAAAAACGGAAAAAAAAAAAATTATCGTTCCGTTTCATTCCTACCCGTCGCATAATAGAAAATTCATAAAAAATTGCAAAAAAATTCAAAAAATTATAAAATACTATTATGGCTTCATTTCAAGCCAAAATAAGTAGGGAAATGCTGAGAAAGAGAGAAAATAAAAACTATCGTTCTGTTCCGTTCCAACCTGACGCGTAATAGAAAATTCCAAAAAAATTGGAAAAAATTTAAAAAAATCAAAAAAATACCATAGTGGGTTCATTTAAAGCCAAAATTGTTTGGAAAAGGCCGAGAAAGACGGAAAACAAAAATTATCGTTCTGTATCGTTCCCACCCGATGCGTAATAGAAAATTCCAAAAAATTAGAGAAAAAATTCCGAAAATTTAAAAATTCCATCGTGGCTTCATTTCAAGCCATAATAGGTTGGAATACACCGAGACAAAGGGAAAATAAAAATTATCATTCTGTTTCGTTCCAACCCGAAGGGTCGTAGAAAATTCATAAAAAATTGCAAAAAAATTCAAAAAATTTAAAAAATACAGTGATGGCTTCTTTTGAAGCAAAAATTGGTTGGAAAAGGCCGAGAATGAGAGAAAATAAAAATTATCGTTTCGTTTCGTTCCGACCCAACGCGTAATAGAAAATTCCAAACAAATAGCAAAAAATTCAAAAAATCATAAGAATACCATTTTGGTTTCATTTTAAGCAAAAATAGGTTGAGAAATGCTCAGAAAGAGAAAGAAAATAAAAATTATTGTTCTGTTCCGTTCCTACACGAAACGTAATAGAAAATTCCAAAAAAATTCAAAAAATTATAAAATACTATTATGGCTTCATTTCAAGCCAAAATAAGGGGGGAAACGCTGAGAAAGAGAGAGAATAAAAACTATCGTTCTGTTCCGTTCCAAACTGACACGTAATAGAAAATTCCAAAAAAATAGGAAAAAACTTAAAAAAATACCATTGTGGCTTCATTTAAAGCCAAAAAAGGTTGGAAAAGGCCGAGAAAGACGGAAAACAAAAATTATCGTTCCGTTTCGTTCCTACCCGACGCGTAATAGAAAATTCATAAAAAATTGCAAAAAAATTCAAAAAATTATAAAATACTATTATGGCTTCATTCCAAGCCAAAATAAGGGGGGAAACGCTGAGAAAGAGAGAGAATAAAAACTATCGTTCCGTTCCGTTCCAAACTGACACGTAATAGAAAATTCGAAAAAAATAGGAAAATATTTAAAAAAATACCATTGTGGCTTCATTTAAAGCCAAAAAAGGATGGAAAAGGCCAAGAAAAACGGAAAAAAAAAAATTTTCGTTCCGTTTCGTTCCTACCCGTCGCATAATAGAAAATTCATAAAAAATTGCAAAAAAATTCAAAAAATTATAAAATACTATTATGGCTTCATTTCAAGCCAAAATAAGTAGGGAAATGCTGAGAAAGAGAGAAAATAAAAACTATCGTTCTGTTCCGTTCCAACCTGACGCGTAATAGAAAATTCCAAAAAAATTGGAAAAAATTTAAAAAAATCAAAAAAATACCATAGTGGGTTCATTTAAAGCCAAAATTGTTTGGAAAAGGCCGAGAAAGACGGAAAACAAAAATTATCGTTCTGTATCGTTCCCACCCGATGCGTAATAGAAAATTCCAAAAAATTAGAGAAAAAATTCCGAAAATTTAAAAATTCCATCGTGGCTTCATTTCAAGCCATAATAGGTTGGAATACACCGAGACAAAGGGAAAATAAAAATTATCATTCTGTTTCGTTCCAACCCGAAGTGTCGTAGAAAATTCATAAAAAATTGCAAAAAAATTCAAAAAATTTAAAAAATACAGTTATGGCTTCATTTCAAGCCAAAATAAGGGAGGAAACGCTGAGAAAGAGAGAGAATAAAAACTATCGTTCTGTTCCGTTCCAAACAGACACGTAATAGAAAATTCCAAAAAAATAGGAAAAAATACCATTGTGGCTTCATTTAAAGCCAAAAAAGGTTGGAAAAGGCCGAGAAAGACGGAAAACAAAAATTATCGTTCCGTTTCGTTCCTACCCGACGCGTAACAGAAAATTCATAAAAAATTGCAAAAAAATTCAAAAAATTATAAAATACTATTATGGCTTCATTTCAAGCCAAAATAAGGGGGGAAACGCTGAGAAAGAGAGAGAATAAAAACTATCGTTCTGTTCCGTTCCAACCTGACACGTAATAGAAAATTCCAAACAAATAGAAAAATATTTAAAAAAATACCATTGTGGCTTCATTTAAAGCCAAAAAAGGATGGAAAAGGCCGAGAAAAACGGAAAAAAAAAAAAATTATCGTTCCGTTTCGTTCCTACCCGTCGCATAATAGAAAATTCATAAAAAATTGCAAAAAAATTCAAAAAATTATAAAATACTATTATGGCTTCATTTCAAGCCAAAATAAGTAGGGAAATGCTGAGAAAGAGAGAAAATAAAAACTATCGTTCTGTTCCGTTCCAACCTGACGCGCAATAGAAAATTCCAAAAAAATTGAAAAAAATTTAAAAAAATAAAAAAAATACCATAGTGGGTTCATTTAAAGCCAAAATTGTTTGGAAAAGGCCGAGAAAGACGGAAAACAAAAATTATCGTTCTGTATCGTTCCCACCCGATGCGTAATAGAAAATTCCAAAAAATTAGAGAAAAAATTACGAAAATTTAAAAATTCCATCGTGGCTTCATTTCAAGCCATAATAGGTTGGAATACACCAAGACAAAGGGAAAATAAAAATTATCATTCTGTTTCGTTCCAACCCGAAGTGTCGTAGAAAATTCATAAAAAATTGCAAAAAAATTCAAAAAATTTAAAAAATACAGTGATGGCTTCTTTTGAAGCAAAAATTGGTTGGAAAAGGCCGAGAATGAGAGAAAATAAAAATTATCGTTTCGTTTCGTTCCTACCCAACGCGTAATAGAAAATTCCAAACAAATAGCGAAAAATTCAAAAAATCATAAGAATACCATTTTGGTTTCATTTTAAGCAAAAATAGGTTGAGAAATGCTCAGAAAGAGAAAGAAAATAAAAATTATTGTTCTGTTCCGTTCCTACACGAAACGTAATAGAAAATTCCAAAAAAATTCAAAAAATTATAAAATACTATTATGGCTTCATTTCAAGCCAAAATAAGGGGGGAAACGCTGAGAAAGAGAGAGAATAAAAACTATCGTTCTGTTCCGTTCCAAACTGACACGTAATAGAAAATTCCAAAAAAATAGGAAAAAATTTAAAAAAATAACATTGTGGCTTCATTTAAAGCCAAAAAAGGTTGGAAAAGGCCGAGAAAGACGGAAAACAAAAATTATCGTTCCGTTACGTTCCGACCCGACGCGTAATAGAAAATTCATAAAAAATTGCAAAAAAATTCAAAAAATTATAAAATACTATTATGGCTTCATTTCAAGCCAAAATAAGGGGGGAAACGCTGAGAAAGAGAGAGAATAAAAACTATCGTTCCGTTCCGTTCCAAACTGACACGTAATAGAAAATTCGAAAAAAATAGGAAAATATTTAAAAAAATACCATTGTGGCTTCATTTAAAGCCAAAAAAGGATGGAAAAGGCCAAGAAAAACGGAAAAAAAAAAAATTTTCGTTCCGTTTCGTTCCTACCCGTCGCATAATAGAAAATTCATAAAAAATTGCAAAAAAATTCAAAAAATTATAAAATACTATTATGGCTTCATTTCAAGCGAAAATAAGTAGGGAAATGCTGAGAAAGAGAGAAAATAAAAATTATCGTTCTGTTCCGTTCCAACCTGACGCGTAATAGAAAATTCCAAAAAAATTGGAAAAAATCAAAAAAATACCATAGTGGGTTCATTTAAAGCCAAAATTGGTTGGAAAAGGCCGAGAAAGACGGAAAACAAAAATTATCGTTCTGTTTCGTTCCCACCCGATGCGTAATAGAAAATTCCAAAAAATTAGAGAAAAAATTCCGAAAATTTAAAAATACCATCGTGGCTTCATTTCAAGCCATAATCGGTTGGAATAGACCGAGACAAAGGGAAAATAAAAATTATCATTCTGTTTCGTTCCAACCCGAAGTGTCGTAGAAAATTCATAAAAAATTGCAAAAAAATTCAAAAAATTTAAAAAATACAGTGATGGCTACTTTTGAAGCAAAAATTGGTTGGAAAAGGCCGAGAATGAGAGAAAATAAAAATTATCGGTTCGTTTCGTTCCTACCCAACGCGTAATAGAAAATTCCAAACAAATAGCAAAAAATTCAAAAAATCATAATAATACCATTTTGGTTTCATTTTACGCAAAAATAGGTTGAGAAATGCTCAGAAAGAGAAAGAAAATAAAAATTATTGTTCTGTTCCGTTCCTACACGAAACGTAATAGAAAATTCCAAAAAAATTCAAAAAATTATAAAATACTATTATGGCTTCATTTCAAGCCAAAATAAGTAGGGAAATGCTGAGAAAGAGAGAAAATAAAAACTATCGTTCTGTTCCGTTCCAACCTGACGCGTAATAGAAAATTCCAAAAAAATTGGAAAAAAATTAAAAAAATCAAAAAAATACCATAGTGGGTTCATTTAAAGCCAAAATTGTTTGAAAAAGGCCGAGAAAGACGGAAAACAAAAATTATCGTTCTGTATCGTTCCCACTCGATGCGTAATAGAAAATTCCAAAAAATTAGAGAAAAAATTCCGAAAATTTAAAAATTCCATCGTGGCTTCATTTCAAGCCATAATAGGTTGGAATACACCAAGACAAAGGGAAAATAAAAATTATCATTCTGTTTCGTTCCAACCCGAAGTGTCGTAGAAAATTCATAAAAAATTGCAAAAAAATTCAAAAAATTTAAAAAATACAGTGATGGCTTCTTTTGAAGCAAAAATTGGTTGGAAAAGGCCGAGAATGAGAGAAAATAAAAATTATCGTTTCGTTTCGTTCCTACCCAACGCGTAATAGAAAATTCCAAACAAATAGCAAAAAATTCAAAAAATCATAAGAATACCATTTTGGTTTCATTTTAAGCAAAAATAGGTTGAGAAATGCTCAGAAAGAGAAAGAAAATAAAAATTATTGTTCTGTTCCATTCCTACACGAAACGTAATAGAAAATTCCAAAAAAATTCAAAAAATTATAAAATACTATTATGGCTTCATTTCAAGCCAAAATAAGTAGGGAAATGCTGAGAAAGAGAGAAAATAAAAACTATCGTTCTGTTCCGTTCCAACCTGACGCGTAATAGAAAATTCCAAAAAAATTGGAAAAAATTTAAAAAAATCAAAAAAATACCATAGTGGGTTCATTTAAAGCCAAAATTGTTTGGAAAAGGCCGAGAAAGACGGAAAACAAAAATTATCGTTCTGTATCGTTCCCACCCGATGCGTAATAGAAAATTCCAAAAAATTAGAGAAAAAATTCCAAAAATTTAAAAATTCCATCGTGGCTTCATTTCAAGCCATAATAGGTTGGAATAGACCGAGACAAAGGGAAAATAAAAATTATCATTCTGTTTCGTTCCAACCCGAAGTGTCGTAGAAAATTCATAAAAAATTGCAAAAAAATTCAAAAAATTTAAAAAATACAGTCATGGCTTCTTTTGAAGCAAAAATTGGTTGGAAAAGGCCGAGAATGAGAGAAAATAAAAATTATCGTTTCGTTTCGTTCCTACCCAACGCGTAATAGAAAATTCCAAACAAATAGCAAAAAATTCAAAAAATCATAAGAATACCATTTTGGCTTCATTTTAAGCAAAAATAGGTTGAGAAATGCTCAGAAAGAGAAAGAAAATAAAAATTATTGTTCTGTTCCGTTCCTACACGAAACGTAATATAAAATTCCAAAAAAATTCAAAAAATTATAAAATACTATTATGGCTTCATTTCAAGCCAAAATAAGGGGGGAAACGCTGAGAAAGAGAGAGAATAAAAACTATCGTTCTGTTCCGTTCCAACCTGACACGTAATAGAAAATTCCAAAAAAATAGGAAAATATTTAAAAAAATACCATTGTGGCTTCATTTAAAGCCAAAAAAGGATGGAAAAGGCCGAGAAAAACGGAAAAAAAAAAAAATTATCGTTCCGTTTCGTTCCTACCCGTCGCGTAATAGAAAATTCATAAAAAATTGCAAAAAAATTCAAAAAATTATTAAAAACTATTATGGCTTCATTTCAAGCCAAAATAAGTAGGGAAATGCTGAGAAAGAGAGAAAATAAAAACTATCGTTCTGTTCCGTTCCAACCTGACACGTAATAGAAAATTCCAAACAAATAGGAAAATATTTAAAAAAATACCATTGTGGCTTCATTTAAAGCCAAAAAAGGATGGAAAAGGCCGAGAAAAACGGAAAAAAAAAAAAATTGTCGTTCCGTTTCGTTCCTACCCGTCGCGTAATAGAAAATTCGTAAAAAATTGCAAAAAAATTAAAAAAATTATAAAATACTATTATGGCTTCATTTCAAGCCAAAATAAGTAGGGAAATGCTGAGAAAGAGAGAAAATAAAAACTATCGTTCTGTTCCGTTCCAACCTGACGCGTAATAGAAAATTCCAAAAAAATTGGAAAAAATTTAAAAAAATCAAAAAAATACCATAGTGGGTTCATTTAAAGCCAAAATTGTTTGGAAAAGGCCGAGAAAGACGGAAAACAAAAATTATCGTTCTGTATCGTTCCCACCCGATGCGTAATAGAAAATTCCAAAAAATTAGAGAAAAAATTCCGAAATTTAAAAATTCCATCGTGGCTTCATTTCAAGCCATAATAGGTTGGAATACACCGAGACAAAGGGAAAATAAAAATTATCATTCTGTTTCGTTCCAACCCGAAGTGTCGTAGAAAATTCATAAAAAATTGCAAAAAAATTCAAAAAATTCAAAAAAGACAGTTATGGCTTCTTTTGAAGCAAAAATTGGTTGGAAAAGGCCGAGAATGAGAGAAAATAAAAATTATCGTTTCGTTTCATTCCTACCCAACGCGTAATAGAAAATTCCACACAAATAGCAAAAAATTCAAAAAATCATAAGAATACCATTTTGGTTTCATTTTAAGCAAAAATAGGTTGAGAAATGCTCAGAAAGAGAAAGAAAATAAAAATTATTGTTCTGTTCCGTTCCTACACGAAACGTAATAGAAAATTCCAAAAAAATTCAAAAAATTATAAAATACAATTATGGCTTCATTTCAAGCCAAAATAAGGGGGGAAACGCTGAGAAAGAGAGAGAATAAAAACTCTCGTTCTGTTCCGTTCCAAACTGACACGTGATAGAAAATTCCAAAAAAATAGGAAAAAATTTAAAAAAATACCATTTTGGCTTCATTTAAAGCCAAAAAAGGTTGGAAAAGGCCGAGAAAGACGGAAAACAAAAATTATCGTTCCGTTTCTTTCCGACCCGACGCGTAATAGAAAATTCATAAAAAATTGCAAAAAAATTCAAAAAATTATAAAATACTATTATGGCTTCATTTCAAGCCAAAATAAGGGGGGAAACGCTGAGAAAGAGAGAGAATAAAAACTATCGTTCTGTTCCGTTCCAACCTGACACGTAATAGAAAATTCCAAACAAATAGGAAAATATTTAAAAAAATACCATTGTGGCGTCATTTAAAGCCAAAAAAGGATGGAAAAGGCCGAGAAAAACGGAAAAAAAAAAATTATCGTTCCGTTTCGTTCCTTCCCGTCGCATAATAGAAAATTCATAAAAAATTGCAAAAAAATTCAAAAAATTATAAAATACTATTATGGCTTCATTTCAAGCCAAAATAAGTAGGGAAATGCTGAGAAAGAGAGAAAATAAAAACTATCGTTCTTTTCCGTTCCAACCTGACGCGTAATAGAAAATTCCAAAAAAATTGGAAAAAATTTAAAAAAATCAAAAAAATACCATAGTGGGTTCATTTAAAGCCAAAATTGTTTTGAAAAGGCCGAGAAAGACGGAAAACAAAAATTATCGTTCCCACCCGATGCGTAATAGAAAATTCCAAAAAATTAGAGAAAAAATTCCGAAAATTTAAAAATTCCATCGTGGCTTCATTTCAAGCCATAATAGGTTGGAATACACCGAGACAAAGGGAAAATAAAAATTATCATTCTATTTCGTTCCAACCCGAAGTGTGGTAGAAAATTCATAAAAAATTGCAAAAAAATTCAAAAAATTATAAAATACTATTATGGCTTCATTTCAAGCCAAAATAAGGGAGGAAACGCTGAGAAAGAGAGAGAATAAAAACTATCGTTCTGTTCCGTTCCAAACTGACACGTAATAGAAAATTCCAAAAAAATAGGAAAAAATACCATTGTGGCTTCATTTAAAGCCAAAAAAGGTTGGAAAAGGCCGAGAAAGACGGAAAACAAAAATTATCGTTCCCACACGATGCGTAATAGAAAATTCCAAAAAATTAGAGAAAAAATTCCGAAAATTTAAAAATACCATCGTGGCTTCATTTCAAGCCATAATAGGTTGAAATACACCGAGACAAAGGGAAAATAAAAATTATCATTCTGTTTCGTTCCAACCCGAAGTGTCGTAGAAAATTCATAAAAAATTGCAAAAAAATTCAAAAAATTTAAAAAATACAGTTATGGCTTCTTTTGAAGCAAAAATTGGTTGGAAAAGGCCGAGAATGAGAGAAAATAAAAATTATCGTTTCGTTTCGTTCCTACCCAACGCGTCATAGAAAATTCCAAACAAATTGCAAAAAATTCAAAAAATCATAAGAATACCATTTTTGCTTCATTTTAAGCAAAAATAGGTTGAGAAATGCTCAGAAAGAGAAAGAAAATAAAAATTATTGTTCTGTTCCGTTCCTACACGAAACGTAATAGAAAATTCCAAAAAAATTCAAAAAATTATAAAATACTATTATGGCTTCATTTCAAGCCAAAATAAGGGGGGAAACGCTGAGAAAGAGAGAGAAAAAAAACTATCGTTCTGTTCCGTTCCAAACTGACACGTAATAGAAAATTCCAAAAAAATAGGAAAAAATTTAAAAAAATACCATTGTGGCTTCATTTAAAGCCAAAAAAGATTGGAAAAGGCCGAGAAAGACGGAAAACAAAAATTATCGTTCCGTTTCGTTCCGACCCGACGCGTAATAGAAAATTCATAAAAAATTGCAAAAAAATTAAAAAAATACAGTTATGGCTTCTTTTCAAGCAAAAATACGATCGGAAATGCCGAGAAAGAGAGAAAATAAAAATTATCGTTCTGTTTCGTTCCAACCCGAAGTGTCGTAGAAAATTCATAAAAAATTGCAAAAAAATTCAAAAAATTATAAAATACTATTATGGCTTCATTTCAAGCCAAAATAAGGGAGGAAACGCTGAGAAAGAGAGAGAATAAAAACTATCGTTCTGTTCCGTTCCAACCTGACACGTAATAGAAAATTCCAAAAAAATAGGAAAAAATTTAAAAAAATACCATTGTGGCTTCATTTAAAGCCAAAAAAGATTGGAAAAGGCCGAGAAAGACGGAAAACAAAAATTATCGTTCCGTTTCGTTCCTACCCGACGCGTAATAGAAAATTCATAAAAAATTGCAAAAAAATTCAAAAAATTATAAAATACTATTATGGCTTCATTTCAAGCCAAAATAAGGGAGGAAACGCTGAGAAAGAGAGAGAATAAAAACTATCGTTCCGTTCCGTTCCAAACTGACACGTAATAGAAAATTCGAAAAAAATAGGAAAATATTTAAAAAAAATACCATTGTGGCTTCATTTAAAGCCAAAAAAGGATGGAAAAGGCCAAGAAAAACGGAAAAAAAAAAATTTTCGTTCCGTTTCGTTCCTACCCGTCGCATAATAGAAAATTCATAAAAAATTGCAAAAAAATTCAAAAAATTATAAAATACTATTATGGCTTCATTTCAAGCCAAAATAAGTAGGGAAATGCTGAGAAAGAGAGAAAATAAAAACTATCGTTCTGTTCCGTTCCAACCTGACGCGTAATAGAAAATTCCAAAAAAATTGGAAAAAATTTAAAAAAATCAAAAAAATACCATAGTGGGTTCATTTAAAGCCAAAATTGTTTGGAAAAGGCCGAGAAAGACGGAAAACAAAAATTATCGTTCTGTATCGTTCCCACCCGATGCGTAATAGAAAATTCCAAAAAATTAGAGAAAAAATTCCGAAAATTTAAAAATTCCATCGTGGCTTCATTTCAAGCCATAATAGGTTGGAATACACCGAGACAAAGGGAAAATAAAAATTATTATTCTGTTTCGTTCCAACCCGAAGTGTGGTAGAAAATTCATAAAAAATTGCAAAAAAATTCAAAAAATTATAAAATACTATTATGGCTTCATTTCAAGCCAAAATAAGGGAGGAAACGCTGAGAAAGAGAGAGAATAAAAACTATCGTTCTGTTCCGTTCCAAACTGACACGTAATAGAAAATTCCAAAAAAATAGGAAAAAATACCATTGTGGCTTCATTTAAAGCCAAAAAAGGTTGGAAAAGGCCGAGAAAGACGGAAAACAAAAATTATCGTTCCGTTTCGTTCCTACCCGACGCGTAATAGAAAATTCATAAAAAATTGCAAAAAAATTCAAAAAATTATAAAATACTATTATGGCTTCATTTCAAGCCAAAATAAGGGGGGAAACGCTGAGAAAGAGAGAGAATAAAAACTATCGTTCTGTTCCGTTCCAACCTGACACGTAATAGAAAATTCCAAACAAATAGGAAAATATTTAAAAAAATACCATTGTGGCTTCATTTAAAGCCAAAAAAGGATGGAAAAGGCCGAGAAAAACGGAAAAAAAAAAAAATTATCGTTCCGTTTCATTCCTACCCGTCGCATAATAGAAAATTCATAAAAAATTGCAAAAAAATTCAAAAAATTATAAAATACTATTATGGCTTCATTTCAAGCCAAAATAAGTAGGGAAATGCTGAGAAAGAGAGAAAATAAAAACTATCGTTCTGTTCCGTTCCAACCTGACGCGTAATAGAAAATTCCAAAAAAATTGGAAAAAATTTAAAAAAATCAAAAAAATACCATAGTGGGTTCATTTAAAGCCAAAATTGTTTGGAAAAGGCCGAGAAAGACGGAAAACAAAAATTATCGTTCTGTATCGTTCCCACTCGATGCGTAATAGAAAATTCCAAAAAATTAGAGAAAAAATTCCGAAAATTTAAAAATTCCATCGTGGCTTCATTTCAAGCCATAATAGGTTGAAATACACCGAGACAAAGGGAAAATAAAAATTATCATTCTGTTTCGTTCCAACCCGAAGGGTCGTAGAAAATTCATAAAAAATTGCAAAAAAATTCAAAAAATTTAAAAAATACAGTGATGGCTTCTTTTGAAGCAAAAATTGGTTGGAAAAGGCCAAGAATGAGAGAAAATAAAAATTATCGTTTCGTTTCGTTCCTACCCAACGCGTAATAGAAAATTCCAAACAAATAGCAAAAAATTCAAAAAATCATAAGAATACCATTTTGGTTTCATTTTAAGCAAAAATAGGTTGAGAAATGCTCAGAAAGAGAAAGAAAATAAAAATGATTGTTCTGTTCCGTTCCTACACGAAACGTAATAGAAAATTCCAAAAAAATTCAAAAAATTATAAAATACTATTATGGCTTCATTTCAAGCCAAAATAAGGGGGGAAACGCTGAGAAAGAGAGAGAATAAAAACTATCGTTCTGTTCCGTTCCAAACTGACACGTAATAGAAAATTCCAAAAAAATAGGAAAAAATTTAAAAAAATAACATTGTGGCTTCATTTAAAGCCAAAAAAGGTTGGAAAAGGCCGAGAAAGACGGAAAACAAAAATTATCGTTCCGTTTCGTTCCTACCCGACGCGTAATAGAAAATTCATAAAAAATTGCAAAAAAATTCAAAAAATTATAAAATACTATTATGGCTTCATTTCAAGCCAAAATAAGGGGGGAAACGCTGAGAAAGAGAGAGAATAAAAACTATCGTTCCGTTCCGTTCCAAACTGACACGTAATAGAAAATTCGAAAAAAATAGGAAAATACTTAAAAAAATACCATTGTGGCTTCATTTAAAGCCAAAAAAGGATGGAAAAGGCCAAGAAAAACGGGAAAAAAAAAATTTTCGTTCCGTTTCGTTCCTACCCGTCGCATAATAGAAAATTCATAAAAAATTGCAAAAAAATTCAAAAAATTATAAAATACTATTATGGCTTCATTTCAAGCCAAAATAAGTAGGGAAATGCTGAGAAAGAGAGAAAATAAAAACTATCGTTCTGTTCCGTTCCAACCTGACGCGTAATAGAAAATTCCAAAAAAATTGGAAAAAATTTAAAAAAATCAAAAAAATACCATAGTGGGTTCATTTAAAGCCAAAATTGTTTGGAAAAGGCCGAGAAAGACGGAAAACAAAAATTATCGTTCTGTATCGTTCCCACCCGATGCGTAATAGAAAATTCCAAAAAATTAGAGAAAAAATTCCGAAAATTTAAAAATTCCATCGTGGCTTCATTTCAAGCCATAATAGGTTGGAATACACCGAGACAAAGGGAAAATAAAAATTATCATTCTGTTTCGTTCCAACCCGAAGTGTCGTAGAAAATTCATAAAAAATTGCAAAAAAATTCAAAAAATTTAAAAAATACAGTTATGGCTTCATTTCAAGCCAAAATAAGGGAGGAAACGCTGAGAAAGAGAGAGAATAAAAACTATCGTTCTGTTCCGTTCCAAACAGACACGTAATAGAAAATTCCAAAAAAATAGGAAAAAATACCATTGTGGCTTCATTTAAAGCCAAAAAAGGTTGGAAAAGGCCGAGAAAGACGGAAAACAAAAATTATCGTTCCGTTTCGTTCCTACCCGTCGCGTAACAGAAAATTCATAAAAAATTGCAAAAAAATTCAAAAAATTATAAAATACTATTATGGCTTCATTTCAAGCCAAAATAAGGGGGGAAACGCTGAGAAAGAGAGAGAATAAAAACTATCGTTCTGTTCCGTTCCAACCTGACACGTAATAGAAAATTCCAAACAAATAGAAAAATATTTAAAAAAATACCATTGTGGCTTCATTTAAAGCCAAAAAAGGATGGAAAAGGCCGAGAAAAACGGAAAAAAAAAAATTATCGTTCCGTTTCGTTCCTACCCGTCGCATAATACAAAATTCATAAAAAATTGCAAAAAAATTCAAAAAATTATAAAATACTATTATGGCTTCATTTCAAGCCAAAATAAGTAGGGAAATGCTGAGAAAGAGAGAAAATAAAAACTATCGTTCTGTTCCGTTCCAACCTGACGCGTAATAGAAAATTCCAAAAAAATTGAAAAAAATTTAAAAAAATAAAAAAAATACCATAGTGGGTTCATTTAAAGCCAAAATTGTTTGGAAAAGGCCGAGAAAGACGGAAAACAAAAATTATCGTTCTGTATCGTTCCCACCCGATGCGTAATAGAAAATTCCAAAAAATTAGAGAAAAAATTCCGAAAATTTAAAAATTCCATCGTGGCTTCATTTCAAGCCATAATAGGTTGGAATACACCGAGACAAAGGGAAAATAAAAATTATCATTCTGTTTCGTTCCAACCCGAAGTGTCGTAGAAAATTCATAAAAAATTGCAAAAAAATTCAAAAAATTTAAAAAATACAGTGATGGCTTCTTTTGAAGCAAAAATTGGTTGGAAAAGGCCGAGAATGAGAGAAAATAAAAATTATCGTTTCGTTTCGTTCCTACCCAACGCGTAATAGAAAATTCCAAACAAATAGCAAAAAATTCAAAAAATCATAAGAATACCATTTTGGTTTCATTTTAAGCAAAAATAGGTTGAGAAATGCTCAGAAAGAGAAAGAAAAAAAAAATTATTGTTCTGTTCCGTTCCTACACGAAACGTAATAGAAAATTCCAAAAAAATTCAAAAAATTATAAAATACTATTATGGCTTCATTTCAAGCCAAAATAAGGGGGGAAACGCTGAGAAAGAGAGAGAATAAAAACTATCGTTCTGTTCCGTTCCAAACTGACACGTAATAGAAAATTCCAAAAAAATAGGAAAAAATTTAAAAAAATACCATTGTGGCTTCATTTAAAGCCAAAAAAGGTTGGAAAAGGCCGAGAAAGACGGAAAACAAAAATTATCGTTCCGTTACGTTCCGACCCGACGCGTAATAGAAAATTCATAAAAAATTGCAAAAAAATTCAAAAAATTATAAAATACTATTATGGCTTCATTTCAAGCCAAAATAAGGGGGGAAACGCTGAGAAAGAGAGAGAATAAAAACTATCGTTCCGTTCCGTTCCAAACTGACACGTAATAGAAAATTCGAAAAAAATAGGAAAATATTTAAAAAAATACCATTGTGGCTTCATTTAAAGCCAAAAAAGGATGGAAAAGGCCAAGAAAAACGGAAAAAAAAAAATTTTCGTTCTGTTTCGTTCCTACCCGTCGCATAATAGAAAATTCATAAAAAATTGCAAAAAAATTCAAAAAATTATAAAATACTATTATGGCTTCATTTCAAGCAAAAATAAGTAGGGAAATGCTGAGAAAGAGAGAAAATAAAAACTATCGTTCTGTTCCGTTCCAACCTGACGCGTAATAGAAAATTCCAAAAAAATTGGAAAAAATCAAAAAAATACCATAGTGGAATCATTTAAAGCCAAAATTGGTTGGAAAAGGCCGAGAAAGACGGAAAACAAAAATTATCGTTCTGTTTCGTTCCCACCCGATGCGTAATAGAAAATTCCAAAAAATTAGAGAAAAAATTCCGAAAATTTAAAAATACCATCGTGGCTTCATTTCAAGCCATAATCGGTTGGAATAGACCGAGACAAAGGGAAAATAAAAATTATCATTCTGTTTCGTTCCAACCCGAAGTGTCGTAGAAAATTCATAAAAAATTGCAAAAAAATTCAAAAAATTTAAAAAATACAGTGATGGCTTCTTTTGAAGCAAAAATTGGTTGGAAAAGGCCGAGAATGAGCGAAAATAAAAATTATCGGTTCGTTTCGTTCCTACCCAACGCGTAATAGAAAATTCCAAACAAATAGCAAAAAATTCAAAAAATCATAAGAATACCATTTTGGTTTCATTTTAAGCAAAAATAGGTTGAGAAATGCTCAGAAAGAGAAAGAAAATAAAAATTATTGTTCTGTTCCGTTCCTACACGAAACGTAATAGAAAATTCCAAAAAAATTCAAAAAATTATAAAATACTATTATGGCTTCATTTCAAGCCAAAATAAGGGGGGAAACGGTGAGAAAGAGAGAGAATAAAAACTATCGTTCTGTTCCGTTCCAACCTGACACGTAATAGAAAATTCCAAACAAATAGAAAAATATTTAAAAAAATACCATTGTGGCTTCATTTAAAGCCAAAAAAGGATGGAAAAGGCCGAGAAAAACGGAAAAAAAAAAATTATCGTTCCGTTTCGTTCCTACCCGTCGCATAATAGAAAATTCATAAAAAATTGCAAAAAAATTCAAAAAATTATAAAATACTATTATGGCTTCATTTCAAGCCAAAATAAGTAGGGAAATGCTGAGAAAGAGAGAAAATAAAAACTATCGTTCTGTTCCGTTCCAACCTGACGCGTAATAGAAAATTCCAAAAAAATTGAAAAAAA
Organism: Quercus agrifolia; assembly: GCA_029955455.1. Classification (NCBI taxonomy): domain Eukaryota; kingdom Viridiplantae; phylum Streptophyta; class Magnoliopsida; order Fagales; family Fagaceae; genus Quercus; species Quercus agrifolia. Next base: position 22,740,923 of record JARQAD010000010.1, read on the forward strand.
TTTAAAAAAATAAAAAAAATACCATAGTGGGTTCATTTAAAGCCAAAATTGTTTGGAAAAGGCCGAGAAAGAAGGAAAACAAAAATTATCGTTCTGTATCGTTCCCACCCGATGCGTAATAGAAAATTCCAAAAAATTAGAGAAAAAATTCCGAAAATTTAAAAATTCCATCGTGGCTTCATTTCAAGCCATAATAGGTTGGAATACACCGAGACAAAGGGAAAATAAAAATTATCATTCTGTTTCGTTCCAACCCGAAGTGTCGTAGAAAATTCATAAAAAATTGCAAAAAAATTCAAAAAATTTAAAAAATACAGTGATGGCTTCTTTTGAAGCAAAAATTGGTTGGAAAAGGCCGAGAATGAGAGAAAATAAAAATTATCGTTTCGTTTCGTTCCTACCCAACGCGTAATAGAAAATTCCAAACAAATAGCAAAAAATTCAAAAAATCATAAGAATACCATTTTGGTTTCATTTTAAGCAAAAATAGGTTGAGAAATGCTCAGAAAGAGAAAGAAAAAAAAAATTATTGTTCTGTTCCGTTCCTACACGAAACGTAATAGAAAATTCCAAAAAAATTCAAAAAATTATAAAATACTATTATGGCTTCATTTCAAGCCAAAATAAGGGGGGAAACGCTGAGAAAGAGAGAGAATAAAAACTATCGTTCTGTTCCGTTCCAAACTGACACGTAATAGAAAATTCCAAAAAAATAGGAAAAAATTTAAAAAAATACCATTGTGGCTTCATTTAAAGCCAAAAAAGGTTGGAAAAGGCCGAGAAAGACGGAAAACAAAAATTATCGTTCCGTTACGTTCCGACCCGACGCGTAATAGAAAATTCATAAAAAATTGCAAAAAAATTCAAAAAATTATAAAATACTATTATGGCTTCATTTCAAGCCAAAATAAGGGGGGAAACGCTGAGAAAGAGAGAGAATAAAAACTATCGTTCCGTTCCGTTCCAAACTGACACGTAATAGAAAATTCGAAAAAAATAGGAAAATATTTAAAAAAATACCATTGTGGCTTCATTTAAAGCCAAAAAAGGATGGAAAAGGCCAAGAAAAACGGAAAAGAAAAAATTTTCGTTCCGTTTCGTTCCTACCCGTCGCATAATAGAAAATTCATAAAAAATTGCAAAAAAATTCAAAAAATTATAAAATACTATTATGGCTTCATTTCAAGCAAAAATAAGTAGGGAAATGCTGAGAAAGAGAGAAAATAAAAACTATCGTTCTGTTCCGTTCCAACCTGACGCGTAATAGAAAATTCCAAAAAAATTGGAAAAAATCAAAAAAATACCATAGTGGGTTCATTTAAAGCCAAAATTGGTTGGAAAAGGCCGAGAAAGACGGAAAACAAAAATTATCGTTCTGTTTCGTTCCCACCCGATGCGTAATAGAAAATTCCAAAAAATTAGAGAAAAAATTCCGAAAATTTAAAAATACCATCGTGGCTTCATTTCAAGCCATAATCGGTTGGAATAGACCGAGACAAAGGGAAAATAAAAATTATCATTCTGTTTCGTTCCAACCCGAAGTGTCGTAGAAAATTCATAAAAAATTGCAAAAAAATTCAAAAAATTTAAAAAATACAGTGATGGCTTCTTTTGAAGCAAAAATTGGTTGGAAAAGGCCGAGAATGAGAGAAAATAAAAATTATCGGTTCGTTTCGTTCCTACCCAACGCGTAATAGAAAATTCCAAACAAATAGCAAAAAATTCAAAAAATCATAATAATACCATTTTGGTTTCATTTTAAGCAAAAATAGGTTGAGAAATGCTCAGAAAGAGAAAGAAAATAAAAATTATTGTTCTGTTCCGTTCCTACACGAAACGTAATAGAAAATTCCAAAAAAATTCAAAAAATTATAAAATACTATTATGGCTTCATTTCAAGCCAAAATAAGTAGGGAAATGCCGAGAAAGAGAGAAAATGAAAACTATCGTTCTGTTCCGTTCCAACCTGACGCGTAATAGAAAATTCCAAAAAAATTGGAAAAAATTTAAAAAAATAAAAAAAATACCATAGTGGGTTCATTTAAAGCCAAAATTGTTTGGAAAAGGCCGAGAAAGACGGAAAACAAAAATTATCGTTCTGTATCGTTCCCACTCGATGCGTAATAGAAAATTCCAAAAAATTAGAGAAAAAATTCCGAAAATTTAAAAATTCCATCGTGGCTTCATTTCAAGCCATAATAGGTTGGAATACACCAAGACAAAGGGAAAATAAAAATTATCCTTCTGTTTCGTTCCAACCCGAAGTGTCGTAGAAAATTCATAAAAAATTGCAAAAAAATTCAAAAAATTTAAAAAATACAGTGATGGCTTCTTTTGAAGCAAAAATTGGTTGGAAAAGGCCGAGAATGAGAGAAAATAAAAATTATCGTTTCGTTTCGTTCCTACCCAACGCGTAATAGAAAATTCCAAACAAATAGCAAAAAATTCAAAAAATCATAAGAATACCATTTTGGTTTCATTTTAAGCAAAAATAGGTTGAGAAATGCTCAGAAAGAGAAAGAAAATAAAAATTATTGTTCTGTTCCGTTCCTACACGAAACGTAATAGAAAATTCCAAAAAAATTCAAAAAATTATAAAATACTATTATGGCTTCATTTCAAGCCAAAATAAGTAGGGAAATGCTGAGAAAGAGAGAAAATAAAAACTATCGTTCTGTTCCGTTCCAACCTGACGCGTAATAGAAAATTCCAAAAAAATTTGAAAAAATTTAAAAAAATCAAAAAAATACCATAGTGGGTTCATTTAAAGCCAAAATTGTTTGGAAAAGGCCGAGAAAGACGGAAAACAAAAATTATCGTTCTGTATCGTTCCCACCCGATGCGTAATAGAAAATTCCAAAAAATTAGAGAAAAAATTCCAAAAATTTAAAAATTCCATCGTGGCTTCATTTCAAGCCATAATAGGTTGGAATAGACCGAGACAAAGGGAAAATAAAAATTATCATTCTGTTTCGTTCCAACCCGAAGTGTCGTAGAAAATTCATAAAAAAATGCAAAAAAATTCAAAAAATTTAAAAAATACAGTCATGGCTTCTTTTGAAGCAAAAATTGGTTGGAAAAGGCCGAGAATGAGAGAAAATAAAAATTATCGTTTCGTTTCGTTCCTACCCAACGCGTAATAGAAAATTCCAAACAAATAGCAAAAAATTCAAAAAATCATAAGAATACCATTTTGGCTTCATTTTAAGCAAAAATAGGTTGAGAAATGCTCAGAAAGAGAAAGAAAATAAAAATTATTGTTCTGTTCCGTTCCTACACGAAACGTAATATAAAATTCCAAAAAAATTCAAAAAATTATAAAATACTATTATGGCTTCATTTCAAGCCAAAATAAGGGGGGAAACGCTGAGAAAGAGAGAGAATAAAAACTATCGTTCTGTTCCGTTCCAACCTGACACGTAATAGAAAATTCCAAAAAAATAGGAACATATTTAAAAAAATATCATTGTGGCTTCATTTAAAGCCAAAAAAGGATGGAAAAGGCCGAGAAAAACGGAAAAAACAAAAATTATCGTTCCGTTTCGTTCCTACCCGACGCGTAATAGAAAATTCATAAAAAATTGCAAAAAAATTCAAAAAATTATAAAATACTATTATGGCTTCATTTCAAGCCAAAATAAGGGGGGAAACGCTGAGAAAGAGAGAGAATAAAAACTATCGTTCCGTTCCGTTCCAACCTGACACGTAATAGAAAATTCGAAAAAAATAGGAAAATATTTAAAAAAATACCATTGTGGCTTCATTTAAAGCCAAAAAAGGATGGAAAAGGCCGAGAAAAACGGAAAACAAAAATTATCGTTCCGTTTCGTTCCTACCCGTCGCGTAATAGAAAATTCATAAAAAATTGCAAAAAAATTCAAAAAATTATAAAATACTATAATGGCTTCATTTCAAGCCAAAATAAGTAGGGAAATGCTGAGAAAGAGAGAAAATAAAAACTATCGTTCTGTTCCGTTCCAACCTGACGCGTAATAGAAAATTCCAAAAAAATTGGAAAAAATCTAAAAAAATCAAAAAACTACCATAGTGGGTTCATTTAAAGCCAAAATTGGTTGGAAAAGGCCGAGAAAGACGGAAAACAAAAATTATCGTTCTGTTTCGTTCCCACCCGATGCGTAATAGAAAATTCCAAAAAATTAGAGAAAAAATTCCGAAAATTTAAAAATACCATCGTGGCTTCATTTCAAGCCATAATAGGTTGGAATAAACCGAGACAAAGGGAAAATAAAAATTATCATTCTGTTTCGTTCCAACCCGAAGTGTCGTAGAAAATTCATAAAAAATTGCAAAAAAATTCAAAAAATTATAAAATACTATTATGGCTTCATTTCAAGCCAAAATAAGGGAGGAAACGCTGAGAAAGAGAGAGAATAAAAACTATCGTTCTGTTCCGTTCCAAACTGACACGTAATAGAAAATTCCAAAAAAATAGGAAAAAATATCATTGTGGCTTCATTTAAAGCCAAAAAAGGTTGGAAAAGGCCGAGAAAGACGGAAAACAAAAATTATCGTTCCGTGTCGTTCCTACCCGACGCGTAATAGAAAATTCATAAAAAATTGCAAAAAAATTCAAAAAATTTAAAAAATACAGTGATGGCTTCTTTTGAAGCAAAAATTGGTTGGAAAAGGCCGAGAATGAGAGAAAATAAAAATTATCGTTTCGTTTCGTTCCTACCCAACGCGTAATAGAAAATTCCAAACAAATAGCAAAAAATTCAAAAAATCATAAGAATACCATTTTGGTTTCATTTTAAGCAAAAATAGGTTGAGAAATGCTCAGAAAGAGAAAGAAAATAAAAATTATTGTTCTGTTCCGTTCCTACACGAAACGTAATAGAAAATTCCAAAAAAATTCAAAAAATTATAAAATACTATTATGGCTTCATTTCAAGCCAAAATAAGTAGGGAAATGCTGAGAAAGAGAGAAAATAAAAACTATCGTTCTGTTCCGTTCCAACCTGACGCGTAATAGAAAATTCCAAAAAAATTTGAAAAAATTTAAAAAAATCAAAAAAATACCATAGTGGGTTCATTTAAAGCCAAAATTGTTTGGAAAAGGCCGAGAAAGACGGAAAACAAAAATTATCGTTCTGTATCGTTCCCACCCGATGCGTAATAGAAAATTCCAAAAAATTAGAGAAAAAATTCCAAAAATTTAAAAATTCCATCGTGGCTTCATTTCAAGCCATAATAGGTTGGAATAGACCGAGACAAAGGGAAAATAAAAATTATCATTCTGTTTCGTTCCAACCCGAAGTGTCGTAGAAAATTCATAAAAAATTGCAAAAAAATTCAAAAAATTATAAAATACTATTATGGCTTCATTTCAAGCCAAAATAAGGGGGGAAACGGTGAGAAAGAGAGAGAATAAAAACTATCGTTCTGTTCCGTTCCAACCTGACACGTAATAGAAAATTCCAAACAAATAGAAAAATATTTAAAAAAATACCATTGTGGCTTCATTTAAAGCCAAAAAAGGATGGAAAAGGCCGAGAAAAACGGAAAAAAAAAAATTATCGTTCCGTTTCGTTCCTACCCGTCGCATAATAGAAAATTCATAAAAAATTGCAAAAAAATTCAAAAAATTATAAAATACTATTATGGCTTCATTTCAAGCCAAAATAAGTAGGGAAATGCTGAGAAAGAGAGAAAATAAAAACTATCGTTCTGTTCCGTTCCAACCTGACGCGTAATAGAAAATTCCAAAAAAATTGAAAAAAATTTAAAAAAATAAAAAAAATACCATAGTGGGTTCATTTAAAGCCAAAATTGTTTGGAAAAGGCCGAGAAAGACGGAAAACAAAAATTATCGTTCTGTATCGTTCCCACCCGATGCGTAATAGAAAATTCCAAAAAATTAGAGAAAAAATTCCGAAAATTTAAAAATTCCATCGTGGCTTCATTTCAAGCCATAATAGGTTGGAATACACCGAGACAAAGGGAAAATAAAAATTATCATTCTGTTTCGTTCCAACCCGAAGTGTCGTAGAAAATTCATAAAAAATTGCAAAAAAATTCAAAAAATTTAAAAAATACAGTGATGGCTTCTTTTGAAGCAAAAATTGGTTGGAAAAGGCCGAGAATGAGAGAAAATAAAAATTATCGTTTCGTTTCGTTCCTACCCAACGCGTAATAGAAAATTCCAAACAAATAGCAAAAAATTCAAAAAATCATAAGAATACCATTTTGGTTTCATTTTAAGCAAAAATAGGTTGAGAAATGCTCAGAAAGAGAAAGAAAAAAAAAATTATTGTTCTGTTCCGTTCCTACACGAAACGTAATAGAAAATTCCAAAAAAATTCAAAAAATTATAAAATACTATTATGGCTTCATTTCAAGCCAAAATAAGGGGGGAAACGCTGAGAAAGAGAGAGAATAAAAACTATCGTTCTGTTCCGTTCCAAACTGACACGTAATAGAAAATTCCAAAAAAATAGGAAAAAATTTAAAAAAATACCATTGTGGCTTCATTTAAAGCCAAAAAAGGTTGGAAAAGGCCGAGAAAGACGGAAAACAAAAATTATCGTTCCGTTACGTTCCGACCCGACGCGTAATAGAAAATTCATAAAAAATTGCAAAAAAATTCAAAAAATTATAAAATACTATTATGGCTTCATTTCAAGCCAAAATAAGGGGGGAAACGCTGAGAAAGAGAGAGAATAAAAACTATCGTTCCGTTCCGTTCCAAACTGACACGTAATAGAAAATTCGAAAAAAATAGGAAAATATTTAAAAAAATACCATTGTGGCTTCATTTAAAGCCAAAAAAGGATGGAAAAGGCCAAGAAAAACGGAAAAAAAAAAATTTTCGTTCCGTTTCGTTCCTACCCGTCGCATAATAGAAAATTCATAAAAAATTGCAAAAAAATTCAAAAAATTATAAAATACTATTATGGCTTCATTTCAAGCAAAAATAAGTAGGGAAATGCTGAGAAAGAGAGAAAATAAAAACTATCGTTCTGTTCCGTTCCAACCTGACGCGTAATAGAAAATTCCAAAAAAATTGGAAAAAATCAAAAAAATACCATAGTGGGTTCATTTAAAGCCAAAATTGGTTGGAAAAGGCCGAGAAAGACGGAAAACAAAAATTATCGTTCTGTTTCGTTCCCACCCGATGCGTAATAGAAAATTCCAAAAAATTAGAGAAAAAATTCCGAAAATTTAAAAATACCATCGTGGCTTCATTTCAAGCCATAATCGGTTGGAATAGACCGAGACAAAGGGAAAATAAAAATTATCATTCTGTTTCGTTCCAACCCGAAGTGTCGTAGAAAATTCATAAAAAATTGCAAAAAAATTCAAAAAATTTAAAAAATACAGTGATGGCTTCTTTTGAAGCAAAAATTGGTTGGAAAAGGCCGAGAATGAGAGAAAATAAAAATTATCGGTTCGTTTCGTTCCTACCCAACGCGTAATAGAAAATTCCAAACAAATAGCAAAAAATTCAAAAAATCATAATAATACCATTTTGGTTTCATTTTAAGCAAAAATAGGTTGAGAAATGCTCAGAAAGAGAAAGAAAATAAAAATTATTGTTCTGTTCCGTTCCTACACGAAACGTAATAGAAAATTCCAAAAAAATTCAAAAAATTATAAAATACTATTATGGCTTCATTTCAAGCCAAAATAAGTAGGGAAATGCCGAGAAAGAGAGAAAATAAAAACTATCGTTCTGTTCCGTTCCAACCTGACGCGTAATAGAAAATTCCAAAAAAATTGGAAAAAATTTAAAAAAATAAAAAAAATACCATAGTGGGTTCATTTAAAGCCAAAATTGTTTGGAAAAGGCCGAGAAAGACGGAAAACAAAAATTATCGTTCTGTATCGTTCCCACTCGATGCGTAATAGAAAATTCCAAAAAATTAGAGAAAAAATTCCGAAAATTTAAAAATTCCATCGTGGCTTCATTTCAAGCCATAATAGGTTGGAATACACCAAGACAAAGGGAAAATAAAAATTATCCTTCTGTTTCGTTCCAACCCGAAGTGTCGTAGAAAATTCATAAAAAATTGCAAAAAAATTCAAAAAATTTAAAAAATACAGTGATGGCTTCTTTTGAAGCAAAAATTGGTTGGAAAAGGCCGAGAATGAGAGAAAATAAAAATTATCGTTTCGTTTCGTTCCTACCCAACGCGTAATAGAAAATTCCAAACAAATAGCAAAAAATTCAAAAAATCATAAGAATACCATTTTGGTTTCATTTTAAGCAAAAATAGGTTGAGAAATGCTCAGAAAGAGAAAGAAAATAAAAATTATTGTTCTGTTCCGTTCCTACACGAAACGTAATAGAAAATTCCAAAAAAATTCAAAAAATTATAAAATACTATTATGGCTTCATTTCAAGCCAAAATAAGTAGGGAAATGCTGAGAAAGAGAGAAAATAAAAACTATCGTTATGTTCCGTTCCAACCTGACGCGTAATAGAAAATTCCAAAAAAATTTGAAAAAATTTAAAAAAATCAAAAAAATACCATAGTGGGTTCATTTAAAGCCAAAATTGTTTGGAAAAGGCCGAGAAAGACGGAAAACAAAAATTATCGTTCTGTATCGTTCCCACCCGATGCGTAATAGAAAATTCCAAAAAATTAGAGAAAAAATTCCAAAAATTTAAAAATTCCATCGTGGCTTCATTTCAAGCCATAATAGGTTGGAATAGACCGAGACAAAGGGAAAATAAAAATTATCATTCTGTTTCGTTCCAACCCGAAGTGTCGTAGAAAATTCATAAAAAAATGCAAAAAAATTCAAAAAATTTAAAAAATACAGTCATGGCTTCTTTTGAAGCAAAAATTGGTTGGAAAAGGCCGAGAATGAGAGAAAATAAAAATTATCGTTTCGTTTCGTTCCTACCCAACGCGTAATAGAAAATTCCAAACAAATAGCAAAAAATTCAAAAAATCATAAGAATACCATTTTGGCTTCATTTTAAGCAAAAATAGGTTGAGAAATGCTCAGAAAGAGAAAGAAAATAAAAATTATTGTTCTGTTCCGTTCCTACACGAAACGTAATATAAAATTCCAAAAAAATTCAAAAAATTATAAAATACTATTATGGCTTCATTTCAAGCCAAAATAAGGGGGGAAACGCTGAGAAAGAGAGAGAATAAAAACTATCGTTCTGTTCCGTTCCAACCTGACACGTAATAGAAAATTCCAAAAAAATAGGAACATATTTAAAAAAATATCATTGTGGCTTCATTTAAAGCCAAAAAAGGATGGAAAAGGCCGAGAAAAACGGAAAAAACAAAAATTATCGTTCCGTTTCGTTCCTACCCGACGCGTAATAGAAAATTCATAAAAAATTGCAAAAAAATTCAAAAAATTATAAAATACTATTATGGCTTCATTTCAAGCCAAAATAAGGGGGGAAACGCTGAGAAAGAGAGAGAATAAAAACTATCGTTCCGTTCCGTTCCAACCTGACACGTAATAGAAAATTCGAAAAAAATAGGAAAATATTTAAAAAAATACCATTGTGGCTTCATTTAAAGCCAAAAAAGGATGGAAAAGGCCGAGAAAAACGGAAAACAAAAATTATCGTTCCGTTTCGTTCCTACCCGTCGCGTAATAGAAAATTCATAAAAAATTGCAAAAAAATTCAAAAAATTATAAAATACTATAATGGCTTCATTTCAAGCCAAAATAAGTAGGGAAATGCTGAGAAAGAGAGAAAATAAAAACTATCGTTCTGTTCTGTTCCGTTCCAACCTGACGCGTAATAGAAAATTCCAAAAAAATTGGAAAAAATCTAAAAAAATCAAAAAACTACCATAGTGGGTTCATTTAAAGCCAAAATTGGTTGGAAAAGGCCGAGAAAGACGGAAAACAAAAATTATCGTTCTGTTTCGTTCCCACCCGATGCGTAATAGAAAATTCCAAAAAATTAGAGAAAAAATTCCGAAAATTTAAAAATACCATCGTGGCTTCATTTCAAGCCATAATAGGTTGGAATAAACCGAGACAAAGGGAAAATAAAAATTATCATTCTGTTTCGTTCCAACCCGAAGTGTCGTAGAAAATTCATAAAAAATTGCAAAAAAATTCAAAAAATTATAAAATACTATTATGGCTTCATTTCAAGCCAAAATAAGGGAGGAAACGCTGAGAAAGAGAGAGAATAAAAACTATCGTTCTGTTCCGTTCCAAACTGACACGTAATAGAAAATTCCAAAAAAATAGGAAAAAATATCATTGTGGCTTCATTTAAAGCCAAAAAAGGTTGGAAAAGGCCGAGAAAGACGGAAAACAAAAATTATCGTTCCGTGTCGTTCCTACCCGACGCGTAATAGAAAATTCATAAAAAATTGCAAAAAAATTCAAAAAATTATAAAATACTATTATGGCTTCATTTCAAGCCAAAATAAGGGGGGAAACGCTGAGAAAGAGAGAGAATAAAAACTATCGTTCTGTTCCGTTCCAACCTGACACGTAATAGAAAATTCCAAACAAATAGGAAAATATTTAAAAAAATACCATTGTGGCTTCATTTAAAGCCAAAAAAGGATGGAAAAGGCCGAGAAAAACGGAAAAAAAAAATTATCGTTCCGTTTCGTTCCTACCCGTCGCGTAATAGAAAATTCATAAAAAATTGCAAAAAAATTCAAAAAATTATAAAATACTATTATGGCTTCATTTCAAGCCAAAATAAGTAGGGAAATGCTGAGAAAGAGAGAAAATAAAAACTATCGTTCTGTTCCGTTCCAACCTGACGCGTAATAGAAAATTCCAAAAAAATTGGAAAAAATTTAAAAAAATCAAAAAAACACCATAGTGGGTTCATTTAAAGCCAAAATTGTTTGGAAAATGCCGAGAAAGACGGAAAACAAAAATTATCGTTCTGTATCGTTCCCACCCGATGCGTAATAGAAAATTCCAAAAAATTGGAGAAAAAATTCCGAAAATTTAAAAATACCATCGTGGCTTCATTTCAAGCCATAATAGGTTGGAATAGACCGAGACGAAGGGAAAATAAAAATTATCATTCTGTTTCGTTCCAACCCGAAGTGTCGTAGAAAATTCATAAAAAATTGCAAAAAAATTCAAAAAATTATTAAATAATATTATGGCTTCATTTCAAGCCAAAATAAGTAGGGAAATGCTGAGAAAGAGAGAAAATAAAAACTATCGTTCTGTTCCGTTCCAACCTGACACGTAATAGAAAATTCCAAACAAATAGGAAAATATTTAAAAAAATACCATTGTGGCTTCATTTAAAGCCAAAAAAGGATGGAAAAGGCCGAGAAAAACGGAAAAAAAAAAAATTATCGTTCCGTTTCGTTCCTACCCGTCGCGTAATAGAAAATTCATAAAAAATTGCAAAAAAATTCAAAAAATTATAAAATACTATTATGGCTTCATTTCAAGCCAAAATAAGTAGGGAAATGCTGAGAAAGAGAGAAAATAAAAACTATCGTTCTGTTCCGTTCCAACCTGACGCGTAATAGAAAATTCCAAAAAAATTGGAAAAAATTTAAAAAAATCAAAAAAACACCATAGTGGGTTCATTTAAAGCCAAAATTGTTTGGAAAAGGCCGAGAAAGACGGAAAACAAAAATTATCGTTCTGTATCGTTCCCACCCGATGCGTAATAGAAAATTCCAAAAAATTAGAGAAAAAATTCCGAAAATTTAAAAATTCCATCGTGGCTTCATTTCAAGCCATAATAGGTTGGAATACACCAAGACAAAGGGAAAATAAAAATTATCATTCTGTTTCGTTCCAACCCGAAGTGTCGTAGAAAATTCATAAAAAATTGCAAAAAAATTCAAAAAATTTAAAAAATACAGTGATGGCTTCTTTTGAAGCAAAAATTGGTTGGAAAAGGCCGAGAATGAGAGAAAATAAAAATTATCGTTTCGTTTCGTTCCTACCCAACGCGTAATAGAAAATTCCAAACAAATAGCAAAAAATTCAAAAAATCATAAGAATACCATTTTGGTTTCATTTTAAGCAAAAATAGGTTGAGAAATGCTCAGAAAGAGAAAGAAAATAAAAATTATTGTTCTGTTCCGTTCCTACACGAAACGTAATAGAAAATTCCAAAAAAATTCAAAAAATTATAAAATACTATTATGGCTTCATTTCAAGCCAAAATAAGTAGGGAAATGCTGAGAAAGAGAGAAAATAAAAACTATCGTTCTGTTCCGTTCCAACCTGACGCGTAATAGAAAATTCCAAAAAAATTTGAAAAAATTTAAAAAAATCAAAAAAATACCATAGTGGGTTCATTTAAAGCCAAAATTGTTTGGAAAAGGCCGAGAAAGACGGAAAACAAAAATTATCGTTCTGTATCGTTCCCACCCGATGCGTAATAGAAAATTCCAAAAAATTAGAGAAAAAATTCCAAAAATTTAAAAATTCCATCGTGGCTTCATTTCAAGCCATAATAGGTTGGAATAGACCGAGACAAAGGGAAAATAAAAATTATCATTCTGTTTAGTTCCAACCCGAAGTGTCGTAGAAAATTCATAAAAAATTGCAAAAAAATTCAAAAAATTTAAAAAATACAGTCATGGCTTCTTTTGAAGCAAAAATTGGTTGGAAAAGGCCGAGAATGAGAGAAAATAAAAATTATCATTTCGTTTCGTTCCTACCCAACGCGTAATAGAAAATTCCAAACAAATAGCAAAAAATTCAAAAAATCATAAGAATACCATTTTGGCTTCATTTTAAGCAAAAATAGGTTGAGAAATGCTCAGAAAGAGAAAGAAAATAAAAATTATTGTTCTGTTCCGTTCCTACACGAAACGTAATATAAAATTCCAAAAAAATTCAAAAAATTATAAAATACTATTATGGCTTCATTTCAAGCCAAAATAAGGGGGGAAACGCTGAGAAAGAGAGAGAATAAAAACTATCGTTCTGTTCCGTTCCAACCTGACACGTAATAGAAAATTCCAAAAAAATAGGAACATATTTAAAAAAATATCATTGTGGCTTCATTTAAAGCCAAAAAAGGATGGAAAAGGCCGAGAAAAACGGAAAAAACAAAAATTATCGTTCCGTTTCGTTCCTACCCGACGCGTAATAGAAAATTCATAAAAAATTGCAAAAAAATTCAAAAAATTATAAAATACTATTATGGCTTCATTTCAAGCCAAAATAAGGGGGGAAACGCTGAGAAAGAGAGAGAATAAAAACTATCGTTCCGTTCCGTTCCAACCTGACACGTAATAGAAAATTCGAAAAAAATAGGAAAATATTTAAAAAAATACCATTGTGGCTTCATTTAAAGCCAAAAAAGGATGGAAAAGGCCGAGAAAAACGGAAAACAAAAATTATCGTTCCGTTTCGTTCCTACCCGTCGCGTAATAGAAAATTCATAAAAAATTGCAAAAAAATTCAAAAAATTATAAAATACTATAATGGCTTCATTTCAAGCCAAAATAAGTAGGGAAATGCTGAGAAAGAGAGAAAATAAAAACTATCGTTCTGTTCCGTTCCAACCTGACGCGTAATAGAAAATTCCAAAAAAATTGGAAAAAATCTAAAAAAATCAAAAAACTACCATAGTGGGTTCATTTAAAGCCAAAATTGGTTGGAAAAGGCCGAGAAAGACGGAAAACAAAAATTATCGTTCTGTTTCGTTCCCACCCGATGCGTAATAGAAAATTCCAAAAAATTAGAGAAAAAATTCCGAAAATTTAAAAATACCATCGTGGCTTCATTTCAAGCCATAATAGGTTGGAATAAACCGAGACAAAGGGAAAATAAAAATTATCATTCTGTTTCGTTCCAACCCGAAGTGTCGTAGAAAATTCATAAAAAATTGCAAAAAAATTCAAAAAATTATAAAATACTATTATGGCTTCATTTCAAGCCAAAATAAGGGAGGAAACGCTGAGAAAGAGAGAGAATAAAAACTATCGTTCTGTTCCGTTCCAAACTGACACGTAATAGAAAATTCCAAAAAAATAGGAAAAAATATCATTGTGGCTTCATTTAAAGCCAAAAAAGGTTGGAAAAGGCCGAGAAAGACGGAAAACAAAAATTATCGTTCCGTGTCGTTCCTACCCGACGCGTAATAGAAAATTCATAAAAAATTGCAAAAAAATTCAAAAAATTATAAAATACTATTATGGCTTCATTTCAAGCCAAAATAAGGGGGGAAACGCTGAGAAAGAGAGAGAATAAAAACTATCGTTCTGTTCCGTTCCAACCTGACACGTAATAGAAAATTCCAAACAAATAGGAAAATATTTAAAAAAATACCATTGTGGCTTCATTTAAAGCCAAAAAAGGATGGAAAAGGCCGAGAAAAACGGAAAAAAAAAATTATCGTTCCGTTTCGTTCCTACCCGTCGCGTAATAGAAAATTCATAAAAAATTGCAAAAAAATTCAAAAAATTATAAAATACTATTATGGCTTCATTTCAAGCCAAAATAAGTAGGGAAATGCTGAGAAAGAGAGAAAATAAAAACTATCGTTCTGTTCCGTTCCAACCTGACGCGTAATAGAAAATTCCAAAAAAATTGGAAAAAATTTAAAAAAATCAAAAAAACACCATAGTGGGTTCATTTAAAGCCAAAATTGTTTGGAAAATGCCGAGAAAGACGGAAAACAAAAATTATCGTTATGTATCGTTCCCACCCGATGCGTAATAGAAAATTCCAAAAAATTGGAGAAAAAATTCCGAAAATTTAAAAATACCATCGTGGCTTCATTTCAAGCCATAATAGGTTGGAATAGACCGAGACGAAGGGAAAATAAAAATTATCATTCTGTTTCGTTCCAACCCGAAGTGTCGTAGAAAATTCATAAAAAATTGCAAAAAAATTCAAAAAATTATTAAATAATATTATGGCTTCATTTCAAGCCAAAATAAGTAGGGAAATGCTGAGAAAGAGAGAAAATAAAAACTATCGTTCTGTTCCGTTCCAACCTGACACGTAATAGAAAATTCCAAACAAATAGGAAAATATTTAAAAAAATACCATTGTGGCTTCATTTAAAGCCAAAAAAGGATGGAAAAGGCCGAGAAAAACGGAAAAAAAAAAAATTATCGTTCCGTTTCGTTCCTACCCGTCGCGTAATAGAAAATTCATAAAAAATTGCAAAAAAATTCAAAAAATTATAAAATACTATTATGGCTTCATTTCAAGCCAAAATAAGTAGGGAAATGCTGAGAAAGAGAGAAAATAAAAACTATCGTTCTGTTCCGTTCCAACCTGACGCGTAATAGAAAATTCCAAAAAAATTGGAAAAAATTTAAAAAAATCAAAAAAACACCATAGTGGGTTCATTTAAAGCCAAAATTGTTTGGAAAAGGCCGAGAAAGACGGAAAACAAAAATTATCGTTCTGTATCGTTCCCACCCGATGCGTAATAGAAAATTCCAAAAAATTAGAGAAAAAATTCCGAAAATTTAAAAATACCATCGTGGCTTCATTTCAAGCCGTAATAGGTTGGAATAGACCAAGACAAAGGGAAAATAAAAATTATCATTCTGTTTCGTTCCAACCCGAAGTGTCGTAGAAAATTCATAAAAAATTGCAAAAAAATTCAAAAAATTTAAAAAATACAGTCATGGCTTCTTTTGAAGCAAAAATTGGTTGGAAAAGGCCGAGAATGAGAGAAAATAAAAATTATCGTTTCGTTTCGTTCCTACCCAACGCGTAATAGAAAATTCCAAACAAATAGCAAAAAATTCAAAAAATCGTAAGAATACCATTTTGGTTTCATTTTAAGCAAAAATAGGTTGAGAAATGCTCAGAAAGAGAAAGTAAATAAAAATTATTGTTCTGTTCCGTTCCTACACGAAACGTAATAGAAAATTGCATAAAAATTCAAAAAATTATAAAATACTATTATGGCTTCATTTCAAGCCAAAATAAGGGAGGAAACGCTGAGAAAGAGAGAGAATAAAAACTATCGTTCTGTTCCGTTCCAACCTGACACGTAATAGAAAATTCCAAACAAATAGGAAAATATTTAAAAAAATACCATTGTGGCTTCATTTAAAGCCAAAAAAGGATGGAAAAGGCCGAGAAAAACGGAAAAAAAAAAAAAATTATCGTTCCGTTTCGTTCGTACCCGACGCGTAATAGAAAATTCATAAAAGATTGCGAAAAAATTCAAAAAATTATAAAATACTATTATGGCTTCATTTCAAGCCAAAATAAGGGGGGAAACGCTGAGAAAGAGAGAGAATAAAAACTATCGTTCTGTTCCGTTCCAAACTGACACGTAATAGAAAATTCCAAAAAAATAGGAAAAAATCTAAAAAAATACCATTGTGGCTTCATTTAAAGCCAAAAAAGGTTGGAAAAGGCCGAGAAAGACGGAAAACAAAAATTATCGTTCCGTTTCGTTCCTACCCGACGCGTAATAGAAAATTCATAAAAGATTGCAAAAAAATTCAAAAAATTATAAAATACTATTATGGCTTCATTTCAAGCCAAAATAAGGGGGGAAACGCTGAGAAAGAGAGAGAATAAAAACTATCGTTCTGTTCCGTTCCGTTCCTACCTGACACGTAATAGAAAATTCCAAAAAAATAGGAAAAAATTTAAAAAAATACCATTGTGGCTTCATTTAAAGCCAAAAAAGGTTGGAAAAGGCCGAGAAAGAAGGAAAACAAAAATTATCGTTCCGTTTCGTTCCTACCCGACGCGTAATAGAATATTCATAAAAAATTGCAAAAAAATTCAAAAAATTATAAAATACTATTATGGCTTCATTTCAAGCCAAAATAAGGGAGGAAACGCTGAGAAAGAGAGAGAATAAAAACTATCGTTCTGTTCAGTTCCAAACTGACACGTAATAGAAAATTCCAAAAAAATAGGAAAAAATACCATTGTGGCTTCATTTAAAGCCAAAAAAGGTTGGAAAAGGCCGAGAAAGACGGAAAACAAAAATTATCGTTCCGTTTCGTTCCTACCCGACGCGTAATAGAAAATTCATAAAAAATTGTAAAAAAATTCAAAAAATTATAAAATACTATTATGGCTTCATTTCAAGCCAAAATAAGGGGGGAAACGCTGAGAAAGAGAGAGAATAAAAACTATCGTTCTATTCCGTTCCAACCTGACACGTAATAGAAATTCCAAACAAATAGGAAAATATTTAAAAGAATACCATTGTGGCTTCATTTAAAGCCAAAAAAGGATGGAAAAGGCCGAGAAAAACGGAAAAAAAAAAATTATCGTTCCGTTTCGTTCCTACCCAACGCGTAATAGAAAATTCCAAACAAATAGCAAAAAATTCAAAAAATCATAAGAATACCATTTTGGTTTCATTTTAAGCAAAAATAGGTTGAGAAATGCTCAGAAAGAGAAAGAAAATAAAAATTATTGTTTTGTTCCGTTCCTACGCGAAACGTAATAGAAAATTCCAAAAAAATTCAAAAAATTATAAAATACTGTTATGGCTTCATTTCAAGCCAAAATAAGGGGGGAAACGCTGAGAAAGAGAGAGAATAAAAACTATCGTTCTGTTCCGTTCCAAACTGACACGTAATAGAAAATTCCAAAAAAATAGGAAAAAATCTAAAAAAATACCATTGTGGCTTCATTTAAAGCCAAAAAAGGTTGGAAAAGGCCGAGAAAGACGGAAAACAAAAATTATCGTTCCGTTTCGTTCCTACCCGTCGCGTAATAGAAAATTCATAAAAAATTGCAAAAAAATTCAAAAAATTATAAATACTGTTATGGCTTCATTTCAAGCCAAAATAAGTAGGGAAATGCTGAGAAAGAGAGAAAATAAAAACTATCGTTCTGTTCCGTTCCAACCTGAAGCGTAATAGAAAATTCCAAAAAAATTGGAAAAAATTTAAAAAAATCAAAAAAATACCATAGTGGGTTCATTTAAAGCCAAAATTGTTTGGAAAAGGCCGAGAAAGACGGAAAACAAAAATTATCGTTCTGTATCGTTCACACCCGATGCGTAATAGAAAATTCCAAAAAAATAGAGAAAAAATTCCGAAAATTTAAAAATACCATCGTGGCTTCATTTCAAGCCATAATAGGTTGGAATAAACCGAGACAAAGGGAAAATAAAAATTATCATTCTGTTTCGTTCCAACCCGAAGTGTCGTAGAAAATTCATAAAAAATTGCAAAAAAATTCAAAAAATTTAAAAAATACAGTCATGGCTTCTTTTGAAGCAAAAATTGGTTGGAAAAGGCCGAGAATGAGAGAAAATAGAAATTATCGTTTCGTTTCGTTCCTACCCAACGCGTAATAGAAAATTCCAAACAAATAGCAAAAAATTCAAAAAATCATAAGAATACCATTTTGGCTTCATTTTAAGCAAAAATAGGTTGAGAAATGCTCAGAAAGAGAAAGAAAATAAAAATTATTGTTCTGTTCCGTTCCTACACGAAACGTAATAGAAAATTCCAAAAAAATCCCAAAAATTATAAAATACTATTATGGCTTCATTTCAAGCCAAAATAAGGGGGGAAACGCTGAGAAAGAGAGAGAATAAAAACTATCGTTCTGTTCCGTTCCAAACTGACACGTAATAGAAAATTCCAAAAAAATAGGAAAAAATTTAAAAAAATACCATTGTGGCTTCATTTAAAGCCAAAAAAGGTTGGAAAAGGCCGAGAAAGACGGAAAACAAAAATTATCGTTCCGTTTCGTTCCTACCCGACGCGTAATAGAAAATTCATAAAAAATTGCAAAAAAATTCAAAAAATTATAAAATACTATTATGGCTTCATTTCAAGCCAAAATAAGGGAGGAAACGCTGAGAAAGAGAGAGAATAAAAACTATCGTTCTGTTCCGTTCCAAACTGACACGTAATAGAAAATTCCAAAAAAATATGAAAAAACACCATTGTGGCTTCATTTAAAGCCAAAAAAGGTTGGAAAAGGCCGAGAAAGACGGAAAACAAAAATTATCGTTCCGTTTCGTTCCTACCCGACGCGTAATAGAAAATTCATAAAAAATTGCAAAAAAATTCAAAAAATTATAAAATACTATTATGGCTTCATTTCAAGCCAAAATAAGGGGGGAAACGCTGAGAAAGAGAGAGAATAAAAACTATCGTTCTGTTCCGTTCCAACCTGACACGTAATAGAAAATTCCAAACAAATAGGAAAATATTTAAAAAAATAACATTGTGGCTTCATTTAAAGTCAAAAAAGGATGGAAAAGGCCGAGAAAAACGGAAAAAAAAAAAATTATCGTTCCGTTTCGTTCCTACCCATCGCCTAATAGAAAATTCATAAAAAATTGCAAAAAAATTCAAAAAATTATAAAATACTATTATGGCTTCATTTCAAGCCAAAATAAGTAGGGAAATGCTGAGAAAGAGAGAAAATAAAAACTATCGTTCTGTTCCGTTCCAACCTGAAGCGTAATAGAAAATTCCAAAAAAATTGGAAAAAATTTAAAAAAATCAAAAAAATACCATAGTGGGTTCATTTAAAGCCAAAATTGTTTGGAAAAGGCCGAGAAAGACGGAAAACAAAAATTATCGTTCTGTATCGTTCCCACCCGATGCGTAATAGAAAATTCCAAAAAAATAGAGAAAAAATTCCGAAAATTTAAAAATACCATCGTGGCTTCATTTCAAGCCATAATAGGTTGGAATAAACCGAGACAAAGGGAAAATAAAAATTATCATTCTGTTTCGTTCCAACCCGATGTGTCGTAGAAAATTGATAAAAAATTACAAAAAAATTCAAAAAATTTAAAAAATACAGTTATGGCTTCTTTTGAAGCAAAAATTGGTTGGAAAAGGCCGAGAATGAGAGAAAATAAAAATTATCGTTTCGTTTCATTCCTACCCAACGCGTAATAGAAAATTCCAAACAAATAGCAAAAAATTCAAAAAAATCATAAGAATACCATTTTGGTTTCATTTTAAGCAAAAATAGGTTGAGAAATGCTCAGAAAGAGAAAGAAAATAAAAATTATTGTTCTGTTCCGTTCCTACACGAAACGTAATAGAAAATTCCAAAAAAATCCAAAAAATTATAAAAGACTGTTATGGCTTCATTTCAAGCCAAAATAAGGGGGGAAACGCTGAGAAAGAGAGAGAATAAAAACTATCGTTCTGTTCCGTTCCAAACTGACACGTAATAGAAAATTCCAAAAAAATAGGAAAAAATTTAAAAAAATACCATTGTGGCTTCATTTAAAGCCAAAAAAGGTTGGAAAAGGCCGAGAAAGACGGAAAACAAAAATTATCGTTCCGTTTCGTTCCTACCCGTCGCGTAATAGAAAATTCATAAAAAATTGCAAAAAAATTCAAAAAATTATAAATACTATTATGGCTTCATTTCAAGCCAAAATAAGTAGGGAAATGCTGAGAAAGAGAGAAAATAAAAACCATCGTTCTGTTCCGTTCCAACCTGACGCATAATAGAAAATTCCAAAAAAATTGGAAAAAACTTAAAAAAATCAAAAAAATACCAAAGTGGGTTCATTTAAAGCCAAAATTGGTTGGAAAAGGCAGAGAAAGACGGAAAATAAAAATTATCGTTCTGTTTCGTTCCCACCCGATGCGTAATAGAAAATTCCAAAAAATTAGAGAAAAAATTCCGAAAATTTAAAAATACCATCGTGGCTTCATTTCAAGCCATAATAGGTTGGAATAGACCGAGACAAAGGGAAAATAAAAATTATCATTCTGTTTCGTTCCAACCCGAAGTGTCGTAGAAAATTCATAAAAAATTGCAAAAAAATTCAAAAAATTTAAAAAATACAGTCATGGCTTCTTTTGAAGCAAAAATTGGTTGGAAAAGGCCGAGAATGAGAGAAAATAGAAATTATCGTTTCGTTTCGTTCCTACCCAACGCGTAATAGAAAATTCCAAACAAATAGCAAAAAATTCAAAAAATCATAAGAATACCATTTTGGCTTCATTTTAAGCAAAAATAGGTTGAGAAATGCTCAGAAAGAGAATGAAAATAAAAATTATTGTTCTGTTCCGTTCCTACACGAAACGTAATAGAAAATTCCAAAAAAATCCCAAAAATTATAAAATACTATTATGGCTTCATTTCAAGCCAAAATAAGGGGGGAAACGCTGAGAAAGAGAGAGAATAAAAACTATCGTTCTGTTCCGTTCCAAACTGACACGTAATAGAAAATTCCAAAAAAATAGGAAAAAATTTAAAAAAATACCATTGTGGCTTCATTTAAAGCCAAAAAAGGTTGGAAAAGGCCGAGAAAGACGGAAAACAAAAATTATCGTTCCGTTTCGTTCCTACCCGACGCGTAATAGAAAATTCATAAAAAATTGCAAAAAAATTCAAAAAATTATAAAATACTATTATGGCTTCATTTCAAGCCAAAATAAGGGAGGAAACGCTGAGAAAGAGAGAGAATAAAAACTATCGTTCTGTTCCGTTCCAAACTGACACGTAATAGAAAATTCCAAAAAAATAGGAAAAAAAACCATTGTGGCTTCATTTAAAGCCAAAAAAGGTTGGAAAAGGCCGAGAAAGACGGAAAACAAAAATTATCGTTCCGTTTCGTTCCTACCCGACGCGTAATAGAAAATTCATAAAAAATTGCAAAAAAATTCAAAAAATTATAAAATACTATTATGGCTTCATTTCAAGCCAAAATAAGGGGGGAAACGCTGAGAAAGAGAGAGAATAAAAACTATCGTTCTGTTCCGTTCCAACCTGACACGTAATAGAAAATTCCAAACAAATAGGAAAATATTTAAAAAAATAACATTGTGGCTTCATTTAAAGTCAAAAAAGGATGGAAAAGGCCGAGAAAAACGGAAAAAAAAAAAATTATCGTTCCGTTTCGTTCCTACCCATCGCCTAATAGAAAATTCATAAAAAATTGCAAAAAAATTCAAAAAATTATAAAATACTATTATGGCTTCATTTCAAGCCAAAATAAGGGGGGAAACGCTGAGAAAGAGAGAGAATAAAAACTATCGTTCTGTTCCGTTCCAAACTGACACGTAATAGAAAATTCCAAAAAAATAGGAAAAAATTTAAAAAAATACCATTGTGGCTTCATTTAAAGCCAAAAAAGGTTGGAAAAGGCCGAGAAAGACGGAAAACAAAAATTATCGTTCCGTTTCGTTCCTACCCGTCGCGTAATAGAAAATTCATAAAAAATTGCAAAAAAATTCAAAAAATTATAAATACTATTATGGCTTCATTTCAAGCCAAAATAAGTAGGGAAATGCTGAGAAAGAGAGAGAATAAAAACTATCGTTCTGTTCCGTTCCAACCTGACACGTAATAGAAAATTCCAAACAAATAGGAAAATATTTAAAAAAATAACATTGTGGCTTCATTTAAAGTCAAAAAAGGATGGAAAAGGCCGAGAAAAACGGAAAAAAAAAAAATTATCGTTCCGTTTCGTTCCTACCCATCGCCTAATAGAAAATTCATAAAAAATTCCAAAAAAATTCAAAAAATTATAAAAGACTGTTATGGCTTCATTTCAAGCCAAAATAAGGGGGGAAACGCTGAGAAAGAGAGAGAATAAAAACTATCGTTCTGTTCCGTTCCAAACTGACACGTAATAGAAAATTCCAAAAAAATAGGAAAAAATTTAAAAAAATACCATTGTGGCTTCATTTAAAGCCAAAAAAGGTTGGAAAAGGCCGAGAAAGACGGAAAACAAAAATTATCGTTCCGTTTCGTTCCTACCCGTCGCGTAATAGAAAATTCATAAAAAATTTCAAAAAAATTCAAAAAATTATAAATACTATTATGGCTTCATTTCAAGCCAAAATAAGTAGGGAAATGCTGAGAAAGAGAGAAAATAAAAACCATCGTTCTGTTCCGTTCCAACCTGACGCATAATAGAAAATTCCAAAAAAATTGGAAAAAACTTAAAAAAATCAAAAAAATACCATAGTGGGTTCATTTAAAGCCAAAATTGGTTGGAAAAGGCAGAGAAAGACGGAAAATAAAAATTATCGTTCTGTTTCGTTCCCACCCGATGCGTAATAGAAAATTCCAAAAAATTAGAGAAAAAATTCCGAAAATTTAAAAATACCATCGTGGCTTCATTTCAAGCCATAATAGGTTGGAATAGACCGAGACAAAGGGAAAATAAAAATTATCATTCTGTTTCGTTCCAACCCGAAGTGTCGTAGAAAATTCATAAAAAATTGCAAAAAAATTCAAAAAATTTAAAAAATACAGTCATGGCTTCTTTTGAAGCAAAAATTGGTTGGAAAAGGCCGAGAATGAGAGAAAATAGAAATTATCGTTTCGTTTCGTTCCTACCCAACGCGTAATAGAAAATTCCAAACAAATAGCAAAAAATTCAAAAAATCATAAGAATACCATTTTGGCTTCATTTTAAGCAAAAATAGGTTGAGAAATGCTCAGAAAGAGAATGAAAATAAAAATTATTGTTCTGTTCCGTTCCTACACGAAACGTAATAGAAAATTCCAAAAAAATCCCAAAAATTATAAAATACTATTATGGCTTCATTTCAAGCCAAAATAAGGGGGGAAACGCTGAGAAAGAGAGAGAATAAAAACTATCGTTCTGTTCCGTTCCAAACTGACACGTAATAGAAAATTCCAAAAAAATAGGAAAAAATTTAAAAAAATACCATTGTGGCTTCATTTAAAGCCAAAAAAGGTTGGAAAAGGCCGAGAAAGACGGAAAACAAAAATTATCGTTCCGTTTCGTTCCTACCCGACGCGTAATAGAAAATTCATAAAAAATTGCAAAAAAATTCAAAAAATTATAAAATACTATTATGGCTTCATTTCAAGCCAAAATAAGGGAGGAAACGCTGAGAAAGAGAGAGAATAAAAACTATCGTTCTGTTCCGTTCCAAACTGACACGTAATAGAAAATTCCAAAAAAATAGGAAAAAAAACCATTGTGGCTTCATTTAAAGCCAAAAAAGGTTGGAAAAGGCCGAGAAAGACGGAAAACAAAAATTATCGTTCCGTTTCGTTCCTACCCGACGCGTAATAGAAAATTCATAAAAAATTGCAAAAAAATTCAAAAAATTATAAAATACTATTATGGCTTCATTTCAAGCCAAAATAAGGGGGGAAACGCTGAGAAAGAGAGAGAATAAAAACTATCGTTCTGTTCCGTTCCAACCTGACACGTAATAGAAAATTCCAAACAAATAGGAAAATATTTAAAAAAATAACATTGTGGCTTCATTTAAAGTCAAAAAAGGATGGAAAAGGCCGAGAAAAACGGAAAAAAAAAAAATTATCGTTCCGTTTCGTTCCTACCCATCGCCTAATAGAAAATTGCAAAAAAATTGCAAAAAAATTCAAAAAATTATAAAATACTATTATGGCTTCATTTCAAGCCAAAATAAGTAGGGAAATGCTGAGAAAGAGAGAAAATAAAAACTATCGTTCTGTTCCGTTCCAACCTGAAGCGTAATAGAAAATTCCAAAAAAATTGGAAAAAATTTAAAAAAATCAAAAAAATACCATAGTGGGTTCATTTAAAGCCAAAATTGTTTGGAAAAGGCCGAGAAAGACGGAAAACAAAAATTATCGTTCTGTATCGTTCCCACCCGATGCGTAATAGAAAATTCCAAAAAAATAGAGAAAAAATTCCGAAAATTTAAAAATACCATCGTGGCTTCATTTCAAGCCATAATAGGTTGGAATAAACCGAGACAAAGGGAAAATAAAAATTATCATTCTGTTTCGTTCCAACCCGAAGTGTCGTAGAAAATTCATAAAAAATTGCAAAAAAATTCAAAAAATTTAAAAAATACAGTCATGGCTTCTTTTGAAGCAAAAATTGGTTGGAAAAGGCCGAGAATGAGAGAAAATAGAAATTATCGTTTCGTTTCGTTCCTACCCAACGCGTAATAGAAAATTCCAAACAAATAGCAAAAAATTCAAAAAATCATAAGAATACCATTTTGGCTTCATTTTAAGCAAAAATAGGTTGAGAAATGCTCAGAAAGAGAAAGAAAATAAAAATTATTGTTCTGTTCCGTTCCTACACGAAACGTAATAGAAAATTCCAAAAAAATCCCAAAAATTATAAAATACTATTATGGCTTCATTTCAAGCAAAAATAAGAGGGGAAACGCTGAGAAAGAGAGAGAATAAAAACTATCGTTCTGTTCCGTTCCAAACTGACACGTAATAGAAAATTCCAAAA
Organism: Quercus agrifolia; assembly: GCA_029955455.1. NCBI lineage: Eukaryota > Viridiplantae > Streptophyta > Magnoliopsida > Fagales > Fagaceae > Quercus > Quercus agrifolia. The sequence continues at coordinate 22,765,983 of JARQAD010000010.1, forward strand.
AAATAGGAAAAAATTTAAAAAAATACCATTGTGGCTTCATTTAAAACCAAAAAAGGTTGGAAAAGGCCGAGAAAGACGGAAAACAAAAATTATCGTTCCGTTTCGTTCCTACCCGACGCGTAATAGAAAATTCATAAAAAATTGCAAAAAAATTCAAAAAATTATAAAATACTATTATGGCTTCATTTCAAGCCAAAATAAGGGAGGAAACGCTGAGAAAGAGAGAGAATAAAAACTATCGTTCTGTTCCGTTCCAAACTGACACGTAATAGAAAATTCCAAAAAAATAGGAAAAAAAACCATTGTGGCTTCATTTAAAGCCAAAAAAGGTTGGAAAAGGCCGAGAAAGACGGAAAACAAAAATTATCGTTCCGTTTCGTTCCTACCCGACGCGTAATAGAAAATTCATAAAAAATTGCAAAAAAATTCAAAAAATTATAAAATACTATTATGGTTTCATTTCAAGCCAAAATAAGGGGGGAAACGCTGAGAAAGAGAGAGAATAAAAACTATCGTTCTGTTCCGTTCCAACCTGACACGTAATAGAAAATTCCAAACAAATAGGAAAATATTTAAAAAAATAACATTGTGGCTTCATTTAAAGTCAAAAAAGGATGGAAAAGGCCGAGAAAAACGGAAAAAAAAAAAATTATCGTTCCGTTTCGTTCCTACCCATCGCCTAATAGAAAATTCATAAAAAATTGCAAAAAAATTCAAGAAATTATAAAATACTATTATGGCTTCATTTCAAGCCAAAATAAGTAGGGAAATGCTGAGAAAGAGAGAAAATAAAAACTATCGTTCTGTTCCGTTCCAACCTGAAGCGTAATAGAAAATTCCAAAAAAATTGGAAAAATTTTAAAAAAATCAAAAAAATACCATAGTGGGTTCATTTAAAGCCAAAATTGTTTGGAAAAGGCCGAGAAAGACGGAAAACAAAAATTATCGTTCTGTATCGTTCCCACCCGATGCGTAATAGAAAATTCCAAAAAAATAGAGAAAAAATTCCGAAAATTTAAAAATACCATCGTGGCTTCATTTCAAGCCATAATAGGTTGGAATAAACCGAGACAAAGGGAAAATAAAAATTATCATTCTGTTTCGTTCCAACCCGAAGTGTCGTAGAAAATTCATAAAAAATTGCAAAAAAATTCAAAAAATTTAAAAAATACAGTCATGGCTTCTTTTGAAGCAAAAATTGGTTGGAAACGGCCGAGAATGAGAGAAAATAGAAATTATCGTTTCGTTTCGTTCCTACCCAACGCGTAATAGAAAATTCCAAACAAATAGCAAAAAATTCAAAAAATCATAAGAATACCATTTTGGCTTCATTTTAAGCAAAAATAGGTTGAGAAATGCTCAGAAAGAGAAAGAAAATAAAAATTATTGTTCTGTTCCGTTCCTACACGAAACGTAATAGAAAATTCCAAAAAAATCCCAAAAATTATAAAATACTATTATGGCTTCATTTCAAGCCAAAATAAGGGGGGAAACGCTGAGAAAGAGAGAGAATAAAAACTATCGTTCTGTTCCGTTCCAAACTGACACGTAATAGAAAATTCCAAAAAAATAGGAAAAAATTTAAAAAAATACCATTGTGGCTTCATTTAAAGCCAAAAAAGGTTGGAAAAGGCCGAGAAAGACGGAAAACAAAAATTATCGTTCCGTTTCGTTCCTACCCGACGCGTAATAGAAAATTCATAAAAAATTGCAAAAAAATTCAAAAAATTATAAAATACTATTATGGCTTCATTTCAAGCCAAAATAAGGGAGGAAACGCTGAGAAAGAGAGAGAATAAAAACTATCGTTCTGTTCCGTTCCAAACTGACACGTAATAGAAAATTCCAAAAAAATAGGAAAAAACACCATTGTGGCTTCATTTAAAGCCAAAAAAGGTTGGAAAAGGCCGAGAAAGACGGAAAACAAAAATTATCGTTCCGTTTCGTTCCTACCCGACGCGTAATAGAAAATTCATAAAAAATTGCAAAAAAATTCAAAAAATTATAAAATACTATTATGGCTTCATTTCAAGCCAAAATAAGGGGGGAAACGCTGAGAAAGAGAGAGAATAAAAACTATCGTTCTGTTCCGTTCCAACCTGACACGTAATAGAAAATTCCAAACAAATAGGAAAATATTTAAAAAAATAACATTGTGGCTTCATTTAAAGTCAAAAAAGGATGGAAAAGGCCGAGAAAAACGGAAAAAAAAAAAATTATCGTTCCGTTTCGTTCCTACCCATCGCCTAATAGAAAATTCATAAAAAATTGCAAAAAAATTCAAAAAATTATAAAATACTATTATGGCTTCATTTCAAGCCAAAATAAGTAGGGAAATGCTGAGAAAGAGAGAAAATAAAAACTATCGTTCTGTTCCGTTCCAACCTGAAGCGTAATAGAAAATTCCAAAAAAATTGGAAAAAATTTAAAAAAATCAAAAAAATACCATAGTGGGTTCATTTAAAGCCAAAATTGTTTGGAAAAGGCCGAGAAAGACGGAAAACAAAAATTATCGTTCTGTATCGTTCCCACCCGATGCGTAATAGAAAATTCCAAAAAAATAGAGAAAAAATTCCGAAAATTTAAAAATACCATCGTGGCTTCATTTCAAGCCATAATAGGTTGGAATAAACCGAGACAAAGGGAAAATAAAAATTATCATTCTGTTTCGTTCCAACCCGATGTGTCGTAGAAAATTGATAAAAAATTGCAAAAAAATTCAAAAAATTTAAAAAATACAGTTATGGCTTCTTTTGAAGCAAAAATTGGTTGGAAAAGGCCGAGAATGAGAGAAAATAAAAATTATCGTTTCGTTTCATTCCTACCCAACGCGTAATAGAAAATTCCAAACAAATAGCAAAAAATTCAAAAAAATCATAAGAATACCATTTTGGTTTCATTTTAAGCAAAAATAGGTTGAGAAATGCTCAGAAAGAGAAAGAAAATAAAAATTATTGTTCTGTTCCGTTCCTACACGAAACGTAATAGAAAATTCCAAAAAAATTCAAAAAATTATAAAATACTATTATGGCTTCATTTCAAGCCAAAATAAGGGGGGAAACGCTGAGAAAGAGAGAGAATAAAAACTATCGTTCTGTTCCGTTCCAAACTGACACGTAATAGAAAATTCCAAAAAAATAGGAAAAAATCTAAAAAAATACCATTGTGGCTTCATTTAAAGCCAAAAACGGTTGGAAAAGGCCGAGAAAGACGGAAAACAAAAATTATCGTTCCGTTTCGTTCCTACCCGACGCGTAATAGAAAATTCATAAAAGATTGCAAAAAAATTCTAAAAATTATAAAATACTATTATGGCTTCATTTCAAGCCAAAATAAGGGGGGAAACGCTGAGAAAGAGAGAGAATAAAAACTATCGTTCTGTTCCGTTCCGTTCCTACCTGACACGTAATAGAAAATTCCAAAAAAATAGGAAAAAATTTAAAAAAATACCATTGTGGCTTCATTTAAAGCCAAAAAAGGTTGGAAAAGGCCGAGAAAGAAGGAAAACAAAAATTATCGTTCCGTTTCGTTCCTACCCGACGCGTAATAGAAAATTCATAAAAAATTGCAAAAAAATTCAAAAAATTATAAAATACTATTATGGCTTCATTTCAAGCCAAAATAAGGGAGGAAACGCTGAGAAAGAGAGAGAATAAAAACTATCGTTCTGTTCAGTTCCAAACTGACACGTAATAGAAAATTCCAAAAAAATAGGGAAAAATACCATTGTGGCTTCATTTAAAGCCAAAAAAGGTTGGAAAAGGCCGAGAAAGACGGAAAACAAAAATTATCGTTCCGTTTCGTTCCTACCCGACGCGTAATAGAAAATTCATAAAAAATTGTAAAAAAATTCAAAAAATTATAAAATACTATTATGGCTTCATTTCAAGCCAAAATAAGGGGGGAAACGCTGAGAAAGAGAGAGAATAAAAACTATCGTTCTATTCCGTTCCAACCTGACACGTAATAGAAATTCCAAACAAATAGGAAAATATTTAAAAGAATACCATTGTGGCTTCATTTAAAGCCAAAAAAGGATGGAAAAGGCCGAGAAAAACGGAAAAAAAAAAATTATCGTTCCGTTTCGTTCCTACCCAACGCGTAATAGAAAATTCCAAACAAATAGCAAAAAATTCAAAAAATCATAAGAATACCATTTTGGTTTCATTTTAAGCAAAAATAGGTTGAGAAATGCTCAGAAAGAGAAAGAAAATAAAAATTATTGTTCTGTTCCGTTCCTACGCGAAACGTAATAGAAAATTCCAAAAAAATTCAAAAAATTATAAAATACTGTTATGGCTTCATTTCAAGCCAAAATAAGGGGGGAAACGCTGAGAAAGAGAGAGAATAAAAACTATCGTTCTGTTCCGTTCCAAACTGACACGTAATAGAAAATTCCAAAAAAATAGGAAAAAATTTAAAAAAATACCATTGTGGCTTCATTTAAAGCCAAAAAAGGTTGGAAAAGGCCGAGAAAGACGGAAAACAAAAATTATCGTTCCGTTTCGTTCCTACCCGTCGCGTAATAGAAAATTCATAAAAAATTGCAAAAAAATTCAAAAAATTATAAATACTATTATGGCTTCATTTCAAGCCAAAATAAGTAGGGAAATGCTGAGAAAGAGAGAAAATAAAAACCATCGTTCTGTTCCGTTCCAACCTGACGCGTAATAGGAAATTCCAAAAAAATTGGAAAAAACTTAAAAAAATCAAAAAAATACCATAGTGGGTTCATTTAAAGCCAAAATTGGTTGGAAAAGGCAGAGAAAGACGGAAAATAAAAATTATCGTTCTGTTTCGTTCCCACCCGATGCGTAATAGAAAATTCCAAAAAATTAGAGAAAAAATTCCGAAAATTTAAAAATACCATCGTGGCTTCATTTCAAGCCATAATAGGTTGGAATAGACCGAGACAAAGGGAAAATAAAAATTATCATTCTGTTTCGTTCCAACCCGAAGTGTCGTAGAAAATTCATAAAAAATTGCAAAAAAATTCAAAAAATTTAAAAAATACAGTCATGGCTTCTTTTGAAGCAAAAATTGGTTGGAAAAGGCCGAGAATGAGAGAAAATAGAAATTATCGTTTCGTTTCGTTCCTACCCAACGCGTAATAGAAAATTCCAAACAAATAGCAAAAAATTCAAAAAATCATAAGAATACCATTTTGGCTTCATTTTAAGCAAAAATAGGTTGAGAAATGCTCAGAAAGAGAAAGAAAATAAAAATTATTGTTCTGTTCCGTTCCTACACGAAACGTAATAGAAAATTCCAAAAAAATCCAAAAAATTATAAAATACTATTATGGCTTCATTTCAAGCCAAAATAAGGGAGGAAACGCTGAGAAAGAGAGAGAATAAAAACTATCGTTCTGTTCCGTTCCAAACTGACACGTAATAGAAAATTCCAAAAAAATAGGAAAAAACACCATTGTGGCTTCATTTAAAGCCAAAAAAGGTTGGAAAAGGCCGGGAAAGACGGAAAACAAAAATTATCGTTCCGTTTCGTTCCTACCCGACGCGTAATAGAAAATTCATAAAAAATTGCAAAAAAATTCAAAAAATTATAAAATACTATTATGGCTTCATTTCAAGCCAAAATAAGGGGGAAAACGCTGAGAAAGAGAGAGAATAAAAACTATCGTTCCGTTCCGTTCCAACCTGACACGTAATAGAAAATTACAAAAAAATAGGAAAATATTTAAAAAAATACCATTGTGGCTTCATTTAAAGCCAAAAAAGGACGGAAAAGGCCGAGAAAAGCGGAAAACAAAAATTATCGTTCCGTTTCGTTCCAACCCGTCGCGTAATAGAAAATTGCAAAAAAATTGCAAAAAAATTCAAAAAATTATAAAATACTATTATGGCTTCATTTCAAGCCAAAATAAGGGGGGAAACGCTGAGAAAGAGAGAGAATAAAAACTATCGTTCTGTTCCGTTCCAACCTGACACGTAATAGAAAATTCCAAACAAATAGGAAAATATTTAAAAAAATACCATTGTGGCTTCATTTAAAGCCAAAAAAGGATGGAAAAGGCCGAGAAAAACGGAAAAAAAAAAAATTATCGTTCCGTTTCGTTCCTACCCGACGCGTAATAGAAAATTCATAAAAAATTGCAAAAAAATTCAAAAAATTATAAAATACTATTATGGCTTCATTTCAAGCCAAAATAAGGGGGGAAACGCTGAGAAAGAGAGAGAATAAAAACTATCGTTCTGTTCCGTTCCAACCTGACACGTAATAGAAAATTCCAAACAAATAGGAAAATATTTAAAAAAATACAATTGTGGCTTCATTTAAAGCCAAAAAAGGATGGAAAAGGCCGAGAAAAACGGAAAAAAAAAAATTATCGTTCCGTTTCGTTCCTACTCGACGCGTAATAGAAAATTCATAAAAAATTGCAAAAAAATTCAAAAAATTATAAAATACTATTATGGCTTCATTTCAAGCCAAAATAAGGGAGGAAACGCTGAGAAAGAGAGAGAATAAAAACTATCGTTCTGTTCCGTTCCAAACTGACACGTAATAGAAAATTCCAAAAAAATAGGAAAAAACACCATTGTGGCTTCATTTAAAGCCAAAAAAGGTTGGAAAAGGCCGAGAAAGACGGAAAACAAAAATTATCGTTCCGTTTCGTTCCTACCCGACGCGTAATAGAAAATTCATAAAAAATTGCAAAAAAATTCAAAAAATTATAAAATACTATTATGGCTTCATTTCAAGCCAAAATAAGGGGGGAAACGCTGAGAAAGAGAGAGAATAAAAACTATCGTTCTGTTCCGTTCCAACCTGACACGTAATAGAAAATTCCAAACAAATAGGAAAATATTTAAAAAAATACCATTGTGGCTTCATTTAAAGCCAAAAAAGGATGGAAAAGGCCGAGAAAAACGGAAAAAAAAAAAATTATCGTTCCGTTTCGTTCCTACCTGTCGCGTAATAGAAAATTCATAAAAAATTGCAAAAAAATTCAAAAAATTTTAAAATACTATTATGGCTTCATTTCAAGCCAAAATAAGTAGGGAAATGCTGAGAAAGAGAGAAAATAAAAACTATCGTTCTGTTCCGTTCCAACCTGACGCGTATTAGAAAATTCCAAAAAAATTGGAAAAAATTTAAAAAAATCAAAAAAATACCATAGTGGGTTCATTTAAAGCCAAAATTGTTTGGAAAAGGCCGAGAAAGACGGAAAACAAAAATTATCGTTCTGTATCGTTCCCACCCGATGCGTAATAGAAAATTCCAAAAAATTAGAGAAAAAATTCCGAAAATTTAAAAATACCATCGTGGCTTCATTTCAAGCCATAATAGGTTGGAATAAACCGAGACAAAGGGAAAATAGAAATTATCATTCTGTTTCGTTCCAACCCGAAGTGTCGTAGAAAATTCATAAAAAATTGGAAAAAAATTCAAAAAATTTAAAAAATACAGTTATGGCTTCTTTTGAAGCAAAAATTGGTTGGAAAAGGCCGAGAATGAGAGAAAATAAAAATTATCGTTTCGTTTCGTTCCTACCCAACGCGTAATAGAAAATTCCAAACAAATGGCAAAAAATTCAAAAAATCATAAGAATACCATTTTGGTTTCATTTTAAGCAAAAATAGGTTGAGAAATACTCAGAAAGAGAAAGAAAATAAAAATTATTGTTCTGTTCCGTTCCTACACGAAACGTAATTGAAAATTCCAAAAAAATTCAAAAAATCATAAAATACTATTATGGCCTCATTTCAAGCCAAAATAAGGGGGGAAACGCTGAGAAAGAGAGAGAATAAAAACTATCGTTCTGTTCCGTTCCAAACTGACACGTAATAGAAAATTCCAAAAAAATAGGAAAAAATTCAAAAAAATACCATTGTGGCTTCATTTAAAGCCAAAAAAGGTTGGAAAAGGCCGAGAAAGACGGAAAACAAAAATTATCGTTCCGTTTCGTTCCTACCCGACGCGTAATAGAAAATTCATAAAAAATTGCAAAAAAATTCAAAAAATTATAAAATACTATTATGGCTTCATTTCAAGCCAAAATAAGGGGGAAAACGCTGAGAAAGAGAGAGAATAAAAACTATCGTTCCGTTCCGTTCCAACCTGACACGTAATAGAAAATTACAAAAAAATAGGAAAATATTTAAAAAAAATACCATTGCGGCTTCATTTAAAGCCAAAAAAGGACGGAAAAGGCCGAGAAAAACGGAAAACAAAAATTATCGTTCCGTTTCGTTCCAACCCGTCGCGTAATAGAAAATTCATAAAAAATTGCAAAAAAATTCAAAAAATTATAAAATACTATTATGGCTTCATTTCAAGCCAAAATAAGGGGGAAAACGCTGAGAAAGAGAGAGAATAAAAACTATCGTTCCGTTCCGTTCCAACCTGACACGTAATAGAAAATTACAAAAAAATAGGAAAATATTTAAAAAAAATACCATTGTGGCTTCATTTAAAGCCAAAAAAGGACGGAAAAGGCCGAGAAAAACGGAAAACAAAAATTATCGTTCCGTTTCGTTCCAACCCGTCGCGTAATAGAAAATTCATAAAAAATTGCAAAAAAATTCAAAAAATTATAAAATACTATTATGGCTTCATTTCAAGCCAAAATAAGGGGGGAAACGCTGAGAAAGAGAGAGAATAAAAACTATCGTTCTGTTCCGTTCCAACCTGACACGTAATAGAAAATTCCAAACAAATAGGAAAATATTTAAAAAAATACCATTGTGGCTTCATTTAAAGCCAAAAAAGGATGGAAAAGGCCGAGAAAAACGGAAAAAAAAAATTATCGTTCCGTTTCGTTCCTACCCGACGCGTAATAGAAAATTCATAAAAAATTGCAAAAAAATTCAAAAAATTATAAAATACTATTATGGCTTCATTTCAAGCCAAAATAAGGGAGGAAACGCTGAGAAAGAGAGAGAATAAAAACTATCGTTCTGTTCCGTTCCAAACTGACACGTAATAGAAAATTCCAAAAAAATAGGAAAAAACACCATTGTGGCTTCATTTAAAGCCAAAAAAGGTTGGAAAAGGCCGAGAAAGACGGAAAACAAAAATTATCGTTCCGTTTCGTTCCTACCCGACGCGTAATAGAAAATTCATAAAAAATTGCAAAAAAATTCAAAAAATTATAAAATACTATTATGGCTTCATTTCAAGCCAAAATAAGGGGGGAAACGCTGAGAAAGAGAGAGAATAAAAACTATCGTTCTGTTCCGTTCCAACCTGACACGTAATAGAAAATTCCAAACAAATAGGAAAATATTTAAAAAAATACCATTGTGGCTTCATTTAAAGCCAAAAAAGGACGGAAAAGGCCGAGAAAAGCGGAAAACAAAAATTATCGTTCCGTTTCGTTCCAACCCGTCGCGTAATAGAAAATTCATAAAAAATTGCAAAAAAATTCAAAAAATTATAAAATACTATTATGGCTTCATTTCAAGCCAAAATAAGGGGGGAAACGCTGAGAAAGAGAGAGAATAAAAACTATCGTTCTGTTCCGTTCCAACCTGACACGTAATAGAAAATTCCAAACAAATAGGAAAATATTTAAAAAAATACCATTGTGGCTTCATTTAAAGCCAAAAAAGGATGGAAAAGGCCGAGAAAAACGGAAAAAAAAAATTATCGTTCCGTTTCGTTCCTACCCGACGCGTAATAGAAAATTCATAAAAAATTGCAAAAAAATTCAAAAAATTATAAAATACTATTATGGCTTCATTTCAAGCCAAAATAAGGGGGGAAACGCTGAGAAAGAGAGAGAATAAAAACTATCGTTCTGTTCCGTTCCAACCTGACACGTAATAGAAAATTCCAAACAAATAGGAAAATATTTAAAAAAATACCATTGTGGCTTCATTTAAAGCCAAAAAAGGATGGAAAAGGCCGAGAAAAACGGAAAAAAAAAAAATTATCGTTCCGTTTCGTTCCTACCCGACGCGTAATAGAAAATTCATAAAAAATTGCAAAAAAATTCAAAAAATTATAAAATACTATTATGGCTTCATTTCAAGCCAAAATAAGGGGGGAAACGCTGAGAAAGAGAGAGAATAAAAACTATCGTTCTGTTCCGTTCCAACCTGACACGTAATAGAAAATTCCAAACAAATAGGAAAATATTTAAAAAAATACCATTGTGGCTTCATTTAAAGCCAAAAAAGGATGGAAAAGGCCGAGAAAAACAGAAAAAAAAAAAATTATCGTTCCGTTTCGTTCCTACCCGACGCGTAATAGAAAATTCATAAAAAATTGCAAAAAAATTCAAAAAATTATAAAATACTATTATGGCTTCATTTCAAGCCAAAATAAGGGGGAAAACGCTGAGAAAGAGAGAGAATAAAAACTATCGTTCCGTTCCGTTCCAACCTGACACGTAATAGAAAATTACAAAAAAATAGGAAAATATTTTAAAAAAATACCATTGTGGCTTCATTTAAAGCCAAAAAAGGACGGAAAAGGCCGAGAAAAACGGAAAACAAAAATTATCGTTCCGTTTCGTTCCAACCCGTCGCGTAATAGAAAATTCATAAAAAATTGCAAAAAAATTCAAAAAATTATAAAATACTATTACGGCTTCATTTCAAGCCAAAATAAGGGGGGAAACGCTGAGAAAGAGAGAGAATAAAAACTATCGTTCTGTTCCGTTCCAACCTGACACGTAATAGAAAATTCCAAACAAATAGGAAAATATTTAAAAAAATACCATTGTGGCTTCATTTAAAGCCAAAAAAGGATGGAAAAGGCCGAGAAAAACGGAAAACAAAAATTATCGTTCCGTTTCGTTCCAACCCGTCGCGTAATAGAAAATTCATAAAAAATTGCAAAAAAATTCAAAAAATTATAAAATACTATTATGGCTTCATTTCAAGCCAAAATAAGTAGGGAAATGCTGAGAAAGAGAGAAAATAAAAACTATCGTTCTGTTCCGTTCCAACCTGACGCGTATTAGAAAATTCCAAAAAAATTGGAAAAAATTTAAAAAAATCAAAAAAATACCATAGTGGGTTCATTTAAAGCCAAAATTGTTTGGAAAAGGCCGAGAAAGACGGAAAACAAAAATTATCGTTCTGTATCGTTCCCACCCGATGCGTAATAGAAAATTCCAAAAAATTAGAGAAAAAATTCCGAAAATTTAAAAATACCATCGTGGCTTCATTTCAACCATAATAGGTTGGAATAAACCGAGACAAAGGGAAAATAGAAATTATCATTCTGTTTCGTTCCAACCCGAAGTGTCGTAGAAAATTCATAAAAAATTGGAAAAAAATTCAAAAAATTTAAAAAATACAGTTATGGCTTCTTTTGAAGCAAAAATTGGTTGGAAAAGGCCGAGAATGAGAGAAAATAAAAATTATCGTTTCGTTTCGTTCCTACCCAACGCGTAATAGAAAATTCCAAACAAATAGCAAAAAATTCAAAAAATCATAAGAATACCATTTTGGTTTCATTTTAAGCAAAAATAGGTTGAGAAATACTCAGAAAGAGAAAGAAAATAAAAATTATTGTTCTGTTCCGTTCCTACACGAAACGTAATTGAAAATTCCAAAAAAATTCAAAAAATTATAAAATACTATTATGGCCTCATTTCAAGCCAAAATAAGGGGGGAAACGCTGAGAAAGAGAGAGAATAAAAACTATCGTTCTGTTCCGTTCCAAACTGACACGTAATAGAAAATTCCAAAAAAATAGGAAAAAATTCAAAAAAATACCATTGTGGCTTCATTTAAAGCCAAAAAAGGATGGAAAAGGCCGAGAAAAACGGAAAACAAAAATTATCGTTCCGTTTCGTTCCAACCCGTCGCGTAATAGAAAATTCATAAAAAATTGCAAAAAAATTCAAAAAATTATAAAATACTATTATGGCTTCATTTCAAGCCAAAATAAGGGGGGAAACGCTGAGAAAGAGAGAGAATAAAAACTATCGTTCTGTTCCGTTCCAACCTGACACGTAATAGAAAATTCCAAACAAATAGGAAAATATTTAAAAAAATACCATTGTGGCTTCATTTAAAGCCAAAAAAGGATGGAAAAGGCCGAGAAAAACGGAAAACAAAAATTATCGTTCCGTTTCGTTCCAACCCGTCGCGTAATAGAAAATTCATAAAAAATTGCAAAAAAATTCAAAAAATTATAAAATACTATTATGGCTTCATTTCAAGCCAAAATAAGGGGGGAAACGCTGAGAAAGGGTGAGAATAAAAACTATCGTTCTGTTCCGTTCCAACCTGACACGTAATAGAAAATTCCAAACAAATAGGAAAATATTTAAAAAAATACCATTGTGGCTTCATTTAAAGCCAAAAAAGGATGGAAAAGGCCGAGAAAAACGGAAAAAAAAAATTATCGTTCCGTTTCGTTCCTACCCGACGCGTAATAGAAAATTCATAAAAAATTGCAAAAAAATTCAAAAAATTATAAAATACTATTATGGCTTCATTTCAAGCCAAAATAAGGGAGGAAACGCTGAGAAAGAGAGAGAATAAAAACTATCGTTCTGTTCCGTTCCAAACTGACACGTAATAGAAAATTCCAAAAAAATAGGAAAAAACACCATTGTGGCTTCATTTAAAGCCAAAAAAGGTTGGAAAAGGCCGAGAAAGACGGAAAACAAAAATTATCGTTCCGTTTCGTTCCTACCCGACGCGTAATAGAAAATTCATAAAAAATTGCAAAAAAATTCAAAAAATTATAAAATACTATTATGGCTTCATTTCAAGCCAAAATAAGGGGGGAAACGCTGAGAAAGAGAGAGAATAAAAACTATCGTTCTGTTCCGTTCCAACCTGACACGTGATAGAAAATTCCAAACAAATAGGAAAATATTTAAAAAAATACCATTGTGGCTTCATTTAAAGCCAAAAAAGGACGGAAAAGGCCGAGAAAAGCGGAAAACAAAAATTATCGTTCCGTTTCGTTCCAACCCGTCGCGTAATAGAAAATTCATAAAAAATTGCAAAAAAATTCAAAAAATTATAAAATACTATTATGGCTTCATTTCAAGCCAAAATAAGGGGGGAAACGCTGAGAAAGAGAGAGAATAAAAACTATCGTTCTGTTCCGTTCCAACCTGACACGTAATAGAAAATTCCAAACAAATAGGAAAATATTTAAAAAAATACCATTGTGGCTTCATTTAAAGCCAAAAAAGGATGGAAAAGGCCGAGAAAAACGGAAAAAAAAAATTATCGTTCCGTTTCGTTCCTACCCGACGCGTAATAGAAAATTCATAAAAAATTGCAAAAAAATTCAAAAAATTATAAAATACTATTATGGCTTCATTTCAAGCCAAAATAAGGGGGGAAACGCTGAGAAAGAGAGAGAATAAAAACTATCGTTCTGTTCCGTTCCAACCTGACACGTAATAGAAAATTCCAAACAAATAGGAAAATATTTAAAAAAATACCATTGTGGCTTCATTTAAAGCCAAAAAAGGATGGAAAAGGCCGAGAAAAACGGAAAAAAAAAAAATTATCGTTCCGTTTCGTTCCTACCCGACGCGTAATAGAAAATTCATAAAAAATTGCAAAAAAATTCAAAAAATTATAAAATACTATTATGGCTTCATTTCAAGCCAAAATAAGGGGGGAAACGCTGAGAAAGAGAGAGAATAAAAACTATCGTTCTGTTCCGTTCCAACCTGACACGTAATAGAAAATTCCAAACAAATAGGAAAATATTTAAAAAAATACCATTGTGGCTTCATTTAAAGCCAAAAAAGGATGGAAAAGGCCGAGAAAAACAGAAAAAAAAAAAATTATCGTTCCGTTTCGTTCCTACCCGACGCGTAATAGAAAATTCATAAAAAATTGCAAAAAAATTCAAAAAATTATAAAATACTATTATGGCTTCATTTCAAGCCAAAATAAGGGGGAAAACGCTGAGAAAGAGAGAGAATAAAAACTATCGTTCCGTTCCGTTCCAACCTGACACGTAATAGAAAATTACAAAAAAATAGGAAAATATTTTAAAAAAATACCATTGTGGCTTCATTTAAAGCCAAAAAAGGACGGAAAAGGCCGAGAAAAACGGAAAACAAAAATTATCGTTCCGTTTCGTTCCAACCCGTCGCGTAATAGAAAATTCATAAAAAATTGCAAAAAAATTCAAAAAATTATAAAATACTATTATGGCTTCATTTCAAGCCAAAATAAGGGGGGAAACGCTGAGAAAGAGAGAGAATAAAAACTATCGTTCTGTTCCGTTCCAACCTGACACGTAATAGAAAATTCCAAACAAATAGGAAAATATTTAAAAAAATACCATTGTGGCTTCATTTAAAGCCAAAAAAGGATGGAAAAGGCCGAGAAAAACGGAAAACAAAAATTATCGTTCCGTTTCGTTCCAACCCGTCGCGTAATAGAAAATTCATAAAAAATTGCAAAAAAATTCAAAAAATTATAAAATACTATTATGGCTTCATTTCAAGCCAAAATAAGTAGGGAAATGCTGAGAAAGAGAGAAAATAAAAACTATCGTTCTGTTCCGTTCCAACCTGACGCGTATTAGAAAATTCCAAAAAAATTGGAAAAAATTTAAAAAAATCAAAAAAATACCATAGTGTGTTCATTTAAAGCCAAAATTGTTTGGAAAAGGCCGAGAAAGACGGAAAACAAAAATTATCGTTCTGTATCGTTCCCACCCGATGCGTAATAGAAAATTCCAAAAAATTAGAGAAAAAATTCCGAAAATTTAAAAATACCATCGTGGCTTCATTTCAAGCCATAATAGGTTGGAATAAACCGAGACAAAGGGAAAATAGAAATTATCATTCTGTTTCGTTCCAACCCGAAGTGTCGTAGAAAATTCATAAAAAATTGGAAAAAAATTCAAGAAATTTAAAAAATACAGTTATGGCTTCTTTTGAAGCAAAAATTGGTTGGAAAAGGCCGAGAATGAGAGAAAATAAAAATTATCGTTTCGTTTCGTTCCTACCCAACGCGTAATAGAAAATTCCAAACAAATAGCAAAAAATTCAAAAAATCATAAGAATACCATTTTGGTTTCATTTTAAGCAAAAATAGGTTGAGAAATACTCAGAAAGAGAAAGAAAATAAAAATTATTGTTCTGTTCCGTTCCTACACGAAACGTAATTGAAAATTCCAAAAAAATTCAAAAAATTATAAAATACTATTATGGCCTCATTTCAAGCCAAAATAAGGGGGGAAACGCTGAGAAAGAGAGAGAATAAAAACTATCGTTCTGTTCCGTTCCAAACTGACACGTAATAGAAAATTCCAAAAAAATAGGAAAAAATTCAAAAAAATACCATTGTGGCTTCATTTAAAGCCAAAAAAGGATGGAAAAGGCCGAGAAAAACGGAAAACAAAAATTATCGTTCCGTTTCGTTCCAACCCGTCGCGTAATAGAAAATTCATAAAAAATTGCAAAAAAATTCAAAAAATTATAAAATACTATTATGGCTTCATTTCAAGCCAAAATAAGGGGGGAAACGCTGAGAAAGAGAGAGAATAAAAACTATCGTTCTGTTCCGTTCCAACCTGACACGTAATAGAAAATTCCAAACAAATAGGAAAATATTTAAAAAAATACCATTGTGGCTTCATTTAAAGCCAAAAAAGGATGGAAAAGGCCGAGAAAAACGGAAAACAAAAATTATCGTTCCGTTTCGTTCCAACCCGTCGCGTAATAGAAAATTCATAAAAAATTGCAAAAAAATTCAAAAAATTATAAAATACTATTATGGCTTCATTTCAAGCCAAAATAAGGGGGGAAACGCTGAGAAAGGGTGAGAATAAAAACTATCGTTCTGTTCCGTTCCAACCTGACACGTAATAGAAAATTCCAAACAAATAGGAAAATATTTAAAAAAATACCATTGTGGCTTCATTTAAAGCCAAAAAAGGATGGAAAAGGCCGAGAAAAACGGAAAAAAAAAATTATCGTTCCGTTTCGTTCCTACCCGACGCGTAATAGAAAATTCATAAAAAATTGCAAAAAAATTCAAAAAATTATAAAATACTATTATGGCTTCATTTCAAGCCAAAATAAGGGAGGAAACGCTGAGAAAGAGAGAGAATAAAAACTATCGTTCTGTTCCGTTCCAAACTGACACGTAATAGAAAATTCCAAAAAAATAGGAAAAAACACCATTGTGGCTTCATTTAAAGCCAAAAAAGGTTGGAAAAGGCCGAGAAAGACGGAAAACAAAAATTATCGTTCCGTTTCGTTCCTACCCGACGCGTAATAGAAAATTCATAAAAAATTGCAAAAAAATTCAAAAAATTATAAAATACTATTATGGCTTCATTTCAAGCCAAAATAAGGGGGGAAACGCTGAGAAAGAGAGAGAATAAAAACTATCGTTCTGTTCCGTTCCAACCTGACACGTGATAGAAAATTCCAAACAAATAGGAAAATATTTAAAAAAATACCATTGTGGCTTCATTTAAAGCCAAAAAAGGACGGAAAAGGCCGAGAAAAGCGGAAAACAAAAATTATCGTTCCGTTTCGTTCCAACCCGTCGCGTAATAGAAAATTCATAAAAAATTGCAAAAAAATTCAAAAAATTATAAAATACTATTATGGCTTCATTTCAAGCCAAAATAAGGGGGGAAACGCTGAGAAAGAGAGAGAATAAAAACTATCGTTCTGTTCCGTTCCAACCTGACACGTAATAGAAAATTCCAAACAAATAGGAAAATATTTAAAAAAATACCATTGTGGCTTCATTTAAAGCCAAAAAAGGATGGAAAAGGCCGAGAAAAACGGAAAAAAAAAATTATCGTTCCGTTTCGTTCCTACCCGACGCGTAATAGAAAATTCATAAAAAATTGCAAAAAAATTCAAAAAATTATAAAATACTATTATGGCTTCATTTCAAGCCAAAATAAGGGGGGAAACGCTGAGAAAGAGAGAGAATAAAAACTATCGTTCTGTTCCGTTCCAACCTGACACGTAATAGAAAATTCCAAACAAATAGGAAAATATTTAAAAAAATACCATTGTGGCTTCATTTAAAGCCAAAAAAGGATGGAAAAGGCCGAGAAAAACGGAAAAAAAAAAAATTATCGTTCCGTTTCGTTCCTACCCGACGCGTAATAGAAAATTCATAAAAAATTGCAAAAAAATTCAAAAAATTATAAAATACTATTATGGCTTCATTTCAAGCCAAAATAAGGGGGGAAACGCTGAGAAAGAGAGAGAATAAAAACTATCGTTCTGTTCCGTTCCAACCTGACACGTAATAGAAAATTCCAAACAAATAGGAAAATATTTAAAAAAATACCATTGTGGCTTCATTTAAAGCCAAAAAAGGATGGAAAAGGCCGAGAAAAACAGAAAAAAAAAAAATTATCGTTCCGTTTCGTTCCTACCCGACGCGTAATAGAAAATTCATAAAAAATTGCAAAAAAATTCAAAAAATTATAAAATACTATTATGGCTTCATTTCAAGCCAAAATAAGGGGGAAAACGCTGAGAAAGAGAGAGAATAAAAACTATCGTTCCGTTCCGTTCCAACCTGACACGTAATAGAAAATTACAAAAAAATAGGAAAATATTTTAAAAAAATACCATTGTGGCTTCATTTAAAGCCAAAAAAGGACGGAAAAGGCCGAGAAAAACGGAAAACAAAAATTATCGTTCCGTTTCGTTCCAACCCGTCGCGTAATAGAAAATTCATAAAAAATTGCAAAAAAATTCAAAAAATTATAAAATACTATTATGGCTTCATTTCAAGCCAAAATAAGGGGGGAAACGCTGAGAAAGAGAGAGAATAAAAACTATCGTTCTGTTCCGTTCCAACCTGACACGTAATAGAAAATTCCAAACAAATAGGAAAATATTTAAAAAAATACCATTGTGGCTTCATTTAAAGCCAAAAAAGGATGGAAAAGGCCGAGAAAAACGGAAAACAAAAATTATCGTTCCGTTTCGTTCCAACCCGTCGCGTAATAGAAAATTCATAAAAAATTGCAAAAAAATTCAAAAAATTATAAAATACTATTATGGCTTCATTTCAAGCCAAAATAAGTAGGGAAATGCTGAGAAAGAGAGAAAATAAAAACTATCGTTCTGTTCCGTTCCAACCTGACGCGTATTAGAAAATTCCAAAAAAATTGGAAAAAATTTAAAAAAATCAAAAAAATACCATAGTGTGTTCATTTAAAGCCAAAATTGTTTGGAAAAGGCCGAGAAAGACGGAAAACAAAAATTATCGTTCTGTATCGTTCCCACCCGATGCGTAATAGAAAATTCCAAAAAATTAGAGAAAAAATTCCGAAAATTTAAAAATACCATCGTGGCTTCATTTCAAGCCATAATAGGTTGGAATAAACCGAGACAAAGGGAAAATAGAAATTATCATTCTGTTTCGTTCCAACCCGAAGTGTCGTAGAAAATTCATAAAAAATTGGAAAAAAATTCAAGAAATTTAAAAAATACAGTTATGGCTTCTTTTGAAGCAAAAATTGGTTGGAAAAGGCCGAGAATGAGAGAAAATAAAAATTATCGTTTCGTTTCGTTCCTACCCAACGCGTAATAGAAAATTCCAAACAAATAGCAAAAAATTCAAAAAATCATAAGAATACCATTTTGGTTTCATTTTAAGCAAAAATAGGTTGAGAAATACTCAGAAAGAGAAAGAAAATAAAAATTATTGTTCTGTTCCGTTCCTACACGAAACGTAATTGAAAATTCCAAAAAAATTCAAAAAATTATAAAATACTATTATGGCCTCATTTCAAGCCAAAATAAGGGGGGAAACGCTGAGAAAGAGAGAGAATAAAAACTATCGTTCTGTTCCGTTCCAAACTGACACGTAATAGAAAATTCCAAAAAAATAGGAAAAAATTCAAAAAAATACCATTGTGGCTTCATTTAAAGCCAAAAAAGGTTGGAAAAGGCCGAGAAAGACGGAAAACAAAAATTATCGTTCCGTTTCGTTCCTACCCGACGCGTAATAGAAAATTCATAAAAAATTGCAAAAAAATTCAAAAAATTATAAAATACTATTATGGCTTCATTTCAAGCCAAAATAAGGGGGAAAACGCTGAGAAAGAGAGAGAATAAAAGCTATCGTTCCGTTCCGTTCCAACCTGACACGTAATAGAAAATTAAAAAAAATAGGAAAATATTTAAAAAAAATACCATTGTGGCTTCATTTAAAGCCAAAAAAGGACGGAAGAGGCCGAGAAAAACGGAAAACAAAAATTATCGTTCCGTTTCGTTCCAACCCGTCGCGTAATAGAAAATTCATAAAAAATTGCAAAAAAATTCAAAAAATTATAAAATACTATTATGGCTTCATTTCAAGCCAAAATAAGGGGGGAAACGCTGAGAAAGAGAGAGAATAAAAACTATCGTTCTGTTCCGTTCCAACCTGACACGTAATAGAAAATTCCAAACAAATAGGAAAATATTTAAAAAAATACCATTGTGGCTTCATTTAAAGCCAAAAAAGGATGGAAAAGGCCGAGAAAAACGGAAAAAAAAAATTATCGTTCCGTTTCGTTCCTACCCGACGCGTAATAGAAAATTCATAAAAAATTGCAAAAAAATTCAAAAAATTATAAAATACTATTATGGCTTCATTTCAAGCCAAAATAAGGGGGGAAACGCTGAGAAAGAGAGAGAATAAAAACTATCGTTCTGTTCCGTTCCAACCTGACGCGTATTAGAAAATTCCAAAAAAATTGGAAAAAATTTAAAAAAATCAAAAAAATACCATAGTGGGTTCATTTAAAGCCAAAATTGTTTGGAAAAGGCCGAGAAAGACGGAAAACAAAAATTATCGTTCTGTATCGTTCCCACCCGATGCGTAATAGAAAATTCCAAAAAATTAGAGAAAAAATTCCGAAAATTTAAAAATACCATCGTGGCTTCATTTCAAGCCATAATAGGTTGGAATAAACCGAGACAAAGGGAAAATAGAAATTATCATTCTGTTTCGTTCCAACCCGAAGTGTCGTAGAAAATTCATAAAAAATTGGAAAAAAATTCAAAAAATTTAAAAAATACAGTTATGGCTTCTTTTGAAGCAAAAATTGGTTGGAAAAGGCCGAGAATGAGAGAAAATAAAAATTATCGTTTCGTTTCGTTCCTACCCAACGCGTAATAGAAAATTCCAAACAAATAGCAAAAAATTCAAAAAATCATAAGAATACCATTTTGGTTTCATTTTAAGCAAAAATAGGTTGAGAAATACTCAGAAAGAGAAAGAAAATAAAAATTATTGTTCTGTTCCGTTCCTACACGAAACGTAATTGAAAATTCCAAAAAAATTCAAAAAATCATAAAATACTATTATGGCCACATTTCAAGCCAAAATAAGGGGGGAAACGCTGAGAAAGAGAGAGAATAAAAACTATCGTTCTGTTCCGTTCCAAACTGACACGTAATAGAAAATTCCAAAAAAATAGGAAAAAATTCAAAAAAATACCATTGTGGCTTCATTTAAAGCCAAAAAAGGTTGGAAAAGGCCGAGAAAGACGGAAAACAAAAATTATCGTTTCGTTTCGTTCCTACCCGACGCGTAATAGAAAATTCATAAAAAATTGCAAAAAAATTCAAAAAATTATAAAATACTATTATGGCTTCATTTCAAGCCAAAATAAGGGGGAAAACGCTGAGAAAGAGAGAGAATAAAAACTATCGTTCCGTTCCGTTCCAACCTGACACGTAATAGAAAATTACAAAAAAATAGGAAAATATTTTAAAAAAATACCATTGTGGCTTCATTTAAAGCCAAAAAAGGACGGAAAAGGCCGAGAAAAACGGAAAACAAAAATTATCGTTCCGTTTCGTTCCTACCCGACGCGTAATAGAAAATTCATAAAAAATTGCAAAAAAATTCAAAAAATTATAAAATACTATTATGGCTTCATTTCAAGCCAAAATAAGGGGGAAAACGCTGAGAAAGAGAGAGAATAAAAACTATCGTTCCGTTCCGTTCCAAACTGACACGTAATAGAAAATTCCAAAAAAATAGGAAAAAATTCAAAAAAATACCATTGTGGCTTCATTTAAAGCCAAAAAAGGACGGAAAAGGCCGAGAAAAACGGAAAACAAAAATTATCGTTCCGTTTCGTTCCTACCCGACGCGTAATAGAAAATTCATAAAAAATTGCAAAAAAATTCAAAAAATCATAAAATACTATTATGGCCTCATTTCAAGCCAAAATAAGGGGGGAAACGCTGAGAAAGAGAGAGAATAAAAACTATCGTTCTGTTCCGTTCCAAACTGACACGTAATAGAAAATTCCAAAAAAATAGGAAAAAATTCAAAAAAATACCATTGTGGCTTCATTTAAAGCCAAAAAAGGTTGGAAAAGGCCGAGAAAGACGGAAAACAAAAATTATCGTTCCGTTTCGTTCCTACCCGACGCGTAATAGAAAATTCATAAAAAATTGCAAAAAAATTCAAAAAATTATAAAATACTATTATGGCTTCATTTCAAGCCAAAATAAGGGGGAAAACGCTGAGAAAGAGAGAGAATAAAAACTATCGTTCCGTTCCGTTCCAACCTGACACGTAATAGAAAATTACAAAAAAATAGGAAAATATTTAAAAAAAATACCATTGTGGCTTCATTTAAAGCCAAAAAAGGACGGAAAAGGCCGAGAAAAACGGAAAACAAAAATTATCGTTCCGTTTCGTTCCAACCCGTCGCGTAATAGAAAATTCATAAAAAATTGCAAAAAAATTCAAAAAATTATAAAATACTATTATGGCTTCATTTCAAGCCAAAATAAGGGGGGAAACGCTGAGAAAGAGAGAGAATAAAAACTATCGTTCTGTTCCGTTCCAACCTGACACGTAATAGAAAATTCCAAACAAATAGGAAAATATTTAAAAAAATACCATTGTGGCTTCATTTAAAGCCAAAAAAGGATGGAAAAGGCCGAGAAAAACGGAAAACAAAAATTATCGTTCCGTTTCGTTCCAACCCGTCGCGTAATAGAAAATTCATAAAAAATTGCAAAAAAATTCAAAAAATTATAAAATACTATTATGGCTTCATTTCAAGCCAAAATAAGTAGGGAAATGCTGAGAAAGAGAGAAAATAAAAACTATCGTTCTGTTCCGTTCCAACCTGACGCGTATTAGAAAATTCCAAAAAAATTGGAAAAAATTTAAAAAAATACCATTGTGGCTTCATTTAAAGCCAAAAAAGGATGGAAAAGGCCGAGAAAAACGGAAAAAAAAAATTATCGTTCCGTTTCGTTCCTACCCGACGCGTAATAGAAAATTCATAAAAAATTGCAAAAAAATTCAAAAAATTATAAAATACTATTATGGCTTCATTTCAAGCCAAAATAAGGGAGGAAACGCTGAGAAAGAGAGAGAATAAAAACTATCGTTCTGTTCCGTTCCAAACTGACACGTAATAGAAAATTCCAAAAAAATAGGAAAAAACACCATTGTGGCTTCATTTAAAGCCAAAAAAGGTTGGAAAAGGCCGAGAAAGACGGAAAACAAAAATTATCGTTCCGTTTCGTTCCTACCCGACGCGTAATAGAAAATTCATAAAAAATTGCAAAAAAATTCAAAAAATTATAAAATACTATTATGGCTTCATTTCAAGCCAAAATAAGGGGGGAAACGCTGAGAAAGAGAGAGAATAAAAACTATCGTTCTGTTCCGTTCCAACCTGACACGTAATAGAAAATTCCAAACAAATAGGAAAATATTTAAAAAAATACCATTGTGGCTTCATTTAAAGCCAAAAAAGGATGGAAAAGGCCGAGAAAAACGGAAAACAAAAATTATCGTTCCGTTTCGTTCCTACCCGACGCGTAATAGAAAATTCATAAAAAATTGCAAAAAAATTCAAAAAATTATAAAATACTATTATGGCTTCATTTCAAGCCAAAATAAGGGGGAAAACGCTGAGAAAGAGAGAGAATAAAAACTATCGTTCCGTTCCGTTCCAACCTGACACGTAATAGAAAATTACAAAAAAATAGGAAAATATTTTAAAAAAATACCATTGTGGCTTCATTTAAAGCCAAAAAAGGACGGAAAAGGCCGAGAAAAACGGAAAACAAAAATTATCGTTCCGTTTCGTTCCAACCCGTCGCGTAATAGAAAATTCATAAAAAATTGCAAAAAAATTCAAAAAATTATAAAATACTATTATGGCTTCATTTCAAGCCAAAATAAGGGGGGAAACGCTGAGAAAGAGAGAGAATAAAAACTATCGTTCTGTTCCGTTCCAACCTGACACGTAATAGAAAATTCCAAACAAATAGGAAAATATTTAAAAAAATACCATTGTGGCTTCATTTAAAGCCAAAAAAGGATGGAAAAGGCCGAGAAAAACGGAAAACAAAAATTATCGTTCCGTTTCGTTCCAACCCGTCGCGTAATAGAAAATTCATAAAAAATTGCAAAAAAATTCAAAAAATTATAAAATACTATTATGGCTTCATTTCAAGCCAAAATAAGGGGGGAAACGCTGAGAAAGAGAGAGAATAAAAACTATCGTTCTGTTCCGTTCCAACCTGACACGTAATAGAAAATTCCAAACAAATAGGAAAATATTTAAAAAAATACCATTGTGGCTTCATTTAAAGCCAAAAACGGATGGAAAAGGCCGAGAAAAACGGAAAAAAAAAATTATCGTTCCGTTTCGTTCCTACCCGACGCGTAATAGAAAATTCATAAAAAATTGCAAAAAAATTCAAAAAATTATAAAATACTATTATGGCTTCATTTCAAGCCAAAATAAGGGAGGAAACGCTGAGAAAGAGAGAGAATAAAAACTATCGCTCTGTTCCGTTCCAAACTGACACGTAATAGAAAATTCCAAAAAAATAGGAAAAAACACCATTGTGGCTTCATTTAAAGCCAAAAAAGGTTGGAAAAGGCCGAGAAAGACGGAAAACAAAAATTATCGTTCCGTTTCGTTCCTACCCGACGCGTAATAGAAAATTCATAAAAAATTGCAAAAAAATTCAAAAAATTATAAAATACTATTATGGCTTCATTTCAAGCCAAAATAAGGGGGGAAACGCTGAGAAAGAGAGAGAATAAAAACTATCGTTCTGTTCCGTTCCAACATGACACGTAATAGAAAATTCCAAACAAATAGGAAAATATTTAAAAAAATACCATTGTGGCTTCATTTAAAGCCAAAAAAGGATGGAAAAGGCCGAGAAAAACGGAAAAAAAAAAATTATCGTTCCGTTTCGTTCCTACCCGTCGCGTAATAGAAAATTCATAAAAAATTGGAAAAAAATTCAAAAAATTATAAAATACTATTATGGCTTCATTTCAAGCCAAAATAAGGGGGGAAACGCTGAGAAAGAGAGAGAATAAAAACTATCGTTCTGTTCCGTTCCAACCTGACACGTAATAGAAAATTCCAAACAAATAGGAAAATATTTAAAAAAATACCATTGTGGCTTCATTTAAAGCCAAAAAAGGATGGAAAAGGCCGAGAAAAACGGAAAAAAAAAATTATCGTTCCGTTTCGTTCCTACCCGACGCGTAATAGAAAATTCATAAAAAATTGCAAAAAAATTCAAAAAATTATAAAATACTATTATGGCTTCATTTCAAGCCAAAATAAGGGGGGAAACGCTGAGAAAGAGAGAGAATAAAAACTATCGTTCTGTTCCGTTCCAACCTGACACGTAATAGAAAATTCCAAACAAATAGGAAAATATTTAAAAAAATACCATTGTGGCTTCATTTAAAGCCAAAAAAGGATGGAAAAGGCCGAGAAAAACGGAAAAAAAAAAATTATCGTTCCGTTTCGTTCCTACCCGACGCGTAATAGAAAATTCATAAAAAATTGCAAAAAAATTCAAAAAATTATAAAATACTATTATGGCTTCATTTCAAGCCAAAATAAGGGAGGAAACGCTGAGAAAGAGAGAGAATAAAAACTATCGTTCTGTTCCGTTCCAAACTGACACGTAATAGAAAATTCCAAAAAAATAGGAAAAAACACCATTGTGGCTTCATTTAAAGCCAAAAAAGGTTGGAAAAGGCCGAGAAAGACGGAAAACAAAAATTATCGTTCCGTTTCGTTCCTACCCGACGCGTAATAGAAAATTCATCAAAAATTGCAAAAAAATTCAAAAAATTATAAAATACTATTATGGCTTCATTTCAAGCCAAAATAAGGGGGGAAACGCTGAGAAAGAGAGAGAATAAAAACTATCGTTCTGTTCCGTTCCAACCTGACACGTAATAGAAAATTCCAAACAAATAGGAAAATATTTAAAAAAATACCATTGTGGCTTCATTTAAAGCCAAAAAAGGATGGAAAAGGCCGAGAAAAACGGAAAAAAAAAAATTATCGTTCCGTTTCGTTCCTACCCGACGCGTAATAGAAAATTCATAAAAAATTGCAAAAAAATTCAAAAAATTATAAAATACTATTATGGCTTCATTTCAAGCCAAAATAAGGGAGGAAACGCTGAGAAAGAGAGAGAATAAAAACTATCGTTCTGTTCCGTTCCAAACTGACACGTAATAGAAAATTCCAAAAAAATAGGAAAAAACACCATTGTGGCTTCATTTAAAGCCAAAAAAGGTTGGAAAAGGCCGAGAAAGACGGAAAACAAAAATTATCGTTCCGTTTCGTTCCTACCCGACGCGTAATAGAAAATTCATCAAAAATTGCAAAAAAATTCAAAAAATTATAAAATACTATTATGGCTTCATTTCAAGCCAAAATAAGGGGGGAAACGCTGAGAAAGAGAGAGAATAAAAACTATCGTTCTGTTCCGTTCCAACCTGACACGTAATAGAAAATTCCAAACAAATAGGAAAATATTTAAAAAAATACCATTGTGGCTTCATTTAAAGCCAAAAAAGGATGGAAAAGGCCGAGAAAAACGGAAAAAAAAAAATTATCGTTCCGTTTCGTTCCTACCCGTCGCGTAATAGAAAATTCATAAAAAATTGCAAAAAAATTCAAAAAATTATAAAATACTATTATGGCTTCATTTCAAGCCAAAATAAGTAGGGAAATGCTGAGAAAGAGAGAAAATAAAAACTATCGTTCTGTTCCGTTCCAACCTGACGCGTATTAGAAAATTCCAAAAAAATTGGAAAAAATCTAAAAAAATAAAAAAAATACCATAGTGGGTTCATTTAAAGCCAAAATTGTTTGGAAAAGGCCGAGAAAGACGGAAAACAAAAATTATCGTTCTGTATCGTTCCCACCCGATGCGTAATAGAAAATTCCAAAAAATTAGAGAAAAAATTCCGAAAATTTAAAAATACCATCGTGGCTTCATTTCAAGCCATAATAGGTTGGAATAAACCGAGACAAAGGGAAAATAGAAATTATCATTCTGTTTCCTTCCAACCCGAAGTGTCGTAGAAAATTCATAAAAAATTGGAAAAAAATTCAAAAAATTTAAAAAATACAGTTATGGCTTCTTTTGAAGCAAAAATTGGTTGGAAAAGGCCGAGAATGAGAGAAAATAAAAATTATCGTTTCGTTTCGTTCCTACCCAACGCGTAATAGAAAATTCCAAACAAATAGCAAAAAATTCAAAAAATCATAAGAATACCATTTTGGTTTCATTTTAAGCAAAAATAGGTTGAAAAATACTCAGAAAGAGAAAGAAAATAAAAATTATTGTTCTGTTCCGTTCCTACACGAAACGTAATTGAAAATTCCAAAAAAATTCAAAAAATCATAAAATACTATTATGGCCTCATTTCAAGCCAAAATAAGGGGGGAAACGCTGAGAAAGAGAGAGAATAAAAACTATCGTTCTGTTCCGTTCCAAACTGACACGTAATAGAAAATTCCAAAAAAATAGGAAAAAATTCAAAAAAATACCATTGTGGCTTCATTTAAAGCCAAAAAAGGTTGGAAAAGGCCGAGAAAGACGGAAAACAAAAATTATCGTTCCGTTTCGTTCCTACCCGACGCGTAATAGAAAATTCATAAAAAATTGCAAAAAAATTCAAAAAATTATAAAATACTATTATGGCTTCATTTCAAGCCAAAATAAGGGGGAAAACGCTGAGAAAGAGAGAGAATAAAAACTATCGTTCCGTTCCGTTCCAACCTGACACGTAATAGAAAATTACAAAAAAATAGGAAAATATTTAAAAAAAATACCATTGTGGCTTCATTTAAAGCCAAAAAAGGACGGAAAAGGCCGAGAAAAACGGAAAACAAAAATTATCGTTCCGTTTCGTTCCAACCCGTCGCGTAATAGAAAATTCATAAAAAATTGCAAAAAAATTCAAAAAATTATAAAATACTATTATGGCTTCATTTCAAGCCAAAATAAGGGGGGAAACGCTGAGAAAGAGAGAGAATAAAAACTATCGTTCTGTTCCGTTCCAACCTGACACGTAATAGAAAATTCCAAACAAATAGGAAAATATTTAAAAAAATACCATTGTGGCTTCATTTAAAGCCAAAAAAGGATGGAAAAGGCCGAGAAAAACGGAAAACAAAAATTATCGTTCCGTTTCGTTCCAACCCGTCGCGTAATAGAAAATTCATAAAAAATTGCAAAAAAATTCAAAAAATTATAAAATACTATTATGGCTTCATTTCAAGCCAAAATAAGGGGGGAAACGCTGAGAAAGAGAGAGAATAAAAACTATCGTTCTGTTCCGTTCCAACCTGACACGTAATAGAAAATTCCAAACAAATAGGAAAATATTTAAAAAAATACCATTGTGGCTTCATTTAAAGCCAAAAAAGGATGGAAAAGGCCGAGAAAAACGGAAAAAAAAAATTATCGTTCCGTTTCGTTCCTACCCGACGCGTAATAGAAAATTCATAAAAAATTGCAAAAAAATTCAAAAAATTATAAAATACTATTATGGCTTCATTTCAAGCCAAAATAAGGGAGGAAACGCTGAGAAAGAGAGAGAATAAAAACTATCGTTCTGTTCCGTTCCAAACTGACACGTAATAGAAAATTCCAAAAAAATAGGAAAAAACACCATTGTGGCTTCATTTAAAGCCGAAAAAGGTTGGAAAAGGCCGAGAAAGACGGAAAACAAAAATTATCGTTCCGTTTCGTTCCTACCCGACGCGTAATAGAAAATTCATAAAAAATTGCAAAAAAATTCAAAAAATTATAAAATACTATTATGGCTTCATTTCAAGCCAAAATAAGGGGGGAAACGCTGAGAAAGAGAGAGAATAAAAACTATCGTTCTGTTCCGTTCCAACCTGACACGTAATAGAAAATTCCAAACAAATAGGAAAATATTTAAAAAAATACCATTGTGGCTTCATTTAAAGCCAAAAAAGGATGGAAAAGGCCGAGAAAAACGGAAAAAAAAAAATTATCGTTCCGTTTCGTTCCTACCCGTCGCGTAATAGAAAATTCATAAAAAATTGCAAAAAAATTCAAAAAATTATAAAATACTATTATGGCTTCATTTCAAGCCAAAATAAGTAGGGAAATGCTGAGAAAGAGAGAAAATAAAAACTATCGTTCTGTTCCGTTCCAACCTGACGCGTATTAGAAAATTCCAAAAAAATTGGAAAAAATTTAAAAAAATCAAAAAAATACCATAGTGGGTTCATTTAAAGCCAAAATTGTTTGGAAAAGGCCGAGAAAGACGGAAAACAAAAATTATCGTTCTGTATCGTTCCCACCCGATGCGTAATAGAAAATTCCAAAAAATTAGAGAAAAAATTCCGAAAATTTAAAAATACCATCGTGGCTTCATTTCAAGCCATAATAGGTTGGAATAAACCGAGACAAAGGGAAAATAGAAATTATCATTCTGTTTCGTTCCAACCCGAAGTGTCGTAGAAAATTCATAAAAAACTGGAAAAAAATTCAAAAAATTTAAAAAATACAGTTATGGCTTCTTTTGAAGCAAAAATTGGTTGGAAAAGGCCGAGAATGAGAGAAAATAAAAATTATCGTTTCGTTTCGTTCCTACCCAACGCGTAATAGAAAATTCCAAACAAATAGCAAAAAATTCAAAAAATCATAAGAATACCATTTTGGTTTCATTTTAAGCAAAAATAGGTTGAGAAATACTCAGAAAGAGAAAGAAAATAAAAATTATTGTTCTGTTCCGTTCCTACACGAAACGTAATTGAAAATTCCAAAAAAATTCAAAAAATTATAAAATACTATTATGGCCTCATTTCAAGCCAAAATAAGGGGGGAAACGCTGAGAAAGAGAGAGAATAAAAACTATCGTTCTGTTCCGTTCCAAACTGACACGTAATAGAAAATTCCAAAAAAATAGGAAAAAATTCAAAAAAATACCATTGTGGCTTCATTTAAAGCCAAAAAAGGTTGGAAAAGGCCGAGAAAGACGGAAAACAAAAATTATCGTTCCGTTTCGTTCCTACCCGACGCGTAATAGAAAATTCATAAAAAATTGCAAAAAAATTCAAAAAATTATAAAATACTATTATGGCTTCATTTCAAGCCAAAATAAGGGGGAAAACGCTGAGAAAGAGAGAGAATAAAAGCTATCGTTCCGTTCCGTTCCAACCTGACACGTAATAGAAAATTAAAAAAAATAGGAAAATATTTAAAAAAAATACCATTGTGGCTTCATTTAAAGCCAAAAAAGGACGGAAAAGGCCGAGAAAAACGGAAAACAAAAATTATCGTTCCGTTTCGTTCCAACCCGTCGCGTAATAGAAAATTCATAAAAAATTGCAAAAAAATTCAAAAAATTATAAAATACTATTATGGCTTCATTTCAAGCCAAAATAAGGGGGGAAACGCTGAGAAAGAGAGAGAATAAAAACTATCGTTCTGTTCCGTTCCAACCTGACACGTAATAGAAAATTCCAAACAAATAGGAAAATATTTAAAAAAATACCATTGTGGCTTCATTTAAAGCCAAAAAAGGATGGAAAAGGCCGAGAAAAACGGAAAAAAAAAATTATCGTTCCGTTTCGTTCCTACCCGACGCGTAATAGAAAATTCATAAAAAATTGCAAAAAAATTCAAAAAATTATAAAATACTATTATGGCTTCATTTCAAGCCAAAATAAGGGGGGAAACGCTGAGAAAGAGAGAGAATAAAAACTATCGTTCTGTTCCGTTCCAACCTGACGCGTATTAGAAAATTCCAAAAAAATTGGAAAAAATTTAAAAAAATCAAAAAAATACCATAGTGGGTTCATTTAAAGCCAAAATTGTTTGGAAAAGGCCGAGAAAGACGGAAAACAAAAATTATCGTTCTGTATCGTTCCCACCCGATGCGTAATAGAAAATTCCAAAAAATTAGAGAAAAAATTCCGAAAATTTAAAAATACCATCGTGGCTTCATTTCAAGCCATAATAGGTTGGAATAAACCGAGACAAAGGGAAAATAGAAATTATCATTCTGTTTCGTTCCAACCCGAAGTGTCGTAGAAAATTCATAAAAAATTGGAAAAAAATTCAAAAAATTTAAAAAATACAGTTATGGCTTCTTTTGAAGCAAAAATTGGTTGGAAAAGGCCGAGAATGAGAGAAAATAAAAATTATCGTTTCGTTTCGTTCCTACCCAACGCGTAATAGAAAATTCCAAACAAATAGCAAAAAATTCAAAAAATCATAAGAATACCATTTTGGTTTCATTTTAAGCAAAAATAGGTTGAGAAATACTCAGAAAGAGAAAGAAAATAAAAATTATTGTTCTGTTCCGTTCCTACACGAAACGTAATTGAAAATTCCAAAAAAATTCAAAAAATCATAAAATACTATTATGGCCACATTTCAAGCCAAAATAAGGGGGGAAACGCTGAGAAAGAGAGAGAATAAAAACTATCGTTCTGTTCCGTTCCAAACTGACACGTAATAGAAAATTCCAAAAAAATAGGAAAAAATTCAAAAAAATACCATTGTGGCTTCATTTAAAGCCAAAAAAGGTTGGAAAAGGCCGAGAAAGACGGAAAACAAAAATTATCGTTCCGTTTCGTTCCTACCCGACGCGTAATAGAAAATTCATAAAAAATTGCAAAAAAATTCAAAAAATTATAAAATACTATTATGGCTTCATTTCAAGCCAAAATAAGGGGGAAAACGCTGAGAAAGAGAGAGAATAAAAACTATCGTTCCGTTCCGTTCCAACCTGACACGTAATAGAAAATTACAAAAAAAAAGGAAAATATTTAAAAAAAATACCATTGTGGCTTCATTTAAAGCCAAAAAAGGACGGAAAAGGCCGAGAAAAACGGAAAACAAAAATTATCGTTCCGTTTCGTTCCAACCCGTCGCGTAGTAGAAAATTCATAAAAAATTGCAAAAAAATTCAAAAAATTATAAAATACTATTATGGCTTCATTTCAAGCCAAAATAAGGGGGGAAACGCTGAGAAAGAGAGAGAATAAAAACTATCGTTCTGTTCCGTTCCAACCTGACACGTAATAGAAAATTCCAAACAAATAGGAAAATATTTAAAAAAATACCATTGTGGCTTCATTTAAAGCCAAAAAAGGATGGAAAAGGCCGAGAAAAACGGAAAAAAAAAATTATCGTTCCGTTTCGTTCCTACCCGACGCGTAATAGAAAATTCATAAAAAATTGCAAAAAAATTCAAAAAATTATAAAATACTATTATGGCTTCATTTCAAGCCAAAATAAGGGGGGAAACGCTGAGAAAGAGAGAGAATAAAAACTATCGTTCTGTTCCGTTCCAAACTGACACGTAATAGAAAATTCCAAAAAAATAGGAAAAACCACCATTGTGGCTTCATTTAAAGCCAAAAAAGGTTGGAAAAGGCCGAGAAAGACGGAAAACAAAAATTATCGTTCCGTTTCGTTCCTACCCGACGCGTAATAGAAAATTCATAAAAAATTGCAAAAAAATTCAAAAAATTATAAAATACTATTATGGCTTCATTTCAAGCCAAAATAAGGGGGGAAACGCTGAGAAAGAGAGAGAATAAAAACTATCGTTCTGTTCCGTTCCAACCTGACACGTAATAGAAAATTCCAAACAAATAGGAAAATATTTAAAAAAATACCATTGTGGCTTCATTTAAAGCCAAAAAAGGATGGAAAAGGCCGAGAAAAACGGAAAAAAAAAAATTATCGTTCCGTTTCGTTCCTACCCGTCGCGTAATAGAAAATTCATAAAAAATTGCAAAAAAATTCAAAAAATTATAAAATACTATTATGGCTTCATTTCAAGCCAAAATAAGTAGGGAAATGCTGAGAAAGAGAGAAAATAAAAACTATTGTTCTGTTCCGTTCCAACCTGACGCGTATTAGAAAATTCCAAAAAAATTGGAAAAAATTTAAAAAAATCAAAAATATACCATAGTGGGTTCATTTAAAGCCAAAATTGTTTGGAAAAGGCCGAGAAAGACGGAAAACAAAAATTATCGTTCTGTATCGTTCCCACCCGATGCGTAATAGAAAATTCCAAAAAATTAGAGAAAAAATTCCGAAAATTTAAAAATACCATCGTGGCTTCATTTCAAGCCATAATAGGTTGGAATAAACCGAGACAAAGGGAAAATAGAAATTATCATTCTGTTTCGTTCCAACCCGAAGTGTCGTAGAAAATTCATAAAAAATTGCAAAAAAATTCAAAAAATTTAAAAAATACAGTTATGGCTTCTTTTGAAGCAAAAATTGGTTGGAAAAGGCCGAGAATGAGAGAAAATAAAAATTATCGTTTCGTTTCGTTCCTACCCAACGCGTAATAGAAAATTCCAAACAAATAGCAAAAAATTCAAAAAATCATAAGAATACCATTTTGGTTTCATTTTAAGCAAAAATAGGTTGAGAAATGCTCAGAAAGAGAAAGAAAATAAAAATTATTGTTCTGTTCCGTTCCTACACGAAACGTAATAGAAAATTCCAAAAAAATTCAAAAAATTATAAAATACTATTATGGCCTCATTTCAAGCCAAAATAAGGGGGGAAACGCTGAGAAAGAGAGAGAATAAAAACTATCGTTCTGTTCCGTTCCAAACTGACACGTAATAGAAAATTCCAAAAAAATAGGAAAAAATTTAAAAAAATACCATTGTGACTTCATTTAAAGCCAAAAAAGATTGGAAAAGGCCGAGAAAGACGGAAAACAAAAATTATCGTTCCGTTTCGTTCCTACCCGACGCGTAATAGAAAATTCATAAAAAATTGCAAAAAAATTGAAAAAATTATAAAATACTATTATGGCTTCATTTCAAGCCAAAAGAAGGGAGGAAACGCTGAGAAAGAGAGAGAATAAAAACTATCGTTCTGTTCCGTTCCAACCTGACACGTAATAGAAAATCACAAAAAAAAAGGAAAATATTTAAAAAAAATACCATTGTGGCTTCATTTAAAGCCAAAAAAGGACGGAAAAGGCCGAGAAAAACGGAAAACAAAAATTATCGTTCCGTTTCGTTCCAACCCGTCGCGTAATAGAAAATTCATAAAAAATTGCAAAAAAATTCAAAAAATTATAAAATACTATTATGGCTTCATTTCAAGCCAAAATAAGGGGGGAAACGCTGAGAAAGAGAGAGAATAAAAACTATCGTTCTGTTCCGTTCCAACCTGACACGTAATAGAAAATTACAAAAAAAAAGGAAAATATTTAAAAAAAATACCATTGTGGATTCATTTAAAGCCAAAAAAGGACGGAAAAGGCCGAGAAAAACGGAAAACAAAAATTATCGTTCCGTTTCGTTCCAACCCGTCGCGTAATAGAAAATTCATAAAAAATTGCAAAAAAATTCAAAAAATTATAAAATACTATTATGGCTTCATTTCAAGCCAAAATAAGGGGGGAAACGCTGAGAAAGAGAGAGAATAAAAACTATCGTTCTGTTCCGTTCCAACCTGACACGTAATAGAAAATTCCAAACAAATAGGAAAATATTTAAAAAAATACCATTGTGGCTTCATTTAAAGCCAAAAAAGGATGGAAAAGGCCGAGAAAAACGGAAAAAAAAAATTATCGTTCCGTTTCGTTCCTACCCGACGCGTAATAGAAAATTCATAAAAAATTGCAAAAAAATTCAAAAAATTATAAAATACTATTATGGCTTCATTTCAAGCCAAAATAAGGGGGGAAACGCTGAGAAAGAGAGAGAATAAAAACTATCGTTCTGTTCCGTTCCAAACTGACACGTAATAGAAAATTCCAAAAAAATAGGAAAAAACACCATTGTGGCTTCATTTAAAGCCAAAAAAGGTTGGAAAAGGCCGAGAAAGACGGAAAACAAAAATTATCGTTCCGTTTCGTTCCTACCCGACGCGTAATAGAAAATTCATAAAAAATTGCAAAAAAATTCAAAAAATTATAAAATACTATTATGGCTTCATTTCAAGCCAAAATAAGGGGGGAAACGCTGAGAAAGAGAGAGAATAAAAACTATCGTTCTGTTCCGTTCCAACCTGACACGTAATAGAAAATTCCAAACAAATAGGAAAATATTTAAAAAAATACCATTGTGGCTTCATTTAAAGCCAAAAAAGGATGGAAAAGGCCGAGAAAAACGGAAAAAAAAAAATTATCGTTCCGTTTCGTTCCTACCCGTCGCGTAATAGAAAATTCATAAAAAATTGCAAAAAAATTCAAAAAATTATAAAATACTATTATGGCTTCATTTCAAGCCAAAATAAGTAGGGAAATGCTGACAAAGAGAGAAAATAAAAACTATCGTTCTGTTCCGTTCCAACCTGACGCGTATTAGAAAATTCCAAAAAAATTGGAAAAAATTTAAAAAAATCAAAAAAATACCATAGTGGGTTCATTTAAAGCCAAAATTGTTTGGAAAAGGCCGAGAAAGACGGAAAACAAAAATTATCGTTCTGTATCGTTCCCACCCGATGCGTAATAGAAAATTCCTAAAAATTAGAGAAAAAATTCCGAAAATTTAAAAATACCATCGTGGCTTCATTTCAAGCCATAATAGGTTGGAATAAACCGAGACAAAGGGAAAATAGAAATTATCATTCTGTTTCGTTCCAACCCGAAGTGTCGTAGAAAATTCATAAAAAATTGCAAAAAAATTCAAAAAATTTAAAAAATACAGTTATGGCTTCTTTTGAAGCAAAAATTGGTTGGAAAAGGCCGAGAATGAGAGAAAATAAAAATTATCGTTTCGTTTCGTTCCTACCCAACGCGTAATAGAAAATTCCAAACAAATAGGAATAAATTTAAAAAAATACCATTGTGACTTCATTTAAAGCCAAAAAAGATTGGAAAAGGCCGAGAAAGACGGAAAACAAAAATTATCGTTCCGTTTCGTTCCTACCCGACGCGTAATAGAAAATTCATAAAAAATTGCAAAAAAATTGAAAAAATTATAAAATACTATTATGGCTTCATTTCAAGCCAAAAGAAGGGAGGAAACGCTGAGAAAGAGAGAGAATAAAAACTATCGTTCTGTTCCGTTCCAACCTGACACGTAATAAAAAATCACAAAAAAATAGGAAAATATTTAAAAAAATACCATATTGGCTTCATTTAAAGCCAAAAAAGGATGGAAAAGGCCGAGAAAAACGGAAAAATAAAATTATCGTTCCGTTTCGTTCCTACCCGTCGCGTAATAGAAAATTCATAAAAAATTGCAAAAAAATTCAAAAAATTATAAAATACTTTTATGGCTTCATTTCAAGCCAAAATAAGTAGGGAAAAGCTGAGAAAGAGAGAAAATAAAAACTATCGTTCTGTTCCGTTCCAACCTGACGCGTAATAGAAAATTCCAAGAAAATTGGAAAAAATTTAAAAAAATCAAAAAAATACCATAGTGGGTTCATTTAAAGCCAAAATTGGTTGGAAAAGGCCGAGAAAGACGGAAAACAAAAATTATCGTTCTGTTTCGTTCCCACCCGATGCGTAATAGAAAATTCCAAAAAATTAGAGAAAAAAGTCCGAAAACTTAAAAATACCATCGTGGCTTCATTTCAAGCCATAATAGGTTGGAATAAACCGAGACAAAGGGAAAATAAAAATTATCATTCTGTTTCGTTCCAACCCGAAGTGTCGTAGAAAATTCATAAAAAATTGCAAAAAAATTCAAAAAATTTAAAAAATACAGTTATATCTTCTTTTGAAGCAAAAATTGGTTGGAAAAGGCCGAGAATGAGAGAAAATAAAAATTATCGTTTCGTTTCGTTCCTACCCAACGCGTCATAGAAAATTCCAAACAAATTGCAAAAAATTCAAAAAATCATAAGAATACCATTTTGGCTTCATTTTAAGCAAAAATAGGTTGAGAAATGCTCAGAAAGAGAAAGAAAATAAAAACTATTATTCTGTTCCGTTCCTACACGAAACGTAATAGAAAATTCCAAAAAAATTCAAAAAATTATAAAATATTATTATGGCTTCATTTCAAGCCAAAATAAGAGGGGAAACGCTGAGAAAGAGAGAGAATAAAAACTATCGTTCTGTTCCGTTCCAAACTGACACGTAATAGAAAATTCCAAAAAAATAGGAAAAAATTTAAAAAAATACCATTGTGGCTTCATTTAAAGCCAAAAAAGGTTGGAAAAGGCCGAGAAAGACGGAAAACAAAAATTATCGTTCCGTTTCGTTCCTACCCGACGCGTAATAGAAAATTCATAAAAAATTGCAAAAAAATTCAAAAAATTATAAAATACTATTATGGCTTCATTTCAAGCCAAAATAAGGGGGAAAACGCTGAGAAAGAGAGAGAATAAAAACTATCGTTCCGTTCCGTTCCAACCTGACTCGTAATAGAAAATTACAAAAAAATAGGAAAATATTTAAAAAAATACCATTCTGGCTTCATTTAAAGCCAAAAAAGGATGGAAAAGGCCGAGAAAAACGGAAAACAAAAATTATCGTTCCGTTTCGTTCCTACCTGTCGCGTAATAGAAAATTCATAAAAAATTGCAAAAAAATTCAAAAAATTATAAAATACTATTATGGCTTCATTTCAAGCCAAAATAAGGGAGGAAACGCTGAGAAAGAGAGAGAATAAAAACTATCGTTCTGTTCCGTTCCAACCTGACACGTAATAGAAAATTACAAAAAAATAGGAAAATATTTAAAAAAATACCATATTGGCTTCATTTAAAGCCAAAAAAGGATGGAAAAGGCCGAGAAAAACAGAAAACAAAAATTATCGTTCCGTTTCGTTCCTACCCGTCGCGTAATAGAAAATTCATAAAAAATTGCAAAAAAATTCAAAAAATTATAAAATACTATTATGGCTTCATTTCAAGCCAAAATAAGGGGGGAAACGCTGAGAAAGAGAGAGAATAAAAACTATCGTTCTGTTCCGTTCCAAACTGACACGTAATAGAAAATTCCAAAAAAATAGGAAAAAATTTAAAAAAATACCATTGTGGCTTCATTTAAAGCCAAAAAAGATTGGAAAAGGCCGAGAAAGACGGAAAACAAAAATTATCGTTCCGTTTCGTTCCTACCCGACGCGTAATAGAAAATTCATAAAAAATTGCAAAAAAATTCAAAAAATTATAAAATACTATTATGGCTTCATTTCAAGCCAAAATAAGGGAGGAAACGCTGAGAAAGAGAGAGAATAAAAACTATCGTTATGTTCCGTTCCAACCTGACACGTAATAGAAAATTACAAAAAAATAGGAAAATATTTAAAAAAATACCATATTGGCTTCATTTAAAGCCAAAAAAGGATGGAAAAGGCCGAGAAAAACGGAAAACAAAAATTATCGTTCCGTTTCGTTCCTACCCGTCGCGTAATAGAAAATTCATAAAAAATTGCAAAAAAATTCAAAAAATTATAAAATACTATTATGGCTTCATTTAGAGCCAAAATAAGTAGGGAAATGCTGAGAAAGAGAGAAAATAAAAACTATAGTTCTATTCCGTTCCAACCTGACGCGTAATAGAAAATTCCAAAAAAATTGGAAAAAATCTTAAAAAATCAAAAAAAATACCATAGTGGGTTCATTTAAAGCCAAAATTGGTTGGAAAAGGCCGAGAAAGACGGAAAACAAAAATTATCGTTCTGTTTCGTTCCCACCCGATGCTAATAGAAAATTCCAAAAAATTAGAGAAAAAATTCCGAAAATTTAAAAATACCATCGTGGCTTCATTTCAAGCCATAATAGGTTGGAATAAACCGAGACAAAGGGAAAATAAAAATTATCATTCTGTTTCGTTCCAACCCGAAGTGTCGTAGAAAATTCATAAAAAATTGCAAAAAAATTCAAAAAATTTAAAAAATACAGTTATGGCTTCTTTTGAAGCAAAAATTGGTTGGAAAAGGCCGAGAATGAGAGAAAATAAAAATTATCGTTTCGTTTCGTTCCTACCCAACGCGTCATAGAAAATTCCAAACAAATTGCAAAAAATTCAAAAAATCATAAGAATACCATTTTGGCTTCATTTTAAGCAAAAATAGGTTGAGAAATGCTCAGAAAGAGAAAGAAAATAAAAATTATTGTTCTGTTCCGTTCCTACACGAAACGTAATAGAAAATTCCAAAAAAATTCAAAAAATTATAAAATATTATTATGGCTTCATTTCAAGCCAAAATAAGGGGGGAAACGCTGAGAAAGAGAGAGAATAAAAACTATCGTTCTGTTCCGTTCCAAACTGACACGTAATAGAAAATTCCAAAAAAATAGGAAAAAACTTAAAAAAATACCATTGTGGCTTCATTTAAAGCCAAAAAAGGTTGGAAAAGGCCGAGAAAGACGGAAAACAAAAATTATCGTTCCGTTTCGTTCCTACCCGACGCGTAATAGAAAATTCATAAAAAGTTGCAAAAAAATTCAAAAAATTATAAAATACTATTATGGCTTCATTTCAAGCCAAAATAAGGGGGGAAACGCTGAGAAAGAGAGAGAATAAAAACTATCGTTCCGTTCCGTTCCAACCTGACACGTAATAGAAAATTACAAAAAATAGGAAAATATTTAAAAAAATACCATTGTGGCTTCATTTAAAGCCAAAAAAGGATGAAAAGGCCGAGAAAAACGGAAAACAAAAATTATCGTTCCGTTTCGTTCCTACCCGTCGCGTAATAGAAAATTCATAAAAAATTGCAAAAAAATTCAAAAAATTATAAAATACTATTATGGCTTCATTTCAAGCCAAAATAAGTAGGGAAATGCTGAGAAAGAGAGAAAATAAAAACTATCGTTCTGTTCCGTTCCAACCTGACGCGTAATAGAAAATTCCAAAAAAATTGGAAAAAATTTAAAAAAATCAAAAAAATACCATAGTGGGTTCATTTAAAGCCAAAATTGGTTGGAAAAGGCCGAGAAAGACGGAAAACAAAAATTATCGTTCTGTTTCGTTCCCACCCGATGCGTAATAGAAAATTCCAAAAAATTAGAGAAAAAATACCGAAAATTTAAAAATACCATCGTGGCTTCATTTCAAGCCATAATAGGTTGGAATAAACCGAGACAAAGGGAAAATAAAAATTATCATTCTGTTTCGTTCCAACCCGAAGTGTCGTAGAAAATTCATGAAAAATTGCAAAAAAATTCAAAAAATTTAAAAAATACAGTTATGGCTTCTTTTGAAGCAAAAATTGGTTGGAAAAGGCCGAGAATGAGAGAAAATAAAAATTATCGTTTCATTTCTTTCCTACCCAACGCGCCATAGAAAATTCCAAACAAATTGCAAAAAATTCAAAAAATCATAAGAATACCATTTTGGCTTCATTTTAAGCAAAAATAGGTTGAGAAATGCTCAGAAACAGAAAGAAAATAAAAATTATTGTTCTGTTCCGTTCTTAGACGAAACGTAATAGAAAATTCCAAAAAAATTCAAAAAATTATAAAATATTATTATGGCTTCATTTCAAGCCAAAATAAGGGGGGAAACGCTGAGAAAGAGAGAGAATAAAAACTATCGTTCTGTTCCATTCCAAACTGACACGTAATAGAAAATTCCAAAAAAATAGGAAAAAATTTAAAAAAATACCATTGTGGCTTCATTTAAAGCCAAAAAAGGTTGGAAAAGGCCGAGAAAGACGGAAAACAAAAATTATCGTTCCGTTTCGTTCCTACCCGTCGCGTAATAGAAAATTCATAAAAAATTGCAAAAAAATTCAAAAAATTGAAAAATACTATTATGGCTTCATTTCAAGCCAAAATAAGTAGGGAAATGCTGAGAAAGAGAGAAAATAAATACTATCGTTCTGTTCCGTTCCAACCTGACGCGTAATAGAAAATTCCAAAAAAATTGGAAAAAATTTAAAAAAATCAAAAAAATAGCATAGTGGGTTCATTTAAAGCCAAAATTGTTTGGAAAAGGCCGAGAAAGACGGAAAACAAAAATTATCGTTCTGTATCGTTCCCACCCGATGCGTAATAGAAAATTCCAAAAAATTAGAGAAAAAATTCCGAAAATTTAAAAATACCATCGTGGCTTCATTTCAAGCCATAATAGGTTGGAATAAACCGAGACAAAGGGAAAATAGAAATTATCATTCTGTTTCGTTCCAACCCGAAGTGTCGTAGAAAATTCATAAAAAATTGCAAAAATATTCAAAAAATTTAAAAATACAGTTATGGCTTCTTTTGAAGCAAAAATTGGTTGGAAAAGGCCGAGAATGAGAGAAAATAAAAATTATCGTTTCGTTTCGTTCCTACCCAACGCGTAATAGAAAATTCCAAACAAATAGCAAAAAATTCAAAAAATCATAAGAATACCATTTTGGTTTCATTTTAAACTAAAATAGGTTGAGAAATGCTCAGAAAGAGAAAGAAAATAAAAATTATTGTTCTGTTCCGTTCCTACACGAAACGTAATAGAAAATTCCAAAAAAATTCAAAAAATTATAAAATACTATTATGGCCTCATTTCAAGCCAAAATAAGGGGGGAAACGCTGAGAAAGAGAGAGAATAAAAACTATCGTTCTGTTCCGTTCCAAACTGACACGTAATAGAAAATTCCAAAAAAATAGGAAAAAATTCAAAAAAACACCATTGTGGCTTCATTTAAAGCCAAAAAAAGTTGGAAAAGGCCGAGAAAGACGGAAAACA
Organism: Quercus agrifolia; assembly: GCA_029955455.1. Taxonomy (NCBI): domain Eukaryota; kingdom Viridiplantae; phylum Streptophyta; class Magnoliopsida; order Fagales; family Fagaceae; genus Quercus; species Quercus agrifolia. The sequence goes on from JARQAD010000010.1 coordinate 22,806,788, forward strand.
AAAATTATCGTTCCGTTTCGTTCCTACCCGACGCGTAATAGAAAATTCATAAAAAATTGCAAAAAAATTCAAAAAATTATAAAATACTATTATGGCTTCATTTCAAGCCAAAATAAGTAGGGAAATGCTGAGAAAGAGAGAAAATAAAAACTATCGTTCTGTTCCGTTCCAACCTGACGAGTAATAGAAAATTCCAAAAAAATTGGAAAAAATTTAAAAAAACCAAAAAAATACCATAGTGGGTTCATTTAAAGCCAAAATTGGTTGGAAAAGGCCGAGAAAGACGGAAAACAAAAATTATCGTTCTGTTTCGTTCCCACCCGATGCGTAATAGAAAATTCCAAAAAATTAGAGAAAAAATTCCGAAAATTTAAAAATACTATCGTGGCTTCATTTCAAGCCATAATAGGTTGGAATAAACCGAGACAAAGGGAAAATAAAAATTATCATTCTGTTTCGTTCCAACCCGAAGTGTCGTAGAAAATTCATAAAAAATTGCAAAAAAATTCAAAAAATTTAAAAAATACAGTTATGGCTTCTTTTGAAGCAAAAATTGGTTGGAAAAGGCCGAGAATGAGAGAAAATAAAAATTATCGTTTCTTTTCGTTCCTACCCAACGCGTCATAGAAAATTCCAAACAAATTGCAAAAAATTCAAAAAATCATAAGAATACCATTTTGGCTTCATTTTAAGCAAAAATAGGTTGAGAAATGCTCAGAAAGAGAAAGAAAATAAAAATTATTGTTCTGTTCCGTTCCTACACGAAACGTAATAGAAAATTCCAAAAAAATTCAAAAAACTATAAAATACTATTATGGCTTCATTTCAAGCCAAAATAAGGGGGGAAATGCTGAGAAAGAGAGGGAATAAAAACTATCGTTCTGTTCCGTTCCAAACTGACACGTAATAGAAAATTCCAAAAAAATAGGAAAAAATTCAAAAAAATACCATTGTGACTTCATTTAAAGCCAAAAAAGATTGGAAAAGGCCGAGAAAGACGGAAAACAAAAATTATCGTTCCGTTTCGTTCCTACCCGACGCGTAATAGAAAATTCATAAAAAATTGCAAAAAAATTCAAAAAATTATAAAATACTATTATGGCTTCATTTCAAGCCAAAATAAGGGAGGAAACGCTGAGAAAGAGAGAGAATAAAAACTATCGTTCTGTTCCGTTCCAACCTGACACGTAATAGAAAATTACAAAAAAATAGGAAAATATTTAAAAAAATACCATATGGGCTTCATTTAAAGCCAAAAAAGGATGGAAAAGGCCGAGAAAAACGGAAAACAAAAATTATCGTTCCGTTTCGTTCCTACCCGTCGCGTAATAGAAAATTCATAAAAAATTGCAAAAAAATTCAAAAAACTATAAAATACTATTATGGCTTCATTTCAAGCCAAAATAAGTAGGGAAATGCTGAGAAAGAGAGAAAATAAAAACTATCGTTCTGTTCCGTTCCAACCTGACGCGTAATAGAAAATTCCAAGAAAATTGGAAAAAATTTAAAAAAATCAAAAAAATACCATAGTGGGTTCATTTAAAGCCAAAATTGGTTGGAAAAGGCCGAGAAAGACGGAAAACAAAAATTATCGTTCTGTTTCGTTCCCACCCAATGCGTAATAGAAAATTCCAAAAAATTAGAGAAAAAATTCCGAAAATTTAAAAATACCATCGTGGCTTCATTTCAAGCCATAATAGGTTGGAATAAACCGTGACAAAGGAAAAATAAAAATTATCATTCTGTTTCGTTCCAACCCGAAGTGTCGTAGAAAATTGCAAAAAAATTGCAAAAAAATTCAAAAAATTTAAAAAATACAGTTATGGCTTCTTTTGAAGCAAAAATTGGTTGGAAAAGGCCGAGAATGAGAGAAAATAAAAATTATCGTTTCGTTTCGTTCCTACCCAACGCGTAATAGAAAATTCCAAACAAATAGCAAAAAATTCAAAAAATCATAATAATACCATTTTGGTTTCATTTTAAGCAAAAATAGGTTGAGAAATGCTCAGAAAGAGAAAGAAAATAAAAATTATTGTTCTGTTCCGTTCCTACACGAAACGTAATAGAAAATTCCAAAAAAATTCAAAAAATTATAAAATACTATTATGGCCTCATTTCAAGCCAAAATAAGGGGGGAAACGCTGAGAAAGAGAGAGAATAAAAACTATCGTTCTGTTCCGTTCCAAACTGACACGTAATAGAAAATTCCAAAAAAATAGGAAAAAATTCAAAAAAACACCATTGTGGCTTCATTTAAAGCCAAAAAAAGTTGGAAAAGGCCGAGAAAGACGGAAAACAAAAATTATCGTTCCGTTTCGTTCCTACCCGACGCGTAATAGAAAATTCATAAAAAATTGCAAAAAAATTCAAAAAATTATAAAATACTATTATGGCTTCATTTCAAGCCAAAATAAGTAGGGAAATGCTGAGAAAGAGAGAAAATAAAAACTATCGTTCTGTTCCGTTCCAACCTGACGAGTAATAGAAAATTCCAAAAAAATTGGAAAAAATTTAAAAAAACCAAAAAAATACCATAGTGGGTTCATTTAAAGCCAAAATTGGTTGGAAAAGGCCGAGAAAGACGGAAAACAAAAATTATCGTTCTGTTTCGTTCCCACCCGATGCGTAATAGAAAATTCCAAAAAATTAGAGAAAAAATTCCGAAAATTTAAAAATACTATCGTGGCTTCATTTCAAGCCATAATAGGTTGGAATAAACCGAGACAAAGGGAAAATAAAAATTATCATTCTGTTTCGTTCCAACCCGAAGTGTCGTAGAAAATTCATAAAAAATTGCAAAAAAATTCAAAAAATTTAAAAAATACAGTTATGGCTTCTTTTGAAGCAAAAATTGGTTGGAAAAGGCCGAGAATGAGAGAAAATAAAAATTATCGTTTCTTTTCGTTCCTACCCAACGCGTCATAGAAAATTCCAAACAAATTGCAAAAAATTCAAAAAATCATAAGAATACCATTTTGGCTTCATTTTAAGCAAAAATAGGTTGAGAAATGCTCAGAAAGAGAAAGAAAATAAAAATTATTGTTCTGTTCCGTTCCTACACGAAACGTAATAGAAAATTCCAAAAAAATTCAAAAAATTATAAAATACTATTATGGCTTCATTTCAAGCCAAAATAAGGGGGGAAATGCTGAGAAAGAGAGAGAATAAAAACTATCGTTCTGTTCCGTTCCAAACTGACACGTAATAGAAAATTCCAAAAAAATAGGAAAAAATTCAAAAAAATACCATTGTGACTTCATTTAAAGCCAAAAAAGATTGGAAAAGGCCGAGAAAGACGGAAAACAAAAATTATCGTTCCGTTTCGTTCCTACCCGACGCGTAATAGAAAATTCATAAAAAATTGCAAAAAAATTCAAAAAATTATAAAATACTATTATGGCTTCATTTCAAGCCAAAATAAGGGAGGAAACGCTGAGAAAGAGAGAGAATAAAAACTATCGTTCTGTTCCGTTCCAACCTGACACGTAATAGAAAATTACAAAAAAATAGGAAAATATTTAAAAAAATACCATATGGGCTTCATTTAAAGCCAAAAAAGGATGGAAAAGGCCGAGAAAAACGGAAAACAAAAATTATCGTTCCGTTTCGTTCCTACCCGTCGCGTAATAGAAAATTCATAAAAAATTGCAAAAAAATTCAAAAAACTATAAAATACTATTATGGCTTCATTTCAAGCCAAAATAAGTAGGGAAATGCTGAGAAAGAGAGAAAATAAAAACTATCGTTCTGTTCCGTTCCAACCTGACGCGTAATAGAAAATTCCAAGAAAATTGGAAAAAATTTAAAAAAATCAAAAAAATACCATAGTGGGTTCATTTAAAGCCAAAATTGGTTGGAAAAGGCCGAGAAAGACGGAAAACAAAAATTATCGTTCTGTTTCGTTCCCACCCAATGCGTAATAGAAAATTCCAAAAAATTAGAGAAAAAATTCCGAAAATTTAAAAATACCATCGTGGCTTCATTTCAAGCCATAATAGGTTGGAATAAACCGAGACAAAGGAAAAATAAAAATTATCATTCTGTTTCGTTCCAACCCGAAGTGTCGTAGAAAATTGCAAAAAAATTGCAAAAAAATTCAAAAAATTTAAAAAATACAGTTATGGCTTCTTTTGAAGCAAAAATTGGTTGGAAAAGGCCGAGAATGAGAGAAAATAAAAATTATCGTTTCGTTTCGTTCCTACCCAACGCGTAATAGAAAATTCCAAACAAATAGCAAAAAATTCAAAAAATCATAATAATACCATTTTGGTTTCATTTTAAGCAAAAATAGGTTGAGAAATGCTCAGAAAGAGAAAGAAAATAAAAATTATTGTTCTGTTCCGTTCCTACACGAAACGTAATAGAAAATTCCAAAAAAATTCAAAAAATTATAAAATACTATTATGGCCTCATTTCAAGCCAAAATAAGGGGGGAAACGCTGAGAAAGAGAGAGAATAAAAACTATCGTTCTGTTCCGTTCCAAACTGACACGTAATAGAAAATTCCAAAAAAATAGGAAAAAATTTTAAAAAATACCATTGTGGCTTCATTTAAAGCCAAAAAAGATTGGAAAAGGCCGAGAAAGACGGAAAACAAAAATTATCGTTCCGTTTCGTTCCTACCCGACGCGTAATAGAAAATTCATAAAAAATTGCAAAAAAATTCAAAAAATTATAAAATACTATTATGGCTTCATTTCAAGCCAAAATAAGTAGGGAAATGCTGAGAAAGAGAGAAAATAAAAACTATCGTTCTGTTCCGTTCCAACCTGACGAGTAATAGAAAATTCCAAAAAAATTGGAAAAAATTTAAAAAAATACCATATCTGCTTCATTTAAAGCCAAAAAAGGATGGAAAAGGCCGAGAAAAACGGAAAACAAAAATTATCGTTCCGTTTCGTTCCTACCCGTCGCGTAATAGAAAATTCATAAAAAATTGCAAAAAAACTAAAAAAATTATAAAATACTATTATGGCTTCATTTCAAGCCAAAATAAGTATGGAAATGCTGAGAAAGAGAGAAAATAAAAACTATCGTTCTGTTCCGTTCCAACCTGACGCGTAATAGAAAATTCCAAAAAAATTGGACAAAATTTAAAAAAATCAAAAAAATACCATAGTGGGTTCATTTAAAGCCAAAATTGGTTGGAAAAGGCCGAGAAAGACGGAAAACAAAAATTATCGTTCTGTTTCGTTCCCACCCGATGCGTAATAGAAAATTCCAAAAAATTAGAGAAAAAATTCCGAAAATTTAAAAATACCATCGTGGCTTCATTTCAAGCCATAATAGGTTGGAATAAACCGAGACAAAGGGAAAATAAAAATTATCATTCTGTTTCGTTCCAACCCGAAGTGTCGAAGAAGATTCATAAAAAATTGCAAAAAAATTCAAAAAATTTAAAAAATACAGTTATGGCTTCTTTTGAAGCAAAAATTGGTTGGAAAAGGCCGAGAATGAGAGAAAATAAAAATTATCGTTTCGTTTCGTTCCTACGCAACGCGTCATAGAAAATTCCAAACAAATTGCAAAAAATTCAAAAAATCATAAGAATACCATTTTGGCTTCATTTTAAGCAAAAATAGGTTGAGAAATGCTCAGAAAGAGAAAGAAAATAAAAATTATTATTCTGTTCCGTTCCTACACGAAACGTAATAGAAAATTCCAAAAAAATTCCAAAAATTATAAAATACTATTATGGCTTCATTTCAAGCCAAAATAAGGGGGGAAACGCTGAGAAAGAGAGAGAATAAAAACTATCGTTCTGTTCCGTTCCAAACTGACACGTAATAGAAAATTCCAAAAAAATAGGAAAAAATTTAAAAAAATACCATTGTGGCTTCATTTAAAGCCAAAAAAGGTTGGAAAAGGCCGAGAAAGACGGAAAACAAAAATTATCGTTCCGTTTCGTTCCTACCCAACGCGTAATAGAAAATTCATAAAAAATTGCAAAAAAATTCAAAAAATTATAAAATACTATTATGGCTTCATTTCAAGCCAAAATAAGGGAGGAAACGCTGAGAAAGAGAGAGAATAAAAACTATCGTTCTGTTCCGTTCCAAACTAACACGTAATAGAAAATTCCAAAAAAATAGGAAAAAACACCATTGTGGCTTCATTTAAAGCCAAAAAAGGTTGGAAAAGGCCGAGAAAGGCGGAAAACAAAAATTATCGTTCCGTTTCGTTCCTACCCGACGCGTAATAGAAAATTCATAAAAGATTGCAAAAAAATTCAAAAAATTATAAAATACTATTATGGCTTCATTTCAAGCCAAAATAAGGGGGGAAACGCTGAGAAAGAGAGAGAATAAAAACTATCGTTCTATTCCGTTCCAACCTGACACGTAATAGAAAATTCCAAACAAATAGGAAAATATTTAAAAAAATACCATTGTGTCTTCATTTAAAGCCAAAAAAGGATGGAAAAGGCCGAGAAAAACGGAAAAAAAAAAATTATAGTTCCGTTTCGTTCCTACCCGTCGCGTAATAGAAAATTCATAAAAAATTGCAATAAAATTCAAAAAATTATAAAATACTATTATGGCTTCATTTCAAGCCAAAATAAGTAGGGAAATGCTGAGAAAGAGAGAAAATAAAAACTATCGTTCTGTTCCGTTCCAACCTGACGCGTAATAGAAAATTCCAAAAAAATTGGAAAAAATTTAAAAAAATTAAAAAAATATCATAGTGGGTTCATTTAAAGCCAAAATTGTTTGGAAAAGGCCGAGAAAGACGGAAAACAAAAATTATCGTTCCGTTTCGTTCCTACCCGACGCGTAATAGAAAATTGCAAAAAAATTGCAAAAAAATTCAAAAAATTATAAAATACTATTATGGCTTCATTTCAAGCCAAAATAAGGGGGGAAACGCTGAGAAAGAGAGAGAATAAAAACTATCGTTCTATTCCGTTCCAACCTGACACGTAATAGAAAATTCCAAACAAATAGGAAAATATTTAAAAAAATACCATTGTGTCTTCATTTAAAGCCAAAAAAGGATGGAAAAGGCCGAGAAAAACGGAAAAAAAAAAATTATCGTTCCGTTTCGTTCCTACCCGTCGCGTAATAGAAAATTCATAAAAAATTGCAAAAAAATTCAAAAAATTATAAAATACTATTATGGCTTCATTTCAAGCCAAAATAAGTAGGGAAATGCTGAGAAAGAGAGAAAATAAAAACTATCGTTCTGTTCCGTTCCAACCTGACGCGTAATAGAAAATTCCAAAAAAATTGGAAAAAATTTAAAAAAATGAAAAAAATATCATAGTGGGTTCATTTAAAGCCAAAATTGTTTGGAAAAGGCCGAGAAAGACGGAAAACAAAAATTATCGTTCTGTATCGTTCCCACCCGATGCGTAATAGAAAATTCCAAAAAATTAAAGAAAAAATTCCGAAAATTTAAAAATACCATCGTGGCTTCATTTCAAGCCATAATAGGTTGGAATAAACCGAGACAAAGGGAAAATAGAAATTATCATTCTGTTTCGTTCCAACCCGAAGTGTCGTAGAAAATTCATAAAAAATTGCAAAAAAATTCAAAAAATTTAAAAAATACAGTTATGGCTTCTTTTGAAGCAAAAATTGGTTGGAAAAGGCCGAGAATGAGAGAAAATAAAAATTATCGTTTCGTTTCGTTCCTACCCAACGCGTAATAGAAAATTCCAAACAAATAGCAAAAAATCATAAGAATACCATTTTGGTTTCATTTTAAGCAAAAATAGGTTGAGAAATGCTCAGAAAGAGAAAGAAAATAAAAATTATTGTTCTGTTCCGTTCCTACACGAAACGTAATAGAAAATTCCAAAAAAATTAAAAAAATTATAAAATACTATTATGGCCTCATTTCAAGCCAAAATAAGGGGGGAAACGCTGAGAAAGAGAGAGAATAAAAACTATCGTTCTGTTCCGTTCCAAACTGACACGTAATAGAAAATTCCAAAAAAATAGGAAAAAATTTTAAAAAATACCATTGTGGCTTAATTTAAAGCCAAAAAAGGTTGGAAAAGGTCGAGAAAGACGGAAAACAAAAATTATCGTTCCGTTTCGTTCCTACCCAACGCGTAATAGAAAATTCATAAAAAATTGCAAAAAAATTCAAAAAATTATAAAATACTATTATGGCTTCATTTCAAGCCAAAATAAGTAGGGAAATGCTGAGAAAGAGAGAAAATAAAAACTATCGTTCTGTTCCGTTCCAACCTGACGCGTAATAGAAAATTCCAAAAAAATTGGAAAAAATTTAAAAAAATAAAAAAAATACCATAGTGGGTTCATTTAAAGCCAAAATTGTTTGGAAAAGGCCGAGAAAGACGGAAAACAAAAATTATCGTTCTGTATCGTTCCCACCCGATGCGTAATAGAAAATTCCAAAAAATTAGAGAAAAAATTCAGAAAATTTAAAAATACCATCGTGGCTTCATTTCAAGCCATAATAGGTTGGAATAAACCGAGACAAAGGGAAAATAAAAATTATCATTCTGTTTCGTTCCAACCCGAAGTGTCGTAGAAAATTCATAAAAAATTGCAAAAAAATTCAAAAAATTTCAAAAATACAGTTATGGCTTCTTTTGAAGCAAAAATTGGTTGGAAAAGGCCGAGAATGAGAGAAAATAAAAATTATCGTTTCGTTTCGTTCCTACCCAACGCGTAATAGAAAATTCCAACCAAATTGCAAAAAATTCAAAAAATCATAAGAATACCATTTTGGCTTCATTTTAAGCAAAAATAGGTTGAGAAATGCTCAGAAAGAGAAAGAAAATAAAAATTATTGTTCTATTCCGTTCCTACACGAAACGTAATAGAAAATTCCAAAAAAATTCAAAAAATTATAAAATACTATTATGGCTTCATTTCAAGCCAAAATAAGGGGGGAAACGCTGAGAAAGAGAGAGAATAAAAACTATCGTTCTGTTCCGTTCCAAACTGACACGTAATAGAAAATTCCAAAAAAATAGGAAAAAACTTAAAAAAATACCATTGTGGCTTCATTTAAAGCCAAAAAAGGTTGGAAAAGGTCGAGAAAGACGGAAAACAAAAATTATCGTTCCGTTTCGTTCCTACCCAACGCGTAATAGAAAATTCATAAAAAATTGCAAAAAAATTCAAAAAATTATAAAATACTATTATGGCTTCATTTCAAGCCAAAATAAGTAGGGAAATGCTGAGAAAGAGAGAAAATAAAAACTATCGTTCTGTTCCGTTCCAACCTGACGCGTAATAGAAAATTCCAAAAAAATTGGAAAAAATTTAAAAAAATCAAAAAAATACCATAGTGGGTTCATTTAAAGCCAAAATTGTTTGGAAAAGGCCGAGAAAGACGGAAAACAAAAATTATCGTTCTGTATCGTTCCCACCCGATGCGTATTAGAAAATTCCAAAAAATTAGAGAAAAAATTCAGAAAATTTAAAAATACCATCGTGGCTTCATTTCAAGCCATAATAGGTTGGAATAAACCGAGACAAAGGGAAAATAAAAATTATCATTCTGTTTCGTTCCAACCCGAAGTGTCGTAGAAAATTCATAAAAAATTGCAAAAAAATTCAAAAAATTTCAAAAATACAGTTATGGCTTCTTTTGAAGCAAAAATTGGTTGGAAAAGGCCGAGAATGAGAGAAAATAAAAATTATCGTTTCGTTTCGTTCCTACCCAACGCGTCACAGAAAATTCCAACCAAATTGCAAAAAATTCAAAAAATCATAAGAATACCATTTTGGCTTCATTTTAAGCAAAAATAGGTTGAGAAATGCTCAGAAAGAGAAAGAAAATAAAAATTATTGTTCTATTCCGTTCCTACACGAAACGTAATAGAAAATTCCAAAAAAATTCAAAAAATTATAAAATACTATTATGGCTTCATTTCAAGCCAAAATAAGGGGGGAAACGCTGAGAAAGAGAGAGAATAAAAACTATCGTTCTGTTCCGTTCCAAACTGACACGTAATAGAAAATTCCAAAAAAATAGGAAAAAATTTAAAAAAATACCATTGTGGCTTCATTTGAAGCCAAAAAAGGTTGGAAAAGGCCGAGAAAGACGGAAAACAAAAATTATCGTTCCGTTTCGTTCCTACCCGACGCGTAATAGAAAATTCATAAAAAATTGCAAAAAAATTCAAAAAATTATAAATACTATTATGGCTTCATTTCAAGCCAAAATAAGTAGGGAAATGCTGAGAAAGAGAGAAAATAAAAACTATCGTTCTTTTCCGTTCCAACTGGACGAGTAATAGAAAATTCCAAAAAAATTGGAAAAAATTTAAAAAAATCAAAAAAATACCATAGTGGGTTTCATTTAAAGCCAAAATTGGTTGGAAAAGGCCGAGAAAGACGGAAAACAAAAATTATCGTTCTGTTTCGTTCCCACCCGATGCGTAATAGAAAATTCCAAAAAATTAGAGAAAAAATTCTGAAAATTTAAAAATACCATCGTGGCTTCATTTCAAGCCATAATAGGTTGGAATAAACCGAGACAAAGGGAAAATAAAAATTATCATTCTGTTTCGTTCCAACCCGTAGTGTCGTAGAAAATTCATAAAAAATTGCAAAAAAATTCAAAAAATTTAAAAAATACAGTTATGGCTTCTTTTGAAGCAAAAATTGGTTGGAAAAGCCCGAGAATGAGAGAAAATAAAAATTATCGTTTCTTTTCGTTCCTACCCAACGCGTCATAGAAAATTCCAAACAAATTGCAAAAAATTCAAAAAATCATAAGAATACCATTTTGGCTTCATTTTAAGCAAAAATAGGTTGAGAAATGCTCAGACAGAGAAAGAAAATAAAAATTATTGTTCTGTTCCGTTCCTACACGAAACGTAATAGAAAATTCCAAAAAAATTCAAAAAATTATAAAATACTATTATGGCTTCATTTCAAGCCAAAATAAGGGGGGAAACGCTGAGAAAGAGAGAGAATAAAAACTATCGTTCTGTTCCGTTCCAAACTGACACGTAATAGAAAATTCCAAAAAAATAGGAAAAAATTAAAAAAAATACCATTGTGGCTTCATTTAAAGCCAAAAAAGGTTGGAAAAGGCCGAGAAAGACGGAAAACAGAAATTATCGTTCCGTTTCGTTCCTACCCGACGCGTAATAGAGAATTCATAAAAAATTGCAAAAAAATTCAAAAAATTATAAAATACTATTATGGCTTCATTTCAAGCCAAACTAAGTAGGGAAATGCTGAGAAAGAGAGAAAATAAAAACTATCGTTCTGTTCCGTTCCAACCTGACGAGTAATAGAAAATTCCGAAAAAATTAGAAAAAATCTAAAAAAATCAAAAAAATACCATAGTGGGTTCATTTAAAACCAAAATTGTTTGGAAAAGGCCGAGAAAGACGGAAAACAAAAATTATCGTTCTGTATCGTTCCCACCCGATGCGTAATTGAAAATTCCAAAAAATTAGAGAAAAAATTCCGAAAATTTAAAAATACCATCGTGGCTTCATTTCAAGCCATAATAGGTTGGAATAAACTGAGACAAAGGGAAAATAAAAATTATCATTCTGTTTCGTTCCAACCCGAAGTGTCGTAGAAAATTCATAAAAAATTGCAAAAAAATTCAAAAAATTTAAAAAATACAGTTATGGCTTCTTTTGAAGCAAAAATTGGTTGGAAAAGGCCGAGAATGAGAGAAAATAAAAATTATCGTTTCGTTTTGTTCCTACCCAACGCGTAATAGAAAATTCCAAACAAATAGCAAAAAATTCAAAAAATCATAAGAATACCATTTTGGTTTCATTTTAAGCAAAAATAGGTTGAGAAATGCTCAGAAAGAGAAAGAAAATAAAAATTATTGTTCTGTTCCGTTCTTACACGAAACGTAATAGAAAATTCCAAAAAAATTCAAAAAATTATAAAATACTATTATGGCTTCATTTCAAGCCAAAATAAGGGGGGAAACGCTGAGAAAGAGAGAGAATAAAAACTATCGTTCTGTTCCGTTCCAAACTGACACGTAATAGAAAATTCCAAAAAAATAGGAAAAAACTTAAAAAAATACCATTGTGACTTCATTTAAAGCCAAAAAAGATTGAAAAAGGCCGAGAAAGACGGAAAACAAAAATTATCGTTCCGTTTCGTTCCTACCCGACGCGTAATAGAAAATTCATAAAAAATTGCAAAAAAATTCAAAAAATTATAAAATACTATTATGGCTTCATTTCAAGCCAAAATAAGGGAGGAAACGCTGAGAAAGAGAGAGAATAAAAACTATCGTTCTGTTCCGTTCCAACCTGACACGTAATAGAAAATTACAAAAAAATAGGAAAATATTTAAAAAAAATACCATATTGGCTTCATTTAAAGCCAAAAAAGGATGGAAAAGGCCGAGAAAAACGGAAAACAAAAATTATCGTTCCGTTTCGTTCCTACCTGTCGCGTAATAGAAAATTCATAAAAAATTGCAAAAAAATTCAAAAAATTATAAAATACTATTATGGCTTCATTTCAAGCCAAAATAAGTAGGGAAATGCTGTGAAAGAGAGAAAATAAAAACTATCGTTCTGTTCCGTTCCAACCTGACGCGTAATAGAAATTCCAAAAAAATTGGAAAAAATTTAAAAAAATCAAAATAATACCATAGTGGGTTCATTTAAAGCCAAAATTGGTTGGAAAAGGCCGAGAAAGACGAAAACAAAAATTATCGTTCTGTTTCGTTCCCACCCGATGCGTAATAGAAAATTCCAAAAAATTAGAGAAAAAATTCCGAAAATTTAAAAATACCATCGTGGCTTCATTTCAAGCCATAATAGGTTGGAATAAACCGAGACAAAGGGAAAATAAAAATTATCATTCTGTTTCGTTCCAACCCGAAGTGTCGTAGAAAATTCATAAAAAATTGCAAAAAAATTCAAAAAATTTAAAAAATACAGTTATGGCTTCTTTTGAAGCAAAAATTGGTTGGAAAAGGCCGAGAATGAGAGAAAATAAAAATTATCGTTTCGTTTCGTTCCTACCCAACGCGTCATAGAAAATTCCAAACAAATTGCAAAAAATTCAAAAAATCATAAGAATACCATTTTGGCTTCATTTTAAGCAAAAATAGGTTGAGAAATGCTCAGAAAGAGAAAGAAAATAAAAATTATTGTTCTGTTCCGTTCCTACACGAAACGTAATAGAAAATTCCAAAAAAATTCAAAAAATTATAAAATACTATTATGGCTTCATTTCAAGCCAAAATAAGGGGGGAAACGCTGAGAAAGAGAGAGAATAAAAACTATCATTCTGTTCCGTTCCAAACTGACACGTAATAGAAAATTCCAAAAAAATAGGAAAAAATTTAAAAAAATACCATTGTGGCTTCATTTAAAGCCAAAAAAGGTTGGAAAAGGCCGAGAAAGACGGAAAACAAAAATTATCGTTCCGTTTCGTTCCTACCCGACACGTAATAGAAAATTCATAAAAAATTGCAAAAAAATTCAAAAAATTATAAATACTATTATGGCTTCATTTCAAGCCAAAATAAGTAGGGAAATGCTGAGAAAGAGAGAAAATAAAAACTATCGTTCTTTTCCGTTCCAACTGGACAAGTAATAGAAAATTCCAAAAAAATTGGAAAAAATTTAAAAAAATCAAAAAAATACCATAGTGGGTTTCATTTAAAGCCAAAATTGGTTGGAAAAGGCCGAGAAAGACGGAAAACAAAAATTATCGTTCTGTTTCGTTCCCACCCGATGCGTAATAGAAAATTCCAAAAAATTAGAGAAAAAATTCTGAAAATTTAAAAATACCATCGTGGCTTCATTTCAAGCCATAATAGGTTGGAATAAACCGAGACAAAGGGAAAATAAAAATTATCATTCTGTTTCGTTCCAACCCGTAGTGTCGTAGAAAATTCATAAAAAATTGCAAAAAAATTCAAAAAATTTAAAAAATACAGTTATGGCTTCTTTTGAAGCAAAAATTGGTTGGAAAAGCCCGAGAATGAGAGAAAATAAAAATTATCGTTTCTTTTCGTTCCTACCCAACGCGTCATAGAAAATTCCAAACAAATTGCAAAAAATTCAAAAAATCATAAGAATACCATTTTGGCTTCATTTTAAGCAAAAATAGGTTGAGAAATGCTCAGACAGAGAAAGAAAATAAAAATTATTGTTCTGTTCCGTTCCTACACGAAACGTAATAGAAAATTCCAAAAAAATTCAAAAAATTATAAAATACTATTATGGCTTCATTTCAAGCCAAAATAAGGGGGGAAACGCTGAGAAAGAGAGAGAATAAAAACTATCGTTCTGTTCCGTTCCAAACTGACACGTAATAGAAAATTCCAAAAAAATAGGAAAAAATTTAAAAAAATACCATTGTGGCTTCATTTAAAGCCAAAAAAGGTTGGAAAAGGCCGAGAAAGACGGAAAACAGAAATTATCGTTCCGTTTCGTTCCTACCCGACGCGTAATAGAGAATTCATAAAAAATTGCAAAAAAATTCAAAAAATTATAAAATACTATTATGGCTTCATTTCAAGCCAAACTAAGTAGGGAAATGCTGAGAAAGAGAGAAAATAAAAACTATCGTTCTGTTCCGTTCCAACCTGACGAGTAATAGAAAATTCCGAAAAAATTAGAAAAAATCTAAAAAAATCAAAAAAATACCATAGTGGGTTCATTTAAAACCAAAATTGTTTGGAAAAGGCCGAGAAAGACGGAAAACAAAAATTATCGTTCTGTATCGTTCCCACCCGATGCGTAATTGAAAATTCCAAAAAATTAGAGAAAAAATTCCGAAAATTTAAAAATACCATCGTGGCTTCATTTCAAGCCATAATAGGTTGGAATAAACTGAGACAAAGGGAAAATAAAAATTATCATTCTGTTTCGTTCCAACCCGAAGTGTCGTAGAAAATTCATAAAAAATTGCAAAAAAATTCAAAAAATTTAAAAAATACAGTTATGGCTACTTTTGAAGCAAAAATTGGTTGGAAAAGGCCGAGAATGAGAGAAAATAAAAATTATCGTTTCGTTTTGTTCCTACCCAACGCGTAATAGAAAATTCCAAACAAATAGCAAAAAATTCAAAAAATCATAAGAATACCATTTTGGTTTCATTTTAAGCAAAAATAGGTTGAGAAATGCTCAGAAAGAGAAAGAAAATAAAAATTATTGTTCTGTTCCGTTCTTACACGAAACGTAATAGAAAATTCCAAAAAAATTCAAAAAATTATAAAATACTATTATGGCTTCATTTCAAGCCAAAATAAGGGGGGAAACGCTGAGAAAGAGAGAGAAAAAAAACTATCGTTCTGTTCCGTTCCAAACTGACACGTAATAGAAAATTCCAAAAAAATAGGAAAAAACTTAAAAAAATACCATTGTGACTTCATTTAAAGCCAAAAAAGATTGAAAAAGGCCGAGAAAGACGGAAAACAAAAATTATCGTTCCGTTTCGTTCCTACCCGACGCGTAATAGAAAATTCATAAAAAATTGCAAAAAAATTCAAAAAATTATAAAATACTATTATGGCTTCATTTCAAGCCAAAATAAGGGAGGAAACGCTGAGAAAGAGAGAGAATAAAAACTATCGTTCTGTTCCGTTCCAACCTGACACGTAATAGAAAATTACAAAAAAATAGGAAAATATTTAAAAAAAATACCATATTGGCTTCATTTAAAGCCAAAAAAGGATGGAAAAGGCCGAGAAAAACGGAAAACAAAAATTATCGTTCCGTTTCGTTCCTACCTGTCGCGTAATAGAAAATTCATAAAAAATTGCAAAAAAATTCAAAAAATTATAAAATACTATTATGGCTTCATTTCAAGCCAAAATAAGTAGGGAAATGCTGTGAAAGAGAGAAAATAAAAACTATCGTTCTGTTCCGTTCCAACCTGACGCGTAATAGAAATTCCAAAAAAATTGGAAAAAATTTAAAAAAATCAAAATAATACCATAGTGGGTTCATTTAAAGCCAAAATTGGTTGGAAAAGGCCGAGAAAGACGAAAACAAAAATTATCGTTCTGTTTCGTTCCCACCCGATGCGTAATAGAAAATTCCAAAAAATTAGAGAAAAAATTCCGAAAATTTAAAAATACCATCGTGGCTTCATTTCAAGCCATAATAGGTTGGAATAAACCGAGACAAAGGGAAAATAAAAATTATCATTCTGTTTCGTTCCAACCCGAAGTGTCGTAGAAAATTCATAAAAAATTGCAAAAAAATTCAAAAAATTTAAAAAATACAGTTATGGCTTCTTTTGAAGCAAAAATTGGTTGGAAAAGGCCGAGAATGAGAGAAAATAAAAATTATCGTTTCGTTTCGTTCCTACCCAACGCGTCATAGAAAATTCCAAACAAATTGCAAAAAATTCAAAAAATCATAAGAATACCATTTTGGCTTCATTTTAAGCAAAAATAGGTTGAGAAATGCTCAGAAAGAGAAAGAAAATAAAAATTATTGTTCTGTTCCGTTCCTACACGAAACGTAATAGAAAATTCCAAAAAAATTCAAAAAATTATAAAATACTATTATGGCTTCATTTCAAGCCAAAATAAGGGGGGAAACGCTGAGAAAGAGAGAGAATAAAAACTATCATTCTGTTCCGTTCCAAACTGACACGTAATAGAAAATTCCAAAAAAATAGGAAAAAATTTAAAAAAATACCATTGTGGCTTCATTTAAAGCCAAAAAAGGTTGGAAAAGGCCGAGAAAGACGGAAAACAAAAATTATCGTTCCGTTTCGTTCCTACCCGACACGTAATAGAAAATTCATAAAAAATTGCAAAAAAATTCAAAAAATTATAAATACTATTATGGCTTCATTTCAAGCCAAAATAAGTAGGGAAATGCTGAGAAAGAGAGAAAATAAAAACTATCGTTCTTTTCCGTTCCAACTGGACAAGTAATAGAAAATTCCAAAAAAATTGGAAAAAATTTAAAAAAATCAAAAAAATACCATAGTGGGTTTCATTTAAAGCCAAAATTGGTTGGAAAAGGCCGAGAAAGACGGAAAACAAAAATTATCGTTCTGTTTCGTTCCCACCCGATGCGTAATAGAAAATTCCAAAAAATTAGAGAAAAAATTCCGAAAATTTAAAAATACCATCGTGGCTTCATTTCAAGCCATAATAGGTTGGAATAAACCGAGACAAAGGGAAAATAAAAATTATCATTCTGTTTCGTTCCAACCCGTAGTGTCGTAGAAAATTCATAAAAAATTGCAAAAAAATTCAAAAAATTTAAAAAATACAGTTATGGCTTCTTTTGAAGCAAAAATTGGTTGGAAAAGCCCGAGAATGAGAGAAAATAAAAATTATCGTTTCTTTTCGTTCCTACCCAACGCGTCATAGAAAATTCCAAACAAATTCCAAAAAATTCAAAAAATCATAAGAATACCATTTTGGCTTCATTTTAAGCAAAAAAAGGTTGAGAAATGCTCAGACAGAGAAAGAAAATAAAAATTATTGTTCTGTTCCGTTCCTACACGAAACGTAATAGAAAATTCCAAAAAAATTCAAAAAATTATAAAATACTATTATGGCTTCATTTCAAGCCAAAATAAGGGGGGAAACGCTGAGAAAGAGAGAGAATAAAAACTATCGTTCTGTTCCGTTCCAAACTGACACGTAATAGAAAATTCCAAAAAAATAGGAAAAAATCTAAAAAAATACCATTGTGGCTTCATTTAAAGCGAAAAAAGGTTGGAAAAGGCCGAGAAAGACGGAAAACAGAAATTATCGTTCCGTTTCGTTCCTACCCGACGCGTAATAGAAAATTCATAAAAAATTGCAAAAAAATTCAAAAAATTATAAAATACTATTATGGCTTCATTTCAAGCCAAACTAAGTAGGGAAATGCTGAGAAAGAGAGAAAATAAAAACTATCGTTCTGTTCCGTTCCAACCTGACGAGTAATAGAAAATTCCGAAAAAATTAGAAAAAATTTAAAAAAATCAAAAAAATACCATAGTGGGTTCATTTAAAACCAAAATTGTTTGGAAAAGGCCGAGAAAGACGGAAAACAAAAATTATCGTTCTGTATCGTTCCCACCCGATGCGTAATTGAAAATTCCAAAAAATTAGAGAAAAAATTCCGAAAATTTAAAAATACCATCGTGGCTTCATTTCAAGCCATAATACGTTGGAATAAACCGAGACAAAGGGAAAATAAAAATAATCATTCTGTTTCGTTCCAACCCGAAGTGTCGTAGAAAATTCATAAAAAATTGCAAAAAAATTCAAAAAATTTAAAAAATACAGTTATGGCTTCTTTTGAAGCAAAAATTGGTTGGAAAAGGCCGAGAAATGCTCAGAAAGAGAAAGAAAATAAAAATTATTGTTCTGTTCCGTTCCTACACGAAACGTAATAGAAAATTCCAAAAAAATTCAAAAAATTATAAAATACTATTATGGCTTCATTTCAAGCCAAAATAAGTAGGGAAATGCTGAGAAAGAGAGAAAATAAAAACTATCGTTCTGTTCCGTTCCAACCTGACGTGTAATAGAAAATTCAAAAAAAAATTGGAAAAAATTTAAAAAAATCAGAAAAATACCATAGTGGGTTCATTTAAAGCCAAAATTGGTTGGAAAAGGCCGAGAAAGACGGAAAACAAAAATTATCGTTCTGTTTCGTTACCACCCGATGCGTAATAGAAAATTCCAAAAAATTAGAGAAAAAATTCCGAAAATTTAAAAATACCATCGTGGCTTCATTTCAAGCCATAACAGGTTGGAATAAACCGAGACAAAGGGAAAATAAAAATTATCATTCTGTTTCGTTCCAACCCGAAGTGTCGTAGAAAATTCATAAAAAATTGCAAAAAAATTCAAAAAATTTAAAAAATACAGTTATGGCTTCTTTTGAAGCAAAAATTGGTTGGAAAAGGCCGAGAAATGCTCAGAAAGAGAAAGAAAATAAAAATTATTGTTCTGTTCCGTTCCTACACGAAACGTAATAGAAAATTCCAAAAAAATTCAAAAAATTATAAAATACTATTATGGCTTCATTTCAAGCCAAAATGAGGGGGGAAACGCTGAGAAAGAGAGAGAATAAAAACTATCGTTCTGTTCCGTTCCAAACTGACACGTAATAGAAAATTCCAAAAAAATAGGAAAAAATTTAAAAAAATACCATTGTGGCTTCATTTAAAGCCAAAAAAGGTTGGAAAAGGCCGAGAAAGACGGAAAACAAAAATTATCGTTCCGTTTCGTTCCTACCCGACGCGTAATACAAAATTCATAAAAAATTAGAGAAAAAATTCTGAAAATTTAAAAATACCATCGTGGCTTCATTTCAAGCCAAAATAAGTAGGGAAATGCTGAGAAAGAGAGAAAATAAAAACTATCGTTCTGTTCCGTTCCAACCTGACGAGTAATAGAAAATTCCAAAAAAATTGGAAAAAATTTAAAAAAATCAAAAAAATACCATAGTGGGTTTCATTTAAAGCCAAAATTGGTTGGAAAAGGCCGAGAAAGACGAAAACAAAAATTATCGTTCTGTTTCGTTCCCACCCGATGCGTAATAGAAAATTCCAAAAAATTAGAGAAAAAATTCCGAAAATTTAAAAATACCATCGTGGCTTCATTTCAAGCCATAATAGGTTGGAATAAACCGAGACAAAGGGAAAATAAAAATTATCATTCTGTTTCGTTCCAACCCGAAGTGTCGTAGAAAATTCATAAAAAATTGCAAAAAAATTCAAAAAATTTAAAAAATACAGTTATGGCTTCTTTTGAAGCAAAAATTGGTTGGAAAAGGCCGAGAATGAGAGAAAATAAAAATTATCGTTTCGTTTTGTTCCTACCCAACGCGTAATAGAAAATTCCAAACAAATAGCAAAAAATTCAAAAAATCATAAGAATACCATTTTGGTTTCATTTTAAGCAAAAATAGGTTGAGAAATGCTCAGAAAGAGAAAGAAAATAAAAATTATTGTTCTGTTCCGTTCTTACACGAAACGTAATAGAAAATTCCAAAAAAATTCAAAAAATTATAAAATACTATTATGGCTTCATTTCAAGCCAAAATAAGGGGGGAAACGCTGAGAAAGAGAGAGAATAAAAACTATCGTTCTGTTCCGTTCCAAACTGACACGTAATAGAAAATTCCAAAAAAATAGGAAAAAACTTAAAAAAATACCATTGTGACTTCATTTAAAGCCAAAAAAGATTGAAAAAGGCCGAGAAAGACGGAAAACAAAAATTATCGTTCCGTTTCGTTCCTACCCGACGCGTAATAGAAAATTCATAAAAAATTGCAAAAAAATTCAAAAAATTATAAAATACTATTATGGCTTCATTTCAAGCCAAAATAAGGGAGGAAACGCTGAGAAAGAGAGAGAATAAAAACTATCGTTCTGTTCCGTTCCAACCTGACACGTAATAGAAAATTACAAAAAAATAGGAAAATATTTAAAAAAAATACCATATTGGCTTCATTTAAAGCCAAAAAAGGATGGAAAAGGCCGAGAAAAACGGAAAACAAAAATTATCGTTCCGTTTCGTTCCTACCTGTTGCGTAATAGAAAATTCATAAAAAATTGCAAAAAAATTCAAAAAATTATAAAATACTATTATGGCTTCATTTCAAGCCAAAATAAGTAGGGAAATGCTGTGAAAGAGAGAAAATAAAAACTATCGTTCTGTTCCGTTCCAACCTGACGCGTAATAGAAATTCCAAAAAAATTGGAAAAAATTTAAAAAAATCAAAATAATACCATAGTGGGTTCATTTAAAGCCAAAATTGGTTGGAAAAGGCCGAGAAAGACGAAAACAAAAATTATCGTTCTGTTTCGTTCCCACCCGATGCGTAATAGAAAATTCCAAAAAATTAGAGAAAAAATTCCGAAAATTTAAAAATACCATCGTGGCTTCATTTCAAGCCATAATAGGTTGGAATAAACCGAGACAAAGGGAAAATAAAAATTATCATTCTGTTTCGTTCCAACCCGAAGTGTCGTAGAAAATTCATAAAAAATTGCAAAAAAATTCAAAAAATTTAAAAAATACAGTTATGGCTTCTTTTGAAGCAAAAATTGGTTGGAAAAGGCCGAGAATGAGAGAAAATAAAAATTATCGTTTCGTTTCGTTCCTACCCAACGCGTCATAGAAAATTCCAAACAAATTGCAAAAAATTCAAAAAATCATAAGAATACCATTTTGGCTTCATTTTAAGCAAAAATAGGTTGAGAAATGCTCAGAAAGAGAAAGAAAATAAAAATTATTGTTCTGTTCCGTTCCTACACGAAACGTAATAGAAAATTCCAAAAAAATTCAAAAAATTATAAAATACTATTATGGCTTCATTTCAAGCCAAAATAAGGGGGGAAACGCTGAGAAAGAGAGAGAATAAAAACTATCATTCTGTTCCGTTCCAAACTGACACGTAATAGAAAATTCCAAAAAAATAGGAAAAAATTTAAAAAAATACCATTGTGGCTTCATTTAAAGCCAAAAAAGGTTGGAAAAGGCCGAGAAAGACGGAAAACAAAAATTATCGTTCCGTTTCGTTCCTACCCGACACGTAATAGAAAATTCATAAAAAATTGCAAAAAAATTCAAAAAATTATAAATACTATTATGGCTTCATTTCAAGCCAAAATAAGTAGGGAAATGCTGAGAAAGAGAGAAAATAAAAACTATCGTTCTTTTCCGTTCCAACTGGACAAGTAATAGAAAATTCCAAAAAAATTGGAAAAAATTTAAAAAAATCAAAAAAATACCATAGTGGGTTTCATTTAAAGCCAAAATTGGTTGGAAAAGGCCGAGAAAGACGGAAAACAAAAATTATCGTTCTGTTTCGTTCCCACCCGATGCGTAATAGAAAATTCCAAAAAATTAGAGAAAAAATTCCGAAAATTTAAAAATACCATCGTGGCTTCATTTCAAGCCATAATAGGTTGGAATAAACCGAGACAAAGGGAAAATAAAAATTATCATTCTGTTTCGTTCCAACCCGTAGTGTCGTAGAAAATTCATAAAAAATTGCAAAAAAATTCTAAAAATTTAAAAAATACAGTTATGGCTTCTTTTGAAGCAAAAATTGGTTGGAAAAGCCCGAGAATGAGAGAAAATAAAAATTATCGTTTCTTTTCGTTCCTACCCAACGCGTCATAGAAAATTCCAAACAAATTCCAAAAAATTCAAAAAATCATAAGAATACCATTTTGGCTTCATTTTAAGCAAAAAAAGGTTGAGAAATGCTCAGACAGAGAAAGAAAATAAAAATTATTGTTCTGTTCCGTTCCTACACGAAACGTAATAGAAAATTCCAAAAAAATTCAAAAAATTATAAAATACTATTATGGCTTCATTTCAAGCCAAAATAAGGGGGGAAACGCTGAGAAAGAGAGAGAATAAAAACTATCGTTCTGTTCCGTTCCAAACTGACACGTAATAGAAAATTCCAAAAAAATAGGAAAAAATTTAAAAAAATACCATTGTGGCTTCATTTAAAGCCAAAAAAGGTTGGAAAAGGCCGAGAAAGACGGAAAACAAAAATTATCGTTCCGTTTCGTTCCTACCCGACACGTAATAGAAAATTCATAAAAAATTGCAAAAAAATTCAAAAAATTATAAATACTATTATGGCTTCATTTCAAGCCAAAATAAGTAGGGAAATGCTGAGAAAGAGAGAAAATAAAAACTATCGTTCTTTTCCGTTCCAACTGGACAAGTAATAGAAAATTCCAAAAAAATTGGAAAAAATTTAAAAAAATCAAAAAAATACCATAGTGGGTTTCATTTAAAGCCAAAATTGGTTGGAAAAGGCCGAGAAAGACGGAAAACAAAAATTATCGTTCTGTTTCGTTCCCACCCGATGCGTAATAGAAAATTCCAAAAAATTAGAGAAAAAATTCCGAAAATTTAAAAATACCATCGTGGCTTCATTTCAAGCCATAATAGGTTGGAATAAACCGAGACAAAGGGAAAATAAAAATTATCATTCTGTTTCGTTCCAACCCGTAGTGTCGTAGAAAATTCATAAAAAATTGCAAAAAAATTCAAAAAATTTAAAAAATACAGTTATGGCTTCTTTTGAAGCAAAAATTGGTTGGAAAAGCCCGAGAATGAGAGAAAATAAAAATTATCGTTTCTTTTCGTTCCTACCCAACGCGTCATAGAAAATTCCAAACAAATTCCAAAAAATTCAAAAAATCATAAGAATACCATTTTGGCTTCATTTTAAGCAAAAAAAGGTTGAGAAATGCTCAGACAGAGAAAGAAAATAAAAATTATTGTTCTGTTCCGTTCCTACACGAAACGTAATAGAAAATTCCAAAAAAATTCAAAAAATTATAAAATACTATTATGGCTTCATTTCAAGCCAAAATAAGGGGGGAAACGCTGAGAAAGAGAGAGAATAAAAACTATCGTTCTGTTCCGTTCCAAACTGACACGTAATAGAAAATTCCAAAAAAATAGGAAAAAATCTAAAAAAATACCATTGTGGCTTAATTTAAAGCGAAAAAAGGTTGGAAAAGGCCGAGAAAGACGGAAAACAGAAATTATCGTTCCGTTTCGTTCCTACCCGACGCGTAATAGAAAATTCATAAAAAATTGCAAAAAAATTCAAAAAATTATAAAATACTATTATGGCTTCATTTCAAGCCAAACTAAGTAGGGAAATGCTGAGAAAGAGAGAAAATAAAAACTATCGTTCTGTTCCGTTCCAACCTGACGAGTAATAGAAAATTCCGAAAAAATTAGAAAAAATTTAAAAAAATCAAAAAAATACCATAGTGGGTTCATTTAAAACCAAAATTGTTTGGAAAAGGCCGAGAAAGACGGAAAACAAAAATTATCGTTCTGTATCGTTCCCACCCGATGCGTAATTGAAAATTCCAAAAAATTAGAGAAAAAATTCCGAAAATTTAAAAATACCATCGTGGCTTCATTTCAAGCCATAATACGTTGGAATAAACCGAGACAAAGGGAAAATAAAAATAATCATTCTGTTTCGTTCCAACCCGAAGTGTCGTAGAAAATTCATAAAAAATTGCAAAAAAATTCAAAAAATTTAAAAAATACAGTTATGGCTTCTTTTGAAGCAAAAATTGGTTGGAAAAGGCCGAGAAATGCTCAGAAAGAGAAAGAAAATAAAAATTATTGTTCTGTTCCGTTCCTACACGAAACGTAATAGAAAATTCCAAAAAAATTCAAAAAATTATAAAATACTATTATGGCTTCATTTCAAGCCAAAATAAGTAGGGAAATGCTGAGAAAGAGAGAAAATAAAAACTATCGTTCTGTTCCGTTCCAACCTGACGTGTAATAGAAAATTCAAAAAAAAATTGGAAAAAATTTAAAAAAATCAGAAAAATACCATAGTGGGTTCATTTAAAGCCAAAATTGGTTGGAAAAGGCCGAGAAAGACGGAAAACAAAAATTATCGTTCTGTTTCGTTACCACCCGATGCGTAATAGAAAATTCCAAAAAATTAGAGAAAAAATTCCGAAAATTTAAAAATACCATCGTGGCTTCATTTCAAGCCATAACAGGTTGGAATAAACCGAGACAAAGGGAAAATAAAAATTATCATTCTGTTTCGTTCCAACCCGAAGTGTCGTAGAAAATTCATAAAAAATTGCAAAAAAATTCAAAAAATTTAAAAAATACAGTTATGGCTTCTTTTGAAGCAAAAATTGGTTGGAAAAGGCCGAGAAATGCTCAGAAAGAGAAAGAAAATAAAAATTATTGTTCTGTTCCGTTCCTACACGAAACGTAATAGAAAATTCCAAAAAAATTCAAAAAATTATAAAATACTATTATGGCTTCATTTCAAGCCAAAATGAGGGGGGAAACGCTGAGAAAGAGAGAGAATAAAAACTATCGTTCTGTTCCGTTCCAAACTGACACGTAATAGAAAATTCCAAAAAAATAGGAAAAAATTTAAAAAAATACCATTGTGGCTTCATTTAAAGCCAAAAAAGGTTGGAAAAGGCCGAGAAAGACGGAAAACAAAAATTATCGTTCCGTTTCGTTCCTACCCGACGCGTAATAGAAAATTCATAAAAAATTAGAGAAAAAATTCTGAAAATTTAAAAATACCATCGTGGCTTCATTTCAAGCCAAAATAAGTAGGGAAATGCTGAGAAAGAGAGAAAATAAAAACTATCGTTCTGTTCCGTTCCAACCTGACGAGTAATAGAAAATTCCAAAAAAATTGGAAAAAATTTAAAAAAATCAAAAAAATACCATAGTGGGTTTCATTTAAAGCCAAAATTGGTTGGAAAAGGCCGAGAAAGACGAAAACAAAAATTATCGTTCTGTTTCGTTCCCACCCGATGCGTAATAGAAAATTCCAAAAAATTAGAGAAAAAATTCCGAAAATTTAAAAATACCATCGTGGCTTCATTTCAAGCCATAATAGGTTGGAATAAACCGAGACAAAGGGAAAATAAAAATTATCATTCTGTTTCGTTCCAACCCGAAGTGTCGTAGAAAATTCATAAAAAATTGCAAAAAAATTCAAAAAATTTAAAAAATACAGTTATGGCTTCTTTTGAAGCAAAAATTGGTTGGAAAAGGCCGAGAATGAGAGAAAATAAAAATTATCGTTTCGTTTCGTTCCTACCCAACGCGTCATAGAAAATTCCAAACAAATTGCAAAAAATTCAAAAAATCATAAGTATACCATTTTGGCTTCATTTTAAGCAAAAATAGGTTGAGAAATGCTCAGAAAGAGAAAGAAAATAAAAATTATTGTTCTGTTCCGTTCCTACACGAAACGTAATAGAAAATTCCAAAAAAATTCAAAAAATTATAAAATACTATTATGGCTTCATTTCAAGCCAAAATAAGGGGGGAAACACTGAGAAAGAGAGAGAATAAAAACTATCGTTCTGTTCCGTTCCAAACTGACACGTAATAGAAAATTCCAAAAAAATAGGAAAAAATTTAAAAAAATACCATTGTGGCTTCATTTAAAGCCAAAAAAGGTTGGAAAAGGCCGAGAAAGACGGAAAACAAAAATTATCGTTCCGTTTCGTTCCTACCCGACGCGTAATAGAAAATTCATAAAAAATTGCAAAAAAATTCAAAAAATTATAAATACTATTATGGCTTCATTTCAAGCCAAAATAAGTAGGGAAATGCTGAGAAAGAGAGAAAATAAAAACTATCGTTCTTTTCCGTTCCAACTGGACAAGTAATAGAAAATTCCAAAAAAATTGGAAAAAATTTAAAAAAATCAAAAAAATACCATAGTGGGTTTCATTTAAAGCCAAAATTGGTTGGAAAAGGCCGAGAAAGACGGAAAACAAAAATTATCGTTCTGTTTCGTTCCCACCCGATGCGTAATAGAAAATTCCAAAAAATTAGAGAAAAAATTCCGAAAATTTAAAAATACCATCGTGGCTTCATTTCAAGCCATAATAGGTTGGAATAAACCGAGACAAAGGGAAAATAAAAATTATCATTCTGTTTCGTTCCAACCCGTAGTGTCGTAGAAAATTCATAAAAAATTGCAAAAAAATTCAAAAAATTTAAAAAATACAGTTATGGCTTCTTTTGAAGCAAAAATTGGTTGGAAAAGCCCGAGAATGAGAGAAAATAAAAATTATCGTTTCTTTTCGTTCCTACCCAACGCGTCATAGAAAATTCCAAACAAATTCCAAAAAATTCAAAAAATCATAAAAATACCATTTTGGCTTCATTTTAAGCAAAAATAGGTTGAGAAATGCTCAGACAGAGAAAGAAAATAAAAATTATTGTTCTGTTCCGTTCCTACACGAAACGTAATAGAAAATTCCAAAAAAATTCAAAAAATTATAAAATACTATTATGGCTTCATTTCAAGCCAAAATAAGGGGGGAAACGCTGAGAAAGAGAGAGAATAAAAACTATCGTTCTATTCCGTTCCAAACTGACACGTAATAGAAAATTCCAAAAAAATAGGAAAAAATCTAAAAAAATACCATTGTGGCTTCATTTAAAGCCAAAAAAGGTTGGAAAAGGCCGAGAAAGACGGAAAACAGAAATTATCGTTCCGTTTCGTTCCTACCCGACGCGTAATAGAAAATTCATAAAAAATTGCAAAAAAATTCAAAAAATTATAAAATACTATTATGGCTTCATTTCAAGCCAAACTAAGTAGGGAAATGCTGAGAAAGAGAGAAAATAAAAACTATCGTTCTGTTCCGTTCCAACCTGACGAGTAATAGAAAATTCCGAAAAAATTAGAAAAAATTTAAAAAAATCAAAAAAATACCATAGTGGGTTCATTTAAAACCAAAATTGTTTGGAAAAGGCCGAGAAAGACGGAAAACAAAAATTATCGTTCTGTATCGTTCCCACCCGATGCGTAATTGAAAATTCCAAAAAATTAGAGAAAAAATTCCGAAAATTTAAAAATACCATCGTGGCTTCATTTCAAGCCATAATACGTTGGAATAAACCGAGACAAAGGGAAAATAAAAATTATCATTCTGTTTCGTTCCAACCCGAAGTGTCGTAGAAAATTCATAAAAAATTGCAAAAAAATTCAAAAAATTTAAAAAATACAGTTATGGCTTCTTTTGAAGCAAAAATTGGTTGGAAAAGGCCGAGAAATGCTCAGAAAGAGAAAGAAAATAAAAATTATTGTTCTGTTCCGTTCCTACACGAAACGTAATAGAAAATTCCAAAAAAATTCAAAAAATTATAAAATACTATTATGGCTTCATTTCAAGCCAAAATAAGTAGGGAAATGCTGTGAAAGAGAGAAAATAAAAACTATCGTTCTGTTCCGTTCCAACCTGACGTGTAATAGAAAATTCAAAAAAAAATTGGAAAAAATTTAAAAAAATCAGAAAAATACCATAGTGGGTTCATTTAAAGCCAAAATTGGTTGGAAAAGGCCGAGAAAGACGGAAAACAAAAATTATCGTTCTGTTTCGTTACCACCCGATGCGTAATAGAAAATTCCAAAAAAATAGAGAAAAAATTCCGAAAATTTAAAAATACCATCGTGGCTTCATTTCAAGCCACAACAGGTTGGAATAAACCGAGACAAAGGGAAAATAAAAATTATCATTCTGTTTCGTTCCAACCCGAAGTGTCGTAGAAAATTCATAAAAAATTGCAAAAAAATTCAAAAAATTTAAAAAATACAGTTATGGCTTCTTTTGAAGCAAAAATTGGTTGGAAAAGGCCGAGAAATGCTCAGAAAGAGAAAGAAAATAAAAATTATTGTTCTGTTCCGTTCCTACACGAAACGTAATAGAAAATTCCAAAAAAATTCAAAAAATTATAAAATACTATTACGGCTTCATTTCAAGCCAAAATGAGGGGGGAAACGCTGAGAAAGAGAGAGAATAAAAACTATCGTTCTGTTCCGTTCCAAACTGACACGTAATAGAAAATTCCAAAAAAATAGGAAAAAATTTAAAAAAATACCATTGTGGCTTCATTTAAAGCCAAAAAAGGTTGGAAAAGGCCGAGAAAGACGGAAAACAAAAATTATCGTTCCGTTTCGTTCCTACCCGACGCGTAATAGAAAATTCATAAAAAATTAGAGAAAAAATTCTGAAAATTTAAAAATACCATCGTGGCTTCATTTCAAGCCAAAATAAGTAGGGAAATGCTGAGAAAGAGAGAAAATAAAAACTATCGTTCTGTTCCGTTCCAACCTGACGAGTAATAGAAAATTCCAAAAAAATTGGAAAAAATTTAAAAAAATCAAAAAAATACCATAGTGGGTTTCATTTAAAGCCAAAATTGGTTGGAAAAGGCCGAGAAAGACGGAAAACAAAAATTATCGTTCTGTTTCGTTCCCACCCGATGCGTAATAGAAAATTCCAAAAAATTAGAGAAAAAATTCCGAAAATTTAAAAATACCATCGTGGCTTCATTTAAAGCCAAAATAAGTAGGGAAATGCTGAGAAAGAGAGAAAATAAAAACTATCGTTCTGTTCCGTTCCAACCTGACGAGTAATAGAAAATTCCAAAAAAATTGGAAAAAATGTAAAAAAATCAAAAAAATACCATAGTGGGTTTCATTTAAAGCCAAAATTGGTTGGAAAAGGCCGAGAAAGACGGAAAACAAAAATTATCGTTCTGTTTCGTTCCCACCCGATGCGTAATAGAAAATTCCAAAAAATTAGAGAAAAAATTCTGAAAATTTAAAAATACCATCGTGGCTTCATTTCAAGCCATAATAGGTTGGAATAAACCGAGACAAAGGGAAAATAAAAATTATCATTCTGTTTCGTTCCAACCCGAAGTGTCGTAGAAAATTCATAAAAAATTGCAAAAAAATTCAAAAAATTTAAAAAATACAGTTATGGCTTCTTTTGAACCAAAAATTGGTTGGAAAAGGCCGAGAATGAGAGAAAATAAAAATTATCGTTTCGTTTCGTTCCTACCCAACGCGTAATAGAAAATTCCAAACAAATTGCAAAAAATTCAAAAAATCATAAGAATACCATTTTGGCCTCATTTTAAGCAAAAATAGGTTGAGAAATGCTCAGAAAGAGAAAGAAAATAAATATTATTGTTCTGTTCCGTTCCTACACGAAACGTAATAGAAAATTCCAAAAAAATTCAAAAAATTATAAAATACTATTATGGCTTCATTTCAAGCCAAAATAAGGGGGGAAAGGCTGAGAAAGAGAGAGAATAAAAACTATCGTTCTGTTCCGTTCCAAACTGACACGTAATAGAAAATTCCAAAAAAATAGGAAAAAATTTAAAAAAATACCATTGTGGCTTCATTTAAAGCCAAAAAAGATTGGAAAAGGCCGAGAAAGACGGAAAACAAAAATTATCGTTCCGTTTCGTTCCTACCCGACGCGTAATAGAAAATTCATAAAAAATTGCAAAAAAATTCAAAAAATTATAAAATACTATTATGGCTTCATTTCAAGCCAAAATAAGTAGGGAAATGCTGAGAAAGAGAGAAAATAAAAATTATCGTTCTGTTCCGTTCCAACCTGACGTGTAATAGAAAATTCAAAAAAAAATTGGAAAAAATTTAAAAAAATCAGAAAAATACCATAGTGGGTTCATTTAAAGCCAAAATTGGTTGGAAAAGGCCGAGAAAGACGGAAAACAAAAATTATCGTTCTGTTTCGTTCCCACCCGATGCGTAATAGAAAATTCCAAAAAATTAGAGAAAAAATCCGAAAATTTAAAAATACCATCGTGGCTTCATTTCAAGCCATAATAGGTTGGAATAAACCGAGACAAAGGGAAAATAAAAATTATCATTCTGTTTCGTTCCAACCCGAAGTGTCGTAGAAAATTCATAAAAAATTGCAAAAAAATTCAAAAAATTTAAAAAATACAGTTATGGCTTCTTTTGAAGCAAAAATTGGTTGGAAAAGGCCGAGAATGAGAGAAAATAAAAATTATCGTTTCGTTTCGTTCCTACCCAACGCGTAATAGAAAATTCCAAACAAATAGCAAAAAATTCAAAAAATCATAAGAATACCATTTTGGCTTCATTTTAAGCAAAAATAGGTTGAGAAATGCTCAGAAAGATAAAGAAAATAAAAATTATTGTTCTGTTCCGTTCCTACACGAAACGTAATAGAAAATTCCAAAAAAATTCAAAAAATTATAAACTACTATTATGGCTTCATTTCAAGCCAAAATAAGGGGGGAAACGCTGAGAAAGAGAGAGAATAAAAACTATCGTTCTGTTCCGTTCCAAACTGACACGTAATAGAAAATTCCAAAAAAATAGGAAAAAATTTAAAAAAAATACCATTGTGGCTTCATTTAAAGCCAAAAAAGGATGGAAAAGGCCGAGAAAGACGGAAAACAAAAATTATCGTTCCGTTTCGTTCCTACCCGACGCGTAATAGAAAATTCATAAAAAATTGCAAAAAAATTCAAAAAATTATAAATTACTATTATGGCTTCATTTCAAGCCAAAATAAGGGGGGAAACGCTGAGAAAGAGAGAGAATAAAAACTATCGTTCCGTTCCGTTCCAACCTGACACGTAATAGAAAATTCCAAAAAAATAGGAAAATATTTAAAAAAATACCATTGTGGCTTCATTTAAAGCCAAAAAAGGATGGTAAAGGCCGAGAAAAACGGAAAACAAAAATTATCGTTCCGTTTCGTTCCTACCCGTCGCGTAATAGAAAATTCATAAAAAATTGCAAAAAAATTCAAAAATTTATAAAATACTATTATGGCTTCATTTCAAGCCAAAATAAGTAGGGAAATGCTGAGAAAGAGAGAAAATAAAAACTATCGTTCTGTTCCGTTCCAACCTGACGAGTAATAGAAAATTCCAAAAAAATTGGAAAAAATTTAAAAAAATCAAAAAAATACCATAGTGGGTTTCATTTAAAGCCAAAATTGGTTGGAAAATGACGAGAAAGACGGAAAACAAAATTATCGTTCTGTTTCGTTCCCACCCGATGCGTAATAGAAAATTCCAAAAAATTAGAGAAAAAATTCTGAAAATTTAAAAATACCATCGTGGCTTCATTTCAAGCCATAATAGGTTGGAATAAACCGAGACAAAGGGAAAATAAAAATTATCATTCTGTTTCGTTCCAACCCGAAGTGTCGTAGAAAATTCATAAAAAATTGCAAAAAAATTCAAAAAATTTAAAAAATACAGTTATGGCTTCTTTTGAAGCAAAAATTGGTTGGAAAAGGCCGAGAATGAGAGAAAATAAAAATTATCGTTTCGTTTCGTTCCTACCCAACGCGTAATAGAAAATTCCAAACAAATTGCAAAAAATTCAAAAAATCATAAGAATGCCATTTTGGCCTCATTTTAAGCAAAAATAGGTTGAGAAATGCTCAGAAAGAGAAAGAAAATAAATATTATTGTTCTGTTCCGTTCCTACACGAAACGTAATAGAAAATTCCAAAAAAATTCAAAAAATTATAAAATACTATTATGGCTTCATTTCAAGCCAAAATAAGGGGGGAAAGGCTGAGAAAGAGAGAGAATAAAAACTATCGTTCTGTTCCGTTCCAAACTGACACGCAATAGAAAATTCCAAAAAAATAGGAAAAAATTTAAAAAATACCATTGTGGCTTCATTTAAAGCCAAAAAAGATTGGAAAAGGCCGAGAAAGACGGAAAACAAAAATTATCGTTCCGTTTCGTTCCTACCCGACGCGTAATAGAAAATTCATAAAAAATTGCAAAAAAATTCAAAAAATTATAAAATACTATTATGGCTTCATTTCAAGCCAAAATAAGTAGGGAAATGCTGAGAAAGAGAGAAAATAAAAACTATCGTTCTGTTCCGTTCCAAACTGACACGTAATAGAAAATTCCAAAAAAATAGGAAAAAATAGAAAAAAAATACCATTGTGGCTTCATTTAAAGCCAAAAAAGGATGGAAAAGGCCGAGAAAGACGGAAAACAAAAATTATCGTTCCGTTTCGTTCCTACCCGACGCGTAATAGAAAATTCATAAAAAATTGCAAAAAAATTCAAAAAATTATAAATTACTATTATGGCTTCATTTCAAGCCAAAATAAGGGGGGAAACGCTGAGAAAGAGAGAGAATAAAAACTATCGTTCCGTTCCGTTCCAACCTGACACGTAATAGAAAATTCCAAAAAAATAGGAAAATATTTAAAAAAATACCATTGTGGCTTCATTTAAAGCCAAAAAAGGATGGTAAAGGCCGAGAAAAACGGAAAACAAAAATTATCGTTCCGTTTCGTTCCTACCCGTCGCGTAATAGAAAATTCATAAAAAATTGCAAAAAAATTCAAAAATTTATAAAATACTATTATGGCTTCATTTCAAGCCAAAATAAGTAGGGAAATGCTGAGAAAGAGAGAAAATAAAAACTATCGTTCTGTTCCGTTCCAACCTGACGAGTAATAGAAAATTCCAAAAAAATTGGAAAAAATTTAAAAAAATCAAAAAAATACCATAGTGGGTTTCATTTAAAGCCAAAATTGGTTGGAAAATGACGAGAAAGACGGAAAACAAAATTATCGTTCTGTTTCGTTCCCACCCGATGCGTAATAGAAAATTCCAAAAAATTAGAGAAAAAATTCTGAAAATTTAAAAATACCATCGTGGCTTCATTTCAAGCCATAATAGGTTGGAATAAACCGAGACAAAGGGAAAATAAAAATTATCATTCTGTTTCGTTCCAACCCGAAGTGTCGTAGAAAATTCATAAAAAATTGCAAAAAAATTCAAAAAATTTAAAAAATACAGTTATGGCTTCTTTTGAAGCAAAAATTGGTTGGAAAAGGCCGAGAATGAGAGAAAATAAAAATTATCGTTTCGTTTCGTTCCTACCCAACGCGTAATAGAAAATTCCAAACAAATTGCAAAAAATTCAAAAAATCATAAGAATACCATTTTGGCCTCATTTTAAGCAAAAATAGGTTGAGAAATGCTCAGAAAGAGAAAGAAAATAAATATTATTGTTCTGTTCCGTTCCTACACGAAACGTAATAGAAAATTCCAAAAAAATTCAAAAAATTATAAAATACTATTATGGCTTCATTTCAAGCCAAAATAAGGGGGGAAAGGCTGAGAAAGAGAGAGAATAAAAACTATCGTTCTGTTCCGTTCCAAACTGACACGTAATAGAAAATTCCAAAAAAATAGGAAAAAATTTAAAAAATACCATTGTGGCTTCATTTAAAGCCAAAAAAGATTGGAAAAGGCCGAGAAAGACGGAAAACAAAAATTATCGTTCCGTTTCGTTCCTACCCGACGCGTAATAGAAAATTCATAAAAAATTGCAAAAAAATTCAAAAAATTATAAAATACTATTATGGCTTCATTTCAAGCCAAAATAAGTAGGGAAATGCTGAGAAAGAGAGAAAATAAAAACTATCGTTCTGTTCCGTTCCAACCTGACGTGTAATAGAAAATTCAAAAAAAAATTGGAAAAAATTTAAAAAAATCAGAAAAATACCATAGTGGGTTCATTTAAAGCCAAAATTGGTTGGAAAAGGCCGAGAAAGACGGAAAACAAAAATTATCGTTCTGTTTCGTTCCCACCCGATGCGTAATAGAAAATTCCAAAAAATTAGAGAAAAAATCCGAAAATTTAAAAATACCATCGTGGCTTCATTTCAAGCCATAATAGGTTGGAATAAACCGAGACAAAGGGAAAATAAAAATTATCATTCTGTTTCGTTCCAACCCGAAGTGTCGTAGAAAATTCATAAAAAATTGCAAAAAAATTCAAAAAATTTAAAAAATACAGTTATGGCTTCTTTTGAAGCAAAAATTGGTTGGAAAAGGCCGAGAATGAGAGAAAATAAAAATTATCGTTTCGTTTCGTTCCTACCCAACGCGTAATAGAAAA
This sequence comes from Quercus agrifolia, assembly GCA_029955455.1. NCBI lineage: Eukaryota > Viridiplantae > Streptophyta > Magnoliopsida > Fagales > Fagaceae > Quercus > Quercus agrifolia. Next base: position 22,840,950 of record JARQAD010000010.1, read on the forward strand.
TTCCAAACAAATAGCAAAAAATTCAAAAAATCATAAGAATACCATTTTGGCTACATTTTAAGCAAAAATAGGTTGAGAAATGCTCAGAAAGATAAAGAAAATAAAAATTATTGTTCTGTTCCGTTCCTACACGAAACGTAATAGAAAATTCCAAAAAAATTCAAAAAATTATAAACTACTATTATGGCTTCATTTCAAGCCAAAATAAGGGGGGAAACGCTGAGAAAGAGAGAGAATAAAAACTATCGTTCTGTTCCGTTCCAAACTGACACGTAATAGAAAATTCCAAAAAAATAGGAAAAAATTTTAAAAAAATACCATTGTGGCTTCATTTAAAGCCAAAAAAGGTTGGAAAAGGCCGAGAAAGACGGAAAACAAAAATTATCGTTCCGTTTCGTTCCTACCCGACGCGTAATAGAAAATTCAAAAAAAATTGCAAAAAAATTCAAAAAATTATAAATTACTATTATGGCTTCATTTCAAGCCAAAATAAGGGGGGAAACGCTGAGAAAGAGAGAGAATAAAAACTATCGTTCCGTTCCGTTCCAACCTGACACGTAATAGAAAATTCCAAAAAAATAGGAAAATATTTAAAAAAATACCATTGTGGCTTCATTTAAAGCCAAAAAAGGATGGAAAAGGCCGAGAAAAACGGAAAACAAAAATTATCGTTCCGTTTCGTTCCTACCCGTCGCGTAATAGAAAATTCATAAAAAATTGCAAAAAAATTCAAAAATTTATAAAATACTATTATGGCTTCATTTCAAGCCAAAATAAGTAGGGAAATGCTGAGAAAGAGAGAAAATAAAAACTATCGTTCTGTTCCGTTCCAACCTGACGAGTAATAGAAAATTCCAAAAAAATTGGAAAAAATTTAAAAAAATCAAAAAAATACCATAGTGGGTTTCATTGAAAGCCAAAATTGGTTGGAAAATGACGAGAAAGACGGAAAACAAAATTATCGTTTTGTTTCGTTCCCACCCGATGCGTAATAGAAAATTCCAAAAAATTAGAGAAAAAATTCTGAAAATTTAAAAATACCATCGTGGCTTCATTTCAAGCCATAATAGGTTGGAATAAACCGAGACAAAGGGAAAATAAAAATTATCATTCTGTTTCGTTCCAACCCGAAGTGTCGTAGAAAATTCATAAAAAATTGCAAAAAAATTCAAAAAATTTAAAAAATACAGTTATGGCTTCTTTTGAAGCCAAAATTGGTTGGAAAAGGCCGAGAATGAGAGAAAATAAAAATTATCGTTTCGTTTCGTTCCTACCCAACGCGTAATAGAAAATTCCAAACAAATTGCAAAAAATTCAAAAAATCATAAGAATACCATTTTGGCTTCATTTTAAGCAAAAATAGGTTGAGAAATGCTCAGAAAGAGAAAGAAAATAAATATTATTGTTCTGTTCCGTTCCTACACGAAACGTAATAGAAAATTTCAAAAAAATTCAAAAAATTATAAAATACTATTATGGCTTCATTTCAAGCCAAAATAAGGGGGGAAAGGCTGAGAAAGAGAGAGAATAAAAACTATCGTTCTGTTCCGTTCCAAACTGACACGTAATAGAAAATTCCAAAAAAATAGGAAAAAATTTAAAAAAATACCATTGTGGCTTCATTTAAAGCCAAAAAAGGTTGGAAAAGGCCGAGAAAGACGGAAAACAAAAATTATCGTTCCGTTTCGTTCCTACCCGACGCGTAATAGAAAATTCATAAAAAATTGCAAAAAAATTCAAAAAATTATAAAATACTATTATGGCTTCATTTCAAGCCAAAATAAGTAGGGAAATGCTGAGAAAGAGAGAAAATAAAAACTATCGTTCTGTTCCGTTCCAACTGGACGAGTAATAGAAAATTCCAAAAAAATTGGAAAAAATTTAAAAAAATCAGAAAAATACCATAGTGGGTTCATTTAAAGCCAAAATTGGTTGGAAAAGGCCGAGAAAGACGGAAAACAAAAATTATCGTTCTGTTTCGTTCCCACCCAATGCGTAATAGAAAATTCCAAAAAATTAGAGAAAAAATCCGAAAATTTAAAAATACCATCGTGGCTTCATTTCAAGCCATAATAGGTTGGAATAAACCGAGACAAAGGGAAAATAAAAATTATCATTCTGTTTCGTTCCAACCCGAAGTGTCGTAGAAAATTCATAAAAAATTGCAAAAAAATTCAAAAAATTTAAAAAATACAGTTATGGCTTCTTTTGAAGCAAAAATTGGTTGGAAAAGGCCGAGAATGAGAGAAAATAAAAATTATCGTTTCGTTTCGTTCCTACCCAACGCGTAATAGAAAATTCCAAACAAATTGCAAAAAATTCAAAAAATCATAAGAATACCATTTTGGCTTCATTTTAAGCAAAAATAGGTTGAGAAATGCTCAGAAAGAGAAAGAAAATAAATATTATTGTTCTGTTCCGTTCCTACACGAAACGTAATAGAAAATTTCAAAAAAATTCAAAAAATTATAAAATACTATTATGGCTTCATTTCAAGCCAAAATAAGGGGGGAAAGGCTGAGAAAGAGAGAGAATAAAAACTATCGTTCTGTTCCGTACCAAACTGACACGTAATAGAAAATTCCAAAAAAATAGGAAAAAATTTAAAAAAATACCATTGTGGCTTCATTTAAAGCCAAAAAAGGTTGGAAAAGGCCGAGAAAGACGGAAAACAAAAATTATCGTTCCGTTTCGTTCCTACCCGACGCGTAATAGAAAATTCATAAAAAATTGCAAAAAAATTCAAAAAATTATAAATTACTATTATGGCTTCATTTCAAGCCAAAATAAGGGGGGAAACGCTGAGAAAGAGAGAGAATAAAAACAATCGTTCCGTTCCGTTCCAACCTGACACGTAATAGAAAATTCCAAAAAAATAGGAAAATATTTAAAAAAATACCATTGTGGCTTCATTTAAAGCCAAAAAAGGATGGAAAAGGCCGAGAAAAACGGAAAACAAAAATTATCGTTCCGTTTCGTTCCTACCCGTCGCGTAATAGAAAATTCATAAAAAATTGCAAAAAAATTCAAAAATTTATAAAATACTATTATGGCTTCATTTCAAGCCAAAATAAGTAGGGAAATGCTGAGAAAGAGAGAAAATAAAAACTATCGTTCTGTTCCGTTCCAACCTGACGAGTAATAGAAAATTCCAAAAAAATTGGAAAAAATTTAAAAAAATCAAAAAAATACCATAGTGGGTTTCATTTAAAGCCAAAATTGGTTGGAAAATGACGAGAAAGACGGAAAACAAAAATTATCGTTCTGTTTCGTTCCCACCCGATGCGTAATAGAAAATTCCAAAAAATTAGAGAAAAAATTCTGAAAATTTAAAAATACCATCGTGGCTTCATTGCAAGCCATAATAGGTTGGAATAAACCGAGACAAAGGGAAAATAAAAATTATCATTCTGTTTCGTTCCGACCCGAAGTGTTGTAGAAAATTCATAAAAAATTGCAAAAAAATTCAAAAAATTTAAAAAATACAGTTATGGCTTCTTTTGAAGCAAAAATTGGTTGGAAAAGGCCGAGAATGAGAGAAAATAAAAATTATCGTTTCGTTTCGTTCCTACCCAACGCGTAATAGAAAATTCCAAACAAATTGCAAAAAATTCAAAAAATCATAAGAATACCATTTTGGCTTCATTTTAAGCAAAAATAGGTTGAGAAATGCTCAGAAAGAGAAAGAAAATAAATATTATTGTTCTGTTCCGTTCCTACACGAAACGTAATAGAAAATTCCAAAAAAATTCAAAAAATTATAAAATACTATTATGGCTTCATTTCAAGCCAAAATAAGGGGGGAAAGGCTGAGAAAGAGAGAGAATAAAAACTATCGTTCTGTTCCGTTCCAAACTGACACGTAATAGAAAATTCCAAAAAAATAGGAAAAAATTTAAAAAAATACCATTGTGGCTTCATTTAAAGCCAAAAAAGGTTGGAAAAGGCCGAGAAAGACGGAAAACAAAAATTATCGTTCCGTTTCGTTCCTACCCGACGCGTAATAGAAAATTCATAAAAAATTGCAAAAAAATTCAAAAAATTATAAAATACTATTATGGCTTCATTTCAAGCCAAAATAAGTAGGGAAATGCTGAGAAAGAGAGAAAATAAAAACTATCGTTCTGTTCCGTTCCAACTGGACGAGTAATAGAAAATTCCAAAAAAATTGGAAAAAATTTAAAAAAATCAGAAAAATACCATAGTGGGTTTCATTTAAAGCCAAAATTGGTTGGAAAAGGCCGAGAAAGACGGAAAACAAAAATTATCGTTCTGTTTCGTTCCCATCCGATGCGTAATAGAAAATTCCAAAAAATTAGAGAAAAAATTCCGAAAATTTAAAAATACCATCGTGGCTTCATTTCAAGCCATAATAGGTTGGAATAATCCGAGACAAAGGGAAAATAAAAATTATCATTCTGTTTCGTTCCAACCCGAAGTGTCGTAGAAAATTCATAAAAAATTGCAAAAAAATTCGAAAAATTTAAAAAATACAGTTATGACTTCTTTTGAAGCAAAAATTGGTTGGAAAAGGCCGAGAATGAGAGAAAATAAAAATTATCGTTTCGTTTCGTTCCTACCCAACGCGTAATAGAAAATTCCAAACAAATTGCAAAAAATTCAAAAAATCATAAGAATACCATTTTGGCTTCATTTTAAGCAAAAATAGGTTGAGAAATGCTCAGAAAGAGAAAGAAAATAAAAATTATTGTTCTGTTCCGTTCCTACACGAAACGTAATAGAAAATTCCAAAAAAATTCAAAAAATTATAAAATACTATTATGGCTTCATTTCAAGCCAAAATAAGGGGGGAAAGGCTGAGAAAGAGAGAGAATAAAAACTATCGTTCTGTTCCGTTCCAAACTGACACGTAATAGAAAATTCCAAAAAAATAGGAAAAAATTTAAAAAAATACCATTGTGGCTTCATTTAAAGCCAAAAAAGGTTGGAAAAGGCCGAGAAAGACGGAAAACAAAAATTATCGTTCCGTTTCGTTCCTACCCGACGCGTAATAAAAAATTCATAAAAAATTGCAAAAAAATTCAAAAAATTATAAAATACTATTATGGCTTCATTTCAAGCCAAAATAAGTAGGGAAAAGCTGAGAAAGAGAGAAAATAAAAACTATCGTTCTGTTCCGTTCCAACCTGACGAGTAATAGAAAATTCCAAAAAAATTGGAAAAAATGTAAAAAAATCAAAAAAATACCATAGTGGGTTTCATTTAAAGCCAAAATTGGTTGGAAAAGGCCGAGAAAGACGGAAAACAAAAATTATCGTTCTGTTTCGTTCCCACCCGATGCGTAATAGAAAATTCCAAAAAATTAGATAAAAAATTCCGAAAATTTAAAAATACCATCGTGGCTTCATTTCTAGCCATAATAGGTTGGAATAAACCGAGACAAAGGGAAAATAAAAATTATCATTCTGTTTCGTTCCAACCCGAAGTGTCGTAGAAAATTCATAAAAAATTGCAAAAAAATTCAAAAAAATTAAAAAATACAGTTATGGCTTCTTTTGAAGCAAAAATTGGTTGGAAAAGGCCGAGAATGAGAGAAAATAAAAATTATCGTTTCGTTTCGTTCCTACCCAACGCGTCATAGAAAATTCCAAACAAATTGCAAAAAATTCAAAAAATCATAAGAATACCATTTTGGCTTCATTTTAAGCAAAAATAGGTTGAGAAATTCTCAGAAAGAGAAGGAAAATAAAAATTATTGTTCTGTTCCGTTCCTACACGAAACATAATAGTAAATTCCAAAAAAATTCAAAAAATTATAAAATACTATTATGGCTTCATTTCAAGCCAAAATAAGGGGGGAAACGCTGAGAAAGAGAGAGAATAAAAACTTTCGTTCCGTTCCGTTCCAACCTGACACGTAATATAAAATTCCAAAAAAATAGGAAAATATTTAAAAAAATACCATTGTGGCTTCATTTAAAGCCAAAAAAGGTTGGAAAAGACCGAGAACGGCGGAAAACAAAAATTATCGTTCCGTTTCGTTCCTACCCGACGCGTAATAGTAAATTCATAAAAAATTGCAAAAAAATTCAAAAAATTATAAAATACTATTATGGCTTCATTTCAAGCCAAAATAAGTAGGGAAACGCTGAGAAAGAGAGAAAATAAAAACTATCGTTCTGTTCCGTTCCAACCTGACGCGTAATAGAAAATTCCAAAAAAATTGGAAAAAATTTAAAAAAATCAAAAAAAGACCATAATGGGTTCATTTAAAGCCAAAATTGGTTGGAAAAGGCCGAGAAAGACGGAAAACAAAAATTATCGTTCTGTTTCGTTCCCACCCGATGCGTAATAGAAAATTCCAAAAAATTAGATAAAAAATTCCGAAAATTTAAAAATACCATCGTGGCTTCATTTCTAGCCATAATAGGTTGGAATAAACCGAGACAAAGGGAAAATAAAAATTATCATTCTGTTTCGTTCCAACCCGAAGTGTCGTAGAAAATTGCAAAAAAATTGCAAAAAAATTCAAAAAAATTAAAAAATACAGTTATGGCTTCTTTTGAAGCAAAAATTGGTTGGAAAAGGCCGAGAATGAGAGAAAATAAAAATTATCGTTTCGTTTCGTTCCTACCCAACGCGTCATAGAAAATTCCAAACAAATTGCAAAAAATTCAAAAAATCATAAGAATACCATTTTGGCTTCATTTTAAGCAAAAATAGGTTGAGAAATTCTCAGAAAGAGAAGGAAAATAAAAATTATTGTTCTGTTCCGTTCCTACACGAAACATAATAGAAAATTCCAAAAAAATTCAAAAAATTATAAAATACTATTATGGCTTCATTTCAAGCCAAAATAAGGGGGGAAACGCTGAGAAAGAGAGAGAATAAAAACTATCGTTCTGTTCCGTTCCTAACTGACACGTAATAGAAAATTCCAAAAAAATAGGAAAAAATTTAAAAAAATACCATTGTGGCTTCATTTAAAGCCAAAAAAGATTGGAAAAGGCCGAGAAAGACGGAAAACAAAAATTATCGTTCCGTTTCGTTCCTACCCGACGCGTAATAGAAAATTCATAAAAAATTGCAAAAAAATTCAAAAAATTATAAAATACTATTATGGCTTCATTTCAAACCAAAATAAGGGAGGAAATGCTGAGAAAGAGAGAGAATAAAAACTATCGTTCTGTTCCGTTCCAACTTGACACGTAATAGAAAATTACAAAAAAAATAGGAAACTATTTAAAAAAATACCATTGTGGCTTCATTTAAAGCCAAAAAAGGATGGAAAAGGCCGAGAAAAACGGAAAACAAAAATTATCGTTCCGTTTCGTTCCTACCCGTCGCGTAATAGAAAATTCATAAAAAATTGCAAAAAAATTCAAAAAATTATAAAATACTATTATGGCTTCATTTCAAGCCAAAATAAGTAGGGAAATGCTGAGAAAGAGAGAAAATAAAAACTATCGTTCTGTTCCGTTCCAACCTGACGCGTAATAGAAAATTCCAAAAAAATTGGAAAAAATAAAAAAAATACCATAGTGGGTTCATTTAAAGCCAAAAAAGGTTGGAAAAGGCCGAGAAAGACGGAAAACAAAAATTATCGTTCCGTTTCGTTCCTACCCGACGCGTAATAGAAAATTCATAAAAAATTGCAAAAAAATTCAAAAATTTTAAAAAATACAGTTATGGCTTCTTTTGAAGCAAAAATTGGTTGGAAAAGGCCGAGAATGAGAGAAAATAAAAATTATCGTTTCGTTTTGTTCCTACCCAACGCGTAATAGAAAATTCCAAACAAATAGCAAAAAAATTTAAAAAATCATAAGAATACCATTTTGGCTTCATTTTAAGCAAAAATAGGTTGAGAAATGCCCAGAAAGAGAAAGAAAATAAAAATTATTGTTCTGTTCCGTTCCTACACGAAACGTAATAGAAAATTCCAAAAAAATTCAAAAAATTATAAAATACTATTATGGCTTCATTTCAAGCGAAAATAAGGGGGGAAACGCTGAGAAAGAGAGAAAATAAAAAATATCGTTCTGTTCCGTTCCAACCTGACACGTAAAAGAAAATTCCAAAAAAAAAGGAAAAAATCTAAAAAAATACCATTGTGGCTTCATTTAAAGCCAAAAAAGGTTGGAAAAGGCCGAGAAAGACGGAAAACAAAAATTATCGTTCCGTTTCGTTTCTACCCGTCGCGTAATAGAAAATTAAAAAAAAATAGAAAAAAAATTCTGAAAATTCAAAAATACCATTATCGCTTCATTTCCAGCCATAATAGGTTGGAATAGACCAAGAAACAGGGAAAATAAAAATTATCATTCCGTTTGGTTCCAACCCTACGCGTAATAGAAAATTCATAAAAAATTGCAAAAAAATTCAAAAATTTTAAAAAATACAGTTATGGCTTCTTTTGAAGCAAAAATTGGTTGGAAAAGGCCGAGAATGAGAGAAAATAAAAATTATCGTTTCGTTTTGTTCCTACCCATCGCGTAATAGAAAATTCCAAACAAATAGCAAAAAAATTTAAAAAATCATAAGAATACCATTTTGGCTTCATTTTAAGCAAAAATGGGTTGAGAAATGCCCAGAAAGAGAAAGAAAATAAAAACTATTGTTCTGTTCCGTTCCTACACGAAACGTAATAGAAAATTCCAAAAAAATAACAAAAAAATTCAAAAAATTATAAAATACTATTATGGCTTCATTTCAAGCCAAAATAAGGGGGGAAACGCTGAGAAAGAGAGAGAATAAAAACTATCGTTCTGTTCCGTTCCAACCTGACACGTAATAGAAAATTCCAAAAAAATCGGAAAAAATTTTAAAAAATACCATTGTGGCTTCATTTAAAGCCAAAAAAGGTTGGAAAAGGCCGAGAACGGCGGAAAACAAAAATTATCGTTCCGTTTCGTTCCTACCCGACGCGTAATAGTAAATTCATAAAAAATTGCAAAAAAATTCAAAAAATTATAAAATACTATTATGGCTTCATTTCAAGCCAAAATAAGTAGGGAAACGCTGAGAAAGAGAGAAAATAAAAACTATCGTTCTGTTCCGTTCCAACCGGACGCGTAATAGAAAATTCCAAAAAAATAGGAAAAAGTTTTAAAAAATCAAAAAAATACCATAGTGGGTTCATTTAAAGCCAAAATTGGTTGGAGAAGGCCGAGAAAGACGGAAAACAGAAATTATCGTTCCGTTTCGTTCCTACCCGTCGCGTAATAGAAAATTAAAAAAAAATATTAAAAAAATTCTGAAAATTGAAAAATACCATTCTCGCTTCATTTCCAGCCATAATAGGTTGGAATAGACCAAGAAACAGGGAAAATAAAAATTATCATTCCGTTTCGTTCCAACACTACGCGTAATAGAAAATTCATAAAAAATTGCAAAAAAATTCAAAAAATTTAAAAAATACAGTTATGGCTTCTTTTGAAGCAAAAATTGGTTGGAAAAGGCCGAGAATGAGAGAAAATAAAAATTATCGTTTCGTTTCGTTCCTACCCAACATGTAATAGAAAATTCCCAACAAATAGCAAAAAAATTCAAAAAATCATAAGAATACCATTTTGGTTTCATTTTAAGCAAAAATAGGTTGAGAAATGCCCAGAAAGAGACAGAAAATAAAAATTGTTGTTCTGTTCCGTTCCTACACGAAACGTAATAGAAAATTCCAAAAAAATAACAAAAAAATTCAAAAAATTATAAAATACTATTATGGCTTCATTTCAAGCCAAAATAAGGGGGGAAACGCTGAGAAAGAGAGAGAATAAAAACTATCGTTCTGTTCCGTGCCAACCTGACACGTAAATGAAAATTCCAAAAAAATAGGAAAAAATTTTAAAAAAATACCATTGTTGCTTCATTTAAAGCCAAAAAAGGTTGGAAAAGGCCGAGAAAGACGGAAAACAAAAATTATCGTTCCGTTTCGTTCCTACCCGTCGCGTAATAGAAAATTAAAAAAAAATATTAAAAAAATTCTGAAAATTGAAAAATACCATTATCGCTTCATTTCCAGCCATAATAGGTTGGAATAGACCAAGAAACAGGGAAAATAAAAATTATCATTCCGTTTCGTTCCAACACTACGCGTAATAGAAAATTCACAAAAAATTGCAAAAAAATTCAAAAAATTAAAAAAATATAGTTATGGCTTCTTTTGAAGCAAAAATTGGTTGGAAAAGGCCGAGAATGAGAGAAAATAAAAATTATCGTTTCGTTTCGTTCCTACCCAACACGTAATAGAAAATTCCCAACAAATAGCAAAAAAATTCAAAAAATCATAAGAATACCATTTTGGTTTCATTTTAAGCAAAAATAGGTTGAGAAATGCCCAGAAAGAGACAGAAAATAAAAATTGTTGTTCTGTTCCGTTCCTACACGAAACGTAATAGAAAATTCCAAAAAAATAACAAAAAAATTCAAAAAATTATAAAATACTATTATGGCTTCATTTCAAGCCAAAATAAGGGGGGAAATGCTGAGAAAGAGAGAGAATAAAAACTATCGTTCTGTTCCGTTCCAACCTGACACGTAATAGAAAATTCCAAAAAAATCGGAAAAAATTTTAAAAAATACCATTGTGGCTTCATTTAAAGCCAAAAAAGGTTGGAAAAGGCCGAGAACGGCGGAAAACAAAAATTATCGTTCCGTTTCGTTCCTACCCGACGCGTAATAGTAAATTCATAAAAAATTGCAAAAAAATTCAAAAAATTATAAAATACTATTATGGCTTCATTTCAAGCCAAAATAAGTAGGGAAACGCTGAGAAAGAGAGAAAATAAAAACTATCGTTCTGTTCCGTTCCAACCTGACGCGTAATAGAAAATTCCAAAAAAATTGGAAAAAGTTTAAAAAAATCAAAAAAATACCATAGTGGGTTCATTTAAAGCCAAAATTGGTTGGAAAAGGCCGAGAAAGACGGAAAACAGAAATTATCGTTCCGTTTCGTTCCTACCCGTCGCGTAATAGAAAATTAAAAAAAAATATTAAAAAAATTTCTGAAAATTGAAAAATACCATTATCGCTTCATTTCCAGCCATAATAGGTTGGAATAGACCAAGAAACAGGGAAAATAAAAATTATCATTCCGTTTCGTTCCAACACTACGCGTAATAGAAAATTCATAAAAAATTGCAAAAAAATTCAAAAAATTTAAAAAATACAGTTATGGCTTCTTTTGAAGCAAAAATTGGTTGGAAAAGGCCGAGAATGAGAGAAAATAAAAATTATCGTTTCGTTTCGTTCCTACTCAATCCGTAATAGAAAATTCAAAACAAATAGCAAAAAAATTCAAAAAATCATAAAAGTACCATTTTCGCTTCATTTTAAGCAAAAATAGGTTGAGAAATGCCCATAAAGAGACAGAAAATAAAAATTATTGTTCTGTTCCGTTCCTACACGAAACGTAATAGAAAATTCAAAAAAAATAACAAAAGAATTCAAAAAATTATAAAATACTATTATGGCTTCATTTCATGCCAAAATAAGGGGGGAAACGCTGAGAAAGAGAGAGAATAAAAACTATCGTTCTGTTCCGTTCCAACCAGACACGTAATAGAAAATTCCAAAAAAAATGGAAAAAATCTAAAAATATACCATTGTGGCTTAATTTAAAGCCAAAAAAGATGGGAATAGGCCGAGAAAGACGGAAAACAAAAATTATCGTTCCGTTTCGTTCCTACCCGACGCGTAATAGAAAATTCATAAAAAATTGCAAAAAAATTCAAAAAATTATAAAATACTATTATGGGTTCATTTCAAGCCAAAATAAGTAGGGAAACGCTGAGAAAGAGAGAAAATAAAAACTATCGTTCTGTTCCGTTCCAGCCTGACGCGTAATAGAAAATTCCAAAAAAATAGGAAAAAATTTAAAAAAATCAAAAAAATACCATAGTGGGTTCATTTAAAGACAAAATTGGTTGGAAAAGGCCGAGAAAGACGGAAAACAAAAATTATCTTTCCGTTTCGTTCCTACCCGACGCGTAATAGAAAATTCCAAAAAAATAGAGAAAAAATTCCGAAAATTTAAAAATACCAACGTGGCTTCATTTCAAGCCATAATAGGTTGGAATAAACCGAGACAAAGGGAAAATAAAAATTATCATTCCGTTTCATTCCTACCCGTCGCGTAATAGAAAATTAAAAAAAAATATTAAAAAAATTCTGAAAATTGAAAAATACCATTATCGCTTCATTTCCAGCCATAATAGGTTGGAATAGACCAAGAAACAGGGAAAATAAAAATTATCATTCCGTTTCGTTCCAACACTACGCGTAATAGAAAATTCATAAAAAATTGCAAAAAAATTCAAAAAATTTAAAAAATACAGTTATGGCTTCTTTTGAAGCAAAAATTGGTTGGAAAAGGCCGAGAATGAGAGAAAATAAAAATTATCGTTTCGTTTCGTTCCTACTCAACGCGTAATAGAAAATTCCAAACAAATAGCAAAAAAATTCAAAAAATCATAAAAGTACCATTTTCGCTTCATTTTAAGCAAAAATAGGTTGAGAAATGCCCAGAAAGAGAAAGAAAATAAAAATTATTGTTTTGTTCCGTTCCTACACGAAACGTAATAGAAAATTCCAAAAAAATAACAAAAAAATTCAAAAAATTATAAAATACTATTATGGCTTCATTTCAAGCCAAAATAAGGGGGGAAATGCTGAGAAAGAGAGAGAATAAAAGCAAACGTTTTGCTCCGTTCCAACCTGACACGTAAAAGAAAATTCCAAAAAAATAGGAAAAAATTTAAAAAAATACCATTGTGGCTTCATTTAAAGCCAAAAAAGGTTGGAAAAGGCCGAGAAAGACGGAAAACAAAAATTATCGTTCCGTTTCGTTTCTACCCGTCGCGTAATAGAAAATTAAAAAAAAATAGAAAAAAAATTCTGAAAATTCAAAAATACCATTATCGCTTCATTTCCAGCCATAATAGGTTGGAATAGACCAAGAAACAGGGAAAATAAAAATTATCATTCCGTTTGGTTCCAACCCTACGCGTAATAGAAAATTCATAAAAAATTGCAAAAAAATTCAAAAATTTTAAAAAATACAGTTATGGCTTCTTTTGAAGCAAAAATTGGTTGCAAAAGGCCGAGAATGAGAGAAAATAAAAATTATCGTTTCGTTTTGTTCCTACCCATCGCGTAATAGAAAATTCCAAACAAATAGCAAAAAAATTTAAAAAATCATAAGAATACCATTTTGGCTTCATTTTAAGCAAAAATGGGTTGAGAAATGCCCAGAAAGAGAAAGAAAATAAAAACTATTGTTCTGTTCCGTTCCTACACGAAACGTAATAGAAAATTCCAAAAAAATAACAAAAAAATTCAAAAAATTATAAAATACTATTATGGCTTCATTTCAAGCCAAAATAAGGGGGGAAACGCTGAGAAAGAGAGAGAATAAAAACTATCGTTCTGTTCCGTTCCAACCTGACACGTAATAGAAAATTCCAAAAAAAATGGAAAACATCTAAAAATATACCATTGTGGCTTCATTTAAAGCCAAAAAAGATGGGAACAGGCCGAGAAAGACGGAAAACAAAAATTATCGTTCCGTTTCGTTCCTACCCGACGCGTAATAGAAAATTCATAAAAAATTGCAAAAAATTATAAAATACTATTATGGGTTCATTTCAAGCCAAAATAAGTAGGGAAACGCTGAGAAAGAGAGAAAATAAAAACTATCGTTCTGTTCCGTTCCAGCCTGACGCGTAATAGAAAATTCCAAAAAAATAGGAACAAATTTAAAAAAATCAAAAAAATACCATAGTGGGTTCATTTAAAGCCAAAATTGGTTGGAAAAGGCCGAGAAAGACGGAAAACAAAAATTTTCTTTCCGTTTCGTTCCTACCCGACGCGTAATAGAAAATTCCAAAAAAATAGAGAAAAAATTCCGAAAATTTAAAAATACCAACGTGGCTTCATTTCAAGCCATAATAGGTTGGAATAAACCGAGACAAAGGGAAAATAAAAATTATCATTCCGTTTCGTTCTAACCCGACGCGTCATAGAAAATTCATAAAAAATTGCAAAAAAATTCAAAAAATTTAAAAAATACAGTTATGGCTTCTTTTGAAGCAAAAATTGGTTGGAAAAGGCCGAGAATGAGAGAAAATAAAATTATCGTTTCGTTTCGTTCCTACCCAACGCGTAATAGAAAATTCCAAACAAATAGCAAAAAAATTCAAAAAATCATAAGAATACCATTTTGGCTTCATTTTAAGCAAAAATAGGTTGAGAAATGCCCAGAAAGAGAAAGAAAATAAAAATTATTGTTCTGTTCCGTTCCTACACGAAACGTAATAGGAAATTCCAAAAAAATAACAAAAAAATTCAAAAAATTATAAAATACTATTATGGCTTCATTTCAAGCCAAAATAAGGGGGCAAACGCTGAGAAAGAGAGAGAATAAAAACTATCGTTCTGTTCCGTGCCAACCTGACACGTAAATGAAAATTCCAAAAAAATAGGAAAAAATTTTAAAAAAATACCATTGTTGCTTCATTTAAAGCCAAAAAAGGTTGGAAAAGGCCGAGAAAGACGGAAAACAAAAATTATCGTTCCGTTTCGTTCCTACCCGTCGCGTAATAGAAAATTAAAAAAAAATATTAAAAAAATTCTGAAAATTGAAAAATACCATTATCGCTTCATTTCCAGCCATAATAGGTTGGAATAGACCAAGAAACAGGGAAAATAAAAATTATCATTCCGTTTCGTTCCAACACTACGCGTAATAGAAAATTCACAAAAAATTGCAAAAAAATTCAAAAAATTAAAAAAATATAGTTATGGCTTCTTTTGAAGCAAAAATTGGTTGGAAAAGGCCGAGAATGAGAGAAAATAAAAATTATCGTTTCGTTTCGTTCCTACCCAACACGTAATAGAAAATTCCCAACAAATAGCAAAAAAATTCAAAAAATCATAAGAATACCATTTTGGTTTCATTTTAAGCAAAAATAGGTTGAGAAATGCCCAGAAAGAGACAGAAAATAAAAATTGTTGTTCTGTTCCGTTCCTACACGAAACGTAATAGAAAATTCCAAAAAAATAACAAAAAAATTCAAAAAATTATAAAATACTATTATGGCTTCATTTCAAGCCAAAATAAGGGGGGAAACGCTGAAAAAGAGAGAGAATAAAAACTATCGTTCTGTTCCGTTCCAACCTGACACGTAATAGAAAATTCCAAAAAAAACGGAAAAAATTTTAAAAAATACCATTATCGCTTCATTTCCAGCCATAATAGGTTGGAATAGACCAAGAAACAGGGAAAATAAAAATTATCATTCCGTTTCGTTCCAACACTACGCGTAATAGAAAATTCATAAAAAATTGCAAAAAAATTCAAAAAATTTAAAAAATACAGTTATGGCTTCTTTTGAAGCAAAAATTGGTTGGAAAAGGCCGAGAATGAGAGAAAATAAAAATTATCGTTTCGTTTCGTTCCTACTCAACGCGTAATAGAAAATTCCAAACAAATAGCAAAAAAATTCAAAAAATCATAACAGTACCATTTTCGCTTCATTTTAAGAAAAATAGGTTGAGAAATGCCCAGAAAGAGAAAGAAAATAAAAATTATTGTTCTGTTCCGTTCCTACACGAAACGTAATAGAAAATTCCAAAAAAATAACAAAAAAATTCAAAAAATTATAAAATACTATTATGGCTTCATATCAAGCCAAAATAAGGGGGGAAACGCTGAGACAGAGAGAGAATAAAAACTATCGTTCTGTTCCGTTCCAACCTGACACGTAAAAGAAAATTCCAAAAAAAAAGGAAAAAATTTTAAAAAATACCATTGTGGCTTCATTTAAATCCAAAAAAGGTTGGAAAAGGCCGAGAAAGACGGAAAACAAAAATTATTGATCCGTTTCGTTCCTACCCGACGCGTAATAGAAAATTCATAAAAAATTGCAAAAAAATTCAAAAAATTATAAAATACTATTATGGCTTCATTTCAAGCCAAAATAAGTAGGGAAACGCTGAGAAAGAGAGAAAATAAAAACTATCGTTCTGTTCCGTTCCAGCCTGACACGTAATAGAAAATTCCAAAAAAATAGGGAAAAACCAAAAAAAAATACCATTGTGGCTTCATTTAAAGCCAAAAAAGGTTGGAAAAGGTCGAGAAAGACGGAAAACAAAAATTATCGTTCCGTTTCGTTCCTACCCTTCGCGTAATAGAAAATTAAAAAAAAATAGAAAAAAAATTCCGAAAATTCAAAAATACCATTATCGTTTCATTTCCAGCCATAATAGGTTGGAATAGACCAAGTAACAGGGAAAATAAAAATTATTATTCTGTTTCGTTCCAACCCTACGCGTAATAGAAAACTGCAAAAAAATTGCAAAAAAATTCAAAAAACTAAAAAAATATAGTTATGGTTTCTTTTGAAGCAAAAATTGGTTGGAAAAGGCCGAGAATGAGAGAAAATAAAAATTATCCTTTCGTTTCGTTCCTACCCAACGCGTAATAGAAAATTCCAAACAAATAGCAAAAAAATTCAAAAATTCATAAGAATACCATTTTGGCTTCATTTTAAGCAAAAATAGGTTGAGAAATGCCCAGAAAGAGAAAGAAAATAAAAATTATTGTTCTGTTCCGTTCCTACACGAAACGTAATAGGAAATTCCAAAAAAATAACAAAAAAATTCAAAAAATTATAAAATACTATTATGGCTTCATTTCAAGCCAAAATAAGGGGGGAAACGCTGAGAAAGAGAGAGAATAAAAACTATCGTTCTGTTCCGTGCCAACCTGACACGTAAATGAAAATTCCAAAAAAATAGGAAAAAATTTTAAAAAAATACCATTGTTGCTTCATTTAAAGCCAAAAAAGGTTGGAAAAGGCCGAGAAAGACGGAAAACAAAAATTATCGTTTCGTTTCGTTCCTACCCGTCGCGTAATAGAAAATTAAAAAAAAATATTAAAAAAATTCTGAAAATTCAAAAATACCATTATCGCTTCATTTCCAGCCATAATAGGTTGGAATAGACCCAGAAACAGGGAAAATAAAAATTATCATTCCGTTTCGTTCCAACACTACGCGTAATAGAAAATTCACAAAAAATTGCAAAAAAATTAAAAAAATTAAAAAAATATAGTTATGGCTTCTTTTGAAGCAAAAATTGGTTGGAAAAGGCCGAGAATGAGAGAAAATAAAAATTATCGTTTCGTTTCGTTCCTACCCAACACGTAATAGAAAATTCCCAACAAATAGCAAAAAAATTCAAAAAATCATAAGAATACCATTTTGGTTTCATTTTAAGCAAAAATAGGTTGAGAAATGCCCAGAAAGAGACAGAAAATAAAAATTGTTGTTCTGTTCCGTTCCTACACGAAACGTAATAGAAAATTCCAAAAAAATAACAAAAAAATTCAAAAAATTATAAAATACTATTATGGCTTCATTTCAAGCCAAAATAAGTAGGGAAACGCTGAGAAAGAGAGAAAATAAAAACTATCGTTCTGTTCCGTTCCAACCTGACGCGTAATAGAAAATTCCAAAAAAATAGGAAAAAGTTTTAAAAAATCAAAAAAATACCATAGTGGGTTCATTTAAAGCCAAAATTGGTTGGAAAAGGCCGAGAAAGACGGAAAACAGAAATTATCGTTCCGTTTCGTTCCTACCCGTCGCGTAATAGAAAATTAAAAAAAAATATTAAAAAAATTCTGAAAATTGAAAAATAACATTCTCGCTTCATTTCCAGCCATAATAGGTTGGAATAGACCAAGAAACAGGGAAAATAAAAATTATCATTCCGTTTCGTTCAAACACTACGCGTAATAGAAAATTCATAAAAAATTGCAAAAAAATTCAAAAAATTTAAAAAATACAGTTATGGCTTCTTTTGAAGCAAAAATTGGTTGGAAAAGGCCGAGAATGAGAGAAAATAAAAATTATCGTTTCGTTTCGTTCCTACTCAACGCGTAATAGAAAATTCCAAACAAATAGCAAAAAAATTCAAAAAATCATAAAAGTACCATTTTCGCTTCATTTTAAGCAAAAATAGGTTGAGAAATGCCCATAAAGAGACAGAAAATAAAAATTATTGTTCTGTTCCGTTCCTACACGAAACGTAATAGAAAATTCCAAAAAAATAACAAAAAAATTCAAAAAATTATAAAATACTATTATGGCTTCATTTCAAGCCAAAATAAGGGGGGAAACGCTGAGAAAGAGAGAGAATAAAAACTATCGTTCTGTTCCGTTCCAACCTGACACGTAATAGAAAATTCCAAAAAAATCGGAAAAAATTTTAAAAAATACCATTGTGGCTTCATTTAAAGCCAAAAAAGGTTGGAAAAGGCCGAGAACGGCGGAAAACAAAAATTATCGTTCCGTTTCGTTCCTACCCGACGCGTAATAGTAAATTCATAAAAAATTGCAAAAAAATTCAAAAAATTATAAAATACTATTATGGCTTCATTTCAAGCCAAAATAAGTAGGGAAACGCTGAGAAAGAGAGAAAATAAAAACTATCGTTCTGTTCCGTTCCAACCTGACGCGTAATAGAAAATTCCAAAAAAATAGGAAAAAGTTTAAAAAAATCAAAAAAATACGATAGTGGGTTCATTTAAAGCCAAAATTGGTTGGAAAAGGCCGAGAAAGACGGAAAACAGAAATTATCGTTCCGTTTCGTTCCTACCCGTCGCGTAATAGAAAATTAAAAAAAAATATTAAAAAAATTCTGAAAATTGAAAAATACCATTATCGCTTCATTTCCAGCCATAATAGGTTGGAATAGACCAAGAAACAGGGAAAATAAAAATTATCATTCCGTTTCGTTCCAACACTACGCGTAATAGAAAATTCATAAAAAATTGCAAAAAAATTCAAAAAATTTAAAAAATACAGTTATGGCTTCTTTTGAAGCAAAAATTGGTTGGAAAAGGCCGAGAATGAGAGAAAATAAAAATTATCGTTTCGTTTCGTTCCTACTCAATCCGTAATAGAAAATTCAAAACAAATAGCAAAAAAATTCAAAAAATCATAAAAGTACCATTTTCGCTTCATTTTAAGCAAAAATAGGTTGAGAAATGCCCATAAAGAGACAGAAAATAAAAATTATTGTTCTGTTCCGTTCCTACACGAAACGTAATAGAAAATTCAAAAAAAATAACAAAAGAATTCAAAAAATTATAAAATACTATTATGGCTTCATTTCATGCCAAAAATAAGGGGGGAAACGCTGAGAAAGAGAGAGAATAAAAACTATCGTTCTGTTCCGTTCCAACCAGACACGTAATAGAAAATTCCAAAAAAAATGGAAAAAATCTAAAAATATACCATTGTGGCTTAATTTAAACCCAAAAAAGATGGGAATAGGCCGAGAAAGACGGAAAACAAAAATTATCGTTCCGTTTCGTTCCTACCCGACGCGTAATAGAAAATTCATAAAAAATTGCAAAAAAATTCAAAAAATTATAAAATACTATTATGGGTTCATTTCAAGCCAAAATAAGTAGGGAAACGCTGAGAAAGAGAGAAAATAGAAACTATCGTTCTGTTCCGTTCCAGCCTGACGCGTAATAGAAAATTCCAAAAAAATAGGAAAAAATTTAAAAAAATCAAAAAAATACCATAGTGGGTTCATTTAAAGACAAAATTGGTTGGAAAAGGCCGAGAAAGACGGAAAACAAAAATTATCTTTCCGTTTCGTTCCTACCCGACGCGTAATAGAAAATTCCAAAAAAATAGAGAAAAAATTCCGAAAATTTAAAAATACCAACGTGGCTTCATTTCAAGCCATAATAGGTTGGAATAAACCGAGACAAAGGGAAAATAAAAATTATCATTCCGTTTCGTTCCTACCCGTCGCGTAATAGAAAATTAAAAAAAAATATTAAAAAAATTCTGAAAATTGAAAAATACCATTATCGCTTCATTTCCAGCCATAATAGGTTGGAATAGACCAAGAAACAAGGAAAATAAAAATTATCATTCCGTTTCGTTCCAACACTACGCGTAATAGAAAATTCATAAAAAATTGCAAAAAAATTCAAAAAATTTAAAAAATACAGTTATGGCTTCTTTTGAAGCAAAAATTGGTTGGAAAAGGCCGAGAATGAGAGAAAATAAAAATTATCGTTTCGTTTCGTTCCTACCCAACATGTAATAGAAAATTCCCAACAAATAGCAAAAAAATTCAAAAAATCATAAGAATACCATTTTGGTTTCATTTTAAGCAAAAATAGGTTGAGAAATGCCCAGAAAGAGACAGAAAATAAAAATTGTTGTTCTGTTCCGTTCCTACACGAAACGTAATAGAAAATTCCAAAAAAATAACAAAAAAATTCAAAAAATTATAAAATACTATTATGGCTTCATTTCAAGCCAAAATAAGGGGGGAAACGCTGAGAAAGAGAGAGAATAAAAACTATCGTTCTGTTCCGTGCCAACCTGACACGTAAATGAAAATTCCAAAAAAATAGGAAAAAATTTTAAAAAAATACCATTGTTGCTTCATTTAAAGCCAAAAAAGGTTGGAAAAGGCCGAGAAAGACGGAAAACAAAAATTATCGTTCCGTTTCGTTCCAACCCGTCGCGTAATAGAAAATTAAAAAAAAATAGAAAAAAAATTCTGAAAATTCAAAAATACCATTATCGCTTCATTTCCAGCCATAATAGGTTGGAATAGACCATGAAACAGGGAAAATAAAAATTATCATTCCGTTTGGTTCCAACCCTACGCGTAATAGAAAATTCATAAAAAATTGCAAAAAAATTCAAAAAATTTTAAAAATACTGTTATGGCTTCTTTTGAAGCAAAAATTGGTTGGAAAAGGCCGAGAATGAGGGAAAATAAAAATTATCGTTTCGTTTTGTTCCTACCAAACGCGTAATAGAAAATTCCAAACAAATAGCAAAAAAATTTAAAAAATCATAAGAATACCATTTTGGCTTCATTTTAAGCAAAAATGGGTTGAGAAATGCCCAGAAAGAGAAAGAAAATAAAAATTATTGTTCTGTTCCGTTCCTACACGAAACGTAATAGAAAATTCCAAAAAAATAACAAAAAAATTCAAAAAATTATAAAATACTATTATGGCTTCATTTCATGCCAAAATAAGGGGGGAAACGCTGAGAAAGAGAGAGAATAAAAACTATCGTTCTGTTCCGTTCCAACCAGACACGTAATAGAAAATTCCAAAAAAAATGGAAAAAATCTAAAAATATACCATTGTGGCTTCATTTAAAGCCAAAAAAGATGGGAACAGGCCGAGAAAGACGGAAAACAAAAATTATCGTTCCGTTTCGTTCCTACCCGACGCGTAATAGAAAATTCATAAAAAATTGCAAAAAAATTCAAAAAATTATAAAATACTATTATGGGTTCATTTCAAGCCAAAATAAGTGGGGAAACGCTGAGAAAGAGAGAAAATAAAAACTATCGTTCTGTTCTGTTCCAGCCTGACGCGTAATAGAAAATTCCAAAAAAATAGGAAAAAATTTAAAAAAATCAAAAAAATACCATAGTGGGTTCATTTAAAGCCAAAATTGGTTGGAAAAGGCCGAGAAAGACGGAAAACAAAAATTATCTTTCCGTTTCGTTCCTACCCGACGCGTAATAGAAAATTCCAAAAAATTAGAGAAAAAATTCCGAAAATTTAAAAATACCAACGTGGCTTCATTTCAAGCCATAATAGGTTGGAATAAACCGAGACAAAGGGAAAATAAAAATTATCATTCCGTTTCGTTCCAACCCGACGCGTCATAGAAAATTCATAAAAAATTGCAAAAAAATTCAAAAAATTTAAAAAATACAGATATGGCTTCTTTTGAAGCAAAAATTGGTTGGAAAAGGCCGAGAATGAGAGAAAATAAAAATTATCGTTTCGTTTCGTTCCTACCTAACGCGTAATAGAAAATTCCAAACAAATAGCAAAAAAATTCAAAAAATCATAAGAATACCATTTTGGCTTCATTTTAAGCAAAAATAGGTTGAGAAATGCCCAGAAAGAGAAAGAAAATAAAAATTATTGTTCTTTTCCGTTCCTACACGAAACGTAATAGAAAATTCCAAAAAAATAACAAAAAAATTCAAAAAATTATAAAATACTATTATGGCTTCATTTCAAGCGAAAATAAGGGGGGAAACGCTGAGAAAGAGAGAGAATAAAAAATATCGTTCTGTTCCGTTCCAACCTGACACGTAAAAGAAAATTCCAAAAAAAAAGGAAAAAATCTAAAAAAATACCATTGTGGCTTCATTTAAAGCCAAAAAAGGTTGGAAAAGGCCGAGAAAGACGGAAAACAAAAATTATCGTTCCGTTTCGTTTTTACCCGTCGCGTAATAGAAAATTAAAAAAAAATAGAAAAAAAATTCTGAAAATTCAAAAATACCATTATCGCCTCATTTCCAGCCATAATAGGTTGGAATAGACCAAGAAACAGGGAAAATAAAAATTATCATTCCGTTTCGTTCCAACCCTACGCGTAATAGAAAATTCATAAAAAATTGCAAAAAAATTCAAAAATTTTAAAAAATACAGTTATGGCTTCTTTTGAAGCAAAAATTGGTTGGAAAAGTCCGAGAATGAGAGAAAATAAAAATTATCGTTTCGTTTCGTTCCTACCCAACGCGTAATAAAAAATTCCAAACAAATAGCAAAAAAATTCAAAAAATCATAAGAATACCGTTTTGGCTTCATTTTAAGCAAAAATAGGTTGAGAAATGCCCAGAAAGAGAAAGAAAATAAAAATTATTGTTCTGTTCCGTTCCTACACGAAACGTAATAGAAAATTCCAAAAAAATAACAAAAAAATTCAAAAAATTATAAAATACTATTATGGCTTCATATCAAGCCAAAATAAGGGGGGAAACGCTGAGACAGAGAGAGAATAAAAACTATCGTTCTGTTCCGTTCCAACCTGACACGTAAAAGAAAATTCCAAAAAAAAAGGAAAAAATTTTAAAAAATACCATTGTGGCTTCATTTAAAGCCAAAAAAGGTTGGAAAAGGCCGAGAAAGACGGAAAACAAAAATTATTGATCCGTTTCGTTCCTACCCGACGCGTAATAGAAAATTCATAAAAAATTGCAAAAAAATTCAAAAAATTATAAAATACTATTATGGCTTCATTTCAAGCCAAAATAAGTAGGGAAACGCTGAGAAAGAGAGAAAATAAAAACTATCGTTCTGTTCCGTTCCAGCCTGACACGTAATAGAAAATTCCAAAAAAATAGGGAAAAACTTAAAAAAAATACCATTGTGGCTTCATTTAAAGCCAAAAAAGGTTGGAAAAGGTCGAGAAAGACGGAAAACAAAAATTATCGTTCCGTTTCGTTCCTACCCTTCGCGTAATAGAAAATTAAAAAAAAATAGAAAAAAAATTCCGAAAATTCAAAAATACCATTATCGCTTCATTTCCAGCCATAATAGGTTGGAATAGACCAAGTAACAGGGAAAAAAAAAATTATTATTCTGTTTCGTTCCAACCCTACGCGTAATAGAAAACTGCAAAAAAATTGCAAAAAAATTCAAAAAACTAAAAAAATATAGTTATGGTTTCTTTTGAAGCAAAAATTGGTTGGAAAAGGCCGAGAATGAGAGAAAATAAAAATTATCCTTTCGTTTCGTTCCTACCCAACGCGTAATAGAAAATTCCAAACAAATAGCAAAAAAATTCAAAAATTCATAAGAATACCATTTTGGCTTCATTTTAAGCAAAAATAGGTTGAGAAATGCCCAGAAAGAGACAGAAAGTAAAAATTATTGTTCTGATCCGTTCCTACACGAAACGTAATAGAAAATTCCAAAAAAATAAGTAAAAAATTCAAAAAATTATAAAATGCTATTATGGCTTCATTTCAAGCCAAAATAAGGGGGGAAACGCTGAGAAAGAGAGAGAATAAAAACTATCGCTCTGTTCCGTTCCAACCTGATACGTAATAGAAAATTCCAAAAAAATAGGAAAAAACCTAAAAAAATACCATTGTGGCTTCATTTAAAGCCAAAAAAGGTTGGAAAAGGCCGAGAAAGACGGAAAACAAGAATTATCGTTCCGTTTCGTTCCAACTCGACGCGTAATAGAAAATTCATAAAAAATTGCAAAAAAATTCAAAAAATTATAAAATACTATTATGGCTTCATTTCAAGCCAAAATAAGTAGGGAAACGCTGAGAAAGAGAGAAAATAAAAACTATCGTTCGGTTCTGTTCCAACCTGATGCGTAATAAAAAATTCCAAAAAAATAGGAAAAAATTTAAAAAAATCAAAAAAATACCGTAGTGGGTTCATTTAAAGCCAAAATTGGTAGGAAAAGGCCGAGAAAGACGGAAAACAAAAATTATCGTTCCGTTTTTTTCCTACCCGACGCGTAATAGAAAATTCCAAAAAAATAGAGAAAAAATTCCGAAAATTTAAAAATACCATCGTGGCTTCATTTCAAGCGATAATAGGTTGGAATAAACCGAGACAAAGGGAAAATAAAAATTATCATTCCGTTTCGTTCCAACCCGACGCGTCATAGAAAATTCATAAAAAATTGCAAAAAAATTCAAAAAATTTAAAAAATACTGTTATGGCTTCTTTTGAAGCAAAAATTGGTTGGAAAAGGCCGAGAATGAGAGAAAATAAAAATTATCGTTTCGTTTCGTTCCTACCCAACGCGTAATAGAAAATTCCAAACAAATAGCAAAAAAATTCAAAAAATCATAAAAGTACCATTTTCGCTTCATTTTAAGCAAAAATAGGTTGAGAAATGCCCAGAAAGAGAAAGAAAATAAAAATTATTGTTTTGTTCCGTTCCTACACGAAAGGTAATAGAAAATTCCAAAAAAATTAACAAAAAAATTCAAAAAATTATAAAATACTATTATGGCTTCATTTCAAGCCAAAATAAGGGGGGAAATGCTGAGAAAGAGAGAGAATAAAAGCAAACGTTTTGCTCCGTTCCAACCTGACACGTAAAAGAAAATTCCAAAAAAATAGGAAAAAATTTAAAAAAATACCATTGTGGCTTCATTTAAAGCCAAAAAAGGTTGGAAAAGGCCGAGAAATACGGAAAACAAAAATTATCGTTCCGTTTCGTTCCAACCCGTCGCGTAATAGAAAATTAAAAAAAAATAGAAAAAAAGTTCTGAAAATTCAAAAATACCATTATCGCTTCATTTCCAGCCATAATAGGTTGGAATATACCAAGAAACAGGGAAAATAAAAATTATCATTCCGTTTGGTTCCAACCCTACGCATAATAGAAAATTCATAAAAAATTGCAAAAAAATTCAAAAAATTTAAAAAATACAGTTATGGCTTCTTTTGAAGCAAAAATTGGTTGGAAAAGGCCGAGAATGAGAGAAAATAAAAATTATCGTTTCGTTTCGTTCCTACCCAACGCGTAATAGAAAATTCCAAACAAATAGCAAAAAAATTCAAAAAATCATAAGAATACCATTTTGGCTTCATTTTAAGCAAAAATAGGTTGAGAAATGCCCAGAAAGAGAAAGAAAATAAAAATTATTGTTCTTTTCTGTTCCTACACGAAACGTAATAGAAAATTCCAAAAAAATTAACAAAAAAATTCAAAAAATTATAAAATACTATTATGGCTTCATTTCAAGCGAAAATAAGGGGGGAAACGCTGAGAAAGAGAGAGAATAAAAAATATCGTTCTGTTCCGTTCCAACCTGACACGTAAAAGAAAATTCCAAAAAAAAAGGAAAAAACCTAAAAAAAATACCATTGTGGCTTCATTTAAAGCCAAAAAAGGTTGGAAAAGGCCGAGAAAGACGGAAAACAAAAATTATCGTTCCGTTTCGTTTCTACCCGTCGCGTAATAGAAAATTAAAAAAAAATAGAAAAAAAGTTCTTAAAATTCAAAAATACCATTATCGCTTCATTTCCAGCCATAATAGGTTGGAATAGACCAAGAAACAGGGAAAATAAAAATTATCATTCCGTTTCGTTCCAACCCTCCGCGTAATAGAAAATTGCAAAAAAATAGCAAAAAAATTCAAAAATTCATAAGAATACCATTTTGGCTTCATTTTAAGCAAAAATAGGTTGAGAAATGCCCAGAAAGAGACAGAAAGTAAAAATTATTGTTCTGATCCGTTCCTACACGAAACGTAATAGAAAATTCCAAAAAAATAACAAAAAAATTCAAAAAATTATAAAATACTATTATGGCTTCATTTCAAGCCAAAATAAGGGGGGAAACGCTGAGAAAGAGAGAGAATAAAAACTATCGCTCTGTTCCGTTCCAACCTGACACGTAACAGAAAATTCCAAAAAAATAGGAAAAAACCTAAAAAAATACCATTGTGGCTTCATTTAAAGCCAAAAAAGGTTGGAAAAGGCCGAGAAAGACGGAAAACAAAAATTATCGTTCCGTTTTGTTCCAACCCGACGCGTAATAGAAAATTCATAAAAAATTGCAAAAAAATTCAAAAAATTATAAAATACTATTATGGCTTCACTTCAAGCCAAAATAAGTAGGGAAACGCTGAGAAAGAGAGAAAATAAAAACTATCGTTCTGTTCTGTTCCAACCTGATGCGTAATAAAAAATTCCAAAAAAATAGGAAAAAATTTAAAAAAATCAAAAAAATACCGTAGTGGGTTCATTTAAAGCCAAAATTGGTAGGAAAAGGCCGAGAAAGACGGAAAACAAAAATTATCGTTCCGTTTTGTTCCTACCCGACGCGTAATAGAAAATTCCAAAAAAATAGAGAAAAAATTCCGAAAATTTAAAAATACCATCGGGGCTTCATTTCAAGCCATAATAGGTTGGAATAAACCGAGACAAAGGGAAAATAAAAATTATCATTCGGTTTCGTTCCAACCCGACGCGTCATAGAAAATTCATAAAAAATTGCAAAAAAATTCAAAAAATTTAAAAAATACAGTTATGGCTTCTTTTGAAGCAAAAATTGGTTGGAAAAGGCCGAGAATGAGAGAAAATAAAAATTATCATTTCGTTTCGTTCCTACCCAACGCGTAATAGAAAATTCCAAACAAATAGCAAAAAAATTCAAAAAATCATAAAAGTACCATTTTCGCTTCATTTTAAGCAAAAATAGGTTGAGAAATGCCCAGAAAGAGAAAGAAAATAAAAATTATTGTTTTGTTCCGTTCCTACACGAAACGTAATAGAAAATTCCAAAAAAATAAAAAAAAAATTTAAAAAATTATAAAATACTATTATGGCTTCATTTCAAGCCAAAATAAGGGGGGAAATGCTGAGAAAGAGAGAGAATAAAAGCAAACGTTTTGCTCCGTTCCAACCTGACACGTAAAAGAAAATTCCAAAAAAATAGGAAAAAATTTAAAAAAATACCATTGTGGCTTCATTTAAAGCCAAAAAAGGTTGGAAAAGGCCGAGAAATACGGAAAACAAAAATTATCGTTCCGTTTCGTTCCAACCCGTCGCGTAATAGAAAATTTAAAAAAAATAGAAAAAAAATTCTGAAAATTCAAAAATACCATTATCGCTTCATTTCCAGCCATAATAGGTTGGAATATACCAAGAAACAGGGAAAATAAAAATTATCATTCCGTTTGGTTCCAACCCTACGCGTAATAGAAAATTCAAAAAAAATTGCAAAAAAATTCAAAAAATTTAAAAAATACAGTTATGGCTTCTTTTGAAGCAAAAATTGGTTGGAAAAGGCCGAGAATGAGAGAAAAGAAAAATTATCGTTTCGTTTTGTTCCTACCCAACGCGTAATAGAAAATTCCAAACAAATAGCAAAAAAATTTAAAAAATCATAAGAATACCATTTTGGCTTCATTTTAAGCAAAAATGGGTTGAGAAATGCCCAGAAAGAGAAAGAAAATAAAAATTATTGTTCTGTTCCGTTCCTACACGATACGTAATAGAAAATTCCAAAAAAATAACAAAAAAATTCAAAAAATTATAAAATACTATTATGGCTTCATTTCAAGCCAAAATGAGGGGGGAAACGCTGAGAAAGAGAGAGAATAAAAACTATCGTTCTGTTCCGTTCTAACCTGACACGTAATAGAAAATTCCAAAAAAAATGGAAAAAATCTAAAAATATACCATTGTGGCTTCATTTAAAGCCAAAAAAGATGGGAACAGGCCGAGAAAGACGGAAAACAAAAATTATCGTTCCGTTTCGTTCCTACCCGACGCGTAATAGAAAATTCATAAAAAATTGCAAAAAAATTCAAAAAATTATAAAATACTATTATGGGTTCATTTCAAGCCAAAATAAGTAGGGAAACGCTGAGAAAGAGAGAAAATAAAAACTATCGCTCTGTTCCGTTCCAGCCTGACGCGTAATAGAAAATTCCAAAAAAATAGGAAAAAAATTAAAAAAATGAAAAAAATACCATAGTGGGTTCATTTAAAGCCAAAATTGGTTGGAAAAGGCCAAGAAAGACGGAAAACAAAAATTATCTTTCCGTTTCGTTCCTACCCGACGCGTAATAGAAAATTCCAAAAAAATAGAGAAAAAATTCCGAAAATTTAAAAATACCAACGTGGCTTCATTTTAAGCCATAATAGGTTGGAAAAAACCGAGACAAAGGGAAAATAAAAATTATCATTCCGTTTCGTTCCAACCCGACGCGTCATAGAAAATTCATAAAAAATTGCAAAAAAATTCAAAAAATTTAAAAAATACAGTTATGGCTTCTTTTGAAGCAAAAATTGGTTGGAAAAGGCCGAGAATGAGAGAAAATAAAAATTATCGTTTCGTTTCGTTCTACCCAACGCGTAATAGAAAATTCCAAACAAAGAGCAAAAAAATTCAAAAAATCATAAGAATACCATGTTGGCTTCATTTTAAGTAAAAATAGGTTGAGAAATACCCAGAAAGAGAAAGAAAATAAAAATTATTGTTTTGTTCCGTTCCTACACGAAACGTAATAGGAAATTCCAAAAAAATAACAAAAAAATTCAAAAAATTATAAAATACTATTATGGCTTCATTTCAAGCCAAAATAAGGGGGGAAACGCTGAGAAAGAGAGAGAGTAAAAACTATCGTTCTGTTCCGTGCCAACCTGACGCGTAAAAGAAAATTCCAAAAAAATAGGAAAAAATTTAAAAAAAATACCATTGTTGCTTCATTTAAAGCCAAAAAAGGTTGGAAAAGGCCGAGAAAGACGGAAAACAAAAATTATCGTTCCGTTTCGTTCCTACCCGTCGCGTAATAGAAAATTAAAAAAAAATATTAAAAAAATTCTGAAAATTCAAAAATACCATTATCGCTTCATTTCCAGCCATAATAGGTTGGAATAGACCAAGAAACAGGGAAAATAAAAATTATCATTCCGTTTCGTTCCAACACTACGCGTAATAGCAAATTCACAAAAAATTGCAAAAAAATTCAAAAAATTAAAAAAATATAGTTATGGCTTCTTTTGAAGCAAAAATTGGTTGGAAAAGGCCGAGAATGAGAGAAAATAAAAATTATCGTTTCGTTTCGTTCCTACCCAACACGTAATAGAAAATTCCAAACAAATAGCAAAAAAATTCAAAAAATCATAAGAATACCATTTTGGTTTCATTTTAAGCAAAAATAGGTTGAGAAATGCCCAGAAAGAGACAGAAAATAAAAATTGTTGTTCTGTTCCGTTCCTACACGATACGTAATAGAAAATTCCAAAAAAATAACAAAAAAATTCAAAAAATTATAAAATACTATTATGGCTTCATTTCAAGCCAAAATGAGGGGGGAAACGCTGAGAAAGAGAGAGAATAAAAACTATCGTTCTGTTCCGTTCCAACCTGACACGTAATAGAAAATTCCAAAAAAAATGGAAAAAATCTAAAAATATACCATTGTGGCTTCATTTAAAGCCAAAAAAGATGGGAACAGGCCGAGAAAGACGGAAAACAAAAATTATCGTTCCGTTTCGTTCCTACCCGACGCGTAATAGAAAATTCATAAAAAATTGCAAAAAAATTCAAAAAATTATAAAATACTATTATGGGTTCATTTCAAGCCAAAATAAGTAGGGAAACGCTGAGAAAGAGAGAAAATAAAAACTATCGCTCTTTTCCGTTCCAGCCTGACGCGTAATAGAAAATTCCAAAAAAATAGGAAAAAAATTAAAAAAATCAAAAAAATACCATAGTGGGTTCATTTAAAGCCAAAATTGGTTGGAAAAGGCCAAGAAAGACGGAAAACAAAAATTATCTTTCCGTTTCGTTCCTACCCGACGCGTAATAGAAAATTCCAAAAAAATAGAGAAAAAATTCCGAAAATTTAAAAATACCAACGTGGCTTCATTTTAAGCCATAATAGGTTGGAAAAAACCGAGACAAAGGGAAAATAAAAATTATCATTCCGTTTCGTTCCAACCCGACGCGTCATAGAAAATTCATAAAAAATTGCAAAAAAATTCAAAAAATTTAAAAAATACAGTTATGGCTTCTTTTGAAGCAAAAATTGGTTGGAAAAGGCCGAGAATGAGAGAAAATAAAAATTATCGTTTCGTTTCGTTCTACCAACGCGTAATAGAAAATTCCAAACAAAGAGCAAAAAAATTCAAAAAATCATAAGAATACCATGTTGGCTTCATTTTAAGTAAAAATAGGTTGAGAAATACCCAGAAAGAGAAAGAAAATAAAAATTATTGTTTTGTTCCGTTCCTACACGAAACGTAATAGGAAATTCCAAAAAAATAACAAAAAAATTCAAAAAATTATAAAATACTATTATGGCTTCATTTCAAGCCAAAATAAGGGGGGAAACGCTGAGAAAGAGAGAGAGTAAAAACTATCGTTCTGTTCCGTGCCAACCTGACGCGTAAAAGAAAATTCCAAAAAAATAGGAAAAAATTTAAAAAAAATACCATTGTTGCTTCATTTAAAGCCAAAAAAGGTTGGAAAAGGCCGAGAAAGACGGAAAACAAAAATTATCGTTCCGTTTCGTTCCTACCCGTCGCGTAATAGAAAATTAAAAAAAAATATTAAAAAAATTCTGAAAATTCAAAAATACCATTATCGCTTCATTTCCAGCCATAATAGGTTGGAATAGACCAAGAAACAGGGAAAATAAAAATTATCATTCCGTTTCGTTCCAACACTACGCGTAATAGCAAATTCACAAAAAATTGCAAAAAAATTCAAAAAATTAAAAAAATATAGTTATGGCTTCTTTTGAAGCAAAAATTGGTTGGAAAAGGCCGAGAATGAGAGAAAATAAAAATTATCGTTTCGTTTCGTTCCTACCCAACACGTAATAGAAAATTCCAAACAAATAGCAAAAAAATTCAAAAAATCATAAGAATACCATTTTGGTTTCATTTTAAGCAAAAATAGGTTGAGAAATGCCCAGAAAGAGACAGAAAATAAAAATTGTTGTTCTGTTCCGTTCCTACACGAAACGTAACAGAAAATTCCAAAAAAATAACAAAAAAATTCAAAAAATTATAAAATACTATTATGGCTTCATTTCAAGCCAAAATAAGGGGGGAAACGCTGAAAAAGAGAGAGAATAAAAACTATCGTTCTGTTCCGTTCCAACCTGACACGTAATAGAAAATTCCAAAAAAATCGGAAAAAATTTAAAAAAATACCATTGTGGCTTCATTTAAAGCCAAAAAAGGTTGGAAAAGGCCGAGAACGACGGAAAACAAAAATTATCGTTCTGTTTCGTTCCTACCCGACGCGTAATAGAAAATTGCAAAAAAATTAAAAAAAAATTCAAAAAATTATAAAATACTATTATGGCTTCATTTCAAGCCAAAATAAGTAGGGAAACGCTGAGAAAGAGAGAAAATAAAAACTATCGCTCTGTTCCGTTCCAACCTGACGCGTAATAGAAAATTCCAAAAAAATAGGAAAAAGTTTAAAAAAATCAAAAAAATACCATAGTGGGTTCATTTAAAGCCAAAATTGGTTGGAAAAGGCCGAGAAAGACGAAAAATAAAAATTATCGTTCTGTTTCGTTCCTACCCGACGCGTAATAGAAAATTCCAAAAAAATACAGAAAAAATTCCGAAAATTTTAAAATACCATCGTGGCTTCATTTCAAGCCATAATAGGTTGGAATAAACCGAGACAAAGGGAAAATAAAAATTATCATTCCGTTTCGTTCCAACCCGATGCGTCATAGAAAATTGATAAAAAATTGATAAAAAATTCAAAAAATTTAAAAAATACAGTTATGGCTTCTTTTGAAGCAAAAATTTGTTGGAAAAGGCCGAGAATGAGAGAAAATAAAAATTATCGTTTCGTTTCGTTCCTACCCAACGCGTAATAGAAAATTCCAAACAAATAGCAAAAAAATTCAAAAAATCATAAGAATACCATTTTGGCTTCATTTTAAGCAAAAATAGGTTTAGAAATGCCCAGAAAGAGACAGAAAATAAAAATTATTGTTCTGTTCCGTTCCTACACGAAACGTAATAGAAAATTCCAAAAAAATAACAAAAAAATTCAAAAAATTATAAAATACTATTATGGCTTCATTTCAAGCCAAAATAAGGGGGGAAACGCTGAGAAAGAGAGAGAATAAAAACTATCGTTCTGTTCCGTTCCAACCTGACACGTAATAGAAAATTCCAAAAAAATCGGAAAAAATCTTAAAAAATACCATTGTGGCTTCATTTAAAGCCAAAAAAGGTTGGAAAAGGCCGAGAACGGCGGAAAACAAAAATTATCGTTCCGTTTCGTTCCTACTCGACGCGTAATAGAAAATTCATAAAAAATAGCAAAAAAATTCAAAAAATTATAAAATACTATTATGGCTTCATTTCAAGCCAAAATAAGGGGGGAAACGCTGAGAAAGAGAGAAAATAAAAACTATCGTTATGTTCCGTTCCAACCTGACGCGTAATAGAAAATTCCAAAAAAATAGGAAAAAGTTGAAAAAAATCAAAAAAATACCATAGTGGGTTCATTTAAAGCCAAAATTGTTTGGAAAAGGCCGAGAAAGACGGAAAACAGAAATTATCGTTCCGTTTCGTTCCTACCCGTCGCGTAATAGAAAATTAAAAAAATATATTAAAAAAATTCTGAAAATTCAAAAATACCATTATCGCTTCATTTCCAGCCATAATAGGTTGGACTAGACCAAGAAACAGGGAAAATAAAAATTGTCATTCCGTTTCGTTCCAACACTACACGTAATAGAAAATTCATAAAAAATTGCAAAAAAATTCAAAAAATTCAAAAAACATAGTTATGGCTTCTTTTGAAGCAAAAATTGGTTGGGAAAGGCCGAGAATGAGAGAAAATAAAAATTATCGTTTCGTTTCGTTCCTACCCAACACGTAATAGAAAATTCCAAACAAATAGCAAAAAAATTCAAAAAATCATAAGAATACCATTTTGGTTTCATTTTAAGCAAAAATAGGTTGAGAAATGCCCAGAAAGAGGCAGAAAATAAAAATTGTTGTTCTGTTCCGTTCCTACACGAAACGTAATAGAAAATTCCAAAAAAATAACAAAAAAATTCAAAAAATTATAAAATGCTATTATGGCTTCATTTCAAGCCAAAATAAGGGGGGAAACGCTGAGAAAGAGAGAGAATAAAAACTATCGCTCTGTTCCGTTCCAACCTGATACGTAACAGAAAATTCCAAAAAAATAGGAAAAAACCTAAAAAAATACCACTGTGGCTTCATTTAAAGCCAAAAAAGGTTGGAAAAGGCCGAGAAAGACGGAAAACAAGAATTATCGTTCCGTTTCGTTCCAACTCGACGCGTAATAGAAAATTCATAAAAAATTGCAAAAAAATTCAAAAAATTATAAAATACTATTATGGCTTCATTTCAAGCCAAAATAAGTAGGGAAACGCTGAGAAAGAGAGAAAATAAAAACTATCGCTCTGTTCCGTTCCAGCCTGACGCGTAATAGAAAATTCCAAAAAAATAGGAAAAAGTTTAAAAAAATCAAAAAAATACCATAGTGGGTTCATTTAAAGCCAAAATTGGTTGGAAAAGGCCGAGAAAGACGGAAAATAAAAATTATCGTTCCGTTTCGTTCCTACCCGACGCGTAATAGAAAATTCCAAAAAAATACAGAAAAAATTCCGAAAATTTAAAAATACCATCGTGGCTTCATTTCAAGCCATAGGTTGGAATAAACCGAGACAAAGGGAAAATAAAAATTATCATTCCGTTTCGTTCCAACCCGATGCGTCATAGAAAATTCATAAAAAATTGATAAAAAATTCAAAAAATTTAAAAAATACAGTTATGGCTTATTTTGAAGCAAAAATTGGTTGGAAAAGGCCGAGAATGAGAGAAAATAAAAATTATCGTTTCGTTTCGTTCCTACCCAACGCGTAATAGAAAATTCCAAACAAATAGCAAAAAAATTAAAAAAATCATAAGAATACCATTTTGGCTTCATTTTAAGCAAAAATAGGTTGAGAAATGCCCAGAAAGAGAAAGAAAATAAAAATTATTGTTCTGTTCCGTTCCTACACGAAACGTAATAAGAAATAACAAAAAAATTCAAAAAATTATAAAATACTATTATGGCTTCATTTCAAGCCAAAATAAGGGGGGAAACGCAAAGAAAGAGAGAAAATAAAAACTATCGTTCTGTTCCGTTCCAACCTGACGCGTAATAGAAAATTCCAAAAAAATAGGAAAAAGTTTAAAAAAATCAAAAAAATACCATAGTGGGTTCATTTAAAGCCAAAATTTGTTGGAAAAGGCCGAGAAAGACGGAAAACAGAAATTATCGTTCCGTTTCGTTCCTACCTGTCGCGTAATAGAAAATTAAAAAAAAATATTAAAAAAATTCTGAAAATTCAAAAATACTATTATCGCTTCATTTCCAGCCATAATAGGTTGGAATAGACCAAGAAACAGGGAAAATAAAAATTATCATTCCGTTTCGTTCCAACACTACGCGTAATAGAAAATTGCAAAAAAATTGCAAAAAAATTCAAAAAATATAGTTATGGCTTCTTTTGAAGCAAAAATTGGTTGGAAAAGGCCGAGAATGAGAGAAAATAAAAATTATCGTTTCATTTCGTTCCTACCCAACACGTAATAGAAAATTCCGAACAAATAGCCAAAAAATTCAAAAAATCATAAGAATACCATTTTGGTTTCATTTTAAGCAAAAATAGGTTGAGAAATGCCCAGAAAGAGACAGAAAATAAAAATTGTTGTTCTGTTCCGTTCCTACACGAAACGTAATAGAAAATTCCAAAAAAATAACAAAAAAATTCAAAAAATTATAAAATACTATTATTGCTTCATTTCAAGCCAAAATAAGGGGGGAAACGCTGAAAAAGAGAGAGAATAAAAACTATCGTTCTGTTCCGTTCCAACCTGACACGTAATAGAAAATTCCAAAAAAATCGGAAAAAATTTAAAAAAATACCATTGTGGCTTCATTTAAAGCCAAAAAAGGTTGGAAAAGGCCGAGAACGACGGAAAACAAAAATTATCGTTCCGTTTCGTTCCTACCCGACGCGTAATAGAAAATTCATAAAAAATTGCAAAAAAATTCAAAAAATTATAAAATACTATTATGGCTTCATTTCAAGCCAAAATAAGTAGGGAAACGCTGAGAAAGAGAGAAAATAAAAACTATCGTTCTGTTCCGTTCCAACCTGACGCGTAATAGAAAATTCCAAAAAAATAGGAAAAAGTTTAAAAAAATCAAAAAAATACCATAGTGGGTTCATTTAAAGCCAAAATTGGTTGGAAAAGGCCGAGAAAGACGGAAAATAAAAATTATCGTTCCGTTTCGTTCCTACCCGACGCGTAATAGAAAATTCCAAAAAAATAGGAAAAAGTTTAAAAAAATCAAAAAAATACCATAGTGGGTTCATTTAAAGCCAAAATTGGTTGGAAAAGGCCGAGAAAGACGGAAAATAAAAATTATCGTTCCGTTTCGTTCCTACCCGACGCGTAATAGAAAATTCCAAAAAAATACAGAAAAAATTCCGAAAATTTAAAAATACCATCGTGGCTTCATTTCAAGCCATAGGTTGGAATAAACCGAGACAAAGGGAAAATAAAAATTATCATTCCGTTTCGTTCCAACCCGATGCGTCATAGAAAATTCATAAAAAATTGATAAAAAATTCAAAAATTTTAAAAAATACAGTTATGGCTTATTTTGAAGCAAAAATTGGTTGGAAAAGGCCGAGAATGAGAGAAAATAAAAATTATCGTTTCGTTTCGTTCCTACCCAACGCGTAATAGAAAATTCCAAACAAATAGCAAAAAAATTAAAAAAATCATAAGAATACCATTTTGGCTTCATTTTAAGCAAAAATAGGTTGAGAAATGCCCAGAAAGAGAAAGAAAATAAAAATTATTGTTCTGTTCCGTTCCTACACGAAACGTAATAAGAAATAACAAAAAAATTCAAAAAATTATAAAATACTATTATGGCTTCATTTCAAGCCAAAATAAGGGGGGAAACGCAAAGAAAGAGAAAAAAAATAAAAACTATCGTTCTGTTCCATTCCAAAAAAATAGAGAAAAAATTCCTAAAATTTAAGAATACTATCGTGGCTTCATTTCTAGCCATAATAGGTTGGAATAAACCAAGAAAAAGGGAAAATAAAAATTATCATTCCGTTTCGTTCCAAACCGACGCGTCATAGAAAATTCATAAAAAATTGCAAAAAAATTCAAAAAATCATAAAATACAATTATGGCTTCATTTCAAGACAAAATGACGGCGGAAACGCTGAGAAAAAGAGAAAATAAAAACTGTTGTTCTGTTCCATTCCAACCAGACGCGTAATAGAAAATTCCAAAAAAAAAGGAAAAAATTTAAAAAAATAAAAAAAATACCATCGTGGCTTCATTTAAAGCGAAAATAGGTTGGAAATGGCCGAGAAAGATGGAAAACAAAAATTATCGTTCCGTTTCGTTCTGAAACGTCGCGTAATAGAAAATTCCACAAAAATATTGAAAAAATTCCGAAAATTTAAAAATACCATCGTGGCCTCATTTCAAGCCATAATAGGTTGGAATAAACCGAGAAAAAGGGAAAATAAAATTATCATTCCGTTTCGTTCCAACCGGACGCATCATAGAAAATTCATAAAAAATTGAAAAAAAATTAAAAAAATTAAAAAATACAGTTATGGCTTCTTTTCAAGCAAAAATTGGTTGGAAAAGGCCGAGAATGAGAGAAAATAAAAATTATTGTTTCGTTTCGTTCCTACCCAACGCGTAATAAGAAATTCCAAACAAATAGAAAAAAAATTCAAAAAATTATAAGAATACCATTTTGGCTTCATTTGAAGCAAAAATAGGTTGAGAAATGCCCAGAAAGACACAGAAAATAAAAATTATTGTTTTCTTCCGTTCCTACACGAAATGTAATAGAAAATTCCAAAAAAATAACAAAAAAATTCAAAAAATCATAAAATACAATTATGGCTTCATTTCAAGACAAAATGACGGCGGAAACGCTGAGAAAAAGAGAAAATAAAAACTGTTGTTCTGTTCCATTCCAACCAGACGCGTAATAGAAAATTCCAAAAAAAAAGGAAAAAATTTAAAAAAATAAAAAAAATACCATCGTGGCTTCATTTAAAGCGAAAATAGGTTGGAAATGGCCGAGAAAGATGGAAAACAAAAATTATCGTTCCGTTTCGTTCTGAAACGTCGCGTAATAGAAAATTCCACAAAAATATTGAAAAAATTCCGAAAATTTAAAAATACCATCGTGGCCTCATTTCAAGCCATAATAGGTTGGAATAAACCGAGAAAAAGGGAAAATAAAATTATCATTCCGTTTCGTTCCAACCGGACGCATCATAGAAAATTCATAAAAAATTGAAAAAAAATTAAAAAAATTAAAAAATACAGTTATGGCTTCTTTTCAAGCAAAAATTGGTTGGAAAAGGCCGAGAATGAGAGAAAATAAAAATTATTGTTTCGTTTCGTTCCTACCCAACGCGTAATAAGAAATTCCAAACAAATAGAAAAAAAATTCAAAAAATTATAAGAATACCATTTTGGCTTCATTTGAAGCAAAAATAGGTTGAGAAATGCCCAGAAAGACACAGAAAATAAAAATTATTGTTTTCTTCCGTTCCTACACGAAATGTAATAGAAAATTCCAAAAAAATAACAAAAAAATTCAAAAAATCATAAAATACAATTATGGCTTCATTTCAAGACAAAATGACGGCGGAAACGCTGAGAAAAAGAGAAAATAAAAACTGTTGTTCTGTTCCATTCCAACCAGACGCGTAATAGAAAATTCCAAAAAAAAAGGAAAAAATTTAAAAAAATAAAAAAAATACCATCGTGGCTTCATTTAAAGCGAAAATAGGTTGGAAATGGCCGAGAAAGATGGAAAATAAAAATTATCGTTTCGTTTCGTTCCTACCCAACGCGTAATAGAAAATTCCAAACAAATAGCAAAAAAATTCAAAAAATCATAAGAATACCATTTTGGCTTCATTTTAAGCAAAAATAGGTTTAGAAATGCCCAGAAAGAGACAGAAAATAAAAATTATTGTTCTGTTCCGTTCCTACACGAAACGTAATAGAAAATTCCAAAAAAATAACAAAAAAATTCAAAAAATTATAAAATACTATTATGGCTTCATTTCAAGCCAAAATAAGGGGGGAAACGCTGAGAAAGAGAGAGAATAAAAACTATCGTTCTGTTCCGTTCCAACCTGACACGTAATAGAAAATTCCAAAAAAATCGGAAAAAATTTTAAAAAATACCATTGTGGCTTCATTTAAAGCCAAAAAAGGTTGGAAAAGGCCGAGAACGGCGGAAAACAAAAATTATCGTTCCGTTTCGTTCCTACCCGACGCGTAATAGAAAATTCATAAAAAATTGCAAAAAAATTCAAAAAATTATAAAATACTATTATGGCTTCATTTCAAGCCAAAATAAGTAGGGAAACGCTGAGAAAGAGAGAAAATAAAAACTATCGTTCTGTTCCGTTCCAACCTGACGCGTAATAGAAAATTCCAAAAAAATAGGAAAAAGTTTAAAAAAATCAAAAAAATACCATAGTGGGTTCATTTAAAGCCAAAATTTGTTGGAAAAGGCCGAGAAAGACGGAAAACAGAAATTATCGTTCCGTTTCGTTCCTACCTGTCGCGTAATAGAAAATTAAAAAAAAATATTAAAAAAATTCTGAAAATTCAAAAATACTATTATCGCTTCATTTCCAGCCATAATAGGTTGGAATAGACCAAGAAACAGGGAAAATAAAAATTATCATTCCGTTTCGTTCCAACACTACGCGTAATAGAAAATTCATAAAAAATTGCAAAAAAATTCAAAAAATATAGTTATGGCTTCTTTTGAAGCAAAAATTGGTTTGAAAAGGCCGAGAATGAGAGAAAATAAAAATTATCGTTTCATTTCGTTCCTACCCAACACGTAATAGAAAATTCCAAACAAATAGCCAAAAAATTCAAAAAATCATAAGAATACCATTTTGGTTTCATTTTAAGCAAAAATAGGTTGAGAAATGCCCAGAAAGAGACAGAAAATAAAAATTGTTGTTCTGTTCCGTTCCTACACGAAACGTAATAGAAAATTCCAAAAAAATAACAAAAAAATTCAAAAAATTATAAAATACTATTATTGCTTCATTTCAAGCCAAAATAAGGGGGGAAACGCTGAAAAAGAGAGAGAATAAAAACTATCGTTCTGTTCCGTTCCAACCTGACACGTAATAGAAAATTCCAAAAAAATCGGAAAAAATTTAAAAAAATACCATTGTGGCTTCATTTAAAGCCAAAAAAGGTTGGAAAAGGCCGAGAACGACGGAAAACAAAAATTAT
Organism: Quercus agrifolia; assembly: GCA_029955455.1. Classification (NCBI taxonomy): domain Eukaryota; kingdom Viridiplantae; phylum Streptophyta; class Magnoliopsida; order Fagales; family Fagaceae; genus Quercus; species Quercus agrifolia. Next base: position 22,880,591 of record JARQAD010000010.1, read on the forward strand.
CGTTCCGTTTCGTTCCTACCCGACGCGTAATAGAAAATTCATAAAAAATTGCAAAAAAATTCAAAAAATTATAAAATACTATTATGGCTTCATTTCAAGCCAAAATAAGTAGGGAAACGCTGAGAAAGAGAGAAAATAAAAACTATCGTTCTGTTCCGTTCCAACCTGACGCGTAATAGAAAATTCCAAAAAAATAGGAAAAAGTTTAAAAAAATCAAAAAAATACCATAGTGGGTTCATTTAAAGCCAAAATTGGTTGGAAAAGGCCGAGAAAGACGGAAAATAAAAATTATCGTTCCGTTTCGTTCCTACCCGACGCGTAATAGAAAATTCCAAAAAAATACAGAAAAAATTCCGAAAATTTAAAAATACCATCGTGGCTTCATTTCAAGCCATAGGTTGGAATAAACCGAGACAAAGGGAAAATAAAAATTATCATTCCGTTTCGTTCCAACCCGATGCGTCATAGAAAATTCATAAAAAATTGATAAAAAATTCAAAAAATTTAAAAAATACAGTTATGGCTTATTTTGAAGCAAAAATTGGTTGGAAAAGGCCGAGAATGAGAGAAAATAAAAATTATCGTTTCGTTTCGTTCCTACCCAACGCGTAATAGAAAATTCCAAACAAATAGCAAAAAAATTAAAAAAATCATAAGAATACCATTTTGGCTTCATTTTAAGCAAAAATAGGTTGAGAAATGCCCAGAAAGAGAAAGAAAATAAAAATTATTGTTCTGTTCCGTTCCTACACGAAACGTAATAAGAAATAACAAAAAAATTCAAAAAATTATAAAATACTATTATGGCTTCATTTCAAGCCAAAATAAGGGGGGAAACGCAAAGAAAGAGAAAAAAAATAAAAACTATCGTTCTGTTCCATTCCAAAAAAATAGAGAAAAAATTCCTAAAATTTAAGAATACTATCGTGGCTTCATTTCTAGCCATAATAGGTTGGAATAAACCAAGAAAAAGGGAAAATAAAAATTATCATTCCGTTTCGTTCCAAACCGACGCGTCATAGAAAATTCATAAAAAATTGCAAAAAAATTCAAAAAATCATAAAATACAATTATGGCTTCATTTCAAGACAAAATGACGGCGGAAACGCTGAGAAAAAGAGAAAATAAAAACTGTTGTTCTGTTCCATTCCAACCAGACGCGTAATAGAAAATTCCAAAAAAAAAGGAAAAAATTTAAAAAAATAAAAAAAATACCATCGTGGCTTCATTTAAAGCGAAAATAGGTTGGAAATGGCCGAGAAAGATGGAAAACAAAAATTATCGTTCCGTTTCGTTCTGAAACGTCGCGTAATAGAAAATTCCACAAAAATATTGAAAAAATTCCGAAAATTTAAAAATACCATCGTGGCCTCATTTCAAGCCATAATAGGTTGGAATAAACCGAGAAAAAGGGAAAATAAAATTATCATTCCGTTTCGTTCCAACCGGACGCATCATAGAAAATTCATAAAAAATTGAAAAAAAATTAAAAAAATTAAAAAATACAGTTATGGCTTCTTTTCAAGCAAAAATTGGTTGGAAAAGGCCGAGAATGAGAGAAAATAAAAATTATTGTTTCGTTTCGTTCCTACCCAACGCGTAATAAGAAATTCCAAACAAATAGAAAAAAAATTCAAAAAATTATAAGAATACCATTTTGGCTTCATTTGAAGCAAAAATAGGTTGAGAAATGCCCAGAAAGACACAGAAAATAAAAATTATTGTTTTCTTCCGTTCCTACACGAAATGTAATAGAAAATTCCAAAAAAATAACAAAAAAATTCAAAAAATCATAAAATACAATTATGGCTTCATTTCAAGACAAAATGACGGCGGAAACGCTGAGAAAAAGAGAAAATAAAAACTGTTGTTCTGTTCCATTCCAACCAGACGCGTAATAGAAAATTCCAAAAAAAAAGGAAAAAATTTAAAAAAATAAAAAAAATACCATCGTGGCTTCATTTAAAGCGAAAATAGGTTGGAAATGGCCGAGAAAGATGGAAAATAAAAATTATCGTTTCGTTTCGTTCCTACCCAACGCGTAATAGAAAATTCCAAACAAATAGCAAAAAAATTCAAAAAATCATAAGAATACCATTTTGGCTTCATTTTAAGCAAAAATAGGTTTAGAAATGCCCAGAAAGAGACAGAAAATAAAAATTATTGTTCTGTTCCGTTCCTACACGAAACGTAATAGAAAATTCCAAAAAAATAACAAAAAAATTCAAAAAATTATAAAATACTATTATGGCTTCATTTCAAGCCAAAATAAGGGGGGAAACGCTGAGAAAGAGAGAGAATAAAAACTATCGTTCTGTTCCGTTCCAACCTGACACGTAATAGAAAATTCCAAAAAAATCGGAAAAATTTTTAAAAAATACCATTGTGGCTTCATTTAAAGCCAAAAAAGGTTGGAAAAGGCCGAGAACGGCGGAAAACAAAAATTATCGTTCCGTTTCGTTCCTACCCGACGCGTAATAGAAAATTCATAAAAAATTGCAAAAAAATTCAAAAAATTATAAAATACTATTATGGCTTCATTTCAAGCCAAAATAAGTAGGGAAACGCTGAGAAAGAGAGAAAATAAAAACTATCGTTCTGTTCCGTTCCAACCTGACGCGTAATAGAAAATTCCAAAAAAATAGGAAAAAGTTTAAAAAAATCAAAAAAATACCATAGTGGGTTCATTTAAAGCCAAAATTTGTTGGAAAAGGCCGAGAAAGACGGAAAACAGAAATTATCGTTCCGTTTCGTTCCTACCTGTCGCGTAATAGAAAATTAAAAAAAAATATTAAAAAAATTCTGAAAATTCAAAAATACTATTATCGCTTCATTTCCAGCCATAATAGGTTGGAATAGACCAAGAAACAGGGAAAATAAAAATTATCATTCCGTTTCGTTCCAACACTACGCGTAATAGAAAATTCATAAAAAATTGCAAAAAAATTCAAAAAATATAGTTATGGCTTCTTTTGAAGCAAAAATTGGTTGGAAAAGGCCGAGAATGAGAGAAAATAAAAATTATCGTTTCATTTCGTTCCTACCCAACACGTAATAGAAAATTCCAAACAAATAGCCAAAAAATTCAAAAAATCATAATAATACCATTTTGGTTTCATTTTAAGCAAAAATAGGTTGAGAAATGCCCAGAAAGAGACAGAAAATAAAAATTGTTGTTCTGTTCCGTTCCTACACGAAACGTAATAGAAAATTCCAAAAAAATAACAAAAAAATTCAAAAAATTATAAAATACTATTATTGCTTCATTTCAAGCCAAAATAAGGGGGGAAACGCTGAAAAAGAGAGAGAATAAAAACTATCGTTCTGTTCCGTTCCAACCTGACACGTAATAGAAAATTCCAAAAAAATCGGAAAAAATTTAAAAAAATACCATTGTGGCTTCATTTAAAGCCAAAAAAGGTTGGAAAAGGCCGAGAACGACGGAAAACAAAAATTATCGTTCCGTTTCGTTCCTACCCGACGCGTAATAGAAAATTCATAAAAAATTGCAAAAAAATTCAAAAAATTATAAAATACTATTATGGCTTCATTTCAAGCCAAAATAAGTAGGGAAACGCTGAGAAAGAGAGAAAATAAAAACTATCGTTCTGTTCCGTTCCAACCTGACGCGTAATAGAAAATTCCAAAAAAATAGGAAAAAGTTTAAAAAAATCAAAAAAATACCATAGTGGGTTCATTTAAAGCCAAAATTGGTTGGAAAAGGCCGAGAAAGACGGAAAATAAAAATTATCGTTCCGTTTCGTTCCTACCCGACGCGTAATAGAAAATTCCAAAAAAATACAGAAAAAATTCCGAAAATTTAAAAATACCATCGTGGCTTCATTTCAAGCCATAGGTTGGAATAAACCGAGACAAAGGGAAAATAAAAATTATCATTCCGTTTCGTTCCAACCCGATGCGTCATAGAAAATTCATAAAAAATTGATAAAAAATTCAAAAAATTTAAAAAATACAGTTATGGCTTATTTTGAAGCAAAAATTGGTTGGAAAAGGCCGAGAATGAGAGAAAATAAAAATTATCGTTTCGTTTCGTTCCTACCCAACGCGTAATAGAAAATTCCAAACAAATAGCAAAAAAATTAAAAAAATCATAAGAATACCATTTTGGCTTCATTTTAAGCAAAAATAGGTTGAGAAATGCCCAGAAAGAGAAAGAAAATAAAAATTATTGTTCTGTTCCGTTCCTACACGAAACGTAATAAGAAATAACAAAAAAATTCAAAAAATTATAAAATACTATTATGGCTTCATTTCAAGCCAAAATAAGGGGGGAAACGCAAAGAAAGAGAGAAAATAAAAACTATCGTTCTGTTCCGTTCCAACCTGACGCGTAATAGAAAATTCCAAAAAAATAGGAAAAAGTTTAAAAAAATCAAAAAAATACCATAGTGGGTTCATTTAAAGCCAAAATTTGTTGGAAAAGGCCGAGAAAGACGGAAAACAGAAATTATCGTTCCGTTTCGTTCCTACCTGTCGCGTAATAGAAAATTAAAAAAAAATATTAAAAAAATTCTGAAAATTCAAAAATACTATTATCGCTTCATTTCCAGCCATAATAGGTTGGAATAGACCAAGAAACAGGGAAAATAAAAATTATCATTCCGTTTCGTTCCAACACTACGCGTAATAGAAAATTCATAAAAAATTGCAAAAAAATTCAAAAAATATAGTTATGGCTTCTTTTGAAGCAAAAATTGGTTGGAAAAGGCCGAGAATGAGAGAAAATAAAAATTATCGTTTCATTTCGTTCCTACCCAACACGTAATAGAAAATTCCGAACAAATAGCCAAAAAATTCAAAAAATCATAAGAATACCATTTTGGTTTCATTTTAAGCAAAAATAGGTTGAGAAATGCCCAGAAAGAGACAGAAAATAAAAATTGTTGTTCTGTTCCGTTCCTACACGAAACGTAATAGAAAATTCCAAAAAAATAACAAAAAAATTCAAAAAATTATAAAATACTATTATTGCTTCATTTCAAGCCAAAATAAGGGGGGAAACGCTGAAAAAGAGAGAGAATAAAAACTATCGTTCTGTTCCGTTCCAACCTGACACGTAATAGAAAATTCCAAAAAAATCGGAAAAAATTTAAAAAAATACCATTGTGGCTTCATTTAAAGCCAAAAAAGGTTGGAAAAGGCCGAGAACGACGGAAAACAAAAATTATCGTTCCGTTTCGTTCCTACCCGACGCGTAATAGAAAATTCATAAAAAATTGCAAAAAAATTCAAAAAATTATAAAATACTATTATGGCTTCATTTCAAGCCAAAATAAGTAGGGAAACGCTGAGAAAGAGAGAAAATAAAAACTATCGTTCTGTTCCGTTCCAACCTGACGCGTAATAGAAAATTCCAAAAAAATAGGAAAAAGTTTAAAAAAATCAAAAAAATACCATAGTGGGTTCATTTAAAGCCAAAATTGGTTGGAAAAGGCCGAGAAAGACGGAAAATAAAAATTATCGTTCCGTTTCGTTCCTACCCGACGCGTAATAGAAAATTCCAAAAAAATAGGAAAAAGTTTAAAAAAATCAAAAAAATACCATAGTGGGTTCATTTAAAGCCAAAATTGGTTGGAAAAGGCCGAGAAAGACGGAAAATAAAAATTATCGTTCCGTTTCGTTCCTACACGACGCGTAATAGAAAATTCCAAAAAAATACAGAAAAAATTCCGAAAATTTAAAAATACCATCGTGGCTTCATTTCAAGCCATAGGTTGGAATAAACCGAGACAAAGGGAAAATAAAAATTATCATTCCGTTTCGTTCCAACCCGATGCGTCATAGAAAATTCATAAAAAATTGATAAAAAATTCAAAAAATTTAAAAAATACAGTTATGGCTTATTTTGAAGCAAAAATTGGTTGGAAAAGGCCGAGAATGAGAGAAAATAAAAATTATCGTTTCGTTTCGTTCCTACCCAACGCGTAATAGAAAATTCCAAACAAATAGCAAAAAAATTAAAAAAATCATAAGAATACCATTTTGGCTTCATTTTAAGCAAAAATAGGTTGAGAAATGCCCAGAAAGAGAAAGAAAATAAAAATTATTGTTCTGTTCCGTTCCTACACGAAACGTAATAAGAAATAACAAAAAAATTCAAAAAATTATAAAATACTATTATGGCTTCATTTCAAGCCAAAATAAGGGGGGAAACGCAAAGAAAGAGAAAAAAAATAAAAACTATCGTTCTGTTCCATTCCAAAAAAATAGAGAAAAAATTCCTAAAATTTAAGAATACTATCGTGGCTTCATTTCTAGCCATAATAGGTTGGAATAAACCAAGAAAAAGGGAAAATAAAAATTATCATTCCGTTTCGTTCCAAACCGACGCGTCATAGAAAATTCATAAAAAATTGCAAAAAAATTCAAAAAATCATAAAATACAATTATGGCTTCATTTCAAGACAAAATGACGGCGGAAACGCTGAGAAAAAGAGAAAATAAAAACTGTTGTTCTGTTCCATTCCAACCAGACGCGTAATAGAAAATTCCAAAAAAAAAGGAAAAAATTTAAAAAAATAAAAAAAATACCATCGTGGCTTCATTTAAAGCGAAAATAGGTTGGAAATGGCCGAGAAAGATGGAAAACAAAAATTATCGTTCCGTTTCGTTCTGAAACGTCGCGTAATAGAAAATTCCACAAAAATATTGAAAAAATTCCGAAAATTTAAAAATACCATCGTGGCCTCATTTCAAGCCATAATAGGTTGGAATAAACCGAGAAAAAGGGAAAATAAAATTATCATTCCGTTTCGTTCCAACCGGACGCATCATAGAAAATTCATAAAAAATTGAAAAAAAATTTAAAAAATTAAAAAATACAGTTATGGCTTCTTTTCAAGCAAAAATTGGTTGGAAAAGGCCGAGAATGAGAGAAAATAAAAATTATTGTTTCGTTTCGTTCCTACCCAACGCGTAATAAGAAATTCCAAACAAATAGAAAAAAAATTCAAAAAATTATAAGAATACCATTTTGGCTTCATTTAAAGCAAAAATAGGTTGAGAAATGCCCAGAAAGACACAGAAAATAAAAATTATTGTTTTCTTCCGTTCCTACACGAAATGTAATAGAAAATTCCAAAAAAATAACAAAAAAATTCAAAAAATTATAAAATACTATTATGGCTTCATTTCAAGCCAAAATAAGGGGGGAAACGCTGAGAAAGAGAAAAAAGAAAAACTATCGTTCTGTTCCATTCCAACCTCACGCTTAATAGAAAATTCCAAAAAAAAAGGAAAAAATTTAAAAAAATTAAAAAAATACCATCGTGGCTTCATTTAAAGCGAAAATAGGTTGGAAATGGCCGAGAAAGACGGAAAACAAAAATTATCGTTCCGTTTTGTTCCTACCCGACACGCAATAGAAAATTCCAAAAAAATAGAGAGAAAATTCCTAAAATTTAAAAATATTGTCGTGGCTTCATTTCTAGTCATAATAGGTTGGAATAAACCAAGAAAAAGGGAAAATAAAAATTATCATTCCGTTTCGTTCCAAACCGACGCGTCATAGAAAATTCATAAAAAATTGCAAAAAAATTCAAAAAATCATAAAATACAATTATGGCTTCATTTCAAGACAAAATGATGGCGGAAACGCTGAGAAAAAGAGAAAATAAAAACTATTGTTCTGTTCCGTTCCAACCTGACGTGTAATAGAAAATTCCAAAAAAATAGGAAAAAATCTAAAAAAATACCATTGTGGCTTCATTTAAAGCCAAAATATGTTGGAAAACGCCGAGAAAGACGGAAAACAAAAATTATCGTTCCGTTTCGTTCTGAAACGTCGCGTAATAGAAAATTCCAAAAAAATATTGAAAAAATTCCGAAAATTTAAAAATACCATCGTGGCTTCATTTCAAGCCATAATAGGTTGGAATAAACCGAGAAAAAGGGAAAATAAAAATTATCATTCCGTTTCGTTCCAACCGGACGCGTCATAGAAAATTCATAAAAAATTGAAAAAAAAATAAAAAATACAGTTATGGCTTCTTTTCAAGCAAAAATTGGTTGGAAAAGGCCGAGAATGAGAGAAAATAAAAATTATTGTTTCGTTTCGTTCCTACCCAACGAGTAATAAAAAATTCCAAACAAATAGAAAAAAAATTCAAAAAATTATAAGAATACCATTTTGGCTTCATTTGAAGCAAAAATAGGTTGAGAAATGCCCAGAAAGACACAGAAAATAAAAATTATTGTTTTCTTCCGTTCCTACACGAAATGTAATAGAAAATTCCAAAAAAATAACAAAAAAATTCAAAAAATTATAAAATACTATTATGGCTTCATTTAAAGCCAAAATAAGGGGGGAAACGCTGAGAAAGAGAAAAAATAAAAACTATCGTTCTGTTCCGTTCCAACCTGACGCTTAATAGAAAATTCCAAAAAAATAGGAAAAAATTTAAAAAAAAATTAAAAAAATACCATCGTGGCTTCATTTAAAGCGAAAATAGGTTGGAAATGGCCAAAAAAGACGGAAAACAAAAATTATCGTTCCGTTTCGTTCCTACCCGACGCGTAATAGAAAATTCCAAAAAAATAGTGAAAAAATTCCGAAAATTTAAAAATACCATCGTGGCTTCATTTCAAGCCATAATAGGTTGGAATAAACCGAGAAAATGGGAAAATAAAAATTATCATTCCGTTTCGTTCCAACCGGACGCGTCATAGAAAATTCATAAAAAATTGAAAAAAAATTAAAAAAATTAAAAAAATACCGTTATGGCTTCTTTTCAAGCAAAAATTGGTTGGAAAAGGCTGAGAATGAGAGAAAATAAAAATTATCGTTTCATTTCGTTCCTACCCAACGCGTAATAGAAAATTCCAAACAAATAGAGAAAAAATTCAAAAAATTTAAAGAATACCATTTTGGCTTCATCTGAAGCAAAAATCGGTTGAGAAATGCCCAGAAAGAGTGAGAAAATGAAAATTATTGTTCTGTTCCGTTCCTACACGACACGTAATAGAAAATTCCAAAAAAATAGCAAAAAAATTCAAAAATTTATAAAATACTATTATGGCTTCATTTCAAACCAAAATAAGTGGGGAAACGCTGAGAAAGAGAGAAAATAAAAACTATCGTTCTGTTCCATTCCAACCTGACGCGTAATAAAAAATTCCAAAAAAATAGGAAAAAATTTAAAAAAATTAAAAAAAATACCCTCGTGGCTTCATTTAAAGCGAAAATAGGTTGGAAATGGCCGAGAAAGACGGAAAACAAAAATTATCATTCCGTTTTGTTCCTACCCGACACGTAATAGAAAATTCCAAAAAAAAATTGAAAAAATTCCGAAAATTTAAAAATACCATCGTGGCTTCATTTCTTGCCATAATAGGTTGGAATAAAACAAGAAAAAGGGAATATAAAAATTATCATTCCGTTTCGTTCCAACCCGACGCGTCATAGAAAATTGAAAAAAAATTGCAAAAAAATTCAAAAAATCGTAAAATACAATTATGGCTTCATTTCAAGACAAAATAACGGCGGAAACGCTGAGAAAAAAAGAAAAAAAAAAACTATTGTTCTGTTCCGTTCCAACCTGACGCGTAATAGAAAATTCCAAAAAAATAGGAAAAAATCTAAAAAAAATACCAATGTGGCTTCATTTAAAGCCAAAATATGTTGGAAAACGCCGAGAAAGACGGAAAACAAAAATTATCGTTCCGTTTCGTTCTGAAACGTCGCGTAATAGAAAATTCCAAAAAAAAATTGAAAAAATTCCGAAAATTTAAAAATACCATCGTGGCTTCATTTCAAGCCATAATAGGTTGGAATAAACCGAGAAAAAGGGAAAATAAAAATTATCATTCCGTTTCGTTCCAACCGGACGCGTCATAGAAAATTCATAAAAAATTGAAAAAAAATTCAAAAAATTAAAAAAATACAGTTATGGCTTCTTTTCAAGCAAAAATTGGTTGGAAAAGGCCGAGAATGAGAGAAAATAAAAATTATCGTTTCATTTCGTTCCTACCCAACGCGTAATAGAAAATTCCAAACAAATAGAGAAAAAATTCAAAAAATTTAAAGAATACCATTTTGGCTTCATCTGAAGCAAAAATCGGTTGAGAAATGCCCAGAAAGAGTGAGAAAATGAAAATTATTGTTCTGTTCCGTTCCTACACGATACGTAATAGAAAATTCCAAAAAAATAGCAAAAAAATTCAAAAATTTATAAAATACTATTATGGCTTCATTTCAAACCAAAATAAGTGGGGAAACGCTGAGAAAGAGAGAAAATAAAAACTATCGTTCTTTTCCGTTCCAAACTGACGCGTAATAAAAAATTCCAAAAAAATAGGAAAAAATTTAAAAAAATAAAAAAAATACCATCGTGGCTTCATTTAAAGCGAAAATAGGTTGGAAATGGCCGAGAAAGACGGAAAACAAAAATTATCGTTCTGTTTTGTTCCTACCCGACACGTAATAGAAAATTCCAAAAAAAATTGAAAAAATTCTGAAAATTTAAAAATACCATCGTGGCTTCATTTCTAGCCATAATAGGTTGGAATAAAACAAGAAAAAGGGAATATAAAAATTATCATTCCGTTTCGTTCCAACCCGACGCGTCATAGAAAATTGAAAAAAAATTGCAAAAAAATTCAAAAAATCGTAAAATACAATTATGGCTTCATTTCAAGACAAAATAACGGCGGAAACGCTGAGAAAAAAAGAAAATAAAAACTATTGTTCTGTTCCGTTCCAACCTGACGCGTAATAGAAAATTCCAAAAAAATAGGAAAAAATCTAAAAAAATACCAATGTGGCTTCATTTAAAGCCAAAATATGTTGGAAAACGCCGAGAAAGACGGAAAACAAAAATTATCGTTCCGTTTCGTTCTGAAACGTCACGTAATAGAAAATTCCAAAAAAATATTGAAAAAATTCCGAAAATTTAAAAATACCATCGTGGCTTCATTTCAAGCCACAATAGGTTGGAATAAACCGAGAAAAAGGGAAAATAAAAATTATCATTCCGTTTCGTTCCAACCGGACGCGTCATAGAAAATTCATAAAAAATTGAAAAAAAATTAAAAAAATTAAAAAAATACAGTTATGGCTTCTTTTCAAGCAAAAATTGGTTGGAAAAGGCCGAGAATGAGAGAAAATAAAAATTATCGTTTCATTTCGTTCCTACCCAACGCGTAATAGAAAATTCCAAACAAATAGAGAAAAAATTCAAAAAATTTAAAGAATACCATTTTGGCTTCATCTGAAGCAAAAATCGGTTGAGAAATGCCCAGAAAGAGTGAGAAAATAAAAATTATTGTTCTGTTCCGTTCCTACACGACACGTAATAGAAAATTCCAAAAAAATAGCAAAAAAATTCAAAAATTTATAAAATACTATTATGGCTTCATTTCAAACCAAAATAAGTGGGGAAACGCTGAGAAAGAGAGAAAATAAAAACTATCGTTCTTTTCCGTTCCAAACTGACGCGTAATAAAAAATTCCAAAAAAATAGGAAAAAATTTAAAAAAATAAAAAAAAATACCATCGTGGCTTCATTTAAAGCAAAAATAGGTTGGAAATGGCCGAGAAAGACGGAAAACAAAAATTATCGTTCCGTTTTGTTCCTACCCGACACGTAATAGAAAATTCCAAAAAAAATTGAAAAAATTCTGAAAATTTAAAAATACCATCGTGGCTTCATTTCTAGCCATAATAGGTTGGAATAAAACAAGAAAAAGGGAATATAAAAATTATCATTCTGTTTCGTTCCAACCCGACGCGTCATAGAAAATTGCAAAAAAATTGCAAAAAAATTCAAAAAATCGTAAAATACAATTATGGCTTCATTTCAAGACAAAATAACGGCGGAAACGCTGAGAAAAAAAGAAAATAAAAACTATTGTTCTGTTCCGTTCTGACCTGACGCGTAATAGAAAATTCCAAAAAAATAGGAAAAAATTTAAAAAAATAAAAAAAATACCATCGTGGCTTCATTTAAAGCGAAAATAGGTTGGAAATGGCCGAGAAAGACGGAAAACAAAAATTATCGTTCCGTTTTGTTCCTACCCGACACGTAATAGAAAATTCCAAAAAAAATTGAAAAAATTCTGAAAATTTAAAAATACCATCGTGGCTTCATTTCTAGCCATAATAGGTTGGAATAAAACAAGAAAAAGGGAATATAAAAATTATCATTCCGTTTCGTTCCAACCCGACGCGTCATAGAAAATTGCAAAAAAATTGCAAAAAAATTCAAAAAATCGTAAAATACAATTATGGCTTCATTTCAAGACAAAATAACGGCGGAAACGCTGAGAAAAAAAGAAAATAAAAACTATTGTTCTGTTCCGTTCCGACCTGACGCGTAATAGAAAATTCCAAAAAAATAGTAAAAAATCTAAAAAAATACCAATGTGGCTTCATTTAAAGCCAAAATATGTTGGAAAACGCCGAGAAAGACGGAAAACAAAAAGTATCGTTCCGTTTCGTTCTGAAACGTCGCGTAATAGAAAATTCCAAAAAAATATTGAAAAAATTACGAAAATTTAAAAATACCATCATGGCTTCATTTCAAGCCATAATAGGTTGGAATAAGCCGAGAAAAAGGGAAAATAAAAATTATCATTCCGTTAAGTTCCAACCGGACGCGTCATAGAAAATTCATAAAAAATTGAAAAAAAATTCAAAAAATTAAAAAAATACAATTATGGCTTCTTTTCAAGCAAAAATTGGTTGGAAAAGGCCGAGAATGAGAGAAAATAAAAATTATCGTTTCGTTTCGTTCCTACCCAACGCGTAATAGAAAATTCCAAAAAAATAGCAAAAAAATTCCAAAAATTATAAAATACTATTATGGCTTCATTTCAAACCAAAATAAGGGGGGAAACGCTGAGAAAGAGAGAAAATAAAAACTATCGTTCTGTTCCGTTCCAACCTGACGCGTAATAATAAATTCCAAAAAAATAGGAAAAAATTTAAAAAAATTAAAAAAATACCATCGTGGCTTCATTTAAAGCGAAAATAGGTTGGAAATGGCCGAGAAAGACAGAAAACAAAAATTATCGTTCCGTTTCATTCCTACCCGACGCGTAATAGAAAATTCCAAAAAAATAGCAAAAAAATTCAAAAATATGTAAAATACTATTATGGCTTCATTTCAAACCAAAATAAGTGGGGAAACGCTGAGAAAGAGAGAAAATAAAAACTATCGTTCTTTTCCGTTCCAAACTGACGCGTAATAAAAAATTCCAAAAAAATAGGAAAAAATTTAAAAAAATAAAAAAAATACCATCGTGGCTTCTTTTAAAGCGAAAATAGGTTGGAAATGGCCGAGAAAGACGGAAAACAAAAATTATCGTTCCGTTTTGTTCCTACCCGACACGTAATAGAAAATTCCAAAAAAAATTGAAAAAATTCTGAAAATTTAAAAATACCATCGTGGCTTCATTTCTAGCCATAATAGGTTGGAATAAAACAAGAAAAAGGGAATATAAAAATTATCATTCCGTTTCGTTCCAACCCGACGCGTCATAGAAAATTGCAAAAAAATTGCAAAAAAATTCAAAAAATCGTAAAATACAATTATGGCTTCATTTCAAGACAAAATAACGGCGGAAACGCCGAGAAAAAAAGAAAATAAAAACTATTGTTCTGTTCCGTTCCGACCTGACGCGTAATAGAAAATTCCAAAAAAATAGGAAAAAATCTAAAAAAATACCAATGTGGCTTCATTTAAAGCCAAAATATGTTGGAAAACGCCGAGAAAGACGGAAAACAAAAAGTATCGTTCCGTTTCGTTCTGAAACGTCGCGTAATAGAAAATTCCAAAAAAATATTGAAAAAATTCCGAAAATTTAAAAATACCATCCTGGCTTCATTTCAAGCCATAATAGGTTGGAATAAACCGAGAAAAAGGGAAAATAAAAATTATCAGTCCGTTTCGTTCCAACCGGACGCGTCATAGAAAATTCATAAAAAATTGAAAAAAAATTCAAAAAATTAAAAAAATACAATTATGGCTTCTTTTCAAGCAAAAATTGGTTGGAAAAGGCCGAGAATGAGAGAAAATAAAAATTATCGTTTCGTTTCGTTCCTACCCAACGCGTAATAGAAAATTCCAAAAAAATAGCAAAAAAATTCCAAAAATTATAAAATACTATTATGGCTTCATTTCAAACCAAAATAAGGGGGGAAACGCTGAGAAAGAGAGAAAATAAAAACTATCGTTCTGTTCCGTTCCAACCTGACGCGTAATAATAAATTCCAAAAAAATAGGAAAAAATTTAAAAAAATTAAAAAAATACCATCGTGGCTTCATTTAAAGCGAAAATAGGTTGGAAATGGCCGAGAAAGACAGAAAACAAAAATTATCGTTCCGTTTCATTCCTACCCGACGCGTAATAGAAAATTCCAAAAAAATAGTGAAAAAATTCCGAAAATTTAAAAATACCATCATGGCTTCATTTCAAGCCATAATAGGTTGGAATAAACCGAGACAAAGGGAAAATAAAAATTATCATTCCGTTTCGTTCCAACCCGACACGTCATAGAAAATTCATAAAAAATTGAAAAAAAATTCAAAAAATTAAAAAAATACAATTATGGCTTCTTTTCAAGCAAAAATTGGTTGGAAAAGGCCGAGAATGAGAGAAAATAAAAGTTATCGTTTCGTTTCGTTCCTACCCAGCGCGTAATAGAAAATTCCAAAAAAATAGCAAAAAAATTCAAAAAATTATGAAATACTATTATGGCTTCATTTCAAGCCAAAATAAGGGGGGAAACGCTGAGAAAGAGAGAAAATAAAAACTATCGTTCTGTTCCGTTCCAACCTGACGCTTAATAGAAAATTCCAAAAATATAGGAAAAAATATAAAAAAATACCATCGTGGCTTCATTTAAAGCGAAAATAGGTTGGAAATGGCCGAGAAAGAAGGGAAACAAAAATTATAGTTCCGTTTTGTTCCAACCCGACACGTAATAAAAAATTTCAAAAAAATAGAGAAAAAATTCCTAAAATTTAAAAATACTATCGTGGCTTCATTTCTAGCCATAATAGGTTGGAATAAACCAAGAAAAAGGGAGAATAAAAATTATCATTCTTTTTCGTTGTAACCCGACGCGTCATAGAAAATTCATAAAAAATTGCAAAAAAATCATAAAATACTATTGTTGCTTCATTTCAAGACAAAATGACAGGGGAAACGCTGAGAAAAAGGGAAAATAAAAATTATTGTTTTATTCCGTTCCAACCTGACGCGTAATAGAGAATTCCAAAAAAATAGGAAAAAATCAAAAAAAATACCATTGTGGCTTCATTTAAAGCCAAAATATGTTGGAAAAGGCAGAGAAAGACGGAAGACAAAAATTATCGTTCTGTTTCATTCTGAAACATCGCGTAATAGAAAATTCCAAAAAAATATTGAAAAAATTCCCAAAATTTAAAAATACCATCGTGGCTTCATTTCAAGCCATAATAGGTTGGAATAAACCGAGAAAAAGGGAAAATAAAAATTATCATTCCGTTTCGTTCCAACCGGACGCGTCATAGAAAATTCATAAAAAATTGAAAAAAAATTAAAAAAATTAAAAAAATACAGTTATGGCTTCTTTTCAAGCAAAAATTGGTTGGAAAAGGCCGAGAATGAGAGAAAATAAAAATTATGGTTTCGTTTCGTTCCTACCCAACGCGTAATAGAAAATTCCAAACAAATAGCAAAAAAATTAAAAAAATTTGAAGAATACCATTTTGGCTTCATGTGAAGCAAAAATAGGTTGAGAAATGCCCAGAAAGAGTGAGAAAATGAAAATTATTGTTCTGTTCCGTTCCTACACGACACGTAATAGAAAATTCCAAAAAAATAGCAAAAAAATTCAAAAAATTATAAAATACTATTATGGCTTCATTTCAAGCCAAGATAAGGGGGGAAACGCTGAGAAAGAGAGAAAATAAAAACTATCGTTCTGTTCCGTTCGAAATGACGCGTAATAAAAAATTCCAAAAAAATAGGAAAAAATTTAAAAAAATTAAAAAAATACCATCGTGGCTTCATTTAAAGCGAAAATAGGTTGGAAATGGCCGAGAAAGATGGAAAACAAAAATTATCGTTCCGTTTTGTTCCTACCCGACACGTAATAGAAAATTCCAAAAAAATAGAGAAAAAATTCCTAAAATTTAAAAATCGTGGCTTCATTTCTAGCCATAATAGGTTGGAATAAACCAAGAAAAAGGGAAAATAAAAATTATCATTCCGTTTCGTTCCAACCCGACGCGTCATAGAAAATTCATAAAAAATTGCAAAAGATTTCAAAAAATCATAAAATACTATTATGGCTTCATTTCAAGACAAATTGACGGGGGAAACACTGAGAAAAAGAGAAAATAAAAACTATTGTTCTGTTCCGTTCCAACCTGACGCGTAATAGAAAATTCCAAAAAAAAAGGAAAAAATCTAAAAAAATACCAATGTGGCTTCATTTAAAGCCAAAATATGTTGGAAAACGCCGAGAAAGACGGAAAACAAAAATTATCGTTCCGTTTCGTTCTGAAACGTCGCGTAATAGAAAATTCCAAAAAAATATTGAAAAAATTCCGAAAATTTAAAAATACCATCGTGGCTTCATTTCAAGCCATAATAGGTTGGAATAAACCGAGAAAAAGGGAAAATAAAAATTATCATTCCGTTTCGTTCCAACCGGACGCGTCATAGAAAATTCCTAAAAAATTGAAAAAAAATTCAAAAAATTAAAAAAATACAGTTATGGATTCTTTTCAAGCAAAAATTGGTTGGAAAAGGCCGAGAATGAGAGAAAATAAAAATTATCGTTTCGTTTCGTTCCTACCCAACGCGTAATAGAAAATTCCAAAAAAATAGCAAAAAAATTCAAAAATTTATAAAATACTATTATGGCTTCATTTCAAACCAAAATAAGGAGGGAAACGCTGAGAAAGAGAGAAAATAAAAACTATCGTTCCGTTCCGTTCCAACCTGACGCTTAATAGAAAATTCCAAAAAAAAGGAAAAAACTTAAAAAAATTGAAAAAATACCATCGTGGCTTAATTTAAAGCGAAAATAGGTTGGAAATGGCCGAGAAAGACGGAAAACAAAAATTATCGTTCCGTTTTGTTCCTACCCGACACGTAATAGAAAATTCCAAAAAAATAGAGAAAAAATTCCTAAAATTTAAAAATACTATCGTGGCTTCATTTCTAGCCATAATAGGTTGGAATAAAACTAGAAAAAGGGAAAATAAAAATTATCATTCCGTTTCGTTCCAACCCGACGCGTCATAGAAAATTCATAAAAAATTGCAAAAGATTTCAAAAAATCATAAAATACTATTATGGCTTCATTTCAAGACAAATTGACGGGGGAAACGCTGAGAAAAAGAGAAAATAAAAACTATTGTTCTGTTCCGTTCCAACCTGACGCGTAATAGAAAATTCCAAAAAAATAGGAAAAAATCTAAAAAAATACCAATGTGGCTTCATTTAAAGCCAAAATATGTTGGAAAACGCCGAGAAAGACGGAAAACAAAAATTATCGTTCCGTTTCGTTCTGAAACGTCGCGTAATAGAAAATTCCAAAAAAATATTGAAAAAATTCCGAAAATTTAAAAATATCATCGTGGCTTCATTTCAAGCCATAATAGGTTGGAATAAACCGAGAAAAAGGGAAAATAAAAATTATCATTCCGTTTCGTTCCAACCGGACGCGTCATAGAAAATTCATAAAAAATTGAAAAAAAATTCAAAAAATTAAAAAAATACAGTTATGGATTCTTTTCAAGCAAAAATTGGTTGGAAAAGGCCGAGAATGAGAGAAAATAAAAATTATCGTTTCGTTTCGTTCCTACCCAACGCGTAATAGAAAATTCCAAAAAAATAGCAAAAAAATTCAAAAATTTATAAAATACTATTATGGCTTCATTTCAAACCAAAATAAGGGGGGAAACGCTGAGAAAGAGAGAAAATAAAAACTATCGTTCTGTTCCGTTCCAACCTGACGCTTAATAGAAAATTCCAAAAAAAAGGAAAAAACTTAAAAAAATTGAAAAAATACCATCGTGGCTTCATTTAAAGCGAAAATAGGTTGGAAATGGCCGAGAAAGACGGAAAACAAAAATTATCGTTCCGTTTTGTTCCTACCCGACACGTAATAGAAAATTCCAAAAAAATAGAGAAAAAATTCCTAAAATTTAAAAATACTATCGTGGCTTCATTTCTAGCCATAATAGGTTGGAATAAAACAAGAAAAAGGGAAAATAAAAATTATCATTCCGTTTCGTTCCAACCCGACGCGTCATAGAAAATTCATAAAAAATTGCAAAAAAATCATAAAATACTATTATGGCTTCATTTCAAGACAAAATGACGGGGGAAATGCTGAGAAAAAGAGAAAATAAAAACTATTGTTTTGTTCCGTTCCAACCCGACGCGTAATAGAAAATTCCAAAAAAATAGGAAAAAATCTAAAAAAATACAATTGTGGCTTCATCTAAAGCCAAAATATGTTGGAAAAGGCCGAGAAAGACGGAAAACAAAAATTATCGTTCCGTTTCGTTCTGAAACGCTGCGTAATAGAAAATTCCAAAAAAATATTGAAAAAATTCCGAAAATTTAAAAATACCATCGTGGCTTCATTTCAAGCCATAATAGGTTGGAATAAACCGAGAAAAAAGGAAAATAAAAATTATCATTCCGTTTCGTTCCAACCGAACGCGTCATAGAAAATTCATAAAAAATTGAAAAAAAATTAAAAAAATACTGTTATGGCTTCTTTTTAAGCAAAAATTGGTTGGAAAAGGCTGAGAATGAGAGAAAATAAAAATTATCGTTTCGTTTCGTTCCTACCCAACGCGTAATAGAAAATTCCAAAAAAATAGCAAAAAAATTCAAAAATTTATAAAATACTATTATGGCTTCATTTCAAACCAAAATAAGGGGGGAAACGCTGAGAAAGAGAGAAAATAAAAACTATCGTTCCGTTCCGTTCCAACCTGACGCTTAATAGAAAATTCCAAAAAAAAGGAAAAAACTTAAAAAAATTGAAAAAATACCATCGTGGCTTCATTTAAAGCGAAAATAGGTTGGAAATGGCCGAGAAAGAAGGAAAACAAAAATTATCGTTCCGTTTTGTTCCTACCCGACACGTAATAGAAAATTCCAAAAAAATAGAGAAAAAATTCCTAAAATTTAAAAATACTATCGTGGCTTCATTTCTAGCCATAATAGGTTGGAATAAAACTAGAAAAAGGGAAAATAAAAATTATCATTCCGTTTCGTTCCAACCCGACGCGTCATAGAAAATTCATAAAAAATTGCAAAAGATTTCAAAAAATCATAAAATACTATTATGGCTTCATTTCAAGACAAATTGACGGGGGAAACGCTGAGAAAAAGAGAAAATAAAAACTATTGTTCTGTTCCGTTCCAACCTGACGCGTAATAGAAAATTCCAAAAAAATAGGAAAAAATCTAAAAAAATACCAATGTGGCTTCATTTAAAGCCAAAATATGTTGGAAAACGCCGAGAAAGACGGAAAACAAAAATTATCGTTCCGTTTCGTTCTGAAACGTCGCGTAATAGAAAATTCCAAAAAAATATTGAAAAAATTCCGAAAATTTAAAAATACCATCGTGGCTTCATTTCAAGCCATAATAGGTTGGAATAAACCGAGAAAAAGGGAAAATAAAAATTATCATTCCGTTTCGTTCCAACCGGACGCGTCATAGAAAATTCATAAAAAATTGAAAAAAAATTCAAAAAATTAAAAAAATACAGTTATGGATTCTTTTCAAGCAAAATTTGGTTGGAAAAGGCCGAGAATGAGAGAAAATAAAAATTATCGTTTCGTTTCGTTCCTACCCAACGCGTAATAGAAAATTCCAAAAAAATAGCAAAAAAATTCAAAAATTTATAAAATACTATTATGGCTTCATTTCAAACCAAAATAAGGGGGGAAACGCTGAGAAAGAGAGAAAATAAAAACTATCGTTCCGTTCCGTTCCAACCTGACGCTTAATAGAAAATTCCAAAAAAAAGGAAAAAACTTAAAAAAATTGAAAAAATACCATCGTGGCTTCATTTAAAGCGAAAATAGGTTGGAAATGGCCGAGAAAGACGGAAAACAAAAATTATCGTTCCGTTTTGTTCCTACCCGACACGTAATAGAAAATTCCAAAAAAATAGAGAAAAAATTCCTAAAATTTAAAAATACTATCGTGGCTTCATTTCTAGCCATAATAGGTTGGAATAAAACAAGAAAAAGGGAAAATAAAAATTATCATTCCGTTTCGTTCCAACCCGACGCGTCATAGAAAATTCATAAAAAATTGCAAAAAAATCATAAAATACTATTATGGCTTCATTTCAAGACAAAATGACGGGGGAAATGCTGAGAAAAAGAGAAAATAAAAACTATTGTTTTGTTCCGTTCCAACCTAACGCGTAATAGAAAATTCCAAAAAAATAGGAAAAAATCTAAAAAAATACAATTGTGGCTTCATCTAAAGCCAAAATATGTTGGAAAAGGCCGAGAAAGACGGAAAACAAAAATTATCGTTCCGTTTCGTTCTGAAACGCTGCGTAATAGAAAATTCCAAAAAAATATTGAAAAAATTCCGAAAATTTAAAAATACCATCGTGGCTTCATTTCAAGCCATAATAGGTTGGAATAAACCGAGAAAAAAGGAAAATAAAAATTATCATTCCGTTTCGTTCCAACCGAACGCGTCATAGAAAATTCATAAAAAATTGAAAAAAAATTAAAAAAATACAGTTATGGCTTCTTTTCAAGCAAAAATTGGTTGGAAAAGGCCGAGAATGAGAGAAAATAAAAATTATCGTTTCGTTTCGTTCCTACCCAACGCGTAATAGAAAATTCCAAATAAATAGCAAAAAAATTCAAAAAATTTAAAGAATACCATTTTGGCTTCATCTGAAGCAAAAATAGGTTGAGAAATGCCCAGAAAGAGTGAGAAAATGAAAATTGTTGTTCTGTTCCGTTCCTACACGACACGTAATAGGAAATTCCAAAAAAATAGCAAAAAAATTCAAAAAATTATAAAATACTACAATGGCTTCATTTCAAACCAAAATAAGGGGGGAAACGCTGAGAAAGAGAGAAAACAAAAACTATCGTTCTGTTCCGTTCCAACCTGACGCGTAATAATAAATTCCAAAAAAATAGGAAAAAATTAAAAAAAAATTAAAAAAATACCATCGTGGCTTCATTTAAAGCGAAAATAAGTTGGAAATGGCCGAGAAAGACAGAAAACAAAAATTATCGTTCCGTTTCGTTCCTACCCGACGCGTAATAGAAAATTCCAAAAAAATAGCAAAAAAATTCAAAAAATTTAAAGAATACCATTTTGGCTTCATCTGAAGCAAAAATAGGTTGAGAAATGCCCAGAAAGAGTGAGAAAATGAAAATTATTGTTCTATTCCGTTCCTACACGACACGTAATAGAAAATTCCAAAAAAATAGCAAAAAAATTCAAAAAATTATAAAATACTATTATGGCTTCATGTCAAACCAAAATAAGGGGGGAAACGCTGAGAAAGAGAGAAAATAAAAACTATCGTTCTGTTCCATTCCAACCTGACGCGTAATAATAAATTCCAAAAAAAAAGGAAAAAAATTAAAAAAATTAAAAAAATACCATCGTGGCTTCATTTAAAGCGAAAATAGGTTGGAAATGGCCGAGAAAGACGGAAAACAAAAATTTTCGTTCCGTTTCGTTCCTACCCGACGCGTAATAGAAAATTCCAAAAAAATAGTGAAAAAATTCCGGAAATTTAAAAATACCATCATGGCTTCATTTCAAGCCATAATAGGTTGGAATAAACCGAGACAAAGGGAAAATAAAAATTATCATTCTGTTTCGTTCCAACCCGACACGTCATAGAAAATTTATAAAAAACTGCAAAAAAATTAAAAAAATTAAAAAAATACAGTTATGGCTTCTTTTCAAGCAAAAATTGGTTGGAAAAGGCAGAGAATGAGAGAAAATAAAAATTATCGTTTCGTTTCGTTCCTACCCAACGCGTAATAAAAAATTCCAAACAAAAAGCAAAAAAATTCAAAAAATTGTAAGAATACCATTTTGGCTTCATTTGAAGCAAAAATAGGTTGGGAAATGCCCAAAAAGACACAGAAAATAAAAATTATTGTTTTCTTCCGTTCCTACACGAAATGTAATAGAAAATTCCAAAAAAATAAAAAAAAAATTCAAAAAATTATAAAATACTTTTATGGCTTCATTTCAAGCCAAGATAAGGGGGGAAACGCTGAGAAAGAGAAAAAATAAAAACTATCGTTCTGTTCCGTTCCAACCTGACGCATAATAGAAAATTCCAAAAATATAGGAAAAAATTTAAAAAAATACCATCGTGGCTTCATTTAAAGCGAAAATAGGTTGGAAATGGCCGAGAAAGAAGGAAAACAAAAATTATTGTTTCGTTTTGTTCCAACCCGACACGTAATAGAAAATTTCAAAAAAATAGAGAAAAAATTCCTAAAATTTAAAAATACTATCGTGGCTTAATTTCTAGCCATAATAGGTTGGAATAAACCAAGAAAAACGGAAAATAAAAATTATCATTCTTTTTCGTTCCAACCCGACGCGTCATAGAAAATTCATAAAAAATTGCAAAAAAATCATAAAATACTATTATGGCTTCATTTCAAGACAAAATGACAGGGGAAATGCTGAGAAAAAGAGAAAATAAAAACTATGGTTTTGCTCCGTTCCAACCTGACACGTAATAGAAAATTCCAAAAAAATAGGAAAAAAATTAAAAAAATTAAAAAAATACCATCGTGGCTTCATTTAAAGCGAAAATAGGTTGGAAATGGCCGAGAAAGACGGAAAACAAAAATTATCGTTCCGTTTCGTTCCTACCCGACGCGTAATAGAAAATTCCAAAAAAATACTGAAAAAATTCCGAAAATTTAAAAATACCATCATGGGTTCATTTCAAGCCATAATAGGTTGGAATAAACCGAGACAAAGGGAAAATAAAAATTATCATTCCGTTTCGTTCCATCCCGACACGTCATAGAAAATTCATAAAAAATTGCAAAAAAATTAAAAAAAATACAGTTATGGCTTCTTTTCAAGCAAAAATTTGTTGGAAAAGGCCGAGAATGGGAGAAAATAAAAATTATCGTTTCGTTTCGTTCCTACCCAATGCGTCATAAAAAATTCAAAACAAATAGAAAAAAAATTCAAAAAATTATAAGAATACTATTTTGGCTTCATTTGAAGCAAAAATAGGTTGAGAAATGCCCAGAAAGACACAGAAAATAAAAATTATTGTTTTCTTCCGTTCCTACACGAAATGTAATAGAAAATTCCAAAAAAATTCAAAAAATTATAAAATACTATTATGGCTTCATTTCAAGCCAAAATAAGGGGGGAAACGCTGAGAAAGAGAGAGAATAAAAGCTATCGTTCTGTTCCGTTCCAACCTGACACGTAAAAGAAATTTCCAAAAAAATAGGAAAAAATCTAAAAAAAATTAAAAAAATACCATCGCGGCTTCATTTAAAGCGAAAATAGGTTGGAAATGGCCGAGAAAGACGGAAAACAAAAATTATCGTTCCGTTTTGTTCCTACCCGACACGTAATAGAAAATTCCAAAAAAATAGAGAAAAAATTCCTAAAATTTAAAAATCGTGGCTTCATTTCTAGCCATAATAGGTTGGAATAAACCAAGAAAAAGGGAAAATAAAAATTATCATTCCGTTTCGTTCCAACCCGACGAGTCATAGAAAATTCATAAAAAATTGCAAAAAAATTCAAAAAATCATAAAATACTATTATGGCTTCATTTCAAGACAAAATGAAGGGGGAAACGCTGAGAAAAAGAGAAAATAAAAACTATTGTTCTGTTCTGTTCCAACCTGACGCGTAATAGAAAATTCCAAAAAAAAAGGAAAAAATCTAAAAAAATACCATTGTGGCTTCATTTAAAGCCAAAATATGTTGGAAAAGGCCGAGAAAGACGGAAAACAAAAATTTTCGTTCCGTTTCGTTCTGAAACGTCGCGTAATAGAAAATTCCAAAAAAATATTGAAAAAATTCCGAAAATTTAAAAATACCATCGTGGCTTCATTTCAAGCCATAACAGGTTAGAATAAACCGAGAAAAAGGGAAAATAAAAATTATCATTCCGTTTCGTTCCAACCGTACGCGTCATAGAAAATTCATAAAAAATTGAAAAAAAATGAAAAAAATTAAAAAAATACAGTTATGGCTTCTTTTCAAGTAAAAATTGGAAGGAAAATGCCGAGAATGAGAGAAAATAAAAATTATCGTTTCGTTTCGTTCCTACCCAACACGTAATAGAAAATTCCAAACAAATAGCAAAAAAATTCAAAAAATTTGAAGAATACCATTTTGGCTTCATCTGAAGCAAAAATAGGTTGAGAAATGCCCAGAAAGAGTGAGAAAAAGAAAATTATTGTTCTGTTCCGTTCCTACACGACACGTAATAGAAAATTCCAAAAAAATAGCAAAAAAATTCAAAAAATTATAAAATACTATTATGGCTTCATTTCAAGCCAAAATAAGGGGGGAAACGCTGAGAAAGAGAGAAAATAAAAACTATCGTTCTGTTCCGTTCCAACCTGACGCGTAAAAGAAAATTCCAAAAAAATAGGAAAAAATTTAAAAAAATTAAAAAAATACCATCGTGGCTTCATTTAAAGCGAAAATAGGTTGGAAATGGCCGAAAAAGACGGAAAACAAAAATTATCGTTCCGTTTCATTCCTACCCGACGCGTAATAGAAAATTCCAAAAAAACAGTGAAAAAATTCCGAAAATTTAAAAATACCATCATGGGTTCATTTCAAGCCATAATAGGTTGGAATAAACCGAGACAAAGGGAAAATAAAAATTATCATTCCATTTCGTTCCAACCCGACGCGTCATAGAAAATTCATAAAAAATTGCAAAAAAATTCAAAAAATCATAAAATACAATTATGGCTTCATTTCAAGACAAAATGACCGCGGAAACGCTGAGAAAAAGAGAAAATAAAAACTATTGTTCTGTTCCGTTCCAACCTGACGCGTAATAGAAAATTCCACAAAAATAGGAAAAAATCTAAAAAAATACCATTGTTGCTTCATTTAAAGCCAAAATATGTTGGAAAACGCCGAGAAAGACGGAAAACAAAAATTATCGTTCCGTTTCATTCTGAAACGTCGCGTAATAGAAAATTCCAAAAAAATATTGAAAAAATTCCGAAAATTTAAAAATACCATCGTGGCTTCATTTCAAGCCATAATAGGTCGGAATAAACCGAGAAAAAGGGAAAATAAAAATTATCATTCCGTTTCGTTCCAACCGGACGCGTCATAAAAAGTTCATAAAAATTGAAAAAAAATTC
Organism: Quercus agrifolia; assembly: GCA_029955455.1. Classification (NCBI taxonomy): domain Eukaryota; kingdom Viridiplantae; phylum Streptophyta; class Magnoliopsida; order Fagales; family Fagaceae; genus Quercus; species Quercus agrifolia. The sequence continues at coordinate 22,905,959 of JARQAD010000010.1, forward strand.
AAAAATTTAAAAAAATACAGTTACGGCTTCTTTTCAAGCAAAAATTGGTTGGAAAAGGCCGAGAATGAGAGAAAATAAAAATTATCGTTTCGTATAGGTCATACCCAACGCGTAATAGAAAATTCCAAAAACATAGCAAAAAAATTCAAAAAATTATAAAATACTATTATGGCTTCATTTCAAGCCAAAATAAGGGGGGAAACGCTGAGAAAGAGAGAAAATAAAAACTATCGTTCTGTTCCGTTCCAACCTGACGCATAATAGAAAATTCCAAAAATATAGGAAAAAATTTAAAAAAATACCATCGTGGCTTCATTTAAAGCGAAAATAGGTTGGAAATGGCCGAGAAAGAAGGAAAACAAAAATTATTGTTTCGTTTTGTTCCAACCCGACACGTAATAGAAAATTTCAAAAAAATAGAGAAAAAATTCCTAAAATTTAAAAATACTATCGTGGCTTCATTTCTAGCCATAATAGGTTGGAATAAACCAAGAAAAACGGAAAATAAAAATTATCATTCTTTTTCGTTCCAACCCGACGCGTCATAGAAAATTCATAAAAAATTGCAAAAAAATCATAAAATACTATTATGGCTTCATTTCAAGACAAAATGACAGGGGAAATGCTGAGAAAAAGAGAAAATAAAAACTATGGTTTTGTTCCGTTCCAACCTGACACGTAATAGAAAATTCCAAAAAAATAGGAAAAAAATTAAAAAAATTAAAAAAATACCATCGTGGCTTCATTTAAAGCGAAAATAGGTTGGAAATGGCCGAGAAAGACGGAAAACAAAAATTATCGTTCCGTTTCGTTCCTACCCGACGCGTAATAGAAAATTCCAAAAAAATACTGAAAAAATTCCGAAAATTTAAAAATACCATCATGGGTTCATTTCAAGCCATAATAGGTTGGAATAAACCGAGACAAAGGGAAAATAAAAATTATCATTCCGTTTCGTTCCATCCCGACACGTCATAGAAAATTCATAAAAAATTGCAAAAAAATTAAAAAAAATACAGTTATGGCTTCTTTTCAAGCAAAAATTTGTTGGAAAAGGCCGAGAATGGGAGAAAATAAAAATTATCGTTTCGTTTCGTTCCTACCCAATGCGTCATAAAAAATTCAAAACAAATAGAAAAAAAATTCAAAAAATTATAAGAATACCATTTTGGCTTCATTTGAAGCAAAAATAGGTTGAGAAATGCCCAGAAAGACACAGAAAATAAAAATTATTGTTTTCTTCCGTTCCTACACGAAATGTAATAGAAAATTCCAAAAAAATTCAAAAAATTATAAAATACTATTATGGCTTCATTTCAAGCCAAAATAAGGGGGGAAACGCTGAGAAAGAGAGAGAATAAAAACTATCGTTCTGTTCCGTTCCAACCTGACACGTAAAAGAAATTTCCAAAAAAATAGGAAAAAATCTAAAAAAAATTAAAAAAATACCATCGCGGCTTCATTTAAAGCGAAAATAGGTTGGAAATGGCCGAGAAAGACGGAAAACAAAAATTATCGTTCCGTTTTGTTCCTACCCGACACGTAATAGAAAATTCCAAAAAAATAGAGAAAAAATTCCTAAAATTTAAAAATCGTGGCTTCATTTCTAGCCATAATAGGTTGGAATAAACCAAGAAAAAGGGAAAATAAAAATTATCATTCCGTTTCGTTCCAACCCGACGCGTCATAGAAAATTCATAAAAAATTGCAAAAAAATTCAAAAAATCATAAAATACTATTATGGCTTCATTTCAAGACAAAATGAAGGGGGAAACGCTGAGAAAAAGAGAAAATAAAAACTATTGTTCTGTTCTGTTCCAACCTGACGCGTAATAGAAAATTCCAAAAAAAAAGGAAAAAATCTAAAAAAATACCATTGTGGCTTCATTTAAAGCCAAAATATGTTGGAAAAGGCCGAGAAAGACGGAAAACAAAAATTTTCGTTCCGTTTCGTTCTGAAACGTCGCGTAATAGAAAATTCCAAAAAAATATTGAAAAAATTCCGAAAATTTAAAAATACCATCGTGGCTTCATTTCAAGCCATAACAGGTTAGAATAAACCGAGAAAAAGGGAAAATAAAAATTATCATTCCGTTTCGTTCCAACCGTACGCGTCATAGAAAATTCATAAAAAATTGAAAAAAAATGAAAAAAATTAAAAAAATACAGTTATGGCTTCTTTTCAAGCAAAAATTGGAAGGAAAATGCCGAGAATGAGAGAAAATAAAAATTATCGTTTCGTTTCGTTCCTACCCAACACGTAATAGAAAATTCCAAACAAATAGCAAAAAAATTCAAAAAATTATAAAATACTATTATGGCTTCATTTCAAGCCAAAATAAGGGGGGAAACGCTGAGAAAGAGAGAAAATAAAAACTATCGTTCTGTTCCGTTCCAACCTGACGCGTAAAAGAAAATTCCAAAAAAATAGGAAAAAATTTAAAAAAATTAAAAAAATACCATCGTGGCTTCATTTAAAGCGAAAATAGGTTGGAAATGGCCGAAAAAGACGGAAAACAAAAATTATCGTTCCGTTTCATTCCTACCCGACGCGTAATAGAAAATTCCAAAAAAACAGTGAAAAAATTCCGAAAATTTAAAAATACCATCATGGGTTCATTTCAAGCCATAATAGGTTGGAATAAACCGAGACAAAGGGAAAATAAAAATTATCATTCCATTTCGTTCCAACCCGACGCGTCATAGAAAATTCATAAAAAATTGCAAAAAAATTCAAAAAATCATAAAATACAATTATGGCTTCATTTAAAGACAAAATGACCGCGGAAACGCTGAGAAAAAGAGAAAATAAAAACTATTGTTCTGTTCCGTTCCAACCTGACGCGTAATAGAAAATTCCACAAAAATAGGAAAAAATCTAAAAAAATACCATTGTTGCTTCATTTAAAGCCAAAATATGTTGGAAAACGCCGAGAAAGACGGAAAACAAAAATTATCGTTCCGTTTCATTCTGAAACGTCGCGTAATAGAAAATTCCAAAAAAATATTGAAAAAATTCTGAAAATTTAAAAATACCATCGTAGCTTCATTTCAAGCCATAATAGGTCGGAATAAACCGAGAAAAAGGGAAAATAAAAATTATCATTCCGTTTCGTTCCAACCGGACGCGTCATAAAAAGTTCATAAAAACTGAAAAAAAATTCAAAAATTTAAAAAAATACAGTTACGGCTTCTTTTCAAGCAAAAATTGGTTGGAAAAGGCCGAGAATGAGAGAAAATAAAAATTATCGTTTCGTATAGGTCCTACCCAACGCGTAATAGAAAATTCCAAAAATATAGCAAAAAAAATTCAAAAAATTATAAAATACTATTATGGCTTCATTTCAAGCCAAAATAAGGGGGGAAACGCTGAGAAAGAGAGAAAATAAAAACTATCGTTCTGTTCCGTTCCAACCTGACGCGTAATAAAAAATTCCAAAAAAATAGGAAAAAATTTAAAAAAATTTAAAAAATACCATCGTGGCTTCATTTAAAGCGAAAATAGGTTGGAAATGGCCAAGAAAGACGGAAAACAAAAATTATCGTTCCGTTTCGTTCCTACCCGACGCGTAATAGAAAATTCCAAAAAAATAGTGAAAAAATTTCGAAAATTTAAAAATACCATCATGGCTTCCTTTCAAGCCATAATAGGTTGGAATAAACCGAGACAAAGGGAAAATAAAAATTATCATTCCGTTTCGTTCCAACCCGACACGTCATAGAAAATTCATAAAAAATTGCAAAAAAATTAAAAAAATTAAAAAAATTAAAAAAATACAGTTATGGCTTCTTTTCAAGCAAAAATTGGTTGGAAAAGGCCGAGAATGAGAGAAAATAAAAATTATCGTTTCGTATAGGTCCTACCCAACGCGTAATAGAAAATTCCAAAAACATAGCAAAAAAATTCAAAAAATTATAAAATACTATTATGGCTTCATTTCAAGCCAAAATAAGGGGGGAAACGCTGAGAAAGTGAAAAAATAAAAACTATCGTTCTGTTCCATTCCAACCTGACGCGTAAAGGAAAATTCCAAAAAAATAGGAAAAAAATTAAAAAAATACCATCGTGGCTTCATTTAAAGAGAAAATAGGTTGGAAATGGCCGAGAAAGATGGAAAACAAAAATTATCGTTCCGTTTTGTTCCTACCCGACACGTAATAGAAAATTCCAAAAAAATAGAGAAAAAATTCCTAAAATTAAAAAATACTATCGTGGCTTCATTTCTAGCCATAATAGGTTGGAATAAAACAAGAAAAAGGGAAAATAAAAATTATCATTCCGTTTCGTTCCAACCCGACGCGTCATAGAAAATTCATAAAAAATTGCAAAAAAATCATAAAATACTATTATGGCTTCATTTCAAGACAAAATGACGGGGGAAACGCTGAGAAAAAGAGAAAATAAAAACTATTGTTTTGTTCCGTTCCAACCTGACACGTAATAGAAAATTCCAAAAAAATAGGAAAAAATCTAAAAAAATACCATTGTGGCTTCATTTAAAGCCAAAATATGTTGGAAAACGCCGAGAAAGACGGAAAACAAAAATTATCGTTCCGTTTCGTTCTGAAACGTCGCGTAATAGAAATTCCCTAAAAATATTGAAAAAATTCCGAAAATTTAAAAATACCATCGTGGCTTCATTTCAAGCCATAATAGGTTGGAATAAACCGAGAAAAAGGGAAAATAAAAATTATCATTCCGTTTCGTTCCAACCGGACGCGTCATAAAAAGTTCATAAAAAATTGAAAAAAAATTCAAAAAATTAAAAAAATACAGTTACGGCTTCTTTTCAAGCAAAAATTGGTTGGAAAAGGCCGTGAATGAGAGAAAATAAAAATTATCGTTTCGTTTCGGTCCTACCCAACGCGTAATAGAAAATTCCAAAAACATAGCAAAAAAATTCAAAAAATAACAAAAAAATTCAAAAATTCCAAAAAAATAACAAAAAAATTCAAAAAATTATAAAATACTATTATGGCTTCATTTCAAGCCCAAATAAGGGGGGAAACGCTGAGAAAGAGAAAAAATAAAAACTATCGTTCTATTCCGTTCCAACCTGAGGCGTAATAGAAAATTCCAAAAAAATAGGAAAAAATTAAAAAAATTAAAAAAATACCATCGTGGCTTCATTTAAAGCGAAAATAGGTTGGAAATGGCCGAGAAAGACGGAAAACAAAAATTATCGTTCCGTTTTGTTCCTACCCGACACGCAATAGAAAATTCCAAAAAAATAGAGAGAAAATTCCGAAAATTTAAAAATACCATCATGGCTTCATTTCAAGCCATAATAGGTTGGAATAAACCGGGACAAAGGGAAAATAAAAATTATCATTCCGTTTCGTTCCAACCCGACACGTGATAGAAAATTCATAAAAAATTGCAAAAAAATTAAAAAAATTAAAAAAATACAGTGATAGCTTCTTTTCAAGCAAAAATTGGTTGGAAAAGGCCGAGAATGAGAGAAAATAAAAATTATTGTTTCGTTACGTTCCTGCCAAACGCGTAATAAAAAATTCCAAACAAATAGAAAAAAAATTCAAAAAACTATAAGAATACCATTTTGGCTTCATTTGAAGCAAAAATAGGTTGAGAAATGCCCAGAAAGATACAGAAAATAAAAATTATTGTTTTCTTCCGTTCCTACACGAAATGTAATAGAAAATTCCAAAAAAATAACAAAAAAATTCAAAAAATTATAAAATACAATTATGGCTTCATTTCAAGCCAAAATAAGGGGGGAAACGCTGAGAAAGTGAGAAAATAAAAACTATCGTTCTGTTCCGTTCCAACCTGACGCGTAATAAAAAATTCCAAAAAAATAGGAAAAAATTTAAAAAAATTAAAAAAATACCATCGTGGCTACATTTAAAACGAAAATAGGTTGGAAATGGCCGAGAAAGACGGAAAACAAAAATTATCGTTCCGTTTTGTTCCTACCCGACACGTAATAGAAAATTCCGAAAAAATAGAGAAAAAATTCCAAAAATTTAAAAATACTATTGTGGCTTCATTTCTAGCCATAATAGGTTGGAATAAAACAAGAAAAAGGGAAAATAAAAATTATCATTCCGTTTCGTTCCAACCCGACGCTTCATAGAAAATTCATAAAAAATTGCAAAAAAATCATAAAATACTATTATGGCTTCATTTCAAGACAAAATGACGGGGGAAACGCTGAGAAAAAGAGAAAATAAAAACTATTGTTGTGTTCCGTTCCAACCTGACACGTAATAGAAAATTCCAAAAAAATAGGAAATAATCTAAAAAAATACCATTGTGGCTTCATTTAAAGCCAAAATATGTTGGAAAACGCCGAGAAAGACGGAAAACAAAAATTATCGTTCCGTTTCGTTCTGAAACGTCGCGTAATAGAAAATTCCAAAAAAATATTGAAAAAATTCCGAAAATTTAAAAATACCATCGTGGCTTCATTTCAAGCCATAATAGGTTGGAATAAACCGAGAAAAAGGGAAAATAAAAATTATCATTCCGTTTCGTTCCAACCGGACGCGTCATAAAAAGTTCATAAAAAATTGAAAAAAAATTAAAAAAATTAAAAAAATACAGTTACGGATTCTTTTCAAGCAAAAATTGGTTGGAAAAGGCCGTGAATGAGAGAAAATAAAAATTATCGTTTCGTTTCGGTCCTACCCAACGCGTAATAGAAAATTCCAAAAACATAGCAAAAAAATTCAAAAAATAACAAAAAAATTCAAAAATTCCAAAAAAATAACAAAAAAATTCAAAAAATTATAAAATACTATTATGGCTTCATTTCAAGCCAAAATAAGGGGGGAAACGCTAAGAAAGAGAAAAAATAAAAACTATCGTTCTATTCCGTTCCAACCTGAGGCGTAATAGAAAATTCCAAAAAAATAGGAAAAAATTAAAAAAATTAAAAAAATACCATCGTGGCTTCATTTAAAGCGAAAATAGGTTGGAAATGGCCGAAAAAGACGGAAAACAAAAATTATCGTTCTGTTTCGTTCCTACCCGACGCGTAATAGAAAATTCCAAAAAAATAGTGAAAAAATTCCGAAAATTTAAAAATACCATCATGGCTTCATTTCAAGCCATAATAGGTTGGAATAAACCGGGACAAAGGGAAAATAAAAATTATCATTCCGTTTCGTTCCAACCCGAAGCGTCATAGAAAATTCATAAAAAATTGCAAAAAAATTCAAAAAATCATAAAATACTATTATGGCTTCATTTCAAGACAAAATGACGGGGGAAACGTTGAGAAAAAGAGAAAATAAAAACTATTGTTCTGTTCCGTTCCAACCTGACGCGTAATAGAAAATTCCAAAAAAATATAAAAAAATCTAAAAAAATACCATTGTGGCTTCATTTAAAGCCAAAATATGTTGGAAAAGGCCGATAAAGACGGAAAACAGAAATTATCGTTCTGTTTCGTTCTGAAACGTCGCGAAATAGAAAATTCCGAAAAAATATTGAAAAAATTCCGAAAATTTAAAAATACCATCGTGGCTTCATTTCAAGCCATAATAGGTTGGAATAAACCGAGAAAAAGGGAAAATAAAAATTATCATTCCGTTTCGTTCCAACCGGACGCGTCATAGAAAATTCATAAAAAACTGAAAAAAAAATTAAAAAATTAAAAAAATACAGTTATGGCTTCTTTTCAAGCAAAAATGGGTTGGAAAAGGCCAAGAATGAGAGAAAATAAAAATTATCGTTTCGTTTCGTTCCTACCCAACGCATAATAGAAAATTCCAAACAAATAGCAAAAAAATTCAAAAAATTTGAAGAATACCATTTTGGCTTCATCTGAAGCAAAAATAGGTTGAGAAATGCCCAGAAAGAGTGAGAAAATGAAAATTATTGTTCTGTTCCGTTCCTACACGACACGTAATAGAAAATAGCAAAAAAATAGCAAAAAAATTCAAAAAATTATAAAATACTATTATGGCTTCATTTCAAGCCAAAATAAGGGGGGAAACGCTGAGAAAAAGAAAAAATAAAAACTATCGTTCTGTTCCGTTCCAACCTGAGGCGTAATAAAAAATTCCAAAAAAATAGGAAAAAAGTTAAAAAAATTAAAAAAAATACCATCGTGGCTTCATTTAAAGCGAAAATAGGTTGGAAATGGCCAAGAAAGACGGAAAACAAAAATTATCGTTCCGTTTCGTTCCTACCCGACGCGTAATAGAAAATTCAAAAAAAATATTGAAAAAATTCCGAAAATTTAAAAATACCATCATGGCTTCCTTTCAAGCCATAATAGGTTGTAATAAACCGAGACAAAGGGAAAATAAAAATTATCATTCCGTTTCATTCCAACCCGACACGTCATAGAAAATTCATAAAAAATTGCAAAAAAATTAAAAAAATACAGTTATGGCTTCTTTTCAAGCAAAAATTGGTTGGGAAAGGCTGAGAATGAGAGAAAATAAAAATTATCGTTTCGTTTCGTTCCTACCCAACGCGTAATAAAAAATTCCAAACAAATAGAAAAAAATTCAAAAAATTATAAGAATACCATTTTGGCTTCATTTGAAGCAAAAATAGGTTGAGAAATGCCCAGAAAGACACAGAAAATAAAAATTATTGTTTTCTTCCGTTCCTGCACAAAACGTAATAGAAAATTCCAAAAAAATAACAAAAAAATTCAAAAAATTATAAAATACTATTATGGCTTCATTTAAAGCCAAAATAAGGGGGGAAACGCTGAGAAAGAGAAAAAATAAAAACTATCGTTCTGTTCCGTTCCAACCTGACGCTTAATAGAAAATTCCAAAAAAATAGGAAAAAATTTAAAAAAAATTAAAAAAATACCATCGTGGCTTCATTTAAAGCGAAAATAGGTTGGAAATGGCCGAAAAAGACGGAAAACAAAAATTATCGTTCCGTTTTGTTCCTACCCGACACGTAATAGAAAATTCCAAAAAAATAGAGAAAAAATTCCTAAAATTTAAAAATACTATCGTGGCTTCATTTCTAGCCATAATAGGTTGGAATAAACCAAGAAAAAGGGAAAATAAAAATTATCATTACTTTTTTGAATTTTTCTGCTACTTGTTTGGAATTTTCTATTACGCAATGGATAGGAACGAAATGAAACGATAATTTGTATTTTCTCCCTTTCTCGGCCTTTTCCAACCAGTTTTTGCTTGAAAAGAAGCCGTAAGTATAATTTTTTTAGTTTTTTGAATTTTTTTGCAATTTTTTATGAATTTTCTATTACTCGTTGGGTTGGAACGAAATGGAATGATAATTTTTATTTTCCCTGTTTCTCGTTCTATTCCAACCTATTATGGCTGGAAATGAAGCCATAATCGTATTTTTAAATTTTTCGGAATTTTTTTCTATTTTTTTTGAAATTTCTATTACGCGTCGGGTAGGAATGAAACGGACCATTTTGGCTTCATTTGAAGCAAAAATAGGTTGACAAATGCCCAGAAAGAGAGAGAAAATAAAAATTATTGTTCTGTTCCGTTTCTACACGACACGTAATAGAAAATTTCGAAAAAATAGAAAAAAAATTCTGAGAATTTAAAAATACCATCGTGGCTTCATTTAAAGCCAAAATAGGTTGGAAAACGCTGAGAAAGACGAAAAACAAAAATTATCGTTCCGTTTCATTCCTACCCGACGCGTAATAGAAAATTCAAAAAAAATAGAAAAAAAATTCTGAAAATTTAAACATACCATTATGGCTTCATTTCCAGCCATAATAGGTTGGAATAGACCGAGAGACAGGGAAAATAAAAATTATCATTCTATTTCGTTCCCACCCAACGCATAATAGAAAATTCATAAAAAATTGCAAAAAAATTAAAACAATTAAAAAAATACAGTTATGGCTTCTTTTCAAGCAAAAATATGATGGGAAATGCCGAGAAAGAGAGAAAATACAAATTATCGTTTCGTTTCGTTCCTACCCATTGCGTAATAGAAAATTCCAAACAAATAGCAAAAAAAATCAAAAAATTAGAAGAATACCATTTTGGCTTCATTTGAAGCAAAAATAGGTTGAGAAATGCCCAGAAAGAGGGAGAAAATAAAAATTATTGTTCTGTTCCGTTCCTACACGACATGTAATAGAAAATTCCAAAAAAATAGAAAAAAAATTCTGAAAATTTAAAAATACCATCGTGGCTTCATTTCAAGTCATAATAGGTTGGAATATACCGAGAAAAATGGAGAATAAAAATTATCATTCTGTTTCGTTCCAACCCAACGCGTCATAGAAAATTCATAAAAAATTGCAAAAAAATTCGAAAAATTATAAAATACTATTATGGCTTCATTTCAAGACAAAATAAGGGGGGAAACGCTCAGAAAGAGAGAAAATAAAAATTATTGTTCTGTTCCGTTCCAACCTGACGCGTAATAGAAAATTCCAAAAAAATTGGAAAAAAATTAAAAAAATACCATCGTGGCTTCATTTAAAGCCAAAATAGGTTTGAAAAGGCCGAGACAGACGGAAAATAAAAATTGTCGTTCCGTTTCGTTCCTACCCGACGCGGAATAGAAAATTCAAAAAAAAAAGAAAAAAAATTCTGAAAATTTAAAAATACCATTATGGCTTCATTTCCAGCCATAATAGGTTGGAATAGACCGAGAAACAGGGAAAATAAAAATTATCATTACGTTTCGTTCCGACCCAACGCGTAATAGAAAATTCATAAAAAATTACAAAAAAATTAAAAAAATACAGTTATGGCTTCTTTTCAAGCAAAAATATGATGGGAAATGCCGAGAAAGAGAGAAAATACAAATTATCGTTTCCTTTCGTTCCTACCCATTGTGTAATAGAAAATTCCAAACAAGTAGCAATAAAATTCAAAAAATTATAAGAATACCATTTTGGCTTCATTTGAAGCAAAAATAGGTTGAGAAATGCCCAAAAAGAGAGAGAAAATAAAAATTATTGTTCTGTTCCGTTCCTACACAACACGTAATACAATATTCCAAAAAAATGGCAAAACAATTCAAAAAATTATAAAATACTATTATGGCTTCATTTAAAGCCAAAATAAGGGGGGAAACGCTGAGAAAGAGAGAAAATAAAAACTATCGTTCTGTACCGTTCCAACCTGACGCGAAATAGAAAATTCCAAAAAAATTGGAAAAAATTAAAAAAAATGAAAAAAATACCATAGTTGCTTCATTTAAAGCCAAAATAGGTTGGAAAAGGCCGAGAAAGACGGAAAACAAAAATTATCATTCCGTCTCGTTCCTACCCGACGCTTAATAGAAAATTCAAAAAATTATAATAATACCATTTTGGCTTCATTTGAAGCATAAATTGGTTGAGAAATGCCCAGAAAGAGAGAGAAAATAAAAATTATTGTTCTGTTCCGTTCCTACACGACATGTAATAGAAAATTCCAAAAAAATAGCAAAAAAATTCAAAAAATTATAAAATACTATTATGGCCTCATTTCAAGCCAAAATAAGGGGGGAAACGTTGAGAAAGAGAGAAAATAAAAACTATCGTTCTGTTCCGTTCCAACCTGACGCGTAATAGAAAATTCCAAAAAAATTGGAAAAAATTTCAAAAAATACCATCGTGGCTTCATTTAAAGCCAAAATAGGTTGGAAAAGGCTGAGAAAGACGGAAAACAAAAATTATCGTTCCGTTTCGTTCCTACCCGACGCGTAATAGAAAATTGCAAAAAAATAGAAAAAAAATTCTGAAAATTTAAAAATCCATTATGGCTTCATTTCCAGCCATAATAGGTTGGAATAGACCGAGAAACAGGGAAAATAAAAATTATCATTCCATTTCGTTCCAACCCAACGCGTAATAGAAAATTGCAAAAAAATTGCCAAAAAATTAAAACAATTAAAAAAATACAGTTATGGCTTCTTTTCAAGCAAAAATATGATGGGAAATGCCGAGAAAGAGAGAAAATACAAATTATCGTTTCGTTTCGTTCCTACCCATTGCGTAATAGAAAATTCCAAACAAATAGCAAAAAAATTCAAAAAATTAGAAGAATACCATTTTGGCTTCATTTGAAGCAAAAATAGGTTGACAAATGCCCAGAAAGAGAGAGAAAATAAAAATTATTGTTCTGTTCCGTTCCTACACAACACGTAATAGAAAATTCCAAAAAAATAGAAAAAAAATTCTGAAAATTTAAAAATACCATCGTGGCTTCATTTCAAGTCATAATAGGTTGGAATATACCGAGAAAAAGGGAGAATAAAAATTATCATTCCGTTTCGTTCCAACCCAACGCGTCATAGAAAATACATAAAAAATTGCAAAAAAATTCGAAAAATTATAAAATACTATTATTGCTTCATTTCAAGACAAAATAAGGGGGGAAACGCTCAGAAAGAGAGAAAATAAAAACTACTGTTCTGTTCCGTTCCAACCTGACGCCTAATAGAAAATTCCAAAAAAATTGGAAAAAATTTAAAAAAATTAAAAAAAATACCATCGTGGCTTCATTAAAAGCCAAAATAGGGTGGAAAAGGCCGAGAAAGACGGAAAACAAAAATTTTCGTTCCATTTCGTTCCTACCAACCGCGGAATAGAAAATTCCAAAAAAATAGAAAAAAAATTCTGACAATTTAAAAATACCATTATGGCTTCATTTACCGCCATAATAGGTTGGAATAGACCGAGAAACAGGGAAAATAAAAATTATCATTACGTTTCGTTCCGACCCAACGCGTAATAGAAAATTCATAAAAAATTACAGAAAAATTTAAAAAATTAAAAAAATACAGTAATGGCTTCTTTTCAAGCAAAAATATGATGGGAAATGCCGAGAAAGAGAGAAAATACAAATTATCGTTTCCTTTCGTTCGTACCCATTGCGTAATAGAAAATTCCAAACAAGTAGCAAAAAAATTCAAAAAATTATAAGAATACCATTTTGGCTTCATTTCAGCCAAAAATAGGTTGAGAAATGCCCAGAAAGAGAGAGAAAATAAAAATTATTGTTCTGTTCCGTTCCTACACGACACGTAATACAATATTCCAAAAAACTGGCAAAAAAATTCAAAAAATTATAAAATACTATTATGGCCTCATTTAAAGCCAAAATAAGGGGGGAAATGCTGAGAAAGAGAGAAAATAAAAACTATCGTTCTGTTCCGTTCCAACCTGACGCGAAATAGAAAATTCCAAAAAAATTGGAAAAAATCTTTAAAAATTAAAAAAATACAATCGCGGCTTTATTTAAAGCCAAAATAGGTTGGAAAAGGCCGAGAAAGACAGAAAACAAAAATTATCGTTCCATCTCGTTCCTACCCGACGCTGAATAGAAAATTAAAAAAAAATAGAAAAAAAATTCTGAAAATTTAAAAATACCATTATGGCTTCATTTCCAGCCATAATAGGTTGGAATAGACCGAGAAACAGGGAAAATAAAAATTATCATTCCGTTTCATTCCAACCCAACGGGTAATAGAAAATTCATAAAAAATTGAAAAAAAATTAAACCAATTAAAAAAATACAGTTATGGCTTATTTTCAAGCAAAAATATGATGGGAAATACCGAGAAAGAGAGAAAATACAAATTATCATTTCGTTTCGTTCCTACCCATTGCGTAATAGAAAATTCCAAACAAGTAGCAAAAAAATTCAAAAAATTATAATAATACCATTTTGGCCTCATTTGAAGCAAAAATAGGTTGAGAAATGCCCAAAAAGAGAGAGGAAATAAAAATTATTGTTCTGTTCCGTTCCTACACGACACGTAATAGAAAATTCCAAAAAAAAGCAAAAAAATTCAAAAAATTATAAAATACCATTGTGGCTTCATTTAAAGCCAAAATAGGTTGGAAAAGGCCGAGAAAGACGGAAAACAAAAATTATCGTTCTGTTCCGTTCCTACACGACACGTAATAGAAAATTCCAAAAAAATAGAAAAAAAATTCCGAAAATTTGAAAATACCATTGTGGCCTCATTTCAAGCCATAATAGGTTGGAATAGACCGAGAAAGACGGAAAACAAAAATTATCGTTCCGTCTTGTTCCTACCCGACGCTGAATAGAAAATTAAAAAAAAATAGAAAAAAAATTCTGAAAATTTAAAAATACCATTATGGCTTCATTTCCAGCCATAATAGGTTGGAATAGACCGAGAAACAGGGAAAAAAAAAATTATCATTCCGTTTCATTCCAACCCAACGGGTAATAGAAAATTCATAAAAAATTGAAAAAAAATTAAACCAATTAAAAAAATACAGTTATGGCTTATTTTCAAGCAAAAATATGATGGGAAATACCGAGAAAGAGAGAAAATACAAATTATCATTTCGTTTCGTTCCTACCCATTGCGTAATAGAAAATTCCAAACAAGTAGCAAAAAAATTCAAAAAATTATAATAATACCATTTTGGCCTCATTTGAAGCAAAAATAGGTTGAGAAATGCCCAAAAAGAGAGAGAAAATAAAAATTATTGTTCTGTTCCGTTCCTACACGACACGTAATAGAAAATTCCAAAAAAATAGCAAAAAAATTCAAAAAATTATAAAATACCATTGTGGCTTCATTTAAAGCCAAAATAGGTTGGAAAAGGCCGAGAAAGACGGAAAACAAAAATTATCGTTCTGTTCCGTTCCTACACGACACGTAATAGAAAATTCCAAAAAAATAGAAAAAAAATTCCGAAAATTTGAAAATACCATTGTGGCCTCATTTCAAGCCATAATAGGTTGGAATAGACCGAGAAACAGGGAAAATAAAAATTATCATTCCGTTTCGTTCCAACCCTACGCGTAATAGAAAATACATAAAAAATTTCAAAAAAATTCAAAAAACTGAAAAAATACAGTTATGGCTTCTTTTTAAGCAAAAATTGGTTGGAAAAGGCCGAGAAAGAGAGAAAATACAAATTATTGTTCCGTTCCGTTCCTACCCATTGCGTAATAGAAAATTCCAAAAAAATAGCAAAAAAATTCAAAAAATTATAAAATACTGTTATGGCTTCATTTCAAGCCAAAATAAGGGGGGAAACACTGAGAAAGAGAGAAAATAAAAACTATCGTTCTGTTCCGTTCCAACCTGACGCGTAATAGAAAATTCCAAAAAAATAGGAAAAAATTTAAAAAAATTGAAAAAATACCATTGTGGCTTCATTTAAAGCCAAAATAGGTTGGTAAAGGCCGAGAAAGACAGAAAACAAAAGTTATCGTTCTGTTTCGTTCCTACCCGAAGCGTAATAGAAAATTCAAAAAATATAGAAAAAAAATTCCGAAAATTTAAAAATACCATTGTGGCTTCATTTCCAGCCATAATAGGTTGGAATAGACCAAAAAACAGGGAAAATAAAAATTATCATTCCGTTTCGTTCAACTCCGAGGCGTAATAGAAAAAAATTCTTAAAAAATTGCAAAAAAATCAAAAAATTATAATAATACAGTTATGGCTTCTTTTCAAGCAAAAATTGGTTGGAAAACAGCGAGAAAGAGAGAAAATACAAATTATCGTTTCGTTTCGCTCCTACCCATTGCGTAACAGAAAATTCCAACCAAGCAGCAAAAAAATTCAAAAATTATAAGAATACCATTTTGGCTTCATTTGAAGCAAAAATAGGTTGAGAAATGCCCAGAAAGAGAGAGAAAATAAAAATTATTGTTCTGTTCCGTTCCTACACGACACGTAATAGAAAATTCCAAAAAAATAGCAAAAAAATTCAAAAAATTATAAAATACCATTGTGGCTTCATTTAAAGCCAAAATAGGTTGGAAAAGGCCGAGAAAGACGTAAAACAAAAATTATCGTTCCGTTCCGTTCCTACACGACACGTAATAGAAAATTCCAAAAAAATAGAAAAAAAATTCCGAAAATTTGAAAATACCATTGTGGCCTCATTTCAAGCCACAATAGGTTGGAATAGACCGAGAAACAGGGAAAATAAAAATTATCATTCCGTTTCGTTCCAACCCGACGCGTAATAGAAAATACATAAAAAATTTCAAAAAAATTCAAAAAACTGAAAAAATACAGTTGTGGCTTCTTTTCAAGCAAAAATTGGTTGGAAAAGGCCGAGAAAGAGAGAAAATACAAATTATTGTTCCGTTCCGTTCCTACCCATTGCGTAATAGAAAATTCCAAAAAAATAGCAAAAAAATTCAAAAAATTATAAAATACTGTTATGGCTTCATTTCAAGCCAAAATAAGGGGGGAAACACTGAGAAAGAGAGAAAATAAAAACTATCGTTCTGTTCCGTTCCAACCTGACGCGTAATAGAAAATTCCAAAAAAATAGGAAAAAATTTAAAAAAAATTGAAAAAATACCATTGTGGCTTCATTTAAAGCCAAAATAGGTTGGTAAAGGCCGAGAAAGACGGAAAACAAAAGTTATCGTTCTGTTTCGTTCCTACCCGAAGCGTAATAGAAAATTCAAAAAATATAGAAAAAAAATTCCGAAAATTTAAAAATACCATTGTGGCTTCATTTCCAGCCATAATAGGTTGGAATAGACCAAGAAAC
Organism: Quercus agrifolia; assembly: GCA_029955455.1. NCBI lineage: Eukaryota > Viridiplantae > Streptophyta > Magnoliopsida > Fagales > Fagaceae > Quercus > Quercus agrifolia. The sequence goes on from JARQAD010000010.1 coordinate 22,922,389, forward strand.
AGGGAAAATAAAAATTATCATTCCGTTTCGTTCAACTCCGAGGCGTAATAGAAAAAAATTCTTAAAAAATTGCAAAAAAATCAAAAAATTATAATAATACAGTTATGGCTTCTTTTCAAGCAAAAATTGGTTGGAAAACAGCGAGAAAGAGAGAAAATACAAATTATCGTTTCGTTTCGCTCCTAACCATTGCGTAACAGAAAATTCCAACCAAGCAGCAAAAAAATTCAAAAATTATAAGAATACCATTTTGGCTTCATTTGAAGCAAAAATAGGTTGAGAAATGCCCAGAAAGAGAGAGAAAATAAAAATTATTGTTCTGTTCTGTTCCTACACGACACGTAATAGAAAATTCCAAAAAAATAGCAAAAAAATTCAAAAAATTATAAAATACCATTGTGGCTTCATTTAAAGCCAAAATAGGTTGGAAAAGGCCGAGAAAGACGTAAAACAAAAATTATCGTTCCGTTCCGTTCCAACACGACACGTAATAGAAAATTCCAAAAAAATAGAAAAAAAATTCCGAAAATTTGAAAATACCATTGTGGCCTCATTTCAAGCCACAATAGGTCGGAATAGACCGAGAAACAGGGAAAAAAAAAATTATCATTCCGTTTCATTCCAACCCAACGGGTAATAGAAAATTCATAAAAAATTGAAAAAAAATTAAACCAATTAAAAAAATACAGTTATGGCTTATTTTCAAGCAAAAATATGATGGGAAATACCGAGAAAGAGAGAAAATACAAATTATCATTTCGTTTCGTTCCTACCCATTGCGTAATAGAAAATTCCATACAAGTAGCAAAAAAATTCAAAAAATTATAATAATACCATTTTGGCCTCATTTGAAGCAAAAATAGGTTGAGAAATGCCCAAAAAGAGAGAGAAAATAAAAATTATTGTTCTGTTCCGTTCCTACACGACACGTAATAGAAAATTCCAAAAAAATAGCAAAAAAATTCAAAAAATTATAAAATACCATTGTGGCTTCATTTAAAGCCAAAATAGGTTGGAAAAGGCCGAGAAAGACGGAAAACAAAAATTATCGTTCTGTTCCGTTCCTACACGACACGTAATAGAAAATTCCAAAAAAATAGAAAAAAAATTCCGAAAATTTGAAAATACCATTGTGGCCTCATTTCAAGCCATAATAGGTTGGAATAGACCGAGAAACAGGGAAAATAAAAATTATCATTCCGTTTCGTTCCAACCCTACGCGTAATAGAAAATACATAAAAAATTTCAAAAAAATTCAAAAAACTGAAAAAATACAGTTATGGCTTCTTTTTAAGCAAAAATTGGTTGGAAAAGGCCGAGAAAGAGAGAAAATACAAATTATTGTTCCGTTCCGTTCCTACCCATTGCGTAATAGAAAATTCCAAAAAAATAGCAAAAAAATTCAAAAAATTATAAAATACTGTTATGGCTTCATTTCAAGCCAAAATAAGGGGGGAAACACTGAGAAAGAGAGAAAATAAAAACTATCGTTCTGTTCCGTTCCAACCTGACGCGTAATAGAAAATTCCAAAAAAATAGGAAAAAATTTAAAAAAATTGAAAAAATACCATTGTGGCTTCATTTAAAGCCAAAATAGGTTGGTAAAGGCCGAGAAAGACAGAAAACAAAAGTTATCGTTCTGTTTCGTTCCTACCCGAAGCGTAATAGAAAATTCAAAAAATATAGAAAAAAAATTCCGAAAATTTAAAAATACCATTGTGGCTTCATTTCCAGCCATAATAGGTTGGAATAGACCAAAAAACAGGGAAAATAAAAATTATCATTCCGTTTCGTTCAACTCCGAGGCGTAATAGAAAAAAATTCTTAAAAAATTGCAAAAAAATCAAAAAATTATAATAATACAGTTATGGCTTCTTTTCAAGCAAAAATTGGTTGGAAAACAGCGAGAAAGAGAGAAAATACAAATTATCGTTTCGTTTCGCTCCTACCCATTGCGTAACAGAAAATTCCAACCAAGCAGCAAAAAAATTCAAAAATTATAAGAATACCATTTTGGCTTCATTTGAAGCAAAAATAGGTTGAGAAATGCCCAGAAAGAGAGAGAAAATAAAAATTATTGTTCTGTTCCGTTCCTACACGACACGTAATAGAAAATTCCAAAAAAATAGCAAAAAAATTCAAAAAATTATAAAATACCATTGTGGCTTCATTTAAAGCCAAAATAGGTTGGAAAAGGCCGAGAAAGACGTAAAACAAAAATTATCGTTCCGTTCCGTTCCTACACGACACGTAATAGAAAATTCCAAAAAAATAGAAAAAAAATTCCGAAAATTTGAAAATACCATTGTGGCCTCATTTCAAGCCACAATAGGTTGGAATAGACCGAGAAACAGGGAAAATAAAAATTATCATTCCGTTTCGTTCCAACCCGACGCGTAATAGAAAATACATAAAAAATTTCAAAAAAATTCAAAAAACTGAAAAAATACAGTTGTGGCTTCTTTTCAAGCAAAAATTGGTTGGAAAAGGCCGAGAAAGAGAGAAAATACAAATTATTGTTCCGTTCCGTTCCTACCCATTGCGTAATAGAAAATTCCAAAAAAATAGCAAAAAAATTCAAAAAATTATAAAATACTGTTATGGCTTCATTTCAAGCCAAAATAAGGGGGGAAACACTGAGAAAGAGAGAAAATAAAAACTATCGTTCTGTTCCGTTCCAACCTGACGCGTAATAGAAAATTCCAAAAAAATAGGAAAAAATTTAAAAAAAATTGAAAAAATACCATTGTGGCTTCATTTAAAGCCAAAATAGGTTGGTAAAGGCCGAGAAAGACGGAAAACAAAAGTTATCGTTCTGTTTCGTTCCTACCCGAAGCGTAATAGAAAATTCAAAAAATATAGAAAAAAAATTCCGAAAATTTAAAAATACCATTGTGGCTTCATTTCCAGCCATAATAGGTTGGAATAGACCAAGAAACAGGGAAAATAAAAATTATCATTCCGTTTCGTTCAACTCCGAGGCGTAATAGAAAAAAATTCTTAAAAAATTGCAAAAAAATCAAAAAATTATAATAATACAGTTATGGCTTCTTTTCAAGCAAAAATTGGTTGGAAAACAGCGAGAAAGAGGGAAAATACAAATTATCGTTTCGTTTCGCTCCTAACCATTGCGTAACAGAAAATTCCAACCAAGCAGCAAAAAAATTCAAAAATTATAAGAATACCATTTTGGCTTCATTTGAAGCAAAAATAGGTTGAGAAATGCCCAGAAAGAGAGAGAAAATAAAAATTATTGTTCTGTTCTGTTCCTACACGACACGTAATAGAAAATTCCAAAAAAATAGCAAAAAAATTCAAAAAATTATAAAATACCATTGTGGCTTCATTTAAAGCCAAAATAGGTTGGAAAAGGCCGAGAAAGACGTAAAACAAAAATTATCGTTCCGTTCCGTTCCTACACGACACGTAATAGAAAATTCCAAAAAAATAGAAAAAAAATTCCGAAAATTTGAAAATACCATTGTGGCCTCATTTCAAGCCACAATAGGTCGGAATAGACCGAGAAACAGGGAAAAAAAAAATTATCATTCCGTTTCATTCCAACCCAACGGGTAATAGAAAATTCATAAAAAATTGAAAAAAAATTAAACCAATTAAAAAAATACAGTTATGGCTTATTTTCAAGCAAAAATATGATGGGAAATACCGAGAAAGAGAGAAAATACAAATTATCATTTCGTTTCGTTCCTACCCATTGCGTAATAGAAAATTCCATACAAGTAGCAAAAAAATTCAAAAAATTATAATAATACCATTTTGGCCTCATTTGAAGCAAAAATAGGTTGAGAAATGCCCAAAAAGAGAGAGAAAATAAAAATTATTGTTCTGTTCCGTTCCTACACGACACGTAATAGAAAATTCCAAAAAAATAGCAAAAAAATTCAAAAAATTATAAAATACCATTGTGGCTTCATTTAAAGCCAAAATAGGTTGGAAAAGGCCGAGAAAGACGGAAAACAAAAATTATCGTTCTGTTCCGTTCCTACACGACACGTAATAGAAAATTCCAAAAAAATAGAAAAAAAATTCCGAAAATTTGAAAATACCATTGTGGCCTCATTTCAAGCCATAATAGGTTGGAATAGACCGAGAAACAGGGAAAATAAAAATTATCATTCCGTTTCGTTCCAACCCTACGCGTAATAGAAAATACATAAAAAATTTCAAAAAAATTCAAAAAACTGAAAAAATACAGTTATGGCTTCTTTTTAAGCAAAAATTGGTTGGAAAAGGCCGAGAAAGAGAGAAAATACAAATTATTGTTCCGTTCCGTTCCTACCCATTGCGTAATAGAAAATTCCAAAAAAATAGCAAAAAAATTCAAAAAATTATAAAATACTGTTATGGCTTCATTTCAAGCCAAAATAAGGGGGGAAACACTGAGAAAGAGAGAAAATAAAAACTATCGTTCTGTTCCGTTCCAACCTGACGCGTAATAGAAAATTCCAAAAAAATAGGAAAAAATTTAAAAAAATTGAAAAAATACCATTGTGGCTTCATTTAAAGCCAAAATAGGTTGGTAAAGGCCGAGAAAGACAGAAAACAAAAGTTATCGTTCTGTTTCGTTCCTACCCGAAGCGTAATAGAAAATTCAAAAAATATAGAAAAAAAATTCCGAAAATTTAAAAATACCATTGTGGCTTCATTTCCAGCCATAATAGGTTGGAATAGACCAAAAAACAGGGAAAATAAAAATTATCATTCCGTTTCGTTCAACTCCGAGGCGTAATAGGAAAAAATTCTTAAAAAATTGCAAAAAAATCAAAAAATTATAATAATACAGTTATGGCTTCTTTTCAAGCAAAAATTGGTTGGAAAACAGCGAGAAAGAGAGAAAATACAAATTATCGTTTCGTTTCGCTCCTACCCATTGCGTAACAGAAAATTCCAACCAAGCAGCAAAAAAATTCAAAAATTATAAGAATACCATTTTGGCTTCATTTGAAGCAAAAATAGGTTGAGAAATGCCCAGAAAGAGAGAGAAAATAAAAATTATTGTTCTGTTCCGTTCCTACACGACACGTAATAGAAAATTCCAAAAAAATAGCAAAAAAATTCAAAAAATTATAAAATACCATTGTGGCTTCATTTAAAGCCAAAATAGGTTGGAAAAGGCCGAGAAAGACGTAAAACAAAAATTATCGTTCCGTTCCGTTCCTACACGACACGTAATAGAAAATTCCAAAAAAATAGAAAAAAAATTCCGAAAATTTGAAAATACCATTGTGGCCTCATTTCAAGCCACAATAGGTTGGAATAGACCGAGAAACAGGGAAAATAAAAATTATCATTCCGTTTCGTTCCAACCCGACGCGTAATAGAAAATACATAAAAAATTTCAAAAAAATTCAAAAAACTGAAAAAATACAGTTGTGGCTTCTTTTCAAGCAAAAATTGGTTGGAAAAGGCCGAGAAAGAGAGAAAATACAAATTATTGTTCCGTTCCGTTCCTACCCATTGCGTAATAGAAAATTCCAAAAAAATAGCAAAAAAATTCAAAAAATTATAAAATACTGTTATGGCTTCATTTCAAGCCAAAATAAGGGGGGAAACACTGAGAAAGAGAGAAAATAAAAACTATCGTTCTGTTCCGTTCCAACCTGACGCGTAATAGAAAATTCCAAAAAAATAGGAAAAAATTTAAAAAAAATTGAAAAAATACCATTGTGGCTTCATTTAAAGCCAAAATAGGTTGGTAAAGGCCGAGAAAGACGGAAAACAAAAGTTATCGTTCTGTTTCGTTCCTACCCGAAGCGTAATAGAAAATTCAAAAAATATAGAAAAAAAATTCCGAAAATTTAAAAATACCATTGTGGCTTCATTTCCAGCCATAATAGGTTGGAATAGACCAAGAAACAGGGAAAATAAAAATTATCATTCCGTTTCGTTCAACTCCGAGGCGTAATAGAAAAAAATTCTTAAAAAATTGCAAAAAAATCAAAAAATTATAATAATACAGTTATGGCTTCTTTTCAAGCAAAAATTGGTTGGAAAACAGCGAGAAAGAGAGAAAATACAAATTATCGTTTCGTTTCGCTCCTACCCATTGCGTAACAGAAAATTCCAACCAAGCAGCAAAAAAATTCAAAAATTATAAGAATACCATTTTGGCTTCATTTGAAGCAAAAATAGGTTGAGAAATGCCCAGAAAGAGAGAGAAAATAAAAATTATTGTTCTGTTCTGTTCCTACACGACACGTAATAGAAAATTCCAAAAAAATAGCAAAAAAATTCAAAAAATTATAAAATACCATTGTGGCTTCATTTAAAGCCAAAATAGGTTGGAAAAGGCCGAGAAAGACGTAAAACAAAAATTATCGTTCTGTTCCGTTCCTACACGACACGTAATAGAAAATTCCAAAAAAATAGAAAAAAATTTCCGAAAATTTGAAAATACCATTGTGGCCTCATTTCAAGCCATAATAGGTTGGAATAGACCGAGAAACAGGGAAAATAAAAATTATCATTCCGTTTCGTTCCAACCCGACGCGTAATAGAAAATACATAAAAAATTTCAAAAAATTCAAAAAACTGAAAAAATACAGTTATGGCTTCTTTTCAAGCAAAAATTGGTTGGAAAAGGCCGAGAAAGAGAGAAAATACAAATTATTGTTCCGTTCCGTTCCTACCCATTGCGTAATAGAAAATTCCAAAAAAATAGCAAAAAAATTCAAAAAATTATAAAATACTGTTATGGCTTCATTTCAAGCCAAAATAAGGGGGGAAACACTGAGAAAGAGAGAAAATAAAAACTATCGTTCTGTTCCGTTCCAACCTGACGCGTAATAGAAAATTCCAAAAAAATAGGAAAAAATTTAAAAAAAAATTGAAAAAATACCATTGTGGCTTCATTTAAAGCCAAAATAGGTTGGTAAAGGCCGAGAAAGACGGAAAACAAAAGTTATCGTTCTGTTTCGTTCCTACCCGAAGCGTAATAGAAAATTCAAAAAATATAGAAAAAAAATTCCGAAAATTTAAAAATACCATTGTGGCTTCATTTCCAGCCATAATAGGTTGGAATAGACCAAGAAACAGGAAAAATAAAAATTATCATTCTGTTTTGTTCAACTTCGAGGCGTAATAGAAAAAAATTCTTAAAAAATTGCAAAAAAATCAAAAAATTATAATAATACAGTTATGGCTTCTTTTCAAGCAAAAATTGGTTGGAAAACAGCGAGAAAGAGAGAAAATACAAATTATCGTTTCGTTTCGCTCCTACCCATTGCGTAACAGAAAATTCCAACCAAGTAGCAAAAAAATTCAAAAAATTATAATAATACCATTTTGGCCTCATTTGAAGCAAAAATAGGTTGAGAAATGCCAAAAAGAGAGAGAAAATAAAAATTATTGTTCTGTTCCGTTCCTACACGACACGTAATAGAAAATTCCAAAAAAATAGCAAAAAAATTCAAAAAATTATAAAATACCATTGTGGCTTCATTTAAAGCCAAAATAGGTTGGAAAAGGCCGAGAAAGACGGAAAACAAAAATTATCGTTCTGTTCCGTTCCTACACGACACGTAATAGAAAATTCCAAAAAAATAGAAAAAAAATTCCGAAAATTTGAAAATACCATTGTGGCCTCATTTCAAGCCATAATAGGTTGGAATAGACCGAGAAACAGGGAAAATAAAAATTATCATTCCGTTTCGTTCCAACCCTACGCGTAATAGAAAATACATAAAAAATTTCAAAAAAATTCAAAAAACTGAAAAAATACAGTTCTGGCTTCTTTTTAAGCAAAAATTGGTTGGAAAAGGCCGAGAAAGAGAGAAAATACAAATTATTGTTCCGTTCCGTTCCTACCCATTGCGTAATAGAAAATTCCAAAAAAATAGCAAAAAAATTCAAAAAATTATAAAATACTGTTATGGCTTCATTTCAAGCCAAAATAAGGGGGGAAACACTGAGAAAGAGAGAAAATAAAAACTATCGTTCTGTTCCGTTCCAACCTGACGCGTAATAGAAAATTCCAAAAAAATAGGAAAAAATTTAAAAAAATTGAAAAAATACCATTGTGGCTTCATTTAAAGCCAAAATAGGTTGGTAAAGGCCGAGAAAGACAGAAAACAAAAGTTATCGTTCTGTTTCGTTCCTACCCGAAGCGTAATAGAAAATTCAAAAAATATAGAAAAAAAATTCCGAAAATTTAAAAATACCATTGTGGCTTCATTTCCAGCCATAATAGGTTGGAATAGACCAAAAAACAGGGAAAATAAAAATTATCATTCCGTTTCGTTCAACTCCGAGGCGTAATAGAAAAAAATTCTTAAAAAATTGCAAAAAAATCAAAAAATTATAATAATACAGTTATGGCTTCTTTTCAAGCAAAAATTGGTTGGAAAACAGCGAGAAAGAGAGAAAATACAAATTATCGTTTCGTTTCGCTCCTACCCATTGCGTAACAGAAAATTCCAACCAAGCAGCAAAAAAATTCAAAAATTATAAGAATACCATTTTGGCTTCATTTGAAGCAAAAATAGGTTGAGAAATGCCCAGAAAGAGAGAGAAAATAAAAATTATTGTTCTGTTCCGTTCCTACACGACACGTAATAGAAAATTCCAAAAAAATAGCAAAAAAATTCAAAAAATTATAAAATACCATTGTGGCTTCATTTAAAGCCAAAATAGGTTGGAAAAGGCCGAGAAAGACGTAAAACAAAAATTATCGTTCCGTTCCGTTCCTACACGACACGTAATAGAAAATTCCAAAAAAATAGAAAAAAAATTCCGAAAATTTGAAAATACCATTGTGGCCTCATTTCAAGCCACAATAGGTTGGAATAGACCGAGAAACAGGGAAAATAAAAATTATCATTCCGTTTCGTTCCAACCCGACGCGTAATAGAAAATACATAAAAAATTTCAAAAAAATTCAAAAAACTGAAAAAATACAGTTATGGCTTCTTTTCAAGCAAAAATTGGTTGGAAAAGGCCGAGAAAGAGGGAAAATACAAATTATTGTTCCGTTCCGTTCCTACCCATTGCGTAATAGAAAATTCCAAAAAAATAGCAAAAAAATTCAAAAAATTATAAAATACTGTTATGGCTTCATTTCAAGCCAAAATAAGGGGGGAAACACTGAGAAAGAGAGAAAATAAAAACTATCGTTCTGTTCCGTTCCAACCTGACGCGTAATAGAAAATTCCAAAAAAATAGGAAAAAATTTAAAAAAAATTGAAAAAATACCATTGTGGCTTCATTTAAAGCCAAAATAGGTTGGTAAAGGCCGAGAAAGACGGAAAACAAAAGTTATCGTTCTGTTTCGTTCCTACCCGAAGCGTAATAGAAAATTCAAAAAATATAGAAAAAAAATTCCGAAAATTTAAAAATACCATTGTGGCTTCATTTCCAGCCATAATAGGTTGGAATAGACCAAGAAACAGGGAAAATAAAAATTATCATTCCGTTTCGTTCAACTCCGAGGCGTAATAGAAAAAAATTCTTAAAAAATTGCAAAAAAATCAAAAAATTATAATAATACAGTTATGGCTTCTTTTCAAGCAAAAATTGGTTGGAAAACAGCGAGAAAGAGAGAAAATACAAATTATCGTTTCGTTTCGCTCCTACCCATTGCGTAACAGAAAATTCCAACCAAGCAGCAAAAAAATTCAAAAATTATAAGAATACCATTTTGGCTTCATTTGAAGCAAAAATAGGTTGAGAAATGCCCAGAAAGAGAGAGAAAATAAAAATTATTGTTCTGTTCTGTTCCTACACGACACGTAATAGAAAATTCCAAAAAAATAGCAAAAAAATTCAAAAAATTATAAAATACCATTGTGGCTTCATTTAAAGCCAAAATAGGTTGGAAAAGGCCGAGAAAGACGTAAAACAAAAATTATCGTTCCGTTCCGTTCCTACACGACACGTAATAGAAAATTCCAAAAAAATAGAAAAAAAATTCCGAAAATTTGAAAATACCATTGTGGCCTCATTTCAAGCCACAATAGGTTGGAATAGACCGAGAAACAGGGAAAATAAAAATTATCATTCCGTTTCGTTCCAACCCGACGCGTAATAGAAAATACATAAAAAATTTCAAAAAAATTCAAAAAACTGAAAAAATACAGTTATGGCTTCTTTTCAAGCAAAAATTGGTTGGAAAAGGCCGAGAAAGGGAGAAAATACAAATTATTGTTCCGTTCCGTTCCTACCCATTGCGTAATAGAAAATTCCAAAAAAATAGCAAAAAAATTCAAAAAATTATAAAATACTGTTATGGCTTCATTTCAAGCCAAAATAAGGGGGGAAACACTGAGAAAGAGAGAAAATAAAAACTATCGTTCTGTTCCGTTCCAACCTGACGCGTAATAGAAAATTCCAAAAAAATAGGAAAAAATTTAAAAAAAATTGAAAAAATACCATTGTGGCTTCATTTAAAGCCAAAATAGGTTGGTAAAGGCCGAGAAAGACGGAAAACAAAAGTTATCGTTCTGTTTCGTTCCTACCCGAAGCGTAATAGAAAATTCAAAAAATATAGAAAAAAAATTCCGAAAATTTAAAAATACCATTGTGGCTTCATTTCCAGCCATAATAGGTTGGAATAGACCAAGAAACAGGGAAAATAAAAATTATCATTCCGTTTCGTTCAACTCCGAGGCGTAATAGAAAAAAATTCTTAAAAAATTGCAAAAAAATCAAAAAATTATAATAATACAGTTATGGCTTCTTTTCAAGCAAAAATTGGTTGGAAAACAGCGAGAAAGAGAGAAAATACAAATTATCGTTTCGTTTCGCTCCTACCCATTGCGTAACAGAAAATTCCAACCAAGCAGCAAAAAAATTCAAAAATTATAAGAATACCATTTTGGCTTCATTTGAAGCAAAAATAGGTTGAGAAATGCCCAGAAAGAGAGAGAAAATAAAAATTATTGTTCTGTTCCGTTCCTACACGACACGTAATAGAAAATTCCAAAAAAATAGCAAAAAAATTCAAAAAATTATAAAATACCATTGTGGCTTCATTTAAAGCCAAAATAGGTTGGAAAAGGCCGAGAAAGACGTAAAACAAAAATTATCGTTCCGTTCCGTTCCTACACGACACGTAATAGAAAATTCCAAAAAAATAGAAAAAAAATTCCGAAAATTTGAAAATACCATTGTGGCCTCATTTCAAGCCACAATAGGTTGGAATAGACCGAGAAACAGGGAAAATAAAAATTATCATTCCGTTTCGTTCCAACCCGACGCGTAATAGAAAATACATAAAAAATTTCAAAAAAATTCAAAAAACTGAAAAAATACAGTTATGGCTTCTTTTCAAGCAAAAATTGGTTGGAAAAGGCCGAGAAAGAGAGAAAATACAAATTATTGTTCCGTTCCGTTCCTACCCATTGCGTAATAGAAAATTCCAAAAAAATAGCAAAAAAATTCAAAAAATTATAAAATACTGTTATGGCTTCATTTCAAGCCAAAATAAGGGGGGAAACACTGAGAAAGAGAGAAAATAAAAACTATCGTTCTGTTCCGTTCCAACCTGACGCGTAATAGAAAATTCCAAAAAAATAGGAAAAAATTTAAAAAAAATTGAAAAAATACCATTGTGGCTTCATTTAAAGCCAAAATAGGTTGGTAAAGGCCGAGAAAGACGGAAAACAAAAGTTATCGTTCTGTTTCGTTCCTACCCGAAGCGTAATAGAAAATTCAAAAAATATAGAAAAAAAATTCCGAAAATTTAAAAATACCATTGTGGCTTCATTTCCAGCCATAATAGGTTGGAATAGACCAAGAAACAGGAAAAATAAAAATTATCATTCTGTTTTGTTCAACTTCGAGGCGTAATAGAAAAAAATTCTTAAAAAATTGCAAAAAAATCAAAAAATTATAATAATACAGTTATGGCTTCTTTTCAAGCAAAAATTGGTTGGAAAACAGCGAGAAAGAGAGAAAATACAAATTATCGTTTCGTTTCGCTCCTACCCATTGCGTAACAGAAAATTCCAACCAAGTAGCAAAAAAATTCAAAAAATTATAATAATACCATTTTGGCCTCATTTGAAGCAAAAATAGGTTGAGAAATGCCAAAAAGAGAGAGAAAATAAAAATTATTGTTCTGTTCCGTTCCTACACGACACGTAATAGAAAATTCCAAAAAAATAGCAAAAAAATTCAAAAAATTATAAAATACCATTGTGGCTTCATTTAAAGCCAAAATAGGTTGGAAAAGGCCGAGAAAGACGGAAAACAAAAATTATCGTTCTGTTCCGTTCCTACACGACACGTAATAGAAAATTCCAAAAAAATAGAAAAAAAATTCCGAAAATTTGAAAATACCATTGTGGCCTCATTTCAAGCCATAATAGGTTGGAATAGACCGAGAAACAGGGAAAATAAAAATTATCATTCCGTTTCGTTCCAACCCTACGCGTAATAGAAAATACATAAAAAATTTCAAAAAAATTCAAAAAACTGAAAAAATACAGTTCTGGCTTCTTTTTAAGCAAAAATTGGTTGGAAAAGGCCGAGAAAGAGAGAAAATACAAATTATTGTTCCGTTCCGTTCCTACCCATTGCGTAATAGAAAATTCCAAAAAAATAGCAAAAAAATTCAAAAAATTATAAAATACTGTTATGGCTTCATTTCAAGCCAAAATAAGGGGGGAAACACTGAGAAAGAGAGAAAATAAAAACTATCGTTCTGTTCCGTTCCAACCTGACGCGTAATAGAAAATTCCAAAAAAATAGGAAAAAATTTAAAAAAATTGAAAAAATACCATTGTGGCTTCATTTAAAGCCAAAATAGGTTGGTAAAGGCCGAGAAAGACAGAAAACAAAAGTTATCGTTCTGTTTCGTTCCTACCCGAAGCGTAATAGAAAATTCAAAAAATATAGAAAAAAAATTCCGAAAATTTAAAAATACCATTGTGGCTTCATTTCCAGCCATAATAGGTTGGAATAGACCAAAAAACAGGGAAAATAAAAATTATCATTCCGTTTCGTTCAACTCCGAGGCGTAATAGAAAAAAATTCTTAAAAAATTGCAAAAAAATCAAAAAATTATAATAATACAGTTATGGCTTCTTTTCAAGCAAAAATTGGTTGGAAAACAGCGAGAAAGAGAGAAAATACAAATTATCGTTTCGTTTCGCTCCTACCCATTGCGTAACAGAAAATTCCAACCAAGCAGCAAAAAAATTCAAAAATTATAAGAATACCATTTTGGCTTCATTTGAAGCAAAAATAGGTTGAGAAATGCCCAGAAAGAGAGAGAAAATAAAAATTATTGTTCTGTTCCGTTCCTACACGACACGTAATAGAAAATTCCAAAAAAATAGCAAAAAAATTCAAAAAATTATAAAATACCATTGTGGCTTCATTTAAAGCCAAAATAGGTTGGAAAAGGCCGAGAAAGACGTAAAACAAAAATTATCGTTCCGTTCCGTTCCTACACGACACGTAATAGAAAATTCCAAAAAAATAGAAAAAAAATTCCGAAAATTTGAAAATACCATTGTGGCCTCATTTCAAGCCACAATAGGTTGGAATAGACCGAGAAACAGGGAAAATAAAAATTATCATTCCGTTTCGTTCCAACCCGACGCGTAATAGAAAATACATAAAAAATTTCAAAAAAATTCAAAAAACTGAAAAAATACAGTTATGGCTTCTTTTCAAGCAAAAATTGGTTGGAAAAGGCCGAGAAAGAGAGAAAATACAAATTATTGTTCCGTTCCGTTCCTACCCATTGCGTAATAGAAAATTCCAAAAAAATAGCAAAAAAATTCAAAAAATTATAAAATACTGTTATGGCTTCATTTCAAGCCAAAATAAGGGGGGAAACACTGAGAAAGAGAGAAAATAAAAACTATCGTTCTGTTCCGTTCCAACCTGACGCGTAATAGAAAATTCCAAAAAAATAGGAAAAAATTTAAAAAAAATTGAAAAAATACCATTGTGGCTTCATTTAAAGCCAAAATAGGTTGGTAAAGGCCGAGAAAGACGGAAAACAAAAGTTATCGTTCTGTTTCGTTCCTACCCGAAGCGTAATAGAAAATTCAAAAAATATAGAAAAAAAATTCCGAAAATTTAAAAATACCATTGTGGCTTCATTTCCAGCCATAATAGGTTGGAATAGACCAAGAAACAGGGAAAATAAAAATTATCATTCCGTTTCGTTCAACTCCGAGGCGTAATAGAAAAAAATTCTTAAAAAATTGCAAAAAAATCAAAAAATTATAATAATACAGTTATGGCTTCTTTTCAAGCAAAAATTGGTTGGAAAACAGCGAGAAAGAGAGAAAATACAAATTATCGTTTCGTTTCGCTCCTACCCATTGCGTAACAGAAAATTCCAACCAAGCAGCAAAAAAATTCAAAAATTATAAGAATACCATTTTGGCTTCATTTGAAGCAAAAATAGGTTGAGAAATGCCCAGAAAGAGAGAGAAAATAAAAATTATTGTTCTGTTCTGTTCCTACACGACACGTAATAGAAAATTCCAAAAAAATAGCAAAAAAATTCAAAAAATTATAAAATACCATTGTGGCTTCATTTAAAGCCAAAATAGGTTGGAAAAGGCCGAGAAAGACGTAAAACAAAAATTATCGTTCCGTTCCGTTCCTACACGACACGTAATAGAAAATTCCAAAAAAATAGAAAAAAAATTCCGAAAATTTGAAAATACCATTGTGGCCTCATTTCAAGCCACAATAGGTTGGAATAGACCGAGAAACAGGGAAAATAAAAATTATCATTCCGTTTCGTTCCAACCCGACGCGTAATAGAAAATACATAAAAAATTTCAAAAAAATTCAAAAAACTGAAAAAATACAGTTATGGCTTCTTTTCAAGCAAAAATTGGTTGGAAAAGGCCGAGAAAGGGAGAAAATACAAATTATTGTTCCGTTCCGTTCCTACCCATTGCGTAATAGAAAATTCCAAAAAAATAGCAAAAAAATTCAAAAAATTATAAAATACTGTTATGGCTTCATTTCAAGCCAAAATAAGGGGGGAAACACTGAGAAAGAGAGAAAATAAAAACTATCGTTCTGTTCCGTTCCAACCTGACGCGTAATAGAAAATTCCAAAAAAATAGGAAAAAATTTAAAAAAAATTGAAAAAATACCATTGTGGCTTCATTTAAAGCCAAAATAGGTTGGTAAAGGCCGAGAAAGACGGAAAACAAAAGTTATCGTTCTGTTTCGTTCCTACCCGAAGCGTAATAGAAAATTCAAAAAATATAGAAAAAAAATTCCGAAAATTTAAAAATACCATTGTGGCTTCATTTCCAGCCATAATAGGTTGGAATAGACCAAGAAACAGGGAAAATAAAAATTATCATTCCGTTTCGTTCAACTCCGAGGCGTAATAGAAAAAAATTCTTAAAAAATTGCAAAAAAATCAAAAAATTATAATAATACAGTTATGGCTTCTTTTCAAGCAAAAATTGGTTGGAAAACAGCGAGAAAGAGAGAAAATACAAATTATCGTTTCGTTTCGCTCCTACCCATTGCGTAACAGAAAATTCCAACCAAGCAGCAAAAAAATTCAAAAATTATAAGAATACCATTTTGGCTTCATTTGAAGCAAAAATAGGTTGAGAAATGCCCAGAAAGAGAGAGAAAATAAAAATTATTGTTCTGTTCTGTTCCTACACGACACGTAATAGAAAATTCCAAAAAAATAGCAAAAAAATTCAAAAAATTATAAAATACCATTGTGGCTTCATTTAAAGCCAAAATAGGTTGGAAAAGGCCGAGAAAGACGTAAAACAAAAATTATCGTTCCGTTCCGTTCCTACACGACACGTAATAGAAAATTCCAAAAAAATAGAAAAAAAATTCCGAAAATTTGAAAATACCATTGTGGCCTCATTTCAAGCCACAATAGGTTGGAATAGACCGAGAAACAGGGAAAATAAAAATTATCATTCCGTTTCGTTCCAACCCGACGCGTAATAGAAAATACATAAAAAATTTCAAAAAAATTCAAAAAACTGAAAAAATACAGTTATGGCTTCTTTTCAAGCAAAAATTGGTTGGAAAAGGCCGAGAAAGGGAGAAAATACAAATTATTGTTCCGTTCCGTTCCTACCCATTGCGTAATAGAAAATAGCAAAAAAATAGCAAAAAAATTCAAAAAATTATAAAATACTGTTATGGCTTCATTTCAAGCCAAAATAAGGGGGGAAACACTGAGAAAGAGAGAAAATAAAAACTATCGTTCTGTTCCGTTCCAACCTGACGCGTAATAGAAAATTCCAAAAAAATAGGAAAAAATTTAAAAAAAATTGAAAAAATACCATTGTGGCTTCATTTAAAGCCAAAATAGGTTGGTAAAGGCCGAGAAAGACGGAAAACAAAAGTTATCGTTCTGTTTCGTTCCTACCCGAAGCGTAATAGAAAATTCAAAAAATATAGAAAAAAAATTCCGAAAATTTAAAAATACCATTGTGGCTTCATTTCCAGCCATAATAGGTTGGAATAGACCAAGAAACAGGGAAAATAAAAATTATCATTCCGTTTCGTTCAACTCCGAGGCGTAATAGAAAAAAATTCTTAAAAAATTGCAAAAAAATCAAAAAATTATAATAATACAGTTATGGCTTCTTTCCAAGCAAAAATTGGTTGGAAAACAGCGAGAAAGAGAGAAAATACAAATTATCGTTTCGTTTCGCTCCTACCCATTGCGTAACAGAAAATTCCAACCAAGCAGCAAAAAAATTCAAAAATTATAAGAATACCATTTTGGCTTCATTTGAAGCAAAAATAGGTTGAGAAATGCCCAGAAAGAGAGAGAAAATAAAAATTATTGTTCTGTTCTGTTCCTACACGACACGTAATAGAAAATTCCAAAAAATAGCAAAAAAATTCAAAAAATTATAAAATACCATTGTGGCTTCATTTAAAGCCAAAATAGGTTGGAAAAGGCCGAGAAAGACGTAAAACAAAAATTATCGTTCCGTTCCGTTCCTACACGACACGTAATAGAAAATTCCAAAAAAATAGAAAAAAAATTCCGAAAATTTGAAAATACCATTGTGGCCTCATTTCAAGCCATAATAGGTTGGAATAGACCGAGAAACAGGGAAAATAAAAATTATCATTCCGTTTCGTTCCAACCCGACGCGTAATAGAAAATACATAAAAAATTTCAAAAAAATTCAAAAAACTGAAAAAATACAGTTATGGCTTCTTTTCAAGCAAAAATTGGTTGGAAAAGGCCGAGAAAGAGAGAAAATACAAATTATTGTTCCGTTCCGTTCCTACCCATTGCGTAATAGAAAATTCCAAAAAAATAGCAAAAAAATTCAAAAAATTATAAAATACTGTTATGGCTTCATTTCAAGCCAAAATAAGGGGGGAAACACTGAGAAAGAGAGAAAATAAAAACTATCGTTCTGTTCCGTTCCAACCTGACGCGTAATAGAAAATTCCAAAAAAATAGGAAAAAATTTAAAAAAAATTGAAAAAATACCATTGTGGCTTCATTTAAAGCCAAAATAGGTTGGTAAAGGCCGAGAAAGACGGAAAACAAAAGTTATCGTTCTGTTTCGTTCCTACCCGAAGCGTAATAGAAAATTCAAAAAATATAGAAAAAAAATTCCGAAAATTTAAAAATACCATTGTGGCTTCATTTCCAGCCATAATAGGTTGGAATAGACCAAGAAACAGGAAAAATAAAAATTATCATTCTGTTTTGTTCAACTTCGAGGCGTAATAGAAAAAAATTCTTAAAAAATTGCAAAAAAATCAAAAAATTATAATAATACAGTTACGGCTTCTTTTCAAGCAAAAATTGGTTGGAAAACAGCGAGAAAGAGAGAAAATACAAATTATCGTTTCGTTTCGCTCCTACCCATTGCGTAACAGAAAATTCCAACCAAGTAGCAAAAAAATTCAAAAAATTATAATAATACCATTTTGGCCTCATTTGAAGCAAAAATAGGTTGAGAAATGCCCAAAAAGAGAGAGAAAATAAAAATTATTGTTCTGTTCCGTTCCTACACGACACGTAATAGAAAATTCCAAAAAAATAGCAAAAAAATTCAAAAAATTATAAAATACCATTGTGGCTTCATTTAAAGCCAAAATAGGTTGGAAAAGGCCGAGAAAGACGGAAAACAAAAATTATCGTTCTGTTCCGTTCCTACACGACACGTAATAGAAAATTCCAAAAAAATAGAAAAAAAATTCCGAAAATTTGAAAATACCATTGTGGCCTCATTTCAAGCCATAATAGGTTGGAATAGACCGAGAAACAGGGAAAATAAAAATTATCATTCCGTTTCGTTCCAACCCTACGCGTAATAGAAAATACATAAAAAATTTCAAAAAAATTCAAAAAACTGAAAAAATACAGTTATGGCTTCTTTTTAAGCAAAAATTGGTTGGAAAAGGCCGAGAAAGAGAGAAAATACAAATTATTGTTCCGTTCCGTTCCTACCCATTGCGTAATAGAAAATTCCAAAAAAATAGCAAAAAAATTCAAAAAATTATAAAATACTGTTATGGCTTCATTTCAAGCCAAAATAAGGGGGGAAACACTGAGAAAGAGAGAAAATAAAAACTATCGTTCTGTTCCGTTCCAACCTGACGCGTAATAGAAAATTCCAAAAAAATAGGAAAAAATTTAAAAAAATTGAAAAAATACCATTGTGGCTTCATTTAAAGCCAAAATAGGTTGGTAAAGGCCGAGAAAGACAGAAAACAAAAGTTATCGTTCTGTTTCGTTCCTACCCGAAGCGTAATAGAAAATTCAAAAAATATAGAAAAAAAATTCCGAAAATTTAAAAATACCATTGTGGCTTCATTTCCAGCCATAATAGGTTGGAATAGACCAAAAAACAGGGAAAATAAAAATTATCATTCCGTTTCGTTCAACTCCGAGGCGTAATAGAAAAAAATTCTTAAAATATTGCAAAAAAATCAAAAAATTATAATAATACAGTTATGGCTTCTTTTCAAGCAAAAATTGGTTGGAAAACAGCGAGAAAGAGAGAAAATACAAATTATCGTTTCGTTTCGCTCCTACCCATTGCGTAACAGAAAATTCCAACCAAGCAGCAAAAAAATTCAAAAATTATAAGAATACCATTTTGGCTTCATTTGAAGCAAAAATAGGTTGAGAAATGCCCAGAAAGAGAGTGAAAATAAAAATTATTGTTCTGTTCCGTTCCTACACGACACGTAATAGAAAATTCCAAAAAAATAGCAAAAAAATTCAAAAAATTATAAAATACCATTGTGGCTTCATTTAAAGCCAAAATAGGTTGGAAAAGGCCGAGAAAGACGTAAAACAAAAATTATCGTTCCGTTCCGTTCCTACACGACACGTAATAGAAAATTCCAAAAAAATAGAAAAAAAATTCCGAAAATTTGAAAATACCATTGTGGCCTCATTTCAAGCCACAATAGGTTGGAATAGACCGAGAAACAGGGAAAATAAAAATTATCATTCCGTTTCGTTCCAACCCGACGCGTAATAGAAAATACATAAAAAATTTCAAAAAAATTCAAAAAACTGAAAAAATACAGTTATGGCTTCTTTTCAAGCAAAAATTGGTTGGAAAAGGCCGAGAAAGAGAGAAAATACAAATTATTGTTCCGTTCCGTTCCTACCCATTGCGTAATAGAAAATTCCAAAAAAATAGCAAAAAAATTCAAAAAATTATAAAATACTGTTATGGCTTCATTTCAAGCCAAAATAAGGGGGGAAACACTGAGAAAGAGAGAAAATAAAAACTATCGTTCTGTTCCGTTCCAACCTGACGCGTAATAGAAAATTCCAAAAAAATAGGAAAAAATTTAAAAAAAATTGAAAAAATACCATTGTGGCTTCATTTAAAGCCAAAATAGGTTGGTAAAGGCCGAGAAAGACGGAAAACAAAAGTTATCGTTCTGTTTCGTTCCTACCCGAAGCGTAATAGAAAATTCAAAAAAAATAGAAAAAAAATTCCGAAAATTTAAAAATACCATTATGGCTTCATTTCCAGCGATAATAGATTGGAATAGACCGAGAAAGAGAGGAAATAAAAATTATCATTCCGTTTCGTTCCAGCCCGACGCGTAATAGAAAATTCATAAAAAATTGCAAAAAAATTCAAAAAATTAAAAAAATACAGTTATGGCTTCATTTCAAGCAAAAATTGGATGGGAAATGCCGAGAAAGAGAGAAAATACAAATTATCGTTTCGTTTCGTTCCTACCCATTGCGTAATAGAAAATTCCAAACAAATAGCAAAAAAATTCAAAAAATTAGAAGAATACCATTTTGGGTTCATTTGAAGCAAAAATAGGTCGAGAAATGCCTAGAAAGAGTGAAAATGAAAATCATTGTTCCGTTCCATTCCTACACGACACGTAATAGAAAATTCCAAAAAAATAGCAAAAAAATTCAAAAAGTTATAAAATACTATTATGGCTTCATTTCAAGCCAAAATAAAGGGGGAAACACAGAGAAAGAGAGAAAATAAAAACTATCGTTCTGTTCTGTTCCGACCTGACGCGTAATAGAAAATTCCAAAAAAATAGGAAAAAATTAAAAAAAATTGAAAAAATACCATTGTGGCTTCATTTAAAGCCAAAATTGGTTGGAAAAGGCCGAGAAAGACAGAAAACAAAAATTTTCATTCCGTTTCGTTCCTACCCTACGCGTAATAGAAAATTCCAAAAAACTAGAGAAAAAATTCCGAAAAATTTAAAAATACTATCGTGGCTTCATTACAAGCCATAATAGGTTGGAATAAACCGAGAAAAAGGGAAAATAAAAATTATCTTTCCGTTCCGTTCCAGCCTGACGCGTCATAGAAATTTCATAAAAATTCATAAAATTAAAAAAATACAGTTATGGCTTCTTTTCAAGCAAAAATTAGTTGGAAAAGGCCGAGAAAGAGAGAAAATAAAAATTATCGTTTCATTTCGTTCCTACCCAATGCGTAATAGAAAATTCCAAACAAATAGCAAAAAAATTCAAAAAATTTGAAGAATACCATTTTGGCTTCAGTTGAAGCAAAAATAGGTTGAGAAATGCCCAGAAAGTGAGAAAATGAAAATTATTGTTCTGTTCCGTTTCTACACGACACGTAATAAAAAATTCCAAAAAAATAGCAAAAAAATTTAAAAAATTATAAAATACTATTATGGCTTCATTTCAAGCCAAAATAAGGGGGGAAACGCTGAGAAAGAGAGAAAATAAAAACTATCGTTCTGTTCCGTTCCAACCTGACGCGTAATAGAAAATTCCAAAAAAATAGGGAAAAATTAAAAAAATACCATTGTGGCTTCATTTAAAGCCAAAATAGGTAGGAAAAGGCTGAGAAAGACGGAAATAAAAAATTATCGTTCCGTTTCGTTCCTACCCGACGCGTAATAGAAAATTCAAAAAAAAAAGAAAAAAAATTCTGAAAATTTAAAAATACCATTATGGCTTCATTTCCAGCCATAATAGGTTGGAATAGACCGAGAAACAGGGAAAATAAAAATTATCTTTCCATTTCGTTCCAACCCAACGCGTAATAGAAAATTCATAAAAAATTGCAAAAAAATTAAAACAATTAAAAAAATACAGTTATGGCTTCTTTACAAGCAAAAATATGATGGGAAATGCCGAGAAAGAGAGAAAATACAAATTATCGTTTCGTTTCGTTCCTACCCATTGCGTAATAGAAAATTCCAAACAAGTAGCAAAAAAATTCAAAAAATTATAAGAATACCATTTTGGCTTCATTTGAAGCAAAAATATGTTGAGAAATGCCCAGAAAGAGAGAGAAAATAAAAATTATTATTCTGTTCCGTTCCTACACGACACGTAATAGAAAATTCCAAAAAAATAGCCAAAAAATTAAAAAAATTAAAAAAATTAAAAAATACTATTATGGCTTCATTTCAAGCCAAAATAAGAGGGGAAACGCTGAGAAAGAGAGAAAATAAAAACTATCGTTCTGTTCCGTTCCAACCTGACGCGTAATAGAAAATTCCAAAAAAATAGGAAAAAATTAAAAAAAATTGAAAAAATACCATCGTGGCTTCATTTAAAGCCAAAATAGGTTGGAAAAGGCCGAGAAAGACGAAAAACAAAAATTATAGTTCCGTTTCGCTCCTACCCGACAAGTAATAGAAAATTCAAAAAAAATAGAGAAAAAATTCCGAAAATTTAAAAAAACCATCGTGGCTTCATTTCGAGCCACAATAGGTTGGAATAAACCGAGAAAAAGGGAAAATAAAAAATATCATTCCGTTTCGTTCCAACCCGTCGCGTAATAGAAAATTCATAAAAAAATGCAAAAAAATTCAAAAAATTAAAATAATACAGTTATTGCTTCTTTTCAAGCAAAAATTGGTTGGAAAAGACCAAGAAAGAGAGAAAATACAAATTATCGTTTCGTTTTATTCCTACCCATTGCGTAAAAGAAAATTCCAAAGAAGTAGCAAAAAAATTCAAAAAATTATAAGAATACCATTTTGGCTTCATTTGAAGCAAAAATAGGTTGAGAAATGCCCAGAAAGTGAGAAAATGAAATTTAATGTTCCGTTCCGTTCCTACACGACACGTGATAGAAAATTCCAAAAAAATAGCAAAAAAATTCAAAAAATTATAAAATGCTGTTATGGCTTCATTTCAAGCCAAAATAAGGGGGGAAACACTGAGAAAGAGAGAAAATAAAAACTATCGTTCTATTCCGTTCCAACCTGACGCGTAATAGAAAATTCCAAAAAAATAGGAAAAAATTTTAAAAAATTGAAAAAACACCATTGTGGCTTCAGTTAAAGCCAAAATAGGTTGGTAAAGGCCGAGAAAGGCGGAAAAAAAAAATTATCGTTCTGTTTCGTACCTACCCGACGCGTAATAGAAAATTCAAAAAAAATAGAAAAAAAATTCTGAAAATTTAAAAATACCATTGTGGCTTCATTTCCAGCCATAATAGGTTGGAATAGACCAAGAAACAGGGAAAAGGAAAATTATCATTCCGTTTCGTTCAACCCCGACGTGTAATAGAAAATTCATAAAAAATTGCAAAAAAATTCAAAAAATTATAATAATACAGTTATGGCTTCTTTTCAAGCAAAAATTGGTTGGAAAAGACCGAGAAAGAGAGAAAATACAAATTATCGTTTCGTTTCGTTCCTACCCATTGCGTAAAAGAAAATTCCAAACAAGTAGCAAAAAAATTCAAAAAATTATAAGAATACTATTTTGGCTTCATTTGAAGCAAAAATAGGTTGAGAAATGCCCAGAAAGAGAGAGAAAATAAAAAGTATTGTTCTGTTCCGTTCCTACACGACACGTAATAGAAAATTCCAAAAAAATAGCAAAAATATTCAAAAAATTATAAAATACTGTTATGGCTTCATTTCAAGCCAAAATAAGGGGGGAAACGCTGAGAAAGAGAGAAAATAAAAACTATCGTTCTGTTCCGTTCCAACCTGACGCGTAATAGAAAATTCCAAAAAAATAGGAAAAAATTCAAAAAAACTAAAAAAATACCATTGTGGCTTCATTTAAAGCCGAAATAGGTTGGAAAAGGCCGAGAAAGACGGAAAACAAAAATTATCGTTCCGTTTCGTTCCTACCCGACGCGTAATAGAAAATTTAAAAAAAATAGAAAAAAAATTCCAAAAATTTAAAAATACCATTATGGCTTCATTTCCAGCGATAATAGATTGGAATAGACCAAGAAAGAGGGTAAATAAAAATTATCATTCCGTTTCGTTCCAGCCCGACGCGTAATAGAAAATTGCAAAAATATTCAAAAAATTAAAAAAATACAGTTATGGCTTCTTTTCAAGAAAAAATTGGTTGGAAAACGCCGAGAAAGAGAGAAAATAAAATTTATCATTTCGTTTCGTTCCTACCCAATGCGTAATAGAAAATTCCAAACAAATAGCAAAAAAATTTGAAGAATACCATTTTGGCTTCATTTGAAGCAAAAATAGGTTGAGAAATGCCCAGAAAGTGAGAAAATGAAAATTATTGTTCTGTTCCGTTCCTACACGACACGTAATAGAAAATTCCAAAAAAATAGCCAAAAAATTATAAAAATTATAAAATACTATTATGGCCTCATTTCAAGCCAAAATAAGGGGGGAAACGCTGAGAAAGAGAGAAAATAAAAACTATCGTTCTGTTCTGTTCCAACCTGACGCGAAATAGAAAATTCCAAAAAAATAGGAAAAAATTTTAAAAAATAAATAAAATACCACTGTGGCTTCATTTAAAGCCAAAATACGTTGGCAAAGGCCGAGAAAGACGGAAAACAAAAATTATCGTTCCGTTTCGTTCCTACCCGACGCATAATAGAAAATTCAAAAAAAATAGAAAAAAAATCCCGAAAATTTAAAAATACCATTATGGCTTCATTTCCAGCCATATTAGGTTGGAATAGACCGAGAAAGAGGAAAAATAAAAATTATCATTCCGTTTCGTTCCAGCCAGACGCGTAATATAAAATTCATAAAAAAATTAAAAAAATTAAAAAAATACGGTTATGGCTTCTTTTCAAGCAAAAATTGGATGGGAAATGCCGAGAAAGAGAGAAAATACAAATTATCGTTTCGTTTCGTTCCTACCCGTTGCGTAATAAAAAATTCCAAACAAACAGCAAAAAAAATTCAAAAAATTAGAAGAATACCATTTTGGGTTCATTTGAAGCAAAAATAGGTCGAGAAATGCCCAGAAAGAGAGAAAATGAAAATTATTGTTCCGTTCCGTTCCTACACGACACGTAATAGAAAATTCCAAAAAAATAGCAAAAAAATTCAAAAAATTATAAAATGCTGTTATGGCTTCATTTAAAGCCAAAATAAGGGGGGAAACACTGAGAAAGAGAGAAAATAAAAACTATCGTTCTGTTCCGTTCCAACCTGACGCGTAATAGAAAATTCCAAAAAAATAGGAAAAAATTTTAAAAAATTGAAAAAACACCATTGTGGCTTCAGTTAAAGCCAAAATAGGTTGGTAAAGGCCGAGAAAGGCGGAAAACAAAAATTATCGTTCTGTTTCGTACCTACCCGACGCGTAATAGAAAATTCAAAAAAAATAGAAAAAAAATTTCGAAAATTTAAAAATACCATTGTGGCTTCATTTCCAGCCATAATAGGTTGGAATAGACCAAGAAACAGGGAAAATGAAAATTATCATTCCGTTTCGTTCAACCCCGACGTGTAATAGAAAATTCATAAAAAATTGCAAAAAAATTCAAAAAATTATAATAATACAGTTATGGCTTCTTCTCAAGCAAAAATTGGTTGGAAAAGACCGAGAAAGAGAGAAAATACAAATTATCGTTTCGTTTCGTTCCTACCCATTGCGTAAAAGAAAATTCCAAACAAGTAGAAAAAAAATTCAAAGTTATAAGAATACCATTTTGGCTTCATTTGAAGCAAAAATAGGTTGAGAAATGCCCAGAAAGAGAGAGAAAATAAAAATTATTGTTCTGTTCCGTTCCTACACGACACGTAATAGAAAATTCCAAAAAAATAGCAAAAAAATTCAAAAAATTATAAAATACTGTTATGGCCTCATTTCAAGCCAAAATAAGGGGGGAAACGCTGAGAAAGAGAGAAAATAAAAACTATCGTTCTGTTCTGTTCCAACCTGACGCGTAATAGAAAATTCCAAAAAAATAGGAAAAAATTCAAAAAATAAAATAAAATACCACAGTGGCTTCATTTAAAGTCAAAATACGTTGGCAAAGGCCGAGAAAGACGGAAAACAAAAATTATCGTTCCGTTTCATTCCTACCCGACGCGTAATAGAAAATTCAAAAAAAATAAAAACAAATTAAGGGGGGAAACGCCGAGATAGGGAGAAAATAAAAACTATCGTTCCGTTTCGTTCCAAAAAAATAGAAAATTATCGTTCCGTTCCGTTCCTACACGACACGTAATAGAAAATTCCAAAAAAATAGCAAAAAAATTCAAAAAATTATAAAATACTGTTATGGCCTCATTTCAAGCCAAAATAAGGGGGGAAACGCTGAGAAAGAGAGAAAATAAAAACTATCGTTCTGTTCTGTTCCAACCTGACGCGTAATAGAAAATTCCAAAAAAATAGGAAAAAACTTTAAAAAATTAAAAAATACCATTGTGGCTTCATTTAAAGCCAAAATAGTTTGGAAAAGGCCGTGAAAGACGGAGAACAAAAATTATCGTTCCGTTTCATTCCTACCCGACGCGTAATAGAAAATTCAAAAAAAATAGAAAAAAAATTCGAAAAATTGAAAACTACCATTGTGGCTTCATTTCCAACCATAATAGGTTGGAATAGTCCGAGAAACAGGGAAAATAAAAATTATCATTCCGTTTCGTTCCAACCCGACGTGTAATAGAAAATTCATAAAAAATTGCAAAAAAATTCAAAAAAATAGAGTTATGGCTTCTTTTCAAGCAAAAAGTGGTTGGAAAAGGCCATGAAAGAGAGAAAATACAAATTATCGTTTCATTTCGTTCCTACCCAATGTGTAATAGAAAATTCCAAACAAATAGAAAAAAAATTCTGAAAATTTAAAAATACCATTGTGGCTTCATTTCCAGCCATAATAGGTTGGAATAGACCGTGAAACAGGGAAAATGAAAATTATCATTCCGTTTCGTTCCAGCCCGACACGTAATAGAAAATTCATAAAAAATTGCAAAAAATTTCAAAAAATACATTTATGGCTTCTTTTCAAGCAAAAATTGGTTGGAAAAGGCCGAGAAAGAGAGAAAATACAAATTATCGTTTCGTTTCGTTCCTACCCAATGCGTAATAGAAAATTCCAAACAAATAGCAAAGATGTTCAAAAAATTAGAAGAATACCATTTTGGCTTCATTTGAAGCAAAAATAGGTTGGGAAATGCCAGGAAAGAGAGAAAATAAAAATTGTTGTTCTGTTCCGTTCCTACACGACACGTAATAGAAAATTCCAGAAAAATAGCTAAAAAATTCAAAAAATTATAAAATACTATTATGGCTTCATTTCAAGCCAAAATAAGGGGGGAAACGCTGAGAAAGAGAGAAAAAAAAATTTATCGTTCCGTTCCGTTCCTACATGACACGTAATAGAAACTTCCAAAAAAATAGAAAAAAAATTTCGAAAACTTAAAAATACCATTGTGGCTTCATTTCAAGCCATAATAGGTTGGAATAGACCGAGAAACAGGGAAAATAAAAATTATCATTCTGTTTCGTTCCAACCCAACGCTTAATAGAAAATTCATAAAAAATTGCAAAAAAATTAAAAAAATACCGTTATGACTTCTTTTCAAGCAAAAATTGGTTGGAAAAGGCCGAGAAAGAGAGAAAATACAAATTATCGTTTCGTTTCGTTTCTACCCAATGCGTAATAGAAAATTACAAACAAATAGCAAAAAAATTCAAAAAATTAGAATAATACCATTTTGGCTTCATTTGAAGCAGAAATAGGTTGAGAAATGCCCAGAAAGAGAGAAAATAAAAATTATTGTTTTGTTCCGTTCCTACACAACACGTAATAGAAAATTCCAAAAACACAGCAAAAAAATTCAAAAAATTATAAAATACTATTAAGGCTTCATTTCAAGCCAAAATAAGGGGAGAAACGCTGAGAAAGAGAGAAAATAAAAACTATCGTTCTGTTCCGTTCCAACCTGACGCGTAATAGAAAATTCCAAAAAAATAGGAAAAAATTTTAAAAAATTAAAAAATACCATTGTGGCTTTATTTAAACCCAAAATAGGTTGGAAAAGTCCGTGAACGATGGAAAACAAAAATTATCGTTCCGTTTCGTTCCTACCCGACGCGTAATTGAAAATTCAAAAAAAATAGAAGAAAAATTCCGAAAATTTAAAAATACCATTGTGGCTTCATTTCCGGCCATAATAGGTTGGAATAGACCGAGAAACAGGGAAAATAAAAATTATCATTCCGTTTCGTTCCGAGCCGACGCGTAA
The DNA here is from genome assembly GCA_029955455.1 of Quercus agrifolia. Taxonomy (NCBI): domain Eukaryota; kingdom Viridiplantae; phylum Streptophyta; class Magnoliopsida; order Fagales; family Fagaceae; genus Quercus; species Quercus agrifolia. The sequence continues at coordinate 22,950,262 of JARQAD010000010.1, forward strand.
AAGAAAATCCATAAAAAATTGCAAAAAAATTAAAAAAATTAAAAAAATACAATTATGGCTTCTTTTCAAGTAAAAATTGGTTGGAAAAGGCCGAGAAAGAGAGAAAATACAAATTATCGTTTCGTTTCGTTCCTACCCAATGCGTAATAGAAAATTACAAACAAATAGCAAAAAAATTCAAAAAATTAGAATAATACCATTTTGGCTTCATTTAAAGCAAAAATAGGTTGAGAAATGCCCAGAAAGAGAGAAAATAAAAATTATTGTTCTGTTCCGTTCCTACACGACACATAATAGAAAATTTCCAAAAAATGGCAAAAAAATTCAAAAAATTATAAAATACTATTACGGCTTCATTTCAAGCCAAAATAAGGGGAGAAACGCTGAGAAAGAGAGAAAATAAAAACTATCGTTCTGTTCCGTTCCAACCTGACGCGTAATAGAAAATTCCAAAAAAATAGGAAAAAATTTTAAAAAATTAAAAAATACCATTGTGGCTTCATTTAAAGCCAAAATAGGTTGGAAAAGGCCGTGGACGACGGAAAACAAAAATTATCGTTCTGTTTCGTTCCTACACGACGCGTAATAGAAAATTAAAAAAAAAATAGAAAAAAAATTCCGAAAATTTAAAAATACCATTATGGCTTCATTTCCAGCCATAATAGGTTAGAATAGACCGAGAAACAGGGAAAATAAAAATTATCATTTCGTTTCGTTCCAACCCGACGCATAGTAGAAAATCCATAAAAAATTGCAAAAAAATTCAAAAAATTAAAAAAATACAGTTATGGCTTCCTTTCAAGCAAAAATTGTTGGAAAAGGCCGAGAAAGAGAGAAAATACAAATTATCATTTCGTTTCGTTCATACCCAATGCGTAATAGAAAATTACAAACAAATAGTAAAAAAATTCAAAAAATTAGAATAATACCATTTTGGCTTCATTTAAAGCAAAAATAGGTTGAGAAATGCCCAGAAAGAGAGAAAATAAAAATTATTGTTCTGTTCCGTTCCTACACGACACGTAATAGAAAATTTCCAAAAAATGGCAAAAAAATTCAGAAAATTTAAAAATACCATTGTGGCTTCATTTGAAGCCATTATAAGTTGGAATAGACCGAGAAACAGGGAAAATAAAAACTATCATTCCGTTTCGTTCCAACCCAACGCGTAATAGAAAATTGCAAAAAAATTGCAAAAAAATTCAAAAAATTAAAAAAATACAGTTATGGCTCCTTTTCAAGCAAAAATTGGTTGGAAAAGGTCGAGAAAGAGGAAAAATAAAAATTATCGTTTTGTTCTGTTCCTACCAAATGCGTAATAGAAAATTCCAAACAAATAGGAAAAAAATTCAAAAAATTAGAAGAATACCATTTTGGCTTCATTTGAAGCAAAAATATGTTGAAAAATGCCAAGAAAGAGAGAAAATAAAAATTATTGTTCTGTTCCGTTCCTACATGACACGTAATAGAAAATTCCAAAAAAATAGCAAAAAAATTGAAAAATTTATAAAATACTATTATGGCTTCATTTCAAGCCAAAATAAGGAGGAAAACACTGAGAAAGAGAGAAAATAAAAATTATCGTTCCGTTCCGTTCCTACACGACACGTAATAGAAAATTTCAAAAAAATAGAAAAAAAAATTCCGAAAATTTAAAAATACCGTTGTGGCTTCATTTCAAGCCATAATAGGTTGGAATAGACCGAGAAACAGGGAAAATAAAAATTATCATTCTGTTTCGTTCCAACCCGACGAATAATAGAAAATTCATAAAAAATTGCAAAAAATTAAAAAAAAAACACAGTTATGGCTTCTTTTCAAGCAAAAATTGGTTGGAAAATGCCGAGAAAGAGAAAAAGACAAATTATCGTTTCGTTTCGTTCCTATCCATTGTGTAATAGAAAATTCCAAACAAATATTAAAAAAATTCAAAAAATTAGAAGAATACCATTTTGGCTTCATTTGAAGCAAAAATAGGTTGAGAAATGCGCAGAAAGAGACAAAATAGAAATTATTGTTCTGTTCCGTTCACACGACACGTAATAGAAAATTCCAAAAAAATAGCAAAAAAATTCAAAAAATTATAAAATACTATTATGGCTTCATTTCAAGCCAAAATAAGGGGAGAAACGCTTAGAAAGAGAGAAAATAAAAATTGTCGTTCTATTCCGTTCCAACCCGTCGCGTAATAGAAATTCCAAAAAAATAGGAAAAAATTAAAAAAAATTAGAAAATACTATTGTGGCTCCATTTAAAGCCAAAATAGGTTGGAAAAGGCAGTGAAAGATGGAAAACAAAAATTATCATTCCGTTTCGTTCCTACCCGACGCGTAATAGAAAATTCAAAAACAATAGAAAAAAAATTCCGAAAATTTAAAAATACCATTGTGGCTTCATTTCCAGCCATAATAGGTTGGAATAGATCGAGAAACAGGGAAAATAAAAATTATCATTCCATTTCGTTCCAACCCGACGCGTAATAGAAAATTCATAAAAAATTGCAAAAAATTAAAAAAACACAGTTACGGCTTCTTTTCAAGCAAAAATTGGTTGGAAAATGCCGAGAAAGAGAAAAAGACAAATTATCGTTTCGTTTCGTTCCTATCCATTGTGTAATAGAAAATTCCAAACAAATAGCAAAAAAATTCAAAAAATTAGAAGAATACCATTTTGGCTTCATTTGAAGCAAAAATAGGTTGAGAAATGCACAGAAAGAGACAAAATAAAAATTATTGTTCTGTTCCGTTCACACGACACGTAATAGAAAATTCCAAAAAAATAGCAAAAAAATTCAAAAAATTATAAAATACTATTATGGCTTCATTTCAAGCCAAAATAAGGGGAGAAACGCTGAGAAAGAGAGAAAATAAAAACTGTCGTTCTGTTCCGTTCCAACCCGACGGGTAATAGAAATTCCAAAAAAATAGGAAAAAATTTAAAAAAATTAGAAAATACTATTGTGGCTCCATTTAAAGCCAAAATAGGTTGGAAAAGGCAGTGAAAGATGGAAAACAAAAATTATCATTCCGTTTCGTTCCTACCCGACGCGTAATAGAAAATTCAAAAACAATATAAAAAAAATTCCGAAAATTTAAAAATACCATTGTGGCTTCATTTCCAGCCATAATAGGTTGGAATAGATCGAGAAACAGGGAAAATAAAAATTATCATTCCATTTCGTTCCAACCTGATGCGTAATAGAAAATTCATAAAAAATTGCAAAAAAATTCAAAAAATTAAAAAAATACAGTTATGGCTTCTTTTCAAGCAAAAATTGGTTGGAAAAAGGCCGAGAAAGAGAGAAAATACAAATTATCGTTTCGTTTCGTTCCTAACCAATGCGTAATAGAAAATTACAAACAAATAGCAAAAAAATTCAAAAAATTTGAAGAATACCATTTTGGCTTCATTTGAAGCAAAAATAGGTTTAGAAATGTCCAGAAAGAGAGAAAATAAAAATTACTGTTCTGTTCCGTTCCTACATGACGCATAATAGAAAATTCCAAAAAAATAGCAAAAAAATTCAAAAAATTTTAAAACACTATTATGGCTTCATTTCAAGCAAAAATATAGGGGAAAACGATGAGAAAGAGAGAAAATAAGAAATATCGTTCTGTTCCGTTTCTACACTACACGTAATAGAAAATTCCAAAAAAATAGCAAAAAAATTCAAAAAATTATAAAATACTATTATGGCTTCATTTCAAGCCAAAATATGGGGGAAAACGCTGAGAAAGAGAGAAAATAAAAATTATCATTTCGTTTCGTTCCTACCCGACGCATAATAGAAAATTCATAAAAAAAATGCAAAAAAATTCAAAAAAAAAAATATACTGTTATGGATTCTTTTCAAGCAAAAATAGGATGGAAAAGGCCGAGAAATGGAGAAAATAAAAATTATCGTTTCGTTTCATTCCTACGCGATGCATAATAGAAAATTCCAAACAAATAGCAAAAAAATTCAAAAAATTATAAAATACCATTATGCATCATTTCAAGCCAAAATAGATTTGAAAAGGATGAGACAGAGAGAAAATAAAAATAATCGTTCCGTTTCGTTGTTACCCGACCTGTAATAGAAAATTCAAAAAAAATAGCAAAAAAATTCATAAAATTAAAAAATACCATTATGGCTATTTTCAAGCAAAAATAGGCTGCAAAAGGCCGAGAAAGAGAGAAAATAAAAATTATTGTTCTGTTCCCTTTCGACACGACACGTAATAGAAAATTCCTCAAAAATAGCAAAAAAATTCAAAAAATTATAAAATACTATTATGGCTTCATTTCAAGCCAAAATAAAGGGGGAAAAGCTGAGAAAGAAAGAAAATAAAAACTGTCGTTCTGTTCCGTTTCAACCTGACGCATAATAGAAAATTCCAAAAAAAAGGAAAAAATTAAAAAAAAATAGAAAATGCTATTTTGGCTTCATTTAAAGCCAAAATAGGTTGGAAAATGCCGAGAAAGGCGGAAATCAAAAATTATCGTTCCGTTTCGTTCCTACCCGACGCGTAATAGAAAATTCCAAAAAAATAGAAAAAAAATTCCGAAAATTTAAAAATACCATTGTGGCTTCATTTCAAGCCATAATAGGTTGGAATAGACTGAGAAACAGGGAAAATAAAAATTATCATTCTGTTTCGTTCCTACCCAACGCGTAATAGAAAATTTATAAAAAATTGTAAAAAAATTAAAAAAATTAAAAAAATGCAGTATGGCTTCTTTTCAATCAAAAATTGGTTGGAAAAGGCCGAGAAAGAGAGAAAATAAAAGTTATCGTTTCGTTTCGTACCTACCCAATGCGTAATAGAAAATTCCAAACAAGTTGCAAAAAAATTCAAAAAACTAGAAGAATACCATTTTGGCTTCATTTGAAGCAAAAATAGGTTGAGAAATGCCCAGAAAATTTAAAAAAAATAGCAATAAAACAACAAAAAATTGTAAAATACTTTCAAGCAAAAATAGGTTTGAAAATGATGAGACAAAGAGAAAATAAAAATTATCGTTCTGTTTCGTTATTACCCGATGCGTAATAGAAAATTCAAAAAAAAAGCAAAAAAATTCGAAAAATTAAAAAATACCATTATGGCTAGTTTTCAAGCAAAAATAGACTGTAATAGGCCGAGATAGAGAGAAAATAAAAATTATCGTTCTGTTCCGTTCCAACCTGACGCGTAATAGAAAATTCCAAAAAAATAGTAAAAGATTAAAAAAAAATTAAAAAATACCATTGGGGCTTCATTTAAGGCCAAAATAGGTTGAAAAAGGCCGAGAAAGAGGGAAAACAAAAATTATCGTTCCGTTTCGTTCCCACCCGACGCGTAATAGAAAATTCCAAAAAAATAGCAAAAAAATTCAGAAAATTTAAAAATACCATTGTGGCTTCATTTCAAGCCATAATAGGTTGGATTAGACCGAGAAACAGGGAAAATAAAAATTATCATTCCATTTCGTTCCTACCCGACGCGTAATAGAAAATTCATAAAAAAATTGCAAAAAAATTGAAAAAATTTAAAAAAAAATACAGTTATGGCTTCTCCTCAAGCAAAAATAGGTTGGAAAAGGCCGAGAAAGAGAGAAAATAAAAATTATCGTTTCGTTTCGTTCCTACCCGATGCGAAATAGAAAATTACAAACAAACAGCAAAAAAATTAATAAAATTAGAAGAATACCGTTTTGGCTTCATTTCAAGCAAAAATAGGTTGTGAAATGCCCAGAAAGAGGGAAAACAAAAATTATCGTTCTGTTTCGTTCCTACACGACACGTAATAGAAAATTCCAAAAAAATAGGAAAAAAATTCAAAAAATTATAAAATATCGTTATGGCTTCATTTGAAGCCAAAATAAGGGGGAAAACACTGAGAAAGAGAAAAAATAAAAATTATCGTTCCGTTCCGTTCCTACACATTACGTACTAGAAAATTCCAAAAAAATAGCAAAAAAATTATAAAATACCATTATGGCATCATTTCAAGCCAAAATAGGTTGGGAAAGGGCCAGAAAGAGAGAACATAAAAATTATCGTTCCGTTCCGTTCCTATCCGACGCGTAATAGAAAATTCCAAAAAAATATCAAAAAAATTCAAAAAATTAAAAAAAAAATACCTCTTTGGCTTAATTTCATGCCAAAATAGGTTGGGAAAGGCCCAGAAAGAGAGAAAATAAATGTTATCGTTTCGTTCCGTTCCGTTCCTACATGACACGTAATAGAAAATTGCGAAAAAATTGCAAAAAAATTCAAAAAATTATAAAATACCATTGTGGCTTCATTTAAAGCAAAAATAGGTTGGAAAATGATGAGAAAGAGAGAAAATAAAAATTATCAGTCCGTTCTGTTCCTACCTGACGCGTAATAGAAAATTAAAAAAAAAATAGCAAAAAAATTCAAAAAATTAAAAAATACCGTTATGTCTACTTTTCAAGCAAAAATAGGTTGGAAAAGGCCGAGAAAGAGGGAAAACAAAAATTATCATTCCGTTTCCGTTCAGTTCCTCCCCGACACGTAATTGAAAATTCCAAACAAAAAATTTCAAAAAAATAAAAAATACCATTGTGGCTTCATTTGAAGCCTAAATAAGTTGGAAATAGCTGAGAAAGAGGTAAAACAAAAATTATCATTAAGTTTTGTTCCTACCCGATGCGTAATAGAAGATTAAAAAAAAATAGTAAAGAAATTCAAAAAATTAAAAAATACCATTGTGGCTTCATTTCAAGCCATAATAAGTTGGAATAGGATGAGAAAGAGGGAAAAAAAATTTTATCATTCCGTTTCGTTCCTACCCGACGTGTAATAGAAAATTCAAAAAAAATAGCCAAAAAATTCAAAAAATTAAAAAAAATACTGTTATGGCTTCCTTTAAAGCAAAAATAGGTTGGAAAGGGCCGAGAAAGAGAGAAAATAAAAATTATCGTTCCGTTTCGTTCTTAGCCGACATATAATAGAAAATTCGAAAAAAAATAGAAAAAAAATTCTGAAAAATTAAAAATACCATTGTGGCTTCATTTCAAGCCATAATAGGTTGGAATAGGCCGAGAAAGAGGGAAAACAAAAATTATCATTCCGTTTCGTTCCTACCCGACGCGTAATAGAAAATTCCAAAAAAATAGCCAAAAAATTCAAAAAATTAAAAAATACTATTATGGCTTCTTTTAAAGCAAAAATACGTTGGAAAAGGCCGAGAAAGAGAGAAAATATAAATTATCGTTACGTTTCGTTCCTACCCGATGCGTAATAGAAAATTCCAAACAAATAGCAAAAAAATTCAAAAAATTATAAAATACTATTATGGCTTCATTTCAGGGCAAAATAAGGGGGAAAACGCTGAGAAAGAAAGAAAATCAAAATTATGGTTCCGTTCCTACACGACACGTAATTGAAAATTCCAAATGGAATCATTTGAAGCCAAAATAAGTTTGAAAAGGATGAGAAAGTGAGAAAATAAAAATTATCGTTCCGTTCTGTTCCTACCCGACGCGTAATAGAAAATTCTAAAAAAACAGCAAAAAAATTCAAAATATTAAAAAATACCATTATGGCTAGTTTTTAAGCAAAAATCGGTTGGAAAAGGCCGAGAAAGAGAGAAAATAAAAATTATCGTTCTGTTCCGTTCCAACCTGATGCGTAATTGAAAATTCCAAAAAATAGGAAAAAATTAAAAAAAATTAAAAAATACCATTGTGGCTTCATTTAAAGCCAAAATAGGTTGGAAAAGGCCGAGAAAGAGGGAAAACAAAAATTATCGTTCCGTTTCGTTCTTACCTGACGCGTAATAAAAAATTCAAAAAAAATAGCAAAAAAATTCAGAAAATTTAAAAATACCATTGTGGCTTCATTTCAAGCCATAATAGGTTGGAATAGGCCAAGAAAGCAGGAAAATAAAAATTGTCATTTCGTATCGTTCCTACCCGACGTATAATAGAAAATTCCAAAAAAATTGCCAAAAAAATTCAAAAAATTTAAAAAATACTGTTATGGCTTCCTTTAAAGCAAAAATAGGTTGGAAAAGGCCGAGCAAGAGAGAAAATAAAAATTATCGTTCTGTTCCGTTCCAACCTGACGCGTAATTGAAAATTCCAAAAAATAGGAAAAAATTTAAAAAAATTAAAAAATACCATTGTGGCTTCATTTAAAGCTGAAATAGGTTGGAAAAGGCCGAGAAAGAGGGAAAACAAAAATTATCGTTTCGTTTCTTTCTTACCCGACGTGTAATAGAAAATTCGAAAAAAATAGCAAAAAAATTCAGAAAATTTAAAAATACCATTGTGGCTTCATTTCAAGCCATAACAGGTTGGAATAGGACGAGAAAGAGGGAGAAAAAAATTATCATTCCGTTTCGTTCCTACCCGACGTGTAATAGAAAATTCAAAAAATTAAAAAATACTGTTATGGCTTCTTTTCAAGCAAAAATAGGTTGGAAAAGGCCAAGAAAGAGAGAAAATAAAAATTATCGTTCCGTTTCGTTCTCACCCAACGTGTAATAGAAAATTCGAAAAAAAAATAGCAAAAAAATTCAGAAAATTTAAAAATACCATTGTGGCTTCATTTCAAGCCATAATAGGTTTGAATAGGCCGGAAAAGAGGGAAAACAAAAATTATCTTTCCGTTTCATTCCTACCCGACGCGTAACAGAAAATTCCAAAAAAATAGCCAAAAAATTTAAAAAATTAAAAAATAAAGTATGGCTTCTTTTCAAGCAAAAATAGGTTGGAAAATGCCGAGAAAGAGAGAAAATAAAAATTATCGTTCCGTTTCATTCCTACCCGATGCGTAATAAGAAATTCCAAACAAATAGTAAAAAAATTCAAAAAATTAGAGGAATATCGTTCTGGCTTCATTTCAAGCAAAAATAGGTTGAGAATTGCCTAGAAAGAGAGAAAATAAAAATTATCGTTCTGTTCCGTTCTCACACGACACGTAATAGAAAATTCCAAAAAAATAGCAAAAAAATTCAAAAAATTATAAAATACTATTATGGCTTCATTTCAGGCCATAATAAGGGGGAAAACGCAGAGAAAGAGAAAAAATAAAAATTATCATTTCGTTCCGTTCCTACCCGACGCGTAATAGAAAATTCCAAAAAAATAGCAAAAAAATTAAAAAATACTGTTATTGCTTCTTTTCATACAAAAATATGTTGGAAAAGGCCGAGAAAGAGAGCAAATAAAAATTATCGTTCCGTTTCGTTCTTACCCGACGTGTAATAGAAAATTCGAAAAAAATAACAAAAATTTTCAGAAAATTTAAAAATACCAATGTGGCTTAATTTGAAGCCATAATAGATTTGAATAGGCCGAGAAAGCGGGAAAATAAAAATTATCATTTCGTTTCGTTCCTAACCAACGCGTAACAGAAAATTTCAAAAAAATTGCCAAAAAAATTCAAAAAATTAAAAAATAAAGTTGTGACTTCTTTTCAAGCAAAAATAGGTTGGAAATGGCCGAGAAGGAGAGAAAATAAAAATTATTGTTCCGTTTCATTCCTACCCGATGCGTAATAAAAAATTCCAAAAAAAAAGCAAAAAAATTTAGAAAATTTAAAAATACCATTGTGGCTTCATTTCAAGCCATAATAGGTTTGAATAGGCCGAGAAAGAGGGAAAATAAAAATTATCGTTCCATTTCGTTCTTACCCAAAGCGTAATAGAAAATTCCAAAAAAATAGCAATAAAATTCGAAAAATTTCAAAATACCATTGTGGTTTCATTTCAAGCCATAATATGTTGGAATAGGCCGAGAAAGAGGGAAAATAAAAATTATCATTCCGTTTCGTTTATACCAGACGCGTAATAGAAAATTCCAAAAAATTTGTAAAAAAATTCAAAAATTAAAAAAAAAAAGTTATAACTTCTTTTCAAGTAAAAATAGGATGGAAAAAGGCTGAGAAAGAGAGAAAATAAAAATTATCGTTCCGTTTCGTTCCTACCCGACGCGTAATAGAAAATTCCAAAAAAATAGCAAAAAAATTCAGAAAATTTAAAAATACCATTGTGGCTTGATTTCAAGCCATAATAGGTTGGAATAGGCCAAGAAAGAGGGAAAATAAAAATTATCGTTCCGTTTCGTTCTTACCCGACGCGTAATAGAAAATTCCAAAAAAATTGCCTAAAAAATTTAAAAAATTAAAAAATAAAGTTATGGCTTCTTTTTAAGCAAAAATGGAACCAGTTGCGTAATAGAAAATTCCAAAAAAATAGCAAAAAAATTCTGAAAATTTAAAAATACCATTCTGGCTTCTTTTCAAGCCATAATAGGTTGGAATAGGCCAAGAAAGAGGGAAAATAAAAATTATCGTTCCGTTTCGTTCTTACCCGACGCGTAATAGGAAATTCGAAAAAAATAGCAAAAAAATTCAGAAAATTTCAAAATACCATTGTGGTTTCATTTCAAGCCATAATAGGTTGGAATAGGCCGAGAAAGAGGGAAAATAAAAATGATTATTCCGTTTCATTCCTACCCGACGCGTAATAGAAAATTCCAAAAAAATTGCCAAAAAAATTCAAAAAATTAAAAAATAAAGTTATACCTTCTTTTCAAGCAAAAATAGGTTGGAAAGGGCCGAGAAAGAGAAAAAATAAAAATTATCGTTCCGTTTCGTTCCTACCCGATGCGTAACAAAAAATTCCAAACAAATAGCCAAAAAATTCAAAAAATTAGAAGAATACCGTTTTGGCTTCATTTCAAGCAAAAATAGGTTGAGAAATGCCCAGAAAGAGGGAAAACAAAAATTATCGTTCTGTTTCGTTCCTACACGACACGTAATAGAAAATTCCAAAAAAATAGGAAAAAAATTCAAAAAATTATAAAATACCGTTATGGCTTCATTTGAAGCCAAAATAGGTTTGAAAAGGATGAGAAAGAGAGAAAATAAAAATTGTCGTTCCGTTCTGTTCCTACCCGACGCGTAATATAAAATTCTAAAAAAATAGCAAAAAAATTCAAAATATTAAAATATACAATTATGGCTAGTTTTTAAACAAAAATAGGTTGGAAAAGGCCGAGAAAGAGAGAAAATAAAAATTATCGTTCTGTTCCGTTCCAAACTGACGCATAATTGAAAATTCCAAAAAAAATAGGAAAAAATTAAAAAAAATTAAAAAATACCATTGTTGCTTCATTTAAAGCCAAAATAGGTTGGAAAAGGCCGAGAAAGAGGGAGAACAAAAATTATTGTTCCGTTTCGTTCTTACCCGAAGCGTAATAGAAAATTCCAAAAAAATAGCAATAAAATTAAAAAAATTTCAAAATACCATTGTGGTATCATTTCAAGCCATAATATGTTGGAATAGGCCGAGAAAGAGGGAAAATAAAAATTATATTTCCGTTTCGTTCTTACCCGAAGCGTAATAGAAAATTCCAAAAAAATAGCAATAAAATTCAAAAAATTTCAAAATACCATTGTGGTATCATTTCAAGCCATAATATGTTGGAATAGGCCGAGAAAGAGGGAAAATAAAAATTATATTTCCGTTTCGTTCTTACCCGAAGCGTAATAGAAAATTCCAAAAAAATAGCAATAAAATTCAAAAAATTTCAAAATACCATTGTGGTTTCATTTCAAGCCATAATATGTTGGAATAGGCCGAGAAAGAGGGAAACTAAAAATTATCATTCTGTTTCGTTTCTATCCGACATGTAGTAGAAAATTCCAAAAAAATTCAAAAAATTAAAAAATAAAGTTATGGCTTCTTTTCAAGCAAAAATAGGATGGAAAAGGCCGAGAAAGAGAAAAAATAAAAATTATCGTTCCGTTTCGTTCCTACCCGATGCATAATAAAAAATTCCAAACAAGTAGCAAAAAAATTCAAAAAATTAGAAGAATACCGTTTTGGCATCATTTCAAGCAAAAATAGGTTGAGAAATGCCCAGAAAGAGGGAAAATAAAAATTATCGTTCCGTCCCGTTCCGTTCATACATGACACGTAATGAAAATTCCAAAAAAATTCAAAAAATTATAAAATACCATTATGGCTTCATTTGAAGCCAAAATAGGTTTGAAAAGGATGAGAAAGAGAGAAAATAAAAATTGTCGTTCCGTTCTGTTCTTACCCGACGCGTAATATAAAATTCTAAAAAAAAAAGCAAAAAAATTCAAAATATTAAAAAATAACACTATGGCTTGTTTTTAAGCAAAAATAGGTTGGAAAAGGCCCAGAAAGAGAGAAAATAAAAATTATCGTTCTGTTCCGTTCTAACCTAACGCGTAACTGAAAATTCCAAAAAATAGGAAAAAATTAAAAAAAAATTAAAAAATACCATTGTGGCTTTAATTAAAGCCAAAATAGGTTGGAAAAGGCCGAGAAAGAGGGAAAACAAAAATTATCGTTTCGTTTCATTCTTACCCGAAGCGTAATAGAAAATTCCAAAAAAATAGCAATAAAATTCAGGAAATTTCAAAATACCATTGTGATTTCATTTCAAGCCATAATATGTTGGAATAGGCCGAGAAAGAGGGAAAATAAAAATTATCATTCCGTTTCGTTCTTCCACGAAGCGTAATAGAAAATTCCAAAAAAATAGCAATAAAATTAAGAAAAGTTCAAAATACCATTGTGGTTTCATTTCAAGCCATAATATGTTGGAATAAGCCGAAAAGAGAGAAAATAAAAATTAATGTTCTTTTCCATTCCGTTCCAACCTGACGCGTAATTGAAAATTCCAAAAAAATAGGAAAAAATTTAAAAAAATTAAAAAATACCATTGTTGCATCATTTAAAGCCAAAATAGGATGGAAAAGGCCGAGAAAGAGGGAGAACAAAAGTGATCGTTTCGTTTCGTTCCTACCCAACGCGTAATAGAAAATTCCAAAAAAATAGCAAAAAAATTCAGAAAATTTAAAAATACCATTGTTGCTTCATTTCAAGCCATAATAGGTTTGAATAGGCCGAGAAAGAGGGAAAATAAAAATTATCGTTCCATTTCGTTCTTACCCGAAGCATAATAGAAAATTCCAAAAAAATAGCAATAAAATTCAGAAAATTTCAAAATACCGTTGTGGTTTCATTTCAAGCAATAATATGTTGGAATAGGCCGAGAAAGAGGGAAAATAAAAATTATCATTCCGTTTCGTTCCTACCCGACGCGTAATAGAAAATTCCAAAAAGATTGCCAAAAAAATTAAAAAAATTAAAAAATAAAATTATAGCTTCTTTTCAAGCAAAAATAGGATGGAAACAGCCGAGAAAAAGAGAAAATAAAAATTATCGTTCCGTTTCGTTCCTACCCAATGCGTAACAAAAAATTCCAAACAAATAGCAAAAAGATTCAAAAAATTAGAAGAATACCGTTTTGGCTTCATTTCAAGCAAAAATAGGTTGAGAAATGCCCAGAAAGAGAGAAAACAAAAATTATCGTTCCGTTTCATTCCTACCCGACGCGTAATAGAAAATTCCAAAAAAATAGCAAAAAAATTCAAAAGATTAAAAAATACCATTATGGCAAGTTTTCAAGCAAAAATAGGTTGGGAAAGGCCGAAAAAGAGAGAAAATAAAAATTATCGTTCAGTTCCATTCCGTTCCAACCTGACGCGTAATTGAAAATTCCAAAAAAATAGGAAAAAATTTTAAAAAATTATAAAATACCACTGTTGCCTCATTTAAAGCCAAAATAGGTTGGAAAAGGTCGAGAAAGAGGGAAAACAAAAATTATCGTTCCGTTTCGTTCCTACCCGACGCGTAATAGAAAATTCCAAAAAAATAGCAAAAAAATTCAGAAAATTTAAAAATACCATTGTGGCTTGATTTCAAGCCATAATAGGTTGGAATAGGCCAAGAAAGAGGGAAAATAAAAATTATCGTTCCATTTCGTTCTTACCCGACGCGTAATAGGAAATTCGAAAAAAATAGCAATAAAATTCAGAAAATTTCAAAATACCATTGTGGTTTCATTTCAAGCCATAATAGGTTGGAATAGGCCGAGAAAGAGGGAAAATAAAATTATTATTCCGTTTCGTTCCTACCCGACACGTAATAGAAAATTCCAAAAAAATTGCCTAAAAAATTCAAAAAATTAAAAAATAAAGTTATGGCTTCCTTTTAAGCAAAAATGGAACCCGTTGCGTAATAGAAAATTCCAAAAAAATACCAAAAAATTCTAAAAATTTAAAAATACCATTGTGGCTTCTTTTCAAGCCATAATAGGTTGGAATAGGCCAAGAAAGAAGGAAAATAAAAATTATCGTTCCGTTTCGTTCTTACCCGACGCGTAATAGGAAATTCGAAAAAAATAGCAAAAAAATTCAGAAAATTTCAAAATACCATTGTGGTTTCATTTCAAGCCATAATAGGTTGGAATAGGCCGAGAAAGAGGGAAAATAAAAATGATCATTCCGTTTCATTCCTACCCGACGCATAATAGAAAATTCCAAAAAAATTGCCAAAAAAATTCAAAAAATTAAAAAATAAAGTTATGCCTTCTTTTCAAGCAAAAATAGGTTGGAAAGGGCCGAGAAAGAGAGAAAATAAAAATTATCGTTCCGTTTCGTTCCTACCCGATTCGTAACAAAAAATTCCAAACAAATAGCAAAAAAATTCAAAAAATTAGAAGAATACCGTTTTGGCTTCATTTCAAGCAAAAATAGGTTCAGAAATGCCCAGAAAGAGGGAGAACAAAAATTATCGTTCTGTTTCGTTCCTACACGATACGTAATAGAAAATTCCAAAAAAATAGGAAAAAAATTCAAAAAATTATAAAATACAATTATGGCTTCATTTCAGGCCAAAATAAGAGGGAAAGCGTTGAGAAAGAGAGGAAATAAAAATTATCGTTCCGTCCCGTTCCGTTCCTACACGACACGTAATAGAAAATTCCAAAAAAATTCAAAAAATTATAAAATACCATTATGGCTTAATTTGAAACCAAAATAGGTTTGAAAATGATGAGAAAGAGAGAAAATAAAAATTGTCGTTCCGTTCTGTTCCTACCTGACACGTAATATAGAATTCTAAAAAATTAGCAAAAAAATTCAAAATATTAAAAAATACCATTATGGCTAGTTTTTAAGCAAAAATAGGTTGGAAAATGCCGAGAAAGAGAGAAAATAAAAATTATCGTTCTGTTCCGTTCCAACCTGACGCATAATTAAAAATTCCAAAAAAAATAGAAAAAAATTAAAAAATACCATTGTGGCTTCATTTAAAGCCAAAATTGGTTGGAAATGGCCGAGAAAGAGGAAAAACAAAAATTATCGTTCTGTTTCGTTCCTACACGACATGTAATAGAAAATTCCAAAAAAATTGGAAAAAAGTTCAAATAATTATAAAATACTATTATGGCTTCATTTCAGGCCAAAATAAGGGGAAAAACGCTGAGAAAGAGAGAAAATAAAAATTATCGTTCCGTTCCATTCCGTTCCTACACGACACGTAATAGAAAATTCCAAAAAAATTCAAAAAATTATAAAATACCATTATGGCTTCATTTCAAGCCAAAATAAGGGGAAAAACGCTGAGAAAGAGAGAAAATAAAAATTATCGTTCCGTTTCGTTTCTACACGACACGCAATAGAAAATTCCAAAAAAATTAGAAAAAAATTCAAAAAATTATAGAATACCATTATGGCTTCATTTCAAGCCAAAATAGGTTTGAAAAGGATGAGAAAGAGAGAAAATAAAAATTATCGTTCCGTTCTGTTCCTATCCGGCGCGTAATAGAAAATTCCAAAAAAATAGCAAAAAAATTAAAAAAATTATAAAAATACCGTTATGGGTAGTTTTCAAGCTAAAATAGGTTCAAAAAGACCGAAAAAGAGAGAAAATAAAAAATTATCGTTCTGTTCCGTTCCGTTCCAACCTGACGCGTAATTGAAAATTCCAAAAAAATAGGAAAAATTTTTAAAAAATTAAAAGATACCATTGTTGCTTCATTTAAAGCCAAAATAGGTTGGAAAAGGCCGAGAAAGAGGGAAAACAAAAATTATCGTTCCGTTTCATTCCTACCCGACGCGTAATAGAAAATTCCAAAAAAATAGCATAAAAATTCAGAAAATTTAAAAATACCATTGTGGCTTCATTTCAAGCCATAATAGGTTGGAATAGGCTGAGAAGGAGGGAAAATAAAAATTATCATTCCGTTTCGTTCCTACCCGACGCGTAATAGAAAATTCCAAAAAAATTGCCAAAAAAATTCAAAAATAAAGTTATGGCTTCTTTTCAAGCAAAAATAGGTTGGAAAAGGCCAAGAAAGAGAGAAAATAAAAATTATTGTTCCGTTTCGTTCCTACCCGATGCATAATAAAAAATTCCAAACAAATAGCAAAAAAAATTCAAAAAATTAGAGGAATACCATTTTGGCTTCATTTCAAGCAAAAATAGGTTGAGAAATGTCCAGAAAGAGAGAAAATAAAAATAGAATTCCAAATTAGAGTTCCAATTTTGCGCCATGTGTCTTAAATTATTTATTCTTAAAAAGTTTTATTTCTTAATTTTATAATCAAATGTGGAATCACATCATAAATATTCATTTAAGTGAGTTATTAAGTACAAAAACAAAAAAATCTAGAATAAATGAATTGTAAAAAAAAAAAAAAAAAAAAAAGCTTCACAATAAGTTTTAAAAAATAGACAATTTATATTTTATACCTAATAATATCCTTACAAATTTTTTTAAAGAGCTAACAAAATATAAAAATGACTATCAATAGGAATTATATTATACATCTTATTATATATCTTTAAGTATATCCATACATATGCATGGGGTTACAAGCTATTTAATACTAATTGGGAAGAAAGAATTTGAACTTAGATGTTTTTTTTGAAACCCAAGAAGATAACACTTGAAATATAAGACTTAATAAAATTAATTATAGAAAAATACTATGTTCACAATATTTTTACAACAAATTTTAAGTGACAGGTTGTTATTTGTTACTTATTATTATTGGTATGCAAAAAAGTAATTTCAATGGTGAGTTCACATTAAAACTAATAAAAATTTACTATTTATAATTTGTTGTGAAAATATTATGAAAATGTTATGAATGTACTTTTCCTCGTAATTACATGTTGAATCACTTAGGGATTGTTTGGTAGACTTGTTTAAACACATGTTTTCAGTTTTTAAACAACATTACACATTTTTTACACATTTATTCACTCACATGTATTTTCAAAAAAACTAAAATATGTTATTTTAACACATGTATCAACCCGGCCCTTGATTTATAAACAATGTGTTGGAGTAAAAAATTAAAGAAAATGGAGGTAAAGGATAACATCAACATAATTTGTCACCTTTATGGCATCTAGAAGCTAGTCCAAAAAGGAGCGTCACTTTAATTGCTGCGAGGGTCTGAACCGGCCTTGTTGGTCAAAGTTTAGGCTGTGTTTGGTTCGCGTAAAACCATTTCCAGAAAATATTCTATTTTCCGGAAATGCTATTTTCCGGAAAGGAAAACGTTTTCATGTGTTTGGCTGTCACAAAATTCATTTTACGGAAAATTAATTTTGGTGTTTGGTTCATTTAAACATTTTACCAGAAAATGCATCAAATCCGGCAAAACGCTCGTTCGACGAGCGTCCGATGAGCGGCGCGAACGACGATCGCGATCGCACCGCTCATTGGACGATTGTGCTGCTCGTCGATCGACGAGCGATGCGATTGTTTGACGAGCACGCTCGTCGATCGACGAGAGACGAGCATGCTCATTGATCACAATCGTCGATCGCGCCGCTCGATTGACGATCGCGATCGTGCCGCTCGATTGACGATCGCGATCGTGCACCGCGCCGCTCGTAGGCGCGGCGCGGCGCGATCTGAGCTCTCTCTCTCTGATCTGGGCTCTCTCTTCTCTCTCTCTCTCTCTCTTTTTCCGAAAGTGATTTGAAGTGAAAATGAGGGGAGAAAATGATTTCCGGGTCAAAGGTGAAAATATTGGTCAACCGGAAGTCATTTTCCGGAAAATGATATTTTCCGTGACAGCCAAACACTCCAGTTTTATGGAAAATGATTTCCGGAAACAGTTTTCACCCAATTCAAACACACCCTTAATGGGTTGTGACTTGTTACCATGTGCTCCGTCTCTTTCAAATTCACTAGTTTGGATTGCACGTGCAAGCGTCCTTTTTGTGAGAAAATTAAGATGTAAATTTTTTTTTGGAAAAAGTATAAATTAATGTGCTTAAATTTAAAATAGCTTTTTAACTTATGAATATTTATTTATTATGACAATTTCTTAGAACTTATTTATTAAATGTAATATTTATTCACTAAAAAATTATACTAAGAATGATAATGAATGTCATTACAAAAGAAATGACTACATTTTCATTACAAATTATAAGAAGTAGGTTATTGCATATTGTTATTGGTAGGCAAAAAAATAATTTCATTGGTAAGTTTATATTAATTAGAATAAAAATTTACCACTTCTTAACCCAAAAAAAAAAAAACAATTTACCCCATCAAAAAAAAAAAATTTTACCACTTAAAATTTATTAAGAAAATGTTGTGAAAAATATTGTAGATATAGCATCTTTTTTTATAATACCTTTCTTTTTAGGGTGGGCTAGTTCCAGTATGATATTTTATTATTTTATTTTGACATATAAAGAATTAACACATCAACAATTATGAAAATATTATGACAATTTATTGCATTAAATTATTATTATTATTATTATTATTATTATTATATAATCAAGTTCAATGCAAGGACGGTTGCGCAATTACCGTTTAAAAAAAAAAAAAAAAGAAAAAAGAAGAAAAAAAAAGAAGGCAAGTGTCAGTGTGAGTCTGGGAGACAAATCATACCGCCGTATCAATTGACACTTTTTATATATAGATATATCTAAAGTCTGTCACCATCAAGGGTGTGTGGGCCCACCGAGGGTCTGGTTGTGTGGGGCCCACGTCGCTGCTGGGTGAAGGTGTGTGGCCTGGGCCCACATCGCTAGGTGTGTGGCCAGGGGCCACAACCAGACCCTCGGTTTGTGGGGCCCACGCGGCTAGGGTGTGGTTGTGCACAAAATCAAGAGGACAGACTTTAGATTTATATAAATTATATATATGCTTCTAGTCTCTGAAGTCAGTCCTCGGTTCTTCAATTTTGTTCACCTTCATTAAGCTTCATTGTAGTCTTCTCTACTTTTTTTTTTTTAATTAGCAACCTCTAGGATGTCTTCGTTTTTGTATAGATCAGCGCATGGGTTCATATCATCCCTACCATCACAACAGTGGAGAAGCTCATTGCCTTCTCCACTCCCCCATGACACACGACTTAAAATCTTTGCATTTGTGATCCCTTTATTTGTCTCATTTATTCCATTGAACTATCTTAACGCGGATTTTAATCCTCATGCTAGTCACCCAAGTACCATAAAGGCTTTCGTGTCGTGTAGGAATGAAACAGAACGATAATTTTATTTTCCCTCTTTCTGGGCATTTCTCAACCTATTTTTGCTTGAAATGAAGCCAAAACGGTATTCTTCTAATTTTTTGAATTTTTTTGCTATTTGTTTGGAATTTTTTATTACGCATCGGGTAGGAACGAAACGAAACGATAATTTTTATTTTCTCTCTTTCTCGGCCTTTTCCAACCTATTTTTACTTGAAAAGAAGCCATAACTTTATTTTTTAATTTTTTTGAATTTTTTGGCAATTTTTTTGGAATTTTCTATTACGCGTCGGGTAGGAACGAAACGGAATGATAATTTTTATTTTCCCTCTTTCTCGGCCTATTCCAACATATTATGGCTTGAAATGAAACCACAATGGTATATTGAAATTTTTTGAATTTTATTGCTATTTTTTTGGAATTTTCTATTACGCGTCGGGTAAGAACGAAACGGAACGATAATTTTTATTTTCCCTCTTTCTCGGCCTATTCCAACCTATTATGGCTTGAAATGAAGCCACAATGGTATTTTTAAATTTTCTGAATTTTTTTGCTTTTTTTTGGAATTTTCTATTACGCGTCGGGTAGGAACGAAACGGAACGATAATTTTTGTTTTCCCTCTTTCTCGGCCTTTTCCAACATATTTTGGCTTTAAATGAAGCAACAATGGTATTTTTTAATTTTTTTAAATTTTTTCCTATTTTTTTGGAATTTTGAATTACGCGTCAGGTTGGAACGGAATGGAACAGAACGATAATTTTTATTTTCTCTCTTTTTCGGCCTTTTCCAACCTATTTTTGCTTGAAAACTAGCCATAATGCTATTTTTTAATTTTTTTAATTTTTTTGCTATTTTTTTGGAATTTTCTATTACGCGTCGGGTAGGAACATAATGAAACGATAATTTTTATTTTCTCTCTTTCTCATCCTTTTCAAACCTATTTTTGCTTGAAAAGAAACTATAACTATATTTTTTAATTTTTTTAATTTTTTTGCTATTTTTTTGGAATTTTCTATTACGCGTCAGATAGGAACGAAATAGAACGATAATTTTTGTTTTCCATCTTTCTCGGCCTTTTCCAACCTATTTTGGCTTTAAATGAAGCCACAATGGTATTTTTAAATTTTTAAAGATTTTTTCCTATTTTTTTGGAATTTTCAATTACGCGTCAGGTTGGAACGGAACAGAACGATAATTTTTATTTTCTCTCTTTCTCGGCCTTTTCCAACCTATTTTTGCTTAAAAACTAGCCATAAAGGTATTTTTCAATATTTTGAATTTTTTTGCTATTTTTTTAGAATTTTATATTACGTGTCGTGTAGGAACAAAACGGAACGACAATTTTTGTTTTCTCTCTTTCTTATCCTTTTCAAACCTATTTTGGCTACAAATGAAGCCATAATGGTATTTTATAATTTTTTGAATTTTTTTGGAATTTTCTATTACGTGTCGTGCAGGAATGGAACGGAACGATAATTTTTATTTTCTCTTTTTCTCAGCGTTTTCCCCCTTATTTTGGCCTGAAATGAAGCCATAATAGTATTTTATAATTTTTTGAATTTTTTTCCTTTTTTTTGGAATTTTCTATTACGCGTCGGATAGGAACGAAATAGAACGATAATTTTTGTTTTCCCTCTTTCTCGGCCTTTTCCAACCTATTTTGGCTTTAAATGAAGCCACAATGGTATTTTTTAATTTTTAAAGATTTTTTCCTATTTTTTTGGAATTTTCAATTACGCGTCAGGTTGGAACGGAACAGAACGATAATTTTTATTTTCTCTCTTTCTCGGCCTTTTCCAACCTATTTTTGCTTAAAAACTAGCCATAAAGGTATTTTTCAATATTTTGAATTTTTTTGCTATTTTTTTAGAATTTTATATTACGTGTCGTGTAGGAACAAAACGGAACGACAATTTTCTTTTTCTCTCTTTCTCATCATTTTCAAACCTATTTTGGCTACAAATGAAGCCATAATGGTATTTTATAATTTTTTGATTTTTTTTGGAATTTTCTATTACCTGTCGTGCAGGAATGGAACGGAACGATAATTTTTATTTTCTCTTTTTCTCAGCGTTTTCCCCCTTATTTTGGCCTGAAATGAAGCCATAATAGTATTTTATAATTTTTTGAATTTTTTTCATTTTTTTTGGGAATTTTCTATTACGTGTCGTGTAGGAATGGAATAGAACGATAATTTTTATTTTTCCTCTTTCTGGGCATTTCTCAACCTATTTTTGCTTGAAATGAAACCAAAACGGTATTCTTCTAATTTTTTGAATTTTTTTGCTATTTGTTTTGAATTTTTTATTACGCATCGGGTAGGAACGAAACGGAACGATAATTTTTATTTTCTCTCTTTCTCGGCCTTTTCCAACCTATTTTTGCTTGAAAAGAAGCCATAATTTATTTTTTAATTTTTTGAATTTTTTTGGAATTTTCTATTACGCGTCGGGTAGGAACGAAACGGAATGATAATTTTTATTTTCCCTCTTTCTCGGCCTATTCCAACCTATTATGGCTTGAAATGAAACCACAATGGTATTTTGAAATTTTCTGAATTTTATTGCTATTTTTTTGGAATTTTCTATTACGCGTCGGGTAAGAACGAAACAGAACGATAATTTTTATTTTCCCTCTTTCTCGGCCTATTCCAACCTATTATGGCTTGAAATGAAGCCACAATGGTATTTTTAAATTTTCTGAATTTTTTTGCTTTTTTTTGGAATTTTCTATTACGCGTCGGATAGGAACGAAACGGAACGATAATTTTTGTTTTCCCTCTTTCTCGGCCTTTTCCAACCTATTTTGGCTTTAAATGAAGCAACAATGGTATTTTTAAATTTTTTCCTATTTTTTTGGAATTTTGAATTACGCGTCAGGTTGGAACGGAATGGAACAGAACGATAATTTTTATTTTCTCTCTTTTTCGGCCTTTTCCAACCTATTTTTGCTTGAAAACTAGCCATAATGGTATTTTTTAATTTTTTTAATTTTTTTGCTATTTTTTTGGAATTTTCTATTACGCATCGGGTAGGAACATAATGAAACGATAATTTTTATTTTCTCTCTTTCTCATCCTTTTCAAACCTATTTTTGCTTGAAAAGAAGCCATAACTATATTTTTTAATTTTTTGAATTTTTTTGCTATTTTTTTGGAATTTTCTATTACGCGTCAGATAGGAACGAAATAAAACGATAATTTTTGTTTTCCCTCTTTCTCGGCCTTTTCCAACCTATTTTGGCTTTAAATGAAGCCACAATGGTATTTTTAAATTTTTAAAGATTTTTTCCTATTTTTTTTGGAATTTTCAATTACGCGTCAGGTTGGAACGGAACAGAACGATAATTTTTATTTTCTCTCTTTCTCGGCCTTTTCCAACCTATTTTTGCTTAAAAACTAGCCATAAAGGTATTTTTCAATATTTTGAATTTTTTTGCTATTTTTTTAGAATTTTATATTACGTGTCGTGTAGGAACAAAACGGAACGACAATTTTTGTTTTCTCTTTTTCTTATCCTTTTCAAACCTATTTTGGCTACAAATGAAGCCATAATGGTATTTTATAATTTTTTGAATTTTTTTGGAATTTTCTATTACGTGTCGTGCAGGAATGGAACGGAACGATAATTTTTATTTTCTCTTTTTCTCAGCGTTTTCCCCCTTATTTTGGCCTGAAATGAAGCCATAATAGTATTTTATAATTTTTTGAATTTTTTTCCTTTTTTTTTGGAATTTTCTATTACGTGTCGTGTAGGAATGGAATAGAACGATAATTTTTATTTTTCCTCTTTCTGGGCATTTCTCAACCTATTTTTGCTTGAAATGAAACCAAAACGGTATTCTTCTAATTTTTTGAATTTTTTTGCTATTTGTTTTGAATTTTTTATTACGCATCGGGTAGGAACGAAACGGAACGATAATTTTTATTTTCTCTCTTTCTCGGCCTTTTCCAACCTATTTTTGCTTGAAAAGAAGCCATACTTTATTTTTTAATTTTTTGAATTTTTTTGGCAATTTTTTTGGAATTTTCTATTACGCGTCGGGTAGGAACGAAACGGAATGATAATTTTTATTTTCCCTCTTTCTCGGCCTATTCCAACCTATTATGGCTTGAAATGAAACCACAATGGTATTTTGAAATTTTCTGAATTTTATTGCTATTTTTTTGGAATTTTCTATTACGCGTCGGGTAAGAACGAAACGGAACGATAATTTTTATTTTCCCTCTTTCTCGGCCTATTCCAACCTATTATGGCTTGAAATGAAGCCACAATGGTATTTTTAAATTTTCTGAATTTTTTTGCTATTTTTTTGGAATTTTCTATTACGCGTCGGCTAGGAACGAAACGGAACGATAATTTTTGTTTTCCCTCTTTCTCGGCATTTTCCAACCTATTTTGGCTTTAAATGAAGCAACAATGGTATTTTTTAATTTTTTTAAATATTTTCCTATTTTTTTGGAATTTTCAATTACGCTTCAGGTTGGAACGGAATGGAACAAAATGATAATTTTTATTTTCTCTCTTTTTCGGCCTTTTCCAACCTATTTTTGCTTGAAAACTAGCCATAATGGTATTTTTTAATTTTTTGAATTTTTGTGCTATTTTTTTGGAATTTTCTATTACGCGTCGGGTAGAAACAGAACGGAACGATAATTTTTATTTTCTCTCTTTCTCATCATTTTCAAACCTATTTTTTCTTGAAAAGAAGCCATAACTATATTTTTTAATTTTTTTAATTTTTTTGCTATTTTTTTGGAATTTTCTATTATGCGTCGGGTAGGAACGAAACGGAATGATAATTTTTGTTTTCCCTCTTTCTCGGCCTATTCCAACCTATTATGGCTTGAAATGAAGCCATAATGGTATTTTTAAATTTTCTGAATTTTTTTACTATTTTTTTTTAATTTTCTATTACGTGTCATGTAGGAACGGAACGGAACGAAACGATAATTTTTATTTTCTCTCTTTCTGGGCATTTCCCAACCTATTTTGGCTTGAAATGAAGCCAAAATGGTATTCTTCTAATTTTTTTGAATTTTTTTGCTATTTTTTTGGAATTTTCTATTACGCAACGGGTAGGAACGAAACGGAACGATAATTTTTATTTTCTCTCTTTCTCGGCCTTTTCCAACCTATTTTTGCTTGAAAAGAAGCCATAACTGTATTTTTTAATTCTTTGCTATTTTTTTAGAATTTTCTATTACGTGTCGTAGAGGAACGGAACGGAACAATAATTTTCATTTCCACTTTTTCTAGGCCTTTCCCAACCTATTTTGGCTTGAAATGAACCCAAAATGATTATTTTTTTATTTTTTTGCTATTTTTTTGGAATTTTCTATTGCGCGTCGGGTAAGAACAAAACGGAACGATAATTTTTGTTTTCCCTCTTTCTCGGCCTTTTCCAACCTATTTTGGCTTTAAATGAAACCACAATGGTATTTTTTAATTTTTTTAAATTTTTTCCTATTTTTTTGGAATTTTCAATTACGCGTCAGTTTGGAACGGAATAGAACGATAATTTTTATTTTCTCTCTTTCTCGGCCTTTTCCAACCTATTTTTGCTTAAAAACTAGCCATAATGGTATTTTTTAATATTTTGAATTTTTTTGCTATTTTCTAATCCTGCAGAGGGAAGATATGTTACTCAACTACCAATGAAGTTCCACCATATATGGGGTAAGCTACCCTCCATTTGACTGTTTACATTAGGCTCATTTCACATTAAAACGTACACTTTCAAAATTGTTATTAGGATTTAAGTTCAATCCAGGTTGAGATTATGAGAGAATCGGGAAGTGTAGATTTCTCTGAATATTTTTGTGCTAGAAAAGATATAGTTGAGTTTAAAAGACTTGACAACTAATTGAATTGCTTAATTGTCAGACATTAGTAATGCTTAAAAACCTTGGTTGAAGATGAATTCCTTCTCCCATGCTGTGCTAGAGATTATATCTCTTTTATATTGTCCATCATATTTTGAATTTCTTGATTGTATTGATCCCAACCATCCAAATGAGGATGATGTCTTATTGTGGAAAGACTAATTTCTCTCTCTCAGAAAACCAATTCATTTTATATCAATTCCTAGTTGAATGCTTATTATTTTCATTTGAAAGGATTTGAAAATTTAAATTTTCGTGATTTGTTAACTATTCCCGATTTGAAATTAATAAAAAAAGATGACATTGTGGTTAGAATGACTTATGTTCATTTCAGTTTGCCAACTACCTTTTGTAACAAATTTGATTTCTGTGTAGTCAATGTTTGCCCAATGTAAAGATCCTTAGAGTGGTGTTCATATCCGGAATTTGACATTGTTTTTGTCCTGTTTTGGTTTTGCTAGACTTCATTTGTGTTTGGAGTAATAAATTACTATTTCATTAAAAAAAATAGTAATTTATGTTTTTCTTTCTTTTATACCTGAGTCAAACTTTTAATGTGTTAATGAACTTTTTGCCCAATTAAATACTGAAAATGGAAAGGTAGTGATAAGATTGTACAATGAATGAAGGCATGCAATATATTTTTCCCCGTGATTCATGCATCATGTCCTTGGACAATTTAGAAAGCCAGTAATTGCATCTCTAGTGATTCAAACATTGTCTATTTGCAATGTATTTCTTTCTGGCTGAGACTAGACCATGTGGTGCTGTTTTCATCTGATTCATTCAAAACATTTTTATATTCTAGAAGTGACATAACTTTTATTTTCATGGATTTCTAAAGGATAAGATTTTGTTTTATTTGCATTTATGGAACAAAGTTAACATTCTGCAACATTGCAGCGAGTTTCTCCAATTAGATTCCACTGTTGCAATTTAAATGATTTTTTAACTTATTAATTATTTATGTCAATTAGTAGGTCACTATGTACATGTTGGAACTATCTCTTAATGGTTCGTGGTGCCATTCAAGTTTTGGCATGAAAAATTGCTATGCTTAATTGCTTTATTCTCAAGGCTGGGACTCAAGTAATTTTCTCTTCAAGTATGTTGATTTCAAGGTCTAACCAAATAGTTCCTTCAATACTTCAAAAGATTGCATTAAGGTTTACCTGGGTATGATTTAGGTTTTGAGTATTAATTTATTTTTTTATATTAAAATTTTTTATTTCATGTGTTTTTATTTTCGGAGGCAATTTCACATTTTTAATACTGTTTCCTTTGTGTTTGTTCATGTGGGTCTGCTTCAAATTCTGGAATTGGGGTCAAAGATTGCATTAAGGTTTACCTGGGTATGATTTAGGTTTTTTGTATTAATTAATTAATTTTATATTATAATTTTTGTTGGATTTTGTTGATTTTAATGTTTTTTTTTTTGGTTGATTGTTATGTTCTGCTTGCATGCATTAGTTGTTAAAAGACATGTTTGGGTTCTCTTTTTCCTTGTTTGGCTAGTGAGAAATTGTGGGAAATACCTTTTAATATATATTTTTTTCGTGGGCTTTGAGATAGTATTCTCAATAGAGTCAACAAGAATATGATGGTAAATAACAAAATCTTGATTTGAGTTTCTTTTAAATATTTACGTTATGTTGGGGTTGATAACAGAGTTTTTTGAATTGAGGTTCTTCGAAGATCAGCTTGGTTTCTTGAGAATCTGGAATCTGAGTATTGCCTGAGTGAGTTGTAAAGAGTTCATAAATGCAATGTCTGGTTATGAATATTGAATATGATATCCTCGTTCTTTGCAATATTTTGTTTTATGGTTATCTGGCAAAATTTCTCTGGGCTGTTTTCTAGTCTAAAAGGGTAGGCAATGTGGCTCTGTATAGTGCTCATGTGCATGTGTCGATTTGCAACTAGTTAACACTTCTGTGCATGTGTCAATATGCAATCAATTAATAAGCGTGCAGGAAAGCATGTGTGGATCTGTTTTTGTTGATGGAATATTTCCTGTACTGAGTCCCCTTAGCAAATTATGGACTTTTCCTTGAATGACCTCGATCATTGGGGCTTATGTGTTGTGTTACTTCAGGTTTGGTTTTGTTTATTGTAGCAGCTTTTTACTTTGATTTCTCTAAACAATTATTAAGTGATGTGTGCTTTATCTACCGGTGGATCTTATAAGTTTTTTTTGGGTGTGTCTGGCTAACACGAGTGTCCAGGGCAGTTTGTGCACCTGACTAGGTGTGTGAAATAGGAGATTACACACACTTGGTAATTTTATAAGGAGAAATATCCTTGGTAGTAGCCCCAAAATGCTGGCTAGGAGACTTGAACCACCAGGAGGTTCTATTTATATGTATTATGGTGTTTCATACCACATGTTTGCTTTTTTGTTTGAAGGAACCTTTCTTGTAATTCATCCCTACAAATTTTCAGGCCTGAATTCGTCCATCACCGCAGCTTAAGGGCATTGGGTCATGGCAATTTTTAAGATCCATTTATTCATTTGTCCCCACTTAGGATAAATTATATTCTACGCTCACATGCCCATGCATTTATATATAAGACGTTCTCACTTGCCCATAAGTTTATGCATTCTACTTGTCATCCCATAGGTTGATTGTACATGTTCACATGTTTCTAAAATTTGTCAAATGTCAAATTCATAAGTTATCCATTTGTAAGCATATAACATTCATGCCCCATTGTTTGTCTCTTTGCGTTTTTTTGTATGACAAAAATGCATAGAAAGGAAAAACGCTAATCGAACTTGTTATTCTATGCTTTGGAATGAGGTTAGTTGTATTTAAATTAAGAATGCAATTTACATTCCTAGCCATTGCCATGCAATCACATGCTTACTCTTTAATGTTATTTTCTATCAAAAACTGCTCACATGCCTATGCATTTCACGTCATCTCATAGGGCAGACTTTATGTGGTCACATGCTTGCATATCTACGCATTCATTTGTCATCGCTTAGGCTAGATTATTTTCTATGCTCACATGTTCATGCACCTCACATACCCTTGCATTTGTATTTCATATGTTCTCACTTGCCCTTATGTTTATGCATTCTACATGTCAGCCCTTTGGTTGATTGTACATAGCCTCTTGGTGCCACTCTTGAGCTCCAAACCTTGATATTTTGACATGTGTGAATGATTCCCTTATCTGGCATGCATATATTTTCATATCCTTGTCCATTGCAAATTTCTATTAGTTTTTTCTTTTCCTTGGTTTATTGTACAGTGGATTATGTAACATGATTGGTGTAGCAACCCAAAAGAGTTGGATATGATTTAATGGAGGAGATATATGATCTAAAGACCTTATGCCTTTCTCTGTTTTAATTATTTTGGAGGATATTCCTACAATAATTAATACTCAATCTAAGAATGCTAACTGATGTGGCTGTTCCAATTTTCTATGCATTTTATCTTCTCAATGCCTATCATGGAGGCAATACAAATGCTTTTACATCTTCAGAGCACACAAACTATTATTTTGATGTTAATACTAATGGTTTTGAAGAGGCTTTGGATAGGCAGATTTTGTTCTTCATTTTTCTGCTGCCTGTTGTTCTCATAACTGCTTTCAGAAATGTAACCCCAGAATGTCTTTTTTGTTGTTGTTGTTCAGATTTGCTCAGTTCTTTATTAAACCTTAGATGTCAGCTGATGCTACCAATGAAATGAAAGCTGTTTTGGTTTTTTGTTCTTTTCTGACCTAACACTGTTACTTGCCTCTTTTTTTATTTATTGTTTATCATCTCTCTCTCATGCAGATAATCAGAAAAACTTGTCTGATGCTTGCAGAATGAGCCAGGTAGTAGTTATTGCCTTTTCTAAGCATTTTTATAACTGCAAGGTGCTCTATATATCAATCTTAAAATACTATATGGGTGAAATTCAAGATAGTAGATAGTTTTTAGGAAAAGAAGATATTTGAAACGAATGTATCTATGGTGCTACCATTGTTAATATAATTCATTGGTTAGATATACGCCATATGGCTTGTATGGTTAGATATATTTCATATATCAGCTCCAGACATGAATTTCTTAACCCAGTGGGCCACGCTTTGTTAGTTGGAACAACCCAACTCACCAGTCATTCCCTGGTTCATCAATGGTGATGGGAAGTGTTTTACGAGGGTGTCTCTATTGAACTTTGAATTGCTAACAGAAAAGAAAACAAAAAATTATGTACCGGATAGGGAATCTAAAAATAGCTGAATGGATTCTGTAAGGACCAGATTTGGCTTGAACCCAAAAGAGGAATGGATCCAGGCCCACAAAGCCCGAACAATAAATTTGTAGAGGGCGGGATAAAAAGCTAGTCTGGATCTAAGGCCAAGATATTGGATTCTAGCGTTAGAAGGAAAGAATTATACGTTTATATAAGTACAAAAGGTATCCTCGGATATGCTCTAGTGTTATCACTTGTGAGTACACCCTACCTTCCTCTTTTTTTTCTCCCGTATTATATACTATGACTTTTTTTCCCGTTCTCCCCATCCACGTGTGGATTAGGCGTTTAAAGTCCTTTTTCTTCACCTTTCTTGCATTTTCTTGAATCTTCCATTCTTAGCTGTAAGGCTGCGTGTTCACTGTTCAGGTATCACCTCTACATTAATGCGGCCAGAAGGTTAGCTAGGCAGCATTTAATGCGGAGGTGACAGTACCCCCAGATATTTGTTATTTCTTAATCTTATCATTTATTTGATATTTTCCCCTTCATTTTGTTGTAAGGTTTGTCCGAGGCGTTACTCTAAGTGACTGATATGTTTACCAGACACCTCGGATAGAAGTTCCGAGGTGGTTATCATCCTCGGACATGGTTAAATTCCTCACAAGAACTCTTTACCTCTCCTCGGAGGGTAATTTTATCTCTTCTTTTGTTGGTTGTCCTCGGATATTCTCTTACCCTCAGACTGGATATTGGGTCTGGCCCTTTCTTACGCTGTTTGTACATATGAGACTAGATATTGGGCCTGGCCTCCTCCAATGCGATTTGAACATAGGGTACAATTGGCCCCCATAATAGCCCCTCAAAATCTTGCTTTTCGGCTCCTCGGGAGAAAATGAGGATTTTGATTCTCTCATCGGACCTGCCTTATGATCTGGTTTTATTGGGTCAAATCGCAATAACACGTGTTTATCTTCTTGTGGCTCATCCCTAACTCTTCAGTGCCCGGGGTGCGCCTTCATTTAATTTTGGCAACTCCTTTGTCTCCCACGTTCAACGGTTGGATGATAATCCAACGACGGTTGGGCTTTCTGGGAATTTGAGCGGGCGAATTCCCGCTCCTAATTTTTATGCCACTATAAATAGACTTTCAAATCAGTTTCTTGTCGCTTTTGAACGATTGCGTTATTCTAGAGCCTGACACTTTCTTTCTTTCCTTCGCTCTTTTGTGCGTCTACAAATACAAAAATCCTGTCCGATGACCATTTCTCACACCTGTAAGTCTTCCTAAACTATTTCCAAATCTTGTTCCTTTTATTGTAAAATTTCCCCTATAGGACCTCTTAGAAAATGGGTAGATTTAGGGAGTTAGTTGACACTGAGGAGAAAATGAGGAATTTTAGGACTAAGTATAACATCCCTCCACATGTGGGCGTTAAGTACGCGGCATAGGGTGAGTGGTATGATGAAAGAAAAACAAACGAGGTTGTCATTCCTATGATCGCTTTCATAGAAGGGGGAATGACCATTCCCATGGGCACCCTTACTAGGAATTACCTTAGGTATTTTAGGTTATCCCCCACACAATGCGCGCCGAATATGTTTAGGGTATTAGGATGTATAGAAGCCCTGAACGAAAGAATGAACCTGAATCTGACCCACCATGATATAAATTGGGTTTACAACCTTCAGCACCTAAAGAATCAGGGATACTATTTAAAATCCAGGCACGCAGAGGTCAGGATGATTCAGTGTCTCCCTGTATCTAATAAGGGGTTAAAAGAAGATTTCCTAATCTTCTCTGGGCAGTGGCATGATGGCTTACCATGCCCAGTTAAAGAGGGTGAGCCAGGTGGGGAACTAACTTACTTAATCTTCATATTTAACTCTTCATATTCTAGTATTCCCATTGTTGTCGGCTGATACCAAAGTTACTCCTTATTGTCTCTACTGACATTGCAGATCCCCGCGCCACTACGCCATCGTTACGTTTAGTCAACAAAGCCAGCTTGGATAGAGTTCTCCGAGCTGAAATTTACGTTAACCCATCAGACGGTCAGTTAAGAGCAGCTCATCTCATCCTCGGCTACAGCCCTATATCACGTGCATTCCAAGCTCCTTCGTGCGTGATAAAGGCTAAGGATCCTCGGCTTTGCAGAATTAGCGTTGCTTACGAAGGGTTCATAGTCCCTGAAGGCGTTCCTCTTCCCAAATACTCCCAGCTTACCGAGGCATTGCCTGTTGCCAGCCTCGCAGAAGCAGCTCCATCTTCTCCCCTCGTTTTTCAAGTAGAGGAGGAAGAAGAAGCTGAACAAGAGGAAGAAGGTTCTGTGGACCTAGCCTCGGCCACAGACGGTTACGAAGTCTTCAACCAGTCCACTCCATCGCCTAACAATCCTGAGGATATGGGGATCCAGAGGAAGCCCCAACGTAGTCTCTAGGAACTATTGGAGAGCCAACCTGGAAGGGGGGAGGCTGGGAGGCCCACCCAACCAAAACTTCCTCCCCTCCCCCCTCCTAAATCTCCTCCTCGTGCCCCTCAGCCACCTCCTTCCTCTAGGACCGAACAACCTGACCCTAAGAGGAGAAGGGAGCCTAAGGGCAAGGAGGTAGTGGAGACTGGAAGGACTCGCTCTTCCAGTGAAGAAGAGGCCCATAGGCTAACGAAGCAGTTAAAAATCAGCAATGCCCCCAACCGAGGACTAGAGAGGGGAGAGGTTCAACAGCCTCAACCTCAAGCATGGCTTCCAGCTCCCATGCTTGGGGGTGAGCCTCTGACCGATGATGCATCAATCAGAGATTACAATGGGGGTATAGGCTGCCAAGTGGCCTCGGCGTTGGAAGAAACCGTCCTGCTCCACAAAGACATGGTGGAGCTACGAGGATTAAGGAGGAACGAAGTCTTTCTCTAAGCCAAGCGATGCTTAGGAATGGTATGTATTGTTATTTTTTTAATCTCTTTCTTTCCCTTTTTTTTTTACTTGGCATAACCCTAATTTCGTGTTACTTGTGCATATACACGTTATTACTCTTATATATATATTTTTTGTGTTTGTTTTGTTGTTGTCTTCTTTTTTTTTAAAAAAAAAAAACAGGCTGTTCAAAGTACGTTCAGGATGGAAGAAATTTATCATTTCGTCGCACAGCAGCTGGATGATGAGAGAAAAAGAAGGGTCTCTGCTGTGCAGACGTTGACCATCGCTGAGAACAACAACGCTGACCTCAGGGAGAAGCTGAAGGTTGAGGAGCAACAAAGGAAAAGCGCTGAGGCTGCTTTGAAGGGTGCTGAGACACAGGCCGAGAGCCAAAGGAAGCTGGCCAATGATATTAAAGGGCAATTGGTTACGACCAAGGCGCAGATTGCAGCCCTTAGGCAGCAGCTGGAGGAGGCTAACAAGCTTAAAGACTTGGCCGAGAAGGCCAGACTGCAGGCTGAGGAAGACAAGCTCAAGGCTGAGAAGGAAAGAGACGAGGCCGAGTAGCACGGCTACGATGTTGGCGTAGCCGAGACCGAGGACGCTCTACGGGCTGAGGTCCCTGCAGTCTGTCATGCCTATTGTGCCCAGACTTGGGAGGAAGCCCTCAACCAAGCTGGAATTGACGTTTCTTCTGAGCTAAGGAAGCCTGAGAACGTCGTCTTTCCTTTGGCCTTGCAGATTCCTACTCAGAAAGATACAGCTCCTCCTGCTTCCCAGCCAATCAAAGAGGCTCAATCTCAGCATCCTTCCTCAACCAGTCAGCAAGCCCAGGGCAGAGAGCAAGAGACCTTAAAGGATTCTTCTCTGGATAAAGTGACTGAGGTACCTCAGCCTGAGGCAGCTTCTCAAGACTTTGAGAAGCAACTAGCCTTGGTCACTTTACCTGTAGAAGGGTCTCTTAAGGAGAAGGAGAAAGAGGCCCCTCCCGAGGCAGCTGACCAGGCTTCCAAATCCAAACTTCAGATTAAATTGAAGCCTTAGTTTTATATTTATTTTTAAGATAATGATAATGATTGTACTTTCATGTTTTGTGCTTAAAAATCAATTTTGATAATGTATGAAACACTTTTCTTTATTTCAAGTAATACCTGTCAGTATTATTGTTTTACTTAACTGTATGATATTTACTTTACTTTGTTCCTTGTTTACTTTCAAAGCACGATACATTATCAAGGAACTAGCATGCATTATTGAGGAACAAGATACATTAATAAGACATGATGTTAATCTTTCAAAAATGTATCTCTCTTTTACCAAGTTCACTAATAAGTTTCGAAATTTCCAAGCAATATCACAACACTTAAACAATAAGCAGGATGTGAATATATTGAAACATACTTACACTTATTTGACATCCATGAAGTCAATCATGACCTATAAAACAGGCCAGGATTTAATCCAAAAAATAATAACTTATATTCAAGATCATGTTCTAAAGATTTTAGCACAGCATATATTTCATTGAATATATTCCTTAACACTGCAAGGACAATTATTTTTACAAGGTTCATGGTCCGAGGACTAAACACAGATGATTTACCATTTCTCATTTTAAGAGATGTCCTGAAATATTAACTTCCACTAAGTTTGTGGTCCGAGGACCTGACATAACTTAGTTTTTGTTTAATATTTCAACAGATGTCATAGAATATTAATTTCCACTAAGTTTGTGGTCCGAGGACCTGACATAACTTAGTTTCTGTTTAATATTTCAACAGATGTCATAGGATATTAATTTCCACTAAGTTTGTGGTCCGAGGACCTGACATAACTTAGTTTCTATTTAATATTTCAATAGATGTCATAGGATATTAATTTCCACTAAGTTTGTGGTCCAAGGACCTGACATAACTTAGTTTCTGTTTAATATTTCAACAGATGTCATAGGATATTAATTTCCACTAAGTTTGTGGTCCAAGGACCTGACATAACTTAGTTTCTGTTTAATATTTCAACAGATGTCATAGGATATTAATTTCCACTAAGTTTGTGGTCCGAGGACCTGACATAACTTAGTTTCTGTTTAATATTTCAACAGATGTCATAGGATAAATGGAAGCAAGGAAAAAACACAATGTAACTTTTCTTATCAATAGTAATATCTTTTCAGATTATTTACATTCCAAGGATGAAGTACAACTCTTTCATCTAAGTCTTCTAAGTAATAGGCTCCTATTCCTGCCACCGTCGTAATGCGATATGGTTCATCCCAATTGGGCCCCAATTTTCCCCAGGCAGGGTTTTTAGTGTTTCCCACAACTTTCCTCAAAACCAGATCCCCTGGGGCCAATGGTCTCAACTTCACACTCATGTCGTAGCCTTGTTTAAGCTTGTGTTGATAATAGGCTAACTGCACCCTAGCGTTTTCTCGTCGTTCTTCAATTAGATCCAGGTTCCTCTTTAGCAAGTTGTCATTTCCATCCGAGGTAAATGCGCTAGATCTCATAATAGGGAAACCGCTCTCCAGAGGGATTACAGCTTCAGCCCCATACGTCATTGAGAAGGGGGTCTCTCCAGTAGACTTCCGAGGTGTTGTCTTGTACGTCCATAGAACGTGTGGTAGCTCCTTAGCCCATCTTCCTTTGGCGTCATCCAACCTCTTTTTAAGTCCGTTCACGATGACCTTATTAATAGCCTCAGCTTGCCCATTTCCTTGCGGATAAGCTGGAGTGGAATACCTGTTCTTTATTCCCAGGTCAGAACAGTACTTTCTAAAAGTTTTGCTGTCAAATTGAAGGCCATTATCCGAGATGAGGACGTTGGGAACCCCAAATTGCGTAACTATGTTCTTCCAGATGAATCTTTTGACATCCACATCCCTAATATTGGCTAAAGGCTCAGCTTCGACCCACTTAGTGAAATAATCTGTGCATACCAGTAGGTATTTCTTGTTCCCCACAGCCTTGGGGAAAGGACCCATAATATCTAGGCCCCACTGAGCAAAAGGTCACGGACTAGACAGAGGGTTGAGCACCCCTCCAGGCTGATGAATATTCGGTGCAAACCTCTGGCATTGATCGCATTTCTTGACATATTCCTGTGCCTCTTTTTGCATGTTTGGCCACCAATATCCTTGGGTAAGAGCCCTGTGGGACAATGACCTTCCCCCTGTATGACTTCCACAAACCCCTTCATGCAATTCCTCTAGAAGTGACTCTGATGCCTCTGGGTGCACACACAACAAATAAGGCCCAGAGAATGAGCGCTTATACAATTTTCTATCCTTGGACAACCAAAACCGAGGAGCTTTCCTCCGCACTTTATCAGCTTCAGACTTTTCTTCAGGTAGTACATCTTTTTCCAAGAACAGTGATATAGCATCCATCTAGCTTGGACCCAGCGTAATTTGATGTATCCGTGGAGCACCATAATGTGTTAGAGCTTGCGTATATAGGTCTTCCACCAAGATTACCCGAGGCAGATCTTGAGCCGAGGACGTGGCAAGGGTGGCTAACGAATCTGCATGGGTGTTCCCACTTCTAGGAACATGAGACAAGTCAAAAACTTCAAACTTTTCTTGTATACTCCTGACTTGACATAAATATTCCTACATCCTTGAATCTCGCGCCTCTAGGTCACCTCTTACTTGTCCCACAACCAGTTTTGAGTCCGAAAAAGCTCTTACTGCCTTTCCCCCCATTTTTTGCACCATCTCCATTCCCTTCAACAAAGCTTCATACTCTGCTTCGTTATTTGTGACGGAGAAATTCAATCTTAAGGACTTCTCTATGGTAATCTTTTCAGCGGATACCAGTACTAGCCCCACTCCTGATCCCCATTGATTGGCTGCTCCATCAACATACAATTCCCAGGGCTGTAGGCCCTGAATAGAGGCCATGCCTACCAACCTTTCACCCACAGATTCGTCTCCCATTTCCACCTCCTCTGGACATTCAGCAAACTCGGCCACCAAATCAGCAAGCACCTGCCCCTTTACAGAGGTACGGGGCATGTATTTTATATCAAAAGCCCCTAGAATCGTACCCCACTTAGCTACTCTCCCAGTATAATCGGCGCTCCTAAGCACTAACTTGAGGGGAGGTTGAGTCAGAACGACCATAGTATGCGCCTGAAAGTAATGGGGAAGTTTCCTTGTGGCATGCACTACAGCCAGTATTGCTTTTTCTAATGGCAGATAGCGCACCTCAGCCTCGTTAAGTGACTTGC
Source organism: Quercus agrifolia (assembly GCA_029955455.1). Taxonomy (NCBI): domain Eukaryota; kingdom Viridiplantae; phylum Streptophyta; class Magnoliopsida; order Fagales; family Fagaceae; genus Quercus; species Quercus agrifolia. The sequence continues at coordinate 22,986,815 of JARQAD010000010.1, forward strand.
TCACATAATAGACTGGTCGTTGTATACCATTGTCCACCCGTATGAGCACAAGGCTTATGGCATGTGAGGCAACAGCGAGGTAAGAGAAAAGGACCTCGTCCACCAATGGGCTAGACATTATGGGTGGATGGGACAGGTAGCATTTGAGCTCTTGGAATGCCCTGACACACTCCTCGGACCATTGAAACTCTTTCCATTTATGCAATAAAAGAAAGAAAGGTCTACACCTTTCCGCTGATCTAGATATGAACCGATTTAAAGCTACCATCATCCCAGTAAGCTTTTGGACTTTCTTTGGATTCCGAGGTGGTTGCAAGCTATTGATTGCTTTGATCTGATCTGAATTTACCTCAATTCCCCTATGAGTCACCATGTACCCTAGGAACTTTCCTGACCCTACTCCAAAGGAACATTTGGAGGCATTCAGACGCAACTTGTGCCATCTCAGGATTTTGAAAATGTTTGCAAGGTCTGCTAAGTGCTCAGACACTAACTTGCTCTTCACAACCATATCATCAATATAGACTTCAATAGTTTTTCCCAACCATGGTTCGAACATTTTTGTCATCATCCGTTGATAAGTTGATCCTGCATTTTTTAGGCCAAAAGGCATTACTTTGTAGTGGTAGTTCCCCACAGGAGTGACAAAAGCCGTTTTTTCCTGATCTTCCGTTGCCAATGGTATTTGGTGATAACCTTGGAAGGCATCCAGGAAACTCATCCGAGGATGGCCTACTGTCGCATCTACTAATTGGTCTATCCTCGGCATAGGGAAAGGGTCTTTGGGGCAAGCCTTGTTAAGGTTTGTGAAGTCCACGCATACACGCCATTTTCCTGTCTTCTTCTTCACCACCACGGTATTAGCCAGCCATTGAGGGTAGAAAATCTCTTTAATAGCCCCTGCCTGTTTAAGTTTAATCACCTCAGACTTTATTGCCTCTACATGTTCATTCGAAGGGCGCCGAGGCGGTTGCTTTTTTGGAGTGGCTGAGGGATCTACATTTAAATGATGACAGATGAATTCTGGATTTAAACCAGGGGCTTCATAGGCATCCCATGCGAAAACGTCCACATTTTTCCTCAGAAGTTCAACCAACTCTTCCTTCTCCTGTAGGGGTAGCCGAGCCCCAACCTGGAAGAATCTCTCAAGGTCGTCCCCTATAATCACCTTTTCCAGGTCCTCACAATTCATCTCGTCATCTGGCCCCCCACGCAATGACGATGAGTTTCTTAACTGCTATAAGTCATTTTCTTTACTGGCCGAGGCGCCGGTCTCTGGTTTGTGCTGAATTGCCGCGATCAAGCATTGCCTAGCCATAGACTGGCTTCCCACTATCTCCAGCACTTGACCTTCAGAAGGATATTTTACTTTCTGATGAAGGGTGGAAGAAACGGCACCCAAGGAATGCAGCCATGGCCTGCCCATAATGGCCGTGTATGGGGAAAAAGCATCTACCACGATAAAATCCACCTCGACCACATCCAATCCAATTTGCACAGGCAGTCTGATTTGGCCCCTAGGGACAACCATCTTACCTTCAAAACTCACCAAAGGCGAGCTATATGTAGATAAATCCTCGGGCTTTAAACCTTGTCCCTTAAAGAGGTCAGGATACATAATTTCCGCTGCACTTCCTTGGTCAATCATGACCCTCCTCACATCGTATCCACCAATTCTAAGGGTAACCACCAGAGCATCATCATGTGGCTGTATGGTTCCCTGCTTGTCCGCTTCTGAAAAACCCAGCACTAGAGGGACATTCGTCTTGACTCTCTTTGGCACTGAATTAAGCTCATCATCGGTGTAATGGGATACTGACATTATCCTGGAAGGGCAGGATCCAGTCCTCCCTGGGGCAGCGAATATAACGTTGATGGTGCCCAAAGGAGGCTTCGATGTAGGATTTCCCTGAAACACTGCACCAGTCTGGCCTCCTCGGCCACTGGAATGATGCAACAGATGCTTTAATCTCCCTTCTCGGACTAGCTGCTCTAAATGGTCCCACAAGTTCCAATAATCTTCAGTAGCATGACCATGATCTTGATGATAATGGCAGTATAGGTTTTGGTTACGATTGCTTGGATCTCCTGCCATTTTATTTGGCCATTTGAAAAATGGTTCATTCCTTACTTTCTCCAAGACTTTCTGCACTGGTTACCGAAATATAACGTTGACCGCCTGGGCGTTGGCAGATGCAGATTGCCCTGAAAAGTCTCTCCGAGGACGATTGCTCTGGAACCGATCCGACCTGGAATCCCTCCTCTCTTGGGGGATCACCTTCGTTTTCCCTTTACCTTGCAACTGATCTTCCTCAATCCTCCTGTACTTGTCAATCCTATCCATTAGTAAGCGTACACTGGTGACAAGTTTGCCAGTGAGTGACTTCCTCAAATCGTGCTCCGCCGGCAATCCTGCCTTAAATGTACTAATGGCCACATCATCATAATCCCCATCTATCTCATTAAACATTTCCCAATATCTATCCGAGTAAGCCTTCAGAGTCTCTCCCTCACGCATAGACATTGATAGCAAAGATCCTAGAGGCAGTGGTACCCTACTACATGTGATGAAGCGGGCGCCAAAGGACTGGGTAAGTTTCTTGAAAGAGTCAATGGAATTTGCCTTGAGGCCATTAAACCATCTCATTGCCATTGGACCCAAGTTGGATGGAAAGATCTTACACATTAGGGCCTCATCCTTTGAATGGACGACCATTTTTTGATTAAAATGGCTGGCATGCTCCACTGGATCTGTCCGGCCATTATAAAGAGAGAAAGTGGGTTGATTAAACCGCCGAGGAAGGCTGGCACCCTCGATCCGACGCGTGAAAGGCGATTTGGCTACTTGACTTAATGCCACGTTCATAGCTTTGTTTCCTAGGCCCTTATGCAAAGTACTTTTGCTCTTCCGCCTATAATTAATGTACTCTTCATCACCGGAGAAGGTTTTGCTAGGCGGAGTTCTAGATCTCTGTCTATACGTATCATCCTTTGTATCCCCAAAAGAAGAATCAGATTCAAATGATGCTCGCCTCCGCCGCGCGCGACGTAACTTCTTCTTCAACTCATTAATTTCACGTTGCATGTCTTTCTCATTTTCCGCATGGGACACGTGACTTTTCCCACGCGATTGGCTCCTATTAGTGTGCATGGTTTGCCCACTTTGCTCACGATCTCCCCTTTGTTGAGGGTTGACCTCCGAGTAGCTATGTTGCGAACCTCCTGATGCCGCCTAGTGCGGATTGTCATTACCCTGATGTGGCCCTATCGTTGGTTGATGCGAACCTGATTCTTCCATTATGCGCTAAACCCAAAATCTCTTTCTGATCAGATCAAGCAGATTTCCCACAGACGGCGCCAATTGTAAGGACCAGATTTGGCTTGAACCCAAAAGAGGAATGGATCCAGGCCCACAAAGCCCGAACAATAAATTTGTAGAGGGTTGGATATAAAGCTAGTCTGGATCTAAGGCCAAGATATTGGATTCTAGCGTTAGAAGAAAAGAATTATACGTTTATATAAGTACAAAAGGTATCCTCGGATATGCTCTAGTGTTATCACTTGTGAGTACACCCTACCTTCCTCTTTTTTTTATCCCGTATTATATACTATGACTTTTTTTCCCGTTCTCCCCATCCACGTGTGGATTAGGCGTTTAAAGTCCTTTTTCTTCACCTTTCTTGCTTTTTCTTGAATCTTCCATTCTTAGCTGTAAGGCTGCGTGTTCACTGTTCAGGTATCACCTCCACATTAATGCGGCCAGAAGGTTAGCTGGGCAGCATTTAATGCGGAGGTGACAGTACCCCTAGATATTTGTTATTTCTTAATCTTATCCTTTATTTGATATTTTCCCCTTCATTTTGTTGTAAGGTTTGTCCGAGGCGTTACTCTAAGTGACTGATATGTTTACCAGACACCTCGGATAGAAGTTCCGAGGTGGTTATCGTCCTCGGATATGGTTAAATTCCTCACAAGAACTCTTTACCTCTCCTCGGAGGGTAATTTTATCTCTTCTTTTGTTGGTTGTCCTCGGATATTCTCTTACCCTCAGACTGGATATTGGACCTGGCCCTTTCTTACGCTGTTTGTACATATGAGACTAGATATTGGGCCTGGCCTCCTCCAATGTGGTTTGAACATAGGGTACAATTGGCCCCCACAGATTCCATAAAAGACAACATGGTCCGTGCAAATAAAGCTAGGAGTTGATCCCCAAGTAAGCTCCATATCAGCTACAGATGCCTCCCTATAAGTAGCAATCTCAAATAAAAATGGGAAGGTTATTATAAGAACAGTGTTTAAATGGTTTCATGTTTTGGGCTCTTGTGAGCTCTCACAATAAGCATGCTTTCATGGTTTTCAATATTGAGCAATAGTGGGGTCTCAATAATAATTTTTGGTCAATTTTGTTTAATCAAGTAACCTTATGTGGAAAGAGTCATGAAGGGCTGAGGAGTCTGTTTTTTTTAATTAATTTCCCGATGTCTTTGTTATGTTATGTTGTCTCCAATGGATATGATTTTCCCTATTATGGCACTAGGCTAGACTTTAGAGTCTCCCTTGTTATGGAAGATTCTAATTTCTTAACTTGGTAAACATCTTAACTTATTCAAATAAAGTTAATCACTAATTATTTTGGTCATAGATAATCATTCCTCTAGTGCCTCTTTGGTTGCGTTTAATTGGCAAGAATTTAAGTTGAGAATTGAAAATTCTAGGGAGTTACCAAATTTTGGGTGCTCGGGGTACGATGGATTTTGGCGGGCCTACATGGAAAGCTCTTCCATCCTCTCTCATTTCTACCGAACCAAACATTGGAAAAATCCCATTTTCCTTTACCCATTTTCCATCCTCCTCTTTTCCACCCAACCAAATGGACCATTAAAGGCTTGATGTTCCTATGCTAGTTAGAATGACTAAGGAAATAACGGTAACTTCTTGCTAGAGTGGTGCCTTTTATTTCACCTTTTGAGCAAGATAACTTAGTGCTTAAGTTGCACAAAGGAAAATTTGACGGCCATACCATTACATATTATGTATTTTTGTTCCTTTAATTATCGCTTTTTTATGTGAAGCAAACCATGTTGGTACTGGTAGTGTTCATGTTAAAAAAATACTTCTAATTGCATTCTTATGTGAAATTTGTTGCTTACGTACAGCTTCATAAACATTTAAGTATGGAGGGTCATCCATATCATAAATTCAGGACGGGTCAGTAGTTTAATTATTGTATTCTTGGAAGATTTGTGTTTTATTTGAAGTTGTAATTTAATTCCATAGTTTAATTCATATATTTAGATACATTATTTCACTCCTCAATTACGATGCATACCCTTTTGTGTGTGCATGTTTCCAATGATGAACTAATTGAATGGGCATAAACTCTTAAATCTCTCTCTCATTATTTGTGTTAACTTTGCTCTTAATTTTACTTTTACTCATGTTTTCAATCATTCCTGATCTTTGTTTTATCAAATTCTCAATTGCACTGAGGCGTTCAGATCATTTTGCTGCTAATGATATACGTGATTGTTCACTTTACAAAGGTTGGTTTCGAGGGAAGAATCCGATGAAGGTCTATATCAGTTGAATGCATTTAGTTTTTTTAGATTTATGGTGTTTGACGTTGTTGATATCTGTTACTTCATTTGATTTGCAGATTCGCTGGCTAAGTTTCCTCCAAATTCTATTAAAAACTTAAGATGAAGCGCCATTTTGTACTCAGCCTTGGGATTCTTCTCCAGAGATTGTCAAGAAATTGTTTAAGTGCATAGTTAGCAAATTTTTTTATCAAACTGAATTTTTTAAATTAGTCTTCTACCAAGACATATCAAATGCAAAAGATGCTGCATACTGTCCGTTGTAGTGGCTTTTATAATGCTCATGTTTGAAGTTTTTGTTCATGAATAATTTTACCTAGTAAACGCAAGATATACATTAGCTGCTGTCCTTAATGATTTTAAGACTTAGATATGGTTATTGACCGTCTTGTAGACTTACAAGGGCTAGTTTCCCTGCTATATGCTGAAAACATTCAGTGACTTCCTACCTCTTATTTGATCTTTTGATTAGCATGTCCATTGGGATATAAAAAATGCTGACAATATGCTTCTATATATATATATATATATATATATATATATATATATGTATATAAGCTTTTGTTAATTATTATTCTAATTTAGAAAGTTGTCATGTTTATGACTCGGAATTAAGATCATTTAATTTTAATTAGTCCAAACTGATGGGGCTTTGCTCTATCCTATCGTGTAATTTTTATTTATCACATTCTTCTCTAGACTCTCTTCATCATGTGTTGCAGGACTAAGACATGCTCATTTATTGTTCTGCATGAAAACAAATTAATGAAATAAGTAATAATGTTAAAGCTTTTTTCTTGATTCTTGCATTTTTGCCACGGTAAGATTTAATAGTGGTTGTGGGAAGACGCTTTCTGTTGGGATTATTGCACGTTGAATTATCATGCTAAGACTTATTCTGTTGCAGTTCCTTCACTCTTGATGAGTTTGCTTAATCACTTCATGACAAGGTTAATCTCATTTTTGATCCACCTTTACATATTGAATTTTGTGTCTTACCTCATTATTTGAATAAGATTTAAATTACCTTATGTTCATTTCTTCTTTTCTCTATGCATTCCTTTCATGATTCCTTGTTACTTGGAAAAACTAATGTGGCCTTTCTCAAGCATCTTATATCTGATTTTGAGGTAGAGCTTAGTAATGGATATTTTCCCCCACATTTGAGCATATCCTGCAATTTTCTTGCATTACTTTATTTTCTATTGGGATTATTGCATGTTGAATTATCATGCTAAGACTTATGACTGACTTTTCTTGAGCTGGTTTCCATTTCCTTTATACTTATGATGTTGCAGTTGATATATGCTCCTTCAATCTTGATGAGTTTGCTTAATCATTTCCTGACACTGTTAAATCTCATTTCTGATCCACCTTTACATATTGAATTTTTCTGTCTCTTACCTCATTATTTGAAAAACATTTAAATTACCTTTTGTTGGTTTCTTCTTTTCTCTATACATTCCTTTCATGATTCCTTGTTACTTGGAAAATAGCATATGGCCCTTCTTAAGTTTCTTATATCTGATGTTGAACCAGATCTTAGTAATGGATATTTTCCCCCACGTTTGAGCATATCCTGCAATTTTCTTGCATTACTTCACTTAGTGAGTATCAAACAGTGCAGGTTAGTGGTCGGCTATTAACTTGATCAACAATAACTTTGTTTATGTTTGTAACTGTCTTGTACACTTGTATCATCTTGGGACATGAAACAAATAATTATAGTGAAATGGACATGACTGTATGCAATGGATGTAAATGATTTGGGGCTACCTTTCCACTGTTAGGATGTGAAAATGATTGAGCATCTATTACCTCTCAATGATTAGATTTTATAAAGGTCTTGCATAATAAGACGTAGCTGTTGTAAGGTGTTTTTAAATTGTAAGATAGAAAACCACTCTGTGGTATTTTTTCACACATTCTTACTTGATGATGCTTGTCTTGTTTGGTTCAAAGATGAACTTGCGGTTGAGTTTGTTTTCAAAATCATTATTGTAGATAAGTGTGACCATTGTTACAAACTTATAGGGTGCATGTGTAACTTACCACTAAAAAAAATCAGGTGACAAGCAACCTGTGTGATAGTTGAACTTCCTTCTTCTCAAATAGAATTATATAGATCTCAGCAAGTTGACAAAATTGGTGATATATTTCATATAATGAAGTAATGGTATAAAGAGAACAACTCATAATAGAAGAGTTCGCCTGCCAAGACTACATAAAGGCCTCACTCTAAAAACATGATAAAGGGCCTAATGTTTCTGCTTTTCCAAGAATATTCTTTATAAATATGTATCTTCCTATTAGTAGCCCCTCCAAACACTTTTTAAAGATCCATGTGCTCTTTTTTTTTTTTTTTGATAGTTACAATGTGTTTTTTTTTTTTTTTGGGGGGGGTGCGGGATTTGAACTTTAGACGTCTCTATTGGAAACACTAGGAGGTGCCAGTTGAGCTACAAGGCTTTTGGCAAATCCATGTGCTTTTTTTACGATGTTGGTTTCTAAATGGATTATAATGATGCTTATAACTCTTTCCCAAAGTTCTACATGGACAAGTGATTTTTTTAATGAATTTCTCTATGATGTTGATTTAGTAGATTTTCGAAGGTGGATAAAATGTGGAGTTTTTGCTTAATTCTCAAGGGATTCTTTCTTAACTCTTTTATTAAAATAAAAATTAAATGGAAGATCTTCATACTTGTGTAATTTTATTGATGATTTTGGTAGGCTGAAAACCAAGAAGTTGCTTTGGAGTTTTGGAAGAGTGCTCTAAACCCTCTAACATGGACAGAAATACTGCGTCAAGTATTGGTTGATGCTGCTTTTGGTTCAAAGCTAGGTGCAATGCATAGGGAAGCCCTTAACAAGGTATTCAAATTATTAACTCTTGGTTTTGCACCTGATTTAAGCGTCTATTTGAAACAATTTCTAGATTTTTGCTGAAAGTATTGTAAATAAAAGATAAAAGTTTAATAAAATTAGTAGGTGACTAACATGGGGCCCATAAATAGTTATTATAGAAGGCAATAAGTTCAACAATTTTTGTATCACTAAGAGTGGGAGAGAGGGAGAGGGAGGGAGAATTTTAGCGAAATCTCTTTTCCTTATGCAATTGATGGTATCTGCCAGCAATGTTTAAACTGATTGTTGGAGTTAGGATATCCAGTTTTCTGAATTGGGTTGCAAATGCACAATTAACTGGGATGTTTGCAGTTCTAGTGAGTAGGGGAATCCATTAACTCTGGTAGTGGGTTATGGGGTCATGCATTATTAATTTAGTATCCTAATGCTTGTAGATCAGTTTAGATTGGGAGGTAGATTCCGTAATTTTTTTAAGCCCCTTTAGAGGTACAAGCTGCAGGATATTGGAGGGAAATTTTGGTCTTGTGGTGGCTAACTAATGATGAAAGTTTATATGTGACATTGTGTTTTAAGGCTTGTGTGGGATAAAATTGTAGGCCTTTTCCCTAAAAAAAGATTTGGTGTGTTGTGCTTTTGCAAAGGTGGCTTTGTTTATTTTTCAAGTAAAACAATTCAAAGAATTCTTTGAGGTGACAACTTGTTCTAAAGTAAGAATTTTGGTAAGTTGGTGTTATGTGTGTAAAAGGGACAGGCACTTGGTGGTTAATATTCAGTTAATACTGTTAGGCTTTGCTCTTTAGTCTTTATTGTCTTTAGTTGTGTTGATTCCTTCTGAAATGTGTGTTAGGGGAACTTCGTTGCTTTTCCTCAAGAATGTTTGCGCCTTCCTTGTGAGGGTGGTTAAATTTGTTACTTTTTCTTTGCTTGATATTTACATCTACTTTCCACAAACACTGGTACTTGGAAGTTATTTAGGAGTGTGTTTATACTTCCTTTGTATGGGGTTTTGTTTTCTTTTGAAATTTTCTAACAAATTAGTTACCTAACAATGAAATGGCATATGGTAATGGGAGACTGATACAGCAGCCTTTTTGGGCATTCATTACCCTGTTTGATTTTCTTTTATTCTCCCATTCTCTCCCACACAATCTTAATTTGCCTTGCATTATTTGGTTCTGTATTAACATTTTGTTCATAATGTCTTTGCTTGTTTACATCCTAAAAATTCTTGTCCATCTTGCCAAGACAACCAAAGAGCAGGCAAAAGGATTAAGGTTCTTGAGAAAGATTTTTACTTGCCATTGTCTGAAAGTTGTCATGGCCTACTTGCTTTACCCTGGCCACTCTCATTACACAGTCTTTACTAATTTTCACATGAACTCCTTTACTTTTTTATGTGTGTGTGTGAGTGGGTGGTAGGTGGAAGAGCACGCCATCTTAAGTCACCAGTTTTATAATAAAAAGAGTGCTTCGGCGAAGAAGCACGGTTTTGGAAAAGGTTTGATGATAGTTTGGTGGGCAACTTATCCTGTTGGGGGTGATATATCTACTGGTAACGGTTATACTGACAGGGAAGTGGTTGTATCTCCATCTCAACATCTTAATCTTATGAAATATTTTTGTCCATTTACCTTTCTGTATGGGGTTTTGTTTATACTTTCTTAGTATGGGGTTTTGTTTTCTTTCGAAATTTTCTAACTAATTAATTACCTAACAATGAAATGGTATATAAGGTATTGGGAGACTGATATATCAGCCTTTTTGGGCATTCATTAATTATTTTTATACTTTCTTCTAGATCTCATTTTTGAATTGGGGTTTTAATGTTGTTGGGAACTTTATGTGATGTAATTGGTCAGTTTTGGCTCCAAATTGAACTACACATTTATTATGCTGGGGCTCCTAGTCCTTGATACTGTGATATGGTTTGCTTTCCTGATTTTTATAATTCTGTTCTTGATTGTTGAGATTATGCTGGTATTGTTTTCATTAAAGTGAAACGGGTTTCACATTTTATTAGAGCAGTTCGGGTGTATTGTTCCCTGATTTAGTTGTAATCTTACAAATGAAACTCCATGCAAAGTGAGACAACAAAATGAGCACTCATTCAGTTCTGATGTCACTTATTGCTATTTTGAGTGTCTGTCAATTATTTAAACTCACAACTTTCTAAGAATAAATTAAAGAGAGTAGGTTCCTGTCTTTGACCATTTATAACATCTGCTTTCAGTTTTGATGTCACTTATTGCTATTTTGAGTGTCTGTCAATTATTTAAACTCATAACTTTCTAAGAATAAATTAAAGAGAGTAGGTTCCTATCTTTGACCATTTATAACATCTGCTTTCAGTTCTGATGTCACTTATTGCTATTTTGAGTGTCTGTCAATTATTTAAACTCACAACTTTCTAAGAATAAATGAAAGAGAGTAGGTTCCTGTCTTTGACCATTTATAACATCTGCTTATGTATGAATGTAAATGATGTCCCTGAGCAAATTTTTAACTTTTTTTTTTCTTTCCACATTTTAGGTTGTGGACTTAAGCACTATTCATGGACCAAATTACCTTGTTATTTCTGCAAAAGCATGGCAGGAATTCTTGTCTGCAATTCAGGAGGCTATGAACATGGTGTTTTCTAATCCTGCAGAGAGAAGATATGTTACTCAACTAGCAATGAAGTTCCACCATTATGGGGTAAGCTACCCTCCATTTGACTGTTTACGCTATGCACATTTCACATTAAAACTTACACTTTCAAAATTGTTATTAGGATTTAAGTTCAATCCAGGTTGAGATTATGAGAGAATCGGGAAATGTAGATTTCTTTGAATATTTTTGCCCTAGAAAAAATATATTTGAGTTGAAATGACTTGACAATCAATTGAATCACTTAATTGTCAGACATTAGTAATACTTAAAAACCTTGGGTGAAGATTATATCTCTATTATATTGTCCATCATATTTTGAATTTCTTGATTGTATTGATCCCAACCGTCGAAATGAGGACGATGTCTTACTGTGGAAAGACTAATTTCTCTCTCTCACTCTCTCTCAGAAAACCAATTCATGTTATATCAATTCCTAGTTGAGTGCTTAATAAATTCATTTGAAATGATATGAAAATTTAAATTTTCGTGATTTGTTAATTGTTCCCAGTTTGAAATTAATTAAAAGAAAAATGACATTGTGGTTAGAATGACTTATGTTCATTTCAGTTTGCCAACTACCTTTAGTAGCAAATTTGATTTCTTTGTGTAGTCAATGTTTGCCCAATGTAAAGATCCTTAGAGTGGTGTTCATTCAAGAATTTGACATTGTTTTTGTCCTTTTCTTGGTTTGCTAGACTTCATTTGTGTTTGGAGTAATAAATTACTATTTCATAAGAAAAAATTGTAATTGCTGTTTTTTTTTTTCTTTTATACCTGAGTTAAACTTTTAATGTGTTAATTAACTTTTTTCCCAATTCAATACTGAAAATGGAAAGGTAGTGATAAGATTGTAAAATGAATGACGACATGCAATATATTTTTCCCACTGATTCATGCATTATGTCCTTAGACAATTTAGAAAGCCAGTAATTGCATTTCTAGTGATTCAAACACTCTCTATTTGCAATGTATTTCTTTCTGGCTGAGACTAGACCATGTGGTGCTGTTTTCATCTGATTCATTCAAAACATTTTTATATTGTAGAAGTGACATAAATTTTGTTTTCATGGATTTCTAAAACATAAGATTTTGTTATATTTGCATTTATGGAACAAAGTTAACATTCTGCAACATTGCAACAATTGAGTTTCTCCAATTAGAGTCCACTGTTGCAATTTAAATGATTTTTTAGCTTATTAATTATTTTATGTCAATTAGTAGGATATGGTCACTCCACAAGTATAAGTGCTTATGGGGGGTAAGGGTCAGAGTTTAAGTCTCCAGAAGGAACTTTACACACATATACACTTAGATTAGGCTAGAGTAGAATTCTATCTTATATCAATATTATTTTAACCTATCAAAAAAAAATTATGTCAATTAGTAGGTCATTATGTACATGTTGGAACTATCTTTTAATGGTTCAAGTTGCCATTCAACTTATGGCATGAAAAAGAGCTATGCTTAATTGCTTTATTCTCAAGGCTAGGACTCAAGTAATTTTCTCTTCAAGTATGTTGTTAATTTCAAGGTATGGCATATAGGTAGAACCAAGTAGTTCCTTCAAAAGATTGCATTAAGGTTTACCTGGGTATGATTTAGGTTGAGTATTAATTTATTCTTTTATATTAAATTTTATATTTTATGTTATGTGTTTTTATTTTTGGCTGCAATTTCACATTTTTAATATTGTTTCCTTTGTGTTTGTTCATGTGGGTCTGCTTCAAATTCTGGAATTGAGGTCAAAGATTGCATTAAGGTTTAACTGGGTATGATTTAGGTTATGAGTATAATTAATTTATTTTATATTATAATTTTTGTTGGATTATGTTGATTTTAATGGTTTTTTTTAGTTTATTTTTGGTTGATTGTTATGTTCTGCTTGCATGCATTAGTAGTTAAAAGGCATGTTTGGGTTCTCTATTTCCCTGTTTGGCTAGTGAGAAATTGTGAAAATTTTTAAAGTTGGTACCTTTTAATATTGTTTTTTTTTGTTTTTTGTTTTGGGGGGGGGGGGGGGGGCTTGAGATAGTATTCTCAATAGAGTTAACAGGGATATGATAGTAAATAATAAAATCTTGATTTGAGTTTCTGTTAAATAGTTAAGTTATGTTGGGGTTGATAACAGAGTTTTTTGAACTGAGGTTCTTTGAAGATCCGCTTGGTTTCTTGAGAATTTGGAATCTAAGTATTGCTTGAGTTAGTCTTAAAGAGTTTGTAAATGCAATATCTGGTTATGAATATTGAATATGATGTCCTCGTTCTTTGCAATATTTTGTTTTATGGTTGTTATCCTGTGAAATTTTTCTGGGCTGTTTGCAAGTCTAAAAGGATAGGCAATGTGGCACCGTATGGTGCTCATGTGCATGTGTCGATTTGCAACTAGTTAACACTTGTGCATGTGTCAATACGCAATCAATTAATGCTTGTGCGTGCAAGCATGTGTATTTGTGTATGTTCATTACTTCTACTGCATAGCTGCTTGTTTAACATTTTACTTACTGCATAAGTTGTGGAGAGGAACCTGACTTCCCTGGCATGGTTTTTGATTGTATGATATCAGTCGTGAGTTAAGCATCTAATTTATCTTCGTAAACTTATCAGATAGGCAGATCTTCGTAAACTTATCAGATAGGCAGCTACAGATTAAAAAAAAAAAAAAAAAAATCTTTTCTTCATTATATACTATAATTTTTCTTTGTAATATGTTGAGCTTATGTTGGCATGCATTGTGTCATAGTTTCTAGCAAAGAGGAAGTGGGTTCTTTGTAATATGAACTCATCTTTATTGGATTCATGATATGTGTTGAAGTATTAAGGTCTTCAAGTATTTGATTCTTCATCTATGTATAGGAGTTTCTTTAAGAGGACGAGGATGGAAATGTGGATCTGTTTTTGTTGATGGAATATTTCCAATACTGAGTCCCATAGCTCAGTAAATTATGGACTTTTCTCTGAATGACCTCAATCATTAAGGCTTATGTGTTGTTTTACTTCAGGTTTGGTTCAGCCTTTTACTTTGATTTCTCTGAACAATTATTATGTGATGTGTACTTTATCTATTGGTGGATCTTATAAGTTTTTTTTTTTTTGGTGTGTGTGGCTAAGACGAGTGTCCAGGGCTGTTTGTGCACCTGACTGGGTGTGTGAGATAGGAGATTACACACACTTGGTAATTTTATAGGGAGAAATACCCTTGGTAGTAGCCCCAAAATGCTGGCTAGGAGACTTGAACCACCAAGAGGTTCTATTTATACGTATTATGGTGTTTCATACCACATGTTTGCTTTTTGTTTTAAAGAGCCTTTCCTGTAATTCATTGCAAAACCTGTCTTTGGAGACTGCTACTAACCTTGATAGCTTCTTGGACTGCACCGAGCCTTTGGTCCTGGTACAGTATTTCTCTTAGGTACATCTCTTATTTTATCTTTCTTCTTTTGTGCTTTTCATTAGTTGTAGTTTTTGGAGCCTGCTACTAACACAAATTTTTGGTTGGTGTTTCTATAAATTTCTACAGCTGTTGCTTTGGTTCCAACAATCTGCTTACCAAACAATTCAACCTTTTTTAATTTTTTTTTTCTTATGTCACATTCTTATTTATACATAAATGCTTTGTATTCTACTTCTAGTGCGACTATTGCCTGCCTACTTTTATAGATCCATTCTGTTTAGAGCTTTCACAGGCCTTCTCCCTGACATTCCAATTAGCCGTGCTACATTCTGTGATTATCATGATGCTGTAGCTTCTCAGTCTTATTTGTGAACTTGGACAGTTTGAGTAGTTTTTATTATTTAGGTTACTATCACATAAGTCATTCTTACCTCAGTTTTCTTTTACTCATATTTTGTTTGGCTTGTTACGATGTATGTACTTAATACTTTTTATTTCATCTATGTGCAGGTTCCCAAGTCTTGGTTGGGAGATCATTGAAATGCTTTTCATTCTTTGGTTTTGATTTCTGGAAATTGTTAACAGAGAAATACTGTCTTCTTAATTGCATGGCAGCATCTACATGGACGGGTTACACATTTTAATTGATTATGAGGGTATTGTTTTCATTAAAGTAAAATGGGTTACAAATTTTAATAGAGCAATTCAGGTGTATTGTACCCTGATTTAATTGTAATCTCACAAATGAAACTCCATGCAAAGTGAGACAACAAAAATGAGCCCTCATTCAATTCTGTGTTGTGCTTGGGTTTAGATTTTGTTGTTTCACATTTTGTATGCAAAAAATGGCATGAATAAGGGAATTTTTACTGAAATTTACAAATTTTAAAATGCAAATTAATTTGATCTCAATCATAAATAAAATGTTCATATGTGGTCTATTTGTGTATTTGGTAGATATTTTGGACTTTGGTTATCTCTTGGTTTTTGACTTCTACACATGCAAATATGCACAACTTCACATTTTTATCTCCAAATCTGCATGCATCCTGCACTCCAAGGTACAGATTTTACTTCTCTTTTGAGATTGGATTTAATTTTATAGGTTTGTTCAATTTAAGTTTATTGGATTTTTGCACATGTTATTTTAGCTTCACCTCGTGATTGTGTAAGTTACTTTAGCTTCATTGTCTTATTTCAAAATATCCAAATTATATGCGTTTACATTTTGTTTCAATTTCTATTTATTTTTTATTTTCAATTTTGAGTTTTATGTGGTAGTCAATGTCCTATTAGGAATGACTGTGTATGGGCATCTTATTACTCAATGTGGGCTTCTACATCATCTCTTTGGTCTTCTTGAATCTTTGGTTCAATCTCCCTCTATTTTTCATTTCTATGTTTCAGTGTCACTCTTGAACAATCCAGCATCCAACCTACTACAATCGAAGACTTCATCATCCTAGCTCTTCTTCACTAATCGATTATACAGGAATGATTCGTAGTCCTTCAATAAATATTACTCTGAGTTTGTGCATGGGTTTCTGTCTAATATATCATTTATGGGTTTTGGTATGAGATTGGGAGATGGAGGCAGAGGAGTAGATGATAAAAGCAGAATTAGTTGTGGTTTTGGTATTCTTTTCTCTCTACAAATTTCTAATTTGATTTTGGATTCATCCCTATGAAATTTCCGGCCTGAATTTATCCATCACAGCTGCTCAAGAGGGCATTGGGTCATGGAAACTTCAGGTTTGCTCTATTTTTAACCTTAAACACAAGATTCACATTGCATTTGATATGTTTATTTGCTTAGAACCATCATGGTTTTGATTTATGTCAAATTGCAAGCATTATGGTTTTCAATTTCCTTAACAGCAGCAACCTTTGTGCTTTAATTTTAAAAGACTAGATCATGATTACTTTGTTCTGCACATGCATGTATATTGGTGGATATGGAGTTCAAGATTCTTTGTAAGTGATTTAATTACTTTCATATTCATTATAGGCTGAAATTTTCTGATCATGCACTTTGTTTTATATAATTTTTGCGTGTTGTTAGTTTTTTGGCACCAATAGTACAATGTCCCATAAAAAAAAAGGGATTGGATGTTTTTGATTTCCCACTTCAAGAGGTAGTGTTTTGTATAATTGGAAAAGAAGTGTTGACAACTTTTTGTAAAGAAATAAAAATTTTCCTTTAATAGTATAAATCTTCCTGGCCAAAAAAAAAGATGTGCGAGCATCAAGTAATGGCTATGAACTTTCAAAATCAAAGAGAAACTTATTAATTTAGAGAAAATTATTAATTTAATTAAGAGGACTTGGCAGTATTATTATGCTGAAAACTTATGTTGCATACAAAATTTCATAAGGCAAAATTCTATCAAGCATGGCCAAATTTTCAATTTTTACTATTTTAAAGAACAAACCCCCACACACGTGCGTGCGCGCGCGCACACACACACACACACACACACACATATATATATATATAAGGAACGGTCTTGTAGACTTTGCCACCGCCAGACAGGTCTCTCTCAAACCGGTAAAGATTTTAAATTTTGTTTTATAAACTCAATGGTTAGCTATATACACTTATAAAAAAAAATAAAAAAATAAAAAAAAAACTTAATGGTTAGGTATGGTATTTCAATTAACTTGATTTAGATTTGGGGTTACGTTTGGTTGTTTTTTCTTATGAATGATTACCAGAAATTGATGGAGTTCTGATAATTTCAATTATTGGGCACATTGCTCTCACATTCGTATTTCAATAATTTAATCAAAACTCCTTGTCCTAACCATATCCTTTTGCGAGAATATAACCCGGTGTGCTGTTCATAATTCACCATCTGTTGTCTCTCTTGCTCTCTCTCTCTCTCTCTAGGTTATGGAATTTTTTTATTTGTGGTTGAGATTTTCTTTCCAAATCTTCTTTTTCTGTTTTGTTTAGAATTGGTTTTCTTTTGAGTATCTGTTTTAGTCTTCATATTTTATATTGACAACTGTTTTTGTGTGATTGCATAATCTGGTTGATCCTTTTGCATTGCCAACATTTATGTTGAAGCAATGTAAGAAATCAAAAGCAAAAATTATGTGGAGATATTACTTTGATATTGTATATGGAAGATGAAGTGCATCCATTTTTGGGTTGAAATTCCTACTTATTGTTGGATATTGTATATGACAGATGAAGTGAATCTATTTTTGGTGAAAAATCAATGCTGGAGCCAATGTCTTTAGAGAGTAAAGCATGTTGGAGAAATTAAATCAAATTGCTTTTATCTGAAAAAAAAAATCATTTTCTCTTGCAATCTGTGTGATTTTGATTATGTTAATTTCCTCTCAAATGATTTTTTCCTTTCATGATTTGATCGATAATGGTAACTCAACTAAGAAGTGATATACTTGATCAGTCTGTTTGAAATTTCCCTTTCTCCAAAATACTTCTCTCATGGTTTTATATTTTAGCAAGTGATCTAGTTACAGGCTCCCACTCCATGCTTAAGTAATCTTATATTGTCACCCTTTCTTGATTGGTTCATGTGATGATTTAATATTATTATAGAGTGGATTGGGGAATTGAACCTTTACTTAGCATTTATTAGCTTTTAGTGAGACAAAATCTTATTAGAATTCTATCTAGTTCTTGGATGAAATTTATTTTGCAACAATGATTTCGCTATCTTTTTAAATTCAATGGGGGACCAATTTGATCAATACAAAGCAATCACCTGTCTTTATAGATAATTTATAATATGATGAATGGCCCTTGGTGTATCAGTGGGACCAATTTGATCACAACGAAACAGTCACCCATCGTAAATATATGATGAATGGCCCTTGGTGTAAATTATAATAAATTTGCTTGAATGGATTTCCAAAAATTTCTTTTTAGATGTTTTTAAATTTGAATTAAAAGTTCTTATGCTTGATGCAAAGTGTTTTGCTCTTGTCATCTATTGCTTCAAGTTTATTGGCTGATATGCGTAATTATCATAGGGAGCAAAACATGATCTCCCCTCCTTGATTTTTCCAGGCACATACCTCATTTTAAATGAATCTTAATAAACGAAATCATGTTTTCTTTTCCTTCTCAGTGATTCTTCCCATAGTACTTTGTTGCCAATATTAAAACCATACAAAGAGATTATGTTTTTAATTCCAAGTTCCTTCATTATTTTTTATGTTTGCAAGTATTATGTGAAGCATGTCAAGTTTCAAGTGATCCACTGCGAAGAGATGCTTATCATTGAGATGGAAAAAATTTCATATCTAGGTACGTTTTTTTGCTTGCACCTGTGGAAATATTGTGAGTTGTCACATGCTCATATTACTTCTCCTTTTTGTTTCATATTACTACTATATTGAAGAACATTTAAGATTCTATTATCAAAACAATATTTGAATTTCAATTCTATTTCCTGTAATATATATTGTTTAGCTTAATTTCTTTCCTTCACTCACATGTTTCATTGGATATGTCTGTGACCAAATTTTATGATACCTCATTTATAGATATTACCTATGATCAGTATCAGCATTTTAGATGTTTTCATACTTGATTTCTGTGTCATTTCCCTTGCTAGCAGAGTATTTATTTGCTAATCCCGACTCCAATCCAAGATCTTCTTTCCAAGCCTGGCTTTGAAAATTGTTAATGTTAAATAAAGTTTGATAGATGACCTAGAAATAGTTTGTACAAACTAAAGCGCCAATTTATACAAATTTTCATGGATAAAAGTTCCATCAATTTGGACAAACCCTAAACATGGCAGAATAGGTTTTATCAGATCTCATATCTCTTTCCCCTTTATGTATAGTATGATTCCAAGGCTTTTTTATTCTACTTCTAAAATCGCCGTTTAAGTACATTGCAGATGGAGAAGGCATTCTTGATGCAACCTAAGGTTTTCCTCAGGTAAGATCTCATGCTATGTCCCACATCCTTTATTTTCTTTGAAAATGTGTGATGTTGTAGAGTGAGATTTAAGATTTGGATTTGTTTCTTTTGATTTTTTATGTTTCCTTATGTAAACATTTGGAGTTTGTGTAATTAGCAGGAAAGTTGTTTAGTTACTTGAAAGTGGTTAAGAGAAAAAGTATTAAAGATCTGAATTTCGAACTTCTTAGATTTTACATCATGATTTTTTTGGAGGTGAGGTTTGCTTAGGTTTCCACTATCTCATAAATGCGCTTTTCTACTTTATTTCACTACTAAATTTGGTCATTTTGGAATGTGGCCCTATTTATAGGTTCTAGAAGTTAATATTTGCTATGTTGATAAAACAACATTTTGAAATTTAGTAATTTTGTTGTTAATTGCTTGTTTAGAGATGTAATTGTTCTTCACTCTTTAGGATTTTTTGTTTGTTCTAGTTTTGTATTGAGTTGTAATTTTGTTGTTGTTTGTTTCTGTTATGTCTTTGTTTTGCTCTCAGGAAGTTTTGCAGGGTAAGTGTCTGACCTATGTTTATATTAAACATGTTGGTGAGATCTTGATTATTTACATTTAAAAGTTTTGTTGGGTATGTTTTTGACTTTTGTTTATATTAAACATGTCGGTGAAATTCTGCTTATTTACATTTAAGTAACATCATTTTCGGTATAATTGGCCCTTGGAGGAAAGTCACATTGACATCTAAAGCTCTAATGCTGAAAAGAATGTATAGACTCCTAGAGTTTAACAAATAGATTGTTCTAGTTGAATTCTGGCTTGCCTTAAGAATTTGGGTTTGCAAATCAGTTTTTTTCATCTATGTTGTCTTTCAAAATTTTAATTTATTCATCATATTGCTCTCCCTTATAAATTAAATTAATTCCGCTCTTTATATTTATTCTCTCTTCGGTCTAAACGAACAAAAACAAAAAAAAAAAGAAAACTTTTCTCTATTGCTCTCTTTTCTCTATTCTCTCTGTTAGGGTTCGGGTTTTTGATTTGATTCTCATCATTTTTTTTTGTTTGTGTTTTTGTTTCCATTCATCACCAAGCCCAAGAACTGAAGGTGAATTGGGTGAGTCAACTTCACTTTTCCATGATTTTTTTGTTTTGTTTTTTGGAAGCAATTTTTTTTCACATTTTTAATGTTGTTTCCTTTGTGTTTGTTCATGTGGGCCTCCTTCAAATTCTGGAATTGAGGCCAAAGATTGCATTAAGGTTTACCTTGGTATGAGTATTAATTTAGGTTCTGAGTATTATTTATTTTTTATATTAAAATTTTTGTTGGATAATGTTGATTTTAATTTTTTTTTTCTTTTTGTTTTGTTTTGTTTTTGTTTTGTTTGTTTGTTTGTTTTTTTTGTTTTTTTTTTTTTTTTTTGGTTTTTTGGTTGATTGTTATGTTCTGTTTGCATGCATTAGTAGTTAATACAAGTGAGAAAATGTTTGGCTAGTGAGAAAATGGGTGAAATTTTTTAATGTTTGGGTTCTCTATTTCCCTGTTTGGATAGTGGGAAAATGTGGGAAAATTTTAATGTTTGGGTTCTCTATTTCCCTGTTTGTGACTCATTCCATTTTCCCCCATTATTTTACTCTTTGCACTACTAGTGCTGCATCAAACATGAACGCGCACACATGAAGACACAATTCCATCATTCTTGTGAAATTTTTTTTTCATGACTATTACATATGTAGAAAAACTTGAATTTTTTTTTTCATGAGTATTGCATACGCAAGTAATGAACCCTTAATCCCATATGGGCACTACTTTGTGTTGTAACTGCATATTTGTGCTCAATGTAAATTAGTTGCAGAGTTCAAAGAGAGAATTATGAAATAATAACATTTGAAAACTCTATTTCTTACATATGATTAGTTGTATATTTGTACTATTGTTGGTTCTCAGTGTTTCATGCTTTAGATAACCTCATAATGATCCCTCTTTCTTTCTCATTTTTTGCTTTTTGTAATGTAAAATTTCACTCTATAAAGAATAAATAATACGTGCATGCATCAACAAAAATCAAATGGTGTGTTTTCAGTTTTCCTGTAATCTATAAAAATGAAATTAACCGTAAATTATGGTAATAACTCCTATATTTTTAGATGGCCATGCTTGTGGTAAATCTGGTAACATATTTAGTTACTTATGTGAGAGAACATTAAGTATTCAACTTAAATGGGCTAACTAAGCACACGTGAAATTATTTACAAAAAATATAATAAAAGTTATGACGTGTTATACACATTATTTTAGCTTCACTTCGTGATTGGATTTAATTTTATAGGTTTGTTCCATTTAAGTTTATTTGATTGCACATATTATTTTAGCTTCACTTTGTGATTGTGTCTGTTACTTTAGCTTCATTGTCTTATTTCAACAGATCCAAATTATGTGTTTGCTTTTTGTTTCAATTTTTATTTATATTTTATTTTGAGTTTTGAGTTTTATGTGGTAGTCAATGTCATAGTTGGAATGACAATGTATAGGCTTCTTCATCATCTCTTTGGTCTTCTTGAATCTTTGGTGTTCTTGACCTTCAATCTCCCTGTATTTTTCGTTTCTATGTTCAGTATCACTCCTGAAGAATTGTGCATTTGACCTACAACAATGCAAGACTTCATCACCCTCTCTCTTCTCCACTAATTGATTACACTGGTATGATTTAGTCCTTCAATAAATATTACTCTGAGTTTATGCGTGGGTTTCTATCTAATGATATCATTTATGGGTTTCAGTATGAGATTGGGGGATAGAGGCAGAGGAGTAGATGATAAAAGCGGAATTAGTTGTGGTTTTGGTATTCTTTTCTCTATAATTTCTAATTTGCTTTTTGATTCTTCCCTACAAATTTTTTTTTTTTTTATAAGTAATAAGATATATTGATATAAAAGGGACACACTAGTGCACAGGGAGTGTACAAGGGAAAAGAAATCAAATACAAAAATTACAAAAGTCTAGGAAATTAATAAAAGAAGGGAAAAATTTATCTTGCAAAGCAAACAACCAATCCCTTAAAGTTCTAAAAAAGAGAAGCTTGAGGTTCGGAATAGATCTCTCAGTATCTTCAAAACATCCTTTTTCTCTCCCTCCAAAGACACCACAATAAGCAATGAGGAATGATGGACCAAATATAACCATTTCGATGACAACCAAAGTTGTCTTGCCAACACCATAACAGCCCCAAAACAGTGTGCGGCATAACCCAAGAAACTCCAAAAAGGCCCAAAACCATAGACCATAGATCCGAAGCAAAAGGACAATGAAGGAATAGACGGTCAACCGATTCACCATTTCTCTTACACATGTAGAATCAATCCAGAATACACACTTTCCTTTTACGTAAATTATCAATCGTCAAGCATTTCCCTAAAACAACAGTCCAAACAAAGAAAGCTACTCTAGAGGAAATCTTCTGCTTCCAAATACTTTTCCAAGGAAACTCAAAGAAAGCGGTGCCAGCTAAAATTCTATAATAATCACTAACCAAGAAACCCTTAACTTTGTTAGGAATCCAACACATTTTATCCTCACCTCACCCCTTATAGGCGAACCATAAATAGTTACCATGAAGTCAGACATAGCCTCTAGATCCCGAGCATGCACACCCCTAATGAATCTCACATCCCAAAAGATGACACCATTGGTGGACATCATAAGCTCAGCCACACTGGCATCCTTATTCTTGCAAAATTTGAACAAGTCTGGATATCTAACAGCAAGAGAAGTTTCTTTACACCACCGGTCTTGCCAAAACTTCACTCTAGACCCATCACCAATATCATACAGAATATGGTGAGAGAAAGAAGGCCATCCCTGACAGATATTTTTCCAGAAACCAACACCATAACGACCAATCATAGCTCTGGTATACCAACCCCCCCACACACATCCATACTTCATCTCTATCACTTGCCTCCAAAGGGCATCTTCCTCAATCCCAAATCTCCAAAGCCACTTCCCAAGTAAAGCTTCATTGAAAAGTTTTATCTTCCTTATCCCTAAGCCACCCAAAGAAATAGGAGAACAAACAGTATCCCATTTAACCAAATGAATTTTAGGATCATCCCCAAAACTGCACTATAAGAAATTCCGCTGGAACTTCTCAATTCAGTTAACCACACTAGCAGGAATGGGAAATAAAGATAGAAAATAAGTGGGTAAATTAGATAGGGTGCTTTTGATTAGGGTGACTCTACCTCCCTTGGATAAGAATAAGCGTTTCCAACCCGCCAATCTCCTCTCCATTTTCTCTAGAATAGGATTCCATATAGTCTTCTCCTTGAATTTAGCACCCAAAGGAAGACCTAGTTATTTCATTGGGAGAGAGTCCTGCTTGCAGCCGAGAACAACCAAGAAAAGGTCAATATTATTGACTACCCCAACCGGGACCAATTCTGACTTGCCTAGGTTAATCTTTAGGCCTGGCACTGCCTCAAACTAGATAAGAATCATGCGAAGAATCAAAATCTGATCTAAATCAGCCTTATAGAAAATTAGAATGTCATCCGCAAAAAGGAGATGAGACACCGCCATGGATCTTCCCTCCAAGTTACCCACACTAAAACCCGACATGCGACCTTCAAGAACTGCTTTGTCCAACATTCTTCCAAGAGTTTCAATCACCAAAACAAACAACAATGGAGACAACGGATCACCTTGCCTCAAACCTCTGGTGCTACCAAAAAACCCACAAGGAGAGCCATTAATCAAGATGGAAAAATGGACAGTAGATAGACAAAAGAGAATCCATTGTCTCCATTTGGTATAGAATCCACTTCTTTCTAACATATGCATCAAAAAATTTCAGTTTACATGGTCAAAAGCCTTCTCAACATCCAGCTTATAAATCAGCCCCGGCACCCCAGACTTCAATCTATTGTCAAGATATTCATTAGCAATAATAACAGGGTCAAGGATCTGTTTGTCCCTCACAAAAGCATTCTGAGATGTTGAGATTATATCCCCCATCACCAAGCAGAGACGATTAGCCAAGACTTTAGCAATAATTTTGTAAACCCCCTGAACTAAACTAATGGGCCAAAAATCTCTAATCTCATTAGCCGCATGTTTTTTAGGAATGAGAGTAACAAAAGTTGCGTTTAAACTATTCTCAAACTGACCATTGGAAACTTATACATTTTTAAAAGGTAAACAAGACAATAAATGATATTCCTTTAAAAAGTTTGACTTTTCAAACAGGACAAAAAAAGTGAAACAGAGGGAGTATTTCTTGTTAGTAAGGACTAAGTGAATTTATTAAAGAGTCTTTAGTTATAATATTTTGTCCAGCTTCTTTGATATTTGCAAGTATTGATTGTTAGCCACATTCTGTCTCTAGCCTCTTGTGCATCAGATCCCCTGATCCTTTTATTTTCCAGGGATACCATTGTGCATGAGGTTCAAGCAGTTGTTGATGGTTTTTTGAAAATGTGCATTGCCTTTCTACACTCTTTAATTTATCTGTGTTCCTTTGTGGAGCCGTATGTTCATATTTGTTCTTACTAGACTCATGCAGGGAGAACAATCCTATAATAATTGGAGTTGTCGATAAGATTAATTTCACCCAGATAGAGTTTTCCTGGTGATATTTGCTTTTTCATCCAATATGTTTTTCTGTTTATGGGTTTTCTGAAATTTCTCTTGAAATTTCTTGATCTCTTTCTTATTTCTTAGTGGTTTCTTTTATTGTGCAATTTATAGTATAAATGCATTATAAAATAGCAGCAGTTGTTCATAATAGGCATAAATTCATAGGTCGGCTGGAATTGAGGTTCTTATAAACATTCTCAAGCACAGAGCTTCTGTTTCACTTCTGAGTTTACATTGAGAAGCTTTATGTTTTAGTTGTTAGTGTGAAGTACTTATAAATTTCCCATTAGTATCTATTTTGGCCTATTAAGATGTGGTTGAGGTGGACAAGAAGCGGAGCTGTTGTTTAAGGCCTCATATGTTTAAATTCCCCTTTCCAAAAGTCTTCTCAGATTTTGTGGGGCCTAAATTTTAGATTTAGGCTTCGAAGGATTTTATTTTAATAGCTTTGTTCAAGTAGTTTTGAAGTCAGCTTGCAGCCACTTTTTTTGTCTTTTCTTCTCTCTTCTTTCTTATCTATGTTTTATAATTACTTTGTCTTTCTCCCCCCTTATCTCTACTTTGTTTACTTTTGAAGTTGTTCTCCAAGTTTCAATTATTAGTGAGGGTATATGATCAATTCGCTGGATGTTCTTAATGTAATTTGTGATGGTTGCTTTCTGATTGGCTAATTTTCTTTTATATTTTGAATTTTCTAGGTCGGGGGTGCTTCACTTTTTTCTTTCTTTCTTTATCATTGGTGGATATTATATTTTCTATACGTTTTTAGACCCCTTAAAACACAAGTTGTTTAACCTAGTTATTTAACCAAGTGATTACTTAGATAAATTATTCAAATCTAGGTTAACACAAGTAAATCGATTCTAAAAAAAAAAAAAAAAAGGTTAACACAAGTAAATCATATCATGTAAATAGTGCGAAAATATAAAGAACACACAATATGATAACCCAGGAAAATCAAACCGGTAAAAAATCTGGGGAGGATTTAACCTAGCTATCCTCAAGGTAAATCAGATCCATTATAAAAGAATTGAAGTTTGTACAATAGACCTTAGACTGCTAACATCCTATTGCTACCTCGAGTGGAAAACTTACTACCACGACCACGTGATAATTCCGAGTCTACGGATTACTTTTTTCCTTGATCCATAGCAACCAAAAGTTCTCCTACTTGTGACTTTGAGACTCTACTCAAAGGTTTCTTTAAGCTCTTGAAACAACAACTGAAGAGATCATCAAGTTCTTGACATCAATTTTGATCTTGATAACCCTAAATGTGTATGAAGGTAAATACCTCTAGATCTCACAGAAGATTCGCACACATAGCATATCAACAATCTCTAAAATGTGGCTAGGGTTTTGACCTTTTGTACTTGAAGCAAAACATAAAATCCTACATGTCATATGGGCTGAGCTGAGTAAGTAATTTTGCAAAAAAACAATCTGCATGAGATTCGATCAATCGAGCCTTGCAGATTTAGTCCAATAAATTCTGCAATCACTCGATTTCAACTTTACACATAAACACACTTTGAGCAGCCTAAATCTAGATTATAAGTTTTGATCATGGACTGCCAACACATTATACATTGAAGTTCTAATACATTTAGTTCCTAAAGTCTTAAAACCTATCATTTTCACTTAATGCTATGAATTTTTCCTTGCACGACAAATTGGTATGCTTTTCTATGACTAGATCATTATGATATTGACTATTGATAATTGTTTTCGATTTACTATATAAAAATTTGAAAAAAATTGAAATAAGTTAGGTAAAATTTGAACTTACAAACATTATACTATTGCACTTACCTACTAGGTAAAATATACAAATTTTGAGTTATTATTATTTTTTATTATATAGTTGCAAATACATCTATTAAAAGTTATGAGATATTATATTTAAAAACTGTGTACTTTAACTTTAATTAGGCGCATCTAGTCTCCAAGAGACTTATGAGCTTAAGTGCGCTCGATGCTTTAACCTACATTGCCTATGATGTCGATGTCATTAGATTACCATAAACCATAAGTCAAATAAGATTTTCACCTGATCTCATTCCTGATAACAACTTTATGTTATCTCATAGTTTGAGCATAAATGTACATCATGATTATCACCAAAAGTACATTGTGGATATTGCTACCATCTCTAATGAGTTGGATCATCATTAGCTGTGATTTCTGTGTGGGGCCCACTTATTTGCTTTGTTGCAATGACCTAATGCATGTGCCTCTTTTGTATATTTCTATTTGCTAAATTGAACCATGACTACTAACTTCACTTATTCTTCCCTTCTTGGTTGAAACCATTACTGTTTTTTAAGATTTTTAGAAATTTTCTAAATTAGAAAGGCCATCGCAAACCAGGTCACTATTGAAAGCTATTGATTTAATTGTCAGATAATAATATTGGATACTCATATCCAACTAATACTTTCACCATTTTTCTAAAAATTCCTCTTTGAATAAGTTGAGGGTCATTTTATAGAAATAGCAGTTCTACTATTTTATGGGTTCAAGATCCATTAGGTATGTGTGTAATTTTCTAGTAAAAAAAAATCTAGAAATTATGCAGAAGAAATACATAGATGGCTTATGACATAAATTGCACTTGGAAATATTGAATTTTGAAGGGTTTCATGGGGTAGAAAATAGAAAATAAGGATGGAGGATTTAATTATGCAGCAGGTGTTTGAAGGAGTTGGGGTTGTTGGGGTTAGGGATTTATGGTTGGTAATGTTGGAGAAATAGGTTGATTGAGATTCATTTAGGGTGTAACAAGCTGGGTATATTTTGGAATTCAACGGTCAAAACAGATGAGAAAAGGGAAGAAAGGCAGATCTAGTTAGCTGTTAGAAATAACTCGATAATGCAGATATTGGTCTGTGGATTGTACAAGGGTTTTTGTCCTATTCTTTTTAGGGTTCTCGGGGTGTGGAATTAGGATGTAGTTGCAAACTTTCAAGTTGCTAGAAATTAAAGAGATAGAAGTAAAAAAAAGATAAATCTAGACATTGCACTTTTCTTTTTCTTTTTTTTATAAGTGACACAGCACCTAGTTTTTGTGGGCCTTACACCTAGGGTCTTTGAAATTTCTTAAGGAAGTAACTCTTAAATGACCAAAATGCCCCAAAAATCTAAAATAATTAAAAAATACACATCGACATTGTTAAAAAGAGCAAAATGCCCTAAAATCCTCTAGAATGAGCAACACAACTCGAAATCAACCAAAATGCCCCCGAAATTTAAAAAATCGAGTGTATTTTGGCTTAGTTTAGGGGTATTTTTGTCATTTTTCGAGGTTCGTGGGTATTTTGCTTATTTTTGAGGTTTCAATAGTATTATGGTCATTTTATAAGTTTTCGAGGGTATTATGGTCATTTTGGGGTAATTTTGGTCATTTTATAGGGTTTTAGGATATTTTCGACATTCGTGGTGTATTTTAGTCATTTTGATAGTTCTAAGGGGATCATTTTAGAGGTTTTGGTGTATTTTTAGGTTTTTGATATTTTGGTAATTCTCACAAGTAAAAAAAAAAATTTGACAAAACAATACCCTTGAAATCACTAGAATAGTCACTATACTTCCAAAATTACCAAAATACCCCTAAAACCACAAAATGTCCACACAAAAAAAAACCCTCGAAACCTCTTAATTGACCAAAATAGCCTCAAAATCTCTAAAACAACAAAAACAACCCCAAAACCTCTAAAATGACTAAAATACCCCTGAAACGGCCAGAATGAGAAGTCAAATCTCGATACATCTTAAATGACCAAAATGTTCCAAAAATCTAAAATGATTAAAAAATATATCTCAACATTGCTAAAATGAGAAAAATGTTCTAAAATCCTCTAGAATGAGCAACATAACTCGAGACTAACCAAAATACCCTCGAAATCTAAAAAATCGAATGTATTTTGGCTTAGTTTAGGGGTATTTTTGTCATTTTTTGCGGTTTCATGGGTATTTTGCTTATTTTTGAGGTTTCATGGGTATTTTGGTCATTTTATAAGTTTTAGGGGTTATTGTGGTCGTTTTGGGGACGTTTTGGTCATTTTCTTGGGTTTTGGGATATTTTTTACATTCATGGTACATTTTAGTCATTTTGGCAGTTCTAAAGGGAGTCATTTTAGAAGTTTTGGTGTATTTATAGGTTTTTTAATATTTTGGTAATTCTTGTGAGTAAAATAATTTTTTTTGACAAAAGAAATAGCTTCGAAATCACCAGAATGGCCAATATAATCCCATAATCACCAAAATTACCAAAAACCCCCACAACTACAAAATGTCCAAAAAAAAAACCCCGCCGAAATCTCATAGTTGACCAAAATAGCCTCAAAGTCTCTGAAACGACTTAAATAACCCCAAAACCTCTAAAATGACCAAAATACCCCTGAAACGGCTAGCAAGAGCAGTCAAATCTCGATTCCTCGCAAATGACCAAAATGCCCCAAACATCTGAAATGATTAAAAAATACTCCTTGTCCTTGATAAAATGAGCAAAACGTCCTAAAATCCTCTAGACTGAGCAAAACACTCGAGACCGACCAAAATACCCCAAAAATCTAAAAAATCGAGTGTATTTTGGCTTAGTTTAGTGGTATTTTGATCATTTTCAAAGGTTTCAATGGTATTTTGCTAATTTTTGAGGTTTCAATGATATTTTGGTCATTTTAAAAGTTTTCATAGGTATTGTGGTCGTTATGGGGGCGTTTAAGTCATTTTTTAGGGTTTTGAGATATTTTGGACATTCACGGCGCATTTTAGTCATTTTGGCTATTCTAAGGAGGTCATTTTAGAGGTTTTGGTGTATTATAGGTTTTTTAATATTTTGGTTATTCTCACAGGTAAAATAAATATTTTTTTCAATAAAAAATACTCTTGAAATCACCAGAATGGCCACTATACTCCACAAATTACTAAAATACCCCCAATACCACAAAATGTCCAAAAAAAATCCTTCCTAAACCTCTTAATTGACCAAAATAGCCTCAAAATCTCTAAAACGACTAAAACTATCTAAAAATCTCTAAAATGACCAAAATACCTGTGAAATGGCTAGAATGAGCAGTCAAATCTTAATACCTTGTGAATGACCAGTATGCCCCAAAAATTTAAAAATGATTATAAAAGACACCGTGATATTGCTAAAATGAGCAAAATTCCCTAAAATCCTCTAGAATGAGCAAAACAATTTTAGATCACCCAAAATAACCCCAAAATCTAAAAAATTGCATGTATTTTGGCTTAGTTTAGGGGTATTTTGGTCATTTTCAAAGGTTTCGATGGTATTTTGCTTATTTTTAAGGTTTCAATGGCATTTTGGTCATTTAAAAATTTTTTGGGAGTATTGTGGTTGTTTTGCGGGCATTTTGGTCATTTTCTAGAGTTTTAAGATATTTTGGACATTCGAGGCGCTTTTTAGTCATTTTAGCAGTTCTAAGGGAGTCATTTTAGAGGTTTCGGTGTATTTATAGGTTTTTTTTTTTTATTTTGATAATTCTCACAGGTAAAACAATAATTTTTTTTGACAAAACAATATCCTTGAAACCATTAGAACGGCCACTAAACTCCCAAAATCACCAAAATACCCCTAAAATCACAAAATGTCCCAAAAAAACCTCTTGAAACCTCTTAATTGACCAAAATAGCCTCAAAATCTCTAAAACAACCCCAAAACCTTCAAAGTACGCCTAAAATGGCTAGAATGAGAAGTCAAATCTCTATACCTCTTCAATGACCAAAATGCCCCCAAAATCTAAAATAATTAAAGAATATACCTCGACATTGCTAAAATGAGTAAAATACCCAAAATCCTTTACAATGAGTAACATAACTCGAAACCGACCAAAATGCCCCTAAAATCTAAAAAATCGAGTGTATTGTGGCTTAGTTTAGGGGCATTTTTGTCATTTTTCGAGGTTTGTGGGTATTTTGCTTATTTTTGAGGTTCCAATGGTATTTTAGTCATTTTATAAGTTTTCGGGTGTATTATGGTCATTTTTGGGAAGTTTTGGTCATTTTATAGGGTTTTAGGATATTTTCAACATTCGTGGTACATTTTAGTCATTTTGGCAGTTCTAAGAGGGTCATTTTAGAGGTTTTGGAGTATTTATAGGTTTTTTGATATTTTGGCATTTCTCACAAGTAAAATAAATTTTTTTGACGAAACAATATCCTTGAAATCACTAGAATAACCATTATACTTCCAAAATTACCAAAATACTCCTAAAACCACAAAATGTCCAAACAAAAAAAACCATCTAAATCTCTTAATTGACCAAAATAACCTCAAAATCTCTAAAACAACTAAAACAACTCCAAAACCTCTAAAATGACCAAAATACCCCTAAAACGGCTAGAATGAGAAGTCAAATCTCTGTACCTCTTAAATGACCAAAATGCCCCAAAAATCTAAAATAATTAAAAAAATACACCTCAACACTACTAAAATGAGCAAAATGCCCTAAAATCCTCTAAAATGAGCAACACAACTCGAAACCGACCAAAATGCCCCCGAAATCTAAAAAGTTGAGTGTATTTTGGCTTAGTTTAGGGGTATTTTTGTCATTTTTCGAGTTTTCGTGGGTGTTTTACTTATTTTTGAGATTTCAATGGTATTTTGATCATTTTAAAAGTTTTTGGGGCTATTGTGGTTGTTTTGAGTGCGTTTTGGTCATTTTCCAGGGTTTTGGGATATTTTTGACATTCCTAGGATGGGTTTCAAATCCGAGAAAGGCTTGACAGGGGATTTGTAACAATGGATTGGTTGGATAGATTTCCCTCAACAAAAATCTTTAACCATACGTCCTTTGTTTCAAACCACTACCCTTTGTTCTTACAGCTTAAGGAGAGAAAAAAGGATAAACATTATGGCAAGACCATTCGTTTTGAAGCTATGTGGCTGAAGGATTCTAGTTGTGAAGAGATTGTTAATTCGACTTGGGAGGAGGCTTCAACCACAGGTTCAAATTTTCTTATGTTGAAGTGTTTGGATAACTGTCGCATAAAATTAGAGATGTGGAATAAATCTGTGTTTGGTCACGTGAGGAATAATTTGACTAGACTTCAAAAACATTAAAAATGGTTGGAACTTTAGAGTGTCACGCCTGAAGTTATTACTTCTATGAGGGAGACTAGGGTGGAATTGAATTGCTGGAGAGATAAGGCATAAGCAATGTGCCACCAGAGATCTAGATTAAGTTGGATTCAGTCTAGTGATAAAAACACGGGCTTTTTCCATTCTAAAGCATCCACAGGGTTCCAAAAAAATTATATTGAGGGAATTATGGACCCGTATGATAGATGAGTACAGGATCCAAAAAGAAAAAGAGATGGTGGTGCTTCAAATACTATTTTGAATTGTTCCATTCTTTTAATCCCGCAGATTTTATTGAAATTCTATCCGCTATTTCAGCCTAAAGATGCTTACAGGGGATTTCCAGGAATCTGAGGTATGTAAAGCCCTTAAACAAATGTATCATTTAAAAGCACCAAGCCCAGATGGGATACCTTTTCTATAATTTTTGGCCTACTATTGGGAGGGTGGTTACTGAAACAGTGTTGGAATTTCTGAATTTTGGTATCTGTCCACCTAAATTTAATAATACCCAAATTGTTTTGGTCCCGAAAATAAAAAAACCCAGAGCATGTTACTGACTATCAACCTATAAGCCTTTGTAATGTTGTCTATAAACTTGCTTCCAAAACTCTGGCTAATAGGTTGAAAAAGATTTTGCCAACAATTTTTAGAGATAGTCAGAATGCTTTTGTTCATGGTAGATTAATAACTGATAATGTCTTGGTAGCTTTTGAAATGATGCACCACATCAACCAAAAAAAGAGTGGTCAAATTGGGGACATGGCGTTGAAGCTTGACATGAGCAAGGCTTATGACAAGGTGGAATGGGTTTTCCTAGAAAAAATTAAGGAGAAACTGGATTTTAGCTCTAGGTGGCGTGGTCTTATGATGCAATGTATCTCTTTTGTTACTTATTTTTTTCATATAAATGGAAACTCTTGTGGTTGTATTGTTCCTTTAAGGCAAAATTTGGTATTTAGACTGTTTTAGAAAAAAAAATTGTGAATAGTATGCGCGTCAAACTATTTAGCTAGTTGGACTGATTTTGGAACTCGAGTTTGCCAAACTCGAGTTCCAGCCCAAAATTCGAACTATAGTGACGTTTTTTTTAGTGGCGTTTGTCGAAAACGCCACTATAGGTACCCTATAGTCACTAAAAAAACGTCACTATAGTTCGAATTTTGGGCTGGCACTCGAGTTTGGCAAACTCGAGTTCCAAAATCAGTCCAACTAGCTAAATAGTTTGACGCGCATACTATTCACCAAAAAATTTTCTAAAAACAGTCTAAATACCAAAATTTTCCGTTCCTTCAAGGGGCTTACGTCAAGGAGATCCTTTGTTCCCGTATTTATTTCTAATTTATGCTGAGGGTCTATTTGCCTTAATTAAAAAATCAATGTAATGTGGTAATATGCATGGTGTTGCTGCTTGTCGTGGTGGTCCTAGTATTTCTTATTTATTTTTTACAGATGACAGTCTTATATTTTGTAAAGCCAGTTTGGAAGAATGTGACTCATTGCAACGTGTTTTTGAAGTGTGTGAAGAGGCTTCGGGTCAACAGTTGAATAGGGTCAAAACTTCACTCTTCTTTAGTCAAAATACTAAAGATGAAATTAAGAACAGATTTATTGCCCATATTATGTCAACATGAGAAATATTTGGGTCTTCCTTCTTTGGTTGGTAAAAATAAAAAGAATACATTTAATTGTATTAAAGAAAAGTTGGCTAAGAAATTGGCTAGTTGAAAAGAAAAGTTGCTTTCTAAGGCTAGAAAAGAGGTTCTAATTAAAGCAGTTGCTCAGACTATTCCAACTTACACTATGAGCTGTTTTAAAATTCTTAACTACTATGAAAAGAAATTTTTGGTGGGGAAACCAAAAAGATGTAAGAAAAATGACTTGGTTGAGTTGGGATAAAATGTGTGTTCCTAAGTCATTTGGGGGAATTGGGTTCAAGCAATTGAAGCAGTTTAATTTGGCTCTCATAGCAAAACAAGGTTGGCGACTTCAAATGGGGCGGAATGCCCTTATTATCAGGTTTTTAGGGCAAAATATGTTCCAAACTGTGACTTTGTGAATGCATCTTTAAGGAAGAAAACATCATATGTTTGGAGGAGTTTAATGGTTGCTCAAATAATTATACAAAAAGGGATCTGTTGGCGTGTGGGAAATGGTAGGAAAATTCAGGTTTGGATAGATAAATGGGTGCCTGGCTCTACCTCACATAAAGTAATTTCACCAAGAGGTATATCTCCATAAGACACTAGAGTTTGTGATTTTATTAATGTTGAAAATAGGTGCTGGAATCAAATGCTAATATAGAGAACATTTCTACTGTTTGAAGCTGAGGAAATTGCAGGAATTCCATTGAGTGTGTTAGATTACCATATGACAAAAAGGTATGGGCAGAAACTTTCAATGGTTTTTTCTCAGTAAGAAGTGCTTATAAGGTGGCTTTAGAATTAGAATCTAACAAGGAGGCGTGCTTTTGTTCTATTGAAAATAATTTGCGTCGGTTCTGAAAGAAATTGTTGTCAATTCAAATCCCTTACAAAATCTAACATTTTGCTTGGAGGGCTGCCCGAGAGATTTTGCCAACTAAGGAAAATCTGGTTCGAAGAAAGGTACTGATTGATAGTGTATGTAATGAATGTGGTGAGTTACCTGAGTCATTTTTGCATTAGTTTTGGGTGTGTCCAAAAGCAAGAGAAACCTGGGACTGTTCATCTCTTTGTAACCCAATGACATCAACTTCTGTGCAAAGTTTCTTTGATTTTCTATGGAATATTTTGATGGAATCTCAGTGGGGTATGGAGGAAACTAGTCTTGCTGTTACAATTGCTTAGGCTTTATGGATAAATAGGAATGATGTTCTTCATGGAAAGGAAAAGAAATCTGTAGTTAGTCAATTGGTGTAAGTGCTATCTGGAAAAGTATTGGGCTGCAAATTCCATCCCAACTAAACAATATCCTCAAGTGGAAATTAATTGGACTCCACCTACCTCTCCATCATACAAAATAAATGTGGATGCTGCAATATTTTCGACTCAAAAGAATGCTGGTGTTAGGATTATAGTTCGTGATCATATGGGGAATTTTATTGCAAGTTTGAGTAAGAAGATTCATGCTCCGTTGGGAACTATTGAGGCTGAAGCGAAGGCATTCAAAACTGGGATCATTTTTGCTAAGGAAACGGGAATTAGTGACTTTATACTGGAAGGAGATTCGTTGGTTATTGTTTAAGCCCTAAAGGAATGTTCACATGCCTCTTCCTTTATTTCCCCATTGATTTATGGGATACTAGCAGAATGTCATGAATTTAGGAATTTAGTGTTCTCTCCTATGAGACGAAAAGGCAATAAGCCTGCCCATTTGTTAGCTAAACAAATTTTTGGCTTGTCTGGTTTCTCTACCTGGATAGAGGATGTGATGATTTGTGAATTTTTTTGGTGAAATAATTTTGGATATAAATTGCATCACGCCTCTAGGTAATTTTGTGATTTGAAAATGCATCAATAATAATTAAAAAAAGAATGAAAATTACCTTTTAGGAAAAAAAAAGGACAAAAGTTGGATGTGGGATTAAAAAAAAATTGTCATGTTAACGAGTACTTTTAACTTTTAGTATTTTACCATGTAATCATTTTATAAATGTTTGACATAAATTGATTGTCCCAATGTTGACTCTTTATTGTATAATAAACCTACTTCTATTGGTGATTTCCAATTTGGTTAAGAGATCTAATTCTATGTAAATTCTAAAGAGTATAGGAGTTTGTTATAAAATTTTGACGGATGGTGTCGACAAAGTGATCTATTGTATATTTGTAAGGGCAAACTTAGGTACAACACTTAAATCACGTTCATTTGGTTTCCCTCATACACTTCTATCACATGAGAAAAAAAACACATGGCTGAATTTTAAAATAATAATCTAATGAACAGTACTTAAGTACTATACCTAAGTTTTGTCATATTTCTAAATATATGTGACTGATAACGTTTATGCCAGTAAATAGTGATGGAGCCTAGATTTTAGTCTTAAGGTGGAATCTTTTTAAATTTTTTTTTTCTTTTTAAAAAAGATAGATCAAATACTTTTTATAAGAGAAAATTTATTTTGTAACAAGAAGTGGGGGAGGGGTTTTTTAAATATTAGCATTAAATTACAAACTTTTTAGACTAATAAAATCTCATGTCTACCAATAAAGTAAGAAAAAAAATAAAAAAATAAAACAACAAATCATGATGTGTGATTGTGAGTGAATATAGTGTAAATTGAAAGACATCATAAGGCACAAAAGAAAGCATAAAAAATAAAAAATAAAACTGGAAAGTGAAAACAAATATTCCTTTATTTTTTCTTTTTGGAAAGAAATTAACCATTTGATGTAATTGTTGACCTAACCCAACCATGACAATGAGTTGAGTATAAGTTGACCCATTTTTCTAACTAGAGTCTAAATCTAGACCCATTCATAATTTTCCTTTTGGGTTCAAGAGTGGATTAAAGGACCTGGGTCCAAATTTGTTAGGGAAAAAAAAATATTTGCACCTAAGTCTCAACTCATTAATAATAGGTGAAATGTTTTATTTATTTTACCATTTACAATTCGATTCGGGAAAGAATATTTATAGTGTGGATTTAAATTTTAATTGGTCTCTGAAAATGCAATATCTAGTAATCTCCTTCACAAATCACAATCACCACTGACTACTAAGTCCTAAGCTCAAAGCATTCTATTGGGCCAAGTCTTAAAAATTCTTGAGAGATTGCAAGTGATTTTATGCATAAATTATGCTTTTGATTTAAAATTCAACTGTTTGATAAAATGCCTCTTCGGAATATGCATGACAAATGTTTAATATGTGTGTGCTTTCGTGCATGTGTTCCTAAATTGAATACTCAAAACTATTCAAATAGCCTTATGATGCTCAAATTTTAATTCCAAAATCTTTATAAAATGATCCTTAAGCTGCTCTACATTCCACCTAAATGAAACAATTGGACCTAAACTTGGAATTGTGTCCTTTTGATTAACCAACATGCCACTTAAAATTTGCAAAAAAAGAAAACAAGAAAAAGAAAAGAGAAAATAAGCCTTTTCACAAAATTGCTATACTGACACAAAATATTCTTACAATATTTTCACTATTATTGAGATGTCAATTCCTTATATCTCAAAATAAAATAATAAAATATGAAATTATGACCAATCACAACAGAAAATAAATGTATTGTGAAATTATTATAACATCTTGTTGTTGTTACAACATTTCCACAATAATTTTATAGCAAATCCTAAGTAGAGTAATGTATTATTGATGGTGTGGGATACAGAAATTTAATAAGGTTATAATGTCATGTGTCATACCAGAGGCCGAGGAGGTCAATGCAGTTACGAGGAGACCATACCCTTGGACCATAAGGCTGGAGAGGTGAGCTATGGCCACGTCAATGGCACATTACCAGAGGAGGCCATACTGTAGAGGAAGAGTTTCAAAGAGGGGGTTAGCCTTGACGTGACTTGAGGGATGGTAGCTACCCCGCATTTAATGCACCCCACCAAACCCCCTTACCACATTTATGTGGAGAAGACCCCTAAACAGTGCTATCTTGGTTGTCGCAACTCACAAAAGATTTGGAAGGGCGTCTGAATGTCCAGTGTCCTACACGATCGACAAGTGGAAGGCCAAGATCAGGTGAAAAGGGCTATATAATGAAATAAATCCTCCTGAAAGAGGGGTGCATGGATGATCCCAGAGAGAGAAATACTGTAGAAAATCATTCTTAAGATCAAATTAATATAAATATCTGTCCTCGGATCTTTGCTAAGGACTAATACTCTTCATTATTCCTTATCTTTTTCGTCTTCTTCGACTATGCTAGGTTATTTGATTCAAGTTCACCGCCTCTACAAATTCATTATATTACGTCAACTCATTTTTAGTACTTACAGATGGATAAAAAAGTGACATCAGCAATGGGCTTAGTTTTAAACTAGTAACAACTTGCCATCTATTTATTGTTGTGAAAATATTGTGGAGGTAACATTTTTTAAAAATAAAATAATAAAATATCATATCGGGACCTACCACAGTTGAAAATAGGCATTGTGAGAATATTATGACATTTTGTTGTGTTTCTGGACTTCTTTTTTATTTAAGTCAAATTAGGTGAGTCAAAATTCATTATTTCACACACGGTTTTCTTGTGATGAATTTTTGTTTTTTGTTTTTAATACACAATTTAAAGTGGTGGTTCTAGTTTAAAATAATTAGTAATTTGCTACTTAAAATTTGTTATGAAAATATTGTGTATGTAAAAAATAAAATAATAAAATATCATATCAAAACCTATCACAATTGGAAATAAAAGATATTGTGAAAATGTTGTAAAATTTTGTTGTGTTCCTAGAGTTCTTTTTTGGTTTAGTCAAAATTTGTGAGCCAAAATTCACTGTTTCAGGCACTATTTTTTTTCAATTGGTTTTTTTTTTTTTTTTTTTTTGTTTTTTAATTGCAAAATTTAAAATCAATAACAATTTATTACATAAGACTTGTTGTTTAAATGCTTTGGACATAGCATTACTCTAAAATAAAATATTTGACTATGACCTACAATAGCTAAAAATAAAAAGTATTGTAAAGATATCACGAAATTTTATTGTGTTCCTAGACTTTTTTTGGATTAGTTAATTCGTTGAGCCAAAATTAATTGTTTTATACACAATTTTCTTGGGCTGGTTTTTTTTTTTTTTTTTTAATTTTTAATTTCTAATTTTTAATTTTTTTATAACACATTATTTAAAGTAAAACACACACACACACACACAAAAATAAAATAAAATTTAAAAAAAAAAAAAGAAAGAAAAGAGAGAGAGGCGAAAAAAGACTTTCACCTTTTATGCTTGGCGTAGTTTCATTTCTTCCCTAAACTAATGTTGAAAATTTTCCTCCTTTACAAAATGTAAAGGAGCATATACGTCTACTGTTACACTCTTGGATAAACTCTAATGAAATCTTATGATTTCTAGAATATTTTATTATGCAATTCCTAAAATACACTCTACTAAATTTTAATGTCCCAAATTTTTTTCATGTATTTTGAATTTTATGCAGTAATTATGCTTGGAAAGTGAGAATGATGATATATGGTATTCTACATGTTACCTAACAAATACTAATTTATTACGTTTAAATCTTCTATACTTATAATTTTATCATGAAAACTTTGATGACATATGTCTTTTATTATGTTTTTATTTTTTAATTTATTTTCTTGCTTAAAAATACTTTTCATATTAAAAATTAATTAAGCTAAACTTTGTAATTATGCTCATAAAATAAGATCATAAAGAAGGAAGTATGGATGATAAAATCTACATTGTAGATGGTTGAAAATAATTCATTTGATGAAGAGTTTCAATTGTAGCATATATCATCATTTATTAATAAATTTTATATATCGTGATAATATCTTATAAAAACATAATTGTTTATTGTTGGAAGATAAATACATTCATTATAATTCTTAGCATAAGTTTTAGTGAATAGATATTATATTTAGCAAATAGATTTTAAGAAATTGTCATAGTAAATAAATATTCATATGTTAAATAGCTATTTTAAATTTAAGTACATGACTTTGTACTTCTTCAAAAAAAAAAAAAAAATTACATCGTATTTTCTCACTAAAAGTGCGGCATGTGCCTTGCACATGCAACCCAAACAAAGGGTGTGGGCGGGTATTCATGTAGTAAAATATAATACTTAGACTAGTAAGTTTAGCCCAGTCTTATGTAAAACCTCACAAAAATGAAAAGGCCCAAGTAATTGCTAGACTTGGGCCTATATTTGTGGGTTCTTTTAGTCATCGTGGACTCACGGTGGTTGCCTAAACTTGGAAATTTATATCAAACAAATATGCCAAAAAAAAAAAATTCATTTTAAAAATTACATCGATATTTTTCACACAATTTTTTTTATAGAAAATTAAATATTAAACCTATGATTTAGGAGTGTAAGAAATTAAATCATATAATTTTACAAGTGATAAATTAAATAATGAGATTTCAAAAGTAATAAATTAAATCTTATAATTTTAAAAATAAAAAAATAAACTCTAAAATTTAAAAGAGTAATAAAAATTAAATCCCCACCTATATTAAACCATAAATTTCTTTCCACTTGAATGGTTATGTGCAAATTATTATTTTTCAAATTATATGATTTAATTTTTTTACTTTAACTATAGGGAGTTTACTTTTTCCAAATATTTGTTAGTGTGTTTTATATTTGTGCATTTTTACATACTTAAAGAGCATCTACAACATTTTAGTAAAAGTTTCACCCAAATTATACCCCCAAAATCCACTTTTAAAAAAAAAAAAACATTATCCAATTACATGGACCTACCACTAACAATTTGCAGTGTTAATCTAACTCACCAATGAGACAAAACTAATCCAACCTAACTTAACACGATGCTTTGGCTTGGTTTTTCGTGAACGTTTGGATAGTGGCAAGCGTCAGCGTTTTGCGCATGGGTCCTATGCACTATTCATGGGACCCATAAACATATTTTTTTAGAAAAATTTTCATTAAAAATAGGTCACACGATACTATTCACACATTTAAAAATTATTATGTTACAGTATTTTCAATTTTCAGAAATAAGCGATATCCAAATAGACCATAAATAACCAGTTTGCTATTTTCCCAATTCTTTTTTTTTCTTTTATTTATTTATAAAATCATCTTCCAAAAAACTTAAGTTGATAAAAAATAATACACTTAAGG
Organism: Quercus agrifolia; assembly: GCA_029955455.1. NCBI lineage: Eukaryota > Viridiplantae > Streptophyta > Magnoliopsida > Fagales > Fagaceae > Quercus > Quercus agrifolia. The sequence goes on from JARQAD010000010.1 coordinate 23,027,747, forward strand.
TCTGGTTGGTATCGTTGTTTGAATAACAGTTTTCGTTGTTTAAACAACATAACATGTATTTCTACAATACTTTTTCATTTATACGTATTTTCATAACACTTAAATAATGTTATTAGAATAATGTCCTCAAAATGAAAATTACAAATAACTTAAAATTGAGGGAAGTGATCGGTAAAAAGTAGTCTTTTTGCAACACAATGTCCTCAAAATTATGATACCATTATAATAAAGTTATTAGGCTAAATGATAGAAGTTTAACAAAAAATCATTAGGCTGACAGAAGTTTAACAAAAAAAAAAAAAACTTGAATTTAAGGACCTGTTTGATACATGTATTTATATATATATATATTTTTAGTTTTTAAATAACACTATACATATTTCTACATATTTTTTTAACCAACAAATATTTCCAAAAAAACTAAAAATTATTATTTAAACACACTTACCAAACCCACTAAACTTTCCTTAAATGATAGACTCACAATTTCTTTAGTCTCTTAGACTTCTACGACCATCACATCACTTTTCTCCACAAAAAAAAAAAAAAAAAAAAACCGAAACAATAAGGGCCCATTTGGTTTGTGTTTTTAAACAACTATTTTTAGTTTTTAAACAATATTTCACATATTTCAACATACTTTTTCATTCACACATATTTTCACAAATATTTTCAAATAACAATTTCCTCTCTCTCTCTCCAACGGCTCTCTTTCCAAAAATCTCTCTCTCTCTCTCTCTCTCTCTCTCTCTTCCTCTCTACACTCACAAAAAGCAAATATCACGTCCCTCTTATAAATTAAATTAATTCCTCTCTTTATTTTTATTCTCACTTCTCTCTATCGCTCTCTCTTCTCTCTGTTAGGGTTAGGGTTAGGGTTTTTGATTTGATTCTCATCATTTTTTTGTTTCCGTTCATCGCCGAGCCCAAGAAATGAAGGCGAGTCGGGTGAGTCTACATCACTTTTCTGTGATTTTTTTTTTGTTTTGTTTTCGGAAGCAAATTTTTTTTTCTTTCACATTTTAATGCTGTTTCCTTTGTTTATTTATTTATTTTTTTATATTAAAATTTTTGTTGGATAATGTTGATTTAAAATTTTTTTGTTTTTGTTTTTTTTTTGGTTGATACAATGTTTTGCTTGCATGCATTAGTAGTTAATACAAGTGGGAAAATGTTTGGCTAGTGAGAAAAGTGGGAACATTTTAATGTTTGGGTTCTCTATTTCCCTGTTTGGCTAGTGAGAAAATGTGGGAAAATTTTAAACTTGGCAAGATATTAGAAAGTAGAAATAAAAATGTTAAATGAAATACTGTAACTTACCCTCTTAACTTGCCTTGTCAATGGAGTTTTGTGACTCATTCCCTTTTCTCCCATTATTTTACTCTTTGCACTACTAGTGCTGCATCAAACACAAACACGCACACATGAAGACACAATTCTATCATTCCTGTGAAATTTTTTTTTCATGACTATTACATATGCAGAAAAACTTGGAATTTTTTTTTCATGACTATTGCATACGCAGAAAAACTTGGAAATTTTAAAGAACTTATAATTTGTGTTATTAGATGTATCAAATACTTGGTAGAAAAACAAGGATGCAAGTAATGAACCCGTAATCCTGAACCTCTCTCTGTGCTTTGTATTACTGTGATGTGTATGTTTGACTTTATGGGCACTACCTTGGTTGAAGATGAATTCCTTCTCCTATGCTGTGCTGGAGGTTGTATCTCTTTTATATTGTCCATCATATTTTGAATTTCTTGATTGTATTGATCCCAACTGTCGAAATGAGGACGATGTCATACTGTGGAAAGACTAATTTCTCTCTCTCTCTCTCTCTCTCTCTCTCTCACAGAAAACCAATTCATTTTATATCAATTCCTAGTTGAATGCTTATATTTGAAAAGGATTTGAAAATTTAAATTCTCGTGATTTGTTAACTGTTCCCGATTTGAAATCAATAAAAAAAATGACATTGTGGTTAGAATGACTTATGTTCATTTCAGTTTGCCAACTACCTTTAGTAGCAAATTTGAATTTTTTGTGTAGTCGATGTTTGCCCAATTTAAAGATTCTTAGAGTGGTGTTCATATCAGATATTTGACATTGTTTTTGTCCTGTTTTGGTTTGCTAGACTTCATTTGTCTTTGGAATAATAAATTACTAACATAAGAAAAAATTGTAATTGCTGTTTTTCTTTCTTTTATACCTTAGTTATACTTTTAATGTGTTAATTAACTTTTTTCCCAATTAAATACTGAAAATGGAAAGGTAGTGATAAGATTGTACAATGAATGATGGCATGCAATATGTTTTTCCCTTGATTCATGCCTTATGTCCTTAGACAATTTAGAAAGCCAGTTATTCCATCTCTAGTGATTCAAACATTCTCTATTTGCAATGTATTTCTTTCTGGCTGAGACTAGACCATGTGGTGCTGTTTTCATCTGATTCATTCAAAACATTTTTATATTCTAAAATTGACATAATTTTTGTTTTCATAGATTTCTAAAAGATAAGATTTTGTTATATTTGAATTTATGGAACAAAGTTAACATTCTGTAACATTGCAGCAAGTGAGTTTCTCCAATTAGAGTCCACTGTTGCAATTTAAATGATTTTTTAGCTTATTAATTATTTTATGTCAATTAGTATGTCATTATGTACATGTTGGAGCTATCTCTTTATGGTTTGTGGTGCCATTCAAGTTTTGGCATGAAAAAGAGCTATGCTTAATTGCTTTATTCTCAAGGCTGGGACTCAAGTAATTTTCTCTTCAAGTTTGTTGTTAATTTCAAGGTATGGCATATAGGTAGAACCAAGTAGTTCCTTCAGTACTACAAAAGATTGCATTAAGGTTTACCTGGGTATGATTTAGGTTTTGAGTATTAATTTATTTTTTTATATTAATTTTTTATTTTTTTATTTTATGTGTTTTTATTTTCAGAGGCAATTTCACATTTTTAATACTGTTTCCTTTGTGTTTGTTCATGCGGGTCTACTTCAAATTCTGGAATTGAGGTCAAAGATTGCATTAAGGTTTACGTGGGTATGATTTAGGTTTTAAGTATTAATTAATTTATTTTATATGATAATTTTTGTTGGATTCTGTTGATTTGAATGTTTTTTTTTAGTTTATTTTTTGGTTGATTGTTATGTTCTGCTTGCATGCATTAGTAGTTAAAAGGCATGTTTGGGTTCTCTATTTCCCTGTTTGGCTAGTGAGAAATTGTGGGAAAATTTTAAAGTTGTGACCTTTTAATATATATATATATTTTTTTGGGGGGGGGGGGGGCGCTTTGAGATAGTATTCTCAATAGAGTCAACAAGGATATGATGGTAAATAACAAAATCTTGATTTGAGTTTCTGTTAAATAGTTAAATTATGTTGGGGTTGATAACAAAGTTTTTTGAACTGAGGTTCTTTGAAGATCAGCTTGGTTTCATGAGAATCTGGAATCTGAGTATTGCCTGAGTGAGTTGTAAAGAGTTCGTAAATGCAATGTCTGGTTATGAATATTGAATATGATATCCTTGTTCTTTTCAATATTTTGTTTTTTGGTTATCTGGCGAAATTTCTCTGGGCCATTTCTAGTCTAAAAGGGTGGGCAATGTGGCATGGTATAGTGCGCATGTTCATGTGTCGATTTGCAACTAGTTAACACTTCTGTGCATGTGTCAATATGCAATCAATTAATGCTTGTGCGTGCAAGCATGTGTGTCTGTGTATGTTCATTACTTCTACTGCACCGCTGCTTGTTTTACATTTTACTTACTGCATAAGTTGTGGAGAAGAACCTGGCTTCCCTGGCATGGTTCTTGATTGTATGATAACAGTCATGATTTTGAACTTAGTCTTGATTCTTAACAACTCAGGCATCCAATTTAGCTTGGTAAACTTATCAGATAGGCAGCTACAGATTAAAAAAAAAACAAAAAAAAAAAATTCTTTTGTTCATTATATACTATAATTTTTCTTTGTAATATGTTGAGCTTATGTTGGCGTGCATTGGTGTGTGTGGCTAACACGACTGTCCTGGGCTGTTTGTGCACCTGACTAGGTGTGTGAGACAGGAGATTACACACACCTGGTAATTTTATAGGGAGAAATACCCTTGGTAGTAGCCCCAAAATGCTGGCTAGGAGACTTGAACGACCAGGAGGTTCTATATATATGTATTATGGCGTTTCATACCACATGTTTGCCTTTTTGTTTGAAAGAACCTTTCTTGTAATTAATTGCCAAACCTGTCTTTGGATCCTGGTACTAACCTTGATAGGTTCTTGGACTGCACCAAGCCTTCGGTCCCGGTACAATATTTCTCTTAGGTACATCTCTTATTTTTATCCTTCTTTTGTGCTTTTCATTAGTTGTAGTTTTTGGTGCCTGCTACTAACACAAATTTTCGGTTGGTGTTTCTATAAATTTCTACAACTGCTGCTTTGGTTTCAACAATCTGCTTACCAAATAATTCTTCCTTTTAAAATTTTTTTTTTCTTTCTTGTGTCACATTCTTATTTATACATAAAATGCTTTGTGTATTCTATTTCTAGTGCAACTATTTCCTGCCTACTTTTATAGATCCATTCTGTTTAGAGCTTTCACCGGCTTTCTCCCTGACATTCCAACTGGCTGTGCTACATTCTGTGATTATCATGATGCTGTAGCTTCTCAGTCTTATTTGTGAATTTGGACAGTTAGAGTAGTTTTTATTATTTAGGTTACTGTCACTGAAGTCATTCTTACCTCAGTCATGCGTATCGTTGGTTTTGATTTCTGGAAATTGTTTACAGAGAAATACTGTCTTTTGTATGGCAGCATTAAGTACAATAAGATCTACATGGACGATGTGTACAATAAGATGTACATGGACGGGTTACACATTTTAATAGATTATGATGGTATTGTTTTCATTAAAGTAAAATGGGTTAATCATTTTAATAGAGCAGTTTGGGTGTATTGTACACTGATTTAGTTGTAATCTCACAATTGAAACTCTATGCAAAGTGAGACAGCAAAAATGAGACCTCATCTGATTCTGATGTCACTTATTGCTGTTTTGAGTGTCTTTCAATTATTTAAACTCACAACTTACTGGGAATAAATCAAAGAGAATAGGGTCCTGTCTTTGACCATTTATAACATCTACTTATGTATTTTTAACTTTTTTTTCCCCTCATTTTAGGTTGTGGACTCGAGCACTATTCATGGACCAAATTACTTTGTTATTTCTGCAAAAGCAAGGCAAGAATTCTTGTCTGCAATTTAGGAGGCTATGAACATGGAGTTTTCTAATCCTGCGGAGATAAGATATGTTACTCAACTAGCAATGAAGTTTCACCATATATGGGGTAAGCTGCCCTCCATTTGACTGTTTACACTATGCACATTTCACATTAAAAGGATAGGCAATGTGGCACTATATAGTGCTCGTGTGCATGTGTCGATTTGCAACTAGTTAACGCTTCTGTGCATGTGTCAATATGCAATCAATTAATGCTTGTTCGCGCAAGCATGTGTGTTTGTGTATGTTCATTACTTCTACTACACAGCTGCTTGTTTAACATGTTAACTTACTGCATAAGTTGTGGAGAAGAACCTGACTTCCCTTGCATAGTTCTTGATTGTATGATAACAGTCATAATTTTGAACTTAGTCTTGATTCTTAACAAGTCAAGCATCCAATTTATCTTGGAAACTTATCAGATAGGCAGCTACAGATTAAAAAAAAAAAAAAAAAATTCATTTCTTCATTATATACTATAATGTTTCTTTGTAATATGTTGAGCTTATGTTGGCGTGCATTGTGTCATGGTTTCTAGCAAAGAGGAAGTGGGTTCTTTGTAATTTGAACACATCTTTATTTGATTCGTGATATGTGTTGAAGTATGAAGGTCTTCAAGTATTTGATTAGGTCTTTGTATAGGAGTTTCTTTAAGAGGACGAGGATGGAAATATGGATATGTTTTTGTTGATGGAATATTTCCATCTATCTATCAAAAAAAAAAAAAAAAAAAAAAAATTTCCAGTACTGAGTGCAAATTATGGACTTTTCCTTGAATGACCTCGATCATTGGGGCTTAAGTGTTGTGTTACTTCAGGTTTGGTTTTGTTTATTGTAGCAGCTTTTTACTTTGATTTTTATAGACAATTATCAAGTGATGTGTATTTTATCTTCTGGTTGATCTTATAAATTTTTTTTTTTGGGTGTGTGGCTAACACGAGTGTCCGGGGCTGTTTGTGCACCTGACTAGGTGTGTGAGACAGGAGACTACACACACCTGGTAATTTTATAGGGAGAAATACCCTTGGTAGTAGCCCCAAAATGCTGGCTAGGAGACTTGAACCACCAGGAGGTTCTATTTATATGTATTATGGTGTTTCATACCACATGTTTGCTTTTTTGTTTGAAAGAACCTTTTTTGTAATTCATTGCAAAACCCGTCTTTGGAGCCTGCTGCTAACCTTGATAGGTTCTTGGACTGCACCAAGCCTTTGGTCCCGATACAATATTTCTCTTAGGTACATCTCTTATTTTATCTTTCTTCTTTTGTGCTTTTCACCAGTTGTAGTATTTGGAGCCTGCTACTAACACAAATTTTTGGTTGGTGTTTTAATAAATTTCTACAGCTGTTGCTTTGGTTCCAACAATCTGCTTACCAAATAATTCATCCTTTTTTCTTTCTTATGTCACATTCTTATTTATACATAACTGCTTTGTATTCTATTTCTAGTGCGACTAATTACTGCCTACTTTTATAGATCCATTCTGGTTAGAGCTTTCACAAGCCTTCTCCCTGACATTCCAACTGGCTGTGCTACATTCTGTGATTAGCATGATGCTGTAGCTTCTCAGTCATATTTGTGAATTTGGACAGTTTGAGTAGTTTTTATTATTTAGGTTACTGTCACAGAAGTCATTCTTACCTCAGTTTTCTTTTACTCATATTTTGTTTGGCATGTTACGACTATGTACTTAATAATTTTTATTTCATCTATGTGCAGGTTCCCAAGTCTTGGTTGGGAGATCATTGAAATGCTTATCATTCTTTGGTTTTGATTTCTGGAAATTGTTAACAGAGAAATACTGTCTTCTTAATTGCATGGCAGCATTACGTAGTATAAGATCTGCATGGACGGGTTACACATTTTAATAGATTATGATGGTACTGTTTACATTAAAATAAAATGGGTTACACATTTTAATTGAGCAATTTGGGTGTGTTGTACCCTGATTTAGTTGTAATCTCGCAAATGAAACTCCATGCTAAGTGAGACAACAAAAATGAGCCCTCATTCAATTCTGATGTCACTAATTGCTGTTTCGATTGTCTTTCAATTATTTAAACTCAACTTACTGAGAATAAACTAAAGAGGTAGGTTCCTGTCTTTGACCATTTGTAACACATCTGCTTATGTGCGAATGTAAATGATGTCCCTGAGCAAATTTTTAACTTTTTTTCCCCTTATTTTAGGTTGTGGACTTGAGCACTATTCATGGACCAAATTACTTTGTTATTTCTGCAAAAGCAAGGTAAGAATTCTTGTCCGCAAAAGCAAGGTGAGATATGTTACTCAGATTAGTGCTTCCCCTCACCCAATTTCTCTCTCTCAAACAAATCATTACAGTTTTTCTTTTTTAGGTTTTCAAATTGCAATACGGAATAGTCCCACCCAATTTCTCTCTCTCACTCTCTTTTCCTCTCGCGATCTATCTCTCGGTTGTGTCGAGCGTGTGCGTGTTTATGGTTGTTTGGCTGTGGGTTTGGGTATTGCTATTCTTGTGGGTATGTGGCCATGTATGTCTGTAGATGTGAACAAGTGTAATGTGTGTGCTCTGTTCGTGTGTTTTTTATTTGGGATTTGGGTTTACTGTTTCGTATTTCTGAGGTATTTGCTCTGAGCCATTGTGGTTTTGATTTTTGTCAAATAGTGCATTATGGTTTTCAACTTCTTTTACAGCAACCTTTCTGCTTTAATTTTGAAAGACTGGTTTACGATTACTCTTTTCCGCATATGGTTGTTTCATTGGAGGATATGGAGTTGAAGATTCTTTGCAACTGAATTATTTTCCTTCATATTCATTATAGGCTGAATTTTTCTGATCATGCCCTTTATTTATTATAATTTGGTGAGTTAGTTGTTTAGCACCAATAGTACAATTTCCCAAGAAAAAAAAAGCGATTGGATGTTTTTGGTTTTCCCATTTTTTCCTTTTTAATTTTTATTTTTCAGGTATTGATTTCCCTTGATAGTGGTGAGCTAGCAACCACCCACAGTTCAATCAAACCAAAAACCCCTCCTTTATTTTCTTTGAAAACGTATGATGGTGAAGAGTGAGATATAAAATTTGGATTTGTTTTCTTTTGATTTCTGATATCTTCTTATGTTTGGAGTTTGTGTAATTAACAGAAAAGCTGTTTAGTTACTAGAAAATGGATAAGAAGAAAAGTATTAAAGATCTGAATTTTGAAGTATGACTTTTGTGGAGTTGAGGTTTGCTTAGGTTTCCACTTGATCATGAATGCGCTTTTCTACTTTATTTTGAAGTATGACTTTTGTGGAGTTGTGGCTCTGTCTATAGGCTCCAGAAAGTTAATTTTTGCTATGTTGATAAAACAAAGTCATGAAATTTATTAACTTTATATGTAATTTTGAGCTAAATTGGTTCTATATTTGTTTCCTTTCAGCCATTCATATGTCCTACTTTCCTTTTTGTGCATCTCTGGTTTTCTATGGAGAAATGGCCAGATAACTAATGGAGGTTAAATGCTCTTATGTTGATTACTTTTTCTTTTTCTATTGCTGCTTGTTTAATATTTTCATGGGATTCCCTTTATAAAAAATAACAACGTGACAGTGCTCTCTTTTGCATGCCTTTTCTACTCATTCCTGATTCAATCTTTCATTGCTCATGCAGTGAAATTTTCCTTCTCAGCTTCAGGTATGCAACATTTTTTTTTGATGAGTAAAAAAAATATTATAAAAAGAAGGGTGTTCTGAGTATACAGGAAGTATACATGAGGGACAAAGTACAAATTAAGTGCGTAAAGTACAAAAGTCCATGAAGCCTTGAACAGGTTTGAAATATTTGTTTGCATGTCATACTTTTATTTTCTGGGTTGAGGACTTTATAAGTGTTATTATGTAATATTGGTTTGTTACAGCATGTAGTTGTGTTATAGATGTTCTTTTTGGGTTCTATTTGGATGATGAAAACTATTGAGTATTGATATACTATAATTTTTCCCATCCTGTACAATTCGTTGTGCTTTGAGATAAAGACTGGTGAAAATTCATTGTGTTTTGAGATAAAGACTGGTGAAAATGGCATTTTCAAATCTTAATATAACCGACATTTTTGTTATGTTGACATTATAGGACTACTAGTGGCCTTTTTTAGCCACAACAATATAAAGCCATATAGGGCATATGACAATCTATGCACCCAGTTTGTAGTGCTATGGCTCTGGAGTCTATTTTCCTTTTACCAATGGAACCCAAAAATCTGTGACATGTTATGAAATCGTATTTTTTCTTATGAATAGTATTCTTCTACTCCCATATTAATTTTTATTAATAAACATGGTAATGTTTACTTTGAAGATGCTAGATTTTTCATTTTCTTTATTGCTTTCCCCCTTTTATTATTTCTTTTTTTGGTGGGTATTGGTGTCTTAAAAGTGGGTTTATTGAGATTTAGCAAGAGAAGAAAGATTTTCCAACCATGTTGATTAAGGAATGTAGTTGTTTGAAATTTAGCTTGAAAAGAGGTTTTTATTTTATTCTTTTTCTTTTGGGAGTTTAAGTTTGAAAGTTGTTGCTATGTGTTTTTTTCCTAACAATTTTCTCTAAATTCAAGTAGACCCTTAATGTTTTAACAAATTTTCACATATAAATGTTCTTGAATGTGAAATGAGATTAGACATTTTTTTATTTGTTTGAAACTAATTCCAAAATCAGCTTGTTTATGCTACTTATAAAATAATTAAAAACTTATTTTTAGGGACTTTGCTAGAGAGATGGAAGTTCTACATCTTTCTTCAATATGAGTTATTTTCCTTTTGTTTTGTTTTTCCCTTTATGCATATGTACATATATGAATTCTCTTGTTGGATTTTATTTAAAGCATACGGATTAGTCGATGAACATGATACTAAAGACAATAATGAGCTCAAAGAAGACCATAACATCAATTACAGTGTAGGCTTCGGAGGTTGGGCTCAATTTAGGGATAAATTTTTGATGCATAGAAAGCTTCTTTACTCTAATTGCTCTATTGCTTATTCTTTTTTGGACAGTGGCTGAAGAGAAAACCTGTGAGCTCCAATTCAATGTTGGTCAATAGGATTATATGTTTGGTTAGTTTCCTATTATTTATTTGAAATTTTATTTATTTATTCATCAATTATGAATGTCTTGGGCATGGGTTTAGATTTTTTTGTTCCACATTTTGTATGCAAAAAATGGCATGAATAAGGGAATTTTTACTGAAATTCACAAATTTTAAAAATGCAAATTAATTTGATCTCAATCATATATAAAATTTTCGTATATGGTCTATTTGTGTATTTGGTAGTTATTTTGGACTTTGGTTATCTCTTGGTTTTTGACTTCCACAAATGGAAATATGCACAACTTCACATTTTTATCTCCAAATCTGCATGCACCCTGCACTCCAAGGTACAGATTATACTTCTTTTTTGTGATTGGATTTAATTTTATAGGTTTGTCCAATTTAAGTTTATTGGATTTTTGCACATGTTATTTTAGCTTCACTTCGTGATTGTGTAAGTTACCTTAGCTTCGTTGTCTTATTTCAACATATCCAAATTATGTGTTTGCAATTTTGTTTCAATTTCTATTTATTTTTTATTTTTCAATTTTGAGTTTTATGTGGTAGTCAATGTCCTATTTGGAATGACAGCGTATGGGCATCTTATTACTCAGTGTGGGCTTCTACATCATCTCTTTGGTCTTCTTGAATCTTTGGTGTCCTTAACCTTCAATCTCCCTCTATTTTTCGTTTCTATGTTTCAGTATCAGTCCTGGACAATCGAGCATCCAACCTACAACAATCCAAGACTTCATCATCCTCTCTCTTCTCCGCTAATCGATTACACAGGTATGGTTCGTTGTCCTTCAATAAATATTACTCCGAGTTTGTGGTTTCTGTCTAATGATATCATTTGTGCGTTTCAGTATGAGATTGGGAGAGGAGTAGATGAAAAAAGCGGAATCAGTTGCGGTTTGGTATTCTTTTCTCTCCACAAATTTCTAATTTGATTTTTGATTCATCCCTTCAAAATTTCAGGCCTGAATTCGTCCATCACAGCTGCTCAAGGGTATTTGGTCGTGGAAACTTCAGGTTTGCTCAATTTTTAACGTTAAACACAAGATTCACATTACATTTGATATGTTTATTTGCTTGGAACCATCGTTTTGATTTCTGTCAAATACCAAGCGTTATGATTTTGAACTTCCTTAACAGCAACCTTTGTGCTTTAATTTTAAAAGACTGGATCATGATTACTCTGTTCTGCACATGCTTGTTTCATTGGTGTATATGGAGTTCAAGATCTTTGTAAGTGATTTAATTTATTTCATATTCATTATAGGGTGAAATTTTCTGATCATGCACTTTGTTTTATACAATTTTTGCGCGTTGTTAGTTTTCAGGCACCAACAGTACAATGTCCCATAGAAAAAAATTGGACTGTGTTTTTGGTTTCCCACTTCAAGAGGTAGTAGTGTTTTGTATAATTGGAAAAGAAGTGTTGACAACTTTTTGTAAAGAAATAAAAATTTTCCTTCAATAGTATAAATCTTCCTGGCCAAAAAAAAAGAAAAAGAAAAGTGTGTGAGCAAAGGGAAGCTTATTAATTTAATTAGGAGGACTTGGCAGTATTATTATGCTGTAAATTTGGCGTTGCATACAAAATCTCATGAGGCAAAATTCTATCAAGTATGGCCAAATTTTCATTTCTTACTATTTTAAAAAGCAAACCCACACACGTGTGCGCCCACACGCGCACACGCGCGCACACACACACACACACACATATATATATATGGAACAGCCTTATAGACTTTGCCACTGCCAGACAAGTCTCTCTCTAAAAGCATTACTGGTAAAATTTTTAAATTTTGTTTTATAAACTTGCCAGTTAGGTATGGTATTTCAGTTAACTTGATTTAAATTTAGGGTTACATTTGGTTGTTTTTGCGTATGAATGATTAGCAGAAATTGTGATGGGGTTTTGATAATTTCAATAATTGGGCACATTGCTCTCACCTTTGTATTTCAATAATTCAATCAAAACTCCTTTTTCTAACCTTATCCTTTTGTGGGAATATAACCAAGTGTGCTATTCATAAATCACCTTCTGTTGATTCTCTGTCTCTCTCTGTCTCTCTCTCTCTCTCTCTTTAGGTTAAGATATTCTTTTCTCTCTACAAATTTCTAATTTGGTTTTTGGTTCATCGCTACAAAATTTCAGGCCTGAATTCGTCCATCACAGCTGCTTAAGGGCATTGGGGCTGGGAAATTTCAGGTTTTCTCAATTTTAGCCTTAAACACAAGATTCACAACACGTTTGATATGTTTATTTGCTCGGAACCATCGTGGTTTTGATTTCTGTCAAATAGCAAGTGTAATGGTTTTCAACTTTCTTAACAGCAAAACCTTTGTGCTTTAATTTTGAAAGACTGGATCATGATTACTCTGTTCTGCACATGCTTGTTTCCTTGGTGGATATGGAGTTAAAGATTCTTTGTAAGTGATTTAATTTCTTTCATTTTCATTATAGGCTGAAATTTTCTGATCATGCACTTTGTTCTATATAATTTTTGCATGTTGTTAGTTTTCAGGAACGAACAGTACAATGTCCCATAAAAAAAAGGGACTGGATGTTTTTGGTTTCCCACTTCAAGAGGTAGAGTTTTGTATAATTGGAAAAGAAGCGTTGACAACTTTTTGTAAAGAAATAAAAATTTTCCTTCAATAGTACAAATCTTCCTGGACAGAAGAAAGTTGTGTGTGAGCATCAAGTAATGGCTATGAACTTTCAAAATCAAAGGGAAACTTATTAGTTTAATTAAGGGGACTTGGTGGTATTATTATGCTGAAAACTTGATGTTGCATACAAAATCTCATGAGGCAAAATTCTATCTAGCATGGCCAAATTTTTAATTTTTACTATTTTAGAAAACAAACCCACATGCACATGCACATATATATATATATATATATAAGGAACGGCCTTACAGACTTTGTCACTGCCAGGCAAGTCTTCTTCTGAAAACATTACCGGTAAAGTTTTTAAATTTTGTTTTATAAACTTACAGGTTAGGTATGGTATTTCAATTAACTCGATTTAGATATAGAGTTACGTTTGGTTTTTTTGTCACTGCCAGACAAGTCTTCTTCTGAAAACATTACCGGTAAAGTTTTTAAATTTTGTTTTATAAACTTACAGGCTAGGTATGGTATTTCAATTAACTCGATTTAGATATAGAGTTACGTTTGGTTGTTTTTTCTTATGAATGATTAGCAGAAATTGATGGGGTTTTGATAATCTCAATTATTGGCCTCATTGCTCTCACATTCGTATTTCAATAATTCAATCAAAACTCCATTTCCTAACCGTATCCTTTTGCGAGAATATAACCAAGTGTGCTATTCATAAATCACCATTGAGATTTTCTTTCCTAATCTTCTTCTTCTGTTCTGTTTAGAATTGGTTTTCTTTTGAGTATTTGTTTTAGTCTCCATATTTATATTGACAACTGTTTTTGTGTGATTGCATAATCTGGCGGATCCTTCTCCATTGCCAACATTTATGTTGAAGCAGTGTAAGAAATCAAAAGCAGAAATTATGTGGTCCTTTGATATTGTATATGGAAGATGGAGCGCATCGATTTTTGGGCTGAAATTCCTACTTGTTGATGGATATTGTATAAGGCAGATGAAGTGCATCTATTTTTGGTGAAATTCAATGCTGGAGAAAAGAAAAAATTGCTTTTATCTGTAAAGTATCTTTTTCTCTCGCAACCTGTGTGATTTTGATTATGTTAATTTCCCCTCAGATTTTTTTTTTCTTTTCCTTTCATGATTTTATCTGCAATTCAGGAGGCTATGAACATGGAGTTTTCTAATCCTGCAGAGGGAAGATATGTTACTCAACTACCACTGAAGTTTCACCATATATGGGGTAAGCTACCCTCCATTTGACTGTTACACTAGGCACATTTCACATTAAAACGTGCACTTTCAAAATTGTAATTAGGATTTAAGTTCAATCCAGGTTGAGATTATGAGAGAATCGGGAAATGTAGATTTCTCTGAATATTTTTGTGCTAGAAAAAATATAGTTGAGTTTAAAAGACTTGACAACTAATTGAATTGCTTAATTGTCAGACATTAGTAATGCTTAAAAACCTTGGTTGAAGATGAATTCCTTCTCCCATGTTGTGCTCGAGATTATATCTCTTTTATGTTGTCCATCATATTTTGAATTTCTTGATTGTATTGATCCCAACCGTCAAAATGAGGATGATGTCTTATCCTTCTCCCATGTTGTGCTCGAGATTATATCTCTTTTATGTTGTCCATCATATTTTGAATTTCTTGATTGTATTGATCCCAACCGTCAAAATGAGGATGATGTCTTATTGTGGAAAGACTAATTTCTCTCTCTCTCAAAAAACCAATTCATTTTATATCAATTCCTAGTTGAATGCTTATTATTTTCATTTGAAAGGATTTGAAAATTTAAATTCTCGTGATTTGTTAACCGTTCCCGATTTGAAATAATAAAAAAATATGACATTGTGGTTAGAACGACCTATGTTCATTTCAGTTTGCCAACTACCTTTAGTAACAAATTTGATTTCTGTGTGGTCAATGTTTGCCCAATGTAAAGATCCTTAGAGTGGTGTTCGTATCCGGAATTTGACATTGTTTTTGTCCTGTTTTGGTTTTGCTAGACTTCATTTGTGTTTGGAGTAATAAATTACTATTTCATAGGGAAAAATAGTAATTTCTGTTTTTCTTTCTTTTATACCTGAGTCAAACTTTGAATGTGTAAATGAACTTTTTTTCCAATTAAATACTGAAAATGGAAAGGTAGTGATAAGATTGTACAATGAATGAAGGCATGCAATATATTTTTCCCCAGTGATTCATGCATTATGTCCTTGGACAATTTAGAAAGCCAGTAATTGCATCTCTAGTGATTTAAACATTCTCTATTTGCAATGTATTTCTTTCTGGCTGAGACTAGACCATGTGGTGCTGTTTTCAACTGATTCATTCAAAACATTTTTATATTCTAGAAGTGACATAACTTTTGTTTTCATGGATTTCTAAAAGATAATTTGATAGGGAGAAATACCGTTGGTAGTAGCCCCAAAATGCTGGCTAGGAGACTTGAACCACCAGGAGGTTCTATTTATATGTATTATGGTGTTTCATACCACATGTTTGCTTTTTTGTTTGAAGGAACCTTTCTTGTAATTCATCCCTACAAAATTTCAGGCCTGAATTCGTCCATTACCGCAGCTTAAGGGCATTGGGTCATGGAAACTTCTAGTTTGCTTGATTTTTAAAATCCATTCATTCATTTGTCCCCACTTAGGATAAATTATATTCTACGCTCACATGCCCATGCATTTATATATAAGATGTTCTCACTTGCCCATATGTTTATGCATTCTACTTGTCATCCCTTAGGTTGATTGTACATGTTCACATGTTTCTAAAATTTGTCAAATGTCAAATTCATAAGTTATCCATTTGTAAGCATATAACATTCATGCCCCATTGTTGTCTCTTTGCGTTTTTTTGTATGACAAAAATGAGTAGAAAGGAAAAACTCTAATCAAACTTGTTATTCTATGCTTTGGAATGAGGTTAGTTGTATTTAAATGAAGAATGCAATTTACATTCCTAGCCATTGCCATGCAATCACATGCTTACTCTTTAATGTTATTTTCTATCAAAAACTGCTCACATGCCTATGCATTTCACGTCATCTCATAGGGCAGACTTTATGTGGTCACATGCTTGCATATCTATGCATTCATTTGTCATCGCTTAGGCTAGATTATTTTCTATGCTCACATGTTCATGCACCTCACATACCCTTGCATTCGTATATGATATGTTCTCACTTGCCCATATGTTTATGCATAGACATGTCAGCCCTTTGGTTGATTGTGCATAACCTCTTGGTGCCACTCTTGAGCTCCAAACCTTGATATTTTGACATGTGTGAATGGTTCCCTTATCTGGCATGCATATATTTTCATATCCTTGTCCATTGCAAATTTCTATTAGTTTTTTCTTTTATTTGGTTTATTGTACAGTGGATTATGTAACATGATTGGTGCAGCAACCCAAAAGAGTTGGATATGATTTAATGGAGATATATGATCTAAAGACCTTATGCCTTTCTCTGTTTTAATTATTTTGGAGGATATTCCTACAATAATTAATACTCAATCTAAGAATGCTAACCGATGTGGTTGTTCCAATTTTCTATGCATTTTATCTTCTCAATACTTATCATGGAGGCAATACAAATGCTTTTACATCTTCAGAGCACAAACTATTATTTTGATGTTAATACTAATGGTTTTGAAGAGTTTTTGGATAGGCAGATTTTGTTCTTCATTTTTCTGCTGCCTGTTATTCTCATAACTGCTCTCAGAAATGTAACCCCAGAATGTCTTTTTTTTTGTTGTTGTTGTTGTTCAGATTTGCTCAGTTCTTTATTAAACCTTTGATGTCAGCTGATGCTACCAATGAAATGAAAGCTGTTGATTCTGGTTTTTTGTTCTTTTCTGACCTAACACTGTTACTTGCCTCTTTTTTTATTTATTGTTTATCATCTCTCTCTCTTGCAGATAATCAGAAAAACTTGTCTGATGCTTGCAGAATGAGCTAGGTAGTAGTTATTGCCTTTTCTAAGCATTTTTATAACTGCAAGGTGCTCTATATATCAATCTTAAAATACTATATGGGTGAAATTCAAGATGGTAGATAGTTTTTAGGAAAATAAGATATTTGAAATGAATGTAGAAACATATCTATGGTGCTACCATTGTTAATATAATTCATTGGTTAGATATACGCCATATGGCCTGTATGGTTAGATTATTTCCCATATCAGCTTCCTTTGTTCAAAGCTCTGATACTGAGAAGCCATTTTTGGAATTTGGCCTCATAGTGTTTTCCAATTTCATATATCAGCTCCAGACATGAATTTCTTAACCCAGTGGGCCACACTTTGTTAGTTGGAACAACCCAGCTCACTAGTCATTCCCTGGTTCATCAATGGTGATGGGAAGCGTTTTATGAGGGTGTCTCTATTGAACTTTGAATTGCTAACAGAAAAGAAAGCAAAAAATTATGTACCGGATAGGGAATCTAAAAATAGTTGAATGGATTCCATAAAAGACAACATGGTCCCTGCAAATAAAGCTAGGAGTTGATCCCCTGTAAGCTCCATATTAGCTACAGATGCCTCCCTATAAGTAGCAATCTCAAATGAAAATGGGAAGGTTATTATAAGAATAGTGTTTAAATGGTTTCATGCTTTGGGCTCTTGTGAGCTCTCACAATAAGCATGCTTTCATGGTTTTCAATATTGAGCAATAGTGGGGTCTCAATAATAATTTCTGATCAATTTTGTTTAATCAAGTAACCTTACGTGGAAAGAATCATGAAGGGCTGAGGAGTCTGGTTTTTTGAATAATTTCCCGATGTCTTTGTTATGTTATGTTGTCTCGAATGGATATGATTTCCCCTATTATGGCACTAGGCTAGACTTTAGAGTCTCCCTTGTTATGGAAGATTCTAATTTCTTAACTTGCTAAACATCTTAACTTATTCAAATAAAGTTAATCACTAATTATTTTGGTCATAGATAATCATTCCTCTCGTGCCTTTGGTTGCGTTTAGTTGGCAAGAATTTAAGTTGAGAATTGAAAATTCTAGGGAGTTACCAAATTATGGGTGCTTGGTTGGTACGACAGATTTTGGTGGGCCTACGTGGAAAGCTGTTCCATCCTCTCTCATTTCTACCAAACCAAACATTGGAAAAATCTCATTTTCCATCCTCCTCTTTTCCACCCAACCAAATGGACCATTAAAGGCTTGATGTTTCTATGCTAGTTAGAATGACTAAGGAAATAACAGTAACTTGCTAGAGTTGTGCCTTTTATTTCACCTTTTGAGCAAGATAACCTAGTGCTTAAGTTGCACAAAGGAAAATTTGATGGCCATACCATTACATATTATGTATTTTTGTTCCTTTAATTATCACTTTTTTATGTGAAGCAAACCATGTTGGTACTGGTAGTGTTCATGTTAAAAAAATACTTCTAATTGCATTCTTACGGGAAATTTGTTGCTTACATACAGCTTCATAAACATTTAAGTATGGAGGGTCACCCATATCATAAATTCAGGATGGGTCAGTAGTTTAATTATTGTATTCTTGGAAGATTTGTGTTTTATTTGAAGTTGTAATTTAATTTCATAGTTTAATTCATATATTTAGATACATTATTTCACTCCTCAATTACGATGCATACCCTTTTGTGTGTGCATGTTTCCAATGATGAACTAATTGAACGGGCATTAACTCTTAAATCTCTCTCTCATTATTTGCATTAACTTTGCTCTTAATTTTACTTTTACTCATGTTTTCAATCATTCCGGATTTCTGTTTTATCAAATTCTCAATTGCACTGAGGTGTTTAGATCATTTTGCTGCTAATGGTATACGTGTTTGTTCACTTTACAAAGGTTGGTTTCGAGGGAAGAATCCAATGAAGGTCTATATCATGTTGAATGCATGTGGTTTTTTTAGATTTATGGTGTTTGACGTTGTTGATATCTGTTACTTCATTTGAATTGCAGATTCGCTGGCTAAGTTTCCTCCAAATTCTGTTAAGAACTTAAGATGAAGTGCCATTTTGTACTCAGCCTTGGGATTCTTCTCCAGAGATTGTCAAGAAATTGTTTAAGGTGCATAGTTAGCAAATTTTTTTTATCAAACTGAATTTTTTAAATTAGTCTTCTACCAAGATATATCATATCCAAAAGATGCTGCATACTGTCTGTTGCAGTGGCTTTTATAATGCACATGTTTGAAGTTTTTATTCATGAATAATTTTACCTTGTAAATGCAAGATATAAATTATCTGCTGTCCTTAATGATTTTAAGACTTAGATATGGTTATTGACTGTCTTGCAGACTTACCTCGGCTAGTTTATGACTTGGATATATGCTGAAAACATTCAGTGACTTCCTACCACTTATTTGATCTTTTGATTAGCATGTCCATTGGGATATAAAAAATGCTGACAGTATGCTTCTGTGTATATATATGTATGTATATAAGCTTTTGTTAATTATTATTCTAATTTAGAAAGCTGTCATGTTTATGACTTGGAATTAAGATCATTTATTTATCACATTCTTCTCTAGACTCTCTTCATCATGTGTTGTAGGACTAAGACATGCTCATTTATTGTTTTGCATGAAAGCAAATTAATGAAATAAGTAATAATGTTAAAGCTTTTTTCTTGATTCCTGCATTTTTCCCACGATAAGATTTAATAATGGTTGTGCAACTGTTGGGATTATTGCATGTTGAATTATCATGCTAAGACTTATTCTGTTGCAGTTCCTTCACTCTTGATGAGTTTGCTTAATCATTTCATGACAAGGTTAATCTCATTTTTGTGTCTTACCTCATTATTTGAATAAGATTTAAATTAACTTATGTTCGTTTCTTCTTTTTTCTATGCATTCCTTTCATGATTCCTTGTTACTTGGAAAAACTCACGTGGCCCTTCTCAAGCTTCTTATATCTGATGTTGAAGCAGAGCTTTGTAATGGATATTTCCCCCCGCATATGAGCATATCTTGCAGTTTTCTTGCATTACTTCATTTTTCATTGGGATTATTGCATGTTGAATTATCATGCTAAGACTTATGACTGGCTTTTCTTGAGCTGGTTTTCCATTTCCTTTATACTTATTGTGTTGCAGTTGATATATTCTCCTTCACTCTTGATGAGTTTGCTCAATCATTTCCTGACAAGGTTAAATCTCGTTTCTGATCCACTTTTACATATTGAATTTTTGTGTCTTACTTCATTATTTGAATAACATTTCTCCTAGGTACATCTCTTATTTTACTTCCTGGTACAGTATTTCTCTTAGGTACATCTCTTATTTTATCTTTCTTCTTTTGTGCTTTTCATTAGTTGCAGTTTTTGGAGCCTGCTACTAACACAAATTTTTGGTCGGTGTTTCTATAAATTTCTACAGCTGTTGCTTTGGTTCCAACAATCTGCTTACCAAACAATTCATCCTTTTTAAAATTTTTTTTTTTCTTATGTCACACTCTTATTTATACATAAATGCTTTGTATTCTATTTCTAGTGCAACTATTGCCTGCCTACTTTTATAGATCCATTATTTTTAGAGCTTTCACAGGCCTACTCCCTGACATTCCAACTGGCCGTGCTACATTCTGTGATTATCATGTTGCTGTAGCTTCTCAGTCATATTTGTGAATTTGGACAGTTTGAGTAGTTTTTATTATTTAGGTTACTGTCACAGAAGTCATTCTTACCTCAGTTTTCTTTTACTCATATTTTGTTTGGCTTGTTACAACTATGTACTTAATAATTTTTATTTCATCTACGTGCAGGTTCCCAAGTCTTGGTTGGGAGATCATTGAAATGCTTATCGTTCTTTGGTTTTGATTTCTGGAAATTGTTAACAGAGAAATACTGTCTTCTTAATTGCATGGCAGCATTACATAGAACAAGATCTACATGGACGGGTTCCACATTTTAATAGATTATGATGGTATTGTTTACATTAAAGCAAAATGGGTTACACATTTTAATAGAGCAATTTGGGTGTATTGTACCCTGATTTAGTTGTAATCTCGCAAATGAAACTCCATGCTAAGTGAGACAACAAAAATGAGCCCTCATTCAATTCTGATGTCACTAATTGCTGTTTTGATTGTCTTTCAATGATGTAAACTCACAACTTACTGAGAATAAACTAAAGAGGTAGGTTCCTGTCTTTGACCGTTTGTAACACATCTGCTTATGTGCGAATGTAAATGATGTCCCTGAGCAATTTTTTAACTTTTTTTTCCCCTTATTTTAGGTTGTGGACTTGAGCACTATTCATGGACCAAATTACTTTGTTATTTCTGCAAAAGCAAGGTAAGAATTCTTGTCTGCAAAAGCAAGGTAAGATATGTTACTCAGATTAGTGCTTCCCCTCACCCAATCTCTCTCTCAAACAAATCATTACAGTTTTTCTTTTTTAGGTTTTCAAATTGCAATACTGAATAGTCCCACCCAATTTCTCTCTCTCACTCTCTTTTCCTCTCGCGATCTATCTCTCGGTTGTGTTGAGCGTGTGTGTGTGTTTATGGTTGTTTGGCTGTGGGTTTGGGTATTGCTATTCTTGTGGGTATGTGGCCATGCATGTATGTAGATGTGAATGAGTGTAATGTGTGTGCTCTGTTTGTGCGTTTTTGATTTGGGATTTGGGTTTACTGTTTCGTATTTCCGAGGTATTTGCTCTGAGCCATTGTGGTTTTGATTTTTGTCAAATAGCAAGCATTATGGTTTTCATCTTCCTTAACAGCAACCTTTCTGCTTTAATTTTGAAAGACTGGTTTCCAATTACTCTTTTCTGCATATGCTTGTTTCATTGGAGGATATGGAGTTGAAGATTCTTTGCAACTGAAATATTTTCCTTCATATTCATTATAGGCTGAATTTTTCTGATCATGCCCTTTATTTATTTTAATTTGGTGAGTTAGTTGTTTAGCACCAACAGTACAATTTCCCATGAAAAAAAAAAGGGATCGGATGTTTTTGGTTTTCTCCTTTTTTCCTTTTTAAATTTTTCTTTTCAGGTATTGATTTCTTTTGATAGTGGTGAGCTAGCAACCACCCACAGTTCAATCAAACCAAAGACCCCTCCTTTATTTTCTTTGAAAACGTATGATGGTGAAGAGTGAGATATAAAATTTGGATTTGTTTTCTTTTGATTTCTGATATCTTCTTATGTTTGGAGTTTGTGTAATTAACAGTAAAGCTGTTTAGTTACTAGAAAATGGATAAGAAGAAAAGTATTAAAGATCTGAATTTTGAAGTATGACTTTTGTGGGGTTTAGGTTTGCTTAGGTTTCCACTTGATCATGAATGCGCTCTTCTACATTATTTCGCTGCAAAATTTGGTCATCTTGGTTGCTTCTTTTTATCCAAACGTGTAATATTGATGGTTTTGGTATGTGGCTCTGTTTATAGGCTCCAGAAAGTTAATTTTTGCTATGTTGATAAAACAAAGGTATGAAATTTATTAACTTTATATGTATGTAACTTTATATGTAATTTTGAGCTAAATTGGTTCTATATTTGTTTCCTTTCAGCTATTCATATGTCGTACTTAACTTTTTGTGTATCTCTGGTTTTCTATGGAGAAATGGCCAGATAACTAATGGAGGTTAAATGCTCATATGTTGATTACTTTTTCTTTTTCTATTGCTGCTTGTTTAATATTTTCATGGGATTCCCTTTATGAAAGAGCAACGTGACAGTGCTCTCTTTTGCATGCCTTTTCTAGTCATTCCTAATTCAATCTTTCATTGCTCATGCAGTGAAATTTTCCTTCTCAGCTTCAGGTATGCAACATTTTTTTTTGATGAGTAAAAAAAATATTATAAAAAGAAGGGTGATCTGAGTATACAGGAAGTATACATCAGGGACAAAGTACAAATTAAGTGCGTAAAGTACAAAAGTCCATGAAGCCTTGAACAGGTTTGAAATATTTGTTTGCATGTCATACTTTTATTTTCTGGGTTGAGGACTTTATAAGTGTTATTATGTAATATTGGTTTGTTACAGCATGTAGTTGTGTTATAGATGTTCTTTTTGGGTTCTATTTGGATGATGAAAACTATCGAGTATTGATATACTATAATTTTTCCCATCCTCTACAATTCATTGTGCTTTGAGATAAAGACTGGTGAAAATTCATTGTGTTTTGAGATAAAGACTGGTGAAAATGGCATTTTCAAATCTTAATATAACCGACATTTTTGTTATGTTGACATTATAGGACTACTAGTGGCCTTTTTTAGCCACAACAATATAAAGCCATATAGGGCATATGACAATCTATGCGCCCAGTTTGTAGTGCTATGGCTCTGGAGTCTATTTTCCTTTTACCAATGGAACCCAAAAATCTGTGACATGTTATGAAATCGTATTTTTTTCTTATGAATAGTATTCTTCTACTTCCATATTAATTTTTATTAATAAACATGGTAATGTTTACTTTGAAGATGCTAGATTTTTCATTTTCTTTCTTGCTTTCCCCCTTTTATTATTATTTTTTTTGGTGGGTATTGGTGTCTTAAAAGTGGGTTTATTGAGATTTAGGAAGAGAAGAATGATTTTCCAACCACGGTGATTAAGGAATGTAGTTGTTTGAAATTTAGCTTGAAAGAGGTTTTTATTTTATTCTATTTTATTCTTTTTCTTTTGGGTGTTTAAGTTTGAAAATTGTTGCTATGCGTTTTTTTCCTAACAATTTTCTCTAAATTCAAGTAGACCCTTAATGTTTTAACAAATTTTCACATATAAATATTCTTGAATGTGAAATGAGATTAGACATTTTTTTATTTGCTTGAAACTAATTGCAAAATCAGCTTGTGTATGCTACTTATAAGGTAAGTAAAAACTTATTTTTAGGGATTTTTCTAGAGAGATGGAAGTTCTACATCTTTCTTCAATATGAGTTCTTTTCCTTTTGTTTTGTTTTTCCCTTTATGCATATATACATATATGAATTCTCTTGTTGTATTTTATTTAAAGCATACGGATTAGTCGATGAACATGATACTAATGACAGTAATGAGCTCAAAGAAGACCATAAGATCAATTACAATGTAGGCTTTTGAGTTTGGGCTCAATTTAGGGATAAATTTTTGATGCATAGAAAGCTTCTTAATTCTAATTGCTCTATTACTTATTCTTTTTTGGACAGTGGCTGAAGAGAAAACCTGTGAGCTCCAATTCAATGTTGGTCAATAGGATTATATGTTTGGTTTGTTCCCTATTTTTTATTTGAAATTTTATTATTTATTCGTCAATTATGAATGTCTTGTGCATGGGTTTAGATTTTGTTGTTCCACATTTTGTATGCAAAAAATGGCATGAATAAGGGAATTTTTACTGAAATTTACAAATTTTAAAACGCAAATTAATTTGATCTCAATCATATATAAAATTTTTGTATATGGTCTGTTTGTGTATTTGGTAGTTATTTTGGACTTTGGTTATCTCTTGGTTTTTGACTTCTACAAATGCAAATATGCACAACTTCACATTTTTATCTCCAAATCTGCATGCACCCTGCACTCCAAGGTACAGATTTTACTTCTTTTTTGTGATTGGATTTAATTTTATAGGTTTGTTCAATTTAAGTTTATTGGATTTTTGCACATGTTATTTTAGCTTCACTTCGTGATTGTGTAAGTTACTCTAGCTTCATTGTCTTATTTCAAAATATCCAAATTATATGTGTTTGCATTTTGTTTCAATTTCTATTTATTTTTTATTTTTCAATTTTGAGTTTTATGTGGTAGTCAATGTCCTATTAGGAATGACAGCGTATGGGCATCTTATTACTCAGTGTGGGCTTCTACATCATCTCTTTGGTCTTCTTGAATCTTTGGTGTCCTTAACCTTCAATCTCCCTCTGTTTTTCATTTCTATGTTTCAGTATCAGTCCTGAACAATCAAGCATCCAACCTACAACAATCCAAGACTTCATCATCCTCTCTCTTCTCCGCTAATCGATTACACAGGTATGATTCGTTGTCCTTCAATAAATATTACTCCGAGTTTGTGGTTTCTGTCTAATGATATCATTTGTGCATTTCAGTATGAGATTGGGAGATGAAGGAAGAGGAGTAGATGAAAAAAGCGGAATCAGTTGCGGTTTGGTATTCTTTTCTCTCTACAAATTTCTAATTTGATTTTTGATTCATCCCTACAAAATTTCAGGTCTGAATTCGTCCGTCACAGCTGCTCAAGGGTATTTGGTCATGGAAACTTCAGGTTTGCTCAATTTTTAACGTTAAACACAAGATTCACATTACATTTGATATGTTTATTTGCTCGGAACCATCGTTTTGATTTCTGTCAAATACCAAGCATTATGATTTTGAACTTCCTTAACAGCAACCTGTGTGCTTTAATTTTAAAAGACTGGATCATGATTACTCTGTTCTGCACATGCTTGTTTCATTGGTGTATATGGAGTTCAAGATCTTTGTAAGTGATTTAATATATGTCATATTCATTATAGGGTGAAATTTTCTGATCATGCACTTTGTTTTATACAATTTTTGTGCGTTGTTAGTTTTCAGGCACCAACAGTACAATGTCCCATAGAAAAAAATGGGACTGGTTGTTTTTGGTTTCCCACTTCAAGAGGTAGTGTTTTGTATAATTGGAAAAGAAGTCTTGACAACTTTTTGTAAAGAAATAAAAATTTTCCTTCAATAGTATTAATCTTCCTGGCCAAAAAAAAAAAAAAGTGTGAGCGAAGGGAAACTTATTAATTTAATTAGGAGGACTTGGCGGTATTATTATGCTGTAAATTTGGCGTTGCACACAAAATGTCATGAGGCAAAATTCTATCAAGCATGGCCAAATTTTCAATTTTTACTATTTTAAAGAACAAACCCACATGCGTGCGCGCGCGCGCGCACACACGCGCACAGACACACACACACACACATATATATATATGGAATAGCCTTACAGACTTTGCCACTGCCAGACAAGTCTTTCTCTGAAAGCATTACTGGTAAAGTTTTTAAATTTTGTTTTATATACTTGCCGGTTAGGTATGGTATTTTAGTTAACTTGATTTAAATTTTGGGTTACATTTGGTTGTTTTTGCATATGAATGATTAGCAGAAATTGATGGGGTTTTGATAATTTCAATTATTGGGCACATTGCTTTCACATTTGTATTTCAATAATTCAATCAAAACTCATTTTCCTAGCCTTATCCTTTTGCAAGAATATAACCAAGTGTGCTATTCATAAATCATCATCTGTTGATTCTCTCTCTCTGTCTCTCTTTAGGTTAAGGTATTCTTTTCTCTACAAATTTCTAATTTGATTTTTGATTCATCCCTATAAAATTTTAGGCCTGAATTCGTCCATCACAGCTGCTTAAGGGCGTTGGGACCGGGAAACTTCAGGTTTTCTCAATTTTTAGCCTTAAACACAAGATTCACAACCCATTTGATATGTTTATTTGCTCGGAACCATCGTGGTTTTGATTTCTGTCAAATAGCAAGCGTAATGGTTTTCAACTTCCTTAACAGCAAAACCTTTGTGCTTTAATTTTGAAAGACTGGATCATGATTACTCTGTTCTGCACATGCTTTTTTCCCTGGTGGATATGTAGTTGAAGATTCTTTGTAAGTGATTTAATTTGGTTCATGTTCATTATAGGCTGAAATTTTCTGATCATGCACTTTGTTCTATATAATTTTTGCATGTTGTTAGTTTTCAGGAACGAACAGTACAATGTCCCATAAAAAAAAGGGACTGGATGTTTTTGGTTTCCCACTTCAAGAGGTAGAGTTTTGTATAATTGGAAAAGAAGCGTTGACAACTTTTTGTAAAGAAATAAAAATTTTCCTTCAATAGTACAAATCTTCCTGGACAAAAGAAAGTTGGGTGTGAGCATCAAGTAATGGCTATGAACTTTCAAAATCAAAGGGAAACTTATTAGTTTAATTAAGGGGACTTGGTGGTATTATTATGCTGAAAACTTGATGTTGCATACAAAATCTCATGAGGCAAAATTCTATCTAGCATGGCCAAATTTTTAATTTTTACTATTTTAGAAAACAAACCCACACGCACACCCACATATATATAAGGAACAGCCTTACAGACTTTGTCATTGCCAGACAAGTCTTCTTTTGAAAACATTACCAGTAAAGTTTTTAAATATTGTTTTATAAACTTACAGGTTAGGTATGGGTATTTCAATTAACTCGATTTAGATATAGAGTTACGTTTGGTTGTTTTTTCTTATGAATGATTAGCAGAAATTGATGGGGTTTTGATAATCTCAATTATTGGGTGCATTGCTTTCACATTCGTATTTCAATAATTCAATCAAAAACTCAATTTCCTAACCATATCCTTTTGCGAGAATATAACCAAGTGTGCTATTCATAAATCACCATTGAGATTTTCTTTCCTAATCTTCTTCTTCTGTTCTGTTTAGAATTGGTTTTCTTTTGAGTATTTGTTTTAGTCTCCATATTTATATTGACAACTGTTTTTGTGTGATTGCATAATCTGGCGGATCCTTCTCCATTGCCAACATTTATGTTGAAGCAGTGTAAGAAATCAAAAGCAGAAATTATGTGGTCCTTTGATATTGTATATGGAAGATGGAGCGCATCGATTTTTGGGCTGAAATTCCTACTTGTTGATGGATATTGTATAAGGCAGATGAAGTGCATCTATTTTTGGTGAAATTCAATGCTGGAGAAAAGAAAAAATTGCTTTTATCTGTAAAGTATCTTTTTCTCTCGCAACCTGTGTGATTTTGATTATGTTAATTTCCCCTCAGATTTTTTTTTTTTTTTTCCTTTCATGATTTTATCTGCAATTCAGGAGGCTATGAACATGGAGTTTTCTAATCCTGCAGAGGGAAGATATGTTACTCAACTACCAATGAAGTTCCACCATATATGGGGTAAGCTACCCTCCATTTGACTGTTTACATTAGGCTCATTTCACATTAAAACGTACACTTTCAAAATTGTTATTAGGATTTATGTTCAATCCAGGTTGAGATTATGAGAGAATCGGGAAGTGTAGATTTCTCTGAATATTTTTGTGCTAGAAAAAATATAGTTGAGTTTAAAAGACTTGACAACTAATTGAATTGCTTAATTGTCAGACATTAGTAATGCTTAAAAACCTTGGTTGAAGATGAATTCCTTCTACCATGCTGTGCTAGAGATTATATCTCTTTTATATTGTCCATCATATTTTGAATTTCTTGATTGTATTGATCCCAACCATCCAAATGAGGATGATGTCTTATTGTGGAAAGACTAATTTCTCTCTCTCAGAAAACCAATTCATTTTATATCAATTCCTAGTTGAATGCTTACTATTTTCATTTGAAAGGATTTGAAAATTTAAATTTTCGTGATTTTTTAACTATTCCCGATTTGAAATTAATAAAAAAAGATGACATTGTGGTTAGAATGACTTATGTTCATTTCAGTTTGCCAACTACCTTTAGTAACAAATTTGATTTCTTTGTGTAGTCAATGTTTGCCCAATGTAAGGATCCTTAGAGTGGTGTTCATATCCGGAATTTGACATTGTTTTTGTCCTGTTTTGGTTTTGCTAGACTTCATTTGTGTTTGGAGTAATAAATTACTATTTCATTAAAAAAAATAGTAATTTATGTTTTTCTTTCTTTTATACCTGAGTCAAACTTTTAATGTGTTAATGAACTTTTTGCCCAATTAAATACTGAAAATGGAAAGGTAGTGATAAGATTGTACAATGAATGAAGGCATGCAATATATTTTTCCCCGTGATTCATGCATCATGTCCTTGGACAATTTAGAAAGCCAGTAGTTGCATCTCTAGTGATTCAAACATTGTCTATTTGCAATGTATTTCTTTCTGGCTGAGACTAGACCATGTGGTGCTGTTTTCATCTGATTCATTCAAAACATTTTTATATTCTAGAAGTGACATAACTTTTATTTTCATGGATTTCTAAAGGATAAGATTTTGTTTTATTTGCATTTATGGAACAAAGTTAACATTCTGCAACATTGCAGCGAGTTTCTCCAATTAGATTCCACTGTTGCAATTTAAATGATTTTTTAACTTATTAATTATTTATGTCAATTAGTAGGTCACTATGTACATGTTGGAACTATCTCTTAATGGTTCGTGGTGCCATTCAAGTTTTGGCATGAAAAATTGCTATGCTTAATTGCTTTATTCTCAAGGCTGGGACTCAAGTAATTTTCTCTTCAAGTATGTTGATTTCAAGGTCTAACCAAATAGTTCCTTCAATACTTCAAAAGATTGCATTAAGGTTTACCTGGGTATGATTTAGGTTTTGAGTATTAATTTATTTTTTTATATTAAAATTTTTTATTTCATGTGTTTTTATTTTCGGAGGCAATTTCACATTTTTAATACTGTTTCCTTTGTGTTTGTTCATGTGGGTCTGCTTCAAATTCTGGAATTGGGGTCAAAGATTGCATTAAGGTTTACCTGGGTATGATTTAGGTTTTGTGTATTAATTAATTAATTTTATATTATAATTTTTGTTGGATTTTGTTGATTTTAATGTTTTTTTTTTGGTTGATTGTTATGTTCTGCTTGCATGCATTAGTTGTTAAAAGACATGTTTGGGTTCTCTTTTTCCTTGTTTGGCTAGTGAGAAATTGTGGGAAATACCTTTTAATATATATTTTTTTCGTGGGCTTTGAGATAGTATTCTCAATAGAGTCAACAAGAATATGATGGTAAATAACAAAATCTTGATTTGAGTTTCTTTTAAATATTTACGTTATGTTGGGGTTGATAACAGAGTTTTTTGAATTGAGGTTCTTCGAAGATCAGCTTGGTTTCTTGAGAATCTGGAATCTAAGTATTGCCTGAGTGAGTTGTAAAGAGTTCATAAATGCAATGTCTGGTTATGAATATTGAATATGATATCCTCGTTCTTTGCAATATTTTGTTTTATGGTTATCTGGCAAAATTTCTCTGGGCTGTTTTCTAGTCTAAAAGGATAGGCAATGTGGCTCAGTATAGTGCTCATGTGCATGTGTCGATTTGCAACCAGTTAACACTTCTGTGCATGTGTCAATATGCAATCAATTAATAAGCGTGCAGGAAAGCATGTGTGTTTGTGCGTGGTCATTACTTCTACTGCACAGCTGCTTGTATTTTAACTTGCTGCATAAGTTGTGGAGAAGAACCTGACTTCCCTGTTATGGTTCTTGATTGTATGATAACAGTCTGATTTTGAACTTAGTCTTTATTCTTAACAAGTCAAGCTTCCAATTTATCTTGGTAAACTTTTCAGATAGGCAGCTACAGATTTTTTTTTTTTCAAAAAAAAAAAAAAAATTATTTTCTTCATTATATACTATAATTTTTCTTTGTAATATGTTGAGCTTATGTTGGCGTGCATTGTGTCATAGTTTCTAGCAATGAGGAAGTGGGTTCTTTTTAATATGAACTCATCTTTATTTGATTCATGATATGTGTTGAAGTATTAAGGTCTTCAAGTATTTGATTCTTTGTCTTTGTATTGGAGTTTCTTTAGGAGGACGAGGATGGAAATATGGATCTGTTTTTGTTGATGGAATATTTCCTGTACTGAGTCCCCTTAGCAAATTATGGACTTTTCCTTGAATGACCTCGATCATTGGGGCTTATGTGTTGTGTTACTTCAGGTTTGGTTTTGTTTATTGTAGCAGCTTTTTACTTTGATTTCTCTAAACAATTGTTAAGTGATGTGTGCTTTATCTACCGGTGGATCTTATAAGTTTTTTTTGGGTGTGTCTGGCTAACACGAGTGTCCAGGGCAGTTTGTGCACCTGACTAGGTGTGTGAAACAGTAGATTACACACACTTGGTAATTTTATAGGGAGAAATATCCTTGGTAGTAGCCCCAAAATGCTGGCTAGGAGACTTGAACCACCAGGAGGTTCTATTTATATGTATTATGGTGTTTCATACCACATGTTTGCTTTTTTGTTTGAAGGAACCTTTCTTGTAATTCATCCCTACAAATTTTCAGGCCTGAATTCGTCCATCACCGCAGCTTAAGGGCATTGGGTCATGGCGATTTTTAAGATCCATTTATTCATTTGTCCCCACTTAGGATAAATTATATTCTACGCTCACATGCCCATGCATTTATATATAAGATGTTCTCACTTGCCCATATGTTTATGCATTCTACTTGTCATCCCATAGGTTGATTGTACATGTTCACATGTTTCTAAAATTTGTCAAATGTCAAATTCATAAGTTATCCATTTGTGAGCATATAACATTCATGCCCCATTGTTTGTCTCTTTGCGTTTTTTTTGTATGACAAAAATGCGTAGAAAGGAAAAACGCTAATCGAACTTGTTATTCTATGCTTTGGAATGAGGTTAGTTGTATTTAAATTAAGAATGCAATTTACATTCCTAGCCATTGCCATGCAATCACATGCTTACTCTTTAATGTTATTTTCTATCAAAAACTGCTCACATGCCTATGCATTTCACGTCATCTCATAGGGCAGACTTTATGTGGTCACATGCTTGCATATCTATGCATTCATTTGTCATCGCTTAGGCTAGATTATTTTCTATGCTCACATGTTCATGCACCGCACATACCCTTGCATTCGTATTTCATATGTTCTCACTTGCCCTTATGTTTATGCATTCTACCTGTCAGCCCTTTGGTTGATTGTACATAACCTCTTGGTGCCACTCTTGAGCTCCAAACCTTGATATTTTGACATGTGTGAATGATTCCCTTATCGGGCATGCATATATTTTCATATCCTTGTCCATTGCAAATTTCTATTAGTTTTTTCTTTTCCTTGGTTTATTGTACAGTGGATTATGTAACATGATTGGTGCAGCAACCCAAAAGAGTTGGATATGATTTAATGGAGGAGATATATGATCTAAAGACCTTATGCCTTTCTCTGTTTTAATTATTTTGGAGGATATTCCTACAATAATTAATACTCAATCTAAGAATGCTAACTGATGTGGTTGTTCCAATTTTCTATGCATTTTATCTTCTCAATGCCTATCATGGAGGCAATACAAATGCTTTTACATCTTCAGAGCACACAAACTATTATTTTGATGTTAATACTAATGGTTTTGAAGAGGCTTTGGATAGGCAGATTTTGTTCTTCATTTTTCTGCTGCCTGTTGTTCTCATAACTGCTCTCAGAAATGTAACCCCAGAATGTCTTTTTTGTTGTTGTTGTTCAGATTTGCTCAGTTCTTTATTAAACCTTTGATGTCATCTGATGCTACCAATGAAATGAAAGCTGTTCTGGTTTTTTGTTCTTTTCTGACCTAACACTGTTACTTGCCTCTTTTTTTATTTATTGTTTATCATCTCTCTCTCATGCAGATAATCAGAAAAACTTGTCTGATGCTTGCAGAATGAGCCAGGTAGTAGTTATTGCCTTTTCTAAGCATTTTTATAACTGCAAGGTGCTCTATATATCAATCTTAAAATACTATATGGGTGAAATTCAAGATAGTAGATAATTTTTAGGAAAAGAAGATATTTGAAACGAATGTATCTATGGTGCTACCATTGTTAATATAATTCATTGGTTAGATATACGCCATATGGCTTGTATGGTTAGATATATTTCATATATCAGCTCCAGACATGAATTTCTTAACCCAGTGGGCCACACTTTGTTAGTTTGAACAACGCAACTCACCAGTCATTCCCTGGTTCATCAATGGTGATGGGAAGTGTTTTACGAGGGTGTCTCTATTGAACTTTGAATTGCTAACAGAAAAGAAAACAAAAAATTATGTACCGGATAGGGAATCTAAAAATAGCTGAATGGATTCCATAAAAGACATCATGGTCCGTGCAAATAAAGCTAGGAGTTGATCCCCAAGTAAGCTCCATATCAGCTATAGATGCCTCCCTATAAGTAGCAATCTCAAATAAAAACGGGAAGGTTATTATAAGAACAGTGTTTAAATGGTTTCATGTTTTGGGCTCTTGTGAGCTCTCACAATAAGCATGCTTTCATGGTTTTCAATATTGAGCAATAGTGGGGTCTCAATAATAATTTCTGGTCAATTTTGTTTAATCAAGTAACCTTATGTGGAAAGAGTCAAGAAGGGCTGAGGAGTCTGTTTTTTTAAATTAATTTCCCGATGTCTTTGTTATGTTATGTTGTCTCCAATGGATATGATTTTCCCTATTATGGCACTAGGCTAGACTTTAGAGTCTCCCTTGTTATGGAAGATTCTAATTTCTTAACTTGGTAAACATCTTAACTTATTCAAATAAAGTTAATCACTAATTATTTTGGTCATAGATAATCATTCCTCTAGTGCCTCTTTGGTTGCAATTAATTGGCAAGAATTTAAGTTGAGAATTGAAAATTCTAGGGAGTTACCAAATTTTGGGTGCTCGGGGTACGACAGATTTTGGCGGGCCTACATGGAAAGCTCTTCCATCCTCTCTCATTTCTACCGAACCAAACATTGGAAAAATCCCATTTTCCTTTACCCATTTTCCATCCTCCTCTTTTCCACCCAACCAAATGGACCATTAAAGGCTTGATGTTCCTATGCTAGTTAGAATGACTAAGGAAATAACGGTAACTTCTTGCTAGAGTGGTGCCTTTTATTTCACCTTTTGAGCAAGATAACTTAGTGCTTAAGTTGCACAAAGGAAAATTTGACGGCCATACCATTACATATTATGTATTTTTGTTCCTTTAATTATCGCTTTTTAATGTGAAGCAAACCATGTTGGTACTGGTAGTGTTCATGTTAAAAAAATACTTCTAATTGCATTCTTATGTGAAATTTGTTGCTTACGTACAGCTTCATAAACATTTAAGTATGGAGGGTCATCCATATCATAAATTCAGGACGGGTCAGTAGTTTAATTATTGTATTCTTGGAAGATTTGTGTTTTATTTGAAGTTGTAATTTAATTCCATAGTTTAATTCATATATTTAGATACATTATTTCACTCCTCAATTACGATGCATACCCTTTTGTGTGTGCATGTTTCCAATGATGAACTAATTGAATGGGCATAAACTCTTAAATCTCTCTCTCATTATTTGTGTTAACTTTGCTCTTAATTTTACTTTTACTCATGTTTTCAATCATTCCTGATCTTTTTTTTATCAAATTCTCAATTGCACTGAGGCGTTCAGATCATTTTGCTGCTAATGATATACGTGATTGTTCACTTTACAAAGGTTGGTTTCGAGGGAAGAATCCGATGAAGGTCTATATCAGTTGAATGCATTTAGTTTTTTTAGATTTATGGTGTTTGACGTTTTTGATATCTGTTACTTCATTTGATTTGCAGATTCGCTGGCTAAGTTACCTCCAAATTCTGTTAAAAACTTAAGATGAAGCGCCATTTTGTACTCAGCCTTGGGATTCTTCTCCAGAGATTGTCAAGAAATTGTTTAAGGTGCATAGTTAGCAAGTTTTTTTATCAAACTGAATTTTTTAAATTAGTCTTCTACCAAGACATATCAAATGCAAAAGATGCTGCATACTGTCCGTTGCAGTGGCTTTTATAATGCTCATGTTTGAAGTTTTTGTTCATGAATAATTTTACCTAGTAAACGCAAGATATACATTAGCTGCTGTCCTTAATGATTTTAAGACTTAGATATGGTTATTGACCATCTTGTAGACTTACAAGGGCTAGTTTCCCTGCTATATGCTGAAAACATTCAGTGACTTCCTACCTCTTATTTGATCTTTTGATTAGCATGTCCATTGGGATATAAAAAATGCTGACAGTATGCTTCTATATATATATATATATATATATATATATATATATATATATGTATATAAGCTTTTGTTAATTATTATTCTAATTTAGAAAGCTGTCATGTTTATGACTCGGAATTAAGATCATTTAATTTTAATTAGTCCAAACTGATGGGGCTTTGCTCTATCCTATCGTTTAATTTTTATTTATCACATTCTTCTCTAGACTCTCTTCATCATGTGTTGCAGGACTAAGACATGCTCATTTATTGTTCTGCATGAAAACAAATTAATGAAATAAGTAATAATATTAAAGCTTTTTTCTTGATTCTTGCATTTTTGCCACGGTAAGATTTAATAGTGGTTGTGGGAAGACGCTTTCTGTTGGGATTATTGCATGTTGAATTATCATGCTAAGACTTATTCTGTTGCAGTTCCTTCACTCTTGATGAGTTTGCTTAATCATTTCATGACAAGGTTAATCTCAATTTTGATCCACCTTTACATATTGAATTTTTGTGTCTTACCTCATTATTTGAATAAGATTTAAATTACCTTATGTTCGTTTCTTCTTTTCTCTATACATTCCTTTCGTGATTCCTTGTTACTTGGAAAAACTCATGTGGCCTTTCTCAAGCTTCTTATATCTGATTTTGAAGCAGAGCTTTGTAATGGATATTTTCCCCCACATATGAGCATATCTTGCAATTTTCTTGCATTACTTCATTTTTCGTTGGGATTATTGCATGTTGAATTATCATGCTAAGACTTACGACTGGCTTTTCTTGAGCTGGTTTTCCATTTCCTTTATGCTTATTGTGTTGCAGTTGATATATGCTCCTTCACTCTTGATGAGTTTGCTTAATCATTTCCTGACAAGGTTAAATCTCATTTCTGATCCACTTTTACATATTGAATTTTTGTGTGTTACTTCATTATTTGAATGACATTTAAATTACCTTTTGTTGGTTTCTTCTTTTCTCTGGGCATTCCTTTCATGATTCCTTGGTACTTGGAAAAACTAATGTGGCCTTTCTCAAGCATCTTATATCTGATTTTGAGGTAGAGCTTAGTAATGGATATTTTCCCCCACATTTGAGCATATCCTGCAATTTTCTTGCATTACTTTATTTTCTATTGGGATTATTGCATGTTGAATTATCATGCTAAGACTTATGACTGACTTTTCTTGAGCTGGTTTCCATTTCCTTTATACTTATGATGTTGCAGTTGATATATGCTCCTTCATTCTTGATGAGTTTGCTTAATCATTTCCTGACACTGTTAAATCTCATTTCTGATCCACCTTTACATATTGAATTTTTCTGTCTCTTACCTCATTATTTGAAAAACATTTAAATTACCTTTTGTTGATTTCTTCTTTTCTCTATACATTCCTTTCATGATTCCTTGTTACTTGGAAAATAGCATTTGGCCCTTCTCAAGTTTCTTATATCTGATGTTGAACCAGATCTTAGTAATGGATATTTTCCCCCACGTTTGAGCATATCCTGCAATTTTCTTGCATTTCTTCACTTAGTGAGTATCAAACAGTGCAAGTTAGTGGTCGGCTATTAACTTGATCAACAATAACTTTGTTTATGTTTGTAACTGTCTTGTACACTTGTATCATCTTGGGACATGAAACAAATAATTATAGTGAAATGGACATGACTGTATGCAATGGATGTAAATGATTTGGGGCTACCTTTCCACTGTTAGGATGTGAAAATGATTGAGCGTCTATTACCTCTCAATGATTAGATTTTATAAAGGTCTTGCATAATAAGATGTAGCTGTTGTAAGGTGTTTTTAAATTGTAAGATAGAAAACCACTCTGTGGTATTTTTTCACACTTTCTTACTTGATGATGCTTGTCTTGTTTGGTTCAAAGATAAACTTGCGGTTGAGTTTGTTTTCAAAATCATTATTGTAGATAAGTGTGACCATTGTTACAAACTTATAGGGGGCATGTGTAACTGACCACTAAAAAAAATCAGGTGACAAGCAACCTGTGTGATAGTTGAACTTCCTTCTTCTCAAATAGAATTATATAGATCTCAGCAAGTTGACAAAATTGGTGATATATTTCATATAATGAAGTAATGGTATAAAGAGAACAACTCATAATAGAAGAGTTCGTCTGCCAAGACTACATAAAAGCCTCACTCTAAAAACATGATAAAGGGCCTAATGTTTCTGCTTTTCCAAGAATATTCTTTATAAATATGTATCTTCCTATTAGTAGCCCCTCCAAACACTTTTTAAAGATCCATGTGCTCTTTTTTTTTTTTGATAGTTACAATGTGTTTTTTTTTTTTGGAGGGGGGGGGGGGGGTGTGTGGGATTTGAACTTTAGACGTCTCTATTGGAAACACTAGGAGGTGCCAGTTGAGCTACAAGGCTTTTGGCAAATCCATGTGCTTTTTTTACGATGTTGGTTTCTAAATGGATTATAATGATGCTTATAACTCTTTCCCAAAGTTCTACATGGACAAGTGATTTTTTTAATGAATTTCTCTATGATGCTGATTTAGTAGATTTTCAAAGGTGGGTAAAATGTGGAGTTTTTGCTTAATTCTCAAGGGATTCTTTCTTAACTCTTTTATTAAAATAAAAATTAAATGGAAGATCTTCATACTTGTGTAATTTTATTGATGATTTTGGCAGGCTGAAAACCAAGAAGTTGCTTTGGAGTTTTGGAAGAGTGCTCTAAACCCTCTAACATGGACAGAAATACTGCGTCAAGTATTGGTTGATGCAGCTTTTGGTTCAAAGCATTGCAGTATTGGTTGATGCTGCTTTTGGTTCAAAGCTAGGTGCAATGCATAGGGAAGCCCTTAACAAGGTATTCAAATTCAAATTATTAACTCTTGGTTTTGCACCTGATTTAAGTGTCTATTTGAAACAGTTTCTAGATTTTTGCTGAAAGTATTATAAATAAAAGATAAAAGTTTAATAAAATTAGTAGGTGACTAACATGGGGCCCACAAATAGTTATTACAGAAGGCAATAAGTTCAACAATTTTTGTATCACTAAGAGTGGGAGAGAGGGAGAGGGAGGGAGAATTTTAGCCAAATCTCTTTTCCTTATGCAATTGATGGTATCTGCCAGCAATGTTTAAACTGATTGTTGGAGTTAGGATATCCAGTTTTCCGAATTGGGTTGCAAATGCACAATTAACTGGGATGTTTGCAGTTCTAGTGAGTAGGGGAATCCATTAACTCTGGTAGTGGGTTATGGGGTCATGCATTATTAATTTAGTATCCTAATGCTTGTAGATCAGTTTAGATTGGGAGGTAGATTCTGTAATTTTTTTGAGCCCCTTTAGAGGTACAAGCTGCAGGATATTGGAGGGAAATTTTGGTCTTGTGGTGGCTAACTAATGATGAAAGTTTATATGTGACATTGTGTTTTAAGGCTTGTGTGGGATAAAATTGTAGGCCTTTTCCCTGAAAAAAGATTTGGTGTGTTGTGCTTTTGCAAAGGTGGCTTTGTTTATTTTTCAAGTAAAACAATTCAAAGAATTCTTTGAGGTGACAACTTGTTCTAAAGTAAGAATTTTGGTAAGTTGGTGTTATGTGTGTAAAAGGGACAGACACTTGGTGGTTAATATTCAGTTAATACTGTTAGGCTTTGCTCTTTAGTCTTTATTGTCTTTAGTTGTGTTGATTCCTTCTGAAATGTGTGTTAGGGGAACTTCGTTGCTTTTCCTCAAGAATGTTTGCGCCTTCCTTGTGAGGGTGGTTAAATTTGTTACTTTTTCTTTGCTTGATATTTACATCTACTTTCCACAAACACTGGTACTTGGAAGTTATTTAGGGGTGTGTTTATACTTCCTTTTTGGGCATTCATTACCCTGTTTGATTTTCTTTTATTCTCCCATTCTCTCCCACACAATCTTAATTTGCCTTGCATTATTTGGTTCTGTATTAACATTTTGTTCATAATGTCTTTGCTTGTTTACATCCTAAAAATTCTTGTCCATCTTGCCAAGACAACCAAAGAGCAGGCAAAAGGATTAAGGTTCTTGAGAAAGATTTTTACTTGCCATTCTCTGAAAGTTGTCATGGCCTACTTGCTTTACCCTGGCCACTCTCATTACACAGTCTTTACTAATTTTCACATGAACTCCTTGACTTTTTTATGTGTGTGTGTGAGTGGGTGCTAGGTGGAAGAGCACGCCATCTTAAGTCACCAGTTTTCTAATAAAAAGAGTGCTTCGGCGAAGAAGCACGGTTTTGGAAAAGGTTTGATGACTCTGGCGAAGAAACATGGTATTGGGAAAGTTTGATGATAGTTTGGTGGGCAACTTATCCTGTTGGGGGTGATATATCTACTGGTAACGGTTATACTGACAGGGAAGTGGTTGTATCTCCATCTCAACATCTTAATTTTATGAAATATTTTTGTCCATTTACCTTTCTGTATGGGCTTTGTGGATTGATGATCTTATAAATTTATCCTAATGGTTACTTACAGTGTTTCTGACAATTAGTTATGTATTTAGAAACTGGTAAGGTTAAGAAATAAATCACATGATAGGAGGAAATAGTCCACCGAAAGAAGAGAGGTTTGTAATAAGTTATTGAAATTATGTTGTTTAAGTAGTAACATATAACTTCTTGTTATATGCCAGGTGGAACCCAGCTGGGATGATCATCTCAAACAACCAGATATAGTAAAATGTGAACTTGCTTTGGAAGGAGCAATATCTTGAGAATACCTTAATCATGCTTTTGGATGATGAAGAGCTGGAGCTGCAAGAGTTAGAAGCAGGACCAAATCCACCGAGGTCTTCAGATCATTTTGCTGCTAACGGTGTACATGGTTGTTCACTTTACAAAGGTTGGAACTACCCAATCTGTAAATTCATTTGATTTGCAGATTTGCTGACTAAGTTTCCTCCAAATTCTGTTAAGAACATAAGACGAAGCATCCATTCTGTACTCAACTCTGGGATTCTTCTCTAGAGATTGTCAAGAAATTGTTTAAGGTGCATGGTTAGCAATATTTTTTCTCAAACTTAATTTTTTAAATTAGTCTTCTACCAAGATATATCATATGCAAAAGATGCTGCATACTGTCTTTCTATTGCAGTGGCTTTTATAATGCACATGCTTGAAGTCTTATTCATGAATAATTTTTTACCTAGCAAATGCAAGGTATACACTATCTGCTATCCCTAATGATTTTAAGACTCAGATATGGTTATTGACTGTTTTGTATACTTACAAAGACTAGTTTCCCTGCTATATGCCGAAACAACTTATTGATCCCCTCCCTCTTATTTGATCTTTTGTTTAGCATGTCCATTGGAATAAAAAAATGCTGACAGTATGCATCTATATATATATATATATATATATAAGCCTTTGTTAATTATTATTCTAATTTAAAAATCTGTCCTGTTTATGACTGGAATGAAGATCGTATAATTTTTAATTAGTCCAAACTGATGGGGGTTGGCTATTTTTTAATCTGTCCTATCGTATAATTTTTATTTATCACATCCTTCTCTAGACTCTCTTCATCTTGTGTTGCAGGACTAAGTCATGCTCATTTATTGTTCTGCTTGAAAACAAATTTATGAAATGAGTAATAATGTTAAAACTTTTTTCTTGATTCTTGCATTTTCCCCCCTGTGGGATTTAATAGTGGTTGTATGTGGAGGCTATTTTTTGGGATTATTGCATGTTGAATTATCATGTTAAGAGTTACGGCTGACTTTTCTTGAGCTGGTTTTTCGTTTCCTTTATACTATGCTGTTGCAGTTGATATATGCTCCTTCACTCTTGATGAGTTTGCTCAATCGATTGATGGCAAGGTTAATTCTCATTTCTGATCCACCTTTACATATTGAATTTTTTTTTCTTACCTTATTATTTGAATGACATTTAAATTACCTTTTGTTGGTTTCTTCTTTTCTCTTTGCATTATTCCTTTCAGGATTTCCTGTTACTTGGAAAAATTCATGTGGCCCTTCTCAAGCTTCTTATATCTGATGTTGAAGTAGAGATTAGTAATGGATATTTTTCCCCACATTTGAGCATATCCTGCAATTTTCTTGTTTACTTCACTTGGTGAGTATTAAACAATGCAAGTTGTAGACCCAAAACTTCTCAATATTATGTTTTAGACCCCAATTTGTTTTCAAATTCTGTTTTTGACCCCACAATTTTTCCAAATTACATTTTTAACTACACAATTTTTCTGATATTCACAAAATTACACTAATTTTCCAAATTATGATTTGACCCAAACGTTTTTAAATTAAAATTTGATCCTCAAGGTTTCCACAAATTACAGAAACCCCTTAAAGTTCAAGGCCCCGTTTGGTACACCTACTCAAACACATGTTTTCAGTTTTTAAACAACATTACATGTATTTCCACACACTTTTTCACCCACTCGTATTTCCACACATGTTTTAAGTTTTTAAATGCATGTACCAAAACACCCCCCCAAAATTTGCCAAAAGTCCTCAGGCATTTTGCCATCGTCCAGGTATAAGTATCTCCAAATCTGATTATTTGTGTAACAGATTGCTCTTGTTTATTCATATTGCGATCATAATTAGGCTGTTTTAATTTTCTTGTTCTGAAATGCATATGGAAACAGTTGTTAGGGAGTTCTTATATTGTTTTTGATGCTAGTAAAATTGAACTCACAGTAGTTTTGTTCTTCTACTGGAATTAGGAAGGCACAGTTACCATGAAACACGTCTTTGAGCTCGAGCTCGAGCTCAACCAAGCAAGTAAGCATTCTCACATTCTTGAGACTTCAAGCAGCTAGGCAGATTGAATCATATCTCTTCCACTATTTTTTCATTATCTACTTGCATATTGCAAGTTGCCCCAGGCTTCTTCACTTGTGCAAGAGGCCTAAGGGATGATTTTGGACAAATGTTTTTTTGAAATGAGTTGATGGGTATGAAACATGCTAAAAGCACTAACCTTGATACCATAGAACACACAAAGAATATAATTTGATAGATCATCGGTGTTTAAAGATGGAATGGTTGAATATGCAAAAATCATTCTTAGGGTTGAAGCACGTGAGAGTTTTAGCCAAATTCCTTTTCTGTATGCAATTATTGGTAACTTCCAGCAATTTTTAAACTGATGGTTGGAGTTAGGATATCAATTTTTGCGAATTGGGTTGCAAATGCACAATTAACTGGGATGTACAATTTGGGTTTGCAGTTCTAGTGAGTAGGGGAATCCGTTAACACTGGTGCTGGGTTATGGGGTCATGCATTAGTAATTTTTTAGTATCCTAAAGCTTGTAGATCAGTTTAGATTGGGAGGTAGATTCCATAATTTTCTTTGAGCTCCTTTAGAGGCCTGAGCTGCAGGATATTGGAGGGCAATTTTGGGTTGGTGGTGGCTAACTAATGATGAAATTTTTTATGCAACGTTGTGTTCTAAGCTTGTGTGGGATAGAATCATAGGAGTTTTCCCTAAAAAAAGATTTGGTATGCTGTGCTTTTGCAAAGGTGGCTTTGTTTATTTAACACCAACTTACCAAAGGTGGCTTTGGTAAGTTGGTGTTATGTGTGTAAAAGGGGCAGGCAGTTGATGGTTAATATTCTGTTAATACCGTTAAGCTTTGCTCTTTAGTCTTTATTGTCTTTAGTTGTGTTGATTCCTTCTGAAATGTGTGTTAGGGGAACTTCGTTGCTTTTCCTCAAGAATGTTTGCGCCTTCCTTGTGAGGGTGGTTAAATTTGTTACTTTTTCTTTTCTTGATATTTACATCTACTTTCCACAAACACTGGTACTTGGAAGTTATTTAGGGGTGTGTTTATACTTTCTTAGTATGGGGTTTTGTTTTCTTTCGAAATTTTCTAACAAATTAATTACCTAACAATGAAATGGTATATAAGGTGTTGGGAGACTGATATATCAGCCTTTTTGGGCATTCATTAATTATTTTTATACTTTCTTCTAGATCTCATTTTTGAATTGGGTTTTTAATGTTGTTGGGAACTTTATGTGATGTAATTGGTCAGTTTTGGCTCCAAATTGAACTACACATTTGTTATGCTGGGGCTCCTAGTCCTTGATACTGTGACATGGTTTGCTTTCCTGATTTTTATAATTCTGTTCCTGATTGTTGAGATTATGCTGGTATTGTTTTCATTAAAGTGTAACGGGTTTCACATTTTATTAGAGCAGTTTGGGTGTATTGTTCCCTGATTTAGTTGTAATCTTACAAATGAAACTCCATGCAAAATGAGACAACAAAATGAGCACTCATTCAGTTCTGATGTCACTTATTGCTATTTTGCTATTTTGAGTGTCTGTCAATTATTTAAACTCACAACTTTCTAAGAATAAATTAAAGAGAGTAGGTTCCTGTCTTTGACCATTTATAACATCTGCTTATGTATGAATGTAAATGATGTCCCTGAGCAAATTTTTAACTTTTTTTTTTTTTCCACATTTTAGGTTGTGGACTTGAGCACTATTCATGGACCAAATTACCTTGTTATTTCTGCAAAAGCATGGCAGGAATTCTTGTCTGCAATTCAGGAGGCTATGAACATGGTGCTTTCTAATCCTGCAGAGAGAAGATATGTTACTCAACTAGCAATGAAGTTCCACCATTATGGGGTAAGCTACCCTCCATTTGACTGTTTACGCTATGCACATTTCACATTAAAACTTACACTTTCAAAATTGTTATTAGGATTTAAGTTCAATCCAGGTTGAGATTATGAGAGAATCGGGAAATGTAGATTTCTTTGAATATTTTTGCGCTAGAAAAAATATATTTGAGTTGAAATGACTTGACAATCAATTGAATCGCTTAATTGTCAGACATTAGTAATACTTAAAAACCTTGGGTGAAGATTATATCTCTATTATATTGTCAGACATTAGTAATACTTAAAAACCTTGGGTGAAGATTATATCTCTATTATATTGTCCATCATATTTTGAATTTCTTGATTGTATTGATCCCAACCG
This sequence comes from Quercus agrifolia, assembly GCA_029955455.1. NCBI lineage: Eukaryota > Viridiplantae > Streptophyta > Magnoliopsida > Fagales > Fagaceae > Quercus > Quercus agrifolia. The sequence goes on from JARQAD010000010.1 coordinate 23,071,397, forward strand.
TTGAAATGAGGACGATGTCTTACTGTGGAAAGACTAATTTCTCTCTCTCACTCTCTCTCAGAAAACCAATTCATGTTATATCAATTCCTAGTTGAGTGCTTAATAAATTCATTTGAAATGATATGAAAATTTAAATTTTCGTGATTTGTTAATTGTTCCCAGTTTGAAATTAATTAAAAAAAAAAAAAAAAAATGACATTGTGGTTAGAATGACTTGTGTTCATTTCAGTTTGCCAACTACCTTTAGTAGCAAATTTGATTTCTTTGTGTAGTCAATGTTTGCCCAATGTAAAGATCCTTAGAGTGGTGTTCATTCAGGAATTTGACATTGTTTTTGTCCTTTTTTTGGTTTGCTAGACTTCATTTGTGTTTGGAGTAATAAATTACTATTTCATAAGAAAAAATTGTAATTGCTGTTTTTTTTTTCCTTTTATACCTGAGTTAAACTTTTAATGTGTTAATTAACTTTTTTCCCAATTCAATACTGAAAATGGAAAGGTAGTGATAAGATTGTAAAATGAATGACGGCATGCAATATATTTTTCCCACTGATTCATGCATTATGTCCTCAGACAATTTAGAAAGCCAGTAATTGCATTTCTAGTGATTCAAACACTCTCTATTTGCAATGTATATCTTTCTGGCTGAGACTAGACCATGTGGTGCTGTTTTCATCTGATTCATTCAAAACATTTTTATATTGTAGAAGTGACATAAATTTTGTTTTCATGGATTTCTAAAACATAAGATTTTGTTATATTTGCATTTATGGAACAAAGTTAACATTCTGCAACATTGCAACAATTGAGTTTCTCCGATTAGAGTCCACTGTTGCAATTTAAATGATTTTTTAGCGTATTAATTATTTTATGTCAATTAGTAGGATATGGTCACTCCACAAGTATAAGTGCTTGTGGGGGGTAAGGGTCAAAGTTTAAGTCTCCAGGAGGGAACTTTACACACATATACACTTAGATTATGTTAGAGTAGAATTCTATCTTATATCAATATTATTTTAACCTATCAAAAAAAAATTATGTCAATTAGTAGGTCATTATGTACATGTTGGAACTATCTCTTAATGGTTTGTGTTGCCATTCAACTTATGGCATGAAAAAGAGCTATGCTTAATTGCTTTATTCTCAAGGCTAGGACTCAAGTAATTTTCTCTTCAAGTATGTTGTTAATTTCAAGGTATGGCATATAGGTAGAACCAAGTAGTTCCTTCAAAAGATTGCATTAAGGTTTACCTAGTTATGATTTAGGTTGACTATTAATTTATTCTTTTATATTTTATGTTATGTGTTTTTATTTTTGGCTGCAATTTCACATTTTTAATACTATTTCCTTTGTGTTTGTTCATGTGGGTCTGCTTCAAATTATGGAATTGAGGTCAAAGATTGCATTAAGGTTTAACTGGGTATGATTTCGGTTACGAGTATAATTAATTTATTTTATATTATAATTTTTGTTGGATTATGTTGATTTTAATGGTTTTTTTTTAGTTTATTTTTGGTTGATTGTTATGTTCTGCTTGCATGCATTAGTAGTTAAAAGGCATGTTTGGGTTCTCTATTTCCCTGTTTGGCTAGTGAGAAATTGTGAAAAATTTTAAAGTTGGTACCTTTTAATATTGTTTTTTTTTTTTTTTTTTGGGGGGGGGGGGGGGGGGGCTTGAGATAGTATTCTCAATAGAGTTAACAGGGATATGATAGTAAATAATAAAATCTTGATTTGAGTTTCTGTTAAATAGTTAAGTTATGTTGGGGTTGATAACAGAGTTTTTTGAACTGAGGTTCTTTGAAGATCCGCTTGGTTTCTTGAGAATTTGGAATCTAAGTATTGCTTGAGTTAGTCTTAAAGAGTTTGTAAATGCAATATCTGGTTATGAATATTGAATATGATGTCCTCGTTCTTTGCAATATTTTGTTTTATGGTTGTTATCCTGTGAAATTTTTCTGGGCTGTTTGCAAGTCTAAAAGGATAGGCAATGTGGCACCGTATGGTGCTCATGTGCATGTGTCAATACGCAATCAATTAATGCTTGTGCGTGCAAGCATGTGTATTTGTGTATGTTCATTACTTCTACTGCATAGCTGCTTGTTTAACATTTTACTTACTGCATAAGTTGTGGAGAGGAACCTGACTTCCCTGGCATGGTTTTTGATTGTATGATATCAGTCGTGATTTTGAACTTAGTCTTGATTCTTAACAAGTCAAGCATCTAATTTATCTTCGTAAACTTATCAGATAGGCAGCTACAGATTTAAAAAAAAAAAAAATCTTTTCTTCATTATATACTATAATTTTTCTTTGTAATATGTTGAGCTTATGTTGGCATGCATTGTGTCATAGTTTCTAGCAAAGAGGAAGTGGGTTCTTTGTAATATGAACTCATCTTTATTGGATTCATGATATGTGTTGAAGTATTAAGGTCTTCAAGTATTTGATTCTTCATCTATGTATAGGAGTTTCTTTAAGAGGACGAGGATGGAAATGTGGATCTGTTTTTGTTGATGGAATATTTCCAATACTGAGTCCCATAGCTCAGTAAATTATGGACTTTTCTCTGAATGACCTCAATCATTAGGGCTTATGTGTTGTTTTACTTCAGGTTTGGTTCAGCTTTTTACTTTGATTTCTCTGAACAATTATTATGTGATGTGTACTTTATCTATTGGTGGATCTTATAAGTTTTTTTTTTTTTGGTGTGTGTGGCTAAGACGAGTGTCCAGGGCTGTTTGTGCACCTGACTGGGTGTGTGAGATAGGAGATTACACACACTTGGTAATTTTATAGGGAGAAATACCCTTGGTAGTAGCCCCAAAATGCTGGCTAGGAGACTTGAACCACCAGGAGGTTCTATTTATACGTATTATGGTGTTTCATACCACATGTTTGCTTTTTTGTTTTAAAGAGCCTTTCCTGTAATTCATTGCAAAACCCGTCTTTGGAGACTGCTACTAACCTTGATAGCTTCTTGGACTGCACCAAGCCTTTGGTCCTGGTACAGTATTTCTCTTAGGTACATCTCTTATTTTATCTTTCTTCTTTTGTGCTTTTCATTAGTTGTAGTTTTTGGAGCCTGCTACTAACACAAATTTTTGGTTGGTGTTTCTATAAATTTCTACAGCTGTTGCTTTGGTTCCAACAATCTGCTTACCAAACAATTCAACCTTTTTTATTTTTTTTTTTTTCTTATGTCACATTCTTATTTATACATAAATGCTTTGTATTCTACTTCTAGTGCGACTATTGCCTGCCTACTTTTATAGATCCATTCTGTTTAGAGCTTTCACAGGCCTTCTCCCTGACATTCCAATTGGCCGTGCTACATTCTGTGATTATCATGATGCTGTAGCTTCTCAGTCTTATTTGTGAACTTGGACAGTTTGAGTAGTTTTTATTATTTAGGTTACTATCACATAAGTCATTCTTACCTCAGTTTTCTTTTACTCATATTTTGTTTGGCTTGTTACGAGGTATGTACTTAATACTTTTTATTTCATCTATGTGCAGGTTCCCAAGTCTTGGTTGGGAGATCATTGAAATGCTTTTCATTCTTTGGTTTTGATTTCTGGAAATTGTTAACAGAGAAATACTGTCTTCTTAATTGCATGGCAGCATCTACATGGACGGGTTACACATTTTAATTGATTATGAGGGTATTGTTTTCATTAAAGTAAAATGGGTTACACATTTTAATAGAGCAATTCAGGTGTATTGTACCCTGATTTAATTGTAATCTCACAAATGAAACTCCATGCAAAGTGAGACAACAAAAATGAGCCCTCATTCAATTCTGTGTTGTGCTTGGGTTTAGATTTTGTTGTCTCGCATTTTGTATGCAAAAAATGGCATGAATAAGGGAATTTTTACTGAAATTTACAAATTTTAAAATGCAAATTAATTTGATCTCAATCATAAATAAAATGTTCATATGTGGTATGTTTGTGTATTTGGTAGATATTTTGGACTTTGGTTATCTCTTGGTTTTTGACTTCTACATATGCAAATATGCACAACTTCACATTTTTATCTCCAAATCTGCATGCATCCTGCACTCCAAGGTACAGATTTTACTTCTCTTTTGAGATTGGATTTAATTTTATAGGTTTGTTCAATTTAAGTTTATTGGATTTTTGCACATGTTATTTTAGCTTCACCTCGTGATTGTGTAAGTTACTTTAGCTTCATTGTCTTATTTCAAAATATCCAAATTATATGTGTTTGCATTTTGTTTCAATTTCTATTTATTTTTTATTTTTCAATTTTGAGTTTTATGTGGTAGTCAATGTCCTATTAGGAATGACTGTGTATGGGCATCTTATTACTCAATGTGGGCTTCTACATCATCTCTTTGGTCTTCTTGAATCTTTGGTTCAATCTCCCTCTATTTTTCATTTCTATGTTTCAGTGTCACTCTTGAACAATCCAGCATCCAACCTACAACAATCGAAGACTTCATCATCCTAGCTCTTCTTCACTAATCGATTATACAGGAATGATTCGTAGTCCTTCAATAAATATTTCTCTAAGTTTGTGCATGGGTTTCTGTCTAATGATATCATTTATGGGTTTTGGTATGAGATTGGGAGATGGAGGCAGAGGAGTAGATGATAAAAGCAGAATTAGTTGTGGTTTTGGTATTCTTTTCTCTCTACAAATTTCTAATTTGATTTTGGATTCATCCCTATGAAATTTCCGGCCTGAATTTATCCATCACAGCTGCTCAAGGGGGCATTGGGTCATGGAAACTTCAGGTTTGCTCAATTTTTAACCTTAAACACAAGATTCACATTACATTTGATATGTTTATTTGCTTAGAACCATCATGGTTTTGATTTTTGTCAAATAGCAAGCATTATGGTTTTCAGTTTCCTTAACAGCAGCAACCTTTGTGCTTTAATTTTAAAAGACTAGATCATGATTACTTTGTTCTGCACATGCTTGTATATTGGTGGATATGGAGTTCAAGATACTTTGTAAGTGATTTAATTACTTTCATATTCATTATAGGCTGAAATTTTCTGATCATGCACTTTGTTTTATATAATTTTTGCGTGTTGTTAGTTTTTTGGCACCAATAGTACAATGTCCCATAAAAAAAAGGGATTGGATGTTTTTGATTTCCCACTTCAAGAGGTAGTGTTTTGTATAATTGGAAAAGAAGTGTTGACAACTTTTTGTAAAGAAATAAAAATTTTCCTTTAATAGTATAAATCTTCCTGGCCAAAAAAAAAGATGTGTGGATTTAGAGAAAATTATTAATTTAATTAAGAGGACTTGGCAGTATTATTATGCTGAAAACTTATTGATATGAACTTCACCAACAATTGTGATGAAACCCGATAACAATGATGGTTTGGAACCCCAAGATCGTGTAGACAAGATTTGTTGAACCTTGACCCGTCACCTAACCAGATGAAAACCAAGACTACGATAGAATTGAAACGCCACACCAAGAATTCCTAAGAATCTCTCAAGAATCAAAGGTGATAAGTTTGGTTGTTTGAACGCCACAAGCTTAACTTGATAAGTTCAAGAGTTCTTTTAAGAACCAAGAGGATCACAAGACTCACAAGGAGAATAATTTCTGAATACAAAACTATATTTTTTCAAAATTCGTACTACCAGATATATACTTGGAACAACCCTCCAAGAATAGGTAAAAATCATAATTAAAACTTCAAAAACAACACCAAAGATTAATATAATCAAGTTCCCACGTTTTTTAGTTTTCTAGGACTTCAAAAAATGGCTAAATGACTAGAAATAACATGCCCAGCCAATACCAAGACATCTTCCCATTTAATATCCTTGGAACTTAACAAATTCACATTTAATATCCTTGGAACTTAACAAATTCACACCCTTTTATGGTCAGACCATGCTGGTTGTGAATTTGCATGCATTAGCCTCTTCAATTGCTTTGATGACATGGACTAGGCCTTGATTATTATTTGAGCCCATCTTGGTCTTTCTAGAATCTGCCCAAATCTCTTGGACAAGCCCATTTAGTGCTTCCTTGAAACGTTTGGCTCTAAGTCTTGTAATTGGGCCACTAGAAAATGACAAAGGGTCTTGTGCAAATTCAGCTCCATTTCCACTTGTATGATCAGCATTTCCAGCTCCTTGGTGTGCATCACTTATGTTGCATTCAAAATTTCATAAGGCAAAATTCTATCAAGCATGGCCAAATTTTCAATTTTTACTATTTTAAAGAACAAACCCCCACACACGCGCGCACGCGCACACACACACACACACATACATATATATATAAGGAACGGTCTTGTAGACTTTGCCACCGCCAGACAGGTCTCTCTCAAACCAGTAAAGATTTTAAATTTTGTTTTATAAACTCAATGGTTAGCTATATACACTAAAAAAAAAAAAAAAAAAACTTAACGGTTAGGTATGGTATTTCAATTAACTTGATTTAGATTTGGGGTTACGTTTGGTTGTTTTTTCTTATGAATGATTAGCAGAAATTGATGGGGTTCTGATAATTTCAATTATTGGGCACATTGCTCTCACATTCGTATTTCAATAATTTAATCAAAACTCCTTGTCCTAACCATATCCTTTTGCGAGAATATAACCCGGTGTGCTGTTCATAATTCACCATCTATTGTCTCTCTCGCTCTCTCTCTCTCTCTCTCTCTCTCTCTAGGTTATGGAATTTTTTTATTTGTGGTTGAGATTTTCTTTCCAAATCTTCTTTTTCTGTTTTGTTTAGAATTGGTTTTCTTTTGAGTATTTGTTTTAGTCTTCATATTTTATATTGACAACTGTTTTTGTGTGATTGCATAATCTGGTTGATCCTTTTGCATTGCCAACATTTATGTTGAAGCAATGTAAGAAATCAAAAGCAAAAATTATGTGGAGGTATTACTTTGATATTGTATATGGAAGATGAAGTGCATCCATTTTTGGGTTGAAATTCCTACTTATTGTTGGATATTGTATATGGCAGATGAAGTGAATCTATTTTTGGTGAAAAATCAATGCTGGAGCCAATGTCTTTAGAGAGTAAAGCATGTTGGAGAAATTAAATCAAATTGCTTTTATCCGAAAAAAAAATCATTTTCTCTTGCAATTTGTGTGATTTTGATTATGTTAATTTCCTCTCAAATGATTTTTTCCTTTCATGATTTGATCGATAATGGTAACTCAACTAAGAAGTGATATACTTGATCAGTCTGTTTGAAATTTCCCTTTCTCCAAAATACTTCTCTCATGGTTTTATATTTTAGCAAGTGATCTAGTTACAGGCTCCCACTCCATGCTTAAGTAATCTTATATTGTCACCCTTTCTTGATTGGTTCATGTGATGATTTAATATTATTATAGAGTGGATTGGGGAATTGAACCTTTACTTAGCATTTATCAGCTTTTAGTGAGACAAAATCTTATTAGAATTCTATCTAGTTCTTGGATGAAATTTATTTTGCAACAATGATTTCGCTATCTTTTTAAATTCAATGGGGGACCAATTTGATCAATACAAAGCAATCACCTGTCTTTATCGATAATTTATAATATGATGAATGGCCCTTGGTGTATCAGTGGGACCAATTTGATCACAACGAAACAGTCACCCATCGTAAATATATGATGAATGGCCCTTGGTGTAAATTATAATAAATTTGCTTGAATGGATTTCCAAAAATTTCTTTTTAGATATTTTTAAATTTGAATTAAAAGTTCTTATGCTTGATGCAAAGTGTTTTGCTCTTGTCATCTATTGCTTCAAGTTTACTGGCTGATATGCATAATTATCATAGGGAGCAAAACATGATCTCCCCTCCTTGATTTTTCCAGGCACATACCTCATTTTAAATGAATCTTAATAAACGAAATCATGTTTTCTTTTCCTTCTCAGTGATTCTTCCCATAGTACTTTGTTGCCAATATTAAAACCATACAAAGAGATTATGTTTTTAATTCCAAGTTCCTTCATTATTTTTTATGTTTGCAAGTATTATGTGAAGCATGTCAAGTTTCAAGTGATCCACTGCGAAGAGATGCTTATCATTGAGATGGAAAAAATTTCATATCTAGGTACGTTTTTTTGCTTGCACCTGTGGAAATATTGTGAGTTGTCACATGCTCATATTACTTCTCCTTTTTGTTTCATATTACTACTATATTGAAGAACATTTAAGATTCTATTATCAAAACAATATTTGAATTTCAATTCTATTTCCTCTAATATATATTGTTTAGTTTAATTTCTTTCCTTCACTCACATGTTTCATTGGATATGTCTGTGACCAAATTTTTTGATACCTCATTTATAGATATTAACTATGATCAGTATCAGCATTTTAGATGTTTTCATACTTGATTTCTGTGTCATTTCCCTTGCTAGCAGAGTATTTATTTGCTAATCCCAACTCCAATCCAAGATCTTCTTTCCAAGCCTGGCTTTGAAAATTGTTAATGTTAAATAAAGTTTGATAGATGACCTAGAAATAGTTTGTACAAACTGAAGCGCCAATTTATACAAATTTTCATGGATAAAAGTTCCATCAATTTGGACAAACCCTAAACATGGCAGAATAGGTTTTATCAGATCTCATATCTCTTTCCCCTTTATGTATAGTATGATTCCAAGGCTTTTTTATTCTACTTCTAAAATCGCCGTTTAAGTACATTGCAGATGGAGAAGGCATTCTTGATGCAACCTAAGGTTTTCCTCAGGTAAGATCTCATGCCATGTCCCAGATCCTTTATTTTCTTTGAAAATGTGTGATGTTGTAGAGTGAGATTTAAGATTTGGATTTGTTTCTTTTGATTTTTTATGTTTCCTTAAGTAAACATTTGGAGTTTGTGTAATTAGCAGGAAAGTTGTTTAGTTACTTGAAAGTGGTTAAGAGAAAAAGCATTAAAGATCTGAATTTCGAACTTCTTAGATTTTACATCATTATTTTTTTGGAGGTGAGGTTTGCTTAGGTTTCCACTATCTCATAAATGCACTTTTCTACTTTATTTCACTACTAAATTTGGTCATCTTGGTTGCTTCCTTAGTTCCAAACCTATGCTTATAATTTGGCTGGTGATTTTGGAATGTGGCCCTATCTATAGGTTGTAGAAGTTAATATTTGCTATGTTGATAAAACAACATTTTGAAATTTAGTAATTTTGTTGTTAATTGCTTGTTTAGAGATGTAATTGTTCTTCACTCTTTAGGATTTTTTGTTTGTTCTAGTTTTGTATTGAGTTGTAATTTTGTTGTTGTTTGTTTCTGTTATGTCTTTGTTTTGCTCTCGGGAAGTTTTGCAGGGTAAGTGTCTAACCTATGTTTATATTAAACATGTTGGTGAGATCTTGATTATTTACATTTAAAAGTTTTGTTGGGTATGTTTTTGACTTTTGTTTATATCAAACATGTTGGTGAAATTCTGCTTATTTACATTTAAGTAACATCATTTTCGGTATAATTGGCCCTTGGAGGAAGGTCACAATGACATCTAAAGCTCTAATGCTGAAAAGAATGTATAGACTCCTAGAGTTTAACAAATAGATTGTTCTAGTTGAATTCTGGCTTGCCTTAAGAATTTGGGTTTGCAAATCAGTTTTTTTCATCTATGTTGTCTTTCAAAATTTTAATTTATTCATCATATTGCTCTCCCTTATAAATTAAATTAATTCCGCTCTTTATATTTATTCTCTCTTCGGTCTAAACGAACAAAAACAAAAAAAAAGAAAACTTTTCTCTATTGCTCTCTTTTCTCTATTCTCTCTGTTAGGGTTCGGGTTTTTGATTTGATTCTCATCATTTTTTTTTGTTTGTGTTTTTGTTTCCATTCATCACCAAGCCCAAGAACTGAAGGTGAATTGGGTGAGTCAACTTCACTTTTCCATGATTTTTTTGTTTTGTTTTTTGGAAGCAATTTTTTTTCACATTTTTAATGTTGTTTCCTTTGTGTTTGTTCATGTGGGCCTCCTTCAAATTCTGGAATTGAGGCCAAAGATTGCATTAAGGTTTACCTTGGTATGAGTATTAATTTAGGTTCTGAGTATTATTTATTTTTTATATTAAAATTTTTGTTGGATAATGTTGATTTTAATTTTTTTTTTTTCTTTTTGTTTTGTTTTGTTTTGTTTGTTTGTTTGTTTTTTTTGTTTTTTTTTGTTTTTTTTGGTTGATTGTTATGTTCTGTTTGCATGCATTAGTAGTTAATACAAGTGAGAAAATGTTTGGCTAGTGAGAAAATGGGTGAAATTTTTTAATGTTTGGGTTCTCTATTTCCCTGTTTGGCTAGTGGGAAAATGTGGGAAAATTTTAATGTTTGGGTTCTCTATTTCCCTGTTTGTGACTCATTCCATTTTCCCCCATTATTTTACTCTTTGCACTACTAGTGCTGCATCAAACATGAACGCGCACACATGAAGACACAATTCCATCATTCTTGTGAAATTTTTTTTTCATGACTATTACATATGTAGAAAAACTTGAATTTTTTTTTTCATGAGTATTGCATACACAAGTAATGAACCCTTAATCCCATATGGGCACTACTTTGTGTTGTAACTGCATATTTGTGCTCAATGTAAATTAGTTGCAGAGTTCAAAGAGAGAATTATGAAATAATAACATTTGAAAACTCTATTTCTTACATATGATTAGTTGTATATTTGTAATATTGTTGGTTCTCAGTGTTTCATGCTTTAGATAACCTCATAATGATCCCTCTTTCTTTCTCATTTTTTGCTTTTTGTAATGTAAAATTTCACTCTATAAAGAATAAATAATACGTGCATGCATCAACAAAAATCAAATGGTGTGTTTTCAGTTTTCCTGTAATCTATAAAAATGAAATTAACCGTAAATTATGGTAATAACTCCTATATTTTTAGATGGCCATGCTTGTGGTAAATTTGGTAATATATTTAGTTACTTATGTGAGAGAACATTAAGTATTCAACTTAAATGGGCTAATTAAGCACACGTGAAATTATTTACAAAAAATATAATAAAAGTTATGACGTGTTATACACATTATTTTAGCTTCACTTCGTGATTGGATTTAATTTTATAGGTTTGTTCCATTTAAGTTTATTTGATTGCACATATTATTTTAGCTTCACTTTGTGATTGTGTCTGTTACTTTAGCTTCATTGTCTTATTTCAACAGATCCAAATTATGTGTTTGCTTTTTGTTTCAATTTTTATTTATATTTTATTTTGAGTTTTGAGTTTTATGTGGTAGTCAATGTCATAGTTGGAATGATAGTGTATGGGCTTCTTCATCATCTCTTTGGTCTTCATCTTTGGTGTTCTTGACCTTCAATCTCCCTGTATTTTTCGTTTCTATGTTCAGTATCACTCCTGAAGAATTGTGCATTTGACCTACAACAATGCAAGACTTCATCACCCTCTCTCTTCTCCACTAATTGATTACACTGGTATGATTTAGTCCTTCAATAAATATTACTCTGAGTTTGTGCATGGGTTTCTATCTAATGATATCATTTATGGGTTTCGGTATGAGATTGGGGGATGGAGGCAGAGGAGTAGATGATAAAAGCGGAATTAGTTGTGGTTTTGGTATTCTTTTCTCTATAATTTCTAATTTGCTTTTTGATTCTTCCCTACAAATTTATTTTTTTTATAAGTAATAAGATATATTGATATAAAAGGGACACTCTAGTGCACAGGGAGTGTACAAGGGAAAAGAAATCAAATACAAAAATTACAAAAGTCTAGGAAATTAATAAAAGAAGGGAAAGATTTATCTTGCAAAGCAAACAACCAATCCCTTAAAGTTCTAAAAAAGAGAAGCTTGAGGTCCGGAATAGATCTCTCAGTATCTTCAAAACATCCTTTTTCTCTCCCTCCAAAGACACCACAATAAGCAATGAGGAATGATGGACCAAATATAACCATTTCGATGACGACCAAAGTTGTCTTGCCAACACCATAACAGCCCCAAAATAGTGTGCGGCATAACCCAAGAAACTCCAAAAAGGCCCAAAACCATAGAACATAGAACATAGATCCGAAGCAAAAGGACAATGAAGGAATAGACGGTCAACCGATTCACCATTTCTCTTACACATGTAGCATCAATCCAGAATCCACACCTTCCTTTTACGTAAATTATCAATCGTCAAGCATTTCCCTAAAGCAACATTCCAAACAAAGAAAGCTACTCTAGAGAAAATCTTCTGCTTCCAAATACTTTTCCAAGGAAACTCAAAGAAAGCGGTGCCAGCTAAAATTCTATAATAATCACTAACCAAGAAACCCTTAACTTTGTTAGGAATCCAACACATTTTATCCTCACCTCGCCTCTTATAGGCGAACCATAAATAGTTACCATGAAGTCAGACATAGCCTCTAGATCCCGAGCATGCACACCCCTAATGAATCTCACATCCCAAAAGATGACACCATTGGACATCATAAGCTCAGCCACACTGGCATCCTTATTCTTGCAAAATTTGAACAAGTCTGGATATCTAACAGCAAGAGAAGTTTCTTTACACCACCGGTCTTGCCAAAACTTCACTCTAGACCCATCACCAATATCATACAGAATATGGTGAGAGAAAGAAGGCCATCCCTGACAGATATTTTTCCAGAAACCAACACCATAAGGGCCAATCATAGCTCTGGTATACCAGCCCCCCTACACACATCCATACTTCATCTCTATCACTTGCCTCCAAAGGGCATCTTCCCCAATCCCAAATCTCCAAAGCCACTTCCCAAGTAAAGCTTCATTGAAAAGTCTTATCTTCCTTATCCCTAAGCCACCCGAAGAAATAGGAGAACAAACAGTATCCCATTTAATCAAATGAATTTTAGGATCATCTCCAAAACTGCACTATAAGAAATTCCGCTGGAGCTTCTCAATTCAGTTAGCCACACTAGCAAGAATAGGAAATAAAGATAGAAAATAAGTGGGTAAATTAGATAGGGTGCTTTTGATTAGGGTGACTCTACCTCCCTTGGATAAGAATAAGCGTTTCCAACCCACCAATCTCCTCTCCATTTCCTCCAGAATAGGATTCCATATAGTCTTCTCCTTGAATTTAGCACCCAAAGGAAGACCTAGATATTTCATTGGGAGAGAGTCCTCCTTGCAGCCAAGAACAACCAAGAAAAGGTCAATATTATTGACTACCCCAACCGGGACCAATTCTGACTTGCCCAGGTTAATCTTTAGGCCTGGCACTGCCTCAAACTAGATAAGAATCATGCGAAGAATCAAAATCTGATCTAAATCAGCCTTATAGAAAATTAGCATGTCATCCGCAAAAAGGAAATGAGACACCGCCATGGATCTTCCCTCCAAGTTACCCACACTAAAACCCGACATGCGACCTTCAAGAACTGCTTTGTCCAACATTCTTCCAAGAGTTTCAATCACCAAAACAAACAACAATGGAGACAACGGATCACCTTGCCTCAAACCTCTGGTGCTACCAAAAAACCCACAAGGAGAGCCATTAATCAAGATGGAAAAATGGACAGTAGATAGACAAAAGAGAATCCATTGTCTCCATTTGGTATAGAATCCACTTCTTTCTAACATATGCATCAAAAAATTCCAGTTTACATGGTCAAAAGCCTTCTCAACATCCAGCTTATAAATCAGCCCCGGCACCCCAGACTTCAATCTACTGTCAAGACATTCATTAGCAATAATAACAGGGTCAAGGATCTGTTTGTCCCTCACAAAAGCATTCTGAGATGTTGAGATTATATCCCCCATCACCAAGCGGAGACGATTAGCCAAGACTTTAGCAATAATTTTATAAACCCCCTGAACTAAACTAATGGGCCGAAAATCTCTAATCTCATTAGCCGCATGTTTTTTAGGAATGAGAGTAACAAAAGTTGCATTTAAACTATTCTCAAACTGACCATTGGAAACTTATACATTTTTAAAAGATAAACAAGACAATAAATGATATTCCTTTAAAAAGTTTGACTTTTCAAACAGGACAAAAAAAGTGAAACAGAGGGAGTATTTCTTGTTAGTAAGGACTAAGTGAATTTATTAAAGAGTCTTTAGTTATAATATTCTGTCCAGCTTCTTTGATATTTGCAGGTATTGATTGTTGGCCACATTCTGTCTCTAGTCTCTTGTGCATCAGATCCCCTGATCCTTTTATTTTCCAGGGATACCATTGTGCATGAGGTTCAAGTAGTTGTTGATGGTTTTTTGAAAATGTGCATTGCCTTTCTACACTCTTTAATTTATCTGTGTTCCTTTGTGGAGCCGTATGTTCATATTTGTTCTTACTAGACTCATGCAGGGAGAACAATCCTATAATTGCTGGAGTTGTCGATAAGATTAATTTCACCCAGATAGAGTTTTCCTTGTGATATTTGCTTTTTCATCCAATATGTTTTTTTGTTTATGGGTTTTCTGAAATTTCTCTTGAAAATTCTTGATCTCTTTCTTATTTCTTAGTGGTTTCTTTTATTGTGCAGTTTATAGTATAAATGCATTATAAAATAGCAGCAGTTGTTCATAATAGGCATAAATTCATCGGTCGGCTGGAATTGAGGTTCTTATAAACATTCTCAAGCACAGAGCTTCTGTTTCAAGTACTTCTGAGTTTACATTGAGAAGCTTTATGTTTTAGTTGTTAGTATGAAGTACTTATAAATTTCCCATTAGTATCTATTTTGGCCTGTTAAGATGTGGTTGAGGTGGACAAGAAGCAGAGCTGTTGTTTAAGGCCTCATATGTTTAAATTCCCCTTTCCAAAAGTCTTCTCAGATTTTGTGGGGCCTAAATTTTAGATTTAGGCTTCGAAGGATTTTATTTTAATAGCTTTGTTCAAGTAGTTTTGAAGTCAGCTTGCAGCCACTTTTGTTGTCTTTTCTTCTCTCTTCTTTCTTATCTATGTTTTATAATTACTTTGTCTTTCTCCCCCCTTATCTCTACTTTGTTTATTTTTGAAGTTGTTCTCCAAGTTCAAATTATTAGTGAGGGTATATGATCAATTCGCTGGATGTTCTTAATGTAATTTGTGATGGTTGCTTTCTGATTGGCTAATTTTCTTTTATATTTTGAATTTTCTAGGTCGGGGGTGCTTCACTTTTTTCTTTCTTTCTTTATCATTGGTGGATATTATATTTTCTATACGTTTTTAGACCCCTTAAAACACAAGTTGTTTAACCTAGTTATTTAACCAAGTGGATTACTTTTTTCCTGATCCATAGCAACCAAAAGTTCTCCTACTTGTAACTTTGAGACTCTACTCAAAGGTTTTTTTAAGCTCTTGAAACAACAACCGAAGAGATCATCAAGTTCTTGACATCAATTTTGATCTTGATAACCCTAAATGTGTATAAAGGTAAACACCTCTAGGTCTCACAGAAGATTTGCACACACAGCATATCAACAATCTCTAAAATGTGGCTAGGGTTTTGATCTTTTGTACTTGAAGCAAAACATAAAACGCTACATGTCATATGGGCTGAGCTGAGTTAGTAATTTTGCAAAAAAACAATCTGCACAAGGTTCAATCAATCGAGCCTTGCAGATTTAGTTCAGTAAATTCTGCAATCACTCGATTTCAACTTTACACATAAACACACTTTGAGTAGTCTAAATCTAGATTATAAGTTTTGATCATGGACTGCCAACACATTATACATTGAAGTTCTAATACATTTAGTTCCTAAAGTCTTAGAACCTATCATTTTCACTTAATGCTATGAATTTTTCCTTGCACGGCAAATTGGTATGCTTTTCTATGACTAGATCATTATGATATTGACTATTGATAATTGTTTTCAATTTACTATATAAAAATTTGAAAAAAAATTGAAATAAGTTAGGTAAAATTTGAACTTACAAACATTATACTATTGCACTTACCTACTAGGTAAAATATACAAATTTTGAGTTATTATTATTTTTTATTATATAGTTGCAAATACATCTATTAAAAGTTATGAGATATTATATTTAAAAACTGTGTACTTTAACTTTAATTAGGCGCATCTAGTCTCCAAGAGACTTATGAGCTTAAGTGCGCTCGATGCTTTAACCTACATTGCCTATGATGTCGATGTCATTAGATTACCATAAACCATAAGTCAAATAAGATTTTCACCTGATCTCATTCCTGATAACAACTTTATGTTATCTCATAGTTTGAGCATAAATGTACATCATGATTATCACCAAAAGTACATTGTGGATATTGCTACCATCTCTAATGAGTTGGATCATCATTAGCTGTGATTTCTGTGTGGGGCCCACTTATTTGCTTTGTTGCAATGACCTAATGCATGTGCCTCTTTTGTATATTTCTATTTGCTAAATTGAACCATGACTACTAACTTCACTTATTCTTCCCTTCTTGGTTGAAACCATTACTGTTTTTTAAGATTTTTAGAAATTTTCTAAATTAGAAAGGCCATCGCAAACCAGGTCACTATTGAAAGCTATTGATTTAATTGTCAGATAATAATATTGGATACTCATATCCAACTAATACTTTCACCATTTTTCTAAAAATTCCTCTTTGAATAAGTTGAGGGTCATTTTATAGAAATAGCAGTTCTACTATTTTATGGGTTCAAGATCCATTAGGTATGTGTGTAATTTTCTAGTAAAAAAAAATCTAGAAATTATGCAGAAGAAATACATAGATGGCTTATGACATAAATTGCACTTGGAAATATTGAATTTTGAAGGGTTTCATGGGGTAGAAAATAGAAAATAAGGATGGAGGATTTAATTATGCAGCAGGTGTTTGAAGGAGTTGGGGTTGTTGGGGTTAGGGATTTGTGGTTGGTAATGTTGGAGAAATAGGTTGATTGAGATTCATTTAGGGTGTAACAAGCTGGGTATATTTTGGAATTCAACGGTCAAAACAGATGAGAAAAGGGAAGAAAGGCAGATCTAGTTAGCTGTTAGAAATAACTCGATAATGCAGATATTGGTCTGTGGATTGTACAAGGGTTTTTGTCCTATTCTTTTTAGGGTTCTCGGGGTGTGGAATTAGGATGTAGTTGCTAGAAATTAAAGAGAAAGAAGTAAAAAAAAGATAAATCTAGACATTGCACTTTTCTTTTTCTTTTTTTTATAAGTGACACAACACCTAGTTTTTGTAGGCCTTACACCTAGGGTCTTTGACATTTCTTAAGGAAGTAACTCTTAAATGACCAAAATGCCCCAAAATCTAAAATAATTAAAAAATACACATCAACATTGTTAAAAAGAGCAAAATGCCCTAAAATCCTCAAGAATGAGCAACACAACTCGAAATCAACCAAAATGCTCCCGAAATTTAAAAAATCGAGTGTATTTTGGCTTAGTTTAGGGGTATTTTTGTCATTTTTCGAGGTTTCGTAGGTATTTTGCTTATTTTTGAGGTTTCAATAGTATTATGGTCATTTTATAAGTTTTCGAGGGTATTATGGTCATTTTGGGGTAATTTTGGTCATTTTATAGGGTTTTAGGATATTTTCGACATTCGTGGTGTATTTTAGTCATTTTGATAGTTCTAAGGGGATCATTTTAAAGGTTTTGGTGTATTTTTAGGTTTTTGATATTTTGGTAATTCTCACAAGTAAAAAAAAAAAAAAAATTGACAAAACAATACCCTTGAAATCACTAGAATAGTCACTATACTTCCAAAATTACCAAAATACCCCTAAAACCACAAAATGTCCACACAAAAAAACCCTCGAAACCTCTTAATTGACCAAAATAGCCTCAAAATCTCTAAAACAATAAAAACAACCCCAAAACCTCTAAAATGACTAAAATACCCCTGAAACGGCCAGAATGAGAAGTCAAATCTCGATACATCTTAAATGACCAAAATGTTCCAAAAATCTAAAATGATTAAAAAATATATCTCAACATTGCTAAAATGAGAAAAATGTTCTAAAATCCTCTAGAATGAGCAACACAACTCGAGACTGACCAAACTACCCTCGAAATCTAAAAAATCGAATGTATTTTGGCTTAGTTTAGGGGTATTTTTGTCATTTTTTGCGGTTTCATGGGTATTTTGCTTATTTTTTAGGTTTCATGGGTATTTTGGTCATTTTATAAGTTTTAAGGGTTATTGTGGTCGTTTTGGGGACGTTTTGGTCATTTTCTTGGGTTTTGGGATATTTTTGACATTCATGGTACATTTTAGTCATTTTGGCAGTTCTAAAGGGAATCATTTTAGAAGTTTTGGTGTATTTATAGGTTTTTTAATATTTTGGTAATTCTTGTGAGTAAAATAATTTTTTTTTACAAAAGAAATAGCTTCGAAATCACCAGAATGACCAATATAATCCCATAATCACCAAAATTACCAAAAACCCCCACAACTACAAAATGTCCAAAAAAAAACCCCGCCGAAATCTCATAGTTGACCAAAATAGCCTCAAAATCTCTGAAACGACTTAAATAACCCCAAAACCTCAAAAATGACCAAAATACCCCTGAATCAGCTAGCAAGAGCAGTCAAATCTCGATTCCTCGCAAATGACCAAAATGCCCCAAACATCTGAAATGATTAAAAAATACTCCTTGTCCTTGATAAAATGAGCAAAACATCCTAAAATCCTCTAGACTGAGCAAAACACTCGAGACCGACCAAAATACCCCCAAAATCTAAAAAATTGAGTGTATTTTGGTTTAGTTTAGTCGTATTTTGATCATTTTCAAAGGTTTCAATGGTATTTTGCTAATTTTTGAGGTTTCAATGGTATTTTGGTCATTTTAAAAGTTTTCATAGGTATTGTGGTCGTTATGGGGGCGTTTTAGTCATTTTTTAGGGTTTTGAGATATTTTGGACATTCACAGTGCATTTTAGTCATTTTGGCTATTCTAAGGAGGTCATTTTAGAGGTTTTGGTGTATTATAGGTTTTTTAATATTTTGGTTATTCTCACAGGTAAAATAAATATTTTTTTCAATAAAAAATACTCTTGAAATCACCAGAATGGCCACTATACTCCAAAAATTACTAAAATACCCCCAATACCACAAAATGTCCCAAAAAAAATCCCTCCTAAACCTCTTAATTGACCAAAATAGCCTCAAAATCTCTAAAACAACTAAAACTATCTAAAAATCTCTAAAATGACCAAAATACTTGTGAAATGGCTAGAATGAGCAGTCAAATCTTGATACCTTGTGAATGACCAGTATGCCCCAAAAATTTAAAAATGATTATAAAAGACACCATGATATTGCTAAAATGAGCAAAATTCCCTAAAATCCTCTAGAATGAGCAAAATAATTTTAGATCGCCCAAAATAACCCCAAAATCTAAAAAATTGCATGTATTTTGGCTTAGTTTAGGGGTATTTTGGTCATTTTCAAAGGTTTTGATGAAATTTTGCTTATTTTTAAGGTTTCAATGGTATTTTGGTCATTTTAAAATTTTTTGGGAGTATTGTGGTTGTTTTGCGGGCGTTTTGGTCATTTTCTAGAGTTTTAAGATATTTTGGACATTCAAGGCGCTTTTTAGTCATTTTAGCAGTTCTAAGGGAGTCATTTTAGAGGTTTCGGTGTATTTATAGGTTTTTTTTTTTTATATTTTGATAATTCTCACAAGTAAAACAATAATTTTTTTTGATAAAACAATATCCTTGAAACCATTAGAACGGCCACTAAACTCCCAAAATCACCAAAATACCCCTAAAATCACAAAATGTCCCCAAAAAAACCCCCTGAAACCTCTTAATTGACCAAAATAGCCTCAAAATCTCTAAAACAACCCCAAAACCTTCAAAATACGCCTAAAACAGCTAGAATGAAAAGTCAAATCTCTATACCTCTTCAATGACCAAAATGCCCCCAAAATCTAAAATAATTAAAGAATATACCTCGACACTGCTAAAATGAGTAAAATACCCAAAATCCTTTACAATGAGCAACACAACTCGAAACCGACCAAAATGCCCCTAAAATCTAAAAAATCGAGTGTATTGTGGCTTAGTTTAGGGGTATTTTTGTCATTTTTCGAGGTTTTGTGGGTATTTTGCTTATTTTTGAGGTTCCAATGGTATTTTAGTCATTTTATAAGTTTTCGGGTGTATTATGGTCGTTTTTGGGAAGTTTTGGTCATTTTATAGGGTTTTAGGATATTTTCAACATTCGTGGTACATTTTAGTCATTTTGGCAGTTCTAAGAGGGTCATTTTAGAGGTTTTGGAGTATTTATAGGTTTTTTGATATTTTGGTATTTCTCACAAGTAAAATAAATTTTTTTGACGAAACAATATCCTTGAAATCACTAGAATAACCATTATACTTCCAAAATCACCAAAATTACCAAAATACTCCTAAAACCACAAAATGTCCAAACAAAAAAAACCGTCTAAATCTCTTAATTGACCAAAATAACCTCAAAATCTCTAAAACAACTCCAAAACCTCTAAAATGACCAAAATACTCCTAAAACGGCTAGAATGAGAAGTCAAATCTCTATACCTCTTAAATGACCAAAATGCCCCAAAAATCTAAAATAATTAAAAAAATACACCTCAACGCTACTAAAATGAGCAAAATGCCCTAAAATCCTCTAAAATGAGCAACACAACTCGAAACCGACCAAAATGCCCCCGAAATCTAAAAAGTTGAGTGTATTTTGGCTTAGTTTAGGGGTATTTTTGTCATTTTTCGAGTTTTCGTGGGTGTTTTACTTATTTTTGAGATTTCAATGGTATTTTGATCATTTTAAAAGTTTTTGGGGCTATTGTGGTCGTTTTGAGTGCGTTTTGGTCATTTTCCAGGGTTTTGGGATATTTTTGACATTCCTAGGATGGGTTTCAAATCCGGGAAAGGCTTGACAGGGGATTTGTAACAATGGATTGGTTGGATAGATTTCCCTCAACAAAAATCTTTAACCGTACGTCCTTTGTTTCAAACCACTACCCTATGTTCTTACAGCTTAAGGAGAGAAAAAAGGATAAACATTATGGCAAGACCATTTGTTTTAAAGCTATGTGGCTGAAGGATTCTAGTTGTGAAGAGATTGTTAATTCGACTTGGGAGGAGGCTTCAACCACAGGTTCAAATTTTCTTATGTTGAAGTGTTTGGATAACTATCACATAAAATTAGAGATGTGGAATAAATCTGTGTTTGGTCACGTGAGGAATAATTTGACTAGACTTCAAAAACATTTAGAATGGTTGGAACTTTAGAGTGTCACGCCTGAAGTTATTACTTCTATGAGGGAGACTAGGGTGGAATTGAATTGCTAGAGAGATAAGGCATAAGCAATGTGCCACCAGAGATCTAGATTAAGTTGGATTCAGTCTAGTGATAAAAACACGGGCTTTTTCCATTCTAAAGCATCCACACGGTTCCAAAAAAATTATATTGAGGGAATTATGGACCTATATGATAGATGAGTACAGGATCCAAAAAGAAAAAGAGATGGTGGTGCTTCAAATACTATTCTAATTGTTCCATTCTTTTAATCCCGCAGATTTTATTGAAATTTTATCCGCTATTTCAGCCTGTTGAGGGTCATTTGTGGAAGCCCAGCAGACGGAAGAGCCCAATGATAAGGGTCACAAAGAATTAACAAGATAAAAAGCAAAAAAGCCTGTTAGGCCCAAGCGGCAGGAATAATAGGTCACTGGCCCAACAAATATATACATGGGTCTTGAAAAGGCAAGCGGGCTCAAAGAAGCCAAGAAAGAAAAAAATAGCATCCCATGGGCAGAGTATGAGTTAGAAAAGTGAGAAAGGGTCGCCGCAGGCCCAAGGCAGTGTAAACTAAGAGAGTAAGGGGTTTATGGCAGGCTCATGAACCCCAAAGATAAGGATAAGGTTATTGGGCCGGGGAAGCCCAATGAAGTTAGTAAAAATCCCATGGCAGTGTGGAATTAGCAAACAGGCCGAGGAAGCCCAATGAAAGCAATCGGGCCATGGATGCCCAAAGGGAAGCCCAAAGGGACATAGGAGCCCATGAGTAAAAGCAAAACAGTGCCCGTGGCAGGCCACTGAGAAAGGGATAAACGGCTGGCCCAAAAAGGGGTCCAGCAGGATTAAGTCATTACAGCAGGAATAACAGTTCAACGTGGCAGGTAGTGAAGAAAACCAAAAGTGGGCCAAAGAAATGTAAAGCCCATTATCATACGAGGCCCAGCTCCTGAATGGAGCGAAAAACCAAAAGAAAGCCCGCATGAAAGGCCAGGAAACGCAGACGGAGAGTCTCCAGGTTGCGGCAGACACATGAGCAGCAGGCAGACTCTTGGACAAATTTGAAAGGGAAGCACGCGCAAGGCCCAGGCGCCACCAGCCTGTACCCAGCCAATATAGGACATGGTGGGGCCATGGGCCAGAGGTAAGAGGTAAAGGGGGGTGTGGTTTGGTGGTGGGGAGAGGGGAAAAGATCTATTCACGGCTCCTGCCCAAGCCTCTTTTGGGAGGTACGTCCTGCTGGGATGATAGACCACCCAAAAAAGGCAATTTGAGAGGGAACCGTTGGGTGCATGCTCTGAGAGTGGAGAGAGAAAGCATTAATGTTGTGGCAAGAAGAAATGCTACGACATACAGAGGAATAAAACAAGTCTGCCACTGTCTGGCGAGGGTGGGTGTCGCACAATGTGGTCGGCAAGTACACCAAGACCAGATAAAGGCGGTTAAGGGGCAAGACCGTAAAACACTAGCCACGGCAGGCGCTATAAAAAGGACCTTGCCGTGCCCTGTAAAGGAGTATCGAAAACAGAGCACATTTTCGGAGTGAAAGAAAGAAACAGAGCAAGAGCCAAAAGAAAAAAGATAAGAAAGAAAATAGAAAGAAAAGAAAGGAAAACTGAGAAAAACGGGAGCTATTTCAAAGAGGGCATGCACCCATAGATCAATTTCTCTCTCTCCCCCTTCAAATCCTATCTCCTTTAGAAAACGTAAACAAGGACCATCTCTCTTTTGGAACAGCAACCATTCAGGTCCGACTCCTTCAAAGCCATTAATCCCCACGGCATGATCCTTTTCCTGGGGAGTTATTCGCGTTGAGAAGAGGCGTTCTTTCCTCAATTTGGCCTTGCTGCGGCAGACAGTTTTAAAAGAAAACTTAAAATATGCCCATTTAAATTAGCCAGTATTATTCTCTTCATTTTTTCTCTGGGATTGATATCATTGTGATTGTAATCATGCTTTAGTAGCAGGGAATATCTAGTCGTTTATTAAAATAAGTCAAAGTGCTCTGTCTTAATTATTATTATATCTGCCTGCCATAACTTGTCTGCAACAGTTCAGCCTGTCATAACTTGTCTGCTACAGTTCTACTTATCGTAAATTTGCTCCTGGCAGACATGGCATAAGTTTGTACACAAACCGGCCCAAGTTGAGTTACAATTGGACCAGCCTCAGCTCCCTTACTCAGAAATACTAGGGCCTATCATCGCAGGAGGCAGCCCAGCCCATTACCGTAGGAGGCAGCCCAATCCTACCAAAAAAGCCCCCTACATTAAATTGGCGACTACATTAGGGAGTTGGGAAGTAGACAGGGGCGAAGGAAAAGAAAACAGTGCCCCTCACAAACAATGCCACCCAAGTCCAGGACGACACAAAATATGAGTGTCGTACCCTCACAAGCAGAATCTAGGCCGACGACGCCTCACCAAGAACAACTTAACCAGACAGAAGGCGCCAACAGAACGGGGGCTGATCCTCAGCCTAAAACAAGAGTCCCCGTAGACAATGTCAACACCCTTGTCGAAGTGTTGCAATCATTGCAGCACTCGCAGCAACAAATGATGGAAGAGATCCGCCAACTAAAGGCAGACAAAACAAAAGAAAAAGGCAGCCAGCATGACCCGGATCATGCGACAGACGGAGGAGAGACACTGGCAGGAGGTGTCCCTCGGAACGCAGGACAGCGTTTCATCACCATGGCCGAGGTAGCGGCTCTCTTGGAGCAAGAGAGAGCCAGAACACCAAATGAGAGATTTTACGCAAGGAGACCTCCCTATCCTCTAAAAGTGCTCAGCAAGCCGTACCCTGAGAGGTATGAACTAAGGGTCTTTGCCCAGTACGATGGTAGGAAGGAAAGCGTAGTAGAGCATGTGAGCAAATTCATTGACACCCTTAGCCCTTACGCGGCAGACGAAGACTTATGCCTGCGGGAGTTTTCAAAGTCACTATGCGACCGGGCATACACCTGGAACATCGGTTTAAAACCAGGATCAATCCCAACTTGGGATGACATGGTGGACGTATTTTGCACTAAATACTTTCACGGGGAAGAAACAGTTACGCTTGCAACTCTGCAGGCGACAAAGCAAAGGAACGAAGAAGATCTGATGGAGTACATCAAACGGTTCAGGGACATAGCACTTGATTGCTATGATCACTGTGAAGAGAGGACGTTGGTAGAAATGTGCATGACCAATATGATTCGGGAGTTCAGAGCTGTTCTGGAGAATCTGGAGATTTCCCAGTTTGCGCAGCTATTGTAGAAAGTTAGAAAGACGGCTCAGTCCGTGAAACCCAGTTCAGACAAGCGGAACGCACCGCAGGCTATGGCCGTGTCCACTGGAAACCAGAGAAGGAAAACAGAGAGGAGGGAGTATGATACACCTCCACCCCTACCATGCACTCCTAAGGAGCTGGAAGTGCTACTTGACAAATGGATAGCGGACGGGATCTTTAAACCTAACCAGGTTTCTAGAGAGCCAACGGAGGAAGAAAGGAGAGATCCTCGCTTCTGCCGCTTGCATAACTATGTACAACACCCCACCGCAGAATGCTGGGCGCTCTGCAGGCTGGTGCACTGTAGGATCAAATAAGGCATATTAGAGCTGACCCAGCAGGAAGTCCAAAGAAACCCACTCCCAAACCACAAAGGAAAGGGTGTGGCAGCAGTAGTGATATGTGCGGACCCGGGGGAAGACGAGGAAGAAAACTTGGCCCTGCCTGCCACGGCGATTACCACTCTTCAGCAGAGTGCCAAGTTCAAAAATCTATTTGACTAGTTGGGACTTACAGCAAAAGAAAGAAAAATAGCCACGGAGGCTTTGGTAAGCATCGCCTCCGAAGCAGGGGTGGAATGCCTGTCAACAGAGATGCCAGAAGATAGGGCCCCCCTGCAGGAATTAACAGGAATCACATTTAGCAGTGAAGATATAGAAGTAAGGCACCCAGATCATCGTAGGCCTCTCTATTTAGCAGCATCTATAAATCAAATCCCCATCAAGAGGGCCCTAGTAGATACAGGTGCTTCTGTATATCTCATCCCATTAAGCACCCTGCAAGCCGCAGGAATTTCAGAAAAAAAGATCCAAGGATGCCCGATGGAAGTAACGGGATTCGGTGGGAGAGGTGAATACACCGCAGGCCACATTCAGTTATGGTTGAAAGTAGGCCCTATAGCCTCTCTAGCTCGCTTCCACGTAGTCAGAACGGAAGTATCTTACCATGTGCTTTTGGGAAGACCTTGGTTACATAAACACCAACTAGTCCCGTCCACGTACCACCAATGTGTGAAGGGAAGATTGAATGGCAGGATGATACGCATAGCGGCGAACCCTTCGCCATTCGAGCAGGCAAAGGCCCACTTAGTGGAAACCATGTTTTATAATCAATGGGCTCCATCTGGAGAAAATGTGGTATCAAAACCACAAGGCACCTTTTTGCCTAGGTGGAAAGATGTTCAAGATAACCCAGAACCTGACTTAAGAGAGCTACTGGCACGAAAGAAGAAAAGGAAAAAAGCGCCTTCCGCAGAGCCGGACGAAGTACCTCAGTGCCTCAGGGTCCGAGGCCTTGATGGCAAGATTGTCTACAAATTATGAAGATGCGTGGGACCCACGGGTGAGATGCAAGTGGGTCCCGCCCAAAAAGGGCAACACAAGAGTTTGGCATGTTGCGTCGTTGAAGGAAGTTTGGGAAAAGAAGAAGGGAAGGATGAGGCAGTTACGACAGAAAGGGACATCCAGGTTATGGCAGAAGAAGAATTGGAAGAGGTTGACTTGGGGTCTAACTCGCAAGAACCAAGGCCCATCTCAATCAGTGCAAGCCTAATGAAAACGGAGAAGTCAGAACTCATACTACTGTTGAAATAATTCAAAGACGTCTTTGCTTGGGATTACAATGAAATGCCAGGGCTCGATCCCGGGCTTGTTGCGCATACGTTGAATGTGGACCCAGAGGCCAAGCCGGTGGCCCAGCCTGCCAGGATATTCCACACGGAAATAGAAGGGCAAATAGTCAAATAAGTACAGAAGTTGCTAGCCTCAGGATTCATCAAGCCTATCCAGCATCCCCGCTGGCTATCCAACATAGTACCAATAAAAAAAAAGAACGGGCAAATAAAATGCTGTGTAGATTTCAGGAATCTCAACAAAGCTTGTCCAAAAGACGAATTTCCATTGCCAAACATGGATTTACTGATAGATTTTGCAGCAGGAAACGCCATGTTCTCATTCATGGACGGTTTCAGTGGATACAATCAGATCAAGATGGCGCTAAAGGATGCAGAGAAAACTGCCTTCAGGACACCCATGGGCAATTTCTATTATACTGTGATGCCCTTCGGGCTGAAAAACGCGGGTGCAACCTACCAGCGGGCAATAACGGCCATATTCCACGACATGATGCACCAGGAGCTGGAAGACTATGTGGATGACATAGTGGTTAAGTCAAGGAAAAGGGAAGAACACTTTCAGGTGCTAAAAAGAGTATTTGAAAGATGCAGAGCTTTTAAGTTAAGAATGAATCCCCTCAAGTGCGCATTCGGAGTATCCTCTAGGAAATTTTTGGGTTTCTTGGTTCACAGCAGAGGCATAGGCGTGGATCCGGCCAAGGCCACGGCCATAGCAATTATGAGACCTCCTGCCACAGTAAAAGAACTGAAGAGCTTCTTAGGAAAAATCTCATATATCCGAAGATTCATCCCCGGGTTGGCATCAATTACCTCTGCTTTCACCAAGTTGCTTAAGAAGGGGCAAAGTTTTGAATGGGGGAAGCGCAGCAAACGGCCTTCAAGAGGCTGCAGCAGATAATGATGAACCTCCCCACAGTGCAAGCTCCTATTCACAAAAAACCACTGTTACTATATCTGGCCACCAACTCTTACGCCATTGGCGCACTAATCGCTCAGGAAGACGGAGGTGGTATTGAGCGGCCAATATACTATATCAGCCGCACCTTAAAAGATGCCGAGACCTGTTACCCAAGGGCATAGAGAGCGTGCCTAGCCATTGTGTACGCTTTGCAGAGGTTGCGTCACTATTTCTTGGCATATGAAGTATGGCTGATGACTAAGTCACATGCCATTAAAGCTCTGTTACAACAGCCAATTCTCTCCGGCAGGATATCTCAGTGGTTGCTACAATTATCACAATACGACTTGAGAATTGGGACACTCAAGGCAATGAAAAGTCAGGCTATAGCGGATTTATTGGCACAATTTCTAGGAGAGGAAGAATTCCCGCTGGATGATGAAGTTCCAGGGGAAGTAGCTGTGGCAGAGGAGGTCAGGGAACAGTGGGTAATGAAATTTGATGGGTCTTCTACTACCCATTCCGGAGGGGTGGGAGTAGTTCTGTATCATGAAGAAGACAAGGCAGTGGCACTAACGTTTAAGTTGGAATTCCCTTATTCAAACAACACGGCGGAGTACGAGGCCTATCTAACTGGGCTTGCCACAGCGCTCGAAATGGGAGTCAAACATTTGAAAGTGCTGGGAGATTTGAACTTGGTCGTCTGCCAGGCCAAAGGAAGTTTTTCCTTAAAAGAACCCAGCCTAGCTCCGTACAAAGCAATGGCCCAGAGAATGGAAGAGAAATTCTCAACCTTTAAGATAGAACACGCTCCGAGAAATGAAAATCGGTTTGCGGACGCATTAGCCGCATTGGGTTCGCAAATAATCTTTAAAGGGAGTAGCACCAACATAGAAGTCAGCAAAAGGGAGGAATCCATCATTGAAGTGTTGAAGGAAAAGTTCCGGGAAGAACAGGGCAAAGGGGATTGGCGAATCCCCATAAAGGAAACCTTGGTGAAAAGAGACGACGCAGCAGAATTAAAGATATTGAAAGACTATGCTTTGGTAAAAGAAGAGCTGTACCGTAGGATGCCAGGTGGGATTTTATCCTGATATGTGGGCCAGGAGGAAGCCCAGAGAAAATTGAAGGAAATACACAACAAGACTTGTGGGTCCTGCGGGGAAGTCAGTCTTTACCGCAGACTCCAGAGAGCAGGCTTCTGTTGGCTAAGCATGGGTATGGACGCAGATCAAGTCCAAACCCAGTGTGGGAATTGCCAGCTTGCGGCAGACAGGGAGGAGAGTTATGCTGTGTTCATCAGCGAGGATTGGAGGAGCCCTTTCATGCAGTACCTAACAGAAGGCGTCCTGCCACAAAGACACAGCGAGAGGTACAAGTTTAAGAGGTTGGCAACACGTTACTTCTTGCACAACACGGTCCTTTTTAAAAGGGGATATGATGGAAACCCTTTGAGGTGTTTGGGTCCTGAAGAGGCTAAAGAAATGATAAAAGAAGTACATTCCGGGGAATGTGGTGAACATCAGGCGAAGAAAAAGCTACATTCCGGGGAATGTGGTGAACATCAGGCGAAGAAAAAGCTTTACAGATGCGTGCTGCAGATGGGCTACTACTGGCCAACCATGAAGAAAGATGCGGCAGAATTTGTAAAGAAGTGTCACAGTTGTCAGGTACAAGCCAACTTAATCCATACTCATCCACAAGGCTTGCATAGCATGGTCACCCCATGGCCCTTTCACACTTGGGGGCTAGATTTGGTAGGGCCAGTCAACCCGTCATCACGTGGGTACATATGGATATTGGTAGCTACAGAATATTTTACCAAGTGGGCGGAGGCGGTACCACTCCGCAAGGCTATAAGAGGAGCAGTGGCAAACTTCATCAAAGAAAATATAATTGTGAGCTTTGGAGTGCCCCACAAGATCATCAGCAACAATGGCACACCGTTTGTCAACAGCGATGTGAAGAGAATGCTAAAGTTCTATCAAGTTAAGCACCACAGGTCATCACCCTATTACCCTAAAGGGAACGGGCAGGCAGAGGCAACAAACAAAATTCTCATAAAGATCATCAGCAAGATGAGCCAAGAGTATGCGAGAGGATGGGCAATGCACCTGCCAGATGCTCTTTGGGCATACAGAAAATCACCAAAGTCAGCCACAGGCTTTTCATCCTTTTCCTTAGTCTACGGAACTGAAGTAGTGAGTCCGGCAGAAATAATGACACCGTCCCTAAGGGTTATACAGATGCAAGAAAAAGAAAAAGAGGGACAGGTCTTCGCGGCAGAAAGGTTTAAGAACCTGGAAGAACTTGATGAAAAGAGGGAAGAAGCCCATGAACGCAGCCGCAGATACAGGCAGAAGATGACTGAAGTCTACGGCAGGATGACCAAGGAAAGAGTGTTTGCGGAAGGACAACTAGTGCTAAAAGTGGCAGACTATGTCAGGCGAGGTCTGGCAGGACCATCCAAGTTTGCACCAAAATGGGAGAGACCCCTTGTGATAAGAGAAGCGCATCAAAGTGGGTATTATCGCCTAACTCAAATGGATGGCAGGGACTTGATGGACCCCATCAATGGAAAATGGCTGAAGCGTTATTTTGCTTAGAGAAGGAAGTTATGTGGTTGACCACCTTTCCTTAGCTGTTTCTTTATGTCTTCCTTTACTGAATCTTTTCTTTTATTCCTCCCAGTGATTATGTCACAAGAAAAGTTGTAACGTGCTTTCATGAGTGTGCAATGAAAAAGTACAAAGTATTAGCATCATATTATAGCAGTAGTGTGGCAAACACAAGCTAAGTAACTACGGCAGGAAACATAAAAGTGCTCTGTATGTCATAACAAAAAACAGAGAAACAAAGAAAAGGAAAGGAAACGGTGCTATTATCAGTGAAGTCCAGAAATGAGACTCTGATCCCCAAAGCGACTGGGTCCACCAACGCCGGAAAAAAGACGTTCACGGCAACCCTCCAAATCAACCACCTCTTTCTTCAAAAGCTCAATACGGGCGTCTATGGCCTCAACGGCTGGACGGACTCTCCTCATAAAAAAGGCTCGGGCAATCTCACGTAAATGCTCAAGAATAAACTCCACAGCAAAACCCACACTGATGAGCTCCTGTACCGCAGCCCTCCACTGCAGGATCTTCCCGACAGAAACAGAGTCGATGAAGTTGTGCTCGATGTCATTCAGCACACATCCCAGCATCTGCAAGAAATGCTCCCTAGAAGAACGACCAAGGCGGAACTCCCGCATAAAATTGCCATGACGACTATAGAGCATCACCAAGTGCGGGGCACAGTCCTCAGGGACTCGAAAGTCATAAAAGTCCACATAGGGAGAACCGGAAGCCCAGAAATCTGCCGAGCCAAGGTCATTAACTTCCAGCTGGTCAAAACGAACAAAGAAAGATGTAGCATCATCCGGGACGGCGGCAGAACTACTACCCGCCTCAAACTAAGAAGGGATAGTAGGAAGCGGACCTACAACAAAGGAGGAGTGGCACGCAAGGCAAGATGAGAAAAAAGGAAAGAGATGACGCGGGAAGAAAAGACTTGCAAAAGAAAAAAGTATGAAATAAGAAGAGAAAGAAAGAGTGCCAAAATTACCAGGAATGGGGGCTACGGGTGTAGCAGGAAAGGGTACTGCAGGCACAGAAGAAACAGGGGCAGTAGGTACGGCTGAAACAGGTACTGAAGGTGCTGCAGGAATAGGCGCTACAGGTGCGGCAGGAGCAGTCATTCCCACGCCTGCTGCAATCTCTGACCCTTTAGAAGTTTCTGCAAGTGGGGAGATAAGTATGCAAATGAAGCACAAATACAGAAAGAAGATAAAGGGAAAGGAAGATACATACCCATAAAGTCAGGCTCGGGCGAAGCACTACCCTCTTCATCAGAGTCAGAAATTCTCTTTTTCAGCACGGGTGCATCATCAAGATCCTCAAAAATGTCATCGGATCCCTCTGAAAATAGGTCCGGATCAGGACCACGAGTAGCGGAGCCGGGAATGGAGGAAGGAGTAACAACAAGCGAAGCACTACCCTTCGCAGCCTGGGAAATATCTGCAAAAGGATCGCTAGTAGAAATCACTAGCTGCAAAACGGGAGAAGTAGTTTTGGTTTGAACAACGGCAGAAGGAATAGCACCCTTTGAAGGAGTGAGTCTCTCAGCAGGCAAGGGTGTAGTCTCGCCAACCCCTTCGACATGAATACCCTCTCTAGGTACCGGCTCGGCAGAAGGGGTGGGAGTTTTGGCAGGAGGCTTGGTGTGCAGCAGGAGAGGCAGGCGTCGCTAATACCGCCTCGACCCCATCAAAGAAGCCTTCCATAGGCACACCCATGGAGGCGGAAATCTCCTCAGCAGTGGGGCGATATACGGACAGAGGCTCGGGCTCCTCCTAAAAAGAAAATTTTTGTTAAGTAAAAAAAATAAATAAATAAAAATAAAAATAAAAATAAAAAAGGGGCAGAAGACCCGTGGCAGATGCGTGCGAAAAGGAAAGAAGAGAGAAGTGGAGAAAAGGAACTCACCTCAGGCTCAAGATCATCAAGCAAAATGGGGTAGGTAACTGATGAGTCTTCCTTATGCTTGGACTAAAAGGAAAGAGATAGAAGAAATTGGCGAGTTAGCCGCAAGACAATTAAGAAATTTTATCAAAAAAAAAAGGAAAAAAAAAAAGGAGGAATAGCTTACCCTCCGTTCAGTAGCAGATACAAGGTGAGGAGTAGTTTTCCTTTTGCTACCACGAGTCCTGCTAGCCGGCAGAGCACCTGCAGGAGGCAATGGTGTAGCAGGCTTGGTTTTGCCAGCAGACTTGGGTTTGCCAGGCGCCTTTTTGCTCGGAACAGGAAGATTAATTACCTTAACTTTTTTCTCCCAACTAGGGGGATAGTCGCCAGCGTGCCAAAACCATCCTTTCTTCTCTGCGTCCCATTCGAAAATGGCTAACCGGCTCTGTTTTCTAGCATACGCCAAAACGGACCTAGAGGGAAGCAGCAGGCGAAGGTTAACCGAGGCAACCATACTCAACCCTTCGGGAGGAATAAGGGAGAAGCCACGACTCCCCGCCAACTCAGCCACAAATGAATCCATCACTGCATGCCAGTAGCCGTGCATGGGAAAAGTGCAGACACCCTCCCTCAGTGAACCAGGAATTGTAACGGCATCAAAACGCTTCTTCCAAAAGTCAAAGGCAGTGTGCCGCAGGAAAGGACGGACTGAAGTAGGAGCTCTCATGAGGGAAGAAAGGTCATCAGGGATGTCTTGATCCAGTCCAAACTGCCTTCTCACCTGGTTGGCAGGGTAGTGAACAAATCTAATGCCTTCATCGGCTAGGTAAGGCAGCCATCCGGCATTGGTAGTGGCAAGATAGGTGATCCCAGTCTCATCAAAGCCGACCAATGGAGTAGTAGTCCCAACGGTGTCAACAAACAAACCCATGACAGAGTCCGCACAAGTGTAACCGGTACCCAAATTTCTATAGGCTCTCCAAGTGAAACCCACACCTTCATCAAAAGATTCAACCACAGAATAGCCAATCAGCTTCAAACCAGACCAACGAAAAGCAAGCGGGAAATCAGATTCAAACCTGCCACAAAAATCGGTGATCACTCTCGGACAACTCTGGTACTTCTCTCTGGCAAACCGAGCGAGTCTACATTTTGTCAAGTATTGAGCACAACGCTCAAACAACCACTGCTGGAGTATGGTGCAATGAATGGAATAAGTGACAATGTGGCAGGACCCAGCCTGATTCTCATCGTTATGAAGGATATCTAACTGAACGTATAAGTGCCCTAGAAACATAGGAGCCAGCGACAGGCTCACCCCCGCAGATATTTTGATAGCCAAACGAAAGTACAAAGGTTTTATGGCATAGTGGGGGTGGGACCCAAAAACAAACTTGCAAAGCCAAAAGGCAATGAAAGCCGCACGGCGGGCGGCAGCAGAAAACTTAGAGGAGGAACTCACCCAGTAGGACAATTTGGCGTTTTCGATCATCCTTTTCCTCAGTTCAACTTCAATGGCCTCCTCCTCAGGAGAAAGCTCTAAGGCGGCAGGATCGATATCGCCGAGAATGGGCAAAAGCAACTGGTCAGCCACATCTTCGAGAGTCACGGTGAGTTCGCCGCACGAGAAAAAGAAGGTGTGGGTGGTAGTGCACCATCGCCGGACCAAGTGACAAAGGTTATAAAGGTCCCAGAAATTTGACAAGCAGCGAGACAAGACTATAGCCTTCAGAACGCCGGCCCGCTGCAACAAACCCATAAAACTCATGTCGGAAAGCTCGCTGTCAACCCATTCCTTCCAACCCGAGGATGTGCCGGACCCAAATGCAAAATGAAGAGGTACAGGAAGCGAAACACCTTGGCGAATGGATAGATCAGAGACTAAAGAGGCCAAAGGAGCCCAAGAAACATCGGGGTCTTGCCGGACAAGGGTAATCAATACACGGCCCGGCGGTGGTAGTACATACTCGCCGGGGACTTTTGGGAAATGAGGGTTGATTTCATACCAAGGGTCGATTAAGGGGGTGCACTCACTGTCGGGGTCGCGCTCCGTCCCCTCCTCAGTGGACCGCTCCGAATTGGAACGTTCCACCTCCTTAGGAACGGCAGGAGAATCGGAGGCAATCGTCTTCCCCTTGCGGCGGGAAGAACTTGGGCTTTTCACCGGAGACATGGTGAGGAAGTTTAGTCGGAGAAAGTGGGTATGGTTGACTGAAAGAAAGAAGAAGAGTAAGAGACGGAGAGCGTGTTTTTTGGGAGAGGAAGGAGTTTGTGATTAAAGTGCAGAAGGATTCCTCCTTAAATACCCAAGTCATTAATGTCAGCACGAAAGGAGGTGACGGGTCAGCCATCAGAAAGGAATGGAGTTAATGAAGCGGCGGCTCTGTTTTGAAAATAACTGCCAAACTGAGAAATTCGAAGAGACAACCCTGTTCGCGGCAGGAAGGAGAATATATGTATGAATAAGAAAGGATCCACAGCTTAAAAAAAAAAAGACCCACGAAAAAAAAAAAAAGAAGAAGAAAAAAGATGAAAGAATGGCAGAAGTGCCTTTTCATTCACATATGAATCGCAAGAACGTTTCATATGTTCAGGGGGCTAAATGTTGAGGGCCATTTGTGGAAGCCCAGCAGACGGAAGAGCCCAATGATGAGGGTTACAAAGAATTGACAAGATAAAAAGCAAAAAAGCCCGTTAGGCCCAAGCAGCAGGAATAATGGGTCACTGGCCGAACAAATATATACATGGGTCTTAAAAAGGCAAGCGGACTCAAAGAAGCCAGGAAAGAAAGAAATAGCATCCTATAGGCAGAGTATGAGTTAAAAAAGTGAGAAAGGGTCGCCGCAGGCCCAAGGCAGTGTAAACTAAGAGAGTAAGGGGTTTATGGCAGGCTCATGAACCCCAAAGATAAGGATAAGGTTATTGGGCCGGGGAAGCCCAATGAAGTTAGTAAAAAGCCCATAGGAGTGTGGAATTAGCAAACAGGCCGAGGAAGCCCAATGAAAGCAATCGGGCCGTAGATGCCCAAAGGGAAGCCCAAAGGGACATAGGAGCCCATGAATAAAAGCAAAATAGTGCCCGTGACAGGCCACTGAGAAAAGGGATAAACGGCTGGCCTAAAAAGGGGTCCAGCAGGATTAAGTCATTACGGTAGGAATAACAATTCAACGTGGCAGGCAGTGAAGAAAACCAAAAGTGGGTCAAAGAAATGTAAAGCTCATTATCATACGAGGCCCAACTCCTGAATGGAGTGAAAAACCAAAAGAAAGCCCGCATGAAAGGCCAGGAAACGCAGACGGAGAGTCTCTAGGTTGCGACAGACACATGAGCAGCAGGCAGACTCTTGGACAAATTTGAAAGGGAAGCACGCGCAAGGCCCAAACGCCACCAGCCTGTACCCAGCCAATATAGAACATGGTGGGGCCATGGGCCAGAAGTAAGAGGTAAAGGGGGGTGTGGTTTGGTGGTGGGGAAAGGGGAAAAGATCTATTCACGACTCCTGCCCAAGCCTCTTTTGGGAGGTACGTCCTGCTGGGATGATAGACCACCCAAAAGAGGCAATTTGAGAGGGAACCGTTGGGTGCATGCTCTGAGAATGGAGAGAGAAGGCATTAATGTCGTGGCAGGAAGAAATGCTACGACATACAGAGGAATAGAACAAGTCCGCCTCTATCTGGCGAGGGTGGGTGTCGCACAGTGTGGTCGGCAAGTACACCCAAACCAGACAAAGGTGGTTAAGGGACAAGACCGTAAAACACTAGCCACGACGGGCGCTATAAAAAGGCCCTTGTCGTGACCTGTAAAGGAGCATCGAAAACAGAGCACATTTTCGGAGTGAAAGAAAGAAACAGAGCAAGAGCCAAAAGAAAATAGATAAGAAAGAAAATAGAAAGAAAAGAAAGGAAAACTGAGAAAAACAGGAGCTATTTCAAAGAGGGCATGCACCCATAGATCAATTTCTCTCTTTCCCCCTTCAAATCCTATCTCCTTCAGAAAACGTAAACAAGGACCATCTTTCTTTTGGAACAGCAACCATTCAGGTCCGACTCCCTCAAAGCCATTAATCCCCACAGCAGGATCCTTTTCCTGGGGGGTTATTCGCGTTGAGAAAAGGCGTTCTTTCCTCTTTGGCGTTGCTGCAGACAGTTTTAAAAGTGTAGGGGCCTTTTTTGGTAGGATTGGGCTGCCTCCTACGATAATAGGTCCTAGTATTTCTGAGTAAGGGAGCTGAGGTCGGTCCAGTTGTACCTCAACTTGGGCCGGTTTGTGCACAAACTTATGCCATGTCTGCCAGGAGCAAATTTACGGTAAGCAGAACTGTAGCAGACAAGTTATGACAGGCTGAACTGTTACAGACAAGTTATGGCAGGCAGATATAATAATAACTTAGACATAGCACTTTGACTTATTTTAATAAACGACTAGGTATTCCCTGCTACTAAAGCATGATTACAATCACAATGATATCAATTACAGAAAAAAAAATGAAGAGAATAATACTGGCTAATTTAAATGGGCATAAATTAAGTTTTCTTTTAAAACTGTCTGCTGCAGCAAGGCCAAAGAGGAAAGAACGCCTCTTCTCAACGCAAATAACCCCCCAGGAAAAGGATCCTGCCGTGGGGATTAATGGCTTTGAGGGAGTCGGACCTGAATGGTTGCTGTTCCAAAAGTTCCAAAAGAAAGATGGTCCTTGTTTACATTTTCTGAAGGAGATAGGATTTGAAGGGGGAGAGAGAGAAACTGATCTATGGGTGCATGCCCTCTTTGAAATAGCTCCCGTTTTTCTCAGTTTTCCTTTCTTTTCTTTCTATTTTTTTTCTTATCTTTTTTCTTTTGGCTCTTGCTTTGTTTCTTTCTTTCACTCTGAAAATGTGCTCTGTTTTTTATCCCCTTCTACAGGGCACGGCAAGGGCCTTTTTATAGCACCTGCCGTGGATAGTGTTTTACGGTCTTACCCCTTAACCGCCTTTGTCTGGTCTGGGTGTACTTGCCGACCACACTGTGCGACACCCACCCTCGCCAGACAGAGGCGAACTTGTTTTATTCCTCTGTATGTCGTAGCATTTCTTCCTGCCACGACATTAATGCCTTCTCTCTCCACTCTTAGAGCATGCACCTAACGGTTCCCTCTCAAATTGCCTCTTTTGGGTGGTCTATCATCACAGCAGGACGTACCTCCCAAAAGAGGCTTGGGCAGGAGCCGTGAATAGATCTTTTCCCCTCTCCCCACCACCAAACCACACCCCCTTTACCTCTTACCTCTGGCCCATGGCTCCACCATGTCCTATATTGGCTGGGTACAGGCTGGTGGCGTCTGGGCCTTACGCGTGCTTCCCTTTCAAATTTGTCCAAGAGTCTGCCTGCTGCTCATGTCTCTACCGCAACCTGGAGACTCTCCGTCCGCGTTTCCTGGCCTTTCATGTTGGTTTTCTTTTGGTTTTTCGCTCCATTCAAGAGTTGGGCCTCGTATGATAATGGGCTTTACATTTCTTTGGCCCACTTTTGGTTTTCTTCACTGTCTGCCACGTTGAATTGTTATTCTTGCCGTAATGACTTAATCCTGCTGGACCCCTTTTTGGGCCAGCTGTTTATCCCTTTTCTCAGTGGCCTGTCACGGGCACTGTTTTGCTTTTACTCATGGGCTCCTATGTCCCTTTGGGCTTCCCTTTGGGCATTCACGGCCCGATTGCTTTTTTTGGGCTTTCTCGGCCTGTTTGCTAATTTCACACTCCCATGAGCTTTTTACTAACTTCATTGGGCTTCCCCGGCCTAATAACCTTATCCTTATATTTGGGGTTCATGAGCCTGCCATAAACCCCTTACTCTCTTAGTTTACACTGCCTTGGGCCTGCGGCGACCCTTTCTCACTTTTCTAACTCATACTCTGCCCATAGAATGCTATTTCTTTCTTTCCTGGCTTTTTTGAGCCCGCTTGCCTTTTCAAGACTCATGTATATATTTGTTGGGCCAGTGACCCATTATTCCTGCCGCTTGGGCCTAACGGGCTTTTTTGCTTTTTATCTTGTCAATTCTTTGTGACCCTCATCATTGGACTCTTCCGTCTGCTGGGCTTCCACAAATGGCCCTCAACAAAAAGAAAACTTAATTTATGCCCATTTAAATTAGCCAATATTATTCTCTTCATTTTTTCTCTTTGATTGATATCATTGTGATTGTAATCATGCTTTAGTAGCAGGAAATACCTAGTCGTTTATTAAAATAAGTCAAAGTGCTCTGTTTTAATTATTATTATATCTGCTTGCCATAACTTGTCTGCAACAGTTCAGCCTGTCATAACTTGTCTGCTACAGTTCTGCTTGCCGTAAATTTGCTCATGGCAGACATGGTATAAGTTTGTGCACAAACCGGCCCAAGTAGAGTTACAATTGGACCGGCCCCAGCTCCCTTACTCAGAAATACTAGGGCCTATCATCGCAGGAGGCAGCCCAGCCCATTACCGCAGGAAGCAGCCCAATCCTACCAAAAAAGCCCCTTACACAGCGTAAAGATGCTTACAGGGGATTTCCAGGAATCTGAGGTATGTAAAGCCCTTAAACAAATGTTTCATTTAAAAGCACCAAGCCCAAATGGGATACCTTTTCTATAATTTTTGGCCTACTATTGGGAGGGTGGTTACTGAAACAGTGTTGGAATTTCTGAATTTTGGTATCTGTCCACCTAAATTTAATAATACCCAAATTGTTTTGGTCCCGAAAATAAAAAAACCCAGAGCATGTTACTGACTATCAACCTATAAGCCTTTGTAATGTTGTCTATAAACTTGCTTCCAAAACTCTGGCTAATAGGTTGAAAAAGATTTTGCCAACAATTTTTAGAGATAGTCAGAATGCTTTTGTTCATGGTAGATTAATAACTGATAATGTCTTGGTAGCTTTTGAAACGATGCACCACATCAACCAAAAAAAGAGTGGTCAAATTGGGGACATGGCGTTGAAACTTGACATGAGCAAGGCTTATGACAAGGTGGAATGGGTTTTCCTAGAAAAAATTAAGGAGAAATTGGGTTTTAGCTCTAGGTGGCGTGGTCTTATGATGCAATGTATCTCTTTTGTTACTTATTTTGTTCATATAAATGGAAACTCTTGTGGTTGTATTGTTCCTTCAAGGGGCTTACGTCAAGGAGATCCTTTGTTCCCGTATTTATTTCTAATTTATGCTGAGGGTCTATCTGCCTTAATTAAAAAATCAATGTAATGTGGTAATATGCATGGTGTTGCTGCTTGTCGTGGTGGTCCTAGTATTTCTTATTTATTTTTTGCAGATGATAGTCTTATATTTTGTAAAGCCAGTTTGGAAGAATGTGACTCATTGCAACGTGTTTTTGAAGTGTATGAAGAGGCTTCGGGTCAACGGTTGAATAGGGTTAAAACTTCACTCTTCTTTAGTCAAAATACTAAAGATGAAATTAAGAACATATTTATTGCCCATATTATGTCAACATGAGAAATATTTGGGTCTTCCTTCTTTGGTTGGTAAAAATAAAAAGAATACCTTTAATTGTATTAAAGAAAAGTTGGCTAAGAAATTGGCTAGTTGAAAAGAAAAGTTGCTTTCTAAGGCTAGAAAAGAGGTTCTAATTAAAGCAGTTGCTCAGACTATTCCAACTTACACTATGAGCTGTTTTAAAATTCTTAACTACTGTGAAAAGAAATTTTTGGTGGGGAAACCAAAAAGATGTAAGAAAAAAAACTTGGTTGAGTTGGGATAAAATGTGTGTTCCTAAGTCATTTGGGGAAATTGGGTTCAAGCAATTGAAGCAGTTTAATTTGGCTCTCTTAGCAAAACAAGGTTGGCGACTTCAAATGGGGCGGAATGCCCTTATTATCAGGTTTTTATGGCAAAATATGTTCCAAACTGTGACTTTGTGAATGCATCTTTAGGGAAGAAAACATCATATGTTTGGAGGAGTTTAATGGCTGCTCAAATAATTATACAAAAAGGGATCTGTTGGCGTGTGGGAAATGGTAGGAAAATTCGGGTTTGGATAGATAAATGGGTGCCTGGCTCTACCTCACATAAAGTAATTTCACCAAAAGGTATATCTCCATAAGACACTAGAGTTTGTGATTTTATTAATGTTGAAAATAGGTGTTGGAATCAAATGCTAATATAGAGAACATTTCTACTGTTTGAAGCTGAGGAAATTGCAGGAATTCCATTGAGTGTTAGATTACCATATGACAAAAAGGCATGGGCAAAAACTGTCAATGGTTTTTTCTCAGTAAGAAGTGCTTATAAGGTGGCTTTAGAATTAGAGTCTAACAAGGAGGCGTGCTTTTGTTCTATTGAAAATAATTTGCGTCGGTTCTGAAAGAAATTGTGGTCAATTCAAATCCCTTACAAAATCTAACATTTTGCTTGGAGGGCTGCCCGAGAGATTTTTCCAACTAAGGAAAATCTGGTTCGAAGAAAGGTACTGATTGATAGTGTATGTAATGAATGTGGTGAGTTACCTGAGTCATTTTTGCATTAGTTTTGGGTGTGTCCAAAAGCAAGAGAAACCTGGGACTGTTCATCTCTTTGTAACCCAATGACATCAACTTCTGTGCAAAGTTTCTTTGATTTTCTATGGAATATTTTGATGAAATCTCAGTGGGATATGGAGGAAACTAGTCTTGCTGTTACAATTGCTTAGGCTTTATGGATATATCGGAATGATGTTCTTCATGGAAAGGAAAAGAAATCTGGCCTGTAGTTAGTCAATTGGGGCAAGTGCTATCTGAAAAAGTATTGGGCTGCAAATTCCATCCCAACAAAACAATATCCTCAAGTGGAAATTAATTGGACTCCACCTACCTCTCCATCATACAAAATAAATGTGGATGCTGCAATATTTTCTGCTCAAAAGAATGCTGGTGTTAGGATTATAGTTCGCGATCATATGGGGAATTTTATTGCATGTGAACATTCCTTTAGGGCTTGAACAATAACCAACGAATCTCCTTCCAGTATAAAGTCACTAATTCCCCATTGATTTATGGGATGCTAGCAGAATGTCATGAATTTAGGAATTTAGTGTTCTCTCCTATGAGACGAAAAGGCAATAAACCTGCCCATTTGTTAGCTAAACAAATTTTTGGCTTGTCTGGTTTCTCTACTTGGATAGAGGATGTGATGATTTGTGCATTTTTTTGGTGAAATAATTTTGGATATAAATTGCATCACACCCCTAGGTAATTTTGTGATTGGAAAATGCATCAATAATAATTAAAAAAAGAATGAAAATTACCTTTTAGGAAAAAAAAAGGACAAAAGTTGGATTTGGGATTAAAAAAAAATTGTCATGTTAACGAGTACTTTTAACTTTTAGTATTTTACCATGTAATCATTTTATAAATGTTTGACATAAATTGATTGTCCCAATGTTGACTCTTTATTGTATAATAACCTACTTCTATTGGTGATTTCCAATTTGGTTAAGAGATCTAATTCTATGTAAATTCTAAAGAGTATAGGAGTTTGTTATAAAATTTTGACGGATGGTGTTGACAAAGTGATCTATTGTATATTTCTAAGGGCAAAACTTAGGTACAACACTTAAATGACGTTCATTTGGTTTCCCTCATACATTTCTATCACAAGAGAAAAAAAATACATGGCTGAATTTTAAAAGAATAATCTAATGAACAGTACTTAAGTACTATACCTAAGTTTTGTCATATTTCTAAATATATGTGACTGATAACATTTATGCCAGTAAATAGTGATGAAGCCTAGATTTTAGTCTTAAGGTGGAATCTTTTTAATTTTTTTTTTCTTTTTAAAAAAGATAGATCAAATACTTTTTATAAGAGAAAATTTATTTTGTAACAAGAAGTGGGGGAGGGGTTTTTTTAAATATTAGCATTAAATTACAAACTTTTTAGACTAATAAAATCTCGTGTCTACCAATAAAGTAAGAAAAAAAATAAAAAAATAAAACAGCAAATCATGATGTGTGATTGTGAGTGAATATAGTGTAAATTGAAAGACATCATAAGGCACAAAAGAAGGCATAAAAAAATAAAAAATAAAAAATAAAACCGGAAAGTGAAAACAAATATTCCTTTATTTTTCTTTTTGGAAAGAAATTAACCATTTGATGTAATTGTTGACCTAACCCAACCATGACAATGAGTTGAGTATAAGTTGACCCATTTTTCTAACTAGAGTCTAAATCTAGACCCATTCATAATTTTCCTTTTGGGTTCAAGAGTGGATTAAAGGACCTGGGTCCAAATTTGTTAGGGAAAAAAAATATTTGCACCTAAGTCTCAACTCATTAATAATAGGTCAAATGTTTTATTTATTTTACCATTTACAATTGGATTCGGGAAAGAATATTTATAGTGTGGATTTAAATTTTAATTGGTCTTTGAAAATGCAATATCTAGTAATCTCCTTCACAAATCACAATCACCACTGACTACTAAGTCCTAAGCTCAAAGCATTCTATTGGGCCAAGTCTTAAAAATTTTGACGGATGGTGTTGACAAAGTGATCTATTGTATATTTCTAAGGGCAAAACTTAGGTACAACACTTAAATGACGTTCATTTGGTTTCCCTCATACATTTCTATCACAAGAGAAAAAAAATACATGGCTGAATTTTAAAAGAATAATCTAATGAACAGTACTTAAGTACTATACCTAAGTTTTGTCATATTTCTAAATATATGTGACTGATAACATTTATGCCAGTAAATAGTGATGAAGCCTAGATTTTAGTCTTAAGGTGGAATCTTTTTAATTTTTTTTTTCTTTTTAAAAAAGATAGATCAAATACTTTTTATAAGAGAAAATTTATTTTGTAACAAGAAGTGGGGGAGGGGTTTTTTTAAATATTAGCATTAAATTACAAACTTTTTAGACTAATAAAATCTCGTGTCTACCAATAAAGTAAGAAAAAAAATAAAAAAATAAAACAGCAAATCATGATGTGTGATTGTGAGTGAATATAGTGTAAATTGAAAGACATCATAAGGCACAAAAGAAGGCATAAAAAAATAAAAAATAAAAAATAAAACCGGAAAGTGAAAACAAATATTCCTTTATTTTTCTTTTTGGAAAGAAATTAACCATTTGATGTAATTGTTGACCTAACCCAACCATGACAATGAGTTGAGTATAAGTTGACCCATTTTTCTAACTAGAGTCTAAATCTAGACCCATTCATAATTTTCCTTTTGGGTTCAAGAGTGGATTAAAGGACCTGGGTCCAAATTTGTTAGGGAAAAAAAATATTTGCACCTAAGTCTCAACTCATTAATAATAGGTCAAATGTTTTATTTATTTTACCATTTACAATTGGATTCGGGAAAGAATATTTATAGTGTGGATTTAAATTTTAATTGGTCTTTGAAAATGCAATATCTAGTAATCTCCTTCACAAATCACAATCACCACTGACTACTAAGTCCTAAGCTCAAAGCATTCTATTGGGCCAAGTCTTAAAAATTCTTGAGAGATTGCAAGTGATTTTATGCATAAATTATGCTTTTGATTTACAGTTCAACTGTTTGATAAAATGCCTCTTCGGAATATGCATGACAAATGTTTAATATGTGTGTGCTTTCGTGCATGTGTTCCTAAATTGAATACTCAAAACTATTCAAATAGTCTTATGATGCTCAAATTTTAATTCCAAAATCTTTATAAAATGATCCTTAAGCTGCTCTACATTCCACCTAAATGAAACAATTGGACCTAAACTTAGAATTGTGTCCTTTTGATTAACCAACATGTCACTTAAAATTTGCAAAAAAAGAAAAAAAGAAAAAGAAAAGAGAAAATAAGCCTTTTCACAAAATTGCTATACAGACACAAAATATTCTTACAATATTTTCACTATTATTGAAATGTCAATTCCTTATATCTCAAAATAAAATAATAAAATATGAAATTATGACCAATCACAACAGAAAATAAATGTATTGTGAAATTATTATAACATCTTGTTGTTGTTACAACATTTCCACAATAATTTTATAGCAAATCCTAAGTACAGTAATGTATTATTGATGGTGTGGGATACAGAAATTTAATAAGGTTATAATGTCATGTGTCATACCAGAGGCCGAGGAGGTCAATGCAGTTCCGAGGAGACCATACCCTTGGACCATAAGGCTGGAGAGGTGAGCCATGGCCACGTCAATGGCACATTACCAGAGGAGGCCACACTGTAGAGGAAGAGTTTCAAAGAGGGGGTTAGCCTTGACGTGACTTGAGGGATGGTAGCTACCCCCACATTTAATGCACCCCACCAAACCCCCTTACCACATTTATGTGGAGAAGACCCCTAAACAATGCTATCTTGGTTGTCGCAACTCACAAAAGATTTGGAAGGGCGTCTGAATGTCCAGTGTCCTACACGATCGACAAGTGGAAGGCCAAGATCAGGTGAAAGGGGCTATATAATGAAATAAATCCTCCTGAAAGAAGGGTGCATGGATGATCCCAGAGAGAGAAATACTGTAGAAAATCATTCTTGAGATCAAATTAATATAA
This sequence comes from Quercus agrifolia, assembly GCA_029955455.1. Taxonomy (NCBI): domain Eukaryota; kingdom Viridiplantae; phylum Streptophyta; class Magnoliopsida; order Fagales; family Fagaceae; genus Quercus; species Quercus agrifolia. The sequence goes on from JARQAD010000010.1 coordinate 23,115,364, forward strand.
ATATCTGTCCTTGGATCTTTGCTAAGGACTAATACTCTTCATTATTCCTTATCTTTTTCGTCTTCTTCGACTATGCTAGGTTATTTGATTCAAGTTCACCGCCTCTACAAATTCATTATATTACGTCAACTCATTTTTAACACTTACAGATGGATAAAAAAGTAACATCAGCAATGGGCTTAGTTTTAAACTAGTAACAACTTGCCATCTATTTATTGTTGTGAAAATATTGTGGAGGTAACATTTTTAAAAAATAAAATAATAAAATATCATATCGGGACCTACCACAGCTGAAAATAGGCATTGTGAAAATATTATGACATTTTGTTGTGTTTCTGGACTTCTTTTTTATTTAAGTCAAATTAGGTGAGTCAAAATTCATTATTTCACACACGGTTTTCTTGTGATGAATTTTTGTTTTTTGTTTTTAATACACAATTTAAAGTGGTGGTTCTAGTTTAAAATAATTAGTAATTTGCTACTTAAAATTTGTTATGAAAATATTGTGTATGTAAAAAATAAAATAATAAAATATCATACCAAAACCTATCACAACTGGAAATAAAAGATATTGTGAAATATTTTTGTTGTGTTCCTAGAGTTCTTTTTTGGTTTAGTCAAAATTTGTGAGCCAAAATTCACTGTTTCAGGCACTATTTTTTTTCAATTGGTTTTTTATTTTTATTTTTTTTTTAATTGCAAAATTTAAAATCAATAACAATTTATTACATAAGACTTGTTGTTTAAATGCTTTGGACATAGCATTACTCTAAAATAAAATATTTGACTATGACCTACAATAGCTAAAAATAAAAAGTATTGTAAAGATATCACGAAATTTTATTGTATTCCTAGACATTTTTTGGATTAGTTAATTCGTTGAGCCAAAATTATTTGTTTTATACACAATTTTCTTGGGCTGGTTTTTTTTTTTTAATTTTTAATTTCTAATTTTTAATTTTTTTATAACACATTATTTAAAGTAAAACACACACACACACACACACAAAAATAAAATAAAATTAAAAAAAAAAAATAAGAAAGAAAAAAGAGAGAGGCGAAAAAAGACTTTCACCTTTTATGCTTGGCGTAGTTTCATTTCTTCCCTAAACTAATGTTGAAAATTTTCCTCCTTTACAAAATGTAAAGGAGCTTATACCTCTACTGTTACACTCTTGGATAAACTCTACTGAAATCTTATGATTTCTAGAATATTTTATTGTGCAATTCCTAAAATACACTATACTAAATTTTAATGTCCCAAATTTTTTTCATGTATTTTGAATTTTATGCAGTAATTATGCTTGGAAAGTGAGAATGATGATATATGGTATTCTACATGTTACCTAACAAATACTAATTTATTACGTTTAAATCTTCTATACTTATAATTTTATCATGAAAACTTTGATGACATATGTCTTTTATTATGTTTTTATTTTTTAATTTATTTTCTTGCTTAAAAAGACTTTTCATATTAAAAATTAATTAAGCTAAACTTTGTAATTATGCTCATAAAATAAGATAATAAAGAAGGAAGTATGGATGATAAAATCTACATTGTAGATGGTTGAAAATAATTCATTTGATGAAGAGTTTCAATTGTAGCATATATCATCATTTATTAATAAATTTTATATATCGTGATAATATCTTATAAAAACATAATTGTTTATTGTTGGAAGATAAATACATTCATTATAATTCTTAGCATAAGTTTTAGTGAATAGATATTATATTTAGCAAATAGATTCTAAGAAATTGTCATAGTAAATAAATATTCATATGTTAAATAGCTATTTTAAATTTAAGTACATGACTTTGTACTTTTTCAAAAAAAAAAAAAAAATAAATTACATCGTATTTTCTCACTAAAAGTGCAGCATGTGCCTTGCACATGCAACCCAAACAAAAGGTGTGGGCGGGCATTCATGTAGTAAAATATAATACTTAGACTAGTAAGTTTAGCCCAGTCTTATGTAAAACCTCACAAAAATGAAAAGGCCCAAGTAATTGCTAGACTTGGGCCTATATTTGTGGGTTCTTTTAGTTATCGTGGACTCACGGTGGTTGCCTAAACTTGGAAATTTATATCGTTAAATAAATATGCAAAAAAAAAAAAAAAATCATTTTAAAAATTACATTGATATTTTTCACACAATTTTTTTTATAGAAAATTAAATATTAAACCTATGATTTAGGAGTGTAAGAAATTAAATCATATAATTTTACAAGTGATAAATTAAATAATGAGATTTCAAAAGTAATAAATTAAATCTTATAATTTTAAAAGTAAAAAAATAAACTCTAAAATTTAAAAGAGTAATTAAAAATTAAATCCCCAGCCTATATTAAACCATTAATTTCTTTCCACTTGAATGGTTATGTGCAAATTATTATTTTTCAAATTATATGATTTAATTTTTTTACTTTAACTATAGGGAGTTTACTTTTTCCAAATATTTGTTAGTGTGTTTTATATTTGTGCATTTTTACATACTTAAAGAGCATCTACAACATTTTAGTAAAAGTTTCACCCAAATTATACCCCCAAAATCCACTTAAAAAAAAAAAAAACATTATCCAATTACATGGACCTACCACTAACAATTTGCAGTGTTAATCTAACTCACCAATGAAACAAAACTAATCCAACCTAACTCAACACGATGCTTTGGCTTGGTTTTTCGTGAACGTTTGGATAGTGGCAAGCATCAGCGTTTTGCGCATGGGTCCTGTGCACTATTCACGGGACCCACAAACATATTTTTTAAGAAAAATTTTCATTAAAAATGGATCACACGATACTATTCACACATTTAAAAATTATTTTGTTACAGTATTTTCAATTTTCAGCAATAAGCGATATCCAAATAGACCATAAATAACCAGTTTGCTATTTTCCCAATTCTTTTTTTTTCTTTTATTTATTTATAAAATCATCTTCCAAAAAACTTAAGTTGATAAAAAATAATACATTTAAGGTCTGGTTGGTATCGTTGTTTAAATAACAGTTTTTGTTGTTTAAACAACATAACATGTATTTCTACAATACTTTTTCACTCATACGTATTTTCACAACACTTAAATAATGTTATTAGAACAATGTCCTCAAAATGAAAATTACAAATAACTTAAAATTGAGGGAAGTGATCGGTAAAAAGTAGTCTTTTTGCAACACAATGTCCTCAAAATTATCATACCATTATAATAAAGTTATTAGGCTAAATGATAGAAGTTTAACAAAAAATCATTAGGCTGACAGAAGTTTAACAAAAAAAAAAAAAAAACTTGAATTTAAGGACTTGTTTGATACATGTATTTAAATATATATTTCTAGTTTTTAAATAAAATTATACATATTTCTACATACTTTTTTAACCAACAAATATTTCCAAAAAAACTAAAAATTATTATTTAAACATACTTACCAAACCCACTAAACTTTCCTTAAATGTCAGACTCACAATTTCTCTAGTCTCTTAGACTTCTACAACCATCACATCACTTTTCTCCAAAAAAAAAAAATCAAAACAATAAGGGCCCATTTGGTTTGTGTTTTTAAACAACTATTTTTAGTTTTTAAATTATATTTCACGTATTTCAATATATTTTTTTACCCACACATATTTTTATAAATATTTTCAAATAACAATTTTCAATTTTTAAAAATCTCTCTTTCCAAAAATCTCTCTCTCTCTAAATAATACTATGGGATTGCATATATATTTTAAAAAAAATTTAGTACGAAGATTGTGGGCCCCATTACAAGTTCCAACTCCAACGGCTCTCTTTCCAAAAATCTCTCTCTCTCTCTCTCTACACTCACAAAAAGCAAATATCACGTCCCTCTTATAAATTAAATTAATTCCTCTCTTTATTTTTATTCTTACTTCTATCTATCGCTCTCTCTTCTCTCTGTTAGGGTTAGGGTTAGGGTTAGGGTTTTTGATTTGATTCTCATCATTTTTTTGTTTCCGTTCATCGCCGAGCCCAAGAAATGATGGCGAGTCGGGTGAGTCTACATCACTTTTCTGCGATTTTTTTTTGTTTTGTTTTCGGAAGCAATTTTTTTTTTCTTTCACATTTTAATGCTGTTTCCTTTGTGTTTGTTCACGTGGGTCTGCTTCAAATTCTGGAATTGAGGCCAAAGATTGCATTAAGGTTTACCTGGGTGTGAGTATCAATTTAGGTTTTGAGTATAATTTATTTATTTATTTTTTATATTAAAATTTTTGTTGGATTATGTTGATTTTAAATTTTTTTGTTTTTGTTTTTTTTTTTGGTTGATACAATGTTTTGCTTGCATGCATTAGTAGTTAATACAAGTGAGAACATGTTTGGCTAGTGAGAAAAGTGGGAACATTTTAATGTTTGGGTTCTCTATTTCCCTGTTTGGCTAGTGAGAAAATGTGGGAAAATTTTAAACTTGGCAAGATATTAGAAAGTAGAAATAAAAATGTTAAATGAAATACTGTAACTTACCCTCTTAACTTGCCTTGTCAATGGAGCTTTGTGACTCATTCCCTTTTCTCCCATTATTTTACTCTTTGCACTACTAGTGCTGCATCAAACACAAACACGCACACATGAAGACACAATTCTATCATTCCTGTGAAATTTTTTTTTCATGACTATTACATATGCAGAAAAACTTGGAATTTTTTTTTCATGACTATTGCATACGCAGAAAAACTTGGAAATTTTAAAGAACTTATAATTTGTGTTATTAGATATATCAAATACTTGGTAGAAAAACAAGGATGCAAGTAATGAACCCGTAATCCTGAACCTCTCTCTGTGCTTTGTATTACTGTGATGTGTATGTTTGACTTTATGGGCACTACCTTGGTTGAAGATGAATTCCTTCTCCTATGCTGTGCTGGAGGTTGTATCTCTTTTATATTGTCCATCATATTTTGAATTTCTTGATTGTATTGATCCCAACTGTTGAAATGAGGACGATGTCATACTGTGGAAAGACTAATTTCTCTCTCTCTCTCTCTCACACAGAAAACCAATTCATTTTATATCAATTCCTAGTTGAATGCTTATATTTGAAAGGATTTGAAAATTTAAATTCTCGTGATTTGTTAACTGTTCCCGATTTGAAATCAATAAAAAAAAATGACATTGTGGTTAGAATGACTTATGTTCATTTCAGTTTGCCAACTACCTTTAGTAGCAAATTTGAATTTTTTGTGTAGTCGATGTTTGCCCAATTTAAAGATTCTTAGAGTGGTGTTCATATCAGATATTTGACATTGTTTTTGTCCTGTTTTGGTTTGCTAGACTTCATTTGTCTTTGGAATAATAAATTACTAACATAAGAAAAAATTGTAATTGCTGTTTTTCTTTCTTTTATACCTTAGTTATACTTTTAATGTGTTAATTAACTTTTTTCCCAATTAAATACTGAAAATGGAAAGGTAGTGATAAGATTGTACAATGAATGACGGCATGCAATATGTTTTTCCCTTGATTCATGCCTTATGTCCTTAGACAATTTAGAAAGCCAGTAATTCCATCTCTAGTGATTCAAACATTCTCTATTTGCATTGTATTTCTTTCTGGCTGAGACTAGACCATGTGGTGCTGTTTTCATTTGATTCATTCAAAACATTTTTATATTCTAAAATTGACATAATTTTTGTTTTCATGGATTTCTAAAAGATAAGATTTTGTTATATTTGAATTTATGGAACAAAGTTAACATTCTGCAACATTGCAGCAAGTGAGTTTCTCCAATTAGAGTCCACTGTTGCAATTTAAATGATTTTTTAGCTTATTAATTATTTTATGTCAATTAGTATGTCATTATGTACATGTTGGAGCTATCTCTTTATGGTTTGTGGTGCCATTCAAGTTTTGGCATGAAAAAGAGCTATGCTTAATTGCTTTATTCTCAAGGCTGGGACTCAAGTAATTTTCTCTTCAAGTTTGTTGTTAATTTCAAGGTATGGCATATAGGTAGAACCAAGTAGTTCCTTCAGTACTACAAAAGATTGCATTAAGGTTTACCTGGGTATGATTTAGGTTTTGAGTATTAATTTATTTTTTTATATTAATTTTTTATTTTATTTTATGTGTTTTTATTTTCAGAGGCAATTTCACATTTTTAATACTGTTTCCTTTGTGTTTGTTCATGCGGGTCTACTTCAAATTCTGGAATTGAGGTCAAAGATTGCATTAAGGTTTACGTGGGTATGATTTAGTTTTAAGTATTAATTAATTTATTTTATATTATAATTTTTGTTGGATTCTGTTGATTTGAATGTTTTTTTTTAGTTTTTTTTTTGGTTGATTGTTATGTTCTGCTTGCATGCATTAGTAGTTAAAAGGCATGTTTGGGTTCTCTATTTCCCTGTTTGGCTAGTGAGAAATTGTGGGAAAATTTTAAAGTTGTGACCTTTTAATATATATATATATATATATATTTTTTGGGGGGGGGGGGGCGCTTTGAGATAGTATTCTCAATAGAGTCAACAAGGATATGATGGTAAATAACAAAATCTTGATTTGAGTTTCTGTTAAATGGTTAAATTATGTTGGGGTTGATAACAAAGTTTTTTGAACTGAGGTTCTTTGAAGATCAGCTTGGTTTCATGAGAATCTGGAATCTGAGTATTGCTTGAGTGAGTTGTAAAGAGTTCGTAAATGCAATGTCTGGTTATGAATATTGAATATGATATCCTTGTTCTTTTCAATATTTTGTTTTTTGGTTATCTGGCGAAATTTCTCTGGGCCATTTCTAGTCTAAAAGGGTGGGCAATGTGGCACGGTATAGTGCGCATGTTCATGTGTCGATTTGCAACTAGTTAACACTTCTGTGCATGTGTCAATATGCAATCAATTAATGCTTGTGCGTGCAAGCATGTGTGTCTGTGTATGTTCATTACTTCTACTGCACCGCTGCTTGTTTTACATTTTACTTACTGCATAAGTTGTGGAGAAGAACCTGGCTTCCCTGGCATGGTTCTTGATTGTATGATAACAGTCATGATTTTGAACTTAGTCTTGATTCTTAACAACTCAGGCATCCAATTTATCTTGGTAAACTTATCAGATAGGCAGCTACAGATTAAAAAAAAAAAAAAAAAAAAAAATCTTTTGTTCATTATATACTATAATTTTTCTTTGTAATATGTTGAGCTATGTTGGCGTGCATTGGTGTGTGTGGCTAACACGACTGTCCTGGGCTGTTTGTGCACCTGACTAGGTTACACACCTGGTAATTTTATAGGGAGAAATACCCTTGGTAGTAGCCCCAAAATGCTGGCTAGGAGACTTGAACCACCAGGAGGTTCTATTTATATGTATTATGGCGTTGCATACCACATGTTTGCCTTTTTGTTTGAAAGAACCTTTCTTGTAATTCATTGCCAAACCTGTCTTTGGATCCTGGTACTAACCTTGATAGGTTCTTGGACTGCACCAAGCCTTCGGTCCCGGTACAATATTTCTCTTAGGTACATCTCTTATTTTTATCCTTCTTTTGTGCTTTTCATTAGTTGTAGTTTTTGGTGCCTGCTACTAACACAAATTTTCGGTTGGTGTTTCTATAAATTTCTACAACTGCTGCTTTGGTTTCAACAATCTGCTTACCAAATAATTCTTCCTTTTAAAATTTTTTTTTTCTTTCTTGTGTCACATTCTTATTTATACATAAAATGCTTTGTGTATTCTATTTCTAGTGCAACTATTTCCTGCCTACTTTTATAGATCCATTCTGTTTAGAGCTTTCACTGGCTTTCTCCCTGACATTCCAACTGGCTGTGCTACATTCTGTGATTATCATGATGCTGTAGCTTCTCAGTCTTATTTGTGAATTTGGACAGTTAGAGTAGTTTTTATTATTTAGGTTACTGTCACTGAAGTCATTCTTACCTCAGTCATGCGTATCGTTGGTTTTGATTTCTGGAAATTGTTTACAGAGAAATACTGTCTTTTGTATGGCAGCATTAAGTACAATAAGATCTACATGGACGATGTGTACAATAAGATGTACATGGACGGGTTACACATTTAAATAGATTATGATGGTATTGTTTTCATTAAAGTAAAATGGGTTAATCATTTTAATAGAGCAGTTTGGGTGTATTGTACACTGATTTAGTTGTAATCTCACAATTGAAACTCCATGCAAAGTGAGACAGCAAAAATGAGACCTCATCTGATTCTGATGTCACTTATTGCTGTTTTGAGTGTCTTTCAATTATTTAAACTCACAACTTACTGGGAATAAATCAAAGAGAATAGGGTCCTGTCTTTGACCATTTATAACATCTACTTATGTATTTTTAACTTTTTTTTCCCCTCATTTTAGGTTGTGGACTCGAGCACTATTCATGGACCAAATTACCTTGTTATTTCTGCAAAAGCAAGGCAAGAATTCTTGTCTGCAATTTAGGAGGCTATGAACATGGAGTTTTCTAATCCTGCGGAGATAAGATATGTTACTCAACTAGCAATGAAGTTCCACCATATATGGGGTAAGCTGCCCTCCATTTGACTGTTTACACTATGCACATTTCACATTAAAAGGATAGGCAATGTGGCACTGTATAGTGCTCATGTGCATGTGTCGATTTGCAACTAGTTAACGCTTCTGTGCATGTGTCAATATGCAATCAATTAATGCTTGTTCGCGCAAGCATGTGTGTTTGTGTATGTTCATTACTTCTACTACACAGCTGCTTGTTTAACATGTTAACTTACTGCATAAGTTGTGGAGAAGAACCTGACTTCCCTTGCATAGTTCTTGATTGTATGATAACAGTCATAATTTTGAACTTAGTCTTGATTCTTAACAAGTCAAGCATCCAATTTATCTTGGAAACTTATCAGATAGGCAGCTACAGATTAAAAAAAAAAAAAAAAAATCATTTCTTCATTATATACTATAATGTTTCTTTGTAATATGTTGAGCTTATGTTGGCGTGCATTGTGTCATGGTTTCTAGCAAAGAGGAAGTGGGTTCTTTGTAATTTGAACACATCTTTATTTGATTCGTGATATGTGTTGAAGTATGAAGGTCTTCAAGTATTTGATTAGGTCTTTGTATAGGAGTTTCTTTAAGAGGACGAGGATGGAAATATGGATATGTTTTTGTTGATGGAATATTTCCATCTATCTATCAAAAAAAAAAAAAAAAAAAAAAAAATTCCAGTACTGAGTCCCATTGCTCAGCAAATTATGGACTTTTCCTTGAATGACCTCGATCATTGGGGCTTAAGTGTTGTGTTACTTCAGGTTTGGTTTTGTTTATTGTAGCAGCTTTTTACTTTAATTTTTATAGACAATTATCAAGTGATGTGTATTTTATCTTCTGGTTGATCTTATAAATTTTTTTTTTTGGGTGTGTGGCTAACACGAGTGTCCGGGGCTGTTTGTGCACCTGACTAGGTGTGTGAGACAGGAGATTACACACACCTGGTAATTTTATAGGGAGAAATACCCTTGGTAGTAGCCCCAAAATGCTGGCTAGGAGACTTGAACCACCAGGAGGTTCTATTTATATGTATTATGGTGTTTCATACCACATGTTTGCTTTTTTGTTTGAAAGAACCTTTCTTGTAATTCATTGCAAAACCCGTCTTTGGAGCCTGCTGCTAACCTTGATAGGTTCTTGGACTGCACCAAGCCTTTGGTCCCGATACAATATTTCTCTTAGGTACATCTCTTATTTTATCTTTCTTCTTTCGTGCTTTTCACTAGTTGTACTTAATAATTTTTATTTCATCTATGTGCAGGTTCCCAAGTCTTGGTTGGGAGATCATTGAAATGCTTATCATTCTTTGGTTTTGATTTCTGGAAATTGTTAACAGAGAAATACTGTCTTCTTAATTGCATGGCAGCATTACGTAGAATAAGATCTGCATGGACGGGTTACACATTTTAATAGATTATGATGGTACTGTTTACATTAAAATAAAATGGGTTACACATTTTAATTGAGCAATTTGGGTGTGTTGTACACTGATTTAGTTGTAATCTCGCAAATGAAACTCCATGCTAAGTGAGACAACAAAAATGAGCCCTCATTCAATTCTGATGTCACTAATTGCTGTTTCAATTGTCTTTCAATTATTTAAACTCAACTTACTGAGAATAAACTAAAGAGGTAGGTTCCTGTCTTTGACCATTTGTAACACATCTGCTTATGTGCGAATGTAAATGATGTCCCTGAGCAAATTTTTAACTTTTTTTCCCCTTATTTTAGGTTGTGGACTTGAGCACTATTCATGGACCAAATTACTTTGTTATTTCTGCAAAAGCAAGGTAAGAATTCTTGTCCGCAAAAGCAAGGTGAGATATGTTACTCAGATTAGTGCTTCCCCTCACCCAATTTCTCTCTCTCAAACAAATCATTACAGTTTTTCTTTTTTAGGTTTTCAAATTGCAATACTGAATAGTCCCACCCAATTTCTCTCTCTCACTCTCTTTTCCTCTCGCGATCTATCTCTCGGTTGTGTCGAGCGTGTGTGTGTTTATGGTTGTTTGGCTGTGGGTTTGGGTATTGCTATTCTTGTGGGTATGTGGCCATGTATGTATGTAGATGTGAACAAGTGTAATGTGTGTGCTCTGTTCGTGTGTTTTTGATTTGGGATTTGGGTTTACTGTTTCGTATTTCTGAGGTATTTGCTCTGAGCCATTGTGGTTTTGATTTTTGTCAAATAGCAAGCATTATGGTTTTCAACTTCTTTTACAGCAACCTTTCTGCTTTAATTTTGAAAGACTGGTTTACGATTACTCTTTTCCGCATATGGTTGTTTCATTGGAGGATATGGAGTTGAAGATTCTTTGCAACTGAATTATTTTCCTTCATATTCATTATAGGCTGAATTTTTCTGATCATGCCCTTTATTTATTATAATTTGGGGAGTTAGTTGTTTAGCACCAACAGTACAATTTCCCAAGAAAAAAAAAGCGATTGGATGTTTTTGGTTTTCCCATTTTTTCCTTTTTAATTTTTATTTTTCAGGTATTGATTTCCTTTGATAGTGGTGAGCTAGCCACCACCCACAGTTCAATCAAACCAAAGACCCCTCCTTTATTTTCTTTGAAAACGTATGATGGTGAAGAGTGAGATATAAAATTTGGATTTGTTTTCTTTTGATTTCTGATATCTTCTTATGTTTGGAGTTTGTGTAATTAACAGAAAAGCTGTTTAGTTACTAGAAAATGGATAAGAAGAAAAGTATTAAAGATCTGAATTTTGAAGTATGACTTTTGTGGAGTTGAGGTTTGCTTAGGTTTCCACTTGATCATGAATGCGCTTTTCTACTTTATTTTGAAGTATGACTTTTGTGGAGTTGTGGCTCTGTCTATAGGCTCCAGAAAGTTAATTTTTGCTATGTTGATAAAAACAAAGTCATGAAATTTATTAACTTTATATGTATGTAACTTTATATGTAATTTTGAGCTAAATTGGTTCTATATTTGTTTCCTTTCAGCCATTCATATGTCCTACTTGCCTTTTTGTGTATCTCTGGTTTTCTATGGAGAAATGGCCAGATAACTAATGGAGGTTAAATGCTCTTATGTTGATTACTTTTTCTTTTTCTATTGCTGCTTGTTTAATATTTTCATAGCAAGTCCATGAAGCCTTGAACAGGTTTGAAATATTTGTTTGCATGTCATACTTTTATTTTCTGGGTTGAGGACTTTATAAGTGTTATTATGTAATATTGGTTTGTTACAGCATGTAGTTGTGTTATAGATGTTCTTTTTGGGTTCTATTTGGATGATGAAAACTATTGAGTATTGATATACTATAATTTTTCCCATCCTGTACAATTCGTTGTGCTTTGAGATAAAGACTGGTGAAAATTCATTGTGTTTTGAGATAAAGACTGGTGAAAATGGCATTTTCAAATCTTAATATAACCGACATTTTTGTTATGTTGACATTATAGGACTACTAGTGGCCTTTTTTAGCCACAACAATATAAAGCCGTATAGGGCATATGACAATCTATGCACCCAGTTTGTAGTGCTATGGCTCTGGAGTCTATTTTCCTTTTACCAATGGAACCCAAAAATCTGTGACATGTTATGAAATCGTATTTTTTCTTATGAATAGTATTCTTCTACTCCCATATTAATTTTTATTAATAAACATGGTAATGTTTACTTTGAAGATGCTAGATTTTTCATTTTCTTTCTTGCTTTCCCCCTTTTATTATTTCTTTTTTTGGTGGGTATTGGTGTCTTAAAAGTGGGTTTATTGAGATTTAGCAAGAGAAGAAAGATTTTCCAACCATGTTGATTAAGGAATGTAGTTGTTTGAAATTTAGCTTGAAAAGAGGTTTTTATTTTATTCTTTTTCTTTTGGGAGTTTAAGTTTGAAAGTTGTTGCTATGTGTTTTTTTCCTAACAATTTTCTCTAAATTCAAGTAGACCCTTAATGTTTTAACAAATTTTCACATATAAATATTCTTGAATGTGAAATGAGATTAGACATTTTTTTATTTGTTTGAAACTAATTGCAAAATCAGCTTGTTTATGCTACTTATAAAATAATTAAAAACTTATTTTTAGGGACTTTGCTAGAGAGATGGAAGTTCTACATCTTTCTTCAATATGAGTTATTTTCCTTTTGTTTTGTTTTTCCCTTTATGCATATGTACATATATGAATTCTCTTGTTGGATTTTATTTAAAGCATACGGATTAGTCGATGAACATGATACTAAAGACAATAATGAGCTCAAAGAAGACCATAACATCAATTACAGTGTAGGCTTTGGAGGTTGGGCTCAATTTAGGGATAAATTTTTGATGCATAGAAAGATTCTTTACTCTAATTGCTCTATTGCTTATTCTTTTTTGGACAGTGGCTGAAGAGAAAACCTGTGAGCTCCAATTCAATGTTGGTCAATAGGATTATATGTTTGGTTAGTTTCCTATTATTTATTTGAAATTTTATTTATTTATTCATCAATTATGAATGTCTTGTGCATGGGTTTAGATTTTGTTGTTCCACATTTTGTATGCAAAAAATGGCATGAATAAGGGAATTTTTACTGAAATTCACAAATTTTAAAAATGCAAATTAATTTGATCTCAATCATATATAAAATTTTCGTATATGGTCTATTTGTGTATTTGGTAGTTATTTTGGACTTTGGTTATCTCTTGGTTTTTGACTTCCACAAATGGAAATATGCACAACTTCACATTTTTATCTCCAAATCTGCATGCACCCTGCACTCCAAGGTACAGATTATACTTCTTTTTTGTGATTGGATTTAATTTTATAGGTTTGTTCAATTTAAGTTTATTGGATTTTTGCACATGTTATTTTAGCTTCACTTCGTGATTGTGTAAGTTACCTTAGCTTCGTTGTCTTATTTCAACATATCCAAATTATATGTGTTTGCATTTTGTTTCAATTTCTATTTATTTTTTATTTTTCAATTTTGAGTTTTATGTGGTAGTCAATGTCCTATTTGGAATGACAGCGTATGGGCATCTTATTACTCAGTGTGGGCTTCTACATCATCTCTTTGGTCTTCTTGAATCTTTGGTGTCCTTAACCTTCAATCTCCCTCTATTTTTCGTTTCTATGTTTCAGTATCAGTCCTGGACAATCGAGCATCCAACCTACAACAATCCAAGACTTCATCATCCTCTCTCTTCTCCGCTAATCGATTACACAGGTATGGTTCGTTGTCCTTCAATAAATATTACTCCAAGTTTGTGTTTTCTGTCTAATGATATCATTTGTGCGTTTCAGTATGAGATTGGGAGATGAAGGGAGAGGAGTAGATGAAAAAAGCGGAATCAGTTGCGGTTTGGTATTCTTTTCTCTCTACAAATTTCTAATTTGATTTTTGATTCATCCCTTCAAAATTTCAGGTCTGAATTCGTCCATCACAGCTGCTCAAGGGTATTTGGTTGTGGAAACTTCAGGTTTGCTCAATTTTTAACGTTAAACACAAGATTCACATTACATTTGATATGTTTATTTGCTTGGAACCATCGTTTTGATTTCTGTCAAATACCAAGCGTTATGATTTTGAACTTCCTTAACAGCAACCTTTGTGCTTTAATTTTAAAAGACTGGATCATGATTACTCTGTTCTGCACATGCTTGTTTCATTGGTGTATATGGAGTTCAAGATCTTTGTAAGTGATTTAATTTATTTCATATTCATTATAGGGTGAAATTTTCTGATCATGCACTTTGTTTTATACAATTTTTGCGCGTTGTTAGTTTTCAGGCACCAACAGTACAATGTCCCATAGAAAAAAATTGGACTCTGTGTTTTTGGTTTCCCACTTCAAGAGGTAGTAGTGTTTTGTATAATTGGAAAAGAAGCGCTGACAACTTTTTGTAAAGAAATAAAAATTTTCCTTCAATAGTATAAATCTTCCTGGCCAAAAAAAAAAGAAAAGAAAAGTGTGAGAGCAAAGGGAAGCTTATTAATTTAATTAGGAGGACTTGGCAGTATTATTATGCTGTAAATTTGGCGTTGCATACAAAATCTCATGAGGCAAAATTCTATCAAGTATGGCCAAATTTTCAATTCTTACTATTTTAAAAAGCAAACCCACACACGCGTGCGCCCACACGCGCGCACGCGCGCGCGCACACACACACACACACATATATATATATATGGAACAGCCTTATAGACTTTGCCACTGCCAGACAAGTCTCTCTCTAAAAGCATTACTGGTAAAATTTTTAAATTTTGTTTTATAAACTTGCCGGTTAGGTATGGTATTTCAGTTAACTTGATTTAAATTTAGGGTTACATTTGGTTGTTTTTGCGTATGAATGATTAGCAGAAATTGTGATGGGGTTTTGATAATTTCAATAATTGGGCACATTGCTCTCACCTTTGTATTTCAATAATTCAATCAAAACTCCTTTTTCTAACCTTATCCTTTTGTGGGAATATAACCAAGTGTGCTATTCATAAATCACCTTCTGTTGATTCTCTGTCTCTCTCTGTCTCTCTCTCTCTCTCTCTTTAGGTTAAGATATTCTTTTCTCTCTACAAATTTCTAATTTGGTTTTTGGTTCATCACTACAAAATTTCAGGCCTGAATTCGTCCATCACAGCTGCTTAAGGGCATTGGGGCTGGGAAATTTCAGGTTTTCTCAATTTTAGCCTTAAACACAAGATTCACAACACGTTTGATATGTTTATTTGCTCGGAACCATCGTGGTTTTGATTTCTGTCAAATAGCAAGTGTAATGGTTTTCAACTTTCTTAACAGCAAAACCTTTGTGCTTTAATTTTGAAAGACTGGATCATGATTACTCTGTTCTGCACATGCTTGTTTCCTTGGTGGATATGGAGTTAAAGATTCTTTGTAAGTGATTTAATTTCTTTCATTTTCATTATAGGCTGAAATTTTCTGATCATGCACTTTGTTCTATATAATTTTTGCATGTTGTTAGTTTTCAGGAACGAACAGTACAATGTCCCATAAAAAAAAGGGACTGGATGTTTTTGGTTTCCCACTTCAAGAGGTAGAGTTTTGTATAATTGGAAAAGAAGCGTTGACAACTTTTTGTAAAGAAATAAAAATTTTCCTTCAATAGTACAAATCTTCCTGGACAGAAGAAAGTTGTGTGTGAGCATCAAGTAATGGCTATGAACTTTCAAAATCAAAGGGAAACTTATTAGTTTAATTAAGGGGACTTGGTGGTATTATTATGCTGAAAACTTGATGATGCATACAAAATCTCATGAGGCAAAATTCTATCTAGCATGGCCAAATTTTTAATTTTTACTATTTTAGAAAACAAACCCACATGCACATGCACATATATATATATATATATAACCTTACAGACTTTGTCACTGCCAGGCAAGTCTTCTTCTGAAAACATTACCGGTAAAGTTTTTAAATTTTGTTTTATAAACTTACAGGTTAGGTATGGTATTTCAATTAACTCGATTTAGATATTGAGTTACGTTTGGTTTTTTTGTCACTGCCAGACAAGTCTTCTTCTGAAAACATTACTGGTAAAGTTTTTAAATTTTGTTTTATAAACTTACAGGCTAGGTATGGTATTTCAATTAACTCGATTTAGATATAGAGTTACGTTTGGTTGTTTTTTCTTATGAATGATTAGCAGAAATTGATGGGGTTTTGATAATCTCAATTATTGGCCTCATTGCTCTCACATTCGTATTTCAATAATTCAATCAAAACTCCATTTCCTAACCGTATCCTTTTGCGAGAATATAACCAAGTGTGCTATTCATAAATCACCATTGAGATTTTCTTTCCTAATCTTCTTCTTCTGTTCTGTTTAGAATTGGTTTTCTTTTGAGTATTTGTTTTAGTCTCCATAAATATATTGACAACTGTTTTTGTGTGATTGCATAATCTGGTGGATCCTTCTCCATTGCCAACATTTATGTTGAAGCAGTGTAAGAAATCAAAAGCAGAAATTATGTGGTCCTTTGATATTGTATATGGAAGATGGAGCGCATCGATTTTTGGGCTGAAATTCCTACTTGTTGTTGGATATTGTATAAGGCAGATGAAGTGCATCTATTTTTGGTGAAATTCAATGCTGGAGAAAAGAAAAAATTGCTTTTATCTGTAAAATATCTTTTTCTCTTGCAACCTGTGTGATTTTGATTATTTTAATTTCCCCTCAGATTTTTTTTTTTTTTTTTTTTCCTTTCATGATTTTATCTGCAATTCAGGAGGCTATGAACATGGAGTTTTCTAATCCTGCAAAGGGAAGATATGTTACTCAACTACCAATGAAGTTTCACCATATATGGGGTAAGCTACCCTCCATTTGACTGTTTACACTAGGCACATTTCACATTAAAACGTGCACTTTCAAAATTGTTATTAGGATTTAAGTTCAATCCAGGTTGAGATTATGAGAGAATCGGGAAATGTAGATTTCTCTGAATATTTTTGTGCTAGAAAAAATATAGTTGAGTTTAAAAGACTTGACAACTAATTGAATTGCTTAATTGTCAGAAATTAGTAATGCTTAAAAACCTTGGTTGAAGATGAATTCCTTCTCCCATGCTGTGCTCGAGATTATATCTCTTTTATATTGTCCATCATATTTTGAATTTCTTGATTGTATTGATCCCAACCGTCAAAATGAGGATGATGTCTTATTGTGGAAAGACTAATTTCTCTCTCTCTCAAAAAACCAATTCATTTTATATCAATTCCTAGTTGAATGCTTATTATTTTCATTTGAAAGGATTTGAAAATTTAAATTCTCGTGATTTGTTACTGTTCCCGATTTGAAATAATAAAAAAATATGACATTGTGGTTAGAACGACCTATGTTCATTTCAGTTTGCCAACTACCTTTAGTAACAAATTTGATTTCTGTGTAGTCAATGTTTGCCCAATGTAAAGATCCTTAGAGTGGTGTTCGTATCCGGAATTTGACATTGTTTTTGTCCTGTTTTGGTTTTGCTAGACTTCATTTGTGTTTGGAGTAATAAATTACTATTTCATAAGGAAAAATAGTAATTTCTGTTTTTCTTTCTTTTATACCTGAGTCAAACTTTGAATGTGTAAATGAACTTTTTTTCCAATTAAATACTGAAAATGGAAAGGTAGTGATAAGATTGTACAATGAATGAAGGCATGCAATATATTTTTCCCCAGTGATTCATGCATTATGTCCTTGGACAATTTAGAAAGCCAGTAATTGCATCTCTAGTGATTTAAACATTCTCTATTTGCAATGTATTTCTTTCTGGCTGAGACTAGACCATGTGGTGCTGTTTTCATCTGATTCATTCAAAACATTTTTATTTTATTCTATTTTATTCTTTTTCTTTTGGGTGTTTAAGTTTGAAAATTGTTCAAGTAGACCCTTAATGTTTTAACAAATTTTCACATATAAATATTCTTGAATGTGAAATGAGATTAGACATTTTTTTATTTGCTTGAAACTAATTGCAAAATCAGCTTGTGTATGCTACTTATAAGGTAAGTAAAAACTTATTTTTAGGGATTTTTCTAGAGAGATGGAAGTTCTACATCTTTCTTCAATATGAGTTCTTTTCCTTTTGTTTTGTTTTTCCCTTTATGCATATATACATATATGAATTCTCTTGTTGTATTTTATTTAAAGCATACGGATTAGTCGATGAACCTGATACTAATGACAGTAATGAGCTCAAAGAAGACCATAACATCAATTACAATGTAGGCTTTTTGAGTTTGGGCTCAATTTAGGGATAAATTTTTGATGCATAGAAAGCTTCTTAATTCTAATTGCTCTATTACTTATTCTTTTTTGGACAGTGGCTGAAGAGAAAACCTGTGAGCTCCAATTCAATGTTGGTCAATAGGATTATATGTTTGGTTTGTTCCCTATTTTTTATTTGAAATTTTATAATTTATTCATCAATTATGAATGTCTTGTGCATGGGTTTAGATTTTGTTGCTCCACATTTTGTATGCAAAAAATGGCATGAGTAAGGGAATTTTTACTGAAATTTACAAATTTTAAAATGCAAATTAATTTGATCTCAATCATATATAAAATTTTTGTATATGGTCTGTTTGTGTATTTGGTAGTTATTTTGGACTTTGGTTATCTCTTGGTTTTTGACTTCTACAAATGCAAATATGCACAACTTCACATTTTTATCTCCAAATCTGCATGCACCCTGCACTCCAAGGTACAGATTTTACTTCTTTTTTGTGATTGGATTTAATTTTATAGGTTTGTTCAATTTAAGTTTATTGGATTTTTGCACTTGTTATTTTAGCTTCACTTCGTGATTGTGTAAGTTACTCTAGCTTCATTGTCTTATTTCAAAATATCCAAATTATATGTGTTTGCATTTTGTTTCAATTTCTATTTATTTTTTATTTTTCAATTTTGAGTTTTATGTGGTAGTCAATGTCCTATTAGGAATGACAGCGTATGGGCATCTTATTACTCAGTGTGGGCTTCTACATCATCTCTTTGGTCTTCTTGAATCTTTGGTGTCCTTAACCTTCAATCTCCCTCTGTTTTTCGTTTCTATGTTTCAGTATCAGTCCTGAACAATCAAGCATCCAACCTACAACAATCCAAGACTTCATCATCCTCTCTCTTCTCCGCTAATCGATTACACAGGTATGATTCGTTGTCCTTCAATAAATATTACTCCGAGTTTGTGGTTTCTGTCTAATGATATCATTTGTGCATTTCAGTATGAGATTGGGAGATGACGGGAGAGGAGTAGATGAAAAAGGCGGAATCGGTTGCGGTTTGGTATTCTTTTCTCTCTACAAATTTCTAATTTGATTTTTGATTCATCCCTAAAAAATTTCAGGTCTGAATTCGTCCGTCACAGCTGCTCAAGGGTATTTGGTCATGGAAACTTCAGGTTTGCTCAATTTTTAACGTTAAACACAAGATTCACATTACATTTGATATGTTTATTTGCTCGGAACCATCGTTTTGATTTCTGTCAAATACCAAGCATTATGATTTTGAACTTCCTTAACAGCAACCTTTGTGCTTTAATTTTAAAAGACTGGATCATGATTACACTGTTCTGCACATGCTTGTTTCATTGGTGTATATGGAGTTCAAGATCTTTGTAAGTGATTTAATTTATGTCATATTCATTATAGGGTGAAATTTTCTGATCATGCACTTTGTTTTATACAATTTTTGTGCGTTGTTAGTTTTCAGGCACCAACAGTACAATGTCCCATAGAAAAAAATGGGACTGGTTGTTTTTGGTTTCCCACTTCAAGAGGTAGTGTTTTGTATAATGGGAAAAGAAGTGTTGACAACTTTTTGTAAAGAAATAAAAATTTTCCTTCAATAGTATTAATCTTCCTGGCCAAAAAAAAAAAAAAGTGTGAGCAAAGGGAAACTTATTAATTTAATTAGGAGGACTTGGCGGTATTATTATGCTGTAAATTTGGCGTTGCACACAAAATGTCATGAGGCAAAATTCTATCAAGCATGGCCAAATTTTCAATTTTTACTATTTTAAAAAACAAACCCACACGCGTGCGCGCGCGCACACACACACACATATATATATGGAATAGCCTTACAGAGTTTGCCATTGCCAGACAAGTCTTTCTCTGAAAGCATTACCGGTAAAGTTTTTAAATTTTGTTTTATAAACTTGCCGGTTAGGTATGGTATTTTAGTTAACTTGATTTAAATTTTGGGTTACATTTGGTTGTTTTTCGTATGAATGATTAGCAGAAATTGATGGGGTTTTGATAATTTCAATTATTGGGCACATTGCTTTCACATTTGTATTTCAATAATTCAATCAAAACTCCTTTTCCTAGCCTTATCCTTTTGCAAGAATATAACCAAGTGTGCTATTCATAAATCATCATCTGTTGATTCTCTCTCTCTCTCTTTCTCTTTAGGTTAAGGTATTCTTTTCTCTGCAAATTTCTAATTTGATTTTTGATTCATCCCTATAAAATTTCAGGCCTGAATTCGTCCATCACAGCTGCTTAAGGGCGTTGGGACCTGGAAACTTCAGGTTTTCTCAATTTTTAGCCTTAAACACAAGATTCACAACCCATTTGATATGTTTATTTGCTCGGAACCATCGTGGTTTTGATTTCTGTCAACTAGCAAGCGTAATGGTTTTCAACTTCCTTAACAGCAAAACCTTTGTGCTTTAATTTTGAAAGACTGGATCATGATTACTCTGTTCTGCACATGCTTTTTTCCCTGGTGGATATGTAGTTAAAGATTCTTTGTAAGTGATTTAATTTCGTTCATGTTCATTATAGGCTGAAATTTTCTGATCATGCACTTTGTTCTATATAATTTTTGCATGTTGTCAGTTTTCAGGAATGAACAGTACAATGTCCCATAAAAAAAAGGGACTGGATGTTTTTGGTTTCCCACTTCAAGAGGTAGAGTTTTGTATAATTCGAAAAGAAGCGTTGACAACTTTTTGTAAAGAAATAAAAATTTTCCTTCAATAGTACAAATCTTCCTGGACAAAAGAAAGTTGGGTGTGAGCATCAAGTAATGGCTATGAACTTTCAAAATCAAAGGGAAACTTATTAGTTTAATTAAGGGGACTTGGTGGTATTATTATGCTGAAAACTTGATGTTGCATACAAAATCTCATGAGGCAAAATTCTATCTAGCATGGCCAAATTTTTAATTTTTACTATTTTAGAAAACAAACCCACACGCACACCCACATATATATAAGGAACGGCCTTACAGACTTTGTCATTGCCAGACAAGTCTTCTTTTGAAAACATTGCCAGTAAAGTTTTTAAATTTTGTTTTATAAACTTACAGGTTAGGTATGGTATTTCAATTAACTCGATTTAGATATAGAGTTACGTTTGGTTGTTTTTTCTTATGAATGATTAGCAGAAATTGATGGGGTTTTGATAATCTCAATTATTGGGGTCATTGCTTTCACATTCGTATTTCAATAATTCAATCAAAAACTCAATTTCCTAACCATATCCTTTTGCGAGAATATAACCAAGTGTGCTATTCATAAATCACCATTGAGATTTTCTTTCCTAATCTTCTTCTTCTGTTCTGTTTAGAATTGGTTTTCTTTTGAGTATTTGTTTTAGTCTCCATATTTATATTGACAACTGTTTTTGTGTGATTGCATAATTTGGTGGATCCTTCTCCATTGCCAACATTTATGTTGAAGCAGTGTAAGAAATCAAAAGCAGAAATTATGTGGTCCTTTTATATTGTATATGGAAGATGGAGCGCATCGATTTTTGGGCTGAAATTCCTACTTGTTGTTGGATATTGTATAAGGCAGATGAAGTGCATCTATTTTTGGTGAAAATCAATGTTGGAGAAAAGAAAAAATTGCTTTTATCTGTAAAGTATCTTTTTCTCTCGCAACCTTTGTGATTTTGATTATGTTAATTTCCCCTCAGATTTTTTTTTTTTCCCTTTCATGATTTTATCTGCAATTCAGGAGGCTATGAACATGGAGTTTTCTAATCCTGCAGAGGGAAGATATGTTACTCAACTACCAATGAAGTTCCACCATATATGGGGTAAGCTACCCTCCATTTGACTGTTTACATTAGGCTCATTTCACATTAAAACGTACACTTTCAAAATTGTTATTAGGATTTAAGTTCAATCTAGGTTGAGATTATGAGAGAATCGGGAAGTGTAGATTTCTCTGAATATTTTTGTGCTAGAAAAAATATAGTTGAGTTTAAAAGACTTTACAACTAATTGAATTGCTTAATTGTCAGACATTAGTAATGCTTAAAAACCTTGGTTGAAGATGAATTCCTTCTCCCATGCTGTGCTAGAGATTATATCTCTTTTATATTGTCCATCATATTTTGAATTTCTTGATTGTATTGATCCCAACCATCCAAATGAGGATGATGTCTTATTGTGGAAAGACTAATTTCTCTCTCTCAGAAAACCAATTCATTTTATATCAATTCCTAGTTGAATGCTTACTATTTTCATTTGAAAGGATTTGAAAATTTAAATTTTCGTGATTTTTTAACTATTCCTGATTTGAAATTAATAAAAAAAGATGACATTGTGGTTAGAATGACTTATGTTCATTTCAGTTTGCCAACTACCTTTAGTAACAAATTTGATTTCTTTGTGTAGTCAATGTTTGCCCAATGTAAGGATCCTTAGAGTGGTGTTCATATCCGGAATTTGACATTGTTTTTGTCCTGTTTTGGTTTTGCTAGACTTCATTTCTGTTTGGAGTAATAAATTACTATTTCATTAAAAAAAATAGTAATTTATGTTTTTCTTTCTTTTATACCTGAGTCAAACTTTTAATGTGTTAATGAACTTTTTGCCCAATTAAATACTGAAAATGGAAAGGTAGTGATAAGATTGTACAATGAATGAAGGCATGCAATATATTTTTCCCCGTGATTCATGCATCATGTCCTTGGACAATTTAGAAAGCCAGTAATTGCATCTCTAGTGATTCAAACATTGTCTATTTGCAATGTATTTCTTTCTGGCTGAGACTAGACCATGTGGTGCTGTTTTCATCTGATTCATTCAAAACATTTTTATATTCTAGAAGTGACATAACTTTTATTTTCATGGATTTCTAAAGGATAAGATTTTGTTTTATTTGCATTTATGGAACAAAGTTAACATTCTGCAACATTGCAGCGAGTTTCTCCAATTAGATTCCACTGTTGCAATTTAAATGATTTTTTAACTTATTAATTATTTATGTCAATTAGTAGGTCACTATGTACATGTTGGAACTATCTCTTAATGGTTCGTGGTGCCATTCAAGTTTTGGCGTGAAAAATTGCTATGCTTAATTGCTTTATTCTCAAGGCTGGGACTCAAGTAATTTTCTCTTCAAGTATGTTGATTTCAAGGTCTAACCAAATAGTTCCTTCAATACTTCAAAAGATTGCATTAAGGTTTACCTGGGTATGATTTAGGTTTTGAGTATTAATTTATTTTTTTATATTAAAATTTTTTATTTCATGTGTTTTTATTTTTGGAGGCAATTTCACATTTTTAATACTGTTTCCTTTGTGTTTGTTCATGTGGGTCTGCTTCAAATTCTGGAATTGGGGTCAAAGATTGCATTAAGGTTTACCTGGGTATGATTTAGGTTTTGTGTATTAATTAATTTATTTTATATTATAATTTTTGTTGGATTTTGTTGATTTTAATGTTTTTTTTTTTGGTTGGTTGTTATGTTCTGCTTGCATGCATTAGTTGTTAAAAGACATGTTTGGGTTCTCTTTTTCCTTGTTTGGCTAGTGAGAAATTGTGTGAAATACCTTTTAATATATATTTTTTTCGTGGGCTTTGAGATAGTATTCTCAATAGAGTCAACAAGAATATGATGGTAAATAACAAAATCTTGATTTGAGTTTCTTTTAAATATTTACGTTATGTTGGGGTTGATAACAGAGTTTTTTGAATTGAGGTTCTTCGAAGATCAGCTTGGTTTCTTGAGAATCTGGAATCTGAGTATTGCCTAAGTGAGTTGTAAAGAGTTCATAAATGCAATGTCTGGTTATGAATATTGAATATGATATCCTCGTTCTTTGCAATATTTTGTTTTATGGTTATCTGGCAAAATTTCTCTGGGCTGTTTTCTAGTCTAAAAGGATAGGCAATGTGGCTCCGTATAGTGCTCATGTGCATGTGTCGATTTGCAACTAGTTAACACTTCTGTGCATGTGTCAATATGCAATCAATTAATAAGCGTGCAGGAAAGCATGTGTGTTTGTGCGTGGTCATTACTTCTACTGCACAGCTGCTTGTATTTTAACTTGCTGCATAAGTTGTGGAGAAGAACCTGACTTCCCTGTTATGGTTCTTGATTGTATGATAACAGTCTGATTTTGAACTTAGTCTTTATTCTTAACAAGTCAAGCTTCCAATTTATCTTGGTAAACTTTTCAGATAGGCAGCTACAGATTTTTTTTTTTCAAAAAAAAAAAAAAAATTATTTTCTTCATTATATACTATAATTTTTCTTTGTAATATGTTGAGCTTATGTTGGCGTGCATTGTGTCATAGTTTCTAGCAATGAGGAAGTGGGTTCTTTTTAATATGAACTCATCTTTATTTGATTCATGATATGTGTTGAAGTATTAAGGTCTTCAAGTATTTGATTCTTTGTCTTTGTATTGGAGTTTCTTTAGGAGGACGAGGATGGAAATATGGATCTGTTTTTGTTGATGGAATATTTCCTGTACTGAGTCCCCTTAGCAAATTATGGACTTTTCCTTGAATGACCTCGATCATTGGGGCTTATGTGTTGTGTTACTTCAGGTTTGGTTTTGTTTATTGTAGCAGCTTTTTACTTTGATTTCTCTAAACAATTATTAAGTGATGTGTGCTTTATCTACCGGTGGATCTTATAAGTTTTTTTTGGGTGTGTGGCTAACACGAGTGTCCAGGGCAGTTTGTGCACCTGACTAGGTGTGTGAAACAGGAGATTACACACACTTGGTAATTTTATAGGGAGAAATATCCTTGGTAGTAGCCCCAAAATGCTGGCTAGGAGACTTGAACCACCAGGAGGTTCTATTTATATGTATTATGGTGTTTCATACCACATGTTTGCTTTTTTGTTTGAAGGAACCTTTTTTGTAATTCATCCCTACAAATTTTCAGGCCTGAATTCGTCCATCACCTCAGCTTAAGGGCATTGGGTCATGGCGATTTTTAAGATCCATTTATTCATTTGTCCCCACTTAGGATAAATTATATTCTACGCTCACATGCCCATGCATTTATATATAAGATGTTCTCACTTGCCCATATGTTTATGCATTCTACTTGTCATCCCATAGGTTGATTGTACATGTTCACATGTTTCTAAAATTTGTCAAATGTCAAATTCATAAGTTATCCATTTGTAAGCATATAACATTCATGCCCCATTGTTTGTGTCTTTGCGTTTTTTTGTATGACAAAAATGCGTAGAAAGGAAAAACGCTAATCAAACTTGTTATTCTATGCTTTGGAATGAGGTTAGTTGTATTTAAATTAAGAATGCAATTTACATTCCTAGCCATTGGCATGCAATCACATGCTTACTCTTTAATGTTATTTTCTATCAAAAACTGCTCACATGCCTATGCATTTCACGTCATCTCATAGGGCAGACTTTATGTGGTCACATGCTTGCATATCTATGCATTCATTTGTCATCGCTTAGGCTAGATTATTTTCTATGCTCACATGTTCATGCACCTCACATACCCTTGCATTCGTATTTCATATGTTCTCACTTGCCCTTATGTTTATGCATTCTACATGTCAGCCCTTTGGTTGATTGTACATAGCCTCTTGGTGCCACTCTTGAGCTCCAAACCTTGATATTTTGACATGTGTGAATGATTCCCTTATCTGGCATGCATATATTTTCATATCCTTGTCCATTGCAAATTTCTATTAGTTTTTTCTTTTCCTTGGTTTATTGTACAGTGGATTATGTAACATGATTGGTGCAGCAACCCAAAAGAGTTGGATATGATTTAATGGAGGAGATATATGATCTAAAGACCTTATGCCTTTCTCTGTTTTAATTATTTTGGAGGATATTCCTACAATAATTAATACTCAATCTAAGAATGCTAAGTGATGTGGTTGTTCCAATTTTCTATGCATTTTATCTTCTCAATGCCTATCATGGAGGCAATACAAATGCTTTTACATCTTCAGAGCACACAAACTATTATTTTGATGTTAATACTAATGGTTTTGAAGAGGCTTTGGATAGGCAGATTTTGTTCTTCATTTTTCTGCTGCCTGTTGTTCTCATAACTGCTCTCAGAAATGTAACCCCAGAATGTCTTTTTTTTTGTTGTTGTTCAGATTTGCTCAGTTCTTTATTAAACCTTTGATGTCAGCTGATGCTACCAATGAAATGAAAGCTGTTCTGGTTTTTTGTTCTTTTCTGACCTAACACTGTTACTTGCCTCTTTTTTTATTTATTGTTTATCATCTCTCTCTCATGCAGATAATCAGAAAAACTTGTCTGATGCTTGCAGAATGAGCCAGGTAGTAGTTATTGCCTTTTCTAAGCATTTTTATAACTGCAAGGTGCTCTATATATCAATCTTAAAATACTATATGGGTGAAATTCAAGATAGTAGATAGTTTTTAGGAAAAGAAGATATTTGAAACGAATGTATCTATGGTGCTACCATTGTTAATATAATTCATTGGTTAGATATACGCCATATGGCTTGTATGGTTAGATATATTTCATATATCAGCTCCAGACATGAATTTCTTAACCCAGTGGGCCACACTTTGTTAGTTGGAACAACCCAACTCACCAGTCATTCCCTGGTTCATCAATGGTGATGGGAAGTGTTTTACGAGGGTGTCTCTATTGAACTTTGAATTGCTAACAGAAAAGAAAACAAAAAATTATGTACCGGATAGGGAATCTAAAAATAGCTGAATGGATTCCATAAAAGACATCATGGTCCGTGCAAATAAAGCTAGGAGTTGATCCCCAAGTAAGCTCCATATCAGCTACAGATGCCTCCCTATAAGTAGCAATCTCAAATAAAAACGGGAAGGTTATTATAAGAACAGTGTTTAAATGGTTTCATGTTTTGGGCTCTTGTGAGCTCTCACAATAAGCATGCTTTCATGGTTTTCAATATTGAGCAATAGTGGGGTCTCAATAATAATTTCTGGTCAATTTTGTTTAATCAAGTAACCTTATGTGGAAAGAGTCATGAAGGGCTGAGGAGTCTCTTTTTTTTAATTAATTTCCCGATGTCTTTGTTATGTTATGTTGTCTCCAATGGATATGATTTTCCCTATTATGGCACTAGGCTAGACTTTAGAGTCTCCCTTGTTATGGAAGATTCTAATTTCTTAACTTGGTAAACATCTTAACTTATTCAAATAAAGTTAATCACTAATTATTTTGGTCATAGATAATCATTCCTCTAGTGCCTCTTTGGTTGCGTTTAATTGGCAAGAATTTAAGTTGAGAATTGAAAATTCTAGGGAGTTACCAAATTTTGGGTGCTCGGGGTACGACGGATTTTGGCGGGCCTACATGGAAAGCTCTTCCATCCTCTCTCATTTCTACCGAGCCAAACATTGGAAAAATCCCATTTTCCTTTACCCATTTTCCATCCTCCTCTTTTCCACCCAACCAAATGGACCATTAAAGGCTTGATGTTCCTATGCTAGTTAGAATGACTAAGGAAATAACGGTAACTTCTTGCTAGAGTGGTGCCTTTTATTTCACCTTTTGAGCAAGATAACTTAGTGCTTAAGTTGCACAAAGGAAAATTTGACGGCCATACCATTACATATTATGTATTTTTGTTCCTTTAATTATCGCTTTTTAATGTGAAGCAAACCATGTTGGTACTGGTAGTGTTCATGTTAAAAAAATACTTCTAATTGCATTCTTATGTGAAATTTGTTGCTTACGTACAGCTTCATAAACATTTAAGTATGGAGGGTCATCCATATCATAAATTCAGGACGGGTTAGTAGTTTAATTATTGTATTCTTGGAAGATTTGTGTTTTATTTGAAGTTGTAATTTAATTCCATAGTTTAATTCATATATTTAGATACATTATTTCACTCCTCAATTACGATGCATACCCTTTTGTGTCTGCATGTTTCCAATGATGAACTAATTGAATGGGCATAAACTCTTAAATCTCTCTCTCATTATTTGTGTTAACTTTGCTCTTAATTTTACTTTTACTCATGTTTTCAATCATTCCTGATCTTTGTTTTATCAAATTCTCAATTGCACTGAGGCGTTCAGATCATTTTGCTGCTAATGATATACGTGATTGTTCACTTTACAAAGGTTGGTTTCGAGGGAAGAATCCGATGAAGGTCTATATCAGTTGAATGCATTTAGTTTTTTTAGATTTATGGTGTTTGACGTTGTTGATATCTGTTACTTCATTTGATTTGCAGATTCGCTGGCTAAGTTTCCTCCAAATTCTGTTAAAAACTTAAGATGAAGCGCCATTTTGTACTCAGCCTTGGGATTCTTCTCCAGAGATTGTCAAGAAATTGTTTAAGGTGCATAGTTAGCAAGTTTTTTTATCAAACTGAATTTTTTAAATTAGTCTTCTACCAAGACATATCAAATGCAAAAGATGCTGCATACTGTCCGTTGCAGTGGCTTTTATAATGCTCATGTTTGAAGTTTTTGTTCATGAATAATTTTACCTAGTAAACGCAAGATATACATTAGCTGCTGTCCTTAATGATTTTAAGACTTAGATATGGTTATTGACCTTCTTGTAGACTTACAAGGGCTAGTTTCCCTGCTATATGCTGAAAACATTCAGTGACTTCCTACCACTTATTTGATCTTTTGATTAGCATGTCCATTGGGATATAAAAAATGCTGACAGTATGCTTCTATATATATATATATATATATGTATGTATATAAGCTTTTGTTAATTATTATTCTAATTTAGAAAGCTGTCATGTTTATGACTCGGAATTAAGATCATTTAATTTTAATTAGTCCAAACTGATGGGGCTTTGCTCTATCCTATCGTTTAATTTTTATTTATCACATTCTTCTCTAGACTCTCTTCATCATGTGTTGCAGGACTAAGACATGCTCATTTATTGTTCTGCATGAAAACAAATTAATGAAATAAGTAATAATGTTAAAGCTTTTTTCTTGATTCTTGCATTTTTGCCACGGTAAGATTTAATTGTGGTTGTGGGAAGACGCTTTCTGTTGGGATTATTGCATGTTGAATTATCATGCTAAGACTTATTCTGTTGCAGTTCCTTCACTCTTGATGAGTTTGCTTAATCATTTCATGACAAGGTTAATCTCAATTTTGATCCACCTTTACATATTGAATTTTTGTGTCTTACCTCATTATTTGAATAAGATTTAAATTACCTTATGTTCGTTTCTTCTTTTCTCTATACATTCCTTTCGTGATTCCTTGTTAAGAACATAAGACGAAGCATCCATTCTGTACTCAACTCTGGGATTCTTCTCTAGAGATTGTCAAGAAATTGTTTAAGGTGCATGGTTAGCAATATTTTTTCTCAAACTTAATTTTTTAAATTAGTCTTCTACCAAGATATATCATATGCAAAAGATGCTGCATACTGTCTTTCTATTGCAGTGGCTTTTATAATGCACATGCTTGAAGTCTTATTCATGAATAATTTTTTACCTAGCAAATGCAAGGTATACACTATCTGCTATCCCTAATGATTTTAAGACTCAGATATGGTTATTGACTGTTTTGTATACTTACAAAGACTAGTTTCCCTGCTATATGCCGAAACAACTTATTGATCCCCTCCCTCTTATTTGATCTTTTGTTTAGCATGTCCATTGGAATAAAAAAATGCTGACAGTATGCATCTATATATATATATATATATATAAGCCTTTGTTAATTATTATTCTAATTTAAAAATCTGTCCTGTTTATGACTGGAATGAAGATCGTATAATTTTTAATTAGTCCAAACTGATGGGGGTTGGCTATTTTTTAATCTGTCCTATCGTATAATTTTTATTTATCACATCCTTCTCTAGACTCTCTTCATCTTGTGTTGCAGGACTAAGTCATGCTCATTTATTGTTCTGCTTGAAAACAAATTTATGAAATGAGTAATAATGTTAAAACTTTTTTCTTGATTCTTGCATTTTCCCCCCTGTGGGATTTAATAGTGGTTGTATGTGGAGGCTATTTTTTGGGATTATTGCATGTTGAATTATCATGTTAAGAGTTACGGCTGACTTTTCTTGAGCTGGTTTTTCGTTTCCTTTATACTATGCTGTTGCAGTTGATATATGCTCCTTCACTCTTGATGAGTTTGCTCAATCGATTGATGGCAAGGTTAATTCTCATTTCTGATCCACCTTTACATATTGAATTTTTTTTTCTTACCTTATTATTTGAATGACATTTAAATTACCTTTTGTTGGTTTCTTCTTTTCTCTTTGCATTATTCCTTTCAGGATTTCCTGTTACTTGGAAAAATTCATGTGGCCCTTCTCAAGCTTCTTATATCTGATGTTGAAGTAGAGATTAGTAATGGATATTTTTCCCCACATTTGAGCATATCCTGCAATTTTCTTGTTTACTTCACTTGGTGAGTATTAAACAATGCAGGTTGTAGACCCAAAACTTCTCAATATTATGTTTTAGACCCCAATTTGTTTTCAAATTCTGTTTTTGACCCCACAATTTTTCCAAATTACATTTTTAACTACACAATTTTTCTGATATTCACAAAATTACACTAATTTTCCAAATTATGATTTGACCCAAACGTTTTTAAATTAAAATTTGATCCTCAAGGTTTCCACAAATTACAGAAACCCCTTAAAGTTCAAGGCCCCGTTTGGTACACCTACTCAAACACATGTTTTCAGTTTTTAAACAACATTACATGTATTTCCATACACTTTTTCACCCACTCGTATTTCCACACATGTTTTAAGTTTTTAAATGCATGTACCAAACACCCCCCAAAATTTGCCAAAAGTCCTCAGGCATTTTGCCATCGTCCAGGTATAAGTATCTCCAAATCTGATTATTTGTGTAACAGATTGCTCTTGTTTATTCATATTGCGATCATAATTAGGCTGTTTTAATTTTCTTGTTCTGAAATGCATATGGAAACGGTTGTTAGGGAGTTCTTATATTGTTTTTGACGCTAGTAAAATTGAACTCACAGTAGTTTTGTTCTTCTACTGGAATTAGGAAGGCACAGTTACCATGAAACACGTCTTTGAGCTCGAGCTCGAGCTCAACCAAGCAAGTAAGCATTCTCACATTCTTGAGACTTCAAGCAGCTAGGCAGATTGAATCATATCTCTTCCACTATTTTTTCATTATCTACTTGCATATTGCAAGTTGCCCCAGGCTTCTTCACTTGTGCAAGAGGCCTAAGGGATGATTTTGGACAAATGTTTTTTTGAAATGAGTTGATGGGTATGAAACATGCTAAAAGCACTAACCTTGATACCATAGAACACACAAAGAATATAATTTGATAGATCATCGGTGTTTAAAGATGGGATGGTTGAATACGCAAAAATCATTCTTAGGGTTGACGCACGTGAGAGTTTTAGCCAAATTCCTTTTCTGTATGCAATTATTGGTAACTTCCAGCAATTATTATGGGGTTTTGTTTTCTTAGTATGGGGTTTTGTTTTCTTTTCAAATTTTCTAACAAATTAATTACCTAATAATGAAATGGTATATAAGGTATTGGGAGACTGATATATCAGCCTTTTTGGGCATTCATTAATTATTTTTATACTTTCTTCTAGATCTCATTTTTGAATTGGGGTTTTAATGTTGTTGGGAACTTTATGTGATGTAATTGGTCAGTTTTGGCTCCAAATTGAATTACACATTTATTTTGCTGGGGCTCCTAGTCCTTGATACTGTGATATGGTTTGCTTTCCTGATTTTTATAATTCTGTTCCTGATTGTTGAGATTATGCTGGTATTGTTTTCATTAAAGTGAAACGGGTTTCACATTTTATTAGAGCAGTTCGGGTGTATTGTTCCCTGATTTAGTTGTAATCTTACAAATGAAACTCCATGCAAAGTGAGACAACAAAATGAGCACTCATTCAGTTCTGATGTCACTTATTGCTATTTTGAGTGTCTGTCAATTATTTAAACTCACAACTTTCTAAGAATAAATTAAAGAGAGTAGGTTCCTGTCTTTGACCATTTATAACATCTGCTTATGTATGAATGTAAATGATGTCCCTGAGCAAATTTTTAACTTTTTTTTTTTTTTCCACATTTTAGGTTGTGGACTTAAGCACTATTCATGGACCAAATTACCTTGTTATTTCTGCAAAAGCATGGCAGGAATTCTTGTCTGCAATTCAGGAGGCTATGAACATGGTGTTTTCTAATCCTGCAGAGAGAAGATATGTTACTCAACTAGCAATGAAGTTCCACCATTATGGGGTAAGCTACCCTCCATTTGACTGTTTACGCTATGCACATTTCACATTAAAACTTACACTTTCAAAATTGTTATTAGGATTTAAGTTCAATCCAGGTTGAGATTATGAGAGAATCGGGAAATGTAGATTTCTTTGAATATTTTTGCGCTAGAAAAAATATATTTGAGTTGAAATGACTTGACAATCAATTGAATCGCTTAATTGTCAGACATTAGTAATACTTAAAAACCTTGGGTGAAGATTATATCTCTATTATATTGTCCATCATATTTTGAATTTCTTGATTGTATTGATCCCAACTGTCGAAATGAGGACGATGTCTTACTGTGGAAAGACTAATTTCTCTCTCTCACTCTCTCTCAAAAAACCAATTCATGTTATATCAATTCCTAGTTGAGTGCTTAATAAATTCATTTGAAATGATATGAAAATTTAAATTTTCGTGATTTGTTAATTGTTCCCAGTTTGAAATTAATTTAAAAAAAAAAAAAAAATGACATTGTGGTTAGAATGACTTATGTTCATTTCAGTTTGCCAACTACCTTTAGTAGCAAATTTGATTTCTTTGTGTAGTCAATGTTTGCCCAATGTAAAGATCCTTATAGTGGTGTTCATTCAGGAATTTGACATTGTTTTTGTCCTTTTTTTGGTTTGCTAGACTTCATTTGTGTTTGGAGTAATAAATTACTATTTCATAAGAAAAAATTGTAATTGCTGTTTTTTTTTTTCTTTTATACCTGAGTTAAACTTTTAATGTGTTAATTAACTTTTTTTCCAATTCAATACTGAAAATGGAAAGGTAGTGATAAGATTGTAAAATGAATGACGGCATGCAATATATTTTTCCCACTGATTCATGCATTATGTCCTTAGACAATTTAGAAAGCCAGTAATTGCATTTCTAGTGATTCAAACACTCTCTATTTGCAATGTATTTCTTTCTGGCTGAGACTAGACCATGTGGTGCTGTTTTCATCTGATTCATTCAAAACATTTTTATATTGTAGAAGTGACATAAATTTTGTTTTCATGGATTTCTAAAACATAAGATTTTGTTATATTTGCATTTATGGAACAAAGTTAACATTCTGCAACATTGCAACAATTGAGTTTCTCCAATTAGAGTCCACTGTTGCAATTTAAATGATTTTTTAGCTTATTAATTATTTTATGTCAATTAGTAGGATATGGTCACTCCATAAGTATAAGTGCTTGTGGGGGGTAAGGGTCAGAGTTTAAGTCTCCAGGAGGAAACTTTACACACATATACACTTAGATTAGGCTAGAGTAGAATTCTATCTTATATCAATATTATTTTAACCTATCAAAAAAAATTATGTCAATTAGTAGGTCATTATGTACATGTTGGAACTATCTCTTAATGGTTCGTGTTGCCATTCAACTTATGGCATGAAAAAGAGCTATGCTTAATTGCTTTATTCTCAAGGCTAGGACTCAAGTAATTTTCTCTTGAAGTATGTTGTTAATTTCAAGGTATGGCATATAGGTAGAACCAAGTAGTTCCTTCAAAAGATTGCATTAAGGTTTACCTGGGTATGATTTAGGTTGAGTATTAATTTATTCTTTTATATTAAATTTTATATTTTATGTTATGTGTTTTTATTTTTGGCTGCAATTTCACATTTTTAATACTGTTTCCTTTGTGTTTGTTCATGTGGGTCTGCTTCAAATTCTGGAATTGAGGTCAAAGATTGCATTAAGGTTTAACTGGGTATGATTTAGGTTATGAGTATAATTAATTTATTTTATATTATAATTTTTGTTGGATTATGTTGTTTTTAATGGTTTTTTTTTAGTTTTTTTTTGGTTGATTGTTATGTTCTGCTTGCATGCATTAGTAGTTAAAAGGCATGTTTGGGTTCTCTATTTCCCTGTTTGGCTAGTGAGAAATTGTGGAAAATTTTAAAGTTGGTTAATATTGTTTTTTTTTTTTTTTTTTTTGGGGGGGGGGTGCTTGAGATAGTATTCTCAATAGAGTTAACAGGGATATGATAGTAAATAATAAAATCTTGATTTGAGTTTCTGTTAAATAGTTAAGTTATGTTGGGGTTGATAACAGAGTTTTTTGAACTGAGGTTCTTTGAAGATCCGCTTGGTTTCTTGAGAATTTGGAATCTAAGTATTGCATGAGTTAGTCTTATAAAGAGTTCGTAAATGCAATATCTGGTTATGAATATTGAATATGATGTCCTCGTTCTTTGCAATATTTTGTTTTATGGTTGTTATCCTGTGAAATTTTTCTGGGCTGTTTGCAAGTCTAAAAGGATAGGCAATGTGGCACCGTATGGTGCTCATGTGCATGTGTCGATTTGCAACTAGTTAACACTTGTGCATGTGTCAATACGCAATCAATTAATGCTTGTGCGTGCAAGCATGTGTATTTGTGTATGTTCATTACTTCTACTGCATAGCTGCTTGTTTAACATTTTACTTACTGCATAAGTTGTGGAGAGGAACCTGACTTCCCTGGCATGGTTTTTGATTGTATGATATCAGTCGTGATTTTGAACTTAGTCTTGATTCTTAACAAGTCAAGCATCTAATTTATCTTCGTAAACTTATCAGATAGGCAGCTACAGATTAAAAAAAAAAAATTTTTTTCTTCATTATATACTATAATTTTTCTTTGTAATATGTTGAGCTTATGTTGGCATGCATTGTGTCATAGTTTCTAGCAAAGAGGAAGTGGGTTCTTTGTAATATGAACTCATCTTTATTGGATTCATGATATGTGTTGAAGTATTAAGGTCTTCAAGTATTTGATTCTTCATCTTTGTATAGGAGTTTCTTTAAGAGGACGAGGATGGAAATGTGGATCTGTTTTTGTTGATGTAATATTTCCAATACTGAGTCCCATTGCTCAGTAAATTATGGACTTTTCTCTGAATGACCTCGATCATTAGGGCTTATGTGTTGTTTTACTTCAGGTTTGGTTCAGCTTTTTACTTTGATTTCTCTGAACAATTATTATGTGATGTGTACTTTATCTATTGGTGGATCTTATAAGTTTTTTTTTTTTTTGGTGTGTGTGGCTAAGACGAGTGTCCAGGGCTGTTTGTGCACCTGACTGGGTGTGTGAGATAGGAGATTACACACACTTGGTAATTTTATGGGGAGAAATACCCTTGGTAGTAACCCCAAAATGCTGGCTAGGAGACTTGAACCACCAGGAGGTTCTATTTATACGTATTATGGTGTTTCATACCACATGTTTGCTTTTTTGTTTTAAAGAGCCTTTCCTGTAATTCATTGCAAAACCCGTCTTTGGAGACTGCTACTAACCTTGATAGCTTCTTGGACTGCACCAAGCCTTTGGTCCTGGTACAGTATTTCTCTTAGGTACATCTCTTATTTTATCTTTCTTCTTTTGTGCTTTTCATTAGTTGTAGTTTTTGGAGCCTGCTACTAACACAAATTTTTGGTTGGTGTTTCTATAAATTTCTACAGCTGTTGCTTTGGTTCCAACAATCTGCTTACCAAACAATTCAACCTTTTTTAATTTTTTTTTTTCTTATGTCACATTCTTATTTATACATAAATGCTTTGTATTCTACTTCTAGTGCGACTATTGCCTGCCTACTTTTATAGATTCATTCTGTTTAGAGCTTTCACAGGCCTTCTCCCTGACATTCCAATTGGCCGTGCTACATTCTGTGATTATCATGATGCTGTAGCTTCTCAGTCTTATTTGTGAACTTGGACAGTTTGAGTAGTTTTTATTATTTAGGTTACTATCACATAAGTCATTCTTACCTCAGTTTTCTTTTACTCATATTTTGTTTGGCTTGTTACGACGTATGTACTTAATACTTTTTATTTCATCTATGTGCAGGTTCCCAAGTCTTGGTTGGGAGATCATTGAAATGCTTTTCATTCTTTGGTTTTGATTTCTGGAAATTGTTAACAGAGAAATACTGTCTTCTTAATTGCATGGCAGCATCTACATGGACGGGTTACACATTTTAATTGATTATGAGGGTATTGTTTTCATTAAAGTAAAATGGGTTACACATTTTAATGGAGCAATTCAGGTGTATTGTACCCTGATTTAATTGTAATCTCACAAATGAAACTCCATGCAAAGTGAGACAACAAAAATGAGCCCTCATTCAATTCTGTGTTGTGCTTGGGTTTAGATTTTGTTGTTTCACATTTTGTATGCAAAAAATGGCATGAATAAGGGAATTTTTACTGAAATTTACAAATTTTAAAATGCAAATTAATTTGATCTCAATCATAAATAAAATGTTCATATGTGGTCTGTTTGTGTATTTGGTAGATATTTTGGACTTTGGTTATCTCTTGGTTTTTGACTTCTACACATGCAAATATGCACAACTTCACATTTTTATCTCCAAATCTGCATGCATCCTGTACTCCAAGGTACAGATTTTACTTCTCTTTTAAATTCCCCTTTCCAAAAGTCTTCTCAGATTTTCTGGGGCCTAAATTTTAGATTTAGGCTTCAAA
Organism: Quercus agrifolia; assembly: GCA_029955455.1. Taxonomy (NCBI): domain Eukaryota; kingdom Viridiplantae; phylum Streptophyta; class Magnoliopsida; order Fagales; family Fagaceae; genus Quercus; species Quercus agrifolia. The sequence goes on from JARQAD010000010.1 coordinate 23,152,254, forward strand.
GGATTTTATTTTAATAGCTTTGTTCAAGTAGTTTTGAAGTCAGCTTGCAGCCACTTTTGTTGTCTTTTCTTCTCTCTTCTTTCTTATCTATGTTTTATAATTACTTTGTCTTTCTCCCCCCTTATCTCTACTTTGTTTATTTTTGAAGTTGTTCTCCAAGTTTCAATTATTAGTGAGGGTATATGATCAATTCGCTGGATGTTCTTAATGTAATTTGTGATGGTTGCTTTCTAATTGGCTAATTTTCTTTTATATTTTGAATTTTCTAGGTCGGGGGTGCTTCACTTTTTTCTTTCTTTCTTTATCATTGGTGGATATTATATTTTCTATACGTTTTTAGACCCCTTAAAACACGAGTTGTTTAACCTAGTTATTTAACTAAGTGATTACTTAGATAAATTATTCAAATCTAGGTTAACACAAGTAAATCGATTCTAAAAAAAAAAAGAAAAAGGTTAACACAAGTAAATCATATCATGTAAATAGTGCGAAAATATAAAGAACACACAATATGATAACCCAAGAAAATCAAACCGGTAAAAAATCTGAGGAGGATTTAACCTAACTATCCTCAAGGTAAATCAGATCCATTATAAAAGAATTGAAGTTTGTACAATAGACCTTAGACTACTAACATCCTATTGCTACCTCGAGTGGAAAACTTACTACCACGACCACGTGATAGTTCCGAGTCTATGGATTACTTTTTTCCTTGATCCATAGCAACCAAAAGTTCTCCTACTTGTGACTTTGAGACTCTACTCAAAGGTTTCTTTAAGCTCTTGAAACAACAACCGAAGAGATCATTAAGTTCTTGACATCAATTTTGATCTTGATAACCCTAAATGTGTATAAAGGTAAACACCTCTAGATCTCACAGAAGATTCGCACACACAGCATATCAACAATCTCTAAAATGTGGCTAGGGTTTTGACCTTTTGTACTTGAAGCAAAACATAAAACCCTACATATCATATGGGCTGAGCTGAGTTAGTAATTTTGCAAAAAAACAATCTGCACGAGGTTCAATCAATCGAGCCTTGCAGATTTAGTCCAGTAAATTCTACAATCACTCGATTTCAACTTTACACATAAACACACTTTGAGCAGCCTAAATCTAGATTATAAGTTTTGATCATGGATTGCCAACACATTATACATTGAAGTTCTAATACATTTAGTTCCTAAAGTCTTAGAACCTATCATTTTCACTTAATGCTATGAATTTTTCCTTGCACGGCAAATTGGTATGCTTTTCTATGACTAGATCATTATGATATTGAGTATTGATAATTGTTTTCAATTTACTATATAAAAATTTGAAAAAAATTGAAATAAGTTAGGTAAAATTTGAACTTACAAACATTATACTATTGCACTTACCTACTAGGTAAAATATACAAATTTTGAGTTATTATTATTTTTTATTATATAGTTGCAAATACATCTATTAAAAGTTATGAGATATTATATTTAAAAACTGTGTACTTTTAACTTTAATTAGGCGCATCTAGTCTCCAAGAGACTTATGAGCTTAAGTGCGCTCGATGCTTTAACCTACATTGCCTATGATGTCGATGTCATTAGATTACCATAAACCATAAGTCAAATAAGATTTTCACCTGATCTCATTCCTGATAACAACTTTATGTTATCTCATAGTTTGAGCATAAATGTACATCATGATTATCACCAAAAGTACATTGTGGATATTGCTACCATCTCTAATGAGTCGGATCATCATTAGCTGTGATTTCTGTGTGGGGCCCACTTATTTGCTTTGTTGCAATGACCTAATGCATGTGTCTCTTTTGTATGTTTCTATTTGCTAGATTGAACCATGACTACTAACTTCACTTATTCTTCCCTTCTTGGTTGAAACCATTACTGTTTTTTAAGATTTTTAGAAATTTTCTAGATTAGAAAGGCCATCGCAAACCAGGTCACTATTGAAAGCTATTGATTTAATTGTCAGATAATAATATTGGATACTCATATCCAATTCACCATTTTTCTAAAAATTCCTCTTCGAATAAGTTGAGGGTCATTTTTATAGAAATAGCAGTTCTACTATTTTATGGGTTCAAGATCCATTAGGTATGTGTGTAATTTTCTAGTAAAAAAAAATCTAGAAATTATGCAGAAGAAATACATAGATGGCTTATGACATAAATTGCAATTGGAAATATTGAATTTTGAAGGGTTTCATGGGGTAGAAAATAGAAAATAAGGATGGAGGATTTAATTATGCAACAGGTGTTTGAAGGAGTTGGGGTTGTTGGGGTTAGGGATTTGTGGTTGGTAATGTTGGAGAAATAGGTTGATTGAGATTCATTTAGGGTGTAACAAGCTGGGTATATTTTGGAATTCAACGGTCAAAACAGATGAGAAAAGGGAAGAAAGGCAGATCTAGTTAGCTGTTAGAAATAACTCGATAATGCAGATATTGGTCTGTGGATTGTACAAGGGTTTTTGACCTATTCTTTTTAGGGTTCTCGGGGTGTGGAATTAGGATGTAGTTGCAAACTTTCAAGTTGCTAGAAATTAAAGAGAAAGAAGTAAAAAAAAGATAAATCTAGACATTGCACTTTTCTTTTTCTTTTTTTTATAAGTGACACAGCACCTAGTTTTTGTAGGCCTTACACCTAGGGTCTTTGACATTTCTTAAGGAAGTAACTCTTAAATGACCAAAATACCCCAAAAATCTAAAATAATTAAAAAATAGACATCGACATTGTTAAAAAGAGTAAAATGCCCTGAAATCCTCTAGAATGAGCAACACAACTCGAAATCAACCAAAATGCCCCCGAAATTTAAAAAATCGAGTGTATTTTGGCTTAGTTTAGGGGTATTTTTGTCATTTTTTGAGGTTTCGTGGGTATTTTGCTTATTTTTGAGGTTTCAATAGTATTATGGTCATTTTATAAGTTTTCGAGGGTATTATGGTCATTTTGGGGTAATTTTGGTCATTTTATAGGGTTTTAGGATATTTTCGACATTCGTGGTGTATTTTAGTCATTTTGATAGTTCTAAGGGGATCATTTTAGAGGTTTTGGTGTATTTTTAGGTTTTTGATATTTTGGTAATTCTCACAAGTAAAAAAAAAAAAAAATTTGACAAAACAATACCCTTGAAATCACTAGAATAGTCACTATACTTCCAAAATTACCAAAATACCCCTAAAACCACAAAATGTCCAAAAAAAAAAAACCCTCGAAACCTCTTAATTGACCAAAATAGCCTCAAAATCTCTAAAACAACAAAAACAACCCCAAAACCTCTAAAATGACTAAAATACCCTTGAAACGGCCAGAATGAGAAGTCAAATCTCGATACATCTTAAATGACCAAACTGTTCCAAAAATCTAAAATGATTAAAAAATATATCTCAACATTGCTAAAATGAGAAAAATGTTCTAAAATCCTCTAGAATGAGCAACACAACTCGAGACTGACCAAAATACCCTCGAAATCTAAAAAATCGAATGTATTTTGGCTTAGTTTAGGGGTATTTTTGTCAATTTTTGCGGTTTCATGGGTATTTTGCTTATTTTTGAGGTTTCATGGGTATTTTGGTCATTTTATAAGTTTTAGGGGTTATTGTGGTCGTTTTGGGGACGTTTTGGTCATTTTCTTGGGTTTTGGGATATTTTTGACATTCATGGTACATTTTAGTCATTTTGGCAGTTCTAAAGGGAGTCATTTTAGAAGTTTTGGTGTATTTATAGGTTTTTTAATATTTTGGTAGTTCTGGTGAGTAAAATAATTTTTTTTTGACAAAAGAAATAGCTTCAAAATCACCAGAATGGCCAATATAATCCCATAATCACCAAAATTACCAAAAACCCTCACAACTACAAAATGTCCAAAAAAAAACCTCGCCGAAATCTCATAGTTGACCAAAATAGCCTCAAAATCTCTGAAACGACTTAAATAACCCCAAAACCTCTAAAATGACCAAAATACCCCTGAAACGGCTAGCAAGAGCAGTCAAATCTCGATTCCTCGCAAATGACCAAAATGCCCCAAACATCTGAAATGATTAAAAAATACTCCTTGTCCTTGATAAAATGAGCAAAACGTCCTAAATCCTCTAGACTGAGCAAAACACTCGAGACCGACCAAAATACCCCCAAAATCTAAAAAATCGAGTGTATTTTGGCTTAGTTTAGTGGTATTTTGATCATTTTCAAAGGTTTCAATGGTATTTTGCTAATTTTTGATGTTTCAATGGTATTTTGGTCATTTTAAAAGTTTTCATAGGTATTGTTGTCGTTATGGGGGCGTTTTAGTCATTTTTTAGGGTTTTGAGATATTTTGCACATTCACGGCGCATTTTAGTCATTTTGGCTATTCTAAGGAGGTCATTTTAGAGGTTGTTGAAGGCCATTTGTGGAAAGCCCAATGGAAAGAAAAGCCCAATGATAAAGGGCCACAGCAAATTGACTATGAATAGTTAAAAAAGACCATTAGGCCCAAGCGGCAGGAATAATGAGTCACTAGCCCAACAATGTATATTTGGGCCTTGAAAAGGTAAACGGGCTCAAGGAAGCCAGGAAAGAAAGAAATAGCATCCCATGGGCAGAATATGAGTTAGAAAAGTGAGAAAGGGTCGCTGCAGGCCTAAGGTAATGTAAACTAAGAAAGTAAGGGATTTATGGCAGGCCCATAAAACCCAAAGATAAGGATAAGGTTATTGGGCCGGGGAAGCCCAATGAAGTTAGTAAACAAAGCCAATGGGAGTGTTGAATTAGCAAACGGGCCGAGGAAGCCCAAGAGAATTAGCAAATGAGCCGTGGATGCCCAAAAGAAGAAAACAAAGGGACATAGGAGCCCATGAATAAAAGGAAACAAAACAGTGTCTATGGTAGGCCACTGAGAAAGGGAATAAAACGGCTGGCCCAAAAAGGGGCCCAGCAGGATTGAGTCATTACAGCAGGAACTATAAGCCAACACGGCAGGCAGCAAAAAAAAACAAAAGGTAGGCACAAGAAATATAAAGCCCATCATCATACGAAGCCCAGTTTCTAATTGAAGCAAAGAACCAAAAGAAAGCCCACATAAAAGGCCAGAAAACGCAGAAGGAAAGTCTCCAGGTCACGGCAGACACATGAGCAGCAGGCAGCCTCTTGGACAAATTTAAGAGGGAAGCACGCGCAAGGCCCAGGCGCCACCAGCCTGTACCCAGCTAATACAGGACATGGTGGGGCCATGGGCCAGAGGTAAGAGGTAAAGGGGGTGTGGTTTGGTGGTGGGGAGAGGGGAAAGGATCTATTTTCGGCCCCTGCTCAAGCCTCTTTTGGGAGGTACGTCCTGCTGGGATGATAGACCACCTAAAATAGGCAATTTGAGAGGGAACCGTTGAGTGCATGCTCTGAGTGTGAGGAGAGAGGAAATTAACATTGTGGCAGGAAAGGCCGCGGCACGCAGGGACAAAATGAGTCTGCGGTGCACAGAATGGACAAAATGGATCCGCCTCTGTCTGGCAGGGGTATTGTACGATTGGCAGACATACCCAGACCAGACAAAGGCGGTTAAGGGGCAAAACAGTAAAACACTGGTCACGGCAGGCACTATAAAGAGGCCCTTGCCGTGCCTTGTGTTGAGGATCGGAAAAACAGGGGATTTTTCACAACGTAGAAGGAAAAGCAGAGTAAGAGGAAAAGAAAAAAGATTAGAACGAAAACAGAGAGAAAAGGAAAGAAAACTAAGAAAGAAAGGAGAGAGTTAGTTTGAAAGAGCATGCACCAATAGGTCGGCTTCCCTCTCTCCCCCTTCAAAAATCTCACCTTTCTCCCAAAGAATGCAAAACGAGAACTTTCCCAGTGGGACTATAACCATTCAGGACCGACTCCCTCAAAGCCATTAATTCCCGTAGCAGGATTCTTCCTGGGGATTATTTGCATTGAGAAGAGGCGTTCTCCCCTCTTTGGATTTGCTACGGCAGACAAGACTTATAACTTAATATTTTGCCTATTCAAATTAATCAATGTTACTCTCTTTATTTTTCTTAATGACTGGTATCATTGTAACGATAATCATGTTTTACTAACAAGAGATTTCTAGCAATCTGTTCGAATAGATAGAATGCTCTGTTTTTCTGTCATTATTATCTGTCTGCCATAACTTCTGCAACAGTCTAGCCTGTCATAGCTTGTCTGCTACGATTCTGCTTGCCAGAAGAACTTGCTCCTAGCAGGCGTGGTATAAGTTTGTGCACAAACCGGCCCAAGTTGAGTTGCAATTGGGCCGGCCCCAGCTCCCTTACTCAGAAACACTAGGGCCCATCACCGCAGGAGGCAGCCCAGCCCGCTACCGCAGGAGGCAGCCCAATCCTACTCAGAAAAGGCCCCCACAGAGGTTTTGGTGTATTATAGGTTTTTTAATATTTTGGTTATTCTCACAGGTAAAATAAATATTTTTTTCAATAAAAAATACTCTTGAAATCACCAGAATGGCCACTATACTCCAAAATTACTAAAATACCCTCAATACCACAAAATGTCCAAAAAAAATCCTTCCTAAACCTCTTAATTGACCAAAATAGCCTCAAAATCTCTAAAACGACTAAAACTATCTAAAAATCTCTAAAATGACCAAAATACCTGTGAAATGGCTAGAATGAGCAGTCAAATCTTGATACCTTGTGAATGACCAGTATGCCCCAAAAATTTAAAAATGATTATAAAAGACACCATGATATTGCTAAAATGAGCAAAATTCCCTAAAATCCTCTAGAATGAGCAAAACAATTTTAGATCGCCCAAAATAACCCCAAAATCTAAAAAATTGCATGTATTTTGGCTTAGTTTAGGGGTATTTTGGTCATTTTCAAAGGTTTCGATGATATTTTGCTTATTTTTAAGGTTTCAATGGTATTTTGGTCATTTTAAAATTTTTTGGGAGTATTGTGGTTGTTTTGCTGGCGTTTTGGTCATTTTCTAGAGTTTTAAGATATTTTGGACATTCGAGGCGCTTTTTAATCATTTTAGCAGTTCTAAGGGAGTCATTTTAGAGGTTTCGGTGTATTTATAGGTTTTTTTATTTTATATTTTGATAATTCTCACAGGTAAAACAATAATTTTTTTTGATAAAACAATATCCTTGAAACCATTAGAACGGCCACTAAACTCCCAAAATCACCAAAATACCCCTAAAATCACAAAATGTCCCCAAAAAAACCCCCTGAAACCTCTTAATTGACCAAAATAGCCTCAAAATCTCTAAAACAACCCCAAAACCTTCAAAATACGCCTAAAACGGCTAGAATGAGAAGTCAAATCTCTATACCTCTTCAATGACCAAAATGCCCCCAAAATCTAAAATAATTAAAGAATATACCTCGACACTGCTAAAATGAGTAAAATACCCAAAATCCTTTACAATGAGCAACACAACTCGAAACCGACCAAAATGCCCCTAAAATCTAAAAAATCGAGTGTATTGTGGCTTAGTTTAGGGGTATTTTTGTCATTTTTTGAGGTTTTGTGGGTATTTTGCTTATTTTTGAGGTTCCAATGGTATTTTAGTCATTTTGTAAGTTTTCGGGTGTATTATGGTCGTTTTTGGGAAGTTTTGGTCATTTTATAGGGTTTTAGGATATTTTCAACATTCGTGGTACATTTTAGTCATTTTGGCAGTTCTAAGAGGGTCATTTTAGAGGTTTTGGAGTATTTATAGGTTTTTTGATATTTTGGTATTTCTCACAAGTAAAATAAATTTTTTTGACGAAACAATATCCTTGAAATCACTAGAATAACCATTATACTTCCAAAATCACCAAAATTACCAAAATACTCCTAAAACCACCAAATGTCCAAACAAAAAAAACCGTCTAAATCTCTTAATTGACCAAAATAACCTCAAAATCTCTAAAACAACTAAAACAACTCCAAAACCTCTAAAATGACCAAAATACTCCTAAAACGGCTAGAATGAGAAGTCAAATCTCTATACCTCTTAAATGACCAAAATGCCCCAAAAATCTAAAATAATTAAAAAAATACACCTCAACACTACAAAAATGAGCAAAATGCCCTAAAATCCTCTAAAATGAGCAACACAACTCGATACCGACCAAAATGCCCCCGAAATCTAAAAAGTTGAGTGTATTTTGGCTTAGTTTAGGGGTATTTTTGTCATTTTTCGAGTTTTCGTGGGTGTTTTACTTATTTTTGAGATTTTAATGGTATTTTGATCATTTTAAAAGTTTTTGGGGCTATTGTGGTCATTTTGAGTGCGTTTTGGTTATTTCCAGGGTTTTGGGATATTTTTGACATTCCTAGGATGGGTTTCAAATCCGGGAAAGGCTTGACAGGGGATTTGTAACAATGGATTGGTTGGATAGATTTCCCTCAACAAAAATCTTTAACCGTACGTCCTTTGTTTCAAACCACTACCCTCTGTTCTTACAGCTTGAGGAGAGAAAAAAGGATAAACATTATGGCAAGACCATTCGTTTTAAAGCTATGTGGCTGAAGGATTCTAGTTGTGAAGAGATTGTTAATTCGACTTGGGAGGAGGCTTCAACCACAGGTTCAAATTTTCTTATGTTGAAGTGTTTAGATAACTGTCACATAAAATTAGAGATGTGGAATAAATCTGTGTTTGGTCACGTGAGGAATAATTTGACTAGACTTCAAAAACATTTAGAATGGTTGGAACTTTAGAGTGTCACGCCTGAAGTTATTACTTCTATGAGGGAGACTAAGGTGGAATTGAATTGCTGGAGAGATAAGGCATAAGCAATGTGCCACCAGAGATCTAGATTAAGTTGGATTCAGTCTAGTGATAAAAACACGGGCTTTTTCCATTCTAAAGCATCCACACGGTTCCAAAAAAATTATATTGAGGGAATTATGGACCCGTATGATAGATGAGTACAGGATCCAAAACGAAAAAGAGACGGTGGTGCTTCAAATACTATTCTGGATTGTTCCATTCTTTTAATCCCGCAGATTTTATTGAAATTCTATCCGCTATTTCAGCCTGTTGAGGGTCATTTGTGGAAGCCCAGCAGACGAAAGAGCCCAATGATGAGGGTCACAAAGAATTGACAAGATAAAAAGCAAAAAAGCCCGTTAGGCCCAAGCGGCAAGAATAATGGGTCACTGGCCCAACAAATATATACATGGGTCTTGAAAAGGCAAGCGGGCTCAAAGAAGCCAGGAAAGAAAGAAATAGCATCCTATGGGCAGAGTATGAGTTAGAAAAGTGAGAAAGGGTCGCCGCAGGCCCAAGGCAGTGTAAACTAAGAGAGTAAGGGGTTTATTGCAGGCTCATGAACCCCAAAGATAAGGATAAGGTTATTGGGCCGGGGAAGCCCAATGAAGTTAGTAAAAATCTCATGGGAGTGTGGAATTAGCAAACAGGCCGAGGAAGCTCAAAGAAAGCAATCGGGCCGTGGATGCCCAAAGGGAAGCCCAAAGGGACATAGGAGCCCATGAGTAAAAGCAAAACAGTGCCCGTGGCAGGCCACTGAGAAAGGGATAAACGGCTGGCCCAAAAAGGGGTCCAGCAGTATTAAGTCATTACAGCAGGAATAACAGTTCAACGTGGCAGGCAGTGAAGAAAACCAAAAGTGGGCCAAAGAAATGTAAAGCCCATTATCATACGAGGCCCAGCTCCTGAATGGAGCGAAAAACCAAAAGAAAGCCCGCATGAAAGGCCAGGAAACGCAGACGGAGAGTCTCCAGGTTACGGCAGACACATGAGCAGCAGGCAGACTCTTGGACAAATTTGAAAGGAAAGCACACGCAAGGCCTAGGCGCCACCAGCCTGTACCCAGCCAATATAGGACATGGTGGGGCCATGGGTCAAAGGTAAAAGGTAAAGGGGGGTGTGGTTTGGTGGTGGGGAGAGGGGAAAAGATCTATTCACGGTTCCTGCCCAAGCCTCTTTTGGGAGGTACGTCCTGCTGGGATGATAGACCACCCAAAAGAGGCAATTTGAGAGGGAACCGTTGGGTGCATGCTCTAAGAGTGGAGAAAGAAAGCATTAATGTCGTGGCAAGAAGAAATGCTACGACATACAGAGGAATAAAACAAGTCCGCCTCTGTCTGGCGAGGGTGGGTGTCGCACAGTGTGGTCGGCAAGTACACCCAGACCAGACAAAGGCGGTTAAGGGGCAAGACCGTAAAACACTAGCCACGGCAGGCGCTATAAAAAGGCCATTGCCGTGCCCTGTAAAGGAGCATCGAAAACAGAGCACATTTTCGGAGTGAAAGAAAGAAACAGAGCAAGAGCCAAAAGAAAAAAGATAAGAAAGAAAATAGAAAGAAAAGAAAGGAAAACTGAGAAAAACGGGAGCTATTTCAAAGAGGACATGCACCCATAGATCAATTTCTCTCTCTCCCCCTTCAAATCCTATCTCCTTTAGAAAACGTAAACAAGGACCATCTCTCTTTTGGAACAGCAACCATTCAGGTCCAACTCCCTCAAAGCCATTAATCCCCACGGCAGGATCCTTTTCCTGGGGAGTTATTCACGTTGAGAAGAGGCATTCTTTCCTCTTTGGCCTTGCTGCGGCAGACAGTTTTAAAAGAAAACTTAAAATATGCCCATTTAAATTAGCCAGTATTATTCTCTTCATTTTTTCTCTGTGATTGATATCATTGTGATTGTAATCATGCTTTAGTAGCAGGGAATACCTAGTCGTTTATTAAAATAAGTCAAAGTGCTCTGTCTTAATTATTATTATATTTGTCTGCCATAACTTGTCTGCAACAGTTCAGCCTGTCATAACTTGTCTGCTACAGTTCTACTTGCCATAAATTTGCTCCTGGCAGACATGGCATAAGTTTGTGCACAAACCAGCCCAAGTTGAGTTACAATTGGACCAACCTCAGCTCCCTTACTCAGAAATACTAGGGCCTATCATCGCAGGAGGCAGCCCAGCCCATTACCGCAGGAAGCAGCCCAATCCTACCAAAAAAGCCCCCTACATTAAATTGGCAACTCCATTGGGGAGTTGGGAAGCAGACAGGGGCGAAGGAAAATAAAACAGTGCCCCTCGCAAACAATGCCACCCAAGTCCAAGACGACACAAAATATGAGTGTCGTACCCTCACAAGCAGAATCTAGGCCGACGACGCCTCACCAAGAGCAACTTAACCAGACAGAAGGCACCAACAGAACTGGGGCTGATCCTCAGCCTAAAACAAGAGTCCCCGTAGACAATGTCAACACCTTTGTCGAAGTGTTGCAATCATTGCAGTACTCGCAGCAACAAATGATGGAAGAGATCCGCCAACTAAAGGCAGACAAAATAAAAGAAAAAGGCAGCCAGCATGACCCGGATCATGCGACAGACGGAGGAGAGACACTGGCAGTAGGTGTCCCTCGGAACGCAGGACAGCGTTTCATCACCATGGCCGAGGTAGCGGCTCTCTTGGAGCAAGAGAGAGCCAGAACACCAAATGAGAGATTTTACGCAAGGAGACCTCCCTATCCTCTAAAAGTGCTCAGCAAGCCGTACCCCGAGAGGTATGAACCAAGGGCCTTTGCCCAGTACGATGGTAGGAAGGGAAGTGCAGTAGAGCACGTGAGCAAATTCATTGACACCCTTAGCCCTTACGCGGCAGACGAAGACTTATGCCTGCGGGAGTTTTCAAAGTCACTATGCGACCGGGCATACACCTGGAACATCAGTTTAAAACCAGGATCAATCCCAACTTGGGATGACATGGTGGACGTATTTTGCACTAAATACTTTCACGGGGAAGAAACAGTTACGCTTGCAACTCTGCAGGCGACAAAACAAAGGAACGGAGAAGATCTGATGGAGTACATCAAACGGTTCAGGGACATAGCACTTGATTGCTATAATCACTGTGAAGAGAGGACGTTGGTAGAAATGTGCATGACCAATATGATTCGGGAGTTCAGAGCTGTTCTGGAGAATCTGGAGATTTCCCAGTTTGAAAGACGGCTCAGTCCGTGAAACCCAGTTCAGACAAGTGGAACGCACCGCAGGCTATGGCCGTGTCCACTAGAAACCAGAGAAGGAAAACAGAGAGGAGGGAGTATGATACACCTCCACCCCTACCATGCACTCCTAAGGAGCTGGAAGTGCTACTTGACAAATGGATAGCGGACGGGATCTTTAAACCCAACCAGGTTTCTAGAGAGCCAACGGAGGAAGAAAGGAGAGATCCTCGCTTCTGCCGCTTGCACAACTATGTACAACACCCCACCGCAGAATGCTGGGCGTTCTACAGGCTGGTGCATCGTAGGATCAAAGAAGGCACATTAGAGCTGACCCAGCAGGAAGTCCAAAGAAACCCACTCCCAAACCACAAAGGAAAGGGTGTGGCAGCAGTAGTGATATGTGCGGACCCGAGGGAAGACGAGGAAGAAAACTTGGCCCTGCTTGCCACGGCGATTACCACTCTTCAGCAAAGTGCCAAGTTCAAAAATCTATTTGACCAGTTGGGACTTACAGCAAAAGAAAGAAAGATAGCCACGGAGGCTTTGGTAAGCATCGCCTCTGGAGCAGGGGTGGAATGCCTGTCAACAGAGATGCCAGAAGACAGGGCCCTCCTGCAGGAATTAACAGAAATCACATTTAGCAGTGAAGATATGGAAGTAGGGCACCCAGATCATCGGAGGCCTCTCTATTTAGCAGCATCTATAAATCAAATCCCCATCAAGAGGGCCCTGGTGGATACAGGTGCTTCTGTAAATCTCATCCCATTAAGCACCCTGCAAGCCGCAGGAATTTCAGAAAAAAAGATCCAAGGATGCCCGATGGAAGTAACGGGATTCGGTGGGAGAGGTGAATACACCGCAGGCCACATTCAGTTATGGTTGAAAGTAGGCCCTATAGCCTCTCTAGCTCGCTTCCACGTAGTCAGAACGGAAGTATCTTACCATGTGCTTTTGGGAAGACCTTGGTTACACAAACACCGACTAGTCCCATCCACCTACCACCAATGTGTGAAGGGAAGATTGAATGGCAGGATGATACGCATAGCAGCGAACCCTTCACCATTCGAGCAGGCAAAGGCCCACTTAGTGGAAACCATGTTTTATGATCAATAGGCTCCATCTGGAGAAAATGTGGTCGCAAAACCACAAGGCACCTTTGTGCCTAAGTGGAAAGATGTTCAAGATGACCCAGAACCTGACTTAAGAGAGCTACTGGCACGAAAGAAGAAAAGGAAAGAAGCGCCTGCCGCAGAGCCGGACGAAGTACCTCAATGCATCAGGGTCCGAGGCCTTGATGGCAAGATTGTCTACAAATTATGAAGATGCGTGGGACCCACGGTGAGATGCAAGTGGGTCCTGCCCAAAAAGGGCAACACAAGAGTTTGGCATGTTGCGTCGTTGAAGGAAGTTTGGGAAAAGAAGAAGGGAAGGATGAGACAGTTACGGCAGAAAGGGACATCCAGGTTATGGCAGAAGAAGAATTGGAAGAGGTTGACTTGAGGTCTAACTCGCAAGAACCAAGGCCCATCTCAATCAGTGCAAGCCTAACGGAAACGGAGAAGTCAGAACTCATACTACTGTTGAAAGAATTCAAAGACGTCTTTGCTTGGGATTACAATGAAATACTAGGGCTCGATCCCGGGCTTGTTGCGCATACGTTGAATGTGGACCCAGAGGCCAAGCCGGTGGCCCAGCCTGCCAGGATATTCCACACGGAAATAGAAGGGCAAATAGTCAAAGAAGTATAGAAGTTGCTAGCTGCAGGATTCATCAAGCCTATCCAGCATCTCTGCTGGCTATCCAACATAGTACCAGTAAAAAAAAAGAACGGGCAGATAAGATGTTGTGTAGATTTTAGGAATCTCAACAAAGCTTGTCCAAAAGACGAATTTCTATTGCCAAACATGGATTTATTGATAGATTCTGCAACAGGAAACGCCATGTTCTCATTCATGGACGGTTTCAGTGGATACAATCAGATCAAGATGGCGCTAAAGGATGCAGAGAAAAATGCCTTCAGGACACCCATGGGCAATTTCTATTATACTGTGATGCCCTTCGGGCTGAAAAACGCGGGTGCAACCTACCAGCGGGCAATGACGGCCATATTCCACGACATGATGCACCAGGAGTTGGAAGACTATGTGGATGACATAGTGGTTAAGTCAAGGAAAAGGGAAGAACACTTTCGGGTGCTAAAAAGAGTATTTGAAAGATGCAGAGCTTTTAAGTTAAGAATGAATCCCCTCAAGTGCGCATTCGGAGTATCCTCTGGGAAATTTTTGGGTTTCCTGGTTCACAGCAGAGGCATAGACGTGGGTTCGGCCAAGGCCACGGCCATAGCAACTATGAGACCTCCTACCACAGTAAAAGAACTGAAGAGCTTCTTAGGAAAAGTCTCATATATCCGAAGATTCATCCCCGGGTTGGCATCAATTACCTCTACTTTCACCAAGTTGCTTAAGAAGGGGCAAAGTTTTGAATAGGGGAAGCGCAGCAGACGGCCTTCAAGAGGCTGCAGCAGATAATGATGAACCTCCCCACGGTGCAAGCTCCTATTCACAAAAAAACCACTGTTACTATATCTGGCCACCAACTCTTACGCCATTGGCGCACTAATCGCTCAGGAAGACGGAGGTGGTACTGAGCGGCCAATATACTATATCAACCGCACCTTAAAAGATGCTGAGACCCGTTACCCAAGGGCATAGAGAGCGTGCCTAGCCATTAGACCCGTTACCCAAGGGCATAGAGAGCGTGCCTAGCCATTGTGTACGTTTTGCAGAGGTTGCGTCACTATTTCTTGGCATATGAAGTATGGCTGATGACTAAGTCACATGCCATTAAAGCTCTGTTACAACAGCCAATTCTCTCCGGCAGGATATCCTAGTGGTTGCTACAATTATCACAATACGACTTGAGAATTGGGACACTCAAGGCAATGAAAAGTCAGGCTATAGCGGATTTATTGGCACAATTTCCAGGAGAGGAAGAATTCCCGCTGGATGATGAAGTTCCAGGGGAAGTAGCTGTGGCAGAGGAAGTCAGGGAACAGTGGGTAATGAAATTTGATGGGTCTTCTACTACCCATTCCGGAGGGGTGGGAGTAGTTCTGTATCATGAAGAAGACAAGGCAGTGGCACTAACGTTTAAGTTGGAATTCCCCTATTCAAACAACACGGCGGAGTACGAGGCCTATCTAACTGGGCTTGCCACAGCACTCGAAATGGGAGTCAAACATTTGAAAGTGCTGGGAGATTTGAACTTGGTCGTCTGCCAGGCCAAAGGAAGTTTTTCCTTAAAAGAACCCAGCCTAGCTCCGTACAAAGCAATGGCCCAGAGAATGGAAGAGAAATTCTCAACCTTTAAGATAGAACACGCTCCGAGAAATGAAAATCGGTTTGCGGACGCATTAGCCGCATTGGGTTCGCAAATAATCTTTAAAGGGAGTAGCACCAACATAGAAGTCAGCAAAAGGGAGGAATCCATCATTGAAGTGTTGAAGGAAAAGTTCCGGGAAGAACAGGGCAAAGGGGATTGGCGAATCCCCATAAAGGAAACCTTGGTGAAGAGAGACGACGCAGCAGAATTGAAGATATTGAAAGACTATGCTTTGGTAAAAGAAGAGCTGTATCGCAGGATGCCAGGAGGGATTTTATCCTGATACGTGGGCCAAGAGGAAGCCCAGAGAAAATTGAAGGAAATACATAACAAGACCTGTGGGTCCTGCGGAGAAGTCAGTCTTTACCGCAGACTCCAGAGAGTAGGCTTCTATTGGCTAAGCATGAGTAAGGACGCAGATCAAGTCCAAACCCAGTGTGGGACTTGCCAGCTTGCGGCAGACAAGGAGGAGCCCTTTCATGCAGTACCTAGCAGAAGGCATCCTGCCACAAAGACACAGCGAGAGGTACAAGCTTAAGAGGTTGGCAACACGTTACTTCTTGCACAACACGGTCCTTTTTAAAAGGGGATATGATGGAAACCCTTTGAGGTGTTTGGGTCCTGAAGAGGCTAAAGAAATGATAAAAGAAGTACATTCCGGGGAATGTGGTGAACATCAGGGGAAGAAAAAGCTTTACAGATGCGTGCTGCAGATGGGCTACTATTGACCAACCATGAAGAAAGATGCGGCATAATTTGTAAAGAAGTGTCACAGTTGTCAGGTACAAGCCAACTTAATCCATACCCATCCACAAGGCTTGCACAGCATGGTCACCCCATGGCCCTTTCACACTTGGGGGCTAGATTTGGTAGGGCCAGTCAACCCGCCATCACGTGGGTACATATGGATATTGGTAGCTACAGAATATTTTACCAAGTGGGCGGAGGCGGTACCACTCCGCAAGGCTACAGGAGGAGCAGTGGCAAACTTCATCAAAGAAAATATAATTGTGAGGTTTGGAGTGCCCCACAAGATCATCAGCGACAACGGCACACTATTTGTCAACAGCGATGTGAAGAGAATGCTAGAGTTCTATCAAGTCAAGCACCACAGGTCATCACCCTATTACCCTCAAGGGAACGGGCAGGTAGAGGCAACAAACAAAATTCTCATAAAGATCATCAGCAAGATGAGCCAAGAGTATGCGGGAGGATGGGCAATGCACCTGCCAGATGCTCTTTGGGCATACAGAAAATCACCAAAGTCAGCCACAGGCTTTTCATCCTTTTCCTTAGTCTACGGAACTGAAGTAGTGAGTCCGGCAGAAATAATGACACCGTCCCTAAGGGTTATACAGATGCAAGAAAAAGAAAAAGAGGGAGAGGTCTTCGCGGCAGAAAGGTTTGAGAACCTGGAAGAACTTGATGAAAAGAGGGAAGAAGCCCAGGAACGCAGCCGCAGATACAGGCAGAAGATGATTGAAGCCTACGGCAGGATGACCAAGGAAAGAGTGTTTGCGGAAGGACAACTAGTGCTAAAAGTGGCAGACTATGTCAGGCGAGGTCTGGCAGGACCATCCAAGTTTGCACCAAAATGGGAAGGACCCCTTGTGATAAGAGAAGCGCATCAAAGTGGGTATTATCGCCTAACTCAAATGGATGGCAGGGACTTGATGGACCCCGTCAATGAAAAATGGCTGAAGCGTTATTTTGCTTAGAGAAGGAAGTTATGTGGTTGACCACCTTTCCTTAGCTGTTTGTTTATGTCTTCCTTTACTGAATCTTTTCTTTTATTCCTCCAAGTGATTATGTCACAAGAAAAGTTGTAACGTGCTTTCATGAGTGTGCAATGAAAAAGTACGAAGTATTAGCATCATATTATAGCAGTAGTGTGGCAAACACAAGCCAAGTAACTACGGCAGGAAACATAAAAGTGCTCTGTATGACATAACAAAAAACAGAGAAACAAAGAAAAGGAAAGGAAACGGTGCTATCATCAGTGAAGTCCAGAAATGAGACTCTGATCCCCAAAGCGACTGGGTCCACCAACGCCGGAAAAAAGACGCTCACGGCAACCCTCCAAATCAGCCACCTCTTTCTTCAAAAGCTCAATACGGGCGTCTATGGCCTCAACGGTTGGACGGACTCTCCTCATAAAAAAGGCTCGGGCAATCTCACGTAGATGCTCAAGAATAAACTCCACAGCGAAACCCACACTGATGAGCTCCTGTACCGCAGCCCTCCACTGTAGGATCTTCCCGACAGAAACAGAGTCGATGAAGTTGTGCTCGATGTCATTCAGCACACATCCCAGCATTTGCAAGAAATGCTCCCTAGAAGAACGACCAAGGCGGAACTCTCGAATAAAATTGCCATGACGACTGTAGAGCATCACCAAGTGCGGGGCACAGTCCTCAGGGACTCGAAAGCCATAAAAGTCCACATAGGGAGAACCGAAAGCCCAGAAATCTGCCGGGCCAAGGTCATTAACTTCCAGCTGGTCAAAACGGACAAAGAAAGATGCAGCATCATCCGGGACGGCGGCAGAACTACTACCCGCCTCAAACTAAGAAGGGATAGTAGGAAGCGGACCTACAACAAATGAGGAGTGGCACGCAAGGCAAGATGAGAAAAAAAGAAAGAGATGACGCGGGAAGAAAAGACTTGCAAAAGAAAAAAGGATGAAATAAGAAGAGAAAGAAAGAGTGCCAAAATTACCAGGAATGGGGGCTACGGGTGTAGCAGGAAAGGGTACTGCAGGCACAAAAGAAACAGGGGCAGTAGGTATGGCTGAAACAGGTACTGAAGGTGCTGCAGGAATAGGCGTTACAGGTGCGGCAGGAGCAGTCATTCCCACGCCTGCTGCAATCTCTGACCCCTCAGAAGTTTCTGCAAGTGGGGAGATAAGTATGCAAATGAAGCACAAATACAGAAAGAAGATAAAGGGAAAGGAAGATACATACCCATAAAGTCAGGCTCGGGCGAAGCACTACCCTCTTCATCAGAATCAGAAATTGTCTTTTTCAGCACGGGTGCATCATCAGGATCCTCAAAAATGTCATCGGATCCCTCTGAAGATAGGTCCGGATCAGGACCACGAGTAGCGGAGCCGGGAATGGAGGAAGGAGTAACAACAAGCGAAGCACTACCCTTCGCAGCCTGGGAAATATCTGCAAAAGGATCGCTAGTCGAAATCACTAGCTGCAAAACGGGAGAAGTAGTTTTGGTTTGAACAACGGCAGGAGGAATAGCACCCTTTGAAGGAGTGAGTCTCTCAGCAGGCAAAGGTGTAGTCTCGCCAACCCCTTCGACATGAGTACCCTCTCTAGGTACCGGCTCGGCAGAAGGGGTGGGAGTTTTGGCAGGAGCCTTGTGTGCAGCAGGAGAGGCAAGCGTCGCTAATACCGCCTCGGCCCCATCAAAGAAGCCTTCCATAGGCACACCCATAGAGGCGGAAATCTCCTCAGCAGTGGGGCGATATACGGACAGAGGTTCGGGCTCCTCCTAAAAAGAAAATTTTTGTTAAGTAAAAAAAAATAATAATAATAAAAATAAAAATAAAAAAGGGGCAGAAGACCCGTGGTAGATGCGTGCGAAAAGGAAAGAAGAGAGAAGTGGAGAAAAGGAACTCACCTCAGGCTCAAGATCATTAAGCAAAATGGGGTGGGTAACTGATGAGTCTTCCTTATGCTTGGACTAAAAGGAAAGAGATAGAAGAAATTGGCGAGTTAGCCGCAAGACAATTAAGAAATTTTATCCAAAAAAAAAAGGAAAAAAAAAGGGAGGAATAACTTACCCTCCGTTCAGTGGCAGATACGGGGTGAGGAGTAGTTTTCCTTTTGCTACCACGAGTCCTGCTAGCCGGCAAAGCACCTGCAGGAGGCAATGGTGTAGCAGGCTTGGTTTTGCCAATAGACTTGGGTTTGGCAGGCGCCTTTTTGCTCGGAACAGGAAGATTAATTACCTTAACTTTTTTCTCCCAACCAGGGGGAATAGTCGCCAGCGTGCCAAAACCATCCGTTCTTCTCTGCGTCCCATTCGAAAATGGCTGACCGGCTCTGTTTTCTAGCATACGCCAAAACGGACCTAGAGAGAAGCAGCAGGCGAGGGTTGACCGAGGCAACCATACTCAACCCTTCGGGAGGAATAAGGGAGAAGCCATGACTCCCCGCTAACTCAGCCACAAATGAATCCATCACTGCATGACAGTAGCCGTGCATGGGAAAAGTGCAGACACCCTCCCTCAGTGAACCAGGAACTGTAACGGCATCAAAACGCTTCTTCCAAAAGTCAAAGGCAGTGTGCCGCAGGAAAGGACGGACTGAAGTAGGAGCTCTCATTAGGGAAAAAAGGTCATTAGGGATGTCTTGATCCAGTCCAAACTGCCTTCTCACCTGGTTGGCAGGGTAGTGAACAAATCTAATGCCTTCATCGGCTAGGTAAGGCAGCCATCCAGCATTGGTAGCGGCAAGATAGGTGATCCCAGTCTCATCAAAGCCGACCAATGGAGTAGTAGTCTCAACGGTGTCAACAAACAAACCCATGACAGAGTCCGCACAAGTGTAACCGGTACCCAAATTTCTATAGGCTCTCTAAGAGAAACCCACACCTTCATCAAAAGATTCAACCACAGAATAGCCAATTGGCTTCAAACCAGACCAACGAAAAGCAAGCGGGAAATCAGATTCAAAACTGCCACAAAAATCGGTGATCACTCTCGGACAACTCTGGTACTTCTCTCTGGCAAACCGAGCGGGTCTACATTTTGTCAAGTATTGAGCACAATGCTCAAACAACCACTATTGGAGTATGGTGCAATGAATGGAATAAGTGACAATGTGGCAGGACCCAGCCTGATTCTCATCGTTATGAAGGATATCTAACTGAACGTATAAGTGCCCCAGAAATATAGGAGCCAGCGGCAGGCTCACCCCCGCAGATATTTTGATAGCCAAACGAAAGTACAAAGGTTTTATGGCATAGTGGGGGTGGGACCCAAAAATAAACTTGCAAAGCCAAAAGGCAACGAAAGCCGCGCGGCGGGCGGCAGCAGAAAACTTAGAGGAGGAACTCACCCAGTAGGACAATTTGGCGTTTTCGATCATCCTTTTCCTCAGTTCAACTTCAATGGCCTCCTCCTCAGGAGAAAGCTCTAAGGCGGCAGGATCGGTATCGCCGAGAATAGGCAAAAGCAACTGGTCAGCCACATCTTCGAGAGTCACAGTGAGTTCGCCGCACGAGAAAAAGAAGGTATGGGTGGTAGTGCACCATCGCCGGACCAAGTGACAAAGGTTATAAAGGTCCCGAAAATTCGACAAGCAGCGAGACAAGACTATAGCCTTCAGACCGCCGACCCGCTGCAACAAACCCATAAAACCCATGTCGGAAAGCTCGCTGTCAACCCATTCCTTCCAACCCGAGGATGCGCCGGACCCAAATGCAAAATGAAGAGGTACAGGAATCGAAACACCTTGGCGAATGGATAGATCGGAGACTAAAGAGGCCAAAGGAGCCTAAGAAACATCGGGGTCTCGCCGGACAAGGGTAATCAATACACGGCCCGGCGGTGGCAGTACATACTTGCCGGGGACTTTTGGGAAATGAGGGTTGATTTCATACCAAGGGTCGATCAAGGGGGTGCACTCGCTGTCAGGGTCGCGCTCTGTTCCCTCCTTAGTGGACCGCTCCGAATCGGAACGTTCCACCTCCTCAGGAACGGCAGAAGAATCGGAGGCAATCGTCTTCCCCTTGCGGCGAGAAGAACTTGGGCTTTTCACCAGAGACATGGTGAGGAAGTTTAGTCGGAGAAAGTGGGTATGGTTGACTGAAAGAAAGAAGAAGAGTAAGAGACGGAGAGCGTGTGTTTTGGGAGAGGAAGGAGTTTGTGATTAAATTGCAGAAGGATTCCTCCTTAAATACCCAAGTCATTAATGTCAGCACGAAAGGAGGTGACGGGTCAGCCATCAGAAAGGAATGGAGTTAATGAAGCGGCGGCTCTGTTTTGAAAATAACTGCCAAACTGGGAAATTCGAAGAGACAACCCTGTTCGTGGCAGGAAGGAGAATATATGTATGAATAAGAAGGGATCCACAGCTTAAAAAAAAAAAAAAGACCCACGAAAAAAAAAGAGAAAAAGAAAAAAGATGAGAGAAGGGCAGAAGTGCCTTTTCATTCACATATGAATCGCAGGAACGTTTCATATGTTCAAAGGGCTAAATGTTGAGGGCCATTTGTGGAAGCCCAGCAGACGGAAGAGCCTAATGATGAGGGTCACAAAGAATTGACAAGATAAAAAGCAAAAAAACCCGTTAGGCCCAAGCAGCAGGAATAATGGGTCACTGGCCCAACAAATATATACATGGGTCTTGAAAAGGCAAGCGGACTCAAAGAAGCCAGGAAAGAAAGAAATAGCATCCTATGGTCAGAGTATGAGTTAGAAAAGTGAGAAAGGGTCGCCGCAGGCCCAAGACAGTGTAAACTAAGAGAGTAAGGGGTTTATGGCAGGCTCATGAACCCCAAAGATAAGGATAAGGTTATTGGGCCGGGGAAGCCCAATGATGTTAATAAAAAGCCCATGGGAGTGTGGAATTAGCAAACAGGCCGAGGAAGCCCAAAGAAAGCAATCGGGCCGTAGATACCCAAAGGGAAGCCCAAAGGGACATAGGAGCCCATGAGTAAAAGCAAAACAGTGCCCGTGACAGGCCACTGAGAAAAGGGATAAACGGCTGGCCTAAAAAGGGGTCCAACAGGATTAAGTCATTACGGCAGGAATAACAGTTCAACGTGACAGGCAGTGAAGAAAACCAAAAGTGGGCCAAAGAAATGTAAAGCCCATTATCATACGAGGCCCAGCTCCTGAATGGAGTGAAAAACCAAAAGAAAGCCCGTATAAAAGGCCAGGAAACGCAGACGGAGAGTCTCTAGGTTGCGGCAGACACATGAGCAGCAAGCAGACTCTTGGACAAATTTGAAAGGGAAGCACGCGCAAGGCCCAGGCGCCACCAACCTGTACCCAGCTAATATAGGACATGGTGGGGCCATGGGCCAGAAGTAAGAGGTAAAGGGGGGTGTGGTTTGGTGGTGGGGAGAGGGGAAAAGATCTATTCACGACTCCTGCCTAAGCCTCTTTTGGGAGGTACGTCCTGCTGGGATGATAGACCACCCAAAAGAGGCAATTTAAGAGGGAACCGTCGGGTGCATGCTCTGAGAGTGGAGAGAGAAGGCATTAATGTCGTGGCAGGAAGAAATGCTACGACATACAGAGGAATAGAACAAGTCCGCCTCTGTCTGGCGAGGGTGGGTGTCGCACAGTGTGGTCGGCAAGTACACCCAAACCAGATAAAGGCGGTTAAGGGACAAGACCGTAAAACACTAGCCACGACGGGCGCTATAAAAAGGCCCTTGTCGTGACCTGTAAAGGAGCATCGAAAACATAGCACATTTTCGGAGTGAAAGAAAGAAACAGAGCAAGAGCCAAAAGAAAATAGATAAGAAAGAAAATAGAAAGAAAAGAAAGGAAAACTGAGAAAAACGGGAGCTATTTCAAAGAGGGCATGCACCCATAGATCAGTTTCTCTCTCTCCCCCTTCAAATCCTATCTCCTTCAGAAAACGTAAACAAGGACCATCTTTCTTTTGGAATAGCAACCATTCAGGTCCAACTCCCTCAAAGCCATTAATCCCCACAGCAGGATCCTTTTCCTGGGGGGTTATTCGCGTTGAGAAGAGGCGTTCTTTCCTCTTTGGCCTTGCTGCGGCAGACAGTTTTAAAAGTGTAGGGGCCTTTTTTGGTAGGATTGGGCTGCCTCCTGCGATAATAGGCCCTAGTATTTCTGAGTAAGGGAGCTGGGGCCGGTCCAATTATACCTCAACTTGGGCCGGTTTATGCACAAACTTATGTCATGTCTGCCAGGAGCAAATTTACGGCAAGCAGAACTGTAGCAGACAAGTTATGACAAGCTGATTTGTTACAGACAAGTTATGGCAGGCAGATATAATAATAACTTAGACAGAGCACTTTGACTTATTTCAATAAACGACTAGGTATTTCCTGCTACTAAAGCATGATTACAATCACAATGATATCAATTACAGAAAAAAAAATGAAGAGAATAATACTGGCTAATTTAAATGGGCATAAATTAAGTTTTCTTTTAAAACTGTCAGCAGCAGCAAGGCCAAAGAGGAAAGAACGCCTTTTCTCAACGCAAATAACCCCCCAGGAAAAAGATCCTGCCGTGGGGATTAATGGCTTTGAGGGAGTCAGACCTGAATGGTTACTGTTCCAAAAGAAAGATGGTCATTGTTTACGTTTTCTGAAGGAGATAGGATTTGAAGAGGGAGAGAGAGAAACTGATCTATGGGTGCATGCCCTCTTTGAAATAGCTCCCGTTTTTCTCAGTTTTCCTTTCTTTTCTTTCTATTTTTTTTCTTATCTTTTTTCTTTTGGCTCTTGCTTTGTTTCTTTCTTTCACTCCGAAAATGTGCTCTGTTTTTTATCCCCTTCTACAGGGCACGGCAAGGGCCTTTTTATAGCGCCTGCCGTGGATAGTGTTTTACGGTCTTGCCCCTTAACCGTCTTTGTCTGGTCTGGGTGTACTTGCCGATCACACTGTGCGACACCCACCCTCGCCAGACAGAGGCGAACTTGTTTTATTCCTCTGTATGTCGTAGCATTTCTTCCTGCCACGACATTAATGCCTTCTCTCTCCACTCTTAGAGCATGCACCCAATGGTTCCCTCTCAAATTGCCTCTTTTGGGTGGTCTATCATCCCAGCAGGACGTACCTCCCAAAAGAGGCTTGGGCAGGAGCCGTGAATAGATCTTTTCCCCTCTCCCCACCACCAAACCACACCCCCCTTTACCTCTTACCTCTGGCCCATGGCCCCACCACGTCCTATATTGGCTGGGTACAGGCTGGTGGCATCTGGGCCTTACGCGTGTTTCCCTTTCAAATTTGTCCAAGAGTCTGTCTGCTGCTCATGTGTCTGCCGCAACCTGGAGACTTTCCGTCTGCGTTTCCTGGCCTTTCATGCGGGCTTTCTTTTGGTTTTTCGCTCCATTCAGGAGCTGGGCCTCGTATGATAATGGGCTTTACATTTCTTTGGCCCACTTTTGGTTTTCTTCACTGTCTGCCACGTTGAATTGTTATTCCTGCCATAATGACTTAATCCTGCTGGACCCCTTTTTGGGCCAACTGTTTATCCTTTTTCTCAGTGGCCTGTTACGGGCACTGTTTTGCTTTTACTCATGGGCTCCTATGTCCCTTTGGGCTTCCCTTTGGGCATCCACGGCCCGATTGCTTTCTTTGGGCTTCCTCGACCTGTTTGCTAATTTCACACTCCCATGAGCTTTTTACTAACTTCATTGGGCTTCCCCGGCCCAATAACCTTATCCTTATCTTTGGGGTTCATGAGCCTGCCATAAACCCCTTACTCTCTTAGTTTACACTGCCTTGGGCCTGCGGCGACCCTTTCTCACTTTTCTAACTCATACTCTGCCCATAGAATGCTATTTCTTTCTTTCCTGGCTTCTTTGAGCCCGCTTGCCTTTTCAAGACCCATATATATATTTGTTGGGCCAGTGACCCATTATTCCTGCCGCTTGGGCCTAACAGGCTTTTTTGCTTTTTATCTTGTCAATTCTTTGTGACCCTCATCATTGGGCTCTTCCGTTTGCTGGGCTTCCACAAATGGCCCTCAACAAAAAGAAAACTTAATTTATGCCCATTTAAATTAATCAGTATTATTCTCTTCATTTTTTCTCTTTGATTGATATCATTGTGATTGTAATCATGCTTTAGTAGCAGGAAATACCTAGTCGTTTATTAAAATAAGTCAAAGTGCTCTGTTTTAATTATTATTATATCTGCTTGCCATAACTTGTCTGCAACAGTTCAGCCTGTCATAACTTGTCTGCTACAGTTCTGCTTGCCGTAAATTTGCTCATGGCAGACATGGCATAAGTTTGTGCACAAACCAGCCCAAGTGGAGTTACAATTGGACCGGCCCCAGCTCCTTTACTCAGAAATACTAGGGCCTATCATCGCAGGAGACAGCCCAGCCCATTACCGCAGGAGGCAGCCCAATTCTACCAAAAAAGCCCCCTACACAGCGTAAAGATGCTTACAGGGGATTTCCAGGAATCTGAGGTATGTAAAGCCCTTAAACAAATGTATCATTTAAAAGCACCAAGCCCAAATGGGATACCTTTTCTATAATTTTTGGCCTACTATTGGGAGGGTGGTTACTGAAACAGTGTTGGAATTTCTGAATTTTGGTATCTGTCCACCTAAATTTAATAATACCCAAATTGTTTTGGTCCCGAAAATAAAAAAAACCCAGAGCATGTTACTGACTATCAACCTATAAGCCTTTGTAATGTTGTCTATAAACTTGCTTCCAAAACTCTGGCTAATAGGTTGAAAAAGATTTTGCCAACAATTTTTAGAGATAATTAGAATGCTTTTGTTTATGGTAGATTAATAACTGATAATGTCTTGGTAGCTTTTGAAACGATGCACCACATCAACCAAAAAAAGAGTGGTCAAATTGGGGACATGGCGTTGAAGCTTGACATGAGCAAGGCTTATGACAAGGTGGAATGGGTTTTCCTAGAAACAATTAAGGAAAAATTGGGTTTTAGCTCTAGGTGGCATGGTCTTATGATGCAATGTATCTCTTTTGTTACTTATTTTGTTCATATAAATGGAAACTCTTGTGGTTGTATTGTTCCTTCAAGGGGCTTACGTCAAGGAGATCCTTTGTTCCCATATTTATTTCAAATTTATGCTGAGGGTCTATCTGCCTTAATTAAAAAATCAATGTAATGTGGTAATATGCATGGTGTTGCTGCTTGTCATGGTGGTCCTAGTATTTCTTATTTATTTTTTGTAGATGATAGTCTTATATTTTGTAAAGCCAGTTTGGAAGAATGTGACTCATTGCAACATGTTTTTGAAGTGTGTAGGGGCCTTTTTTGGTAGGATTGGGCTGCCTCCTGCAGTAATGGGCTGGGCTGCCTCCTGCGATGATGGACCCTAGTATTTCTGAGTAAGGGAGCTGGGGCCGGTCCAATTGTAACTCAACTTGGGCCGGTTTGTGCACAAACTTATGCCACGCCTGCTAGGAGCAAGTTTACGGCAAGCAGAATTGTAGCAGGTAAGTTATGACAAGCTGGACTGTTGCAGACAAGTTATGGCAGACAGATATAATAATGACTAAAACAGAGTATTTTGCCTACTTAAACAGATTGCTATGTATTCCCTGCTAGTAAAACATGATTACAGTCATAATGATATCAATCACCAAGGAAAATAAAGAGAATAATACTGGTTAGTTTAAATGGGCAAAAAATTAAGTTTTAAGCTTTGTCTGCCACAGCAAAGCCAAAGAGGGGAGAACGCCTCTTCTCAATGCAAATAATCCCCCAGGAAGAATCCTGCCATGGGGATTAATGGCTTTGAGGGAGTCGGTCCTGAATGGTTATTGTTCCAAAGGGAAAGTCCTTGTTTGCGTTTCTTGGAGAAAGGTAAGATTTGAAGGGGGAGAGAGGGAAACCGATCTATTGATGCATGCTCATTGAACTAACTCTCTTCTTTCTTTCTTAGTTTTCTTTCTTTTCCTCTTTGTTTTCGTTCTTATCTTTTTTCTTTTCCTCTTGCTCTGTTTTTTCTTTTAACGTTGTAAAATATGCTCTGTTTTTTCGACCCCTCCTACAGGGCACGGCAAGGGCCTCTTTATAGCGCCTGCCGTGACTAGTGTTTTACGGTCTTACCCCTTAACCGCCTTTGTCTTGTCTGGGTATACTTGTCGACCACACTGTGCGACACAAACCCCTGCCAGACAGAGGCGGACTCGTTTTGTCCCTCTGTGCGTCATGGCCTTTCCTGCCACAATGTTAATCCCTTCTCTCCTCACTCTCAGAGCATGCACTCAACGGTTCCCTCTCAAATTGCCTCTTTTGGGTGGTCTATCATCCCAGCAGGACGTACCTCCCAAAAGAGACTTGAGCAGGAGCCGTGAATAGATCTTTTCCCCTCTCCCCACCACCAAACCACACCCCCCTTTACCTCTTACCTCTGGCCCATGGCCCCACCATGTCCTATATTGGCTGGGAACAGGCTGGTGGCGCCTGGGCCTTGCGCGTGCTTCCCTTTCAAATTTGTCCAAGAGTCTGCCTGCTGCTCATGTGTCTGCCGCAACCTGGAGATTCTCCGTCTGCGTTTCCTGGCCTTTCATGCGGGCTTTCTTTTGGTCTTTCGCTCCAATCAGAAGCTGGGCCTCGTATGATAATGGGCTTTACATTTCTTTGGCCCACTTTTGGTTTTCTTTACTGCCTGCCATGTTGACTTGTAATTCTTGCCGTAATGACTCAATCCTGCTGGACCCCTTTTTGGGCCGGCTGTTTATCCCTTTTCTTAGTGGCCTATCACAGGCACTGTTTTGTTTTTACTCATGGGCTCCTATGTCCCTTTGGGTTTCCCTTTGGGCATCCACGGCCCGTTTGCTAATTCTTTTGGGCTTCCTCGGCCTGTTTGCTAATTCCACACTCCCATGGGCTTTGTTACTAACTTCATTGGGCTTCCCCGGCCCAATAACCTTATCCTTATCTTTGGGTTTATGAGCCTACCGTAAATCCCTTACTCTCTTAGTTTACACTACCTTGGGCCTACAGCGACCCTTTCTCACTTTTCTAACTCATACTCTGCCCATGGGATGCTATTTCTTTCTTTCCTGGCTTCTTTGAGCCCTCTTGCCTTTTAAAGGCCCTTGTATACATTCGTTGGGCCAGTGACCCATTGTTCCTGCCGCTTAGGCCTAATGGTCCTTTTTGCTATTTATACAGTTAATTCCTTGTGGCCCTCATTATTGGGCTTTTCTATCTGCTGGGCTTCCACAAATGGCCCTCAACATTTAGCCCCCTGAACATATGAAACGTTTCTGCGATTCATATGTGAATGAAAGGACGCTTCTGCCCTTTTCTCATCTTCTTTCTTCTTCTCCTTTTTCGCGGTTTTTTTTTTTTTAAGCTGTGTACACCTTCTTATTCATACATATATCCTTCTTCCTGCTGCGAACAGGGTTGTCTCTTCGAATTTCCCAGTTTGGCAATTATTTTCAAAACAGAGCCGCCGCTTCATTAACTCCATTCATTTCTGATGGCTGACCCTTCACCTCTTTTCGTGCTGACATTAATGATTTGGGTATTTAAAAAAGAAATCCTTCTGCATTTTAATCACAAACCCCTTCCTCTCCCAAAACGTACGCTCTTCATCTCTCCTTCTTCCTTTCAGTCAACCATACCCATTCTCTCCAGTTAAACTTCCTCACCATGTCTCCGGTAAAAAGTCCAAGTTCTTCCCGTCGCAAGGGGAAGGCGGTTGCTTTCGACCCCCCTGACGTTCCTGAGGAGGTGGATCGTTCCGATTCGGAGCGGTCCACTGAGGAGGAGGCGGAGCGCGACCCTGACAGCGAGTGCGCTCCCTTAATCGACCCGTGGTATGAAATCAGCCCTCACTTCCCAAAAGTTCCCGGCGAATATGTACCGCCACCGCCAGGCCGTGTATTGATTACCCTTATCCGGCGAGACCCCGACGTTTCTTGGGCTCCTTTGGCCTCTTCAATCCCCGATTTATCCATTCGCCAAGGTGTTTCACTTCCTGTACCCCTTCACTTTGAATTTGGGTCCGGCGCATCCCTGGGTTGGAAGGAGTAGGTTGATAGCGAGCTTTCCGACACAAGTTTTATGGGTTTGTTGCAACGGGCCGGCGTTTTGAAGGCCTTGGTCTCGTCTCGCTGTTTGTCAAATTTTCGTGACCTCTATAACCTCCGCCACTTGGTTCGCCGGTGGTGCAGTACCACTCACACCTTCTTCTTCTTGTGCGGTGAACTCACCGTGAATCTTAAAGATGTGGCTGACTAGTTGCTCTTGCCCATTCTCAGCGATACCGATCCTGCCGCTTTAGAGCTTTCTCCTGAGGAGGAGGCCATTGAAGTTGAACTGAGGAAAAGGATGACCGGAAACGCCAAGTTGTCCTACTGGGTGAGTTCCTCTTTCAAGTTTTCTGCCGCTGCCCGCTGCGCGGCTTTTATTGCTTTTTGGTTTTGCAAGTTTGTTTTTGGGTCCCACCCCCATTATGCCATAAAACCTTTGTACTTTCGTTTGGCTATCAAAATATCTGCGGGGGTGAGCCTGCCGCTGGCTCCTATGTTTCTGAGGCATTTATACGTTCAGTTGGATATTCTTCATAACGATGAGAAGCAGGCTGGGTCCTGCCACATTGTCACATCTTCCGTTCATTGCACCATACTTCAGCAGTGGTTGTTTGAGCGTTGTGCTCAATACTTGGCGAAATGTAGACCTGCTCGGTTTGCCAGGGAGAAGTACCAGAGTTGTCCGAGAGTGATCACTGACTTTTGTGGCAGGTTTGAATCTGATTTCCCACTTGCTTTTCGTTAGTCTGGTTTGAAGCCGATAGGCTATTCTTTGGTTGAATCTTTTGATGAAGGTGTGGGTTTCTCTTGGAGAGCCTATAGAAATTTGGGTACCGGTTACACTTGTGCGGACTCTGCCATGGGTCCGTTTGTTGATGCTATTGGGACTACTACTCCATTGGTCGGCTTTGATGAGACTGGGATCACTTATCTTGCCGCTACCAATGCCGGATGGCTGCCTTACCTAGCCGATGAAGGTATTAGATTTGTTCACTATCCTGCCAACCGGGTGAGAAGGCAGTTTGGACTGGATCAAGACATCCCCGATGACCTTTCTTCCTTGATGAGAGCTCCTACTTCAGTCCATCCTTTCCTGCGGCATACTGCCTTTAACTTTTGGAAGAAGCGTTTCGATGCCGTCACAGTTCCTGGTTCATTGAGGGAGGGTGTCTGTACTTTTCCCATGCACGGCTACTGGCATGCAGTGATGGATTCCTTTGTTGCTGAGTTAGCGGGGAGTCGTGGCTTTTCCCTTATTCCTCCTGAAGGGTTGAGTACGGTTGCATCGGTTAACCCTCGCCTGCTGCTTCCTTCTAGGTCTGTTCTGGCGTATGCTAGGAAACAGAGCCGATCAGCCATTTTCGAGTGGGACGCAGAGAAGAAAGGGTGGTTTTAGCATGCTGGCGACTATCCCCCCGGTTGGGAGAAAAAAGTTAAGGTGATTAATCTTACTGCTCCGAGTGAAAAGGCGCCTGCCAAACCCAGGTCTGCTGCCAAGCTCAAGTCTGCTAGCAAAACCAAGCCTACTACACCACTGCCTCCTGCAGGTGCTCTGCTGGCTATCAGGACTCGTGGTAGCAAAAGGAAAACTACTCCTCACCCCGTATCTGCCACTGAACGGAGGGTAAGTTGTTCTCCTTTTTTTTTTTGATAAAGTTTCTTAATTATCTTGCGGCCCACTCGCCAACTTCTTCTATCTTTTTTCTTTCAGTCCAAGCATAAGGAAGATTCATCAGCTGCTCGCCCCATTTTTCTTGATGATCCTGAGCCTGAGGTGAGTCCCTTTTCTCCACTTCTCTCTCTTTTTTTTCTTTTCGCACGCATCTGCCGCGGGTCTTCTACCCCCCTTTTCTTCACATTTTTCTTTTTACTTAACAAACAAATAAAAAACTTCTTTTTTTTTTAGGAGGAACCTGAGCCTTTGTCCGTATATCACCCTACTGCCGAGGAGATTTCTGCCTCCATGGGTGTGCCCATGGAAGGCTTCTTTGATGGGGCCGAGGCGGTATTAGCAACGCCTGCCCCTCCTGCTGCACACAAGGCTCCTGCCAAAACTCCCACCCCTTCTGCCGAGCCGGTACCTAGAGAGGGTACTCATGTCGAAGGGGTTGGTGAGACTACACCCTTGCCTGCTGAGAGATTCGCTCCTTCTGAAGGCGCCATTCCTTCTGCCGTTGTTCAAACCAAGATTACTCCTCCCATTCTGCCGCTAGTGATTTCGTCCAGCGACCCTTTTGCAGACATTTCCCAGGCTGCGAAGGGTAGTGCTTTGCTTGTTGTTACTCCTTCCTCCATCCCTGGCTCTGCCACCCGTGGCCCTGATCTGGACCTATCTTCAGAAGGGTCTGCTGACATTTTTGAGGATCCTGATGATGTACCCGTGTTGAAAATGACTATTTTTTACTCTGATGAAGAGGGTAGTGCTTCGTCCGAGCCTGACTTGATGGGTATGTATCTCCCTTCCTCTTCATCCCCCTTTTTTATATTTGTGCTTCGTTTGCATACTCATCTCCCCATTTGCAGAAACTTCTAAGGGACCAGAGATTACAGCAGGCGTGGGAATGACTGCTCCTGCCTCCCCTGTAGCGCCTGTTCCTGCAGCACCTTCAGTACCTGTTTCAGCTGTACCTACTGCCCCTGCTCCTTCTGTGCCTGTAGTACCCCTTCCTGCTACACCCGTAGCCCCCATTCCTGGTAATTTTGGCACTCTTTCCTTTTCTTTTTTACTTCATCCCCCCTCTTTTTTTTTCTTTTGCAAGTCTTTTCTTCCCACGTCATCTCTTTCTCTTTTTTTTTTTTTTTATCTTTCCTTGTGTTCCACTCCCCCTTTATTGCAGGTCCGCTTCCTACTATTCCTTCTCAGTTTGAGGCGGGTAGTTGTTATGTCGCCATCCCAGATGATGCTGCATCTTTCTTTGTCCGTTTTGATCAGCCGGAAGTTAATGACCTTGGTCCGGCGGAGTTTTGGGCTTCCGATCCTCCCTATGTGGACTTTTATGGCTTTTGAGTCCCTGAGGACTGTGTTTCCCACTTAGTGATGATCTACAGCAGTCACGGCAACTTTATGCAAGGCTTTTGTCTTGGTCGTTCTGCCAGGGAGCATTTCTTGAAAATGTTGGGGTGTATGCTGAACGACATTGAGCATAATTTCATCGACACTGTTTCTGCCGAGAGAATTCTGCAGTGGAGGGCTGCGGTGCAGGAACTCATCAGTGTGGGTTTTGCTGTGGAGTTTATTCTTGAGCATCTACGTGAGATTGCCCGAGCCTTTTTTATGAGGAGAGTCCGTCCAGCCATTGAGGCCATAGATGTCCGTATTGAGCTTTTGAAGAAAGAGGTGGCTGACTTGGAGGGTCGCCGCGAGCATCTTCTTTCCGGCATTAGTGGACCCAGTCGCTTTGGGGATCAGAGTCTCATTTCTGGACTTCACTGATGATAGCGCCGTTTCCTTTCCTTTTCTTTGTTTCTCTGTTTATGTCATACAGAACACTTTTATGTTTCCTGTCGTAGTTGCTTGGCTTGTGTTTGCCACAGTTTGAGTTTGTAATGATGCTACACTTTGCTATTTCCTCTTTTCTTTTTACTACTGCTATAATATGATGCTAATACTTCGTACCTTTTCATTGCACACTCATGAAAGCACGTTACAACTTTTCTTGTGACATAATCGCTTGGAGGAATAAAAGGAAAAAAATTCAATAAAGGAAGACATAAACAAACAGCTAAGGAAAGGTGGTCAACCACATAACTTCCTTCTTTAAGCAAAATAACGCTTCAACCATTTTCCATTGATGGGGTCCATCAGGTCCCTGCCATCTATTTGAGTCAGACGATAATATCCACTTTGATGCGCTTCTCTTATCACAAGGGGTCCTTCCCATTTTGGTGCAAACTTAGATGGTCCTGCCAGACCTCGCCTGACATAATCTGCCACTTTTAGCACTAGTTGTCCTTCCGCAAACACTCGCTCCTTGGTCATCCTGCCGTAGGCTTCAGTCATCTTCTGCCTGTATCTGCGGCTGCGTTCCTGGGCTTCTTCCCTCTTTTCATCAAGTTCTTCCAAGTTCTCAAACCTTTCTGCCGTGAAGACTTCTTCCTCTTTTTCTTCTTCTTGCATCTGCATAACCCTTAGGGACGGTGTCATTATTTCTGCCGGACTCACTACTTCAGTTCCGTAGACTAAGGAGAAGGGTGAAAAGCCCGTGGCTGACTTTGGTGATTTTCGGTATGCCCAGAGAGCATCTGGCAGGTGCATTACCCATCCTCCCGCATACTCTTGGCTCATTTTGCTGATGATCTTTATGAGAATTTTGTTTGTCGCCTCTGCCTGCCCGTTCCCTTGAGGATAGTAGGGTGATGATCTGTGGTGCTTGACTTGATAGAACTCAAGCATTCTTCTTACATCGCTGTTGACAAACGGTGTGCCGTTGTCGCTGATGATCTTGTGGGGCACTCCAAACCTCACAATTATATTTTCTTTGATGAAGTTTGCCACTGCTCCTCCTGTAGCCTTGCGGAGTGGTAACGCCTCCGCCCACTTAGTAAAATATTCTGTAGCTACCAATATCCATATGTATCCACGTGATGGCGGGTTGACTGGCCCTACCAAATCTAGCCCCCAGGTGTGAAAGGGCCATGGGGTGACCATGCTGTGCAAGCCTTGTGGATGGGTATGGATTAAATTGGCTTGTACCTGACAACTGTGACACTTCTTTACAAATTCTACCGCGTCTTTCTTCATGGTTGGCCAGTAGTAGCCCATCTGCAGCAGGCATCTGTAAAGCTTTTTCTTCCCCTGGTGTTCACCACATTCCCCGGAATGTACTTCTTTTATCATTTCTTTAGCCTCTTCAGGACCCAAACACCTCAAAGGGTCTCCATCATATCCTCTTTTAAAAAGGACTGTGTTGTGCAAGAAGTAACGTGTTGCCAACCTCTTAAGTTTGTACCTCTCGCTGTGTCTTTGTGGCAGGACGCCTTCCACTAGGTACTGCATAAAGGGGGTCCTCCAATCCTCGCTGACGAACACAGCATAACTCTCCTCCCTGTCTGCCGCAAGCTGGCAGGTCCCACACTGGGTTTGGACTTGATCTGCGTCCTTGCCCATGCTTGGCCAATAGAAGCCTGCTCTCTAGAGTCTACGGTAAAGACTGACTTCCCCACAGGACCCACAGGTCTTGTCATGTATTTCCTTTAATTTTCTCTGGGCTTCCTCCAGGCCCACGCATCAGGATAAAATCCCACCTAGCATCCTGCGGTACAGCTCTTCTTTTACCAAAGCATAGTCTTTTAACACCTTCAGTTCTGCTGCGTCGTCTCCCTTCACCAAGGTTTCCTTTATGGGGATTCGCCAATCCCCTTCGCCCTGTTCTTCCTGAAACTTTTCCTTCAACACTTCGATGATCGATTCCTTCCTTTTGCTGACTTCTACGTTGGTGCTACTCCCTTCAAAGATTATCTACGAACCCAGTGCGGCTAGCGCATCTGCAAACCGATTTTCATTTCTCGGAGCATGTTCTATCTCAAAGGTTGAGAATTTCTCTTCCATTCTCTGGGCCATTGCTCTGTACGGAGCTAGGCTGGGTTCTCTTAAGGAAAAACTTCCTTTAGCCTGGCAGACGACCAACTTCGAATCTCCCAGCACTTTCAAGTGTTTGACTCCTATTTCGAGCGATGTGGCAAGCCCAGTTAGATAGGCCTCGTACTCCGCCGTGTTGTTTGAACAGGGGAATTCTAACTTAAGCGATAGCGCCACTGCCTTGTCTTCTTCATGATACAGAACTACTCCTACCCCTCCGGAATGGGCAGTAGAAGACCCATCGAATTTCATTACCCACTGTTCCCTGACCTCCTCTGCTATAGCTACTTCCCCTGGAACTTCATCGTCTAGTGGGAATTCTTCCTCTCCTGGAAACTGTGCCAATAGATCCGCTATAGCCTGACTTTTCACTGCCTTAGGCGTCCCCATTCTCAAGTCGTATTGTGATAATTGTAGCAACCACTGGGATATCCTGCCGGAGAGAATCGGCTGTTGTAATAGAGCTTTAATGGCATGTGACTTAGTCATCAGCCATACTTCGTATGCCAAGAAATAGTGACGCAACCTCTGCGAAGCGTAAACAATGGCTAGGCACGCTCTCTTTGCCCTTGGGTAACGAGTTTCGACGTCTTTTAAGGCGCGGCTGATGTAGTATATTGGCTGCTCAGTACCACCTCCGTCTTCCTGAGCGATTAGCGCGCCAATGGCGTATGAGTTGGTGGCCAGATAGAGTAACAGCGGTTTTTTGTGAATAGGAGCCTGCACCGTGGGGAGGTTCATCATTATCTGCCGCAGCCTTTTGAAGGCCGTCTGCTGCGCTTCCCCCCATTCAAAACTTTGCCCTTTCTTAAGCAACTTGGTGAAAGCAAAGGTAATTGATGCCAAACCAGGGATAAATCTCCGAATATATGAAACTTTTCCTAAGAAGCTCTTCAGTTCTTTTACTGTGGCAGGAGGTCTCATAGTTGCTATGGCTGTGGCCTTGGCTGGATCCACGTCTACGCCTCTGCTGTGAACCAGGAAACCCAAAAATTTCCCAGAGGATACTCCGAATGCGCACTTGAGGGGATTCATTCTTAACTTAAAAGCTCTGCATCTTTCGAATACTCTTTTCAACACCCGAAAGTGTTCTTCCCTTTTCCTTGACTTAACCACTATGTCATCCACATAGTCTTCCAGCTCCTTGTGCATCATGTCATGGAATATGGCCGTCATTGCCCGCTGGTAGGTTGCACCCGCGTTTTTTAGCCCAAAGGGCATTACAGTATAATAGATGTTGCCCATGGGTGTCCTGAAGGCAGTTTTCTCCGCATCTTTTGGCACCATCTTGATCTGATTATATCCACTGAAACCATCCATGAATGAGAACATGGCATTTCCTGTCGTAGAATCTATCAGCAAATCCATGTTTGGCAATGGAAATTCGTCCTTTGGACAAGCTTTGTTAAGATTCCTGAAATCTACACAGCATCTTATCTGCCCGTTCTTCTTTTTCACCAGTACTATGTTGGATAGCCAACGGGGATGCTTGATGAATCCTGCGGCTAGTAACTTCTATACTTCTTTGACTATTTGCCCTTCTATTTCCGTGTGGAATATCCTGGCAGGCTGGGCCACCGGCTTGGCCTCTAGGTCCACATTCAACGTATGCACAACAAGCCTAGGATCAAGCCCTGGCATTTCATTGTAATCCCAAGCAAAGACGTCTTTGAATTCTTTCAACAGTAATATGAGTTTTGACTTCTCCGTTTCCGTTAGGCTTGCACTGATTGAGATGGGCCTTGGTTCTTGCGAGTCAGACCCCAAGTCAACCTCTTCTAATTCTTCCTCTGCCATAACCTGGATGTCCCTTTCTGTCGTAACTGCCTCATCCTTCCCTTCTTCTTTTCCCAAACTTCTTTCAACCACGCAACATGCCAAACTCTTGTGTTGCCCCTTTTGGGCGGGACCCACTTGCATTTCACCCGTGGGTCCCACGCACCTTCATAATTTGTAGACAATCTTGCCATCAAGGCCTCGGATCCTGATGCACCGAGGTACTTCGTCCAGCTCTGCAGCAGGCGCTTCTTTCCTTTTCTTCTTTCGTGCCAGTAGCTCTCTTAAGTCAAGTTCTGGGTCATCTCGAACATCTTTCCACCTAGGCACAAAGGTACCTTATGGTTTTGCAACTACATTTTCTCCAGATGGAGCCTATTGATCATAAAACATGGTTTCTACCAAGTGGGCCTCTGCCTGCTCAAATGGCGAAGGGTTTGCTGCTATGCATATCATCTTACCATTCAGTCTTCCCTTCACACATTGGTGGTAGGTGGACGAGACTAGTCGATGTTTGTGTAACCAAGGCCTTCCCAAAAGTACATGGTAAGATACTTCCGTTCTGACTACGTGGAAGCGAGCTAGAGAGGCTATAGGGCCTACTTTCAACCATAATTGAATGTGGCCTGCGGTGTATTCACCTCTCCCACCGAATCCTGTTACTTCCATCGGGCATCCTTGGATCTTTCCTTCTGAAATTCCTGCAGCTTGTAGGGTGCTTAATGGGATGAGATTTGCAGAAGCACCTGTATCCACCAGGGCCCTCTTGATGGGGATTTGATTTATAGATGCTGCTAAATAGAGAGGCCTTCGATGATCTGGGTGCCCTCCTTCCATATCTTCACTGCTAAATGTGATTTCCGTTGATTCCTGCAGGAGGGCCCTGTCTTCTGGTATCTCTGTTGACAGGCATTCCACCCCTGCGCCGGAGGCGATGCTTACCAAAGCCTCTGTAGCTATTTTTCTTTCTTTTGCCGTAAGTCCCAACTAGTCGAATAGATTTTTGAACTTGGCACTCTGTTGAAGAGTAGTAATCGCCGCGGCAGGCATGGCCAAGTTTTCTTCCTCGTCTTCTCCTGGGTCCGCACATATCACTACTGCTGCCACACCCTTTCCCTTGTGGTTTGGGAGTGGGTTTCTTTGGACTTCCTGCTGGGTCAGCTCTAATGTGCCTTCTTTGATCCTGAGGTGCACCAGCCTGCAAAGCGCCCAGCATTCTGCGGTGGGGTGCTGCACATAGTTATGCAAGCGGCAGAAGTGAGGATCTCTCCTTTCTTCCTCCGTTGGCTCTCTAGAAATCTGGTTGGGTTTAAAGATCCCATCTGCTATCCACTTGTCAAGTAGCACTTCCAGCTCCTTAGGAGTGCATAGTAGGGGTGGAGGTGTATCATACTCCCTCCCCTCTGTTCTCCTTCTCTGGTTTCCAGTGGACACGGTCATAGCCTGTGGTGCGTTCCGCTTGTCTGAACTGGGTTTCACGGACTGAGCCTTCTTTCTCGCTTTCTGCAATAGCTGCGCAAACTGGGAAATCTCCAGATTTTCCAGGACAGCTCTGAATTCCCGAATCATATTGGTCATGCACATTTCTACCAATGTCCTCTCCTCACAGTGATCATAGCAATCAAGTGCTATGTCCCTAAACCGTTTGATGTATTCCATTAGATCTTCTCCGTTCCTTTGCTTTGTTGCCTGCAGAGTTGCAAGCGTCACCGTTTCTTCTCCATGAAAGTATTTAGTGCAAAATACGTCCACCATGTCATCCCAAGTTGGGATTGATCCTGGTTTTAAACCGATGTACCAGGTGTATGCTCGGTCGCATAGTGACTTTGAAAACTCTCGAAGGCATAAGTCTTTGTCTGCCGCGTAAGGGCCAAGGGTGTCAATGAATTTGCTCACGTGCTCTACTGCGCTTCCCTTCCTGCCATCGTACTGGGCAAAGGCCTTTGGTTCATACCTCTCGGGGTACGGCTTGCTGAGCACTTTTAGAGGATAGGGAGGTCTCCTTGAGTAAAATCTCGCCTTTGGTGTTCTGGCTCTCTCTTGCTCCAAGAGAGCCGCTACCTCAACCATGGTGATGAAACGCTGTTCTGCGTTCTGAGGGGCACCTCCTGCCAGTGTCTCTACTCCGTCTGCCGCATGATCTAGGTCATGCTGGCTGCCTTTTTCTTTTGTTTTGTCCGCCTTCAGTTGGCGGATCTCTTCCATCATTTGTTGCTGCGAGTGCTGCAATGATTGCAACACTTCGACGAAGGTGTTGACATTGTCTATGAGGACTCTTGCTTGAGGCTGAGGATCAGCCCCCGTTCTGTTGGCACCTTCTGTCTGGTGAAGTTGTTCTTGATGAGGCGTCGTCGGCCTAGATTCTGCTTGTGAGGGTACGACACTCATATTTCGTGTCGTCCTAGACTTGGGTGGCATTGTTTGCGAGGGGCGCTGTTTTCTTTTCCTTCGCCCCTGTCTGCTTCCCAACTCCCCAATGGAGTCGTCAATTTAATGTAGGGGCCTTTTTTGGTAGGATTAGGCTGCCTCCTACGGTAATGGGCTGGGCTGCCTCTTGCGATGATGGGCCCTAGTATTTCTGAGTAAGGGAGCTGGGGCCGGTCTAATTGTAACTCAACTTGGGCCGGTTTGTGCACAAACTTATGCCACGCCTGCTAGGAGCAAGTTTACGGCAAGCAGAATTGTAACAGGTAAGTTATGACAGGCTGGACTATTGCAGACAAGTTATGGCAGACAGATATAATAATGACTAAAATAGAGTATTCTGCCTACTTAAACAGATTGCTATGTATTCCCTGTTAGTAAAACATGATTACAGTCATAATGATATCAATTACCAAGGAAAATAAAGAGAATAATACTGGTTAGTTTAAATGGGCAAAAAATTATGTTTTAAGCTTTGTTTGCCGCAGCAAAGCCAAAGAGGGGAGAACGCCTCTTCTCAATGCAAATAATCCCCCAGGAAGAATCCTGCCATGGGGATTAATGGTTTTGAGGGAGTCGGTCCTGAATGGTTATTGTTCCAAAGGGAAAGTCCTTGTTTGCGTTTCTTGGAGAAAGGTAAGATTTGAAGGGGGAGAGAGGGAAACCGATCTATTGATGCATGCTCATTGAACTAACTCTCTTCTTTCTTTCTTAGTTTTCTTTCTTTTCCTCTCTGTTTTCGTTCTTATCTTTTTTCTTTTCCTCTTGCTCTGTTTTTTCTTTTAACGTTGTAAAATGTGTTCTGTTTTTTCGACCCCTCCTACAGGGCACGGCAAGGGCCTCTTTATAGCGCCTGCCGTGACTAGTGTTTTACGGTCTTGCCCCTTAACCGCCTTTGTCTGGTCTGGGTATACTTGCCGACCACACTGTGCGACATAAACCCCTGCCAGACAGAGGCGGACTCGTTTTGTCCCTCTGTGCGTCGTGGCCTTTCCTGCCACAATGTTAATCCCTTCTCTCCTCACTCTCAGAGCATGCACTCAACGGTTCCCTCTCAAATTGCCTCTTTTGGGTGGTCTATCATCCCAGCAGGACGTACCTCCCAAAAGAGACTTGAGCAGGAGCCGTGAATAGATCTTTTCCCCTCTCCCCACCACCAAACCACACCCCCCTTTACCTCTTACCTCTGGTCCATGGCCCCACCATGTCCTATATTGGCTGGCTACAGGCTGGTGGTGCCTGGGCCTTGCGCGTGCTTCCCTTTCAAATTTGTCCAAGAGTCTGCCTGCTGCTCATGTGTCTGCCACAACCTAGAGATTCTCCGTATGCGTTTCCTGACCTTTCATGCGGGCTTTCTTTTGGTCTTTCGCTCCAATCAGAAGCTGGGCCTCGTATGATAATGGGTTTTACATTTCTTTGGCCCACTTTTGGTTTTCTTTACTGCCTGCCATGTTGACTTGTAATTCCTGCCGTAATGACTCAATCCTGCTGGACCCCTTTTTGGGCTGGCCGTTTATCCCTTTTCTCAGTGGCCTATCACAAGCACTGTTTTGTTTTTACTCATGGGCTCCTATGTCCCTTTGGGTTTCCCTATGGGCATCCACGGCCCGTTTGCTAATTCTTTTGGGCGTCCTCGGCCTGTTTGCTAATTCCACACTCCTATGGGCTTTGTTACTAACTTCATTGGGCTTCCCCGGCCCAATAACCTTATCCTTATCTTTGGGTTTATGAGCCTGCCATAAATCCCTTACTCTTTTAGTTTACACTACCTTGGGCCTGCAGCGACCCTTTCTCACTTTTCTAACTCATACTCTGCCCATGGGATACTATTTCTTTCTTTCCTGGCTTCTTTGAGCCCCCTTGCCTTTTCAAGGCCCATGTATACATTCGTTGGGCTAGTGACCCATTGTTCCTGCCGCTTGGGCCTAATGGTCCTTTTTGCTATTTATACAGTCAATTCCTTGTGGCCCTCATTATTGGGCTTTTCTATCTGCTAGGCTTCCACAAATAGCCCTCAACAAAGTGTATGAAGAGGCTTCGGGTCAACGATTGAATAGGGTTAAAACTTCACTCTTCTTTAGTCAAAATACTAAAGATGAAATTAAGAACATATTTATTGCCCATATTATGTCAACATGAGAAATATTTGGGTCTTC
Organism: Quercus agrifolia; assembly: GCA_029955455.1. Lineage (NCBI taxonomy): Eukaryota > Viridiplantae > Streptophyta > Magnoliopsida > Fagales > Fagaceae > Quercus > Quercus agrifolia. The sequence goes on from JARQAD010000010.1 coordinate 23,193,212, forward strand.
CTTCTTTGGTTGGTAAAAATAAAAGAATACCTTTAATTGTATTAAAGAAAAGTTGGCTAAGAAATTGGCTAGTTGAAAAGAAAAGTTGCTTTCTAAGGCTAGAAGAGAGGTTCTAATTAAAGCAGTTGCTCAGACTATTCCAACTTACACTATGAGCTGTTTTAAAATTCTTAACTACTATGAAAAGAAATTTTTGGTGGGGAAACCAAAAAGATGTAAGAAAAAAAACTTGGTTGAGTTGGGATAAAATGTGTGTTCCTAAGTCATTTGGGGAAATTGGGTTCAAAAAATTGAAGCAGTTTAATTTGGCTCTTTTAGCAAAACAAGGTTGGTGACTTCAAATGGGGCGGAATGCCCTTATTATCAGGTTTTTATGGCAAAATATGTTCCAAACTGTGACTTTGTGAATGCATCTTTAGGGAAGAAAACATCATATGTTTGGAGGAGTTTAATGGCTGCTCAAATAATTATACAAAAAGGGATCTGTTGGCGTGTGGGAAATGGTAGGAAAATTCAGGTTTGGATAGATAAATGGGTGCCTGGCTCTACCTCACATAAAGTAATTTCACCAAGAGGTATATCTCCATAAGACACTAGAGTTTGTGATTTTATTAATGTTGAAAATAGGTGCTGGAATCAAATGCTAATATAGAGAACATTTCTACTGTTTGAAGCTGAGGAAATTGCAGGAATTCCATTGAGTGTTAGATTACCATATGACAAAAAGGTATGGGTAGAAACTTTCAATGGTTTTTTCTCAGTAAGAAGTGCTTATAAGGTGGCTTTAGAATTATAATCTAACAAGGAGGCGTGCTTTTGTTCTATCGAAAATAATTTGCGTCGGTTTCAGAAAGAAATTGTGGTCAATTCAAATCCCTTACAAAATCTAACATTTTGCTTGGAGGACTCCCCGAGAGATTTTGCCAACTAAGGAAAATCTGGTTCGAAGAAAGGTACTGATTGATAGTGTATGTAATGAATGTGGTGAGTTACCTGAGTCATTTTTGCATTAGTTTTGGGTGTGTCCAAAAGTAAGAGAAACCTGGGACTGTTCATCTCTTTGTAACCCAATGACATCAACTTCTGTGCAAAGTTTCTTTGATTTTCTATGGAATATTTTGATGGAATCTCAGTGGGGTATGGAGGAAACTAGTCTTGCTGTTACAATTGCTTAGGCTTTATGGATAAATAGGAATGATGTTCTTCATGGAAAGGAAAAGAAATCTGGCCTGTAGTTAGTCAATTGGTGTAAGTGCTATCTGAAAAAGGATTGGGCTGCAAATTCCATCCCAACAAAACAATATCCTCAAGTGGAAATTAATTGGACTCCACCTACCTCTCCATCATACAAAATAAATGTGGATGCTGCAATATTTTCTGCTCAAAAGAATGCTGGTGTTAGGATTATAGTTCGCGATCATATGGGGAATTTTATTGCAAGTTTGAGTAAGAAGATTCATGCTCCGTTGGGAACTATTGAGGCTGAAGCGAAGGCATTCAAAGCTGGGATCATTTTTGCTAAGGAAACGAGAATTAGTGACTTTATACTGGAAGGAGATTCGTTGGTTATTGTTCAAGCCCTAAAGGAATGTTCACATGCCTCTTCCTTTATTTCCCCATTGATTTATGGGATGCTAGCAGAATGTCATGAATTTAGGAATTTAGTGTTCTCTCCTATGAGACGAAAAGGCAATAAGCCTGCCCATTTGTTAGCTAAACAAATTTTTGGCTTGTCTGGTTTCTCTACCTGGATAGAGGATGTGATGATTTGTGCATTTTTTTGGTGAAATAATTTTGGATATAAATTGCATCACACCCCTAGGTAATTTTGTGATTGGAAAATGCATCAATAATAATTAAAAAAAGAATGAAAATTACCTTTTAGGAAAAAAAAATGACAAAAGTTGGATTTGAGATTAAAAAAAATTGTCATGTTAACGAGTACTTTTAACTTTTAGTATTTTACCATGTAATCATTTTATAAATGTTTGACATAAATTGATTGTCCCAATGTTGACTCTTTATTGTATAATAACCTACTTCTATTGGTGATTTCCAATTTGGTTAAGAGATCTAATTCTATGTAAATTCTAAAGAGTATAGGAGTTTGTTATAAAATTTTGACGGATGGTGTGGACAAAGTGATCTATTGTATATTTCTAAGAGCAAAACTTAGGTACAACACTTAAATGACGTTCATTTGGTTTCCCTTATACACTTCTATCACATGAGAAAAAAAACACATGGCTGAATTTTAAAAGAATAATCTAATGAATAGTACTTAAGTACTATACCTAAGTTTTGTCATATTTCTAAATATATGTGACTGATAACATTTATGCCAGTAAATAGTGATGGAGCCTAGATTTTAGTCTTAAGGTGGAATCTTTTTAATTTTTTTTTTCTTTTTAAAAAAGATAGATCAAATACTTTTTATAAGAGAAAATTTATTTTGTAACAAGAAGTGGGGGAGGGGTTTTTTAAATATTAGCATTAAATTACAAACTTTTTAGACTAATAAAATCTCGTGTCTACCAATAAAGTAAGAAAAAAATAAAAAAATAAAACAGCAAATCATGATGTGTGATTGTGAGTGAATATAGTGTAAATTGAAAGACATCATAAGGCACAAAAGAAGGCATAAAAAAATAAAAAATAAAACCGGAAAGTGAAAACAAATATTCCTTTATTTTTCTTTTTGGAAAGAAATTAACCATTTGATGTAATTGTTGACCTAACCCAACCATGACAATGAGTTGAGTATAAGTTGACCCATTTTTCTAACTAGAGTCTAAATCTAGACCCATTCATAATTTTCCTTTTGGGTTCAAGAGTGGATTGAAGGACCTGGGTCCAAATTTGTTAGGGAAAAAAAATATTTGCACCTAAGTCTCAACTCATTAATAATAGGTCAAATGTTTTATTTATTTTACAATTTACAATTGGATTCGGGAAAGAATATTTATAGTGTGGATTTAAATTTTAATTGGTCTCTGAAAAATGCAATATCTAGTAATCTCCTTCACAAATCACAATCACCACTGACTACTAAGTCCTAAGCTCAAAGCATTCTATTGGGCCAAGTCTTAAAAATTATTGAGAGATTGCAAGTGATTTTATGCATAAATTATGCTTTTGATTTACAGTTCAACTGTTTGATAAAATGCCTCTTCGGAATATGCATGACAAATGTTTAATATGTGTGTGCTTTCGTGCATGTGTTCCTAAATTGAATACTCAAAACTATTCAAATAGCCTTATGATGCTCAAATTTTAATTCCAAAATCTTTATAAAATGATCCTTAAGCTGCTCTACATTCCACCTAAATGAAACAATTGGACCTAAACTTGGAATTGTGTCCTTTTGATTAACCAACATGCCACTTAAAATTTGCAAAAAAAGAAAAAAAGAAAAAGAAAAGAGAAAATAAGCCTTTTCACAAAATTGCTATACTGACACAAAATATTCTTACAATATTTTCACTATTATTGAGATGTCAATTCCTTATATCTCAAAATAAAATAATAAAATATGAAATTATGACCAATCACAACAGAAAATAAATGTATTGTGAAATTATTATAACATCTTGTTGTTGTTACAACATTTCCACAATAATTTTATAGCAAATCCTAAGTACAGTAATGTATTATTGATGGTGTGGGATACAGAAATTTAATAAGGTTATAATGTCATGTGTCATACCAGAGGCCGAGGAGGTCAATGCAGTTTCGAGGAGACCATACCCTTGGACCATAAGGCTGGAGAGGTGAGCCATGGCCACGTCAATGGCACATTACCAGAGGAGGCCACACTGTAGAGGAAGAGTTTCAAAGAGGGGGTTAGCCTTGACGTGACTTGAGGGATGGTAGCTACCCCCATATTTAATGCACCCCACGAAACCCCCTGACCGTATTTATGTGGAGAAGACCCCTAAACAGTACTGTATTGGTTGTCGTAACTCACATAAGATTTGGAAGGGCGTCAGTTCTGAGGAGACCATACCCTTGGACCATAAGGCTGGAGAGGTGAGCCATGGCCACGTCAATGGCACATTACCAGAGGAGGCCACACTATAGAGGAAGAGTTTCAAAGAGGGGGTTAGCCTTGACGTGACTTGAGGGATGGTAGCTACCCCCACATTTAATGCACCCCACCAAACCCCCTTACCACATTTATGTGGAGAAGACCCCTAAACAGTGCTATCTTGGTTGTCGCAACTCACAAAAGATTTGGAAGGGCGTCTGAATGTCCAGTGTCCTACACGATCGACAAGTGGAAGGCCAAGATCAGGTGAAAGGGGCTATATAATGAAATAAATCCTCCTGAAAGAGGGGTGCATGGATGATCCCAGAGAGAGAAATACTGTAGAAAATCATTCTTGAGATCAAATTAATATAAATATTTGTCCTCGGATCTTTGCTAAGGACTAATACTCTTCATTATTCCTTATCTTTTTCGTCTTCTTCGACTATGCTAGGTTATTTGATTCAAGTTCACTGCCTCTACAAATTCATTATATTACGTCAACTCATTTTTAGCACTTACAGATGGATAAAAAAGTAACATCAGCAATGGGCTTAGTTTTAAACTAGTAACAACTTGCCATCTATTTATTGTTGTGAAAATATTGTGGAGGTAACATTTTTTAAAAATAAAATAATAAAATATCATATCAGGACCTACCACAGCTGAAAATAGGCATTATGAAAATATTATGACATTTTGTTGTGTTTCTGGACTTCTTTTTTATTTAAGTCAAATTAGGTGAGTCAAAATTCATTATTTCACACACGGTTTTCTTGTGATGAATTTTTGTTTTTTATTTTTAATACACAATTTAAAGTGGTGGTTCTAGTTTAAAATAATTAGTAATTTGCTACTGAAAATTTGTTATGAAAATATTGTGTATGTAAAAAATAAAATAATAAAATATCATACCAAAACCTATCACAACTGGAAATAAAAGATATTGTGAAAATGTTGTGAAATTTTGTTGTGTTCCTAGAGTTCTTTTTTGGTTTAGTCAAAATTTGTGAGCCAAAATTCACTATTTCAGGCACTATTTTTTTTCAATTGGTTTTTTATTTTTTTTTTGTTTTTTAATTGCAAAATTTAAAATCAATAACAATTTATTACATAAGACTTGTTGTTTAAATGCTTTGGACATAGCATTACTCTAAAATAAAATATTTGACTATGACCTACAATAGCTAAAAATAAAAAGTATTGTAAAGATATCACGAAATTTTATTGTGTTCCTAGACTTTTTTTGGATTAGTTAATTCGTTGAGCCAAAATTAATTGTTTTATACACAATTTTCTTGGGCTGGTTTTTATTTTTTTATTTTTTTATTTTTTATTTCTAATTTTTAATTTTTTTATAACACATTATTTAAAGTAAAACACACACACACACAAAAATAAAATAAAATTTAAAAAAAAAATAAGAAAGAAAAAAGAGAGAGGCGAAAAAAGACTTTCACCTTTTATGCTTGGCGTAGTTTCATTTCTTCCCTAAACTAATGTTGAAAATTTTCCTCCTTTACAAAATGTAAAGGAGCATATACCTCTACTGTTACACTCTTGGATAAACTCTAATGAAATCTTATGATTTCTAGAATATTTTATTGTGCAATTCCTAAAATACACTCTACTAAATTTTAATGTCCCAAATTTTTTTCATGTATTTTGAATTTTATGCAGTAATTATGCTTGGAAAGTGAGAATGATGATATATGGTATTCTACATGTTACCTAACAAATACTAATTTATTACGTTTAAATCTTCTATACTTATAATTTTATCATGAAAACTTTGATGACATATGTCTTTTATTATGTTTTTATTTTTTAATTTATTTTCTTGCTTAAAAAGACTTTTCATATTAAAAATTAATTAAGCTAAACTTTGTAATTATGCTCATAAAATAAGATAATAAAGAAGGAAGTATGGATGATAAAATCTACATTGTAGATGGTTGAAAATAATTCATTTGATGAAGAGTTTCAATTGTAGCATATATCATCATTTATTAATAAATTTTATATATCGTGATAATATCTTATAAAAACATAATTGTTTATTGTTGGAAGATAAATACATTCATTATAATTCTTAGCATAAGTTTTAGTGAATAGATATTATATTTAGCAAATAGATTCTAAGAAATTGTCATAGTAAATAAATATTCATATGTTAAATAGCTATTTTAAATTTAAGTACATGACTTTGTACTTCTTCAAAAAAAAAAAAAAAATTACATCGTATTTTCTCACTAAAAGTGCAGCATGTGCCTTGCACATGCAACCCAAACAAAAGGTGTGGGCGGGTATTCATGTAGTAAAATATAATACTTAGACTAGTAAGTTTAGCCCAGTCTTATGTAAAACCTCACAAAAATGAAAAGGCCCAAGTAATTGCTAGACTTGGGCCTATATTTGTGGGTTCTTTTAGTCATCGTGGACTCACGGTGGTTGCCTAAACTTGGAAATTTATATCGTTAAACAAATATGCAAAAAAAAAAAAAAAATCATTTTAAAAATTACATCGATATTTTTCACACAATTTTTTTTATAGAAAATTAAATATTAAACCTATGATTTAGGAGTGTAAGAAATTAAATCATATAATTTTACAAGTGATAAATTAAATAATGAGATTTCAAAAGTAATAAATTAAATCTTATAATTTTAAAAGTAAAAAAATAAACTCTAAAATTTAAAAGAGTAATAAAAATTAAATCCCCAGCCTATATTAAACCATAAATTTCTTTCCACTTGAATGGTTATGTGCAAATTATTATTTTTCAAATTATATGATTTAATTTTTTTACTTTAACTATAGGGAGTTTACTTTTTCCAAATATTTGTTAGTGTGTTTTATATTTGTGCATTTTTACATACTTAAAGGGCATCTACAACATTTTAGTAAAAGTTTCACCCAAATTATACCCCCAAAATCCACTTTAAAAAAAAAAAAACATTATCCAATTACATGGACCTACCACTAATAATTTGCAGTGTTAATCTAACTCACCAATGAAACAAAACTAATCCAACCTAACTCAACACGATGCTTTGGCTTGGTTTTTCGTGAACGTTTGGATAGTGGCAAGCATCAGCGTTTTGCGCATGGGTCCTGTGCACTATTAACGGGACCCACAAACATATTTTTTTAGAAAAATTTTCATTAAAAATGAGTCACACGATACTATTCACACATTTAAAAATTATTTTGTTAAAGTATTTTCAATTTTCAGCAATAAGCGATATCCAAATAGACCATAAATAACCAGTTTGCTATTTTCCCAATTCTTTTTTTTTCTTTTATTTATTTATAAAATCATCTTCCAAAAAACTTAAGTTGATAAAAAATAATACATTTAAGGTCTGGTTGGTATCGTTGTTTGAATAACAGTTTTTGTTGTTTAAACAACATAACATGTATTTCTACAATACTTTTTCATTCATACGTATTTTCACAACACTTAAATAATGTTATTAGAACAATGTCCTCAAAATGAAAATTACAAATAACTTCAAATTGAGGGAAGTGATCGGTAAAAAGTAGTCTTTTTGCAACACAATGTCCTCAAAAATCATACCATTATAATAAAGTTATTAGGCTAAATGATAGAAGTTTAACAAAAAATCATTAGGTTGACAGAAGTTTAACAAAAAAAAAAAAAAACTTGAATTTAAGGACTTGTTTGATACATGTATTTAAATATATATCTTTAGTTTTTAAATAAAACTATACATATTTCTACATACTTTTTTAACCAACAAATATTTCCAAAAAAACTAAAAATTATTATTTAAACACACTTACCAAACCCACTAAACTTTCCTTAAATGTCAGACTCACAATTTCTCTAGTCTCTTAGGGCCCGTTTGGTACATGCGTTTAAAAACTGAAAATTGTTGTTTGAAAACATTTGTGGAAATACGTGTGGGTGAAAAAGTGCGTTGAAATACGTGAAATGTTGTTTAAAAACTGAAAATGATTATTTAAAAACACAAACCAAACACCCCCTTAGACTTCTACAACCATCACATCACTTTTCTCAAAAAAAAAAACTAAAACAATAAGGGCTCATTTGGTTTGTATTTTTAAACAACTATTTTTAGTTTTTAAACAATATTTCACATATTTCAACATACTTTTTTACTTACACATATTTTTATAAATATTTTTAAATAATAATTTTCAGTTTTTAAAAACATGTATATATTTTCAAAAAAATTAGTACAAAGATTGTGGGCCCCATTACAAGTTCCAACTCCAACGGCTCTCTTTCCAAAAATCTCTCTCTCTCTCTCTCTCTTTCTCTCTACACTCACAAAAAGCAAATATCACGTCCCTCTTATAAATTAAATTAATTCCTCTCTTTATTTTTATTCTCACTTCTCTCTATCGCTCTCTCTTCTCTCTTCTCTCTGTTAGGGTTAGGGTTTTTGATTTGATTCTCATCATTTTTTTTGTTTCCGTTCATCGCCGAGCCCAAGAAATGAAGGCGAGTCGGGTGAGTCTACATCACTTTTCTGTGATTTTTTTTTGTTTTGTTTTCGGAAGCAATTTTTTTTTTCTTTCACATTTTAATGCTGTTTCCTTTGTGTTTGTTCACGTGGGTCTGCTTCAAATTCTGGAATTGAGGCCAAAGATTGCATTAAGGTTTACCTGGGTGTGAGTATCAATTTAGGTTTTGAGTATAATTTATTTATTTATTTTTTATATTAAAATTTTTGTTGGATTATGTTGATTTTAAATTTTTTTGTTTTTGTTTTTTTTTTTGGTTGATACAATGTTTTGCTTGCATGCATTAGTAGTTAATACAAGTGAGAAAATGTTTGGCTAGTGAGAAAAGTGGGAACATTTTAATGTTTGGGTTCTCTATTTCCCTGTTTGGCTAGTGAGAAAATGTGGGAAAATTTTAAACTTGGCAAGATATTAGAAAGTAGAAATAAAAATGTTAAATGAAATACTGTAACTTACCCTCTTAACTTGCCTTGTCAATGGAGTTTTGTGACTCATTCCCTTTTCCCCCATTATTTTACTCTTTGCACTACTAGTGCTGCATCAAACACAAACACGCACACATGAAGACACTTCTATCATTCCTGTGAAATTTTTTTTTCGTGACTATTACATATGCTGAAAAACTTGGAATTTTTTTTCATGACTATTGCATACGCAGAAAAACTTGGAAATTTTAAAGAACTTATAATTTTTGTTATTAGATATATCAAATACTTGGTAGAAAAACAAGGATGCAAGTAATGAACCCGTAATCCCGTATTCCCGAACCTCACTCTGTGCTTTGTATTACTGTGATGTGTATGTTTGACTTTATGGGCACTACCTTGGTTGAAGATGAATTCCTTCTCCTATGCTGTGCTGGAGGTTGTATCTCTTTTATATTGTCCATCATATTTTGAATTTCTTGATTGTATAGATCCCAACTGTCAAAATGAGGACGATGTCATACTGTGGAAAGACTAATTTCTCTCTCTCTCTCTCTCTCTCTCACACACACAGAAAACCAATTCATTTTATATCAATTCCTAGTTGAATGCTTATATTTGAAAGGATTTGAAAATTTAAATTCTCGTGATTTGTTAACTGTTCCCGATTTGAAATCAATAAAAAAAGATGACATTGTGGTTAGAATGACTTATGTTCATTTCAGTTTGCCAACTATCTTTAGTAGCAAATTTGAATTTTTTGTGTAGTCGATGTTTGCCCAATTTAAAGATTCTTAGAGTGGTGTTCATATCAGATATTTGACATTGTTTTTGTCCTGTTTTGGTTTGCTAGACTTCATTTGTCTTTGGAATAATAAATTACTAACATAAGAAAAAATTTTAATTGCTGTTTTTCTTTCTTTTATACCTTAGTTATACTTTTAACGTGTTAATTAACTTTTTTCCCAATTAAATACTGAAAATGGAAAGGTAGTGATAAGATTGTACAATGAATGACGGCATGCAATATGTTTTTCCCTTGATTCATGCCTTATGTCCTTAGACAATTTAGAAAGCCAGTAATTCCATCTCTAGTGATTCAAACATTCTCTATTTGCAATGTATTTCTTTCTGGCTGAGACTAGACCATGTGGTGCTGTTTTCATCTGATTCATTCAAAACATTTTTATATTCTAAAAGTGACATAATTTTTGTTTTCATGGATTTCTAAAAGATAAGATTTTGTTATATTTGAATTTATGGAACAAAGTTAACATTCTGCAACATTGCAGCAAGTGAGTTTCTCCAATTAGAGTCCACTGTTGCAATTTAAATGATTTTTTAGCTTATTAATTATTTTATGTCAATTAGTATGTCATTATGTACATGTTGGAGCTATCTCTTTATGGTTTGTGGTGCCATTCAAGTTTTGGCATGAAAAAGAGCTATGCTTAATTGCTTTATTCTCAAGGCTGGGACTCAAGTAATTTTCTCTTCAAGTTTGTTGTTAATTTCAAGGTATGGCATATAGGTAGAACCAAGTAGTTCCTTCAGTACTACAAAAGATTGCATTAAGGTTTACCTGGGTATGATTTAGGTTTTGAGTATTAATTTATTTTTTTATATTAAATTTATTTTATTTTATTTTATGTGTTTTTATTTTCAGAGGCAATTTCATATTTTTAATACTGTTTCCTTTGTGTTTGTTCATGCGGGTCTACTTCAAATTCTGGAATTGAGGTCAAAGATTGCATTAAGGTTTACGTGGGTATGATTTAGGTTTTAAGTATTAATTAATTTATTTTATATTATAATTTTTGTTGGATTCTGTTGATTTGAATGTTTTTTTTTAGTTTATTTTTTGGTTGATTGTTATGTTCTGCTTGCATGCATTAGTAGTTAAAAGGCATATTTGGGTTCTCTATTTCCCTGTTTGTCTAGTGAGAAATTGTGGGAAAATTTTAAAGTTGTGACCTTTTAATATATATATATATATATTTTTTTTGGGGGGGGGGGCTTTGAGATAGTATTCTCAATAGAGTCAACAAGGATATGATGGTAAATAACAAAATCTTGATATGAGTTTCTGTTAAATAGTTAAATTATGTTGGGGTTGATAACAAAGTTTTTTGAACTGAGGTTCTTTGAAGATCAGCTTGGTTTCATGAGAATCTGGAATCTGAGTATTGCCTGAGTGAGTTGTAAAGAGTTTGTAAATGCAATGTCTGGTTATGAATATTGAATATGATATCCTTGTTCTTTTCAATATTTTGTTTTTTGGTTATCTGGCGAAATTTCTCTGGGCCATTTCTAGTCTAAAAGGGTGGGCAATGTGGCACGGTATAGTGCGCATGTTCATGTGTCGATTTGCAACTAGTTAACACTTCTGTGCATGTGTCAATATGCAATCAATTAATGCTTGTGCGTGCAAGCATGTGTGTCTGTGTATGTTCATTACTTCTACTGCACCGCTGCTTGTTTTACATTTTACTTACTGCATAAGTTGTGGAGAAGAACCTGGCTTCCCTGGCATGGTTCTTGATTGTATGATAACAGTCATGATTTTGAACTTAGTCTTGATTCTTAACAACTCAGGCATCCAATTTATCTTGGTAAACTTATCAGATAGGCAGCTACAGATTAAAAAAAAAAAAAAAAAAAAAATTCTTTTGTTCATTATATACTATAATTTTTCTTTGTAATATGTTGAGCTTATGTTGGCATGCATTGGTGTGTGTGGCTAACACGACTGTCCTGGGCTGTTTGTGCACCTGACTAGGTGTGTGAGACAGGAGATTACACACACCTGGTAATTTTATAGGGAGAAATACCCTTGGTAGTAGCCCCAAAATGCTGGCTAGGAGACTTGAACCACCAGGAGGTTCTATTTATATGTATTATGGCGTTTCATACCACATGTTTGCCTTTTTGTTTGAAAGAACCTTTCTTGTAATTCATTGCCAAACCTGTCTTTGGATCCTGGTACTAACCTTGATAGGTTCTTGGACTGCACCAAGCCTTCGGTCCCGGTACAATATTTCTCTTAGGTACATCTCTTATTTTTATCCTTCTTTTGTGCTTTTCATTAGTTGTAGTTTTTGGTGCCTGCTACTAACACAAATTTTCGGTTGGTGTTTCTACAAATTTCTACAACTGCTGCTTTGGTTTCAACAATCTGCTTACCAAATAATTCTTCCTTTTAAAATTTTTTTTTTCTTTCTTGTGTCACATTCTTATTTATACATAAAATGCTTTGTGTATTCTATTTCTAGTGCAACTATTTCCTGCCTACTTTTATAGATCCATTCTGTTTAGAGCTTTCACTGGCTTTCTCCCTGACATTCCAACTGGCTGTGCTACATTCTGTGATTATCATGATCCTGTAGCTTCTCAGTCTTATTTGTGAATTTGGACAGTTAGAGTAGTTTTTATTATTTAGGTTACTGTCACTGAAGTCATTCTTCCCTCAGTCATGCGTATCGTTGGTTTTGGTTTCTGGAAATTGTTTACAGAGAAATACTGTCTTTTGTATGGCAGCATTAAGTACAATAAGATCTACATGGACGATGTGTACAATAAGATGTACATGGACGGGTTACACATTTTAATAGATTATGATGGTATTGTTTTCATTAAAGTAAAATGGGTTAATCATTTTAATAGAGCAGTTTGGGTGTATTGTACACTGATTTAGTTGTAATCTCACAATTGAAACTCCATGCAAAGTGAGACAGCAAAAATGAGACCTCATCTGATTCTGATGTCACTTATTGCTGTTTTGAGTGTCTTTCAATTATTTAAACTCACAACTTACTGGGAATAAATCAAAGAGAATAGGGTCCTGTCTTTGACCATTTATAACATCTACTTATGTATTTTTAACTTTTTTTTCCCCTCATTTTAGGTTGTGGACTCGAGCACTATTCATGGACCAAATTACCTTGTTATTTCTGCAAAAGCAAGGCAAGAATTCTTGTCTGCAATTTAGGAGGCTATGAACATGGAGTTTTCTAATCCTGCGGAGATAAGATGTGTCACTCAACTAGCAATGAAGTTCCACCATATATGGGGTAAGCTACCCTCCATTTGACTGTTTACACTATGCACATTTCACAATAAAAGGATAGGCAATGTGGCACTGTATAGTGCTCATGTGCATGTGTCGATTTGCAACTAGTTAACGCTTCTGTGCATGTGTCAATATGCAATCAATTAATGCTTGTTCGCGCAAGCATGTGTGTTTGTGTATGTTCATTACTTCTACTACACAGCTGCTTGTTTAACATGTTAACTTACTGCATAAGTTGTGGAGAAGAACCTGACTTCCCTTGCATAGTTCTTGATTGTATGATAGCAGTCATAATTTTGAACTTAGTCTTGATTCTTAACAAGTCAAGCATCCAATTTATCTTGGAAACTTATCAGATAGGCAGCTACAGATTTAAAAAAAAAAAAAAATTTCATTTCTTCATTATATACTGTAATGTTTCTTTGTAATATGTTGAGCTTATGTTGGTGTGCATTGTGTCATGGTTTCTAGCAAAGAGGAAGTGGGTTCTTTGTAATTTGAACACATCTTTATTTGATTCGTGATATGTGTTGAAGTATGAAGGTCTTCAAGTATTTGATTAGGTCTTTGTATAGGAGTTTCTTTAAGAGGACGAGGATGGAAATATGGATATGTTTTTGTTGATGGAATATTTCCATCTATCTATCAAAAAAAAAAAAAAAAAAAAATTTCCCGTACTGAGTCCCATTGCTCAGCAAATTATGGACTTTTCCTTGAATGACCTCGATCATTGGGGCTTAAGTGTTTTGTTACTTCAGGTTTGGTTTTGTTTATTGTAGCAGCTTTTTACTTTGATTTTTATAGACAATTATCAAGTGATGTGTATTTTATCTTCTGGTTGATCTTATAAATTTTTTTTTTTGGGTGTGTGTCTAACACGAGTGTCCAGGGCTGTTTGTGCACCTGACTAGGTGTGTGAGACAGGAGATTACACACACCTGGTAATTTTATAGGGAGAAATACCCTTGGTAGTAGCCCCAAAATGCTGGCTAGGAGACTTGAACCACCAGGAGGTTCTATTTATATGTATTATGGTGTTTCATACCACATGTTTGCATTTTTGTTTGAAAGAACCTTTCTTGTAATTCATTGCAAAACCCGTCTTTGGAGCCTGCTGCTAACCTTGATAGGTTCTTGGACTGCACCAAGCCTTTGGTCCCGATACAATATTTCTCTTAGGTACATCTCCTATTTTATCTTTCTTCTTTTGTGCTTTTCACCAGTTGTAGTATTTGGAGCCTGCTACTAACACAAATTTTTGGTTGGTGTTTTAATAAATTTCTACAGCTGTTGCTTTGGTTCCAACAATCTGCTTACCAAATAATTCATCCTTTTTTCTTTCTTATGTCACATTCTTATTTATACATAACTGCTTTGTATTCTATTTCTAGTGCGACTAATTCCTGCCTACTTTTATAGATCCATTCTGGTTAGATCTTTCACAAGCCTTCTCCCTGACATTCCAACTGGCTGTGCTACATTCTGTGATTAGCATGATGCTGTAGCTTCTCAGTCATATTTGTGAATTTGGACAGTTTGAGTAGTTTTTATTATTTAGGTTACTGTCACAGAAGTCATTCTTACCTCAGTTTTCTTTTACTCATATTTTGTTTGGCTTGTTACGACTATGTACTTAATAATTTTTATTTCATCTATGTGCAGGTTCCCAAGTCTTGGTTGGGAGATCATTGAAATGCTTATCATTCTTTGGTTTTGATTTCTGGAAATTGTTAACAGAGAAATACTGTCTTCTTAATTGCATGGCAGCATTACGTAGAATAAGATCTGCATGGACGGGTTACACATTTTAATAGATTATGATGGTACTGTTTACATTAAAATAAAATGGGTTACACATTTTAATTGAGCAATTTGGGTGTGTTGTACCCTGATTTAGTTGTAATCTCGCAAATGAAACTCCATGCTAAGTGAGACAACAAAAATGAGCCCTCATTCAATTCTGATGTCACTCATTGCTGTTTCGATTGTCTTTCAATTATTTAAACTCAACTTACTGAGAATAAACTAAAGAGGTAGGTTCCTGTCTTTGATCATTTGTAACACATCTGCTTATGTGCGAATGTAAATGATGTCCCTCAGCAAATTTTTAACTTTTTTTCCCCTTATTTTAGGTTGTGGACTTGAGCACTATTCATGGACCAAATTACTTTGTTATTTCTGCAAAAGCAAGGTAAGAATTCTTGTCCGCAAAAGCAAGGTGAGATATGTTACTCAGATTAGTGCTTCCCCTCAACCAATTTCTCTCTCTCAAACAAATCATTACAGTTTTTCTTTTTTAGGTTTTCAAATTGCAATACTGAATAGTCCCACCCAATTTCTCTCTCTCACTCTCTTTTCCTCTCGCGATCTATCTCTCGGTTGTGTCGAGCGTGTGTGTGTTTATGGTTGTTTGGCTGTGGGTTTGGGTATTGCTATTCTTGTGGGTATGTGGCCATGTATGTATGTAGATGTGAACAAGTGTAATGTGTGTGCTCTGTTCGTGTGTTTTTGATTTGGGATTTGGGTTTACTGTTTCGTATTTCTGAGGTATTTGCTCTGAGCCATTGTGGTTTTGATTTTTGTCAAATAGCAAGCATTATGGTTTTCAACTTCTTTTACAGCAACCTTTCTGCTTTAATTTTGAAAGACTGGTTTACGATTACTCTTTTCCGCATATGGTTGTTTCATTGGAGGATATGGAGTTGAAGATTCTTTGCAACTGAATTATTTTCCTTCATATTCATTATAGGCTGAATTTTTCTGATCATGCCCTTTATTTATTATAATTTGGTGAGTTAGTTGTTTAGCACCAACAGTACAATTTCCCAAGAAAAAAAAAGCGATCGGATGTTTTTGGTTTTCCCATTTTTTCCTTTTTAATTTTTATTTTTCAGGTATTGATTTCCTTTGATAGTGGTGAGCTAGCAACCACCCACAGTTCAATCAAACCAAAGATCCCTCCTTTATTTTCTTTGAAAACGTATGATGGTGAAGAGTGAGATATAAAATTTGGATTTGTTTTCTTTTGATTTCTGATATCTTCTTATGTTTGGAGTTTGTGTAATTAACAGAAAAGCTGTTTAGTTACTAGAAAATGGATAAGAAGAAAAGTATTAAAGATCTGAATTTTGAAGTATGACTTTTGTGGAGTTGAGGTTTGCTTAGGTTTCCACTTGATCATGAATGCGCTTTTCTACTTTATTTTGAAGTATGACTTTTGTGGAGTTGTGGCTCTGTCTATAGGCTCCAGAAAGTTAATTTTTGCTATGTTGATAAAACAAAGTCATGAAATTTATTAACTTTATATGTATGTAACTTTATATGTAATTTTGAGCTAAATTGGTTCTATATTTGTTTCCTTTCAGCCATTCATATGTCCTACTTGCCTTTTTGTGTATCTCTGGTTTTCTATGGAGAAATGGCCAGATAACTAATGGAGGTTAAATGCTCTTATGTTGATTACTTTTTCTTTTTCTATTGCTGCTTGTTTAATATTTTCATGGGATTCCCTTTATAAAAAATAACAACGTGACAGTGCTCTCTTTTGCATGCCTTTTCTACTCATTCCTAATTCAATCTTTCATTGCTCATGCAGTGAATTTTTCCTTCTCAGCTTCAGGTATGCAACAATTTTTTTTGATGAGTAAAAAAAATATTATAAAAAGAAGGGTGATCTGAGTATACAGGAAGTATACATCAGGGACAAAGTACAAATTAAGTGCGTAAAGTACAAAAGTCCATGAAGCCTTGAACGGGTTTGAAATATTTGTTTGCATGTCATACTTTTATTTTCTGGGTTGAGGACTTTATAAGTGTTATTATGTAATATTGGTTTGTTACAGCATGTAGTTGTGTTATAGATGTTCTTTTTGGGTTCTATTTGGATGATGAAAACTATTGAGTATTGATATACTATAATTTTTCCCATCCTGTACAATTCGTTGTGCTTTGAGATAAAGACTGGTGAAAATTCATTGTGTTTTGAGATAAAGACTGGTGAAAATGGCATTTTCAAATCTTAATATAACCGACATTTTTGTTATGTTGACATTATAGGACTACTAGTGGCCTTTTTTAGCCACAACAATATAAAGCCATATAGGGCATATGACAATCTATGCACCCAGTTTGTAGTGCTATGGCTCTGGAGTCTATTTTCCTTTTACCAATGGAACCCAAAAATCTGTGACATGTTATGAAATCGTATTTTTTCTTATGAATAGTACTCTTCTACTCCCATATTAATTTTTATTAATAAACATGGTAATGTTTACCTTGAAGATGCTATATTTTTCATTTTCTTTCTTGCTTTCCCCCTTTTATTATTTCTTTTTTTGGTGGGTATTGGTGTCTTAAAAGTGGGTTTATTGAGATTTAGCAAGAGAAGAAAGATTTTCCAACCATGTTGATTAAGGAATGTAGTTGTTTGAAATTTAGCTTGAAAAGAGGTTTTTATTTTATTCTTTTTCTTTTGGGAGTTTAAGTTTGAAAGTTGTTGCTATGTGTTTTTTTCCTAACAATTTTCTCTAAATTCAAGTAGACCCTTAATATTTTAACAAATTTTCACATATAAATATTCTTGAATGTGAAATGAGATTAGACATTTTTTTATTTGTTTGAAACTAATTGCAAAATCAGCTTGTTTATGCTACTTATAAAATAATTAAAAACTTATTTGTAGGGACTTTGCTAGAGAGATGGAAGCTCTACATCTTTCTTCAATATGAGTTATTTTCCTTTTGTTTTGTTTTTCCCTTTATGCATATGTACATATATGAATTCTCTTGTTGGATTTTATTTAAAGCATACGGATTAGTCGATGAACATGATACTAAAGACAATAATGAGCTCAAAGAAGACCATAACATCAATTACAGTGTAGGCTTTGGTGGTTGGGCTCAATTTAGGGATAAATTTTTGATGCATAGAAAGCTTCTTTACTCTAATTGCTCTATTGCTTATTCTTTTTTGGACAGTGGCTGAAGAGAAAACCTGTGAGCTCCAATTCAATGTTGGTCAATAGGATTATATGTTTGGTTAGTTTCCTATTATTTATTTGAAATTTTATTTATTTATTCATCAGTTATGAATGTCTTGTGCATGGGTTTAGATTTTGTTGTTCCACATTTTGTATGCAAAAAATGGCATGAATAAGGGAATTTTTACTGAAATTCACAAATTTTAAAAATGCAAATTAATTTGATCTCAATCATATATAAAATTTTCGTATATGGTCTATTTGTGTATTTGGTAGTTATTTTGGACTTTGGTTATCTCTTGGTTTTTGACTTCCACAAATGGAAATATGCACAACTTCACATTTTTATCTCCAAATCTGCATGCACCCTGCACTCCAAGGTACAGATTATACTTCTTTTTTGTGATTGGATTTAATTTTATAGGTTTGTTCAATTTAAGTTTATTGGATTTTTGCACATGTTATTTTAGCTTCACTTCGTGATTGTGTAAGTTACCTTAGCTTCGTTGTCTTGTTTCAACATATCCAAATTATATGTGTTTGCATTTTGTTTCAATTTCTATTTATTTTTTATTTTTCAATTTTGAGTTTTATGTGGTAGTCAATGTCCTATTTGGAATGACAGCATATGGGCATCTTATTACTCAGTGTGGGCTTCTACATCATCTCTTTGGTCTTCTTGAATCTTTGGTGTCCTTAACCTTCAATCTCCCTCTATTTTTCGTTTCTATGTTTCAGTATCAGTCCTGGACAATCGAGCATCCAACCTACAACAATCCAAGACTTCATCATCCTCTCTCTTCTCTGCAAATCGATTACACAGGTATGATTCGTTGTCCTTCAATAAATATTACTCCAAGTTTGTGGTTTCTGTCTAATGATATCATTTGTGCGTTTCAGTATGAGATTGGGAGATGAAGGGAGAGGAGTAGATGAAAAAAGCGGAATCAGTTGCGGTTTGGTATTCTTTTCTCTCTACAAATTTCTAATTTGATTTTTGATTCATCCCTTCAAAATTTCAGGCCTGAATTCGTCCATCACAGCTGCTCAAGGGTATTTGGTCGTGGAAACTTCAGGTTTGCTCAATTTTTAACGTTAAACACAAGATTCACATTACATTTGATATGTTTATTTGCTTGGAACCATCGTTTTGATTTCTGTCAAATACCAAGCGTTATGATTTTGAACTTCCTTAACAGCAACCTGTGTGCTTTAATTTTAAAAGACTGGATCATGATTACTCATGCTTGTTTCATTGGTGTATATGGAGTTCAAGATCTTTGTAAGTGATTTAATTTTTCCTTAACAGAGGATGTGAACTTTTTTTCCAATTAAATACTGAAAATGGAAAGGTAGATTGTACAATGAATGAAGGCATGCAATATATTTTTCCCCTGTGATTCATGCATTATGTCCTTGGACAATTTAGAAAGCCAGTAATTGCATCTCTAGTGATTTAAACATTCTCTATTTGCAATGTATTTCTTTCTGGCTGAGACTAGACCATGTGGTGCTGTTTTCATCTGATTCATTCAAAACATTTTTATATTCTAGAAGTGACATAACTTTTGTTTTCATGGATTTCTAAAAGATAATTTGATAGGGAGAAATACCGTTGGTAGTAGCCCCAAAATGCTGGCTAGGAGACTTGAACCACCAGGAGGTTCTATTTATATGTATTATGGTGTTTCATACCTCATGTTTGCTTTTTTGTTTGAAGGAACCTTTCTTGTAATTCATCCCTACAAAATTTCAGGCCTGAATTCGTCCATTACCGCAGCTTAAGGGCATTGGGTCATGGAAACTTCTAGTTTGCTTGATTATTAAGATCCATTCATTCATTTGTCCCCACTTAGGATAAATTATATTCTACGCTCACATGCCCATGCATTTATAGATAAGATGTTCTCACTTGCCCATATGTTTATGCATTCTACTTGTCATCCCTTAGGTTGATTGTACATGTTCACATGTTTCTAAAATTTGTCAAATGTCAAATTCATAAGTTATCCATTTGTAAGCATATAACATTCATGCCCCATTGTTGTCTCTTTGCGTTTTTTTGTATGAAAAAAATGAGTAGAAAGGAAAAACTCTAATCGAACTTGTTATTCTATGCTTTGGAATGAGGTTAGTTGTATTTAAATGAAGAATGCAATTTACATTCCTAGCCATTGCCATGCAATCACATGCTTACTCTTTAATGTTGTTTTCTATCAAAAACTGCTCACATGCCTATGCATTTCACGTCATCTCATAGGGCAGACTTTATGTGGTCACATGCTTGCATATCTATGCATTCATTTGTCATCGCTTAGGCTAGATTATTTTCTATGCTCACATGTTCATGCACCTCACATACCCTTGCATTCGTATATGATATGTTCTCACTTGCCCATATGTTTATGCATTCTACATGTCAGCCCTTTGGTTGATTGTACATAGCCTCTTGGTGCCACTCTTGAGCTCCAAACCTTGATATTTTGACATGTGTGAATGGTTCCCTTATCTGGCATGCATATATTTTCATATCCTTGTCCATTGCAAATTTCTATTAATTTTTTCTTTTATTTGGTTTATTGTACAGTGGATTATGTAACATGATTGGTGCAGCAACCCAAAAGAGTTGGATATGATTTAATGGAGATATATGATCTAAAGACCTTATGCCTTTCTCTGTTTTAATTATTTTGGAGGATATTCCTACAATAATTAATACTCAATCTAAGAATGCTAACCGATGTGGTTGTTCCAATTTTCTATGCATTTTATCTTCTCAATGCTTATCATGGAGGCAATACAAATGCTTTTACATCTTCAGAGCACAAACTATTATTTTGATGTTAATACTAATGGTTTTGATTCTTTTGAAGAGGCTTTGGATAGGCAGATTTTGTTCTTCATTTTTCTGCTGCCTGTTATTCTCATAACTGCTCTCAGAAATGTAACCCCAGAATGTCTTTTTTGTTGTTGTTGTTCAGATTTGCTCAGTTCTTTATTAAACCTTTGATGTCAGCTGATGCTACCAATGAAATGAAAGCTGTTGATTCTGGTTTTTTGTTCTTTTCTGACCTAACACTGTTACTTGCCTCTTTTTTTATTTATTGTTTATCATCTCTCTCTCTTGCAGATAATCAGAAAAACTTGTCTGATGCTTGCAGAATGAGCTAGGTAGTAGTTATTGCCTTTTCTAAGCATTTTTATAACTGCAAGGTGCTCTATATATCAATCTTAAAATACTATATGGGTGAAATTCAAGATGGTAGATAGTTTTTAGGAAAATAAGATATTTGAAATGAATGTAGAAACATATCTATGGTGCTACCATTGTTAATATAATTCATTGGTTAGATATACGCCATATGGCCTGTATGGTTAGATTATTTCCTATATCAGCTTCCTTTGTTCAAAGCTCTGATACTGAGAAGCCATTTTTGGAATTTGGCCTCATAGTGTTTTCCAATTTCATATATCAGCTCCAGACATGAATTTCTTAACCCAGTGGGCCACACTTTGTTAGTTGGAACAACCCAGCTCACTAGTCATTCCCTGGTTCATCAATGGTGATGGGAAGCGTTTTATGAGGGTGTCTCTATTGAACTTTGAATTGCTAACAGAAAAGAAAGCAAAAAATTATGTACCGGATAGGGAATCTAAAAATAGCTGAATGGATTCCATAAAAGACAACATGGTCCCTGCAAATAAAGCTAGGAGTCGATCCCCTGTAAGCTCCATATTAGCTACAGATGCCTCCCTATAAGTAGCAATCTCAAATGAAAATGGGAAGGTTATTATAAGAATAGTGTTTAAATGGTTTCATGCTTTGGGCTCTTGTGAGCTCTCACAATAAGCATGCTTTCATGGTTTTCAATATTGAGCAATAGTGGGGTCTCAATAATAATTTCTGATCAATTTTGTTTAATCAAGTAACCTTACGTGGAAAGAATCATGAAGGGCTGAGGAGTCTGGTTTTTTGAATAATTTCCCGATGTCTTTGTTATGTTATGTTGTCTCGAATGGATATGATTTCCCCTATTATGGCACTAGGCTAGACTTTAGAGTCTCCCTTGTTATGGAAGATTCTAATTTCTTAACTTGCTAAACATCTTAACTTATTCAAATAAAGTTAATCACTAATTATTTTGGTCATAGATAATCATTCCTCTCGTGCCTTTGGTTGCGTTTAGTTGGCAAGAATTTAAGTTGAGAATTGAAAATTCTAGGGAGTTACCAAATTATGGGTGCTTGGTTGGTACGACAGATTTTGGTGGGCCTACGTGGAAAGCTCTTCCATCCTCTCTCATTTCTACCAAACCAAACATTGGAAAAATCTCATTTTCCATCCTCCTCTTTTCCACCCAACCAAATGGACCATTAAAGGCTTGATGTTTCTATGCTAGTTAGAATGACTAAGGAAATAACAGTAACTTGCTAGAGTTGTGCCTTTTATTTCACCTTTTGAGCAAGATAACCTAGTGCTTAAGTTGCACAAAGGAAAATTTGATGGCCATACCATTACATATTATGTATTTTTGTTCCTTTAATTATCACTTTTTTATGTGAAGCAAACCATGTTGGTACTGGTAGTGTTCATGTTAAAAAAATACTTCTAATTGCATTCTTACGTGAAATTTGTTGCTTACATACAGCTTCATAAACATTTAAGTATGGAGGGTCAACCATATCATAAATTCAGGACGGGTCAGTAGTTTAATTATTGTATTCTTGGAAGATTTGTGTTTTATTTGAAGTTGTAATTTAATTCCATAGTTTAATTCATATATTTAGATACATTATTTCACTCCTCAATTACGATGCATACCCTTTTGTGTGTGCATGTTTCCAATGATGAACTAATTGAATGGGCATTAACTCTTAAATCTCTCTCTCATTATTTGCATTAACTTTGCTCTTAATTTTACTTTTACTCATGTTTTCAATCATTCCTGATTTCTGTTTTATCAAATTCTCAATTGCACTGAGGTGTTTAGATCATTTTGCTGCTAATGGTATACGTGTTTGTTCACTTTACAAAGGTTGGTTTCGAGGGAAGAATCCGATGAAGGTCTATATCATGTTGAATGCATGTGGTTTTTTTAGATTTATGGTGTTTGACGTTGTTGATATCTGTTACTTCATTTGAATTGCAGATTCGCTGGCTAAGTTTCCTCCAAATTCTGTTAAGAACTTAAGATGAAGTGCCATTATGTACTCAGCCTTGGGATTCTTCTCCAGAGATTGTCAAGAAATTGTTTAAGGTGCATAGTTAGCAAATTTTTTTTATCAAACTGAATTTTTTAAATTAGTCTTCTACCAAGATATATCATATCCAAAAGATGCTGCATACTGTCTGTTGCAGTGGCTTTTATAATGCACATGTTTGAAGTTTTTTATTCATGAATAATTTTACCTTGTAAATGCAAGATATACATTATCTGCTGTCCTTAATGATTTTAAGACTTAGATATGGTTATTGACTGTCTTGTAGACTTACCTCGGCTAGTTTCCCTGCTATATGCTGAAAACATTCAGTGACTTCCTACCACTTATTTGATCTTTTGATTAGCATGTCCATTGGGATATAAAAAATGCTGACAGTATGCTTCTGTGTATATATATGTATGTATATAAGCTTTTGTTAATTATTATTCTAATTTAGAAAGCTGTCATGTTTATGACTTGGAATTAAGATCATTTATTTATCACATTCTTCTCTAGACTCTCTTCATCATGTGTTGTAGGACTAAGACATGCTCATTTATTGTTTTGCATGAAAGCAAATTAATGAAATAAGTAATAATGTTAAAGCTTTTTTCTTGATTCCTGCATTTTTCCCACGATAAGATTTAATAATGGTTGTGGGAAGATGCTTTCTGTTGGGATTATTGCATGTTGAATTATCATGCTAAGACTTATTCTGTTGCAGTTCCTTCACTCTTGATGAGTTTGCTTAATCATTTCATGACAAGGTTAATCTCATTTTTGATCCACCTTTACATATTGAATTTTTGTGTCTTACCTCATTATTTGAATAAGATTTAAATTAACTTATGTTCGTTTCTTCTTTTCTCTATGCATTCCTTTCATGATTCCTTGTTACTTGGAAAAACTCACGTGGCCCTTCTCAAGCTTCTTATATCTGATGTTGAAGCAGAGCTTTGTAATGGATATTTTCCCCCGCATATGAGCATATCTTGCAATTTTCTTGCATTACTTCATTTTTCATTGGGATTATTGCATGTTGAATTATCATGCTAAGACTTATGACTGGCTTTTCTTGAGCTGGTTTTCCATTTCCTTTATACTTGTTGTGTTGCAGTTGATATATTCTCCTTCACTCTTGATGAGTTTGCTCAATCATTTCCTGACAAGGTTAAATCTCATTTCTGATCCACTTTTACATATTGAATTTTTGTGTCTTACTTCATTATTTGAATAACATTTCTCCTAGGTACATCTCTTATTTTACTTCCTGGTACAGTATTTCTCTTAGGTACATCTCTTATTTTATCTTTCTTCTTTTGTGCTTTTCATTAGTTGCAGTTTTTGGAGCCTGCTACTAACACAAATTTTTGGTCGGTGTTTCTATAAATTTCTACAGCTGTTGCTTTGGTTCCAACAATCTGCTTACCAAACAATTCATCCTTTTAAAATTTTTTTTTTTCTTATGTCACATTCTTATTTATACATAAATGCTTTGTATTCTATTTCTAGTGCAACTATTGCCTGCCTACTTTTATAGATCCATTACTTTAAGAGCTTTCACAGGCCTACTCCCTGACATTCCAACTGGCCGTGCTACATTCTGTGATTATCAAGATGCTGTAGCTTCTCCGTCATATTTGTGAATTTGGACAGTTTGAGTAGTTTTTATTATTTAGGTTACTGTCACAGAAGTCATTCTTACCTCAGTTTTCTTTTACTCATATTTTGTTTGGCTTGTTACAACTATGTACTTAATAATTTTTATTTCATCTACGTGCAGGTTCCCAAGTCTTGGTTGGGAGATCATTGAAATGCTTATTGTTCTTTGGTTTTGATTTCTGGAAATTGTTAACAGAGAAATACTGTCTTCTTAATTGCATGGCAGCATTACATAGAACAAGATCTACATGGACGGGTTCCACATTTTAATAGATTATGATGGTATTGTTTACATTAAAGCAAAATGGGTTACACATTTTAATAGAGCAATTTGGGTGTATTGTACCCTGATTTAGTTGTAATCTCGCAAATGAAACTCCATGCTAAGTGATACAACAAAAATGAGCCCTCATTCAATTCTGATGTCACTAATTGCTGTTTTGATTGTCTTTCAATTATGTAAACTCACAACTTACTGAGAATAAACTAAAGAGGTAGGTTCCTGTCTTTGACCATTTGTAACACATCTGCTTATGTGCGAATGTAAATGATGTCCCTGAGCAAATTTTTAACTTTTTTTTCCCCTTATTTTAGGTTGTGGACTTGAGCACTATTCATGGACCAAATTACTTTGTTATTTCTGCAAAAGCAAGGTAAGAATTCTTGTCTGCAAAAGCAAGGTAAGATATGTTACTCAGATTAGTGCTTCCCCTCACCCAATCTCTCTCTCAAACAAATCATTACAGTTTTTCTTTTTTAGGTTTTCAAATTGCAATACAGAATAGTCCCACCCAATTTCTCTCTCTCACTCTCTTTTCCTCTCGCGATCTATCTCTCGGTTGTGTTGAGCGTGTGTGTGTGTTTATGGTTGTTTGGCTGTGGGTTTGGGTATTGCTATTCTTGTGGGTATGTGGCCATGCATGTATGTAGATGTGAATGAGTGTAATGTGTGTGCTCTGTTTGTGCGTTTTTGATTTGGGATTTGGGTTTACTGTTTCGTATTTCCGAGGTATTTGCTCTGAGCCATTGTGGTTTTGATTTTTGTCAAATAGCAAGCATTATGGTTTTCATCTTCCTTAACAGCAACCTTTCTGCTTTAATTTTGAAAGACTGGTTTCCAATTACTCTTTTCTGCATATGCTTGTTTCATTGGAGGATATGGAGTTGAAGATTCTTTGCAACTGAAATATTTTCCTTCATATTCATTATAGGCTGAATTTTTCTGATCATGCCCTTTATTTATTTTAATTTGGTGAGTTAGTTGTCTAGCACCAACAGTACAATTTCCCATGAAAAAAAAAAGAGATCGGATGTTTTTGGTTTTCTCCTTTTTTCCTTTTTAAAATTTTTTTTTCAGGTATTGATTTCCTTTGATAGTGGTGAGCTAGCAACCACCCACAGTTCGATCAAACCAAAGAACCCTCCTTTATTTTCTTTGAAAACGTATGATGGTGAAGAGTGAGATATAAAATTTGGATTTGTTTTCTTTTGATTTCTGATATCTTCTTATGTTTGGAGTTTGTGTAATTAACAGAAAAGCTGTTTAGTTACTAGAAAATGGATAAGAAGAAAAGTATTAAAGATCTGAATTTTGAAGTATGACTTTTGTGGGGTTTAGGTTTGCTTAGGTTTCCACTTGATCATGAATGCGCTCTTCTACATTATTTCGCTGCAAAATTTGGTCATCTTGGTTGCTTCTTTTTATCCAAACGTGTAATATTGATGGTTTTGGTATGTGGCTCTGTTTATAGGCTCCAGAAAGTTAATTTTTGCTATGTTGATAAAACAAAGTTATGAAATTTATTAACTTTATATGTATGTAACTTTATATGTAATTTTGAGCTAAATTGGTTCTATATTTGTTTCCTTTCAGCTATTCATATGTCGTACTTAACTTTTTGTGTATCTCTGGTTTTCTATGGAGAAATGGCCAGATGACTAATGGAGGTTAAATGCTCATATGTTGATTACTTTTTCTTTTTCTATTGCTGCTTGTTTAATATTTTCATGGGATTCCCTTTATGAAAGAGCAACGTGACAGTGCTCTCTTTTGCATGCCTTTTCTACTCATTCCTAATTCAATCTTTCATTGCTCATGCAGTGAAATTTTCCTTCTCAGCTTCAGGTATGCAACATTTTTTTTTGATGAGTAAAAAAAATATTATAAAAAGAAGGGTGATCTGAGTATACAGGAAGTATACATCAGGGACAAAGTACAAATTAAGTGCGTAAAGTACAAAAGTCCATGAAGCCTTGAACAGGTTTGAAATATTTGTTTGCATGTCATACTTTTATTTTCTGGGTTGAGGACTTTATAAGTGTTATTATGTAATATTGGTTTGTTACAGCATGTAGTTGTGTTATAGATGTTCTTTTTGGGTTCTATTTGGATGATGAAAACTATTGAGTATTGATATACTATAATTTTTCCCATCCTATACAATTCGTTGTGCTTTGAGATAAAGACTGGTGAAAATTCATTTTGTTTTGAGATAAAGACTGGTGAAAATGGCATTTTCAAATCTTAATATAACCGACATTTTTGTTATGTTGACATTATAGGACTACTAGTGGCCATTTTTAGCCACAACAATATAAAGCCATATAGGGCATATGACAATCTATGCACCCAGTTTGTAGTGCTATGGCTCTGGAGTCTATTTTCCTTTTACCAATGGAACCCAAAAATCTGTGACATGTTATGAAATCGTATTTTTTTCTTATGCATAGTATACTTCTACTCCCATATTAATTTTTATTAATAAACATGGTAATGTTTACATTGAAGATGCTAGATTTTTCATTTTCTTTCTTGCTTTCCCCCTTTTATTATTATTTTTTTTTGGTGGGTATTGGTGTCTTAAAAGTGGGTTTATTGAGATTTAGGAAGAGAAGAATGATTTTCCAACCACGGTGATTAAGGAATGTAGTTGTTTGAAATTTAGCTTGAAAGAGGTTTTTATTTTATTCTATTTTATTCTTTTTCTTTTGGGTGTTTAAGTTTGAAAATTGTTCAAGTAGACCCTTAATGTTTTAACAAATTTTCACATATAAATATTCTTGAATGTGAAATGAGATTAGAAATTTTTTTATTTGCTTGAAACTAATTGCAAAATCAGCTTGTGTAAGCTACTTATAAGGTAAGTAAAAACTTATTTTTAGGGATTTTTCTAGAGAGATGGAAGTTCTACATCTTTCTTCAATATGAGTTCTTTTCCTTTTGTTTTGTTTTTCCCTTTATGCATATATACATATATGAATTCTCTTGTTGTATTTTATTTAAAGCATACGGATTAGTCGATGAACATGATACTAATGACAGGAATGAGCTCAAAGAAGACCATAACATCAATTACAATGTAGGCTTTTGAGTTTGGGCTCAATTTAGGGATAAATTTTTGATGCATAGAAAGCTTCTTAATTCTAATTGCTCGATTACTTATTCTTTTTTGGACAGTGGCTGAAGAGAAAACCTGTGAGCTCCAATTCAATGTTGGTCAATAGGATTATATGTTTGGTTTGTTCCCCATTTTTTATTTGAAATTTTATTATTTATTCATCAATTATGAATGTCTTGTGCATGGGTTTAGATTTTGTTGTTCCACATTTTGTATGCAAAAAATGGCATGAGTAAGGGAATTTTTACTGAAATTTACAAATTTTAAAATGCAAATTAATTTGATCTCAATCATATATAAAATTTTTGTATATGGTCTGTTTGTGTATTTGGTAGTTATTTTGGACTTTGGTTATCTCTTGGTGTTTGACTTCTACAAATGCAAATATGCACAACTTCACATTTTTATCTCCAAATCTGCATGCACCCTGCACTCCAAGGTACAGATTTTACTTCTTTTTTGTGATTGGATTTAATTTTATAGGTTTGTTCAATTTAAGTTTATTGGATTTTTGCACTTGTTATTTTAGCTTCACTTCGTGATTGTGTAAGTTACTCTAGCTTCATTGTCTTATTTCAAAATATCCAAATTATATGTGTTTGCATTTTGTTTCAATTTCTATTTATTTTTTATTTTTCAATTTTGAGTTTTATGTGGTAGTCAATGTCCTATTAGGAATGACAGCGTATGGGCATCTTATTACTCAGTGTGGGCTTCTACATCATCTCTTTGGTCTTCTTGAATCTTTGGTGTCCTTAACCTTCAATCTCCCTCTTTTTTTCGTTTCTATGTTTCAGTATCAGTCCTGAACAATCAAGCATCCAACCTACAACAATCCAAGACTTCATCATCCTCTCTCTTCTCCGCTAATCGATTACACAGGTATGATTCGTTGTCCTTCAATAAATATTACTCCGAGTTTGTGGTTTCTGTCTAATGATATCATTTGTGCATTGCAGTATGAGATTGGGAGATGAAGGGAGAGGAGTAGATGAAAAAGGCGGAATCAGTTGCGGTTTGGTATTCTTTTCTCTCTACAAATTTCTAATTTGATTTTTGATTCATCCCTACAAAATTTCAGGTCTGAATTCGTCCGTCCCAGCTGCTCAAGGGTATTTGGTCATGGAAACTTCAGGTTTGCTCAATTTTTAACGTTAAACACAAGATTCACATTACATTTGATATGTTTATTTGCTCGGAACCATTGTTTTGATTTCTGTCAAATACCAAGCATTATGATTTTGAATTCCTTAACAGCAAACTTTGTGCTTTAATTTTAAAAGACTGGATCATGATTACTCTGTTCTGCACATGCTTGTTTCATTGGTGTATATGGAGTTCAAGATCTTTGTAAGTGATTTAATTTATGTCATATTCATTATAGGGTGAAATTTTCTGATCATGCACTTTGTTTTATACAATATTTGTGCGTTGTTAGTTTTCAGGCACCAACAGTACAATGTCCCATAGGAAAAAATGGGACTCTGTGTTTTTGGTTTCCCACTTCAAGAGGTAGTGTTTTGTATAATGGGAAAAGAAGTGTTGACAACTTTTTGTAAAGAAATAAAAATTTTCCTTCAATAGTATTAATCTTCCTGGCCAAAAAAAAAAAAAGTGTGAGCGAAGGGAAACTTATTAATTTAATTAGGAGGACTTGGCAGTATTATTATGCTGTAAATTTGGCGTTGCACAAAAAATGTCATGAGGCAAAATTCTATCAAGCATGGCCAAATTTTCAATTTTTACTATTTTAAAAAACAAACCCACACGCGTGCGCGCGCGCACGCACACACACACACATATATATATATGGAATAGCCTTACAGACTTTGCCACTGCCAGACAAGTCTTTCTCTGAAAGCATTACCGGTAAAGTTTTTAAATTTTGTTTTATAAACTTGCCGGTTAGGTATGGTATTTTAGTTAACTTGAATTAAATTTTGGGTTACATTTGGTTGTTTTTCGTATGAATGATTAGCAGAAATTGATGGGGTTTTGATAATTTCAATTATTGGGCACATTGCTTTCACATTTGTATTTCAATAATTCAATCAAAACTCCTTTTCCTAGCCTTATCCTTTTGCAAGAATATAACCAAGTGTGCTATTCATAAATCATCATCTGTTGATTCTCTCTCTCTCTCTCTCTCTCTTTAGGTTAAGGTATTCTTTTCTCTGCAAATTTCTAATTTGATTTTTGATTCATCCCTATAAAATTTCAGGCCTGAATTCGTCCATCACAGCTGCTTAAGGGCGTTGGGACCGGGAAACTTCAGGTTTTCTCAATTTTTAGCCTTAAACACAAGATTCACAACCCATTTGATATGTTTATTTGCTCGGAACCATCGTGGTTTTGATTTCTGTCAAATAGCAAGCGTAATGGTTTTCAACTTCCTTAACAGCAAAACCTTTGTGCTTTAATTTTGAAAGACTGGATCATGATTACTCTGTTCTGCACATGCTTTTTTCCCTGGTGGATATGTAGTTAAAGATTCTTTGTAAGTGATTTAATTTCGTTCATGTTCATTATAGGCTGAAATTTTCTGATCATGCACTTTGTTCTATATAATTTTTGCATGTTGTCAGTTTTCAGGAACGAACAGTACAATGTCCCATAAAAAAAAGGGACTGGATGTTTTTGGTTTCCCACTTCAAGAGGTAGAGTTTTGTATAATTGGAAAAGAAGCGTTGACAACTTTTTGTAAAGAAATAAAAATTTTCCTTCAATAGTACAAATCTTCCTGGACAAAAGAAAGTTGGGTGTGAGCATCAAGTAATGGCTATGAACTTTCAAAATCAAAGGGAAACTTATTAGTTTAATTAAGGGGACTTGGTGGTATTATTATGCTGAAAACTTGATGTTGCATACAAAATCTCATGAGGCAAAATTCTATCTAGCATGGCCAAATTTTTAATTTTTACTATTTTAGAAAACAAACCCACACGCACACCCACATATATATAAGGAACGGCCTTACAGACTTTGTCATTGCCAGACAAGTCTTCTTTTGAAAACATTACCAGTAAAGTTCTTAAATTTTGTTTTATAAACTTACAGGTTAGGTATGGGTATTTCAATTAACTCGATTTAGATATAGAGCTACGTTTGGTTGTTTTTTCTTATGAATGATTAGCAGAAATTGATGGGGTTTTGATAATCTCAATTATTGCGCGCATTGCTTTCACATTTGTATTTCAATAATTCAATCAAAAACTCAATTTCCTAACCATATCCTTTTGCGAGAATATAACCAAGTGTGCTATTCATAAATCACCATTGAGATTTTCTTTCCTAATCTTCTTCTTCTGTTCTGTTTAGAATTGGTTTTCTTTCGAGTATTTGTTTTAGTCTCCATATTTATATTGACAACTGTTTTTGTGTGATTGCATAATCTGGTGGATCGTTCTCCATTGCCAACATTTATGTTGAAGCAGTGTAAGAAATCAAAAGCAGAAATTATGTGGTCCATTTATATTGTATATGGAAGATGGAGCGCATCGATTTTTGGGCTGAATTTCCTACTTATTGTTGGATATTGTATAAGGCAGATGAAGTGCATCTATTTTTGGTGAAAATCAATGTTGGAGAAAAGAAAAAATTGCTTTTATCTGTAAAGTATCTTTTTCTCTCGCAACCTGTGTGATTTTGATTATGTTAATTTCCCCTCAGATTTTTTTTTTTTCCTTTCATGATTTTATCTGCAATTTAGGAGGCTATGAACATGGAGTTTTCTAATCCTGCAGAGGGAAGATATGTTACTCAACTACCAATGAAGTTCCACCATATATGGGGTAAGCTACCCTCCATTTGACTGTTTACATTAGGCTCATTTCACATTAAAACGTACACTTTCAAAATTGTTATTAGGATTTAAGTTCAATCCAGGTTGAGATTATGAGAGAATCGGGAAGTGTAGATTTCTCTGAATATTTTTGTGCTAGAAAAAATATAGTTGAGTTTAAAAGACTTGACAACTAATTGAATTGCTTAATTGTCAGACATTAGTAATGCTTAAAAACCTTGGTTGAAGATGAATTCCTTCTCCCATGCTGTGCTAGAGATTATATCTCTTTTATATTGTCCATCATATTTTGAATTTCTTGATTGTATTGATCCCAACCATCCAAATGAGGATGATGTCTTATTGTGGAAAGACTAATTTCTCTCTCTCAGAAAACCAATTCATTTTATATCAATTCCTAGTTGAATGCTTATTATTTTCATTTGAAAGGATTTGAAAATTTAAAAGTTCGTGATTTGTTAACTATTCCCGATTTGAAATTAATAAAAAAAGATGACATTGTGGTTAGAATGACTTATGTTCATTTCAGTTTGCCAACTACCTTTTGTAACAAATTTGATTTCTGTGTAGTCAATGTTTGCCCAATGTAAAGATCCTTAGAGTGGTGTTCATATCCGGAATTTGACATTGTTTTTGTCCTGTTTTGGTTTTGCTAGACTTCATTTGTGTTTGGAGTAATAAATTACTATTTCATTAAAAAAAATAGTAATTTATGTTTTTCTTTCTTTTATACCTGAGTCAAACTTTTAATGTGTTAATGAACTTTTTGCCCAATTAAATACTGAAAATGGAAAGGTAGTGATAAGATTGTACAATGAATGAAGGCATGCAATATATTTTTCCCCGTGATTCATGCATCATGTCCTTGGACAATTTAGAAAGCCAGTAATTGCATCTCTAGTGATTCAAACATTGTCTATTTGCCATGTATTTCTTTCTGGCTGAGACTAGACCATGTGGTGCTGTTTTCATCTGATTCATTCAAACATTTTTATATTCTAGAAGTGACATAACTTTTATTTTCATGGATTTCTAAAGGATAAGATTTTGTTTTATTTGCATTTATGGAACAAAGTTAACATTCTGCAACATTGCAGCGAGTTTCTCCAATTAGATTCCACTGTTGCAATTTAAATGATTTTTTAACTTATTAATTATTTATGTCAATTAGTAGGTCACTATGTACATGTTGGAACTATCTCTTAATGGTTCATGGTGCCATTCAAGTTTTGGCATGAAAAATTGCTATGCTTAATTGCTTTATTCTCAAGGCTGGGACTCAAGTAATTTTCTCTTCAAGTATGTTGATTTCAAGGTCTAACCAAATAGTTCCTTCAATACTTGAAAAGATTGCATTAAGGTTTACCTGGGTATGATTTAGGTTTTGAGTATTAATTTATTTTTTTATATTAAAATTTTTTATTTCATGTGTTTTTATTTTCGGAGGCAATTTCACATTTTTAATACTGTTTCCTTTGTGTTTGTTCATGTGGGTCTGCTTCAAATTCTGGAATTGGGGTCAAAGATTGCATTAAGGTTTACCTGGGTATGATTTAGGTTTTGTGTATTAATTAATTAATTTTATATTATAATTTTTGTTGGATTTTGTTGATTTTAATGTTTTTTTTTTTTGGTTGATTGTTATGTTCTGCTTGCATGCATTAGTTTTTAAAAGACATGTTTGGGTTCTCTTTTTCCTTGTTTGGCTAGTGAGAAATTGTGGGAAATACGTTTTAATATATATTTTTTTCGTGGGCTTTGAGATAGTATTCTCAATAGAGTCAACAAGAATATGATGGTAAATAACAAAATCTTGATTTGAGTTTCTTTTAAATATTTACGTTATGTTGGGGTTGATAACAGAGTTTTTTGAATTGAGGTTCTTCGAAGATCAGCTTGGTTTCTTGAGAATCTGGAATCTGAGTATTGCCTGAGTGAGTTGTAAAGAGTTCATAAATGCAATGTCTGGTTATGAATATTGAATATGATATCCTCGTTCTTTGCAATATTTTGTTTTATGGTTATCTGGCAAAATTTCTCTGGGCTGTTTTCTAGTCTAAAAGGATAGGCAATGTGGCTCCGTATAGTGCTCATGTGCATGTGTCGATTTGCAACTAGTTAACACTTCTGTGCATGTGTCAATATGCAATCAATTAATAAGCGTGCAGGAAAGCATGTGTGTTTGTGCGTGGTCATTACTTCTACTGCACGGCTGCTTGTATTTTAACTTGCTGCATAAGTTGTGGAGAAGAACCTGACTTCCCTGTTATGGTTCTTGATTGTATGATAACAGTCTGATTTTGAACTTAGTCTTTATTCTTAACAAGTCAAGCTTCCAATTTATCTTGGTAAACTTTTCAGATAGGCAGCTACAGATTTTTTTTTTTTTTTTAAAAAAAAAAAAAAAAAAAAATTTTCTTCATTATATACTATAATTTTTCTTTGTAATATGTTGAGCTTATGTTGGCGTGCATTGTGTCATAGTTTCTAGCAATGAGGAAGTGGGTTCTTTTTAATATGAACTCATCTTTATTTGATTCATGATATGTGTTGAAGTATTAAGGTCTTCAAGTATTTGATTCTTTGTCTTTGTATTGGAGTTTCTTTAGGAGGACGAGGATGGAAATATGGATCTGTTTTTGTTGATGGAATATTTCCTGTACTGAGTCCCCTTAGCAAATTATGGACTTTTCCTTGAATGACCTCGATCATTGGGGCTTATGTGTTGTGTTACTTCAGGTTTGGTTTTGTTTATTGTAGCAGCTTTTTACTTTGATTTCTCTAAACAATTATTAAGTGATGTGTGCTTTATCTACCGGTGGATCTTATAAGTTTTTTTTGGGTGTGTCTGGCTAACACGAGTGTCCAGGGCAGTTTGTGCACCTGACTAGGTGTGTGAAACAGGAGATTACACACACTTGGTAATTTTATAGGGAGAAATATCCGTGGTAGTAGCCCCAAAATGCTGGCTAGGAGACTTGAACCACCAGGAGGTTCTATTTATACGTATTATGGTGTTTCATTTTGCTTTTTTGTTTGAAGGAACCTTTCTTGTAATTCATCCCTACAAATTTTCAGGCCTGAATTCGTCCATCACCGCAGCCTAAGGGCATTGGGTAATGGCGATTTTTAAGATCCATTTATTCATTTGTCCCCACTTAGGATAAATTATATTCTACGCTCACGTGCCCATGCATTTATATATAAGATGTTCTCACTTGCCCATATGTTTTTGCATTCTACTTGTCATCCCATAGGTTGATTGTACATGTTCACATGTTTCTAAAATTTGTCAAATGTCAAATTCATAAGTTATCCATTTGTAAGCATATAACATTCATGCCCCATTGTTTGTCTCTTTGCGTTTTTTTGTATGACAAAAATGCGTAGAAAGGAAAAACGCTAATCGAACTTGTTATTCTATGCTTTGGAATGAGGTTAGTTGTATTTAAATTAAGAATGCAATTTACATTCCTAGCCATTGCCATGCAATCACATGCTTACTCTTTAATGTTATTTTCTATCAAAAACTGCTCACATGCCATTGTATTTCAGGTCATCTCATAGGGCAGACTTTATGTGGTCACATGCTTGCATATCTATGCATTCATTTGTCATCGCTTAGGCTAGATTATTTTCTATGCTCACATGTTCATGCACCTCACATGCCATTGTATTTCAGGTCATCTCATAGGGCAGACTTTATGTGGTCACATGCTTGCATATCTATGCATTCATTTGTCATCGCTTAGGCTAGATTATTTTCTATGCTCACATGTTCATGCACCTCACATACCCTTGCATTTGTATTTCATATGTTCTCACTTGCCCTTATGTTTATGCATTCTACATGTCAGCCCTTTGGTTGATTGTGCATAGCCTCTTGGTGCCACTCTTGAGCTCCAAACCTTGATATTTTGACATGTGTGAATGATTCCCATATCTGGCATGCATATATTTTCATATCCTTGTCCATTGCAAATTTCTATTAGTTCTTTCTTTTCCTTGGTTTATTGTACAGTGGATTATGTAACATGATTGGTGCAGCAACCCAAAAGAGTTGGATATGATTTAATGGAGGAGATATATGATCTAAAGACCTTATGCCTTTCTCTGTTTTAATTATTTTGGAGGATATTCCTACAATAATTAATACTTAATCTAAGAATGCTAACTGATGTGGTTCCAATTTTCTATGCATTTTATCTTCTCAATGCCTATCATGGAGGCAATACAAATGCTTTTACATCTTCAGAGCACACAAACTATTATTTTGATGTTAATACTAATGGTTTTGAAGAGGCTTTGGATAGGCAGATTTTGTTCTTCATTTTTCTGCTGCCTGTTGTTCTCATAACTGCTCTCAGAAATGTAACCCCAGAATGTCTTTTTTATTGTTGTTCAGATTTGCTCAGTTCTTTATTAAACCTTTGATGTCAGCTGATGCTACCAATGAAATGAAAGCTGTTCTGGTTTTTTGTTCTTTTCTGACCTAACACTGTTACTTGCCTCTTTTTTTATTTATTGTTTATCATCTCTCTCTCATGCAGATAATCAGAAAAACTTGTCTGATGCTTGCAGAATGAGCCAGGTAGTAGTTATTGCCTTTTCTAAGCATTTTTATAACTGCAAGGTGCTCTATATATCAATCTTAAAATACTATATGGGTGAAATTCAAGATAGTAGATAGTTTTTAGGAAAAGAAGATATTTGAAACGAATGTATCTATGGTGCTACCATTGTTAATATAATTCATTGGTTAGATATACGCCATATGGCTTGTATGGTTAGATATATTTCATATATCAGCTCCAGACATGAATTTCTTAACCCAGTGGGCCACACTTTGTTAGTTGGAACAACCCAACTCACCAGTCATTCCCTGGTTCATCAATGGTGATGGGAAGTGTTTTACGAGGGTGTCTCTATTGAACTTTGAATTGCTGACAGAAAAGAAAACAAAAATTATGTACCGGATAGGGAATCTAAAAATAGCTGAATGGATTCCATAAAAGACATCATGGTCCGTGCAAATAAAGCTAGGAGTTGATCCCCAAGTAAGCTCCATATCAGCTACAGATGCCTCCCTATAAGTAGCAATCTCAAATAAAAACGGGAAGGTTATTATAAGAACAGTGTTTAAATGGTTTCATGTTTTGGGCTCTTGTGAGCTCTCACAATAAGCATGCTTTCATGGTTTTCAATATTGAGCAATAGTGGGGTCTCAATAATAATTTCTGGTCAATTTTGTTTAATCAAGTAACCTTATGTGGAAAGAGGGAGAGTCTGTTTTTTTTAATTAATTTCCCGATGTCTTTGTTATGTTATGTTGTCTCCAATGGATATGATTTTCCCGATTATGGCACTAGGCTAGACTTTAGAGTCTCCCTTGTTATGGAAGACTCTAATTTCTTAACTCGGTAAACATCTTAACTTATTCAAATAAAGTTAATCACTAATTATTTTGGTCATAGATAATCATTCCTCTAGTGCCTCTTTGGTTGCGTTTAATTGGCAAGAATTTAAGTTGAGAATTGAAAATTCTAGGGAGTTACCAAATTTTGGGTGCTCGGGGTACGACGGATTTTGGCGGGCCTACATGGAAAGCTCTTCCATCCTCTCTCATTTCTACCGAACCAAACATTGGAAAAATCCCATTTTCCTTTACCCATTTTCCATCCTCATCTTTTCCACCCAACCAAATGGACCATTAAAGGCTTGATGTTCCTATGCTAGTTAGAATGACTAAGGAAATAACGGTAACTTCTTGCTAGAGTGGTGCCTTTTATTTCACCTTTTGAGCAAGATAACTTAGTGCTTAAGTTGCACAAAGGAAAATTTGACGGCCATACCATTACATATTATGTATTTTTGTTCCTTTAATTATCGCTTTTTTATGTGAAGCAAACCATGTTGGTACTGGTAGTGTTCATGTTAAAAAAATACTTCTAATTGCATTCTTATGTGAAATTTGTTGCTTACGTACAGCTTCATAAACATTTAAGTATGGAGGGTCATCCATATCATAAATTCAGGACGGGTCAGTAGTTTAATTATTGTATTCTTGGAAGATTTGTGTTTTATTTGAAGTTGTAATTTAATTCCATAGTTTAATTCCTATATTTAGATACATTATTTCACTCCTCAATTACGATGCATACCCTTTTGTGTGTGCATGTTTCCAATGATGAACTAATTGAATGGGCATAAACTCTTAAATCTCTCTCTCATTATTTGTGTTAACTTTGCCCTTAATTTTACTTTTACTCATGTTTTCAATCATTCCTGATCTTTGTTTTATCAAATTCTCAATTGCACTGAGGCGTTCAGATCATTTTGCTGCTAATGGTATACGTGATTGTTCACTTTACAAAGGTTGGTTTCGAGGGAAAAATCTGATGAAGGTCTATATCAGTTGAATGCATTTAGTTTTTTTAGATTTATGGTGTTTGACGTTGTTGATATCTGTTACTTCATTTGATTTGCAGATTCGCTGGCTAAGTTTCCTCCAAATTCTGTTAAAAACTTAAGATGAAGCGCCATTTTGTACTCAGCCTTGGGATTCTTCTCCAGAGATTGTCAAGAAATTGTTTAAGGTGCATAGTTAGCAAATTTTTTTATCAAACTGAATTTTTTAAATTAGTCTTCTACCAAGATATATCAAATGCAAAAGATGCTGCATACTGTCCGTTGCAGTGGCTTTTATAATGCTCATGTTTGAAGTTTTTGTTCATGAATAATTTTACCTAGTAAACACAAGATATACATTAGCTGCTGTCCTTAATGATTTTAAGACTTAGATATGGTTATTGACCGTCTTGTAGACTTACAAGGGCTAGTTTCCCTGCTATATGCTGAAAACATTCAGTTACTTCCTACCTCTTATTTGATCTTTTGATTAGCATGTCCATTGGGATATAAAAAATGCTGACAGTATGCTTCTATATATATATATATGTATCTATATAAGCTTTTGTTAATTATTATTCTAATTTAGAAAGCTGTCATGTTTATGACTCGGAATTAAGATCATTTAATTTTAATTAGTCCAAACTGATGGGGCTTTGCTCTATCCTATCGTGTAATTTTTATTTATCACATTCTTCTCTAGACTCTTTTCATCATGTGTTGCAGGACTAAGACATGCTCATTTATTGTTCTGCATGAAAACAAATTAATGAAATAAGTAATAATGTTAAAGCTTCTTTCTTGATTCTTGCATTTTTGCCATGGTAAGATTTAATAGTGGTTGTGGGAAGATGCTTTCTGTTGGGATTATTGCATGTTGAATTATCATGTTAAGACTTATTCTGTTGCAGTTCCTTCACTCTTGATGAGTTTGCTTAATCATTTCATGACAAGGTTAATCTCAATTTTGATCCACCTTTACATATTGAATTTTTGTGTCTTCCCTCATTATTTGAATAAGATTTAAATTACCTTATGTTCGTTTTCTTCTTTTCTCTATACATTCCTTTCATGATTCCTTGTTACTTGGAAAAACTCATGTGGCCTTTCTCAAGCTTCTTATATCTGATTTTGAAGCAGAGCTTTGTAATGGATATTTTCCCCAACATATGAGCATATCTTGCAATTTTCTTGCATGACTTCATTTTTCGTTGGGATTATTGCATGTTGAATTATAATGCTAAGACTTACGACTGGCTTTTCTTGAGCTGGTTTTCCATTTCCTTTATGCTTATTGTGTTGCAGTTGATATATGCTCCTTCACTCTTGATGAGTTTGCTTAATCATTTCCTGACAAGGTTAAATCTCATTTCTGATCCACTTTTACATATTGAATTTTTGTGTGTTACTTCATTATTTGAATAACATTTAAATTTCCTTTTGTTGGTTTCTTCTTTTCTCTAGGCATTCCTTTCATGATTCCTTGGTACTTGGAAAAACTAATGTGGCCTTTCTCAAGCATCTTATATCTGATTTTGAGGTAGAGCTTAGTAATGGATATTTTCCCCCACATTTGAGCATATCCTGCAATTTTCTTGCATTACTTTATTTTCTATTGGGATTATTGCATGTTGAATTATCATGCTAAGACTTATGACTGACTTTTCTTGAGCTGGTTTCCATTTCCTTTATACTTATGATGTTGCAGTTGATATATGCTCCTTTACTCTTGATGAGATTGCTTAATCATTTCCTGACACTGTTAAATCTCATTTCTGATCCACCTTTACATATTGAATTTTTCTGTCTCTTACCTCATTATTTGAAAAACATTTAAATTACCTTTTGTTGGTTTCTTCTTTTCTCTATACATTCCTTTCATGATTCCTTGTTACTTGGAAAATAGCATGTGGCCCTTCTCAAGTTTCTTATATCTGATGTTGAATCAGAGCTTAGTAATGGATATTTTCCCCCACGTTTG
Source organism: Quercus agrifolia (assembly GCA_029955455.1). Classification (NCBI taxonomy): domain Eukaryota; kingdom Viridiplantae; phylum Streptophyta; class Magnoliopsida; order Fagales; family Fagaceae; genus Quercus; species Quercus agrifolia. The sequence goes on from JARQAD010000010.1 coordinate 23,233,680, forward strand.
AGCATATCCTGCAATTTTCTTGCATTACTTCACTTAGTGAGTATCAAACAGTGCAGGTTAGTGGTCGGCTATTAACTTGATCAACAATAACTTTGTTTATGTTTGTAACTGTCTTGTACACTTGTATCATCTTGGGACATGAAACAAATAATTATAGTGAAATGAACATGACTGTATGCAATGGATGTAAATGATTTGGGGCTACCTTTCCACTTTTAGGATGTGAAAATGATTGAGCGTCTATTACCTCTCAATGATTAGATTTTATAAAGGTCTTGCATAATAAGACGTAGCTGTTGTAAGGTGTTTTTAAATTGTAAGATAGAAAACCACTCTGTGGTATTTTTTCACACATTCTTACTTGATGATGCTTGTCTTGTTTGGTTCAAAGATGAACTTGCGGTTGAGTTTGTTTTCAAAATCATTATTGTAGATAAGTGTGACCATTGTTACAAACTTATAGGGTGCATGTGTAACTTACCACTAAAAAAAATCAGGTGACAAGCAACCTGTGTGATAGTTGAACTTTCTTCTTCTCAAATAGAATTATGTAGATCTCAGCAAGTTGACAAAATTGGTGATATATTTCATATAATGAAGTAATGGTATAAAGAGAACAACTCATAATAGAAGAGTTCGCCTGCCAAGACTACATAAAAGCCTCACTCTAAAAACATGATAAAGGGCCTAATGTTTCTGCTTTTCCAAGAATATTCTTTATAAATATGTATCTTCCTATTAGTAGCCCCTCCAAACACTTTTTAAAGATCCATGTGCTCTTTTTTTTTTATGATAGTTACAATGTGTATTTTTTTTTTTTTTTTTGGGGGGGTGGTGCGGGATTTGAACTTTAGACGTCTCTATTGGAAACACTAGGAGGTGCCAGTTGAGCTACAAGGCTTCTGGCAAATCCATGTGCTTTTTTTATGATGTTGGTTTCTAAATGGATTATAATGATGCTTATAACTCTTTCCCAAAGTTCTACATGGACAAGTGATTTTTTTAATGAATTTCTCTATGATGCTGATTTAGTAGATTTTCGAAGGTGGGTAAAATGTGGAGTTTTTGCTTAATTCTCAAGGGATTCTTTCTTAACTCTTTTATTAAAATAAAAATTAAATGGAAGATCTTCATACTTGTGTAATTTTATTGATGATTTTGGCAGGCTGAAAACCAAGAAGTTGCTTTGGAGTTTTGGAAGAGTGCTCTAAACCCTCTAACATGGACAGAAATACTGTGTCAAGTATTGGTTGATGCTTCTTTTGGTTCAAAGCATTGCAGTATTGGTTGATGCTGCTTTTGGTTCAAAGCTAGGTGCAATGCATAGGGAAGCCCTTAACAAGGTATTCAAATTATTAACTCTTGGTTTTGCACCTGATTTAAGTGTCTATTTGAAACAGTTTCTAGATTTTTGCTGAAAGTATTGTAAATAAAAGATAAAAGTTTAATAAAATTAGTAGGTGACTAACATGGGGCCCACAAATAGTTATTACAGAAGGCAATAAGTTAAACAATTTTTGTATCACTAAGAGTGGGAGAGAGGGAGAGGGAGGGAGAATTTTAGCCAAATCTCTTTTCCTTATGCAATTGATGGTATCTGCCAGCAATGTTTAAACTGATTGTTGGAGTTAGGATATCCAGTTTTCCGAATTGGGTTGCAAATGCACAATTAACTGGGATGTTTGCAGTTCTAGTGAGTAGGGGAATCCATTAACTCTGGTAGTGGGTTATGGGGTCATGCATTATTAATTTAGTATCCTAATGCTTGTAGATCAGTTTAGATTGGGAGGTAGATTCCGTAATTTTTTTGAGCCCCTTTAGAGGTACAAGCTGCAGGATATTGGAGGGAAATTTTGGTCTTGTGGTGGCTAACTAATGATGAAAGTTTATATGTGACATTGTGTTTTAAGGCTTGTGTGGGATAAAATTGTAGGACTTTTCCTTGAAAAAAGATTTGATGTGTCGTGCTTTTGCAAAGGTGGCTTTGTTTATTTTTCAAGTAAAACAATTCAAAGAATTCTTTGAGGTGACAACTTGTTCTAAAGTAAGAATTTTGGTAAGTTGGTGTTATGTGTGTAAAAGGGACAGACACTTGGTGGTTAATATTCAGTTAATACTGTTAGGCTTTGCTCTTTAGTCTTTATTGTCTTTAGTTGTGTTGATTCCTTCTGAAATGTGTGTTAGGGGAACTTCGTTGCTTTTCCTCAAGAATGTTTGCGCCTTCCTTGTGAGGGTGGTTAAATTTGTTACTTTTTCTTTGCTTGATATTTACATCTACTTTCCACAAACACTGGTACTTGGAAGTTATTTAGGGGTGTGTTTATACTTCCTTTTTGGGCATTCATTACCCTGTTTGATTTTCTTTTATTCTCCCATTCTCTCCCACACAATCTTAATTTGCCTTGCATTATTTGGTTCTGTATTAACATTTTGTTCATAATGTCTTTGCTTGTTTACATCCTAAAAATTCTTGTCCATCTTGCCAAGACAACCAAAGAGCAGGCAAAAGGATTAAGGTTCTTGAGAAAGATTTTTACTTGCCATTCTCTGAAAGTTGTCATGGCCTACTTGCTTTACCCTGGCCACTCTCATTACACAGTCTTTACTAATTTTCACATGAACTCCTTGACTTTTTTATGTGTGTGTGTGAGTGGGTGCTAGGTGGAAGAGCACGCCATCTTAAGTCACCAGTTTTCTAATAAAAAGAGTGCTTCGGCGAAGAAGCACGGTTTTGGAAAAGGTTTGATGACTCTGGCGAAGAAACATGGTATTGGGAAAGTTTGATGATAGTTTGGTGGGCAACTTATCCTGTTGGGGGTGATATATCTACTGGTAACGGTTATACTGACAGGGAAGTGGTTGTATCTCCATCTCAACATCTTAATTTTATGAAATATTTTTGTCCATTTACCTTTCTGTATGGGATTTGTGGATTGATGATCTTATAAATTTATCCTAATGGTTACTTACAGTGTTTCTGACAATTAGTTATGTATTTAGAAACTGGTAAGGTTAAGAAATAAATCACATGATAGGAGGAAATAGTCCACCGAAAGAAGAGAGGTTTGTAATAAGTTATTGAAATTATGTTGTTTAAGTAGTAACATATAACTTCTTGTTATATGCCAGGTGGAACCCAACTGGGATGATCATCTCAAACAACCAGATATAGTAAAATGTGAACTTGCTTTGGAAGGAGCAATATCTCGAGAATACCTTAATCATGCTTTTGGATGATGAAGAGCTGGAGCTGCAAGAGTTAGAAGCAGGACCAAATCCACTGAGGTCTTCAGATCATTTTGCTGCTAACGGTGTACATGGTTGTTCACTTTACAAAGGTTGGAACTACCCAATCTGTAAATTCATTTGATTTGCAGATTTGCTGACTAAGTTTCCTCCAAATTCTGTTAAGGACATAAGACGAAGCATCCATTCTGTACTCAACTCTGGGATTCTTCTCTAGAGATTGTCAAGAAATTGTTTAAGGTGCATGGTTAGCAATATTTTTTCTCAAACTTAATTTTTTAAATTAGTCTTCTACCAAGATATATCATATGCAAAAGATGCTGCATACTGTCTTTCTATTGCAGTGGCTTTTATAATGCACATGCTTGAAGTCTTATTCATGAATAATTTTTTACCTAGCAAATGCAAGGTATACACTATCTGCTATCCCTAATGATTTTAAGACTCAGATATGGTTATTGACTGTTTTGTATACTTACAAAGACTAGTTTCCCTGCTATATGCCGAAACAATTTATTGATCCCCTTCCTCTTATTTGATCTTTTGTTTAGCATGTCCAGTGGAATAAAAAAATGCTGACAGTATGCATCTATATATATATATATATATATATATATAAGCCTTTGTTTATTATTATTCTAATTTAAAAATCTGTCCTGTTTATGACTGGAATTAAGATCGTATAATTTTTAATTAGTCCAAACTGATGGGGGTTGGCTATTTTTTAATCTGTCCTATCGTATAATTTTTATTTATCACATCCTTCTCTAGACTCTCTTCATCTTGTGTTGCAGGACTAAGTCATGCTCATTTATTGTTCTGCTTGAAAACAAATTTATGAAATGAGTAATAATGTTAAAACTTTTTTCTTGATTCTTGCATTTTCCCCCCTGTAGGATTTAATAGTGGTTGTATGTGGAGGCTATTTTTTGGGATTATTGCATGTTGAATTATCATGTTAAGAGTTACGGCTGACTTTTCTTGAGCTGGTTTTTCGTTTCCTTTATACTATGCTGTTGCAGTTGATATATGCTCCTTCACTCTTGATGAGTTTGCTCAATCGATTGATGGCAAGGTTAATTCTCATTTCTGATCCACCTTTACATATTGAATTTTTTTTTCTTACCTTATTATTTGAATGACATTTAAATTACCTTTTGTTGGTTTCTTCTTTTCTCTTTGCATTATTCCTTTCAAGATTTCCTGTTACTTGGAAAAATTCATGTGGACCTTCTCAAGCTTCTTATATCTGATGTTGAAGTAGAGATTAGTAATGGATATTTTTCCCCACATTTGAGCATATCCTGCAATTTTCTTGTTTACTTCACTTGGTGAGTATTAAACAATGCAGGTTGTAGACCCAAAACTTCTCAATATTATGTTTTAGACCCCAATTTGTTTTCAAATTCTGTTTTTGACCCCACAATTTTTCCAAATTACATTTTTAACTACACAATTTTTCTGTTATTCACAAAATTACACTAATTTTCCAAATTATGATTTGACCCAAACGTTTTTAAATTAAAATTTGATCCTCAAGGTTTCCACAAATTACAGAAACCCCTTAAAGTTCAAGGCCCCGTTTGGTACACCTACTCAAACACATGTTTTCAGTTTTTAAACAACATTACATGTATTTCCATACACTTTTTCACCCACTCGTATTTCCACACATGTTTTAAGTTTTTAAATGCATGTACCAAACACCCCCCAAAATTTGCCAAAAGTCCTCAGGCATTTTGCCATCGTCCAGGTATAAGTATCTCCAAATCTGATTATTTGTGTAACAGATTGCTCTTGTTTATTCATATTGCGATCATAATTAGGCTGTTTTAATTTTCTTGTTCTGAAATGCATATGGAAACGGTTGTTAGGGAGTTCTTATATTGTTTTTGACGCTAGTAAAATTGAACTCACAGTAGTTTTGTTCTTCTACTGGAATTAGGAAGGCACAGTTACCATGAAACACGTCTTTGAGCTCGAGCTCGAGCTCAACCAAGCAAGTAAGCATTCTCACATTCTTGAGACTTCAAGCAGCTAGGCAGATTGAATCATATCTCTTCCACTATTTTTTCATTATCTACTTGCATATTGCAAGTTGCCCCAGGCTTCTTCACTTGTGCAAGAGGCCTAAGGGATGATTTTGGACAAATGTTTTTTTGAAATGAGTTGATGGGTATGAAACATGCTAAAAGCACTAACCTTGATACCATAGAACACACAAAGAATATAATTTGATAGATCATCGGTGTTTAAAGATGGGATGGTTGAATACGCAAAAATCATTCTTAGGGTTGACGCACGTGAGAGTTTTAGCCAAATTCCTTTTCTGTATGCAATTATTGGTAACTTCCAGCAATTTTTAAACTGATAGTTGGAGTTAGGATATCAATTTTTGCGAATTGGGTTGCAAATGCACAATTAACTGGGATGTACAATTTGGGTTTGCAGTTCTAGTGAGTAGGGGAATCCGTTAACACTGGTACTGGGTTATGGGGTCATGCATTAGTAATTTTTTAGTATCCTAAAGCTTGTAGATCAGTTTAGATTGGGAGGTAGATTCCATAATTTTCTTTGAGCTCCTTTAGAGGCCTGAGCTGCAGGATATTGGAGGGCAATTTTGGGTTGGTGGTGGCTAACTAATGATGAAATTTTTTATGCAACGTTGTGTTCTAAGGCTTGTGTGGGATAGAATCATAGGAGTTTTCCCTAAAAAAAGATTTGGTATGCTGTGCTTTTGCAAAGGTGGCTTTGGTAAGTTGGTGTTATGTGTGTAAAAGGGGCAGGCATTTGATGGTTAATATTCTGTTAATACCGTTAAGCTTTGCTCTTTAGTCTTTATTGTCTTTAGTTGTTTGTTGATTCCTTCTAAAATGTGTGTAAGGGGAACTTCATTGCTTTTCCTCAAGAATGTTTGCGCCTTCCTTGTGGGGGTCGTTAAATTTGTTACTTTTTCTTTGCTTGATATTTTACATCTACTTTCCACAAACACTGGTGCTTGGAAGTTATTTAGGGGTGTGTTTATACTTTCTTAGTATGGGGTTTTGTTTTCTTTCGAAATTTTCTAACAAATTAATTACCTAACAATGAAATGGTATATAAGGTATTGGGAGACTGATATATCAGCCTTTTTGGGCATTCATTAATTATTTTTATACTTTCTTCTAGATCTCATTTTTGAATTGGGGTTTTAATGTTGTTGGGAACTTTATGTGATGTAATTGGTCAGTTTTGGCTCCAAATTGAACTACACATTTATTATGCTGGGGCTCCTAGTCCTTGATACTGTGATATGGTTTGCTTTCCTGATTTTTATAATTCTGTTCCTGATTGTTGAGATTATGCTGGTATTGTTTTCATTAAAGTGAAACGGGTTTCACATTTTATTAGAGCAGTTCGGGTGTATTGTTCCCTGATTTAGTTGTAATCTTACAAATGAAACTCCATGCAAAGTGAGACAACAAAATGAGCACTCATTCAGTTCTGATGTCACTTATTGCTATTTTGAGTGTCTGTCAATTATTTAAACTCACAACTTTCTAAGAATAAATTAAAGAGAGTAGGTTCCTGTCTTTGACCATTTATAACATCTGCTTATGTATGAATGTAAATAATGTCCCTGAGCAAATTTTTAACTTTTTTTTTTTTTCCCCACATTTTAGGTTGTGGACTTAAGCACTATTCATGGACCAAATTACCTTGTTATTTCTGCAAAAGCATGGCAGGAATTCTTGTCTGCAATTCAGGAGGCTATGAACATGGTGTTTTCTAATCCTGCAGAGAGAAGATTTGTTACTCAACTAGCAATGAAGTTCCACCATTATGGGGTAAGCTACCCTCCATTTGACTGCAACATTGCAACAATTGAGTTTCTCCAATTAGAGTCCACTGTTGCAATTTAAATGATTTTTTAGCTTATTAATTATTTTATGTCAATTAGTAGGATATGGTCACCCCACAAGTATAAGTGCTTGTAGGGGGTAAGGGTCAGAGTTTAAGTCTCCAGGAGGGAATTTTACACACATATACACTTAGATTAGGCTAGAGTAGAATTCTATCTTATATCAATATTATTTTAACCTATCAAAAAAAATTATGTCAATTAGTAGGTCATTATGTACATGTTGGAACTATCTCTTAATGGTTCGTGGTGCCATTCAACTTATGGCATGAAAAAGAGCTATGCTTAATTGCTTTATTCTCAAGGCTAGGACTCAAGTAATTTTCTCTTGAAGTATGTTGTTAATTTCAAGGTATGGCATATAGGTAGAACCAAGTAGTTCCTTCAAAAGATTGCATTAAGGTTTACCTGGGTATGATTTAGGTTGAGTATTAATTTATTCTTTTATATTAAATTTTCTATTTTATGTTATGTGTTTTTATTTTTGGCTGCAATTTCACATTTTTAATACTGTTTCCTTTGTGTTTGTTCATGTGGGTCTGCTTCAAATTCTGGAATTGAGGTCAAAGATTGCATTAAGGTTTAATTGGGTATGATTTAGGTTATGAGTATAATTAATTTATTTTATATTATAATTTTTGTTGGATTATGTTGATTTTAATGGTTTTTTTTTAGTTTATTTTTGGTTGATTCTTATGTTCTGCTTGCATGCATTAGTAGTTAAAAGGCATGTTTGGGTTCTCTATTTTCCTGTTTGGCTAGTGAGAAATTGTGGAAAATTTTAAAGTCGGTACCTTTTAATATTGTTTTTTTTTTTTTTTTTTTTTGGGGGGGGGGGGCTTGAGATTGTATTCTCAATAGAGTTAACAGGGATATGATAGTAAATAATAAAATCTTGATTTGAGTTTCTGTTAAATAGTTAAGTTATGTTGGGGTTGATAACAGAGTTTTTTGAACTGAGGTTCTTTGAAGATCCGCTTGGTTTCTTGAGAATTTGGAATCTAAGTATTGCTTGAGTTAGTCTTAAAGAGTTTGTAAATGCAATATCTGGTTATGAATATTGAATATGATGTCCTCGTTCTTTGCAATATTTTGTTTTATGGTTGTTATCCTGTGAAATTTTTCTGGGCTGTTTGCAAGTCTAAAAGGATAGGCAATGTGGCACCGTATGGTGCTCATGTGCATGTGTCGATTTGCAACTAGTTAACACTTGTGCATGTGTCAATACGCAATCAATTAATGCTTGTGCGTGCAAGCATGTGTATTTGTGTATGTTCATTACTTCTACTGCATAGCTGCTTGTTTAACATTTTACTTACTGCATAAGTTGTGGAGAGGAACCTGACTTCCCTGGCATGGTTTTTGATTGTATGATATCAGTCGTGATTTTGAACTTAGTCTTGATTCTTAACAAGTCAAGCATCTAATTTATCTTCGTAAACTTATCAGATAGGCAGCTACAAATTAAAAAAAAAAAAAATCTTTTCTTCATTATATACTATAATTTTTCTTTGTAATATGTTGAGCTTATGTTGGCATGCATTGTGTCATAGTTTCTAGCAAAGAGGAAGTGGGTTCTTTGTAATATGAACTCATCTTTATTGGATTCATGATATGTGTTGAAGTATTAAGGTCTTCAAGTATTTGATTCTTCATCTTTGTATAGGAGTTTCTTTAAGAGGACGAGGATGGAAATGTGGATCTGTTTTTGTTGATGGAATATTTCCAATACTGAGTCCCATTGCTCAGTAAATTATGGACTTTTCTCTGAATGACCTCGATCATTAGGGCTTATGTGTTGTTTTACTTCAGGTTTGGTTCAGCTTTTTACTTTGATTTCTCTGAACAATTATTAAGTGATGTGTACTTTATCTATTGGTGGATCTTATAAGTTTTTTTTTTTTTGGTGTGTGTGGCTATTATGAGTGTCAAGGGCTGTTTGTGCACCTGACTGGGTGTGTGAGATAGGAGATTACACACACTTGGTAATTTTATAGGGAGAAATACCCTTGGTAGTAGCCCCAAAATGCTGGCTAGGAGACTTGAACCACCAGGAGGTTCTATTTATACGTATTATGGTGTTTCATACCACATGTTTGCTTTTTTGTTTTAAAGAGCCTTTCCTGTAATTCATTGCAAAACCCGTCTTTGGAGCCTGCTACTAACCTTGATAGCTTCTTGGACTGCACCAAGCCTTTGGTCCTGGTACAGTATTTCTCTTAGGTACATCTCTTATTCTATCTTTCTTCTTTTGTGCTTTTCATTAGTTGTAGTTTTTGGAGCCTGCTACTAACACAAATTTTTGGTTGGTGTTTCTATAAATTTCTACAGCTGTTGCTTTGGTTCCAACAATCTGCTTACCAAACAATTCAACCTTTTTTAATTTTTTTTTTTTCTCATGTCACATTCTTATTTATACATAAATGCTTTGTATTCTACTTCTAGTGCGACTATTGCCTGCCTACTTTTATAGATCCATTCTGTTTAGAGCTTTCACAGGCCTTCTCCCTGACATTCCAATTGGCCGTGCTACATTCTGTGATTATCATGATGCTGTAGCTTCTCAGTCTTATTTGTGAACTTGGACAGTTTGAGTAGTTTTTATTATTTAGGTTACTATCACATAAGTCATTCTTACCTCAGTTTTCTTTTACTCATATTTTGTTTGGCTTGTTACGACGTATGTACTTAATACTTTTTATTTCATCTATGTGCAGGTTCCCAAGTCTTGGTTGGGAGATCATTGAAATGCTTTTCATTCTTTGGTTTTGATTTCTGGAAATTGTTAACAGAGAAATACTGTCTTCTTAATTGCATGGCAGCATCTACATGGACGGGTTACACATTTTAATTGATTATGAGGGTATTGTTTTCATTAAAGTAAAATGGGTTACACATTTTAATAGAGCAATTCAGGTGTATTGTACCCTGATTTAATTGTAATCTCACAAATGAAACTCCATGCAAAGTGAGGCAACAAAAATGAGCCCTCATTCAATTCTGTGTTGTGCTTGGGTTTAGATTTTGTTGTTTCACATTTTGTATGCAAAAAATGGCATGAATAAGGGAATTTTTACTGAAATTTACAAATTTTAAAATGCAAATTAATTTGATCTCAATCATAAATAAAATGTTCATATGTGGTCTGTTTGTGTATTTGGTAGATATTTTGGACTTTGGTTATCTCTTGGTTTTTGACTTCTACACATGCAAATATGCACAACTTCACATTTTTATCTCCAAATCTGCATGCATCCTGCACTCCAAGGTACAGATTTTACTTCTTTTTTGAGATTGGATTTAATTTCATAGGTTTGTTCAATTTAAGTTTATTGGATTTTTGCACATGTTATTTTAGCTTCACCTCGTGATTGTGTATGTTACTTTAGCTTCATTGTCTTATTTCAAAATATCCAAATTATATGTGTTTGCATTTTGTTTCAATTTCTATTTATTCTTTATTTTTCAATTTTGAGTTTTATGTGGTAGTCAATGTCCTATTAGGAATGACAGTGTATGGGCATCTTATTACTCAATGTGGGCTTCTACATCATCTCTTTGGTCTTCGTGAATCTTTGGTTCAATCTCCCTCTATTTTTCAATTCTATGTTTCAGTGTCACTCTTGAACAATCCAGCATCCAACCTACAACAATCGAAGACTTCATCATCCTAGCTCTTCTTCACTAATCGATTATACAGGAATGATTCGTAGTCCTTCAATAAATATTACTCTGAGTTTGTGCATGGGTTTCTGTCTAATGATATCATTTATGGGTTTTGGTATGAGATTGGGAGATGGAGGCAGAGGAGTAGATGATAAAAGCAGAATTAGTTGTGGTTTTGGTATTCTTTTCTCTCTACTAATTTCTAATTTGATTTTGGATTCATCCCTATGAAATTTCTGGCCTGAATTTATCCATCACAGCTGCTCAAGGGGGCATTAGGTCGTGGAAACTTCCGGTTTGCTCAATTTTTAACCTTAAACACAAGATTCACATTACATTTGATATGTTTATTTGCTTAGAACCATCATGGTTTTGATTTATGTCAAATAGCAAGCATTATGGTTTTCAATTTCCTTAACAGCAGCAACCTTTGTGCTTTAATTTTAAAAGACTAGATCATGATTACTTTGTTCTGCACATGCTTGTATATTGGTGGATATGGAGTTCAAGATTCTTTGTAAGTGATTTAATTACTTTCATATTCATTATAGGCTGAAATTTTTTGATCATGCACTTTGTTTTATATAATTTTTGCGTGTTGTTAGTTTTTTGGCACCAATAGTACAATGTCCCATAAAAAAAAAAAGGGACTGGATGTTTTTGATTTCCCACTTCAAGAGGTAGTGTTTTGTATAATTGGAAAAGAAGTGTTGACAACTTTTTGTAAAGAAATAAAAATTTTCCTTTAATAGTATAAATCTTCCTGGCCAAAAAAAAAGATGTGGTAGCATCAAGTAATGGCTATGAACTTTCAAAATCAAAGAGAAACTTATTAATTTATAGAAAATTATTAATTTAATTAAGAGGACTTGGCAGTATTATTATGCTGAAAACTTATGTTGCATACAAAATTTCATAAGGCAAAATTCTATCAAGCATGGCCAAATTTTCAATTTTTACTATTTTAAAGAACAAACCCCCACACACGTGCGTGCGCGCGCGCACACACACACACACACACACACATATATATATATATAAGGAACGGTCTTGTAGACTTTGCCACCGCCAGACAGGTCTCTCTCAAAACGGTAAAGATTTTAAATTTTGTTTTATAAACTCAATGGTTAGCTATATACACTTATAAAAAAAAAAAAAAAAAAAAAAAAAAAAACTTAATGGTTAGGTATGGTATTTCAATTAACTTGATTTAGATTTGGGGTTACGTTTGGTTGTTTTTTCTTATGAATGATTACCAGAAATTGATGGGGTTCTGATAATTTCAATTATTGGGCACATTGCTCTAACATTCGTATTTCAATAATTAAATCAAAACTCCTTGTCCTAACCGTATCCTTTTGCGAGAATATAACCCGGTGTGCTGTTCATAATTCACCATCTGTTGTCTCTCTCGCTCTCTCTCTCTCTGGGTTATGGAATTTTTTTATTTGTGGTTGAGATTTTCTTTCCAAATCTTCTTTTTCTGTTTTGTTTAGAATTGGTTTTCTTTTGAGTATTTGTTTTAGTCTTCATATTTTATATTCACAACTGTTTTTGTGTGATTGCATAATCTGGTTGATCCTTTTGCATTGCCAACATTTATGTTGAAGCAATGTAAGAAATCAAAAGCAAAAATTATGTGGAGGTATTACTTTGATATTGTATATGGAAGATGAAGTGCATCCATTTTTGGGTTGAAATTCCTACTTATTGTTGGATATTGTATATGGCAGATGAAGTGAATCTATTTTTGGTGAAAAATCAATGCTGGAGCCAATGTCTTTAGAGAGTAAAGCATGTTGGAGAAATTAAATCAAATTGCTTTTATCTGAAAAAAAAATCATTTTCTCTTGCAATCTGTGTGATTTTGATTATGTTAATTTCCTCTCAAATGATTTTTTCCTTTCATGATTTGATCGATAATGGTAACTCAACTAAGAAGTGATATACTTGATCAGTCTGTTTGAAATTTCCCTTTCTCCAAAATACTTCTCTCATGGTTTTATATTTTAGCAAGTGATCTAGTTACAGGCTCCCACTCCATGCTTAAGTAATCTTATATTGTCACCCTTTCTTGATTGGTTCATGTGATGATTTAATATTATTATAGAGTGGATTGGGGAATTGAACCTTTACTTAGCATTTATCAGCTTTTAGTGAGACAAAATCTTATTAGAATTCTATCTAGTTCTTGGATGAAATTTATTTTGCAACAATGATTTCGCTATCTTTTTAAATTCAATGGGGGACCAATTTGATCAATACAAAGCAATCACCTGTCTTTATAGATAATTTATAATATGATGAATGGCCCTTGGTGTATCAGTGGGACCAATTTGATCACAATGAAACAGTCACCCATTGTAAATATATGATGAATGGCCCTTGGTGTAAATTATAATAAATTTGCTTGAATAGATTTCCAAAAATTTCTTTTTAGATGTTTTTAAATTTGAATTAAAAGTTCTTATGCTTGATGCAAAGTGTTTTGCTCTTGTCATCTATTGCTTCAAGTTTACTGGCTGATATGCGTAATTATCATAGGGAGCAAAACATGATCTCCCCTCCTTGATTTTTCGAGGCACATACCTCATTTTAAATGAATCTTAATAAACGAAATCATGTTTTCTTTTCCTTCTCAGTGATTCTTCCCATAGTACTTTGTTGCCAATATTAAAACCATACAAAGAGATTATGTTTTTAATTCCAAGTTCCTTCATTATTTTTTATGTTTGCAGGTATTATGTGAAGCATGTCAAGTTTCAAGTGATCCACTGCGAAGAGATGCTTATCATTGAGATGGAAAAAATTTCATATCTAGGTACGTTTTTTTGCTTGCACCTGTGGAAATATTGTGAGTTGTCACATGCTCATATTACTTCTCCTTTTTGTTTCATATTACTACTATATTGAAGAACATTTAAGATTCTATTATCAAAACAATATTTGAATTTCAATTCTATTTCCTCTAATATATATTGTTTAGTTTAATTTCTTTCCTTCACTCACATGTTTCATTGGATATGTCTGTGACCAAATTTTTTGATACCTCATTTATAGATATTAACTATGATCAGTATCAGCATTTTAGATGTTTTCATACTTGATTTCTGTGTCATTTCCCTTGCTAGCAGAGTATTTATTTGCTAATCCCGACTCCAATCCAAGATCTTCTTTCCAAGCCTGGCTTTGAAATTGTTAATGTTAAATAAAGTTTGATAGATGACCTAGAAATAGTTTGTACAAACTGAAGCACCAATTTATACAAATTTTCATGGATAAAAGTTCCATCAATTTGGACAAACCCTAAACATGGCAGAATAGGTTTTATCAGATCTCATATCTCTTTCCCCTTTATGTATAGTATGATTCCAAGGCTTTTTTATTCTGCTTCTAAAATCGCCGTTTAAGTACATTGCAGATGGAGAAGGCATTCTTGATGGAACCTAAGGTTTTCTTCAGGTAAGATCTCATGCTATGTCCCAGATCCTTTATTTTCTTTGAAAATGTGTGATGTTGTAGAGTGAGATTTAAGATTTGGATTTGTTTCTTTTGATTTTTTATGTTTCCTTATGTAAACATTTGGAGTTTGTGTAATTAGCAGGAAAGTTGTTTAGTTACTTGAAAGTGGTTAAGAGAAAAAGTATTAAAGATCTAAATTTCGAACTTCTTAGATTTTACATCATTATTTTTTTGGAGGTGAGGTTTGCTTAGGTTTCCACTATCTCATAAATGCGCTTTTCTACTTTATTTCACTACTAAATTTGGTCATCTTGGTTGCTTCCTTAGTTCCAAACCTATGCTTATAATTTGGTTGGTGATTTTGGAATGTGGCCCTATTTATAGGTTCTAAAAGTTAATATTTGCTATGTTGATAAAACAACGTTTTGAAATTTAGTAATTTTGTTGTTAATTGCTTGTTTAGAGATGTAATTGTTCTTCACTCTTTAGGATGTTTTGTTTGTTCTAGTTTTGTATTGAGTTGTAATTTTGTTGTTGTTTGTTTCTGTTATGTCTTTGTTTTGCTCTGAGGAAGTTTTGCAGGGTAAGTGTCTGACCTATGTTTATATTAAACATGTTGGTGAGATCTTGATTATTTACATTTAAAAGGTTTTGTTGGGTATGTTTTTGACTTTTGTTTATATCAAACATGTTGGTGAAATTCTGCTTATTTACATTTAAGTAACATCATTTTCGGTATAATTGGCCCTTGGAGGAAAGTCACAATGACATCTAAAGCTCTAATGCTGAAAAGAATGTATAGACTCCTAGAGTTTAACAAATAGATTGTTCTAGTTGAATTCTGGCTTGCCTTAAGAATTTGGGTTTGCAAATCAGTTTTTTTCATCTATGTTGTCTTTCAAAATTTTAATTTATTCATCATATTGCTCTCCCTTATAAATTAAATTAATTCTGCTCTTTATATTTATTCTCTCTTCGGTCTAAACGAACAAAAACAAAAAAAAAAGAAAAAAAAGGAAGAAAAATTTTCTCTATTCTCTCTGTTAGGGTTCGGGTTTTTGATTTGATTCTCATCATTTTTTTTTTTGTTTGTGTTTTTGTTTCCATTCATCACCAAGCCCAAGAACTGAAGGTGAATTGGGTGAGTCAACTTCACTTTTCCATGATTTTTTTGTTTTGTTTTTTGGAAGCAATTTTTTTTTTCACATTTTTAATGTTGTTTCCTTTGTGTTTGTTCATGTGGGCCTCGTTCAAATTCTGGAATTGAGGCCAAAGATTGCATTAAGGTTTACCTTGGTATGAGTATTAATTTAGGTTGTGAGTATTATTTATTTTTTATATTAAAATTTTTGTTGGATAATGTTGATTTTAATTTTTTTTTTCTTTTTGTTTTGTTTTTTTTTGTTTGTTTGTTTTTTTTTTGTTTGTTTGTTTGTTTTTTTTGTTTGTTTTTTTGGTTGATTGTTATGTTCTGTTTGCATGCATTAGTAGTTAATACAAGTGAGAAAATGTTTGGCTAGTGAGAAAATGGGTGAAATTTTTTAATGTTTGGGTTCTCTATTTCCCTGTTTGGCTAGTGGGAAAATGTGGGAAAATTTTAATGTTTGGGTTCTCTATTTCCCTGTTTGTGACTCATTCCATTTTCCCCCATTATTTTACTCTTTGCACTACTAGTGCTGCATCAAACATGAACGCCCACACATGAAGACACAATTCCATCATTCTTGTGAAATTTTTTTTTCATGACTATTACATATGTAGAAAAACTTGAATTTTTTTTTTCATGAGTATTGCATACGCAAGTAATGAACCCTTAATCCCATATGGGCACTACTTTGTGTTGTAACTGCATATTTGTGCTCAATGTAAATTAGTTGCAGAGTTCAAAGAGAGAATTATGAAATAATAACATTTGAAAACTCTATTTCTTACATATGATTAGTTGTATATTTGTAATATTGTTGGTTCTCAGTGTTTCATGCTTTAGATAACCTCATAATGATCCCTCTTTCTTTCTCATTTTTTGCTTTTTGTAATGTAAAATTTCACTCTATTAAGAATAAATAATACGTGCATGCATCAACAAAAATCAAATGGTGTGTTTTCAGTTTTCCTGTAATCTATAAAAATGAAATTAACCGTAAATTATGGTAATAACTCCTATATTTTTAGATGGCCATGCTTGTGGTAAATCTGGTAACATATTTAGTTACTTATGTGAGAGAACATTAAGTATTCAACTTAAATGGGCTAATTAAGCACACGTGAAATTATTTACAAAAAATATAATAAAAGTTATGACGTGTTATACACATTATTTTAGCTTCACTTCGTGATTGGATTTAATTTTATAGGTTTGTTCCATTTAAGTTTATTTGATTACACATATTATTTTAGCTTCACTTTGTGATTGTGTCTGTTACTTTAGCTTCATTGTCTTATTTCAACAGATCCAAATTATGTGTTTGCTTTTTGTTTCGATTTTTATTTATATTTTATTTTTCATTTTGAGTTTTATGTGGTAGTCAATGTCATAGTTGGAATGACAGTGTATGGGCTTCTTCATCATCTCTTTGGTCTTCTTGAATCTTTGGTGTTCTTGACCTTCAATCTCCCTGTATTTTTCGTTTCTATGTTCAGTATCACTCCTGAAGAATTGTGCATTTGACCTACAACAATGCAAGACTTCATCACCCTCTCTCTTCTCCACTAATTGATTACACTGGTATGATTTAGTCCTTCAATAAATATTACTCTGAGTTTGTGCATGGGTTTCTATCTAATGATATCATTTTTGGGTTTTGGTATGAGATTGGGGGATGGAGGCAGAGGAGTAGATGATACAAGCGGAATTAGTTGTGGTTTTGGTATTCTTTTCTCTATAATTTCTAATTTGCTTTTTGATTCTTCCCTACAAATTTTTTTTTTTATAAGTAATAAGATATATTGATAGACACTCTAGTGCACAAGGAGTGTACAAGGGAAAAGAAATCAAATACAAAAATTACAAAAGTCTAGGAAATTAATAAAAGAAGGGAAAGATTTATCTTGTAAAGCAAACAACCAATCCCTTAAAGTTCTAAAAAAGAGAAGCTTGAGGTCCGGAATAGATCTCTTAGTATCTTCAAAACATCCTTTTTCTCTCCCTCCAAAGACACCACAATAAGCAATGAGGAATGATGGACCAAATATAACCATTTCGATGACGACCAAAGTTGTCTTGCCAACACCATAACAGCCCCAAAACAGTGTGTGGCATAACCCAAGAAACTCCAAAAAGGCCCAAAACCATAGACCATAGATCCGAAGCAAAAGGACAATGAAGGAATAGACGGTCAACCGATTCACCATTTCTCTTACACATGTAGCACCAATCTAGAATCCACACCTTCCTTTTACGTAAATTATCAATCGTCAAGCATTTCCCTAAAGCAACAGTCCAAACAAAGAAAGCTACTCTAGAGGAAATCTTCTACTTCCAAATACTTTTCCAAGGAAACTCAAAGAAAGCGGTGCCAGCTAAAATTCTATAATAATCACTAACCAAGAAACTCTTAACTTTGTTAGGAATCCAACACATTTTATCCTCACCTCGCCCCTTATAGGCGAACCATAAATAGTTACCATGAAGTCAGATATAGCCTCTAGATCCCGAGCATGCACACCCCTAATGAATCTCACATCCCAAAAGATGACACCATTGGTGGACATCATAAGCTCAGCCACACTGGCATCCTTATTCTTGCTAAATTTGAACAAGTCTGGATATCTAACAGCAAGAGAAGTTTCTTTACACCACCGGTCTTGCCAAAACTTCACTCTAGACCCATCACCAATATCATACAGAATATGGTGAGATAAAGAAGGCCATCCCTGATAGATATTTTTCCAGAAACCAACACCATAAGGGCCAATCATAGCTCTGGTATACCAGCGCCCCCACACACATCCATACTTCATCTCTATCACTTGCCTCCAAAGGGCATCTTCCTCAATCCCAAATCTCCAAAGCCACTTCCCAAGTAAAGCTTCATTGAAAAGTCTTATCTTCCTTATCCCTAAGCCACCCGAAGAAATAGGAGAACAAACAGTATCCCATTTAACCAAATGAATTTTAGGATCATCTCCAAAACTGCACTATAAGAAATTCCGCTGGAGCTTCTCAATTCAGTTAGCCACACTAGCAGGAATAGGAAATAAAGATAGAAAATAAGTGGGTAAATTAGATAGGGTGCTTTTGATTAGGGTGACTCTACCTCCCTTGGATAAGAATAAGCGTTTCCAACCCGCCAATCTTCTCTCCATTTTCTCCAGAATAGGATTCCATATAGTCTTCTCCTTGAATTTAGCACCCAAAGGAAGACCTAGATATTTCATTGGGAGAGAGTCCTGCTTGCAGCCAAGAACAACCAAGAAAAGGTCAATATTATTGACTACCCCAACCGGGACCAATTCTGACTTGCCCAGGTTAATCTTTAGGCCTGGCACTGTCTCAAACTAGATAAGAATCATGCGAAGAATCAAAATCTGATCTAAATCAGCCTTATAGAAAATTAGCATGTCATCCGCAAAAAGGAGATGGGACACCGCCATGGATCTTCCCTCCAAGTTACCCACACTAAAACCCGACATGCGACCTTCAAGAACTGCTTTGTCCAACATTCTTCCAAGAGTTTCAATCACCAAAACAAACAACAATGGAGACAACGGATCACCTTGCCTCAAACCTCTGGTGCTACCAAAAAACCCACAAGGAGAGCCATTAATCAAGATGGAAAAATGGACAGTAGATAGACAAAAGAGAATCCATTGTCTCCATTTGGTATAGAATCCACTTCTTTCTTACATATGCATCAGAAAATTCTAGTTTACATGGTCAAAAGCCTTCTCAACATCCAGCTTATAAATCAGCCCCGGCACCCCAGACTTCAATCTACTGTCAAGACATTCATTAGCAATAATAACAGGGTCAAGGATCTGTTTGTCCCTCACAAAAGGATTCTGAGATGTTGAGATTATATCCCCCATCACCAAGCGGAGACGATTAGCCAAGACTTTAGCAATAATTTTATAAACCCCTTGAACTAAACTAATGGGCCGAAAATCTCTAATCTCATTAGCCGCATGTTTTTTAGGAATGAGAGTAACAAAAGTTGCGTTTAAACTATTCTCAAACTGACCATTGGCAAAAAAATGATGAAATATAGCCATAAGATCAGGCTTAACAATCCCCCAGCAAGCTTGGAAAAAAGCCATAGGGAATGAGATTAGGCCTGAATTCGTCCATCACAGCTGCTCAAGGGCATTGGGTCATGGATACCTCAGGTTTGCTCAATTTTTAACCTTAAACACAAGATTTATGATACATTTGATATGTTTATTTGCTCGTAACCATCGTGGTTTTGATTTCTGTCAAATAGCTAGCATTATGATTTTGAACTTCCTTAACAGCAACCTTTGTGCTATAATTTTAAAGGACTGGGTCATGATTACTCTGTTCTGCACATGCTTGTTTCGTTGGTGGATATGGAGTTCAAGATTCTTTGTAAGTGATTTAATTTCTTTCATATTCATTATGGGCTTAATTTTTCTGATCATGCACTTTGTGTTATATAATTTTTGCATTTTGTTAATTTCAGGTAGCAACAGTACAATGTCCCATAAAAAAAAGGGGACTGGATTTTTTGGTTTTCCACGTCAAGAGTTCGAGTTTTCTATAATTGGAAAAGAAGTGTTGACAACTTTTTGTAAAGAAATAAAAATCTTCTATTGCTCTCTTTTCTCTCTTCTCTCCGTTAGGGTTCGGGTTAGCGTTTTTGATTTGATTCTCGTCATTTTTTTTGTTTGTGTTTTTGTTTCCGCTCATCTTCGTGCCCAAGAAATGAAGGCGAGTCGGGTGAGTTGACTTCACTTTTCCGTGATTTTTTTGTTTTGTTTTCGGAAAGCAATTTTTTTTCACTTTTTTAATACTGTTTCCTTTGTGTTTGTTCATGTGGGTCTGCTTCAAATTCTGGAATTGAGGCCAAGGATTGCATTGAGGTTTACCTGGGTATGATTATTAATTCAGGTTTTAAGTATTATTTATTTATTTTTTTATATTAAAATTTTTGTTAGATTATGTTGATTTTAATTTTTTTTTTTTGGTTGATTGTTATGTTCTGCTTGCATGCATTAGTAGTTAATACATGTGAGAAAATGTGGGAAAATTTTAATGTTTGGGTTCTCTATTTCCCTGTTTGGCTAGTGGGAAAATGTGGGAAAATTTTAAACTTGGCAAGATACTGGAAAATAGAAATAAAAATGTTAAATGAAATACTGTAAGTTACCCTCTTGACTTGTCTTGGCAAGGGAAGAAAGGATATTTTTTTCTAGAAATAAATGTCTTGTTGATATGCCAACACCTTCTGCTATAAACATCTCATCCTCCTCTCCTCCTCATACACACTCACAGTATCTGTATAAATGTTCGTCCACAGACAGTCGGACAAGCATCCACACGAACACACACTGATGCAGGGAGCACAAAGAAAATTGTTTAAGAATTAATTATTTTTACACTTTCTTCCAGATCTCATTTTTGAATTGGGGTTTTAATGTTGTTGAGAACTTTATGGGATGTAATTGGTCAGTTTTTGCTTCAAATTGAACTACCTATTGATTATGCTGGGGCTCCTAGTCCTTAATAATGTGATATGGTTTGCTTTCTTGATTTTTATAATTCTGTTCTTGATTGTTGAGATTATGCTAGTATTGTTTTCATTAAAGTGAAACGGTTTCACATTTTATTAGAGCAATTCGGGTGTATTGTACCCTGATTTAGTTGTAATCTCACAAATGAAACTCCATGCAAAGTGAAACTACAAAAATGAGCCCTCATTCAATTTTGATGTCACTTATTGCAATTTTTGAGTGTCTGTCAATTATTTATACTCACTACTTGCCGAGAATAAATTAAAGAGAGTAGGTTCCTGTCTTTGACCATTTATAACATCTGCTTATGTATGAATGTAAATGATGTCCCTGAGCCAATATATGGACCAAATTACCTTGTTATTTCTGCAAAAGCAAGGCAGGAATTCTTGTCTGCAATTCAGGTGGCTATGAACATGAAGTTTTCTAATCTTGCAGAGAGAAGACATGTTACTTAACTAGCAATGAAGTTTCACCATATACGGGGTAAGCTACCCTCCATTTGACTGTTTACACTATGCACATTTCACATTAAAACTTGCACTTTCAAAAATTGTTATTAGGATTTAAGTTCAATCTAGGTTGAGATTATGAGAGAATCAGGAAATGTAGTTCTCTGTATGTTTTTGTGCTAGAAAAAATATAGTTGAGTTTAAAAGACTTGACAATCAATTGAATCGCTTAATTGTCAAACATTAATAATGCTTAAAAACCTTGGTTGAAGATGAATTTGTTCTCCCATGCTGTGCTGGAGGTTATATCTCTATTATGTTGTACATCATATTTTGAATTTCTTGATTGTATTGATCCTAACTGTCAAAATGAGGACGATGTCTTACTATGGAAAGACTAATTTCTCTCTCTCTCTCTCACAAAAAACCAATTCATTTTATATCAATTCCTAGTTGAATGCTTATTAATCTCATTTGAAAGGATTTGAAAATTTAAATTTTCGTGATTTGTTAACTGGTCCCGATTTGAAATTAATTAAAAAAAAAAAAAAAGGCATTGTGGTTAGAATGACTTATGTTCATTTCAGTTTGCCAACTACCTTTAGTATCAAATTTGATTTCTTTGTGTAGTCGATGTTTGCCCAATGTAAAGATCCTTAGAGTGGTGTTCATATTAGATATTTGACATTGTTTTTGTCCTGTTTTGGTTTGCTAGACTTCATTTGTGTTTGGAGTAATAAATTACTCTTTCTTAAGAAAAAATTGTAATTGCTGTTTTTCTTTCTTTTATACCCAAGTTAATCAACTTTTTTCCCAATTAAATACTGAAAATGGAAAGGTAGTGATAAGATTGTACAATGAATGACGGCATGCAATATGTTTTTCCCATTGATTCATGCCTTATGTCCTTAGACAATTTAGAAAGCCAGTAATTCCATCTCTAGTGATTCAAACATTCTCTATTTGCAATGTATTTCTTTCTGGCTGAGACTAGACCATGTGATGCTGGTTTCATCTGATTCATTCAAAACATTTTTATATTCTAGAAGTGACATAATTTTTGTTTTCAAGGATTTCTAAAAGATAAGATTTTGTTATATTCGCATTTATGGAACAAAGTTAACATTCTGCAACACTGCAGCAAGTGAGTTTCTCCAATTAGAGTCCACTGTTGCAATTTTAATGATTTTTTAGCTTATTAATTATTTTTTGTCAATTAGTAGGTCATTATGTACATGTTGGAGCTATCTCTTAATGGTTCGTGGTGCCATTCAAGTTTTGGCATGAAAAAATTGCTTTATTCTCAAGGCTGGGACTCATGTAATTTTCTCTTCAAGTTTGTTATTAATTTCAAGGTATGGCATATAGGTAGAACCAAGTAGTTCCTTCAGTACTTCAAACAATTGCATTAAGGTTTACTTGGGTATGATTTAGGTTTTGAGTATTAATTTATTTATTTTATATTATAATTTTTGTTGGATTTTGTTGATTTTAATGTTTTTTTTAGTTTATTTTTGGTTGATTGTTATGTTTTGCAGGCATGCATTAGTAGTTAAAAGGCATGTTTGGGTTCTCTATTTCCCTGTTTGGCTAGTGAGAAATTGTGGGAAAATTTTAAAGTTTGGTACCTTTTAATATTGTGTTTTTTTTGGGGGTGCTTTGAGATAGTATTCTCAATACAGTCAACAAGGATATAATGCTAAATAACAAAATTTTGATTTGAGTTTCTGTTAAATAGTTATGTTGGGGTTGATAACAGAGTTTTTTGAACCAAGGTTCTTTGAAGGTCAGCTTGGTTTCTTGAGAATCTGGAATTTGAGTATTGCCTGAATGAGTCGTAAAGAGTTTGTAAATGCAATGTCTAGTTATGAATATTGAATATGATATCCTCGTTCTTTGCAATATTTTGTTTTGTGGTTATCTGGCGAAATTTCTCTAGGCTGTTTCTAGTCTAAAAGGGCAGGCAATGTGGCACGGTATAGTGCGCTTGTTCATGTGTCGATTTGCAACTAGTTAACACTTCTGTGCACGTGTCAATATGCAATCAATTAATGCTTGTGCATGCAAGCATGTGCGTTTCTGTTATGTTCATTACTTCTACTGCACCGCTGCTTGTTTTACATTTTACTTACTGCGCAAGTTGTCTGCAATTCAGAAGGCTATGAATTCTTGTCCGCAATTCAAAAGGCTATGAACATGGAGTTTTCTAATCCTGCAGAGAGAAGATATGTTACTCAGATTAGTGCTTCCCCTCACCCAATTTCTCTCTCTCTCTCTCAAACAAATCATTACAGTTTTTCCTTTTTAGGTTTTCAAATTACAATACTGAATAGTCCCACCCAATTTCTCTTTCTCACACTCTCTTTTCCTCTTGTGATCTCTCTCTCGATTGTGTGGCGTGTGTGTGTGTTTATGGTTGTTTGGCCGTGGGTTTCGGTATTGCTATTCTTGTGGATATGTGGCCATGTATGTATGTAAATGTGAACGAGTGTAATGTGTGTGCTCTGTTTGTGTGTTTTTGATTTGTTTACTGTCTCGTATTGCGGAGGTATTTGCTTTGAGCCATTGTGGTTTTGATTTTTGTCAAATAGCAAGCATTATGGTTTTCAACTTCCTTAACAGCAACCTTTCTGCTTTAATTTTGAAAGACTGGATTACGACTACTCTTTTCTGCATATGCTTCTTTCATTGGAGGATATGGAGTTGAAGATTCTTTGCAACTGAATTATTTTCCTTCATATTCATTATAGGCTGAATTTTTCTGATCATGCCCTTTGTTTATTATAATTTTGGTGAGTTAGTTGTTTAGCACCAACAGTACAATTTCCCATGAAAAAAAAGGGACCGTCCAGTTTTTGGTTTTCCACTTTTTTCCTTTTTTTTTTTTTTATTATTATTTTTTTTTTTTCAGGTGTTGATTTCCTTTGATAGTGGTGAGCTAGCAACCACCCACAGTTCAATCAAACCAAAGACCCCTCCTTTATTTTCTTTGAAAACGTATGATGGTGAAGAGTGAGATATAAAATTTGGATTTGTTTTCTTTTGATTTCTGATATCTTCTTATGTTTGGAGTTTGTGTAATTAACAGACAAGCTGTTTAGTTACTAGAAAATGGATTAGAAGAAAAGTAATAAAGATCTGAATTTTGAAGTATGACTTTTGTGGAGTTGAGGTTTGCCTAGGTTTCCACTTGATCATGAATGTGCTTTTCTACTTTATTTTGCTGCAAAATTTGGTCATCTTGGTTGCTTCTTTTTATCCAAACTTGTGCTATTGATGGTTTTGGTATGTGGCTCTATTTATAGGCTCCAGAAAGTTAATTTTTTCTATGTTGATAAAACAAAGTTATGAAATTTAGTAACTTTATATGTATGTAACTTTATATGTAATTTTGAGCTAATTGGTTCTATATTTGTTTCCTTTCAGCTATGGCATCATATGTCCTACTTACCTTTTTGTGTATCTTTGGTTTTCCATGGAGAAATGGCTAATGGAGGTTAAATGCTCATATGTTGATTACTTTTTCTTTTTCTATTGTTGCTTGTTTAATATTTTCATGGGATTTCCTTTATGAAATAAAAACATGACAATGCTCTCTTTTGCATGCCTTTTGTACTTATTCCTAATACAATCTTTCATTGCTCATGGAGTGAAATTTTCATTCTCAGCTTTAGGTATGCAACAATTTTTTTTTTGGAGGAGTAAAAAAAAAAAAGTTATAAAAAGAAGAAGAGTGTGACCTGAGTATATAGGAAGTATACATCAGGGACAAAGTACAAATTAAGTGCAGTAAAGAAGTCCATGAAACCTTGAATAGGAATGAAATATTTGTTTGCATATCATACTTTTATTTTTTGGGTTGAGGTCTTTATAAGTGTTATTATGTAATATTGGTTTGTTATAGCACGTAGTTGCGTTATAGATGTTCCTTTCTGGTTCTATTTGAAAGATGAAAACTATTGAGTATTGATATACTATAATTTTTCCCATCCTGTACAATTCTGCTTTGAGATAAAGACTAGTGAAAATTCATCGTGTTTTGAGATAAAGATTGGTGAAAATGGCATTTTCAAATCTTGTTATAACCGACATGTTTGTTATGAAATCATAATTTTTTCTTATGAATAGTATTCTTCTACTCCCATATTAATTTTTTTAATAAACATGGGAATGTTTACTTTGAAGGTGCTAGATTTTTCATATAGGTATAACCAAGTAGTTCCTTCAATACTTCAAAAGATTGCATTAAGGTTTACTTGGGTATGATTTAGGTTTTGAGTATTAATTTATTTTTTTATATTAAAATTTTTTATTTTATGTGTTTTTATTTTTGGAGGCAATTTCACATTTTCAATACCGTTTCCTTTGTGTTTGTTCATGTGGGTTTGCTTCAAATTATGGAATTGAGGTCAAAGATTGCTTTAAGGTTTACCTGGGTATGATTTAGGTTTTGAGTTTTAATTTATTTATTTTATATTATAATTTTTGTTGGATTTTGTTGATTTTAATGTTTTTTTTTTGGTTGATTGTTATGTTTTGCTTGCATGCAATAGTAGTTAAAAGGCATGTTTGGGTTGTCTATTTCCTTGTTTGGCTAGTGAGAAATTGTGGGAAAATTTTAAAGTAGGTACCTTTTAATATATTTTTTTTTTGGGGGGGCTTTGAGATAGTATTCTCAATAGAGTCAACAAGAATATGATGGTAAATAACAAAATATTGATTTGAGTTTCTGTAAAATAGTTAAGTTATGTGGAGTTGATAACAGAGTTTTTTGAACTGAGCTTCTCTGAAGATCAACTTGGTTTCTTGAGAATCTGGAATCTGAGTATTGCCTGAGTGAGTTGTAAAGATTTCATAAATGCAATGTCTGGTTATGAATATTGAATATGATATCCTCGTTCTTTGCAATATTTTGTTTTGTGGTTATCTGGCAAAATTTCTCTGGCACCGTATAGTTATTTGCAACTAGTTAACACTTCTGTGCATTTGTCAATATGCAATCAATTAATGCTTGTGCAAGCAAGCATGTGTGTTTGTGTATGTTCATTACTTCTACTGCACAGCTGCTTGTTTAACATTTTAACTTACTGCATAAGTTGTGGGGAAGAACCTAGCTTCCCTGGCATGGTTCTTGATTGTATGATAACAGTCTGATTTTGAACTTAGTCTTGATTCTTAACAAGTCAAGCATCCAATTTATCTTGGTAAACTTTTCAGATAGGCAGCTACAGATTTTATTTTTTTATTTTTTAATTCTTTTCATCATTATATACGATAAATTTTCTTTGTAATATGTTGAGCATATGTTGGCGTGCATTGTGTCATAGTTTCCAGCAAAGAGGAAGTGGGTTCTTTGTAATATGAACTCATCTTTATTTGATTCATGATATGTGTTGAAGTATTAAGGTCTTCAAGTATTTGATTCTTTGTCTTTGTATAGGAGTTTCTTTAGGAGGACAAGGATGGAAATATGGATCTGTTTTTGTTGATGGAATATTTCCTGTACTGAGTCCCCTCAGCAAATTATGGACTTTTCCCTGAATGACCTCGATCATTGGGGCTTATGTGTTGTGTTACTTCAGGTTTGGTTTGGTTTATTGTAGCAGCTTTTTACTTTGATTTCTCTAAACAATTATTAAGTGATAAATGTTCAAAATTGTTTCTATATTCAAACCCACTTGATGGAGTTGCCAATGAATCAAACTTGGAAGATTTTATGTTTAACTTTTACACCAATACTTGGTCATCTCCTAATAGAGACGAATTTTAAGCCTCTAGATTTTGTTTGAATTAAATCTAATTCAAATTATGTGATTGGTTTCATATAATCTTGGAGGATGACAGAGCCAATTTTCTTAGTCTAGCATTGGAGGGATATCAACGTTGTTTCATTATAAGTGACAAATATGATGTGAAAGTATATGCAATTATTTATCCAAGTCCTCTGTTCAACAAATTGAAATTTGTTATGCACTATTTGGGTGGAATGGATAATGTTGAAAAGCTTGAATCATGTTACATGGGAATATATGATACTGAATCTGAATTTTTTTGCATGAATTTTAATTAAAGTGAATTTAGCTTCCTTGGAGGACCTAACATATGTGGTTTCAGGTGTTTGTACTAGTTTCCATGTGGTTCACTCTCTTTTCTAGACAATGTTGTAAATAGCATGCTTAGCCCAATTAATGAGGTACATTGAAATTAGATAGACAGTTACTTCTTAAAAAAATTTTCCCCTTTTTTTAATAATTTATCTTCTGGGTGTTTTATGTCACATATATATATATATATATATATATATATATATATATATATATAGGTCCAGTCTTATAAATTCATACCTTTAGCGTACCAAATTGCATCAAGAATGGGTAGCTCAAAGGACACTTCGGGGCCACATAATTTTTAGGTTTGAACTGATGTGAAATTTTTGTACTTTATAGAGTTGGGCGTTTGTTTTTAACCATGATTGTTGGACTACGCAGTTTGCTTTGGTTACACTGATGAAGAAACTGGCCATTTACCATCCATACCACACAATCTTTCAGGTATATAAGCTCTACTTCTTTTGCTGGTCTGAAGCATGTTATATGGCTTATGGTTTTCATCCAGTTCAGTTTTTTTTCTTCATTTCATGTTACTTTTCAAGGAAAGGTTCTCAAGTAAGTGGCCTAAGCTGGTGTCTTTTGGATTTTTCTTGTCTATTATGTGGTTTATATTTGACTTATGTTTATTGAGACAGATGATTTTGTCTTTATACATTAGATGAATATCATTAGCATTTTCTTTAGGAGGGGGGGTTTTTGGGCAGAAAGAAGAGGAATAGGGTGGAATATAGAGGATAGTGTTTGCCTCTTGTGGATTTATGAAGAAGGAAAGGGAGGAATTTTGAAGGAGAAACCTGCCCATTTTGGTTTCCTATCCTGTCTGCCCATAATCGAGTAAATTGGGACAGGTTGGAATTTTTTTTAATGAAATTATGTGTAACCAAAAGTACTGCTAAACCAAAAAGAAAGAAAGGTGGGTGTAACAAGGCTTTTCAAAGAAAGCTCCTTTCCTCTACTTTATCTTCTATCCCAAGCTGAATTAAGCATGTTATGAGTAGTATATAAGCTAGGGGAAAATTAGCCATAATGTATTAGAATTATCATATAAATAATATAAACAGCCAGAGATTGACATGTTCTTCTTTTGGAACTATTGCAATAGATTTACATTTTAAATTTGCATACGGACCGTACCTTTGGTATTTCATTTTGTCGTTAGTTGAAGATGTTTTATAAGATACTTTATATTTCCTTCCTTCTATTTCATGTGTATTTTTCACTTTTGAAGCCTGCACACTTGAATCATTGATAAATTATGTTAGTACTTGGTAGGGATCTTATGCTTGATTTTTTTTTTGGTGGTATTATGTATTAGTAACTGTTTTTGTATTTTTATTATGTAGGAGCCTTCTATATTAAATGAGCGGGTGATGATACCGTGGCCACACTGAACCAAGTTAAGGTTTGGGTTGATTTGTTCTAATTACCATCCAACTTTGGCCACACCTAGATTTTTCAATACAATTAAGAGGCAAGAGCAAAGGAGGAGAAGTGAAATCACTTCATGAGTAGGATTAGAATTTATGAATCTGTCTTAAGTTGCAAGGACATAGCCTGAGGTATTTACAAGTGTGAGAAGGGTGGGATAGGTTCTTACAATACATTTACTTTGAAGTAGGTATTGGTAGTTGGGTCCTATTTTGGCATGAGATTAGCCTTTGACGGAGGCATTACTGGTTTTTAGACTGTTCATTAGCTAGAGAGGTGTCAATGGATTCTATTTTGGTACAATGACATGGGGGGAAGAGGAGCTGGGATATGAGATTTCATATGGACTTTAATGATTGGGAATTCAGTTCATTAGCCCTATGGTTGTAATTTTGGCGTTCAGGATATCTAAGGCCATTTTGACTCCCTCTCTCTCTCTCTCTCTAATTGCATACATTGATTTCGGTTATTTCTTTCCATTCTTTTTTATACATTTGTTGTCATGTATCTGTTTACAAGCAATGATTGAAGGGTTGCTTCTGTTGCTCCGAGATCCTGATTATTAAGTTAAATTTTTCCTTGCTCGGTGAATTGGTATGCTTTTCTATGACTAGATCATTATGATATTGACTATTGATAATTGTTTTCAATTTACTATATAAAAATTTAAGAATTGAAATAGACTAGGTAAAATTTGAACTTTCAAACATTATACTATTGCACTTTCCTACTAGGTAAAATATACAAATTTTGAGTTATTATTATTTTTTATTATATAGTTGCAAATACATCTATTAAAAGTTATGAGATATTATATTTAAAAACTGTGTACTAATACTTTAATTAGGCGCGTCTAGTCTCCAAGAGACTTATGCGCTTAAGTGCACTTTATGCTTTTACCTACATTGCCTGTGATGTGATGTCATTAGATTACCATAATCCATAAACACAAGTCAAATAAGATTTTCACCTAATCTCATTCCTGATAACAACTCTATGTTATCTCATTGTTTGAGCATAAATGTACATCATGATTATCACCGTAAGTACATTGTGGATATTGCTACCATCTCTAATGAGCCATTTATTGAGTTGCTACATCGATTTTGTACCTCTTTTGCATTTCTATTTGCTAGATTGAATTCACTTATTCTTCCCTTCTTGGTTGAAACAATTACTGTTATTAAAGATTTTCAGGAATTTTCCAAATTAGAAAGGCCATTGTAAACTAGGTCATTGTTGAAAGTTATTGATTTAATTGTCAGATAATAATATTGGATAGTCATATTCAACTTATACTTTCACCATTTTACGAAAAATTTCTCTTTGAATAAGTTGGTCATTTTACAGAAATAGCAGTTCTAATATTAAGTGGAAATCTATGGGTTCAAGATCCATTGGGTATGTGTGTAATTTTCTAGTTTTAAAAAAAAAAAAAAAAATCTAGAATTTATGCAGAAGAAATACGTAGATGGCTTATGACATGAATTGCACTTGGAAATATTGAATTTTCAAGGGTTTCATGGGGCGGAAAATAGGAAATAAAGATGGAGGATGTAATTATGCAGCAGGTGTTTGAGGGAGTTGGGGTTAGGGATTTGTGGTTGGTAATGTTGGAGAAATAGGTTGATTAAGATTCAATCAGGGTGTAACAAGCTGGGTATATTTTGGAGTTCAACGGTCAAAACAGGAGAGAAAGGAAGAAAGGTAGATCTGGTTAGCTGTTAGAAATAACTCGGTAATGCAGATATTGGTCTGTGGATGCACAAGGGTTTTTGTCCTATTCTTTTTAGGGTTCTCAGGGTGTGGAATTAGGATGTGGTTACAATATTTCAAGTTGCTGGAAATTTTTAAAAAAAAGAAGATAAATCTAGACATCGCGCATTTTTTTTTTATAAGTGACATTGCACCTAGATTTTGTAGGCATTACACCTAGGGTCCTTGACATTGCTTAGGGAAGTAACTCGAAGTGCTAATCCATAAGAGAGAAGTAACCAAATCAACTAGAATTTTGCACTGTTAAAGCCCTATTATTGTTATGGTCAATATTTATTGTCATGTGGTTGCAACCGTATATATTACTGTTACTAGATTCTCGTATGAGTAGGAATGTTATTTTGGTTAATAGAGATTGATATTTAGATTTTGAAGAAGTGATTCTCAATACTAAAGCTTATTAATATTCTCTTCTAGTTCAAACTTTGTTGTTACATTGGTGGTTTCCTCAAAAGAAAAACTTGTTACAGCAAGGGAGGTCCTAGCTGCTGGTCCTCAGCCTCAACCCACACTTGTAACTGTTATTCTTACTCTAATGCACATGGCTATATATAGTGAGGAAGTAGATTTGGAGGTATATGTTGTGCATTTTCATTTATTTATTTAGAGCATTGTTTTATGTGAAGCAAAGGACAGCAAGTCCAATAAAAAGAAAAATCAAAGACAGTAATTAGAATATGAACCCACCCCCCCCCCCCCCCCCCCCACCCCCCCCCAAAAAAAAAAATTTTTTTTTTCCTTTTTCTTCCAATTATGCAAAATGAAAAAAAAAAAAGTGCATATTTATTCATAATATATCTGAATTTACCAATAAAAAATGAATATGAAATGGTGGTGGAGATGTCCATTCTTGTAATGCCTAGCTTCCTTGAAAGTATCATTAACAAAGGTTTTGAGATCTCCACCTAAGATTCTGTGCTATCAAAGTGGATAGATACCTTGTAATTTTTGATGATAGGTGAGCATGAATTCTGACCATGGCCAGTTCATTATTGTTAAACAATTCACCATTGGTAAAGTGGTTAGTCTCCAAAAAGCGTCTGACAACCTGAATCTTCAATGCCTTTATACACAAAATCTTAATTTATTGGCATGTCATCTTGACGTTGAGGCAAAGAAGACAACATCGAGAGTTGATTGATTTGTTCCCCTTTGAGAACACAAATTAGATAATAAGCTTCATCACTGCTGTAGAAGGGTATTCAAATTGCTGATAGAAGAAAAGATTACTTCCCAATTCAATCTTGTTATTGGAATTTCAAATTCCTGCATATGTTTCAAACTCATCATGTTTATTTTATGATTCTCAATGGCTCATCGGGCTGTATTTATGATGTGTGCATTTATTGCTATTGATCCTTAACAGAGGTATAAAATCCATCCTGTTTTTGTAGTTTGCATTATCAGTTAAGTCATGGTTAGTTTCTTATTATCAGCAACCTTTTTGTTTATTTGTTTATTTTTTTTTTTTTTTAATTTTTTTTTTCCAGGGAATTGGTCAATGCAGTACTTCATAATCTGTCCAGACAGCTTAAGTACGCATCTATGCTGAAGGTGATGAATAAAATTTTCTTCTCTTGGTAGTGTCTAAAATTTCAAGAAATTGATTGAACTATTTACTTTTTAAAGGATATGTGGGAAGATTCATCTTAGTGGACTTCAATTTCCTAAAATTTGAAGTACTTCTCTGATATTCTTGAATGTCCTGTGTTCTTTGGCAGTATTTGGAGGAACTGATGGTATCAATTCTCTTTTGTTGGGTTGCTTGTGGTGTAAGCTTAGTTGCACTTGTGGAGGTAATGTGCTCATTTTTTCCGCAAAGAACCCTTTTAATTTTTCATAGTGTGTGTGAACAACCCTCATTGTTAATTTAGTTTTTCTCCAACATTGGTAGGGAAACTACTATCATATATGGCATAGGTTGCACCTCAGTTGATTTGAGGGCGAAGTTTGTAGAGATAGAGAGACGATATTTTAAGTCTTGAAATACATCGCAAAAATTCAGTTATAAGTTTGTAAAGGCTTTGTGATTTTTTTTGGGGGGGGTTTTACTTTAGGACTTTCTTGCTTCATCTTTTTAAACCAGACAAGGGGAAGAACATCTGGGATTGACACTTTCTTACATAATACATACATCCTAACATGTTGGAAAAGGAGCTGACATAAACACTTTGCTCACAAAATTACTAGGGGCTGATATGTGTCTACGGTTTAATGTATCAATTGAGGAATCAGACAAGTGTTATTTTGATATATAAATGCTGAAAAAAAAGTTGATGCTTTGGATATTTATTTGCTTGTGTAGTGTCATTTATGTGCAAGCAATACTAGTAGCTCAACTCCATCCTATATTTAAATTTCCACATTATTAATCAATTTTTGAATAATTAAAGTCTGTTAAATTTCCGATTTTCTCAAAAGCTTCAGCGATTAGGAAGTGATGAATTTAATTACTTAATTATGATTCTAACACTCCCCCTTAATAAGTGAGGCCCAACACGTGGAATTTTAACATTTTAAATGGTGAATTTATTGATTGTCTCAAAAGTTTAAATTATTAAGAAATGGTGAATTTTATACACTTTAACCATAATTCTAACAAATTTTATATTCTTTTAACGATTTTTTCTTGGTTTGGGATATGATATCCATAAGTGTTCCACTTGACCACATTGCACATGCTCAATGTAGATACGTCAACTATTTGTTTCTGAGGTCAACCTACTTATTTCGTATAGTATTGTTGCCATTGGCTTCTTCCTGCTCTGGTGCCGCATGGGGATAGCTCTAAACTAGGCTGGGTTGGGTTGCTAAGGTATCAGCATATTTTAGTATCTATCTTATTTTTATATCAAGGGGATGGGAACCTCTAATTTCTGCTTGATATCAAGTTTTTTTTTTTGGTTGAATACTCTAGTTTCTAAAATGTCATTGTTAAATATATAAGTTATAACTAATGTATTATGTATATTTCCCCTCTGAACATGAAACTAATTTTGCTTGTTGATTGTTTTGGTGTTTAGTGTCTGGTTCTTTTATCTGTCTTCTTAAAAATATATTTCCTTGTAAATTTTTCATTGAATTTGATGGTTGTTTGATACCAGGTTGCTTGTCAACTGTTGGCAGTTCTGGTCAAAAATTACCTCGTGCCAATCTTTGCTATCTGTGTAGCATTGCATTGCAGTAAGGAATCTGGGTGGGAAAAGGCAGCAATTGTGCTTCAGAGTTCAATTTTGCGTCTTGCTGAGAAATCTGGGAGTGAACTAGACAAACTCATAAAGAAACATATGGTTTGATCCTGCTTTTCATATTTCTTTCTCTCTCTCTCTCTCTCTCTCTCTCTCTCTCTCTCTAAATGATTCAGGAAGTTTAAGATCTATGATATGCATAAAAATATTAGTCTAATTTAAAAGATATCGCATAATCTCATGGCTTTTCAAACTATCTAATCATTTTCTTTTTTTAGATAGATAATGGTATATTTTATTTAAAAATGTAGGTCACCAATACATCAGATTTTTGGTTTAATGAGTATGCTGGGTTTCTTCCTCCTAAAAACCAAAGATCTCTCAAAAATTTAAAGATGATATGAAATCTACAAAACCAGTTGGTCACCTTATATCAACTAAAAGCCAAGAAAATAATGAGCTTACCAACATCAACTTATTTCTCATAGTTGAAAATTGCTACTCCCTAAAAATCCTTTGAGTACTTTCCCTCTGCAAAGTCCACATCAAACATGAATGTACCAAATCCCAAGGTCTATGTCGGAAGGAGTTTGGCTTCCTTCTCCAACCTTGAATCAACAAAAGCATAGTCTTGGGCATCACCCACCAAACTCTAAACGTTCTCGCCCCTCCTCTTGCATATGCAACTCCAATCAACTATAATATGATTTATTGATATGATAGAAGGATTGAGAAATTATGTTAAATCCAAGAAAGGAAGGCTTATTTTTATTCAGTTTCTTTTTTAAAGAAATAATTGGTTATCATGTGTATAGTGAGTGCTATGTATTAGTATTTTATCAATTTTAGTGTTATGCTAATTGAAGCAAGGTAGTTGCCGAATCCTGCACCTTCTAACACTATTTTGGGGAATTGGGATTAGGGTTGATGTTGAAAAGGGTAGGGCCAATTAGGGTTTGATAGTGAAATTTATCGAGAGTAAGATTTAGGATTTAATAGGCTTCTAGGGGTGTTTGCACTTTGCAAATTTGATTTGATCTAATTTGTAGATCAATCAATTAAAGTAGAGAAATAGCAAGAGTACATTAAAGAGCAAGTGGAAGATAAATGAGAAAGAAACAGAATGATAAGAGAGATGTTAGGAAGTCAAATGTGGCTTTAAACTGTCAGTTATCAATAATCTGCCTTATATTTAAATGTGATTGGGTAAATGATTAAATTCTCCCTTCCCATCAGATTAAACTTTTGGGACAAGTGGTAGTTTATTATGGTATTGGAGCAAGTTATCTTGAGTTGAAAACTTTGTCTCTACTTTATCTCCAATTTAGGAAGTTAAAAATTCTACATGTTAGACCCTGCATATGAAGGGGAGATTGAGCTCACATGTGAGGGGTAGTATTAGAATAAAAGTTAAATGATTAAATGTACCATTTCCTATTAGTTTAAACTTGGAAACGAGCTGAATTTTACATTTCCTATAGAAATGAGGAAATTCTTTTGAGGATCAAGGTAACTTCTATTGATGAAAAGATTTCTTGAAATAATTTGATCATGTTTAAAGAATAGCAATTAATGCACAGTAAGGAGTGAATTGATTCAAGTCAATGGAATGAAAAAAGATAAAGGAAGACCAAAATAAAACGTTAATAGTAGTAAAAAAGGAATGTGTCAATTAAGGTAGTAATAGAGTATTATTTTGGATGGAATAGAATGGCAGACATTTGAGGACATGGATAGATTGGGAGACTAGCTTCTTGCTTCTTTTAGTGGTTCTCTATTTGACTGGTCTTGAGCTTAGGGACTCACATCTAGTGATTTCCTTCCTTTGTTTCTTAGTTTTCTTCTTGTTTGTACTTAATTTCTTCTTTGCTCTTTTTTTTTCCTTGTAATTTTTTGGACTACTTTGTGCTATTTGCATAGGGTAGCTTTTTATATATACATCTTTCTTACTTGTCAAAAAAAGAAAAAAAGAAAAAGAATAGAATGGTGGAATATAATATATGTGGCCGACCCTTACTAGTCTGATAAGGATCCATGTTTGACCCTAAAGTGTTTGGACTAAGGCTTAGTTGTTGTTGTTGAAGATTATTTATGAGAATTAAATTTCTTTTGTAATGCTAAAGAAAACCCTAAGAAAAACAAACTATGGCCCCACTGTTGATTAAATCCTGGCCATACATTAAAACCTTAATTAAAAATTTTAAAAAATGTAAATTGTCAAAACAATAATCTACTGTGTATTAGCTGACTTCCACGGACTCTTATTGGATTAAAAGAACTTCTTAAACTCAGTAGGGTCCATGAGCTAGTTTAGGGCATCCACAATGGATAATTCTTCTCTATACAGCCCAATGGTACAACATCACTAATTTCCATGTGCATCTCTCCATGAGAGGTTCAGTATGCAAATGCTGATTTGTTTTGATATAGTTGATAAAAAGTAACAAATTAATATTTCTTATTAGTAAGGACTAAGTGAATTTATTAAAGAGTCTTTAGTTATGTTAAACCCGTGAGGCCTAGATTAAGCCCAAAACCCATTAGGACTAGGTGAAGCCCAAATAGTGAACATCCAAGTCTAGGAAAGGATACCCTTCTAGGACTAGAGGTCAGGGAAAAGTGTTTTGTAATAGGTGCGCCCTTTTTGCTTGCGCTAAAGAAATTGTGCTCTACTCCAAGTTCATTCTATCTTGCTTGCACAGCATCCATGATTAAACCCCTAGGGAAAGCAACCTTGTTGCTTATACATACTAGATCATACCCTATCCCTAAGGGTTTACAACCCTACAAGGGCGCTTTTGCATTCACTAATTGGTTCCGTCACTTAATTGTGCAAAGATAAATTTTGTGGTAAATAAACAAAACTCCCCAGGAGGAAATACTGCTGAAAGGCTGTCAAAATTGCCAAAGGTCCTAGATATCAAGAATTCAAGGGCTCCTCCAAGAGATCCAAAGGTCCAAGAGATTCATGTCATCCAAGTTGCCAAGAGATACAAATTGCCAAAGGTCCTAGATGTCAAGAATCCAAGGGCTCCCTTAAAAGATCTAAAGGTCCAAGAGATCCAAATTGCGAAGATGTCAAAATTGCCAAAGGTCCTAGATGTCAAGAATCCAAGGGCTCACTCAAGAGATCCAAGGTCCAAGAGATTCATACTATCCAAGTTACCAAGAGAACTTAGTGTCCAAGAGCTTCCCCAAGAAGTCCACATTGTCAGAAGCCGTGCTTTTTCTCATAATTGCATTTCCTTGTATTGTAAAAGGCCCATCGTTGGAGCCGATGAACCCAATGTTATAAAAGCAAATCTTGTGCAAGCATGTAATCAAAAGAAGGTTCGACCCGCATTACCAAGCGCATCATGAAAGTTTTAGTTACTTCCCAATTTTGTGCATTAATCTTGCATCATAGTAGAAACTCACCATGATAAATGCCCGATCAAGGGTGAAAAGCCAAATTTTTCTAAAAAATGGTAGGTGCATGTTAAATAGCAAGGGCATAAACTAACTTGATTTTGGTGTTGTGTTTCAACATTGTCGAATGCACCTCGTTTCTTTTACCTCCTATTCTTTCTTAGGATCAAAAGGTTGCTAAAAAGTTGCTAAAAGGAAACAATTTAAGCTACCACCACATCGTGATTCCATCATCACTAGGTCCCGTGCAAGAGAGATGTCTACTAGTGGGCCTTTAACTCTCGAAGTGAGTCCTGTCGAGTTCGCTCAGATGAAGGAGCAAATGGCAGAAATGATGCGTATGATGCAACAGCTAGTTGTAGGAGGAGGACAAAACTCTTCCGCTCATAGCTAAGGAGGTCCACGAACTGAGAATGAAAATCATCCCCCGCCAGAACATGATCAAGACCAAAACATGCCGCCCCAGGGCAATGACCAAGAAACAGATCCTTCTAAGGACAAAAACCTCGAGTATGGGATTCGCTAGGTCAAGAGCCAAGTGGAAACTCGAGCTGAGAAGTTTCGTATCATGGTGGGCTCCAGCACCTATGGAAGTGTTGATCTAGACAGTCTGACCAACTTCCCTCAGGTCATTTTGCCTCCCAAGTTCAAGGCGCCAGAGTTTGTCAAGTATAATGGTACAGGAGACCCTTGCATTCACTTGTGCATGTTTTATAGGAAGATGACTCCCTATGGGGATAATCACCCTCTGCTTTGCCAGATTTTCCCTAATAGTTTGACCGGCCCCATGGCCACCTAGTATGTGAGATTGGAAAAGTGGGGAATCTTTCCAAAAATATGCTTAGAGGTGGCAAAAGCTAGCTACACAAATGCAACCCCCCCATGATGGAAAATTAGATGATCAAATGGTTCATTGACAACCTCAAGCCTCCTTACTATGAGAAGATGATCAGCATCCCTATTGGGGAACGTATTGACAAGGGTATTAAGAGCAAGAAGATCATGGATCTCGAGTCTTTGAGTTCCATGGTTGAACAATAAGTCAAGAAAATGACCAACCACAAGACTAAGGAAGCTGATGTGCATATGGTTGACAATGCATCAGAAAGGCCTAGAGTATTACTTCTACCTATGCAACCCTAACTGCTAGACCTTATCAGCAACAGGTTCAATCTACTTAAGCACCTAACCAAGCCTTTAATCAGATAGGGAGGCCAGACCCACCTTGTCCCCTAAGGAGGGAAAACTAGAAGTACACCTCGTTACCCATGCCCATGGCAAATCTCTATGCTCACCTATTGGAAAGGAAGCTAGTGACCCCGATGTTTTCCAGACCCAGAAAAGGCCCTCTGTCACCTGGTTTTGATCCATCCAAGAAATGTGAACACAATTTTAGGGTTTAGAGGCATACTCTGGAAGAATGTTACCATTTGAGGGACCGTGTCCAAGATCTCATAGATAACAAGTTGATACAATTTGATAATGCAGCCGCTCCGAATATCATCACCAATCCTTTGCCTCCCCATTAGGAAGGGAATGTGAATGCCATCATCACAGTGGAAGAAAGGTTTCCCGATTTCTCCTCATTGTCATTCCCATGGAAGGCTATGCTCCGCCATGGAAGGCTATGCTCCGAGCCTTGGTCCAAGAGAGTCACCTTGATCTTAAGGATATAGGAACCCCGAGATGTGATTGGGGAATCTGCTCATTCTGTGATAGTGAAGACAGGCATGCCCTGTTTGATTGTAAAGTACTCTGAGCACAGGTTCAGAGTCTAGCCGACAGTGGTATTTTCTGGATCGAAAGAGAGGTTGTACAAAGAGGTGATTGCATGGCAGCCAGCCTGTGTCCTCCAATTACCCAGTTAGAATCCAGCTGCAATGCTATATTAGTGGGGTCAAGGAAAGATTGGGATGAATATTTACCGAAACGCCTTGGTAAGGTTACTTTAGTGCCTTCCTCTTCAGTAGTCATTGAGGAGATCATAGAATCACTTGCGAATTCAAGGTCATCAGATTTAGGGAAAGGGCCCTGCCAGCCATCGAGGGATTCATTTCTCTAGTTCTTGCATTGCCTACAGTCGCAAGGCCAGCTTCATCATCAGTTTAGGAGGGAATTGCCATTGTCCTTGCCATCCGAGGTTTCGATCCTCTTATTCTCTCGAAGCCTACCTCTAGAATCTCTGGGGTATTTAGCTCAAAAGCCCTTAAAGCCATTCTACCAAGTCTGGTAGTCATTAATCCAAAAATGTTCTCCATAGCGCCCAATTTGCAAACTCAGGAGGGAGTTTTCATTCGCATGCCGAAGCCGTTCCTTTATGAAGATAACCATCATGTCCCCTAGAAATATGATGTGTCCTTAATCTTTACTCGAACTGGAAAAGATGAGGTCTGCTCTAACAACTCTTCAGGTCTATCTGGGCTTACTAGGAGTGGCCGCTGCTATACTCTCGAGGAGCTAGAAAAGAGAAGGAAAGAGATTGGTAAGAATACAAACAAACCCGTCAGGAATAGGGTCACACTGTACTAATAGTTTCTGATAAACAAGTAGCCAACTCAGATCTCCTTCTTGGCACTATTGCTATCCTCTGATATCTACCACAAGGCTCTCTTGAAAGTCTTGAAAGAGACGTGTTCCTACAAGTGTCATGAAATCTTCCTTTAAGGGTATGATCTTAACAGTGTTGGCTGCCAACTAGACTATAAATGATGAGCTACTACCAGAAGGTAGAGAGCATATCTTGCCCATGCACATTATGGTAAAGTGTGAAGATATGATCATCTCCAGAAGGTAGAGAGCATATCTTGCCCATGCACATTATGGTAAAGTGTGAAGATATGATCATCTCCAGAGTACTAATTGACAATGGATCATCCCTGAATGTTTGCCCGATTTCTACTATAAAGCGTTTGAATGTGGATACCTCTCTTATTTGCCCTATCACCATGATCATTAGAGCCTTTGATGGCACTCTCCAGGAAGTGCAAGGTGAGATTGAATTAGCAATTGGAATTGGCCCTATGTCTTTCATGGTCAACTTCCAAGTCATCAAGATGGATTCTCCATATAATATGCTCCTAGGGAGGCTTTGGCGACATATGGCATGTGCAATTGCTTCTACCCTTCATCAGAGACTCAAGTTCTCATCTGATGATCTGTTGATCACTATTATGGTTGAAGAACCCCTGACCATCTTCAAGGAGACTTCTATCCCCTACATGGGTGCTAATGCTTCCGGAGGCAACTTTCCACAGTTTGAGCTAGTCTCCATGATCTCCAGAGCTTCGGAACTAGAGTCAGCATGGCCCTCTACTACTTTAATGGCTGCCAAGGAGATGCTCAAATTGGCTATCAATTGGGCCAAGGCCTCAGTGTTGTAGGACATGAGAAGGCTGCTTTGATTAAACCCCCAAACAACAAATGAGGTTTCGGTCTGGGGTACAACCCCTTCGATGAAGAACTTTTGCCAGGCTTCTAGAGGAAAGAAAAGGAAGTGCATTGGCTAAGGGATGTCTATTCCCCACATCAGGGTCACTTTTTCGGCGTTAACCAAGGTCATCAGATCAGAAGTGGTACAGGAATCACGTGAGGAGGAATTAAATCTAGCTTGTCTCATCTGCTTATGTCCTGAAGAATTCTCAGTGAATGCCATCATATCTCGCAAGGATGATCTAACTTCTACTATTAAGCCTTGTGTGCTAGGCGAGACAGTAGACCATTGGACCATTGAGCCCTGCTTTGTGCTTGCACCGGCTGAGTAAGGAGTGTTCCATTATCATGTGGTTGGGTCCTCCAATTACCTGAAAGAGTTGGAATAGCATATCTAGTTTGTTTTGTATGTTTATTTCCTATTTCTTACATTCCTTGTTTGCATTTTTCCAGTTTATTTTCCAAAAAAGAAAAAAGAAGAAAAAAAAATTTCCTTTTTATCATTATTAGGCATAAACTTTGTTATCCCCCTATCTATATAACTCATTAATGAAATTATCCAGTGTATTATTCAAGAAATTCTTGCATTTATCTCTTTATTTGCTTTCCTATGAATATGTGTGTGCAAACTGTCTTATGTTTCCGTCTATATGTTCAGTTCTATAGGATCTATTCTAATTCACAAGCGGGTACATCATCCTGTTGCCATAACGAGAATGTTGATGACGTGAGTGAGACAATAGAGTTGGAGCATGATATTGAAGGATTAGAGGAAATTCCGAGTTTGCCTCGTGATATTTTGGAAGCTCTAAACTAAGAGAGCGAAGGGTCCAAGCCTAACATAGAAGAGACAAAGGTGCTTAACCTTGCCAATGAAGGCAAGAATGAAAAACCCGTCAAGATTGGGGTAAACTTTCCTAAGGACTTAAAACATGAGCTTATAGCACTACTCAAGGAATTCAGAGAGATTTTCGCTTGGTCCTACCAAGATATGCCAAGGTTGGATACTGAGATTGTCTTGCACAGAATCCCAGTTAAGCCTGAATGCCATCCAATGTGGCAAGCCCTTCGAAGGATGAAATCTGTGATCATTTTGAAGATCAAAGAAGAAGTAGAAAAGTAATTGAAAGTTGGTTTCCTTACTGCGACAGCCTACTCAAATTGGGTTGTCAACATTGTTCCTATGCTTAAGAAAGATGAGAAAGTACGCATATGCGTTGATTACAAAGATTTGAACCGGGCCAACCCCAAGGAAAATTTTCCATTGCCACATATTGATACCTCGATCGATAATACCGCTACCAACATGTTCTTCTCCTTCATGGATGGATTCTCAGGCTATAATCAAATTAAAATGGTCGAAGAAGACAAAGCTAAGACAACATTCACCACTTATTGGGGAACCTA
Source organism: Quercus agrifolia (assembly GCA_029955455.1). Taxonomy (NCBI): domain Eukaryota; kingdom Viridiplantae; phylum Streptophyta; class Magnoliopsida; order Fagales; family Fagaceae; genus Quercus; species Quercus agrifolia. The sequence continues at coordinate 23,275,843 of JARQAD010000010.1, forward strand.
TGCATATGATGTTATGCCATTCAACTTAAAGAATGCTAGCGCTACTTATTAGCGAGCCATGGTAACCTTGTTCCAAGATATGATGTATAAAGAGATTGAAGTCTACGTAGATGACATGATTACCAAATCCAGCACTGCCAGGGATCATTTGGTAGATTTGAGAAAGCTGTTCAAGCGCCTTATCAAGTATAGATTGAGACTAAACCCTAACAATTGTGCCTTCGAAGCTAGTTCAGGGAAATTGCTTGGCTTTATAGTCAGCCAAAGAGGAATTGAAGTGGACCCAGCAAAAGTCCAAGCTATCCGAGACATGCCGACACTGCAAACCGAGAAACAGATTCACAACTTCTTAGGCAAAGTCAATTATGTAGCTCATTTCATAGCGCAATTGACCACCATATGTGATCTGTTGTTCAAGCTCTTAAAGAAAGACACAAAGATAGAATGGACAGATGAGTGCCAAGCGGCCTTTGACAAGATAAAGCAGTATTTGTTGAACCCTACTATTTTGGTTCCCTTGACGCCGAGATATCCGATGATCCTTTACCTAGCGGTACAAGAAACCTCCATAGGCTGCATGTTAGGCCAAATGGCTAAGCCTGACCAGAGAGAAAGGGCAATTTACCATTTAAGCAAGAAGTTCACTAGTTGTGAGATCAACTACATTGCCATTGAAAAGATATGTTGTGACCTAGTGTGGGCCTCACACAAGCTGTGGCAGTATATGCTTTACTACACCACGTAGCTCATTTCCCGTATAGATCCCATTAAGTACATCTTCGAAAAGCCAGGTCTTACAGGAAAGATCTCCCATTGGCAAATGTTGATCTCCGAATTCGACATTGTGTTTGTAACAAGAAAGGCCATCAAGGGCCAAGCCATAGCCGATTACCTAGTGGACCAGCCGCTAAATGATCCAGAGCTTTCAGGATCCCTCTTCCTTAATAAGGATGTCATGGCACTGAAGCCAGAACTAGACAATGTGGAACTATGGTGTTGGAAGCTTTATTTTGATAGAGCTACCAATTCTACCAAAAATGGAGTGGGAGCAGTCTTAGTTTCCCCCAAGGGCCAGCAAATCCTTGTTTCGGTCAAGCTGAATTTTGATTGCACCAACAATGTCACAAAATATGAAGCGTGCATAGTCGGCCTGCAAGTGGCCCTAGAGTTTGGCGTCTATGACTTGAGCATATTTGGAGATTCCCTGTTGATCATCTCCCAAATCAAAGGAAAATGGCAAGCCCGAGACACCAAGTTGATTCCGTATCAGAAATGTGTCATTCGCTTGATTCCGAAGTTCCAAAACATCATATTTGCCTATTTGCTCTGGGCACACAATCAGTTTGTAGACACCTTGGCTACCTTGGCTAGCATGGTTAAGTTATCAGAAGGAGATGATATGCGGCAGTTGCGAATAGAAGTCCGTGGCATTCCAGCATATTGCATGAACATCAAAGAATGCATGAGAGTCGAAGTAAAAGTCGATGGAAAGTCATGGTACCATGATATCAAGGCTTATATCAAGAATCGTGAATACCCGTCCAGTGCAATGGGCAATGAAAAGAAGTTCATTCGACGCATGGCCTACCAATTTTTCCTGAGTGGAGATGTCCTATACAAAAGGAATCTTGATTCTACCTTGCTTCGATGTGTAAATGCCCCCGAGGCTAATTATCTGATGGAATAGATGCATGAAGGCTTACTCGGAGCTCATGCCAGTGGACCCCTATTTGCCTGCAAGATTATGAGAGCCGGTTACTACTGGCTCACCATGGAAAGTGATTGCATTAAACATGTGAGGACATGCCACCATTGTCAAGCCTATTAAGACGGGAAGAACGCTCCTCTTCAGCCTTTGCACTCTTTAGCAGCACCATGGCCCTTCTCAGCCTAGGGTATGGATGTCATCAGACTTGTGATTTCAAAAGCTTTAAACAATCATGAGTATATCTTAGTGGCCATCGATTATTCCACAAAGTGGGTGGAAGCCGCTTCTTACAAAAGTGTCACTCAAGCAATGGTAGCCCGGTTCTTGAAACATAACATTATTTGCTACTACGGTGTGCCAGGAAAATTCATTACAGATAATGAGGCGAACCTAAATGGGAAAATGATCCAGCAACTCTACCAAAGGTTCAAGATCGAGCACATAAATTCGTTTCCCTATCACCCTCAGATGGATGGTGCAGTGGAAGCCGCTAACATGAACATAAAGAAAATCTTGGTGAAGATGACGAACACATATAAAGACTGGCACGAATACTTGTCGTTTTCTTTGTGCGCGTATCGCACTTTTGTTCATACTTCCATGAGTGCAACCTCGTATTCATTAGTATATGGCATGAAGATCGTCCTCCCCGTAGAGGTAGAGATCTCGTCTCTTAAAATTTCTCTCAAACAAAGCTGTCAAAATCTAAATGGGCCCACTCCCAATATGAACGACTGAACATGATAGATGAAAAGCGCATGACCGCAATGTGCCATGGACAATTGTACTAATGCCACGTCGAGCGAGCATTCAACAAGAAAGTTAGACCTAGGGTCTTCGAAGAGGGCAATCTAGTCTTGAAGAAGTGCAACCAAGCCGTGCCTAATCATAGAGGAAAGTTTGCCCCAACTTATGAAGGCCCATATGTGGTAAAAAAGGCCTTTTCTGGAGGAGCCTTAATTCTAGTCGACATGGACGGGCATGACTTCAATATGCCCTTCAATTCTAACGCCGTCGTATGATACTTTGCATGAAGGAGCCTCTCAATGCACCTTATTTCTATATTTTGATGTAAAAAAAAAAAAAAGAGAAAAAAACCATAAAAGAACAAAAAAAAAAAAATGTAAAAAGGTAGATCGAAAACCCGAAAGGGCGGTCTATGCAAAAGGAGAGCCAAAAGAAAGAGAGCATGAGAAAATACAAAAGGTAGATTGAAAACCTGAAAGGGCGATCTACGCAAAAGGAGAGTCAAAGAAAGAGTATGAGAGAGTCTACTAGATTGAAAACCCGAAATGGTGGTCTAGGCAAAAATTAAGGCAATTAAAAGTCAGTTGAACTACGTGATGACCTGATCCTTCTTAGTGGAGGTACATAGTCAACCATCTTGGTTCGGTCATGTCTTAACAGAAAAATTGGTCAACTCAGCCTGCTTGAATTCCTAATCAAGATTAGAAAATTAGATGAATCCAGCGTACAAGACAAGATATGAAGACACCTTTGACTATAATACTGCCACGACCCGGTGGTCTGCTCAAGATGTTCTAGCTCATACCAATGGGAAATGTACCTCAATGGGAAAAGGAAAAGATTCGTCTAGAACAGGATGTATCCTTGGAAAAATAAGATATTGATATGCATGAATTTTACATTTACCACTTATTTGTATGATCTTGCATTTTCAAAGCATTTGCCTGCATATTCATTAACATGTCTGTATTGTGCCATTTAGTTTCTTGTATGTATTCTGATACCAAAATATGAAATCTCATCTCATAATATCTTGAATATCATCATAAACATCTTTCTCCACCATCTCTCACTTTCTAAGCATGCCTAACAAACTAGACTATGCTTTAAGAACTCAAACAAAAAGAGGAAGGCCTTACGCAATTGCCTAGCAATTTACGAAGGACCTTTCCATACATGGTGGGATATTAACTACATAGCTCATGTGCAGAAACAAAATAAGTAGAAAAGAACACCAGCAAGTCAAACATGGCCTAAGCGATCAAACACGGCCTGGCACAATCTCCCAAAACCAGTACAGAGAATTAGGTCATCATAAGCATGAGTGTGAAGTAACTTGGCTGCATGAAAGCTCGAGTCTTTGGAAATCTCTTTGAGTCTGTCATGTGAATGTCAAAGACGGACCAGCTCCATTTCCATCGTGGAATTAGAAGTGGAGCCCTAACTCCCAGTCTTTAGCAAAGCCCGCAAAGTGCCCACCTCTACAGTAGCAACTCTTAAAGCCTCCTCTCTCTCAGCCAACTCGGTCTGAAGGTGACAAAAAGCCAATTACGGCTCACCAGGCTCATCACCCTTTCGCCCATACTCCATGCTCAAAGTGGAATGAATGTAGGCCCTTGCCTATACTAGCTCCAATGCTAAGCCATCGGCCTTGCTACTAACCTCGGCTTGTTGGCCTTTAGTGCAGCCCTCTCCTCATCCCAAGTATGATCCAAAGCGGCAAACCTCTGAGTAAGATCTACGAGCTCATCCTCCAAACCCATAATTCAGGATCTTAATTAAACACATTCCGCCTCTGTGCCTGGAGGGGTTGGCCCCCTCCGATTAAACTCTGCCTTAAGAGTAGCAAGCTCACTCTCATGTGCACTGCTCATCTCCTTAATATCCTCCATAACGGTATCAGCTAGCTCCCTGCAGTAGTCTCTATCCATAACGGCCTCCCTCAGGCATTCCCTCAGATCCATAAGGGCCCTTTCAACCCTGATCTCAAACTCTAGAGTATAGTTTCTCAAAACATTAGCCGGAATTGGCAGCTCGGCTGAGACTGGTGATGATAAGTTAAACACAAAGCTAGAATCTTTAGTTTCTTGCCACACCTTAAACTCAACAGAAAACCACTCCTGGTCATCCTTAGAACAAAAGGGGAAGTCAATGCTCGACTTGCGCACCTCCTAGAACTCAGAGGTGTGCCCTATCACTACTACCTCTATGTCCACGAGCCCGTACTCACAAGTGACGACCAAGAGATCACTAAGTTGAGGGATGTACTGGACACCCTCGAGCCGCTGCATGACCATACCCGGAAAGTACCTCGTGCACCCCTAGATACCCACTAGGGGAATGCCAAGTAAACCAACGCAATGGGTCCACCCCTGCCATCTAATGATACCCTACTTGACTCTCCAAGTCCAGTTAGTGGGACTCAAGCTGCACAAGTACCTCAGCCAACCCTCAGTATCCCTAGAAAAAGGAAGATCAAGAACTACAGTAGTCCAAACTCTATTCCTACTCACAAAGCCTACAGGCTAATCCCTAGCAATAACATTCAAGTGGCTACAGAACCACAGTTATAACAGATGAACACAGTAGCCTAGCCTACCCCTACCGATCTCCCGACACAAAGACAAGGACCTAATGGTCTCGGAAAGTAGAGCAAGAATGAAAAAGGTACCATGAGGTAGGGCACTCACTAGAGGGAGAATGAAAAGACTTATAGCTCCTTATGATGAAGGAAACAGCACCGTATCAAAAAACGCCACCAGGAAAGCCTGACATCGGTAGGATGTCCACTACTCCTCTAAGTCCACAAAGTCATCTCGGTAACCAACAGGACACTCTAGTGAGTGGAACAGATCATACAAGAAATCAAAGGACATGCTCCCTTCTATCCCGCTACTAGACCAAGTCAGCGCCTCCACAACGGGCCTCTTGAAGCCCAACAGATTAGTGAGTCTCTTGCAATAGCGTGGCTATACTGATGGAACAAAAATAGTGCTCAGAGGGGTAGACACAAAAAGAAAACGATCATACTCCTCCAAGGTAGGTACTAGATCAACATCTCCAATGGTAACACATCTCAAGACGAGGTCCCGACAAGAGGTGATGACCTCCAACAAATGCCAATCTAGTGTGGTGTAAAGAAGAGCAGTAGCATCTCCAAGAAGTCGTCGGATGAATGCCCGGTCACCACAAGAAAAGGAGCTCCACCACCTCCTAAGCTTCTTCTCATATTAAGACTCCTTCTTAAGCTTGACCAAAGTGTCGTAGGAGTGAGTACTAAGAGCATCCATGAACGGATCCTACTTAATCTGATGATCTGATGAGAATCTACACAAAAAATGATGAAAATAGTGTTTTCTGCACGTTTTGGGTGAAGAAAAGGGTAGGAGAAGACCCCAGAAATTCACAAACCAGAATGAGCTGAAATTGGGCTGAACCTAACTTTTATGATCGCGAACCGAGGCGGTGGCCTTACAAGGGCCACTGACCCTGGGGACACGTGCCAGGGCTTTTTAGCCCCCCAGACACAAACCCCCATGTATTCTGAGCACTATCCTCCCATTTGGCATGTTTTTTACTACCTTGGAGCAAAGATTCCTCTGTTTTAGCACCCGTCATAGTGCGCAGTCCACCCGACAGTGAACCAAATTGTTAGAAACTCTCTCTCATGCATTCAAGATCACACAAATCCTACACTAGGGTAGTTTATCTTTGTGTGTCTTGTTCATCACCTCTAGATATCTTGAACCTCATTTTCTAAAGCCCAGTTCACCCAATGCAGGGGTCGGCTCAACCTCGGTAATTAGAGCGCACCACAGAAAGACGTTAGAGCCCATTCTTAGCTATGCAACAGCTTTTTCAACTTATTTTGTGGATGAAGGAAGCCATTTCCTATGAGGTCACTCCAAAAACCCGTCTTTGAATTGATAGCCGGCTCGAGCAATAACGAGGGCAAACAATGCATACCACCTCATGACACGTCGAAAGAGATCTCATTCAGGATGTTTGCATTCATTACCAACATTTGGTATGGTCTATGAAGTTGAGGCCATTTTCAGCTAGTCTGCAGGCTTGGAACCCCACAAAACCCTATACTGGGGTAGTTTATTTTGCACGGTTCCCTCCCCTTTGTCTAATATACAAGAAAGGATCCGTCTCGTTGAGGATGTGTCTCTCATGTCGAGAATCGCATGAAACCCTAAACTAGGGTAGTTTATTTCACGTGATCTCTCCATTCTCTTTCCCCCAGCGGGACGATCATTGTCAAAATCCATTTATAAACTCGTGAAACTGTAATGCAAAACAAATGAGTGTGACACAAGCCGGTTTAAAACCACCATCTATGATGAAAGTGCAATAGTGCATATAGCAACAGCCCTTTTAAAGGCGACATCCAGAATTGTACATGTAAGTCCTACCTAGAGGCATTGTTTCTTGCACACGTTAGTAGCCCTCTCAAAGGTGATTTTTCTATGGTTATACATATAAGTCCTACCTAGAGGCTTTGTTTCTTACACATATCAGCAGCCCTTTCAAAGGCACATCCAGAATTGTACATATAAGTCCTACCTAGAGGCATTGCTTCTCACACACGTTGGCAACCCTCTCAAAGGCATTTTTCCAAAGGCATATATGTAAGTCCTAATTAGAGGTATTGTTTCTAACACATGTCGGCAACCCTCTTAAAGGCTATTTTGGCTATGGTGATACAACAACCTTCTTAAAGGCGATTTTTCTATGGTTGTACATATAAGTCCTAGTCAAAGGCATTGTTTTTCACATATATCGGCAACCCTGTCAAAGACGATTTCCTATAATTATGCATGTAAGTCCTAATCAAAGGCATTACTTTTCACATATATCAGCAACCCTCTTAAAGAAACTTTTCCTAAAGTCATACAGCAGCCCTCTCAAAGGCAGTTTCTAAAATTATACATGTAAGTCCTACCAAGAGGCATTGTTTCATACATACGCCATGAAGCTACAAAGAAGTAATATCATACATCAAGGCCCACTGTGGGGCAATATAATACACACATGTCCAAGCCTTTCAAGAGGCAACACATAATATACATACATAATCGGCCCACCACGGGGCAATGTCTACCAGACACATGATGAATACATACATGCCCACATAGGGGCTACATCATGCTACAACAAAAAGGCTGACCCTACTGAGAATCATCATCCCCAGTATACTAGTTGATATCGTTATCATCATCGTCGTCGGTAAAAGGGCCAGTGGAAGGCCCCTGAGTCTAAGCAAAAGAGCCCCAACTGCTTGGTGGACCTAAAGGAGCTGGCATATACCCGAGCTCGTATGAAGGAACAATGGGCCCCTGGCTTGGAATATGAGACGAAGGTAGAATAGGAATACGAGCCACCCGTAACTCTCCAATCAAAATCATGGCATAGCCATGAAGTATGGCTAGCTCATTCTGAAGCTGGCTTCGCTCTCTCTCTCTCTCTCTCTCTGCAATAGTAGCTCGAGCCTCTCTATCCCTTTGCCAAAGCTCCCTCTCCTGAGCTAATGCCCGAGCAGTCTCCTCTTGCATGTGCACCTCCCTAGTGGCATAAGTGGTCTTAAGCTCTGTCACCCTAGCCTGCAAAGCCTCTGCACGCAATCTCCACTTAGCTTTAGAGGCCACCTGAGCACGAACAATGCCTCCCAGCACTCTACCTCCACTTACAGGAACATCCCAATGTGGAGGACTCTGCAAACCAATTGGGATAATCCTTACTAGTATCCACGTAGGCATCAAAAGAACCCGTCGCGTAGGCCGGGTCATCCAAGACAATGGACTCAAATGACAAGTCGGGGGGAGGCAGATCCCAAGGTATCCCGAAGACTGGCATAACCTACTGAAAAGTCCTCTCTGCCAAAAAGAACTCCCAACTCAACAAGGCCCAAAACCAACGCTGTATCCTCGACTAGCACATAGCAATAGTAAGCTCTGGCCTTCCTAGCAGCGAGCCATCATAAGGGCGAACTACCATCTCACCCTAGGTGATGCAGTTTAAGGTCGCAGAGATAGTAACTGACTGCACTGCGACAACCCTAGTGATCATACAGAAAGACCAAGCATATGCTCGGGGATACATTGTCGCTGACAAACCTGAGAACCGTGGTCACAAAGTCGGGATGTACTTATATGCCCAACATGTCAAAATTTGCCAACACCCCTCCAGACTCTTGTTGAGAAGCTCGCCTTGGGAAAGAGATGAAAAAGCTGTAAGTGACGGACCCCCAATCATATCTCCCAATGTCAAAGACTACACTCATGGCCCACAGCAGTTGGTAGGATAATACCAATCAGTTGTTGCCAAAGAAGCAACTACCAAGAAAACACATGAAGAACCGACGAAGATGAATGTTAGTAAGTGCCATACCCCAGGGGATGCTACCCAAAACATCCTCTCGTGTTCGTAGTCAATATGAAAGGGATGCCCAAGAGCTCGTAAGCCATCTCAAAGCTCATGTCATCGATCGGAATCAAGTATCCGCCAAATATGATACCCAGGATGGTCGTCCAATCAAGAGGGAGAATGGCATACTCCCCATAACTTAAGTGAAAGGTGCCTGTCTCGGTATGAAATCGGCGTACCAAAGCCTCCCTAATCTTGTGCCTCATGGTGTATGGGGGGATCCTCAGGAAATCCTCGAATCCCTTCTCTCTCAGGAAATCCGCATACCTCCAATGGGTTCCAAGAGTAGATAACAGTCGAAGAAAGGTGGACTAAGCATCCTGACCACAGATCTTGTCGGTCCCCTGCATCTAAAATTAAAAGCTATCCATTAGCACATGCATATAACAGGAATTTAAATGATAAAAGAAGAAAGCTCGGGCGAAAGGATGATCCTTCAACCAATGCTGAAGGTGAGTGTCTTTAATACCACCGTTTACCGCTCTAGTATAAGTATCGGCCTCGGCCTATCGTGGTGGGAACCTCGGTCTTAAACCGCGCCTCTAGGCGCCCGGATAGATCTCCTCCTCTTTAGAAAAATCAACCTCTACGTCAAAAACGAGATCCTCAGCTGGCGTCTTTCCTCCAAAGGTCCCTCTCCCTATATCCGGCCTGCGCCGTGAGGAAGCCCCACTGGAAATAATGCGAGACTTAGAGGAGACACTAACTATCTCGACTGAATGCCGCTTCCTAGATCGAGTCTCCATAGGGATCTCGCCGGTGGGCTTGCTTTCATCACCACCGTGGTCAAAATGGCTCTGCAGAACTCAAGCCGCCTATTTACTAGCCGAAGCAATCTCATCATCAAAAGAATCGTCCCCATGGGACGTAGTGTAAACGGGGGCCTTCCCTTAGTCTCCTTTGGAACTCACCCTCTAAGATATAATCTACAAAAAAATCAGAAATTTAGACACAAGTAGTAAGCCGATGAAACAAATGGAAATACAGATGAACTAACACTTTTTCCTAAACATGTTATGCAGGTTCATATTAAGCATATGTTCTCACAAGAAAGTAGATCCTTGCACATTCTACAGTGGGTAAGCTAGCAGTCGTGCTTTAGGCTCATATTCTATAGTGGGTAAACCAACGGCTGTGCCTCGGGCTCACATTCTACAGTGGATAAACTAGCGGCCGCACCCTAGGCTCACATTCCATCTTGAGGTTAAGAAAGCGACCGCACTGTACACCTCGCCATCACACAACTACCAAGTCACTCAAAAGTTCAAGTTCCTGATCTATAGTGGGTAAACTAGCTGCCGCGCCCTAGGCTCACATTCCATCTTGAGGTTAAGAAAGCGGTCGTGCCATACGCCTCGCCATCACACAGCTACCAAGTCACTCAAAAGTTTTCAAGTTCCTAATCTACAGTGGGTAAACTAGCGGCCACGCCCTAGGCTCACATTCCATCTTGAGGTTAAGAAAGCGGCCGCATTGTACGCCTTGCCATCACACAGCTACCAAGTCACTCAAAAGTTCAAGTTCCTGATTTACAGTGGGTAAACTAGTGGCCGCACCCTAGGCTCACATTCCATCTTGAGGTTAAATAGTGGCTGCGTCGTATGCCTCGCCATCACACAACTACCAAGTCACTCAAAAGTTTTCAAGTTCCTGATCTACAGTGGGTAAACTAGCGGCCGCACCCTAGGCTCATATTCCATCTTTAGGTTAAGAAAGCGGCCACGCCGTACGCCTCGCCATCACACAGCTACCAAGTCACTCAAAAGTTCAAGTTCCTAATCTACAGTGGCTAAACTAACGGCCGCGCCTTAGGCTCACATTCCATCTTGAGGTTAAATTGTGGACGCATCGTACACCTCACCATCACATAGCTACCAAGTCACTCAAAAATTTCCACGGTCCTGATCTACAGTAGGTAAACTAGCGGCTGCGCCTAAGGCTCACATTCCATCTCGAGGCCGCGCCGTATGCCTCACCATCACACAACTATCAAGTCACTAAAAAGTTTTCGAGTTCCTGATTTACATTGGGTAAACTAGCGGCCGCGCCCTAGGCTAACCATTTCCACTACTCCCAACTACTAGGTAAGTTCCCTTACCTATATCCTGCATTTTATTTTCAGCATTTAAGTTACCGCATATTTGCACGCCCATATAACACAGACAAAAGGAAAAAATATGTGCATCTTCCTAAACTGAAGCTGAAAAGCCGGACCCGCTAAGTTCGTAGTCACTCTAGAAAATTTTTTAGAAGTGGAAGTCAAAGGAAAGAGTGAAATGAGGTAAAAAAAAATGAGCCAAAAGGGGCTTTTATAGGCTTTTGGGCCGACTTGGCTGCCCGACGCACCTTCTTGGGCCGCCGGGCCAGCCCAACTCACCTTGAAGGGTTCCCGTCAGTGTTGACCAAGTCAACGTTGACTAGTTGACCCAGTCAAACCTTTAAAAAAAAAAAAAAAGGGGCCTTTTCCTCTTCTAGAGTTTAGAGACATGTCCGAAAAATATTTTAGAAGCAGCTGTAGCAAATCGGTCCAATCAGGTAAAGTGCGGTCTCGATTTGTGAATAGTCTTCACACGCAAATTTGGGGGCAATAAAATTTGAAACCACGTTCTTTATCCGACACCTCTCATTACACTTGAGATATAAGATAAAGAAGGGGCAGCTATTGATATTGTATTTTGTCTGCCATCAATTTGCGTGCTAGACTCCGAAAAATCCAAAAATGTTATTTTCTCTCCATGGGGCTCCAAGAACATCCAGAATGACGTGGCAAAACCTGTTTAGACACCAGAGCACCCAAAGTGCCTTTTTTAGCTAAAATGACCAAGATGCCCTTGACCGAAGGTCAAACGAGGTCAAAATCCTCACAAAACAACATTTTTCATAGTTTTATACCAAACTTGACCTTTTCAGAGATTTTTGAAAACTTTGACCAAGTTTAACTTAGTTGACTCGAAGTTGACTCCCGACGGGCCATAGAAACCCTAATTTTGATCCAACCATCAGAACAGATTGAAACCAATGTCATTGCGAAGATTATCAAATTCTCATTCCAACGACTATTCATGGGTCAAAATTGGAGTCAAAACGACTGAGATATCACGAAAACTAGGATAACGCATTGATCGATGCACCGCTAATTTCCGAGAGTCATAACTTTTGATCCAACCATTGGATTTTCAAGATCCATACCTTTTCAGAAATAGGAAGTCAAGATATTTCCAGGGTTGTCAAGATCAACCCGATCCGAGGCCTTTGGAGGGTGGTGGCCCTACAAGGGTCGTCGCCTCGAAAAGCGTGTCGAGGCTATAAAAAGCCCTAGGCACCCTCTAGGCCAAAAAAAGAGAAGTCTCCCTAGGTCCTGCTCTCTGCCTGGACGTTTTCTACACATTTTTCCTCTCTCTCAAACACAAAAAAACACAACAACAACAACAACAACAACAAAATATACATAAAAATCTCTTGATTCTTCTCTTTTCACCCAAAACATAAGGTATTGTTCTTAAACCCAATCTTCTTCTCCTTGATTCTACACTTTGGATTTGGGGTTTAGGGGTGTGGATGAAGCTTTTTAGCTACTAGCCACACCCCTAACTTTCTAAATCTTTTTCTAGCATTTATCTTACTCTTTTTGCCTTAATAACATGATTTATTGTTTTCTTTAGCATATTGCATTATTTGTGTTTCTACCCTAAATCTCCTTGCTTTTTATGCCTTATGTCATGTTTCATGCTTTGATCTACATCCTTACATGCTTATATGTTTAGATCTACAAGTTTTACGCTACATGCCATGTTTTCCTATGCTTTGTTCATCTTTTTTGTTCTAGAGTGATGTTAGGGTTACATGCTCACATGCTTATATGATGTTGTTGGCTATGCCTTGCTTGGATCTATGTGTCTATGTGTTTATTTCCTTGCTATATGGTCAAATCCTTGTCTTCACATGTTTCTATGCCTATATGTCTAGACCTATGTTTTCACATGTCTATGTGTTTAGATCTATGTTCTCTACATACTTTATGCTATCTTTCATGTGCTTGTGTGCACAATGCCATGTTTGTGTGCCTAGACCTAGGCTATGTTTGTCATGCCATGCGCTATTGTAGTCCTTTTGTCGCTTTGTTTTTCTTTCTTGTGTTTTGGCTTAATGGTTAGTGCTTGTGTGCACAATGCCATGTTTGTATGCCTAGACCTAGGCTATGTTTGTCATGCCATGCGCTATTATAGTTCTTTTGTCGCTTTGTTTTTCTTTCTTATGTTTTGGCCTAATGGTTAGGGCCCGATCTAGACCCTATGGTCTTTGTCATTGTCCATACACCAAGACCCACATAAAAGGGTTTGGATCACCCCTATTTGCATGTTTATGCCTGCTTGCTTCTCGGCTTTGCCACGCTTGACGCCCTTAGCAGGTTTGTGGTTGTGTGGTTATATCCAACGCCCATGAGGCCTTGTTTGGATGTAACCATTTGGGATGCATCGCCACAATGCCGGTTGCTTTGTGCATACCTTTCCCCTTTTCCGCTCCGTGTGATGATATGCTTGCCATGCTCATTTGTGCCACCTGTTGGGTTTCTATGCACCTTTACACGCTTGTTTACATGTCCATGCATGAGTCTTGCTTGCTAGTGTGTTGTCCATACTTCAACACAATGAAGCTATGGATATCCAATCCAAACCTACATTTGTCCCTTGCAAACACCAGCTTTTGTTTGCTTTCTTGTTTGTTTGCCTTCTTGCCTATTCACTTACTTTCTTGTTTCTTTGATTGCCATTTCTATCATGCTTATCTGCTTTATGCCATTTTCATATGCTCCTTGCAAAAAGGGCGCATATGCAAGTATGTAGATATGAGCCGAGCGGCTATGTTCAATAGGTTTAGGGGTCTAGCTTTTTCCATTTGATTGTGTACTCTTTAAACACCCCCCCTTCCTTCCTTCCCTATTTCTCTCTTAGATGGGTTGTATTAGGTATATCATGCCATGTACCATTTGTCCTCATCTCTAGAGTATGTCAACCCCTATTTACTTTCCTACACCTATATTTTGGGCCGTGCTCTAGGGATGTAGGCATTTGCTTTCTTGCTCTATGTGTTTGCATTGTGCATGATGTATGTATATATATATATATATATATATATATATATATATATATATATATACGTGCTCCCCCCTTCTAGTGTGATTATCACAGTCCATGTCACCTAAGGCGAAGCGATGCCTAATTTCCACCGTGAAAGTAAGGTGACATGTCACCGGATTTTTGCTGTGGAAATTTGGTACTTTGCTTGAATGCCTTAAGAAAGCATAGATTGAGACCACACCCATTCAAAAGTCAAACCTCAAAGCCCCCATGCATGCAAATCCCTGAAAGCCAATGCAATATTTTTACTGTCAATCTCCAAAAATTAAGGTTTTATCAAAACAAAAGACTGTCCTTGGACAGGCGTTGTGGGATGCCTAGCACCTTCTCCACACGTAACCAAACTTTTGGACTCAAGAATCAAGATTTTTTACCATCCACATTAGATTAGGAAAAACAACGTTTTTTTTAGCCTAAGATCGGTAATAAAATCAACTAGAAACAGGTGACCAATCACACCTTAGAAAAACCTAATGATAGGTGGCAACTTCACTTACCTTTGGTGACTCCCTTAAAATTTGGCCAAGAGTCCTGCCACACTTCCAAAGGTAGACCTACCTTCCTCCACTGAGAGAGAGAGAGAGAGAGCACCTGAAACTTCACATAAACCACACGCACCAAACAATCGATCGAGAAAAGGGCCTCCAACGGGCCCCACATGTGCGGGAGCGTCGCCACAGCAAGTGGTTGAACGAAGGCCCGACGATAGCGGTTTTCTGCTCTGATCGAGGCCGGGCGTCGACATTGTGTATTTGTTTTACTTATCTTTGTGTTATTTTGTTTTAGATAGCAATGTTAGGATTTGTATAATTTTAAAATTATTGAATAAGTATTAGTAAGTGTAGTTCATTTTTTATATAAGTGATGAATTCAAAGTAATGCATATTACATCAAGTAATTTGTTGCATGACTTTTCAAATGACAAATACATTTTTTTAATTAAAAAAAAAAAAAATCATGTGAAAAATACAGGTCAACCCGACCCAGCCCAACTTGCAACCCAATTGACCCAACTCAAACTCGACCCGACCCACCCGTTTTACCATGTCTACCTATTGAACACTTTGATTCCTTTTTGAGAAAAATAAGGAATACCCAATAATTCAGTTACATTCTAGTATACATTGAGGAAAAAAAAGGGTTAAGAATCTTTGCTTCTAATCTCATTGATAGAAAATATTAGTAAAGGAAGGAAGAGGAAAATTGGGCATTTCAGTCTTGTTGTAAAATGCCCATTATTTTATGCTTTACTGACAGGTTTTTATTCTTTACTATTGGTTAGTGTTGCATTATCACGCTTTACAAGGCACTCGAGTTTACAAAACTCGAGAGTTTCACATGGCTTTTTTAAAATAAAAAAAATCCACCTAAGTGTGTGTCACGGTGGTTATTTTTATGAAACTCAAGTTTTAAAAAAATGGTATATTGTTAATTATTTTACAAACAGTGATAAATTGCTAATAATTTTGACCAACAGTGGTATTTGACCATTTTGACCTTGTTTTGACCATAAAATCTTATCGTTCAATTGAAATGAATGATGGACCAACAAAAGAAAAATTCAATTTCTTTTGAAATGAGTGGTCATCGCAAAGATTAGAGATAAGTCAAAGGAAGGATTACAAAAACATGAAAACTTTCAAAACCTAACATGAAAATTAGATAGATAGAGAAAAGTTTGACTTAATTTTTACTTCGTTCAAACGATCTTGGAATCATGCAAGCCATATATTGTTGGAAAGTATTGTTCAAACAAGACATTTTGATGGGTATCAAGTGACCAAATTCCCAAAAAAACAAAAACACATAAAATATCTAGTAGATTCTTTTGCACGATTTTGAGGCCTAAAGAAACCACCAAAATGGTTGTCAAAGTTAAGGGCCAAGTTGAAAACTACTTAAAATTAGCACGTGAATTGTGAGGTTTGCAAGTATGCATAAGAGGCTTAAAAGTTACACAAATGGGCTTGTTCCTCTTCCTCTAAAAATAGGACCCTCCTTCCCTCATTTTAAGTTAAAGGAATTCCAGTACCTTATACCAACCTATAGTTGAACCTTTACCCTAATACCCAATTGGACTTGTTCTATAGTGACAATTTCTCTTTTTGATGCACGGTTACTAGTACGTGACTAATCAATTGCACGGATCCCAGTATGCGACTTCAATCACCAACTAGAGAAGGTTGTTGCCTGTAAAGTTCTTCAATTCATTCCACTGATGAAGATCAAGAAGATGCTTGGTCACAAAACCCTACGGTGCACAAACACAACAACTTCTTCACAAGAACAATGAACTAGGGCAAGACTGTGTCTCTGGTCACAATTTTCTTGAACAAACTTTGCTCAACACTTGTGCAACTTGTGAACACTTTGATGGCTCTTAAAATAATCCTTTTATACGTCTGGGGTTGTGAGAAACGAAAGCTCAAACACATAAACACAAATTGGAGTCAAAACAGAACTAAAAATCTATTTTTCATAAACCTTGACAAATACCCTATCTGTCGAGCTGCTGTCAAGCCACGGGGCTGAATAGTTCTTTAAGCTCGATAGATGGCTAGTTGTTGAGCTAGCTGTCGAGCTCTAATTACAGGCACTTTTCAACTTGTTTCTTGGACAGACTTGCATGGTTTCAACACTTGATCTTGAAACAAAGTTTCTTGAAATATTAAACACATCATAGATCTACCCAAATACAAGTAAAGTGTTTTTTGTCAAAGGATTAGCCAATTACATAAAATAGTGACATATGTTCCTAACAAGTGAATCACATATGTCCTAACAAATGGAAATAGGGTCTTATTTATAAGATAAAGAGTTTATACATCAACAACTTTGAACTGTCAAGCACAAAGTCTAGTAGCTCCGAGGCTTGCCAAATCCCTTACATAGCACACATATACAAAACTGGTACATGAACTATACACAGAAAAAAGGTGGTGTTGGTGAGTTCCCCGCTTCGCCAAAGCATCCGTACAGGCATTAGCTTTATGATACACGTGAAGCACCTGAACCTCCTAGTCCCGGTCCATGAGGTTCTTGCAATCACAAATTAAAGGTAACATATTAGGAGGATAAGTTGCATTGTGATCAGTTAACAAAGTTAGCACAACACTAGAGTCGAGTTCAAGCTGTATGAATTTAAAACCCATATCCTAAGCTAGCGCCAAACCCTGTCAGACAGTAGCCAACTTAGCCATGTTATTTGATGCGAGTCTCAAATGAAGGGAAAATCCAGAGATCCATTCACCCGAATGATTTCGCAAAATGCCCCCAGCCCCGGCTAACCCCGAGTTACTAATGGCACTACCATCAATGTTTAGCTTAATATAGGGTGTCGGAGGCATCGTCCATTTTATAAGTTGTGGAATTCTAACTTGGGGCCGGCTTATAGAACCCACTAGGAAATGAAATTCAGTTGCAACCTGGACGGAGGAGTGTATAAGACTGTGTTGGGATCGGGATTGGTGCTTGAAAATCCTATCATTTCTAGCTAACCATAAATTTTCTAGCTAACCATAAATTCCAACAAAGAAATGGAAAATAAATACACCAAGGAAGTTGAAGGTGCAGTATAATCTTATCTGCAGTTGCATTGCTCTAGAGCCAATCTTGCAAAGACAATTGAAAGAAAGACAAGGTCAAGATACTTGGAGATTAACCCCACACCTCTTTTGCCCAAGGACAATCTCGTAAGATGTGGATGGTTGTTTCCGGGTGATGAGACCTAGGACATTGAGCATCTAGATAGGGGCAACCAATGGTTAGGAAAGTTCGTGTGGGCAACCGGTCATGCATAGCTTTCCAAATGAAAGTATGAATCTTTTTAAAGCAAGTTAAAGCCCAAATCCATTTCCAACCCTGAGCAATGAATGGGACGTTTTATTTATGAAAGAGAAATTTGGAAGCAGATAATGAGTGCCACCAAATCGCGTATTTAGTTCTCCCCTCGTATCCCCAGCCGTATAAAAGATCAAGTAGTCGGCATCTTTGGCATACCAACCACTGACCGCATTGGCACATATCTCAGAACTCCTATTTTTACTACGTGCGGAACAACTAACTCTTATCAATTTTTAGTTGACAAAATCCAGAAACGGATTGAAGGTTGGGAAGCAAAATATTTGTCTATGACTAGCCAGGCCACCCTCATTAAAGAAACTGCGGCATCCATCCCTATTTATGCTATGCAAACCATGCTTCTCCCCCAAAAGATTAGTTTCCAAATTGACAAACTGAGTTGCAAATTCTTATGGGGGATACCGCTTCGCATCGTGGCTGTCACACTGTCAACTGGGAAACTATCACCTTACCAAAGGAAGTTGGAGGATGGGGCATAAACTCAACCCGCCACAGAAATCGTGTGATTCTCAAGAACCAGGCTTGGCAATTATATATTAATCCCAATATGCTCTGGGCCCAGGTTCTGAAAGCTAAATATTTCCCTCACACAACACTATTTACCAGCACTAGGCGTATGAAGGGGTCACATATTTGGCAATCGCTCTCGCTCGGTATTAAATTGCTACTTGACGGTATTAGTTGGATTGTCGGGGATGGGCAAACTATTTGGATTTGGAAGGACCAGTGGCTGCCTCAAGGCACTCTATGTAGCTACATTGAAGACCCTCTCCTTTTCCATGATGAGGATCAAAGGGTTAGCTCCTTAAGGACCAATCACACTTGGAATTTCGATTCACTTAACTTCCCTTTTTCCTTTCCACTTTAGAACCTTATTCAGGGTATAAACAATTTCATATTTGTAATGATGATGATAGATAAGCATGCATGGTCTTAGACCCTCGGTGATATTTTATATATATATATATATATATATATATATATATATATTTATTTATGAAATTTATAATTATGCTAAAAGCAAATTGATAAGGGTAAGGTAACATTATTTGTGTGGAGACCACTTGAGTGCATGATTAAGACTAGGCAAAACCTTTTTTTTTTTTTTTTTGGATAAGAAATCCAGTGATTCATTCAAACTGAAATTGAATTACAACAGGGCATATGCCACAATAAAGGAAATAGAGAAGACAATAGGACTTATATGCCATCAAGCTTGACTAAGTGTTGAACCATTGAAGGTGTAAACCCTTTCCAAAACTTGAGTGGTATTATTACATCTAGCAAATTTCGCTAATTCATGTGCAACCTTGTTGTAATCCCTTTTCAGATGTTTAATCTGCCAGTATTTGAAAGATCTAAGAATATCCTTGACACCCTAGAAAAGATGGCCATTGTTGCCTTCCACTTCACTAGTGGGCAACCTTTGAATTACTGAGAGAGCATCAGTGTCGATAATGATCTATTGCAGCTCCAACTCCCTAGCTAACAAGGCACCCTTTTCCACTACAATGGTTTTAGTCTCCAAACTAGAATATTGTCCTGGTAGTGTTGTGCACATTGTAGCTATGGTTTCCCTTTTACAATTTCTAATGATCACTCGTATGCTAGATTGCCTACTATCTTCTGAAGCTGCACCATCCACATTAATTTTATACATATCTATAGGTGGGGGATTCCATTTATCTTCCTCATTGTGCTTTTTGTGCCCATATTGCTTGGAAGCTTCCTTAAACTCTTGAATGAACCTTTTAGCAAAATTCCAAGTTTGGAAGGGGAGATGGTTGTTATCTTCAAAGATTTTGTGGTTTCTATTGTACCATATAGCCCAGGCTGTTCCAAAAAAAAGTTTCCAAGTCCTGGCATGTCCCATCTGCTAAAATATTCATAGCCAAATCTAAAAAATTAGATTGGGAAGTTTCAATATCCACAAGACAGTCAACCCACTTCTCCTAAACTTGTCTAGTGTACTCACATGAGATGATGGAGTGAGTAATAGTCTCAACTTCCTATTTATATACGGGGCAGGCCAAGTCTGTAATTACTTTCTCTTATTTAAGTTTTGCCTTGTTGGGAGGACATTCATGTAAGCTCGCTAGGCAAAAATTTTCATTTTTGCTAGAATCTTGAGATGCCACAGTTTTCTCCACAGAGGTGCTTTAGGGTCTCCATTAGAGCTTTCTCCATTATCTTCATATTCAACCACTCCAAGTGCTATGTAATAAGCATTCTTTACAGTAAATACTCCATTACAGTTTCCCACCCATATAACTTTGTCTTCAGGCAGATTGTGACTTAGTGGAATATTAAGGATTGTGTTAGCCTCGAAAGGGAGGAACAGGGTTCTAATTAACTCTATTTTCCATTTTCTTATTTCATTATCAATTAAAGTAGAAACCATGGGGAAATCATTAAAGCCGCAGGGGGGGGGGGGATTACCTTGTATGTTGTTGGCGTAGGTATTCACTTATCCTCCCAGATATGAATAAGCTTTCCATTACCCACTCTTCATCATGTTCCTCTCCTTATAACTTCTAACCCATGAAAAACACTTCTCCAAGCATATGATGGATTACATCCCAGCTTTGCATTGAGAACATCACCATGAGGGTAATATTTTGCTTTATAGATACATGCCACCAAAGAGTTTGGGTTGGTAAGCTATCTCCATCCTTGTTTAGCTAGCATAGCCAAGTTAAAGGCTTAAAGGTTTCTAAACCCCATACCTCCTTTGAGCTTTGACTTGCACATATTCTTCCAACTGATCCAGGCAATCTTTGACTCTTTTTGTCTTTGTCCCCACCAAAACCTCCTCATCATGCCCTCAATTTCTTCACATAGCCCTTTTGGAAGCAAGAAGCAGCTCATAGTATAAGTAGGGAAAGCTTGGGCCACGACTTTTATTAGTATCTCTCTTCCTCCACTTGACAACATTTTCTCTTTCCATCCAAATAATTTCTTCCCCACCCTTTCCTTTATTCTACAAAGACCTCCCTTTTTGATTTTCCAACAATGGATGGTAGGCTAAGGTATTTACCATGCCTTGAGTCTTGCATAGGCCCCAGAACTTCAAATACTTTGCTTTTAGTATCACTAGGAGTATTATGGCTAAAGAACATAGATGATTTATCTGTGTTGATCTTTTGTCCAGAAGCCCTTTCATATAGCTCCAGAATCTCAATCAGCTTATGACATTCTTGGTCACTAGCCTTGCAGAAGAGTAGTTTGTCATCCGTAAAGAATAAGTGGGTAATCATAGGGCATCCTTTGCATATTGAAATTCCACTGAGAGTTTTGTTCATGACTGCATCATTAATAAGGAATGAGAAACCATCTGCACATAAAAGAAAGAGGTAAGGAGAGAGGGGGCCACCTTGCCTCAAACCCCTAGTAAGGATGATGCATCCATGGGATACCCCATTGAACATTAAAGTGCATTATGAGTCTGGTCCATTTTTCATGAAATCTCATACGTTCTATAACTTTTTCAATGAAGCCCCACTCAACCCTGGCATAAGCCTTACTCATGTCTAGCTTGATTACCATATAACAATCCTTCCCTTCCCTCTTATGGTCTAAATAATGCATTAATTCAAAAGCTACAAGCACATTGTCTATAATTAGACATTCTGAGAGGAAAGAACTCTGATTCTCAGAGATAATTTGGGGGAGGATTGCTTTAAGACGATTAGCTAGAACTTTTAATATGAGTTTATAAACAACATTGCTCAGGCTTATGGGTCTGAACTCAAACATCATTGAGGGATTTTTAGTTTTTGGCACAAGGACTATGTTGGTTCTATTAGTCTCGAATATGGGCATATTATTGTTTAAAACATTAAGAGCCATACAAGTGACATCATTGCCTACAATATCCCAATAATTTTGAAAAAAAATTGCAGACATACCATTTGGACTAGGGGCATTTGTAAGGTACATTTGTTGCAAGGCTGTTGCTACCTCCTTTCTGCTAAATTCTTTAATCAGCTCTTGATTCACCTCATTTGTTACTCTAGTAGGTATAGTTTCAGTTACCTTTGATATGCGACTAGGGAAGGAAGAGGTATACAACTTCTCAAAGTAATTCACTGCCACTGTTGCAATACTTTCATTACTATCATGCCAATTTCCTTCATCTTTTAGCCTAGTGATTGTATTCTTCTTCCTTCTTTTAGAAGCCTTGGAATGGATATATTTAGTATTGCGATCCCTGAGACCTAGCCGTTAAACTTTAGACCTTTTTTGCCACATTAGCTCCTCATTATCTAGCAACTCATTAAAACCTTGCTTCCATCATGGTCTCTTAAGACCATATCATTGAGAGCTTTCCTTTTCTTCTGGATTTCCTTTGGCACCTGTCCAAACACAATCATGTTCCATCTAGACAGATTTGTGGCACATTACCTGAGGCCTGAGGCCATGCCGATGTTTAAATTTATGCCATCCCTCCATGCAGCGTCAATAATATTTATACAATCCTCCCTTTTGGTCCACATGGCTTTGAAGTGAAAACATCTCTTCCTGGGCGATTGGGGAATAAAGGAGTCAGTTACTAGGAGTGCATTATGGACTCGAGTTTCCTTGAAATAATCAATCCACTCTATATTTGCTAAACCAGGATCCAGTCTCAAGTACACTCTATTTTTTCCTTCTTGCATATTGCACCAAGTATAATCCATAGTTTTCAGACCCGGACTGGATCGTACGGTCTAACCCAAGTAACCGAGAACCTCTCACCAACATTGTTCTTTTAACCACCAGAACCGTTCTATTCACAAAAAGCACGAAACCATTCAAACTGCAGTCGAACCGCCCGGTTTTGAAAACCGTGAACGGTTCTCACGATTTAGATCAATGTTTTTTTAATTAAAAAATAATAATTAGAAGCTCACAGCACCTTATCACCATGGTTGAAGCTTCAACCACTTTGAGATGCTATCAAACATTGAAAATATTGAGATCCCATCATCTCTATCTCACTAGCTCTGTCTCTCGTTTGTTATCTGTTCAAAACTTTTCTTCTTAATCTTCTTCTTTTTCTCTCCGTCTTGTTTTCCTGTCTCTACTCTCTAGATGTTGCATAAACTGGTTTAAGAAAACTTTTAAAAAAATTTAAAAAAAAAAGTTGTGAACTGGGAAGTTGAAGTGATGGAAGAAATGAAGAAAACTTAAGAAGATGAAAGAAGAAAAAGATAAGAAGAAGACTAGAAGTAAATGGCTGACTTGTTGTAGAGATTGTTTTAAAAGGTGTGGTGTAGATTAAATTTTGGGAAATGGAAGCCTTGGGGAAATAAAAATAAAAATGGGTGAAGTTGATGTCTTGATGAGACCAGAAGTGATGTTGGTTGGAGAATGGAGGGAATAAAAATAAAAAGGTTTTAAATTTGTATTGGGTTAGAAATTAATGTAATGATGTCTTTACAAAATATTTTTATAATTTTTTTACAATAAATTCTTGTATTGGATTAATATTTAAAGTAATGTTAATTTTATAATAAATTCACCATAAATTTTAGGTTGAAAAATGTTTATTTTCAAAATAAATTTCTAATTTGAAATATTTTAGTTAAATTTTTAATTTTTACTAATTTAATATATTTATTTATATTTTAAATAATTATTAAATAAATTATGACATCATCACGGTTCAATCTCGGTTTGATCTCGGTTTGACCTTAAAAACCTTGAACCTCTCTTTTGTACAATTCAGTGAATGGTCCGGGTTTCAAAATCATGGTATAATCTAGCCCAGAATACCCCAAATCTTTAAACCCACAATTATTTACTACATTCCAAAATTTATCTATTTGCTTCTGAGGCCTACGAGCTCCTCCCAATTTTTCATTCACAAACAAGATCTCATTGAAATCCCCAAGTCATATCCAAGGAAGTTGGAACTTTCTATTCAAATATTTCAATTAATCCCATGACTCTTTCCTTCTGTGAGTTTCAGGGTGTCCATAAAACCTTGTGATTCTCCATCTGAAGCCTAAGCGAAATTCCACTACGATAGAATCAATGAAATTGCCAGCTCATTCCATTATCTCTAGGTTGATGTCTTTCTTCCATAACATAGCCAGACCTTCACTTCGCTCCGATCTAGGCTCAATTAGCCCATGTATGAATCTAGTTCTCTCCTTTACTTTTTCCATACCTTTCTTATTGAGTTTTGTCTCCATCAAGAAGACAATGTTGGGATCCTATCGTTGCATGATCTCGTGCAGCGCATTAACTATTTGAAGGTTCCTAAATCCCCAGTTTAGCTTAAGGCACTCATTGCTCTCGGTAGTGCTACCTAGCAGCCACTGCCGATATATCAGTGTTTTGTTCCTCAAGTGAGGTTTGCATTTCACGAAGTCACTTTGGACTCCTATTATCTTTTTCCCTAGATACTTCACTACTAATTTCCCTTTTCTTACCCACCACAGATATCTGGGCTTCCAACTTTACGGATTGGGCTTTTCCTTTCTCTCTGGCAACTTTTTTCCATTTGCCTTTTCCTGGGGGTAAAATGGCCCATTAGCATTAATTTTGGAAATAATTTGGTCCAAAACACTGTTTCGGAAATAATTAGGTAAGTACCACTTTTTGTGGTACTCGAGCTCACCAAGCTCGAGTACCCCATTTTTTTAATCCACCGTGGCACCTGACCATCAGCATCTAGAATTTAAAAAACTTATTGGTACCCGAGCTCATGAAGCTCGAGTACCATTCAGCCATGTCTCCCCATCACCAACACTTAAACCATATGTTACCCACAATACCTAGAAAAGAAAAGAGCAAAACAAACCCACAAACCCGAAACCCACAAAACAAACCCACCTTGTCTCCCTATCACCCTCACCCTTACCAGAACACATTCAAACCCTCACACCCTCACACCATCGGCGGCAGAGGACTCTCGTCTGCACTCAATCGCAGTGTGAGTTTACAGAGGCTTTCATTTCCAAGCCCTTCACTCCGATCCACGGTACCCTCTTTCTCTCTCTCTCTCTCTCTCTCTCGGTCGTTAAACACTGTCGTTTGAATCAAGAAAAATTACAATTTTTTTGTTTTAAGAGTTTTAATTTTTTATGTGGATATTAAAAATGAAAGGAAGCACAATGGATTTCTCTTTTTAGAGCTTTCTTTGGAACTCACTCATGGACAAAGACTTTCATGCTTTTGAAATCCTTTAGTCCTACAATACCTCCCTCATGTTCTAATTTATTATTATGAGCTAGATGATTAATCCAGGGGAAGTATAAATACCAATATAAGAAGGCCTAACTTTATAAATTTGTTTGGCTTGCATGCTTTTGGAATCCTTTTGTCTTCAATTTTATTTTTACTCATTAAACTCTATCCTCAATTTTTGTTGACTATGGGCTGAGTATTATAACATGCCTAACTTTATAAATTTTTCATGTGAGCACACTGATGCTGCTTGTAAAATACTCGATAGCAAACTCTGTTTATTTAATATTATATTTACATTACAGTTATAATCTATTACTAGCAGTATGTTTATGCAATGCGCTGATTAATAAAACTTTTCTAATATTATCAAAATTTAAAGCTTAATATATATATATATATATATATATATATATATATATATTAAAAATATGCAGTTAAGTTAAATGGAAGAAGCACTTTGTTTTATCAAAACAAAAAATTATGGTAGATGATTAAAATAATATAAAATAAATAATGAAACTTGTATAAATTTCTTAAAATTCTAGTTAGAGTTTTGATTGTAGTAGTATGCTAAATCTTTTGAAATTTGGCAATTGAGCAAATTAATTTCTAATTTTAATAGTACTTATAGTGACCTATGCTAATGGGCCAATTATTTCCATGTGAGCAATTTAGATTTAGCATTCATACATGTATGTTTTTCCAGGAAAACTACATACTGTATCTTGCTTCAACTTATCATAGACAATATTGTTTTTGGTGTACAAACTAGAACTTTGTTTGATAAGTAATAAGCTTGATTGAGACCAAAATAGAATTGCCCAAATTATTCAGAAAGTATACAAATGGGTACTAAAATTATATAATAGCATGGTAAGATGTTTTTGTCATTGCTGAATTAATTAATAGAAGTTTTTAAGTCATATATCTTAGTAATAAAATTAATTTAAAAAACAAATGGTACTAATTGAATAATTGCAAATAAAAGTCAACATAGAGAGAGGCATATGTTCATTGTCCTGTGTGTATGTTCCTGGCCGGGAAGGTTGAAGAAACTCCTCGTCCGCTAAAGGATGTTATTCTTGTTTCATATGAGATAATGCACAAAAAAGATCCTGTTGCGGCCCAGATGATCAAATAGAAGGAAGTATATGAGCAACAAAAGGAGCTAATTTTACTTGGGGAGAGGGTTGTGCTTGCTACTTTAGGTTTTGACCTTAATGTTCACCACCCATATAAGCCCCTTGTTGAAGCTATAAAGAAATTCAAGGTTGCTCAGAATGCCCTTGCTCAGGTTGCTTGGAATTTTGTGAATGACGGGCTAAGAACATCGCCCTGCCTGCAATTTAAGCCTCATCACATTGCGGCAGGTGCCATTTTCCTTGCTGCCAAGTTCCTCAAAGTGAAGCTTCCATCGGATGGTGAGAGGGTCTGGTGGCAAGAATTTGATGTCACCCCACGCCAATTGGAGGAGGTTAGTAATCAAATGCTGGAACTCTATGAGCAAAACAGAGTGCCCCCATCCCAGGGGAGCGAAGTGGAAGGAAGTGGTGGTGGTGGGTCAAGTCATCGAACCCCTAGAAAATCTCAATCTGTAAATGAGGAACAAGCTTCAAAGCAAGTATCATCTCGTCCAATGCCTGATCATTTATCTGCTGACCATCATGGCATGCCACCAAGAAGCATGCAAAATCAAAATAATGAAAATGGCAGTGCAGAGATGGGTAGTGTTATTACTTATCACAAGGTGGATGTAGAATTTAAAGATAGTCAGCATCTTGAGCATTTGCCCCAAAAGGAGAACATGAGAGAAGTTCCAATTAGATCCAAGCCTGGAACAGAGCGAGTTGTGAGTGAAGACCAAGAAAGGAATAGTGGGAGAAATGAGACTGCAGAACCAGGAGAGTGGAGGGATGATGGTGCCTCACACAAGTCCAGCAGCATGGTTGGTCGAAATCTGGAGCTTCGGGAAGGTCCCCTTGGCCAGTCACCCAAAGAAGCAATCAAGATGATTGACAAGGACAAGGTTAAGGCGGCACTTGAGAAAAGAAGGAAGTCTCGTGGGGAATTTACACGGAAGAAAGATGTGATAGATGAGGATGATCTCATTGAGAGGGAACTAGAAGATGGGGTTGAATTGGCAGCTGAGGATGAGAAAAACAAGCGTGATAGAAGGCAAGGCTGGTCGAAATCTGAGAATTTAGATTATGGCAAGGACCATTTGGAAATTGGAGATGAGAACCACATGGGCATAAAAGGGCAATCATCAAGGGGACTGGAAGTAGAGAATGCAGAAGAGGGAGAGATGTTAGATGATACTTCGCCTATGCCAAATAGCCGTAAGAGAAAAGGTGGGAGCCCACTGGATAGACAGTTGGAGGGGAAGAAGCGGCATGATTATGTGCCAGGTTACAACCATGATTCTATAGAAGATGGACATAGGATGAGTCGAGTAGGTTATCCAGATAGGGAGCACAGAAGGCATTCCCAGGAGAATCATTTGTGAGTGGTAAGGTGCTGTGTGTAAGTCTTACATGGTTACTATAGTCTGAGACAGTCAGAATGCTGAGTCGACATTTACATATGTTTGATTTGGATTATCATGTAAGCCACATCTGTATTGTAAAAGATGGTGATAGATGAGGGTGTTTCAACATGTATAATGGCAGGGCCGGTGAGGAAGTAACTTATTTAGTCAGCGTCAAGAACTGATCCCAGATCCACTCCTCCCTGGTAAATGCTTTGCAAATGTGCTACGGAGAAGAGGAATGTAGCGTTTTTGCCACATTTTTGGAGAACATATTGTTTATTAGTTCACTTGACCATAATTATATAAATACCTATAATTTAAGTCTCAAAAATCATCACTGATATCTAGAAGCCTAGTTTTTCTCTATTTTTATTTTTTCTTGGTTTTTTCTCCTGTAAATAGTAACCCACCATTGCTTCTTATTATTATTTTACTTTTTTCCCGTTTGAATATCTGCTTGGTACCAATTACTATATTGCTATGTTCTGAAATTATTAGCTAATTCATGAAAAAAAATGTATGATATAATATATTTGTGGTAATTCTTTTGTTACTTTATTAGTTGTTGAACATAGCATTTAGACTTATATTGACTATTCTCTATAGACTTATTAACTGATTAAATTATTAACTAATATTGGAAATTAGTCATAGGGCATTATGGCCAACAGAGATTTAAGAAAGAATATGACATTGAAGTAGTCATAACTAGCTGATCCAAAAAATAAAAAATGACTTGACTTGCAATTTTTGTGTTAAAGTTGGAAGATTTGGGATTAGATAAATGTTATATGAATTGTATAAAATGTTTTATTTCATTTTGCATGATAATTTGATCATTTGATTGTTGTATTGCTCATTAAGAATTATTTTTAAATTTATTAAAAGTGTTAGTAAAAAATGTACGCTCACTTCAATCAGTTGTGCGCTATGCACTTTGCGCCTAGGCTCCAAGAGGCCTTTGTGCTTTAGTGCTCTTCACACTTTTACTAACACTGAGAACAACTTTTCAAAATTATTCTAAATAAAACCTAATTTCAACGTGTAAAATGGGTTTACCATTTTGAACCCCATCACTTCCCTGCTATCTACCTATAAAAAAAAAAATGGTAGTGTCATTTTGTTGAATGTAATTTAAAAAAAAAAATGTAATTTGGTAAGTAATAATTTTGGAAGTGAAAAGATCATGGTGAACTAACCCAGACCCAAGTCTTTATTCCCACTGAAATCCCTAAGGTCCCTTACCACTTGTTTTTCAAAACTGTTTTCTAGCAGTAACATTTCATCCAAATCATTAGAAGTGCAAACCCATCTATCCTTTGTCACTAGTGAACTGATTCTTTATAAAGGTTCTTGTAAAGTGGATTCAAATATGTAACTCGTAGACCTAGGGAACTAACACTATTTTTATGTGCCATCCCAGCATTGTAATTTAGATTGGAGAACAAAATTCCAAATTGGATTTCTTTGTTTTCTTCTATTTTGTCTTTAGGTTTAGGGTTTCAGTTTGACCCCCCATAGCTCTGGACTTTGAGTTGTTCTCTCACAGAAACCAAATTTGATGTCAGGTTCTTTAGTTTTTCTGAGTTGATCCAGGTTGACCATTATCTGAGTTATGTCACATCTTGTGTCCCTATGGAAGCATGAAATTTCTGCATGAGCAGAAACCATATATTGAATCATTGATTACAACTGCAAATTCTAAATAATTTTAACTATACACATGAACTAAATTCATTTATAGGTGGAACTATCAGTACTAATTTCAGTAATATCTAGGGTATATTAGTTAGTGTTTGGTTCTAAATCCTAAAGATAATTAATCACATTTCTCTAAGCTGGTAGTTGTAATGAATTTACAAAATAATGTCTTTATTCCTGTCAACTATTTTAGAAAGAAGATAAAAGCAGAAAAAATATTTGAACGAATGTCATAGTAAAAGTTTGTAGAAGTTGAACATCTTGTCATAAACATAATGACAGATTTATTGGTGATCTCAGCATGCTTTGAAGGCTGTTTCAGAGATCAACAACGTTTTTTAAGAAGCGATGCTTAGGGTACTATAAAAGTTACAAATTGAGGTGAATGTTGACTGTTGAGTTGTCAAGCTATGTGTATAGAATGAGTCCCCTGAATTTGGGTACTTGGGGTGCGCAGACAGTAGTTATCACTTATTACACTTATATTATCTCAATTTCTGAAATGACTGTCAGATTGTAATTGCGTGGTAGTAAAATTTGTACCCCTACAATTGCCTTTTTTCTTAAGATGGATAAGTCGAAATAAATCGAAATATAAGGAAAGATCACTTTAAAAAAAAAATTCTATTTCAATCCTAATTCCAGGTCAGATGGGATGAGAGGGAAAAACATTTGAGCTGATGTTGGCTAGTGCTGGACAGCACACTACGTGACTTGATCTAGAGCGTATTAAGATGGATAAGTGAAAATACAAGGAAATATGGGATTTGAATTGAGGAAATTTGCTTTAAAATTGAAGTAGCCTCTATTGATGAAAAGATGAGCAAGTCACATGAGATGATTTGGTCGTGTGTAAAAGAGTGATTAATGCACTAGTGTAGAGTTAGTTGATTTGAGTTGAAGTAATAAAAAAAGATAGAGGATGACCTAAATAAATAAATATGGTAGTAGTAGAAAAGGACATGTCAATAAAAAGGTTACAGAGAGTATGATTTTGGATAGAATAGAATGGCAGAGAAGAATGCATGTGGCTGACCTTGATTAGTCTATTGGTTTTTGTTGTTGCCATTCACCTTAACTTGAGTTGAATAATGGGAGTACTATTCTAGTTTATTCCCATTAAACTCTAACAACCCCTGTTACCCACAGTTTAAACTCTCATCCCTCACTTTCTGAGTCTCCCTCTCTCACTCTATCAAGTTTAATTCTTTTTTTTTTTTTTTTTTTTTTATGAAAGCAGTGAAGGCTGCATTAGATATATATTATTGCCATTTTCAGTCAAATATGTTTATAATTAAAAATAAATAAATAAGCTTGTCTTCTTGTTGTCACCAAATGCCAGATATGGACCCACATGGAGCAGGATCCTCTATACGGACTTTGTTGACGGGGCAGGATGAGCATCGTTCAAGTTTGCTTTGAGATGCTCATTTGGAAGGCGAGGTATGCACTTGTTCAATATATGTAGTAGAAAGAGGTAAGAGAGGGAGAACTATTTTTTGTGTTTCATGGGAAGATAGACAACCTTTGTAGATAAGTGTGAGGCAGGTAAAATAAATCGCTTTAGAGATCAACAGGTTTAAGAGTGAGAATTTGGAGATTTTTTGGGTTTAAGACCAATGTAATTGAATTATACGGTGCATTTTTGGAATGAGATTAATTATGCACCTTAGTACATGATGTGTGATTATTGCACGTTATTATTATATTTTGCACGTGTACTAAGGAATGTATGATGATGGTATGCTAGATAAGTTTACAACACATGCTTGGATAATAGCAAATAAATTTGGGTGATACAGTATTACATGATAATTTCGGTAAATTTCCCTTTCTCACCTTTATAATATTAAAAAAACATTGATTTACATATAATACTTGATTATATGAATATAATGCTAATGAGAGCATAAAAAAAATATGAATATAATGCTAATAAGATTGTACTAATATAGGATTTAATCTTTGTGTGTGCATGTGTAAACTTATTTTACTAAGAAAAAAAGGTGTTACACTAAGATTCCATATACAAACCACACCAGGATGTGTATGCACTGTTAAATAATATTCCCATTAAATAATGGAGTAGAAATTTAGTATTGGAGTAGAACGATTTTTGGAATTTAACTTTGAAGTCCTCATTATTATGTGGTGCTCTAATTATTATTAATACTAAGCTGCTATATTTGCAGGGAGTGCCAGGTCTACTGACTTGTCGTCACCAGGATAAAGACTTTCTTCATGGTGGGTTAGATGGGTTAGATCCACGAATTGCCGCATACATCACTGATGCGGGGTTAGATGGGCTACTTCGGGTCCCACATATGGACCTTGACCACGCATTGATCACAGCGTTGATGGAGAGATGGCGGCCAGAGACGCACTCATTCCACTTGCCCTACGGTGAGATGACCATCACACTACAAGATATGAAGGTTATAATGGGGGTACCTGTAGATGGCTTGTCGGTGGTGGGATATACATCCCCGAGAACCAATTGGTTTGATGTATGCGCTGAGTGGCTAGGGTATAGGCCGCCAGATAGACAACTTGGTGGTAATAAGAACACCGCAGTGATGGAAGGGCCGAGGGTAAAAGCCAAATGGCTTGAGGATCGGTTTCGTAACCCTCTCCCAGTTGACGCCCCTGATGCGCTTGTACAGCAGTATGCTCGGTTTTACATAGTGGAGATGTTAGGTGGTAGACTGTTTATGGACAAGGGTGGCGATCGGATCTCCATTATGTATCTGCAATTTTTCGATCGAATCAGCAACGGAAAGAGGTATAGTTGGGGTAGTGCAGCATTAAGTTGGCTCTATAGACACCTCTGTAATGCATCAGAGAAGACAACCAAGCAGATCGGCGGTGCACTGCTATTGGTGCAGTTGTGGGCGTGGGCGCGATTTCCACACATATATCCTGTGATGAGGCATCCACAGCAGGCATTGCCTCCAGGTCCACTTGCTATTAGGTATGTAGCATGTTACATAGTTACCGTTTTACATTTCCGCATTAACTCTATTTGCATGGGAATTGTGTAAGTAACTAATATGAAGGTTATGTCTGTGTTGTTTCGTAGATGGAAAGGGGCTAAGATAACAACTGAACATTCAATGCACGTCCTACGTGCCTATCGTGTGTCGCTTACTTCGATACGGCCAAATCAGGTATCGTGTCTTACAAGTGGGCCACCAAGCTTTGGCATGTTCTTTTTGTAGTTACAATTAACTTTTGAATGAATAAACATTTTCTATTGAAAGATTTACATGTATTGTTCACATTCGTTACACATTTTTCCTAATTATATTGTTAATATGGTTATTTGCATCTGTTGGATCATTGCAGATTGTGTGGGAGCCATACACCAATTATTTGGGTTCACTGCCCGCATATTGTACGGCAGGCCAACACATATGGAGGTCTATCGTGCTACTCATACATTTTTGGGTGGTTGAAGACCATCATCCCGAACGTGTTCTCCAACAGTTTGGGATGAAGCAAGGCATACCAGTGGATGTTAATACTTCAACTGAACTGCACAAGATAACCCTCCAAGGCAAGCAGCATCAAAATTGGGCCCAAGTACATGCCCTTCATATTGCTAAATGGGCTGCGCACGCCACCATTGCCGATGCACCGCCCTTTCATGGGGAGATGAGCTACAATGATAAGTATATGGTGTGGTTTCGTCCCCGCACTGTTCGCCATATTACAAAAGAGACTTTGTACTGGGACACTTTGGTAAGTTTACAAAGACTGTTTTGTTATTAATGTACCAGGCTTCGCATAGTTTAGTTCAACCTACTAACACTACTCTTGTATATTTGTGACAGGTTGAATCGCAGCTGAGCATTATGGCGAAGTGCGAACAAGGGTCTGAGATCTACATCGACTGTATTAATGCTTTGCAATCTGTTGAAGAGATTGGTCGGTTAACCTTGGACCATGCACGCGATGTGGGCAACACAAGTCAGCCGGCTGTAGGGCGTGGTCGGCAACCCGGTGGACGTCAAGGGCAAGGAGGCTGTCAATCTAGTCAGCATCATACATCTAGTCGGCCTCCCACATCGTCTCAGCGTCAGACACCAGTGCCCACATCTAGTCGACGTCCCACATCTGGTCCACGTCAGACACCCGTGCCCACATCCAGTCGGCGTCAGACACCCGTGCCCACATCCAGTCGACCACACACACCCATGCCCACATCCAGTCGGCGTCACACACCCTTGCCCACATCTAGTTGGCGCCATACACCCGTGCCCACATCTAGTCGGCGCCACACACCCTTGCATGACCACACTATGGAGGAAGCGAGTCAGACAACAGACGAGATGTCTTTGGACACTGCTTATAACATAGGCTCCATGGCATACGATGGTGCGGGTCCATCCCATACTGATGACATGAGATTCATGCCCACTCTTGGGCAACCCACCCTTGGTGTTGTCCCCCCTGAGGGCGTGCATACCGAGTTCATTCAGACACAGATACCCACCCCCCCACTAGAGCCTTCACACATTGAGGATCGGCCGCGAAGGCCGCAACGGACACGGACACGGACACATCCTCCTGACTGTGGGACTGGACATGGTACTATAGTTTGTACACATCCGATTACATATACATCTCTTTATAGTTAAATGAACTTGCATATTAGTATTTGCTTGTGTTGTGTTCTTTTGCAGGCAAGGTGAGACCAATCAAGGAACCGGTGAGGAGAAGAAAACGAGGATGATTCAGAGAGGCTTCAAGAATCAGTGCTACTTTGGGTTTGTAATGGTATAAGCAAGATTTTTGTCATGTATAGGATCTTCTCCTCCTTTGGTCATATATTTTTAGTAGCACATATTCTATGTTTCTATGTTTTTTTCACCTATCAAAATAATATTCTATGTTTTCACGGTGTGATGTATGGTTGCATTCTCAAGTTGTGCGGGCAATATGGTGAAGGAATATGAATGCTAATTTGATAATTACATTAGAGATGCATAGAACGTTGCCTGTATCTGTTGATTCAAATGCATAATTGAACTACTTACTAACATTGGGTTGTTGACTTGTGAGCAGCATTGGCAAAAGCCCAACAACTCTTACTTGATCAACAGGAAAGAGATTATATTCTTAGCCAGGTGAATGCAGCAAAAGGTTGGTGCTTGAAATTTTTTAAATATAACTTTGTAGTTGGATCTTACCTCTCTTAGCTCTTTATTTGCATGTTTATAAGTTATAACGGGGCTAGTCTATTCATGCCATATGAGCTAGGATTGTCCATGCAATGTCCTGTATGCATAATTATTTTGTTTATGTATTGCAGAGATTGAGGATTGATATTAATATAAAAGAGAGCTTATTCTTTAATTTAACGTGAACTGCAGATGAGCTTAGAATGAAGAGGAAAAAGCATTTGAGGAAAGATACAGCTTCTAAAATAAAGTCATTGGTTGAATAGGTATGTAGTGTTCTCCTTATAATATGTCCTTTACACACACACACACACACACACACACACTTAGTTTTAAAATTTACTTTTTGATGTCTATATTTGGACCCTATAAAATTGTGTGCTATCAATCAAATGGTTGCTAATCCCTGTAATCTGTAAGGTGAAACAAAAGTTTTGGTTGGCATGTATCTCCTAAGGAGATTGATCATGGCTTTCCTAATCTCCTGTAATCTGTAATCTGTACTCTATTTGCATCTCTGATTAGAGGGATTTGTGCAGTGAGCATATTCAGAATGACTTACCAATATTAATCATACTTTGTATGCTCGGGTTTTTTTTTTAATTCCTTTATATCTGCTAGAATAGTATTTATTTTTGTTTACTCTTCATGTCTTTCCCTTTAATCCCTTATATTTATTTCTTATTTGTATTGGTTGTTGTGGGGTTCTGTTATATATTTATTTATACGTGTGAGGGTTTTTTTTTTTGGGGGGGGTGGGGGGGGAGGGGGTTCTGAACTTCTAACACTTAGGCAGTTATATTTTCTTAATTGTCCTCTCCAATTGAAGGCTTCTGAAACAACCTATTAATTTTACCTCTTTGAATTTTTTCTGGTGTGAGGGGAAAAGGATGTAAGGTAAAAAGGACATGGTTTCAGCAGAAAAGCTTGTGCACTGGTCATGGGGCATTTTGTTAATGGTTTAGTAAATTATACCAGCATTCTATAATTAGAAAATGATGAGGAAAAATGTTATTTATTCATTTCAAAAGTTATATGTAGTTTAGGAAACTGGTTTAACAGATAAACAAGACGAGTAATGAAAAAAGTTGCTTACCCTCGAGATTTTCTGCCAGCCACTTGGAATTGTCAGGACTAATATGACTGTCCCACCAACATAAATTTGACTTCTTTGATTTTGTTGGCTCCATATAAAACTCCAACTGACTCCATATTGAACAATTACAAACTACTCAGTGGTAGTAATAATGATGATTAATACAATCATGCTAATAGCAAAAAACAAACAAACATGAAAAATTTTGGGGAAAAACCACTGAGAAGTGGTGGTTTTTCAGACATCCTGCCTTAACCTTAATCTTACTTAAAATGTTAAGTTGTGCTCAAAATTGACTTCCTTATGATTAGTCCCTCCAAGAAAGTAATGTTGATAAGGTTATTAAATTAATTCATCACATTCATTTCATTTGTTGATAGAATACAATTAGAACACCAAATTGGTTAAAGAAAAAACAACAATCAAGCCTTAGTGACAAAATTTTAGGATCCTCAACAAAGTAGACAGGGTATTATTATTTTTCCTTTCTATTATATTCAAAGCCACATGTCATCAAGTATGTATTTCACATGTCATCAACTCACTTTGTATCACTAGTGCACTAACTACTTTGATCTAGAAGATGAACAAAGCATGTCATTTGTAAAACACACACACACGCGTATATAGATGAGATGACGAAAAGTGAATGTAGTGAGTTGTGACTGACCTTTTTGGATATGGATCTGAGCGAACCAGAGGAAAATCGGAAAGACCTGAAATCCAGATCCAAAAAAGGAGATCTGTACTGTACTGTATGTAGTCTTAACAATTGAAGAGGAGAAGGCCTAATAATAATTGATCAAAGGGGTTGGTTCTCTCTCGGAATTGAGTTTTTGGGATAGATAAGAGTGAGTGTTAAGTGTTGACAATCAGAAAATGGCTAAAGTTTTAAGTAGTAGACAAACATAAAAATAAAAGAAAGAGACTCTTCCTGCTGTTCCCCCCCCCCCCCCCCCCCAAATTTGCCTGCCTTTTCTTGCAAAACCCCAAACTACCCTGCTTTCTAATTTTCATTTTCGACC
This sequence comes from Quercus agrifolia, assembly GCA_029955455.1. NCBI lineage: Eukaryota > Viridiplantae > Streptophyta > Magnoliopsida > Fagales > Fagaceae > Quercus > Quercus agrifolia. The sequence continues at coordinate 23,312,440 of JARQAD010000010.1, forward strand.
TTTTTTTCTATTGTCAATATGCTTTTAAATTTAATCAATATAAGTACAATTATAGCCTCAATTATTTGTCTTTGTTATCATCGTTTAGCTAGAGATAGATCATTTGTTTTTGGGATAATCTAGCTTAGCTAGATAGATGTATTAAATATTAATAGTGTTTTAATTTAAAAGTATAGTGTTCTAATTTAAAAGTATTTAAAGACCTTATGACATGTTCTTTTCTTTCTCCTATTAGCAGCATTCCTTTTTGTTCAAACTCAAATGCATAAGTTGCAAATTCTAATTTTAGCTTTACAGTTATGACTTGAAATAGCATCAGAATTCAATTATAGATTTACTTGATTTTTTATTATTCCGCAAATAACAATGATTTTTTTAGTGGTTGAATTCTTTTTGAAAGCATTTTCTAGTTCCAGATTAAGGTTCATTTAAGTAAGATATTAAGCCAAGGTTTACTTGAATTTACTCACTGGTCCAGGTTATTAAAAATGATCACGTCGCTGCTGGACTTTGCTGTATTCAGTTGTTTATGAATTCTTCTGTACAAGAGGAAGCTATCAAACATTTGGAACATGCTAAGTCAGCACGACATAGAGGTGGAGATTCTACTAAGCTTGTCACAGAGGGCATTAGAGGAAAAAGCGCCTCTGAGAAGCTTACTGCCGTACTTTTTAGGCTCTTAATTAGTTTTTGGTGTTTTACTACAGCAATTAGTGGTTAAGGCAGTTTCCCTTGCCATTGCACGTGATGGTGCTAGTGGTGGTGTTGTTCATACTGTCATTGTAATTACTTTATATTTTTGAGAATGGTTCATGTAATAGTGATCTTGCTGGATATATTTCTTATTGGTGTAATAGTCTTTGATACTTATATTTAGAGGTCTGCTCATTGGTCAATGTTTGGATTTTAGATTTTAATACTTATATTTTAGTAAAGGTGATAAGCGAGTAAACTCTTATTTCTTGTGATTCCTTTTTAGTGGATAGAAGATTTTTTCTAATCTCTTTCAAAAAAAAAAAAAAAAACGAAAAAAACTCTACAAGAGAGAGTTAGTGAAAAGAGGCTGATACCAAAATCAGCCTCTTTCCCACTAAAAATTATCTAGATTAGTACCCGAGCTCGGTGGGCTCGGGTACTTCAAGAAAAAAAAAACGAAAAAAACTCTACCAGAGAGAGTTAGTGAAAAGAGGCTGATAATAAATTAGCCTCTTTCTCAATTTATATTATCCAGATTAGTACCCGAGCTTGGTGGGCTCGGGTACTTTGTGAAGTACCCGAGCCCACCAAGCTTGGGTACCAAGCTGGATAATAAAATTGGAAGTACCCGAGCCCACCAAGCTCGGGTACCAAGCTGGATAAATAAATTAAAGAGAGCTGCATAGCCTCTTTCTCAATTTATATTATCCAGATTAGTACCCGAGCTTGGTGGGCTCGGGTACTTCACAAAGTACCCGAGCCCACCAAACTCGGGTACCAAGCTGGATAAATAAACTGAAAAGAGGCTGATGCTATAAAAATGTAAGGACTAAATTGACCATGACCCAAAAATGTAAGGATCAAAATGGTGTTTACGCCTTTTTTGTTTTGATTGACGAAAAAGTGTACTGTTTTCAACCAACGTTTTTTTATTTTTTCTTTATTTTTTTCATGAGAATAAATAAAATCCAATTATATCAGGACACGTAAAAGTTGCCACAGTTTTTATGAAGTATTTGTAGTAAAATGATAAATGCCATGTCACTTTTTCGTTAGCCACATAAGTATTATTTTTATATTGTACACACAAAACTTCCACACACATTATTATTTACACAAATAACATTATAACAAAAAATAATGCACACACAATCAATATTACATACACTCATACACATATAATATAAAGAATAATGATAGAGATACAAACTATTTTTCAAATTTTTTTACATACTGCTGTTGTTGTGAGTGATTAAGCTATTATGAAAAAATGCATATTAATGGTAGGCCTAAATAAAAACCAATAACAAGTTGGCCACATCAACATTATGAACTTTGACGTCAAAAACATTAGAAAAATGAAATTGTATTAAATTATTGCTATGGATTTTATAGCATTGCTTCGAAATGCTATCAAATCTCATCAAATACTTATGGCTCTTTACAGCAATCTAATCTTCAAACAAAAATGAAAAAAAAAAAAAAAAGATTGTAAAAAATAGCTATAACTGATATTTTAATATTTGAAAAGTTGCTGAAATTCACCTTTTTTCCTGCCCACTTGTCTGACGCCAACCACTAAGTTAAAAGCAAATGGTACCTTCTGAGTCTCCCTCACCAGCTTACTTGTAGAATTTATGACCATAATGACTCTTGTACTTACAATAGGCAAGTCCATGTGAAGAGGCAGTTGTGTACAAGGGTGAAATATTACTAAAGCTATACGTTGGGTCACCATCTGCCATTTTCAGTCAATTTTTTCCATTGAAGGCAAAGTATTTAACCTTTAGGTCTTGCCTATTGTATACATAGAGGTAAGTTAAATGTTTTGTCTGATTGTGTGTGCATGTGTGGTTCGTATGACATTATTTTTGCATGACCACAGTTCATGAGTTGAGGTTTTTGCAAGACCCTTTTCTTTATTACAACTGCTAATATATATATATATATATATATATATATATATATATATATATATATATATATATAACTTACAAGTTATCTAAACAAATGGAGCACAAACTATATTGTAGCAAAATATATTGTAAAGAAACAATTGCAATTAGAAGCATATTGTTTTTTTGTACCTGAAATGAAAGAAAAAAATAAAAAACCATTTCATAATTACTAATAGTTGAAAGAGAGATAGTAAATCCATAAATTATTATATGCTTTAGAAGAATAAATTGTTTATCCAGTAGCTTTGATTCCTTCAAATAAATTAAGAAAAAAGAAATCATGTATAAGTTTTGGTTTTCATTTTGTGAAATCTAAAAATATATGAAATATAACAAATACTTGTAAAGTTGTGTTTGATTGCTTCTTAAAATATGCCCAATTCAGCATTTACTTCTCTATCCTTCTAAATATTTAAAATTGAAGTTTATAACAAAAATTCAGAATTTAAAATAGAAAAAAAATTTATAGATAACTGTATTGTTCACATTCATTTATGGGTTAAGCTATGTATGAGATAAGCAAGAAAGGCAAGTGCTGTGAATAGTGATATTGGTAAAGAAAATGAACGTGTATACAATATCAAAAATCATTTGGGGGGGGGCCACAATTAACATAAACTATATCTAAATAACAAAAAACTCAAGAAGAAGAAAGAAATTCGTATCATTAAAACTTATATTTGCCTATGCTTTGAAGAATTCATTTTATATTTTATGTTTCTATGTATTTAGTTATTTACATGTAAAAGAATTCGTATCATTGTCATTATATTTGCCTATGCTTTGAATAATTCATTTTATATTTTATGTTTCTATGTATTTATTTATTTAGATGTAAAATTATTGCTATGTCATTGTATATTGTTTATTCAATAATTTACAAGTTATCTAAATATTAAATAAAACACAGTTTTTTTTAACAATTTGCTGGCAGCCAAGTATTGTTGGTAAATCTATTATAAATTATAGATATGTGACTTGGTACGATTGAAAATTATTTATATCTCTATACACAAAGTTTAGGAGGTTGAGTTTGAATATAAATTGTTTTTATCATACGTCATCTTTCTTTAAGTGGTTATAGATGATGACAACTTTTATATTGTTAATAACAGGTTGGTGATGGATTTTCATTTTTTCTATCTGTACTACGACGGGGAGATGTATTATCAGTCGTTGCATGGGTTGTCATACCAAGGCTCGAACCAAAAGCAAAAATACGTTAAGGTGAAACGTGGGATAGGGCTTACGAACTTGCAACGAAGAATATTGAAGGTGATGGGGTTAGACCACTCTAGGCATAAGATTTCCATCGTGTATCGAGCACCTCAACGGGTCGTAGACACGCAGGTTTTCTACAATTCACTACAATTATCGGGTGGCACCGAAGTGAAGATGATGTGGGAAATGGTTGCACAAATGGTGGCTCGAGGATTCATTGCTTCGGATCTCTATGTCACTGTTGAGCCTGCCATAGTAGAGGCTGGAGAGGGTTCAGAACATACTATTTTGGATGGAAGAGTAGATGAGCACATCGACTCAATACTAGAAAGATCTTATCAAGGGTGTGTAGAGAACACAGGAGATGGTTATTTTCAGGCAGTGAACCGTGGCAGACATTTGCCCATGTAAACTCGATTGAGGAGGAGGAAGGGCCCCAGCAAGTGCATGAAGGAGAGCATTTAGCTGATGATGAGCTTCATAAGGGCACATCCGACAATAACCAGAATGATCACGGACTTGGTGATGATGCAACCCAAATTGATGTTACTAGGGATGACTTCGAGGAGCTCCTAGATACCATGGGTGAACATGAGGATGTTGATCATATCGAAGATGTGGTTGTCGAAGAAAATAGAGAGACATGCCCCGATCCCGATCCTACGTCGGAATGGTTCACCCAAAACACTTGGGATAATATGTTTAATCCATCACCGGTTATGCAAGTGGAAGTATTACCATGGACGCCTGGGGAGCAGCCAATTAAAGGGATGGTATTCGCGACTAAATTGGCGGTGCGACATGCGTTGACTTGGTACGCAGTGCGAGAGAATTTTAGCTTCAAAACTGAGCATTCAGACTCAGAGAGGCTTATGGTGAGTTGTAAGGATGATTCTTGTCCATGGTCGGTCCATGCGATATGTTGCAAGGGAGACAATGTCTGGAAGATCGCAAAATGCAAGGGCCCCCACACGTGCGACAAAATTCAAAATGCTCATGATGGTCGGATGATTGATTCGGTGTTCTTAGCATATGTACTTGAGCGCTATATACGAGAAGACCCTGCGTATAAGATAAAGAACTTACGCCACGTTGCTCTGGCAGACTTAAAATACGAAGTATCTCATTACAAGGTATTCTATTCTTTAACTTGCATTATATTTTCAATACAATGTAGAGACATCAGTCCTTTGGGAAGTATAATCATGATATTTTTTTTCCCAAAACCCATGAATACGTTATATTATGAAAATTGAAATTGAAAAAAGAAAAGAAAAAAAGGAATGCGGAGCGAAGAAATGTTATAGTCTTACAAGTCTTGATTTGTTTTCTTCAATTTTTTTTATTTAACTTGTATTCATTTCTAACGTAATCATTATGGTTCACATACAAGGTATGGGATGCCAAACAAAAGGTCGTTGCATCTATATACGGGGATTTTAAGGAGTCTTATGCGGAGTTGCCGCGTTTTTTGGCAGGACTGAAGGACGCAAGTTCGGGTACAGAGTATAAGTTAATAGTGGACGATAATTATGAACAGGGAACCTGTACATTGAAGTCCGTATTTTGGGAGTTTCGTCCATGTATTGTTGGGTTCAAGAAGTGTAGGCCTGTGATTAGCATTGATGCAACCCACCTCTATGGAAAATATAAAGGGAAATTGATGATTGCAATGGCGACAGATGCTAATAATAAAATTTATCCAGTAGCCTTCGCCATTGTCGAAAGTGAGAGCACGGAGACTTGGGGTTGGTTCTTGGCTTGTATAAGAACGTATGTTACCGACTGGAGACACATGTGTGTCATATCTGACAGACACCCTGGGATACAAGCTATCTTTAGAGACAATAATCAAGACTTTTCCCTGTGGCCTCCTATGACAGAACATCGTTACTGCCTTCGTCATCTATGTAGTAACGTCAACACTAGATGAAACAATGAAACTTTAAAGAATCTAGTATGGAGGGCAGCAAGTGCTACCCAGGAGCAAAAGTTCAATGCCACCTTTGAGTTAATTGAAAATGTCAACTGGGATGCGCAGCAATATCTAAAGGATGTGCCCAAAGAGAAATGGGCTCTAAGTTTTGACGAGGGTTATCGTTATGGGGCAATGACGACAAACGTCTCTGAGTGCTTCAATGGTGTTCTAAAGGGTGCTCGTAGCTTACCCATTACGACAATGGTGAAATACACATTGTTTAAATTGAATTCTTACTTCGATGATCGTCGCAATAAGAGCATAGCACAGTTAAATTCAGGACAAAAATGGACTAAATATGCCTTGGATATCTTCATGAGAAATAAGGCGAAGGCGGAGCATCACAGGGTGACAAGATTGAGCGCGCAACAACAATCATATCAAGTAGATACACCGCATAATCCAGGGAGTGCTGGACATGGGGATCACACACATGGAGTTAATTTGTTGCAAAGAAGTTGCACATGTCAAAAATGGAAGCTGTACAAGATACCATGTTCACATGTCATTGCAGTTTGTATTAGGTATCGACATGATGCAGAGCAATACATTGACCCATGCTATAGCGTGGATGCACTGTTTCGGAGCTATGCTCCCGTTTTCCCTGCGTTGAAAGATAGATTATCATGGCCGAATCCTGAAGAAACTCGGAAGGTCCTCCCTAACCCCCGATTGATTCGAGAGAAAGGCCGCCCTGTCTCAACATGAATCAGGAATGAGATGGACGAGGGTGGGAACCGGCCGAGAACCACACTGTGGAAGGAAGGGGGGAGGAAGGTGCAATGTGGGTTGTGTGACCAAGAGGGGCATAACCGAAGAACATGCCCTAAGCGGAATGAGGTACCGACAAGTGGTGGTGTCGCAGACTAGGTACGCTAATTTTGAACCGTGGTATTCTTCTAAATGCAACTTGAAACAAAATACATGCTATATGCCATTCAATTATGTATTTTTATAGGATCTAACCATAGATTTGGTCATGAATAATATGTGCCATTTTATTGGGTCTGGGCTGGTATATAATAGATTGGTTTTTGGGATTGGTCATGAATAATATGTGCCAGTTTTAACATGTTAGGGAAATGTTTGCCCTTATGGAGTGATTATTTAGGATTCTTTTTGCTTTTCTTAATAATCCAAATGTCAAAATTTTTGGTTTTAAAATATGGGGGATAAAGGCTTTTATGTGAGCTTTAGGTATGTGGGTGATACCAAATTGTTATAGCAAGAACAAGCTTCAAAATCTACTTTCTAATCAACTGATTATCTGCAATCTTCCCTGTCATTTATCTACCACATTGTTTAAGAAAAAAAAGTAGGACTAGTTTTGATTTTGTGTAATTATTAGCATGAACTTCCAGATACAAATACTATAGTCTATTTGTTAGATATTACTTCATGAGCATGACTACTACCTTGTTGATTTATCTGTTTCTGTTGTTTTCCAAAGGATGCTTCTTCGCATCGTCTGGAGGCTTGAGGAGTTATGAACACCCCCTCAATGAGGTGAAGCCTGTGCCAAGGGTGGACAGTTCTGGTCAGGTGTGTGGTGTAACTTTCACCGCAGATGAAGAGTCGAAGAGGGAAACTGTCGGCATGCCAAGAGTTGGAAGTACTGCCAACTGGTCATCTAACTACTGATATTGTTATAGTTTCCTTTTACGGCATGGCTATCATTATTAGTGGGCCTTGCCTTTGATGTCCTTTTTCTTATCATACTACTCTAATCTTGAATGGCTTGAAAGCATTTTAATGGGTGATTGGATTTATATCCTTGTTAGTAGTACCAAAACATGGATTTGATTTTATGCTGCTGTACAATGTTGCGTAATGTCAAACTAAGCCAAGATCTCAAGTTTGATACAAGAAATAATATGATTGCTCTTCAAGACTGATATTGTGGTAGAGGTTGTATTTGAAAGATTTCTCTATTTTTATCGCTTATTGAATCAAGCTGTGATGATGATAATAATTACGGTCACATTCGTAATAACAAATGAAATCCATTTCTGAACAATTGCCTGTTCACACAATAACCATTGCAAAGAAACAATGAAGTCCATTGATTTTTAATATAGCTACTATATTAACCAAAGAAGTTAAAGATGTACATCTAGAGCACACAATTCAGGGCATACTTCTGCTCGATTGAAAGCTTTTTCTCAGCTATTTGTGAAGAAATCCTCGGCAGGAAAGGGACCTATTTGTGGAGCCCCAAAGTACCAATCTGCCTAATTTGAAAATTGGCAGATTGGTACTCGAGCCCACCAAGCTCGGGTACCAATCTGGATAAAGAAATTGAAAAGAGCCTGATTCATCAGCCTCTTTTCAAAATACCCAGATTGGTACCCGAGTTTGGTGGGCTCGGGTACTTCACAAAGTACCCGAGCCCATTAAGCTCGGGTACCAATCTGGGTATTTTGAAAAGAGGCTGACGAATCAGCCCTCTTTTCAATTTCTTTATCTAGATTGGTACCCGAGCTTAGTGGGCTTGGGTACATTGTGAAGTACCCGAGCTCACTAAGCTCGGGTACCAATCTGGGTATTATTTGAAAAGAGGATGAATCAGCCTTTTTTCAAAGAATACCCCATCTCTTGTATACTTTTTAATAGCCAGAAAAAATTGAAGTTCTCTCAATTTTTAAGCCTACACATAATCTAGAAAAATAATCCTAAATTCCTTCAAACAGATGCTGCCAGAAAATCCCAGCAAACAGCATTTATAAAGTTTAAGCACCATTTGTCTTTAAACTCAATCCTTTTCACACCCTAATTCAATCCAAAACCCTAAACCATTTCTTCTAATAAACCCTGGCCTAAAACCCACAAGTTTCAAACCCTGTGACCCACCACATGAACAACTAAGTTTCATAATCTAACCAACACCCTACATTACCCATGGCATTCTAATTATTAAGGACCATATGCTAGCCAAATCACATAACTTAATTTCAAATATTATTATCACATAATTTCAAAGCAAGTCTGAGTCACTTCTGGCAACCATATGTGTTGAGCATACATAACCAAATATAAACCTACAACAATAACTGAAATAGCTATCACATAAAGTGATTATAACTTTTTTTTGGGATAAGTAATATAATTACTGCAATCATTCATTAGTCACAAAGTTCGTGAAACAAAATAGTCATAGAATGACCATAAGATTTACAGATCTCCCTGCCAATATGTTTGCCACTACTTTTTTTGACATTTGATGTTATTCCAACAAATAGTACCAAACCAAAGGATTTTGTACCTCTGGAGGCTCCCACAAGTTATCACCAATCTCTTCAATCACTTCTACAGCCAAGTTGTCATCAACAACATAATCATCTTCAGCTATAACAAGGACTTCATCCCCTTCTTTCAAAACATAATCATCATCTGGATTTATGTCTATCTTTCCGCCTTCAGCTGCCACCTTAATTCCACAGGGAACTGCATCAAGAAATGAAATAAGAACATCTTTAAAACGCAGACCATCCAACTCAGGCCACCTTTTGATATAAAATTCAGCATTCTCAAACCCCAATATATCCTCCCATATCTGCCAAAAGAAGGGGAATTGAATAGATTAAAAAATGTAGTTTAAATTTAGAATTAAAGGGACCCTAAAATTGTAGAAGAGAGACTGTATAATTCATAGGCTTTATGACATACAATAAGACAAATGTGATATTTATATAATTAGAAACAGAATAGAAAAACATTAGTACTTATGTCCACAAGATAGCCATGATTTCTGTGTGCTTTTCTTTCTGAAGAATTAAACCAAAATCGCTTGATGTACTCATCAATCTAATAATTAGTATTGTTAACTGAGTCTCATTAATTAGTATAACCACTGCCCTATTAGACATCTCATGATAACTGGCTCTACTTGACTTTTCAAATGAATCGTCTCCTTTCTCTCATTAAGGACGTATTTAACTTCTATTGTATTTATCGATAAAGTATACAAGCACTACAGCTCAGTTATTTACAATTTTAATTACAACCACTACATGCCTATTTAATTTGCAATTCATACTAAGAATTTTTTTCATTTTTAAAAGTAATTTAACATTTTCATTTAATTAACTGAGAACAGAAAATTAAAATAACCTGACCATCTCAACTTAAGACAGTAATTTAACTGAGATTTTTCTAGAAGTCCACCAAGTTGATACCGATCTTTTCTCATTTGCTTGTCATCTTTATTTACAAACAATTTGTTTGAAGACTTAATGTTATTACCTTGCATAAACTTCACCGCTAACTATTTATTATTGTTGGTCATAAATAAGATATACTGTAATTCAACTTTAAATTAAATACATGAATAATAAAATTGATTTAAATAAAAAACATGTGTGTCAAACAGGTCTACAAGCTCGTTTAGAATACAGTATGATGCTACACTAACAGAATAGCAGACAAGGATTTACATGTTCAACCCCTACAACTACAAGAGACCCACAAAGTGCACACATTCTGCACAAAATAACAAACCAGAATAATTGGCCAAAGAATGACATGAAAAAATTACTTAAAATTGATTTTGAATTACCACCGCATTCAAGAGAAATTTAACAGAGAGAACTGAGAAAGCATTTTGAAGTACACAAAGCAAAATGCTGGATTATAGGTAACTAAGGAAAGGCAGAGGCCCTCATTTTGGTATCATAAACACTAACCCCAATTAAGGTTTTTTTTCCCCATTTGAGTCTGGCTCTAATTAAGAATTGAACAGTCAACATCAAATTTATAAGAACTTGAAACTGAAAGTGGAACTTACTAAAGAAAATTTGTCACACAAGCAAGAAAGTAGTTTGATGCAAACAACAGTGACATTTAAAAGGACCTAGGAGTGCAACTACACACCCAAACCCCCCCCCCCCCCCTTAATACTCACTTTTCCAATAAGGATGATCTTCTGAGAATTCTTTTCAACGACAATTTCCACTTGTATAAAATCTTTTGCAGCTGGCCTGGTTTTATAGCTCACAACATTCACCTGATAGATTCCAAAATCAAACTAGCTAAGTTCTTCACAACACACTAAGTTCCAAAATCACCAACACAACCTCACAGCACCCACACAATCAAACTAGCAAAGTTCTTCACAACACATTATTCACCAAAAACTAAAACCTAGATAAAAAAAATTAGAACTTTTTTCACAAAAATCAACATGCTAAGTTCTTCACAACACATTATGCACCAAAATTCAAAAAAGTATGAAATTTCTTGAAAATTTAAAACAAAAACCAAGACATGGAATTGCAGCACCAAAACCAGTTGGATTAGTGAAAATTACGAGAAAAAAAACTCAAATTTTTCGGAGAGAGAGAGCTTACAAAGCGCCATTGAAGGGGAAATGGTCCGTGTGGCGACTCTGTGAAATGAAATTGAAAACCCTAATTGGTTGGAGACAGGGAGAAGAAAGGGCGAAGAAGAAGATGAGGACGAAGACGACGTCGCACCACTGTCATCCAACGGAAAGTCCATTACCATCGCTCCTCCAACAACCACCACTTTCCCTTCTCCTATTCCCTCAGGCGCGACAGCGACGGAGACCAAGATTACACTCCCCCAGCCATCATCGATACGCAAAAGCGATCATAGCGATGTTTTTAATTTCTGCCGCCAATGGTGTGAGGGTGTGAGGGTTTGAACGTGTTCTGGTAAGGGTGTGGGTGATAGGGAGACAAGGTGGGTTTGTTTTGTGGGTTTCGTGTTTGTGGGTTTGTTTTGCTCTTTTCTTTTCTGGGTATTGTGGGTAACATATGGTTTAAGTGTTGGTAATGGGGAGACATGGCTGAATGGTACTCGAGCTTCATGAGCTCGGGTACCAATAAGTTTTTTAAATTCCAAATGCTGATGGTCAGATACCACGGTGGATTAAAAAAATGGGGTACTCGAGCTTTGTGAGCTCGAGTACCACAAAAAGTGGTACTTACCTAATTATTTCCGAAACAGTATTTCGGACCCAATTATTTCCAAAATTAATGCTAATGGGCCATTTTGCCCTTTTCCTGGAGTTTTCTTTTCATTACTTGGGCTGACTATCAAGACCTCCTTATCTTTACTTGGTCCATTTTTTTTTGGGCCTTATCGGGCTGGTCACTTCAGCCGTTTTCTTGTTGCGCTGGTTAACTTGGCCCACTGCTGAGAAGGCATCATTGTTGGAACTAAACAGCTCCCTGACTAGGTCAGTTCTGGTTACTTCGACCCTTTTACTTACCTCGATTATTTGCCTCCCATCGCATCCTTCTTTTTCTCTACTGTCCCATTTGTCCAGATTTTTCGGCACCAGTGGGTCTGACATAGTAACATCAGTATCCTTCTGACTTTGGCACTTCTGTAGTGCTTCAGTTCCCACGCCCACCATTTGAACTGAGCTTCTCCAGTTGCTTGGTTCCTCCGCCCATCTCCTCCTTATGTTTTCTTCATCTGTGGATTCTTGGCTTTTGCTACTTGTGGATCTTGTATGCTCAAATCGCCCTTTATTAGTACTACCAGCTCTAAGCCATTCTCCGTATTGACGATCAACTTGCTGGCCATCTTGCTTTACTGAGCAATGCTTTTCATCATGCCTAATTTTACCACACACATAGCAAAACGTTGGGAGCCTTTCATACCTAAAGGAGACCCAAAATCTTTCACCATCTGCAGTGGCAATGTTTCCACCTCTTCTCAAAGACTTGTCAATCAGCAAGTTTACTCTCACTCTCATGAACTTGGCTAGATCTGCTTGCCAAGACCGTTTATATACTTCAATTTGCAGCCAATTTCTCTTCCAACATCTTCAGACATGTGTTCAAAAGGCAAACCCCAAATCTGGATCCAGAATGGGGTATGGGTAAAAGCAATATTGGTAGTTGTTATACTAGGCGAAACAATGGTAGATGGTTTCGTAGGTGTCTATATGATCCAATTATCTTAAGTAACATATCATCGCAAGTAACATAGCTAATAATAACAAAATATGAATCTCACAGTAATAGTAAAATAATAGTGTCTTAACCTTTATAAAGAGTTCAGTAAAAAAAAATAAATAATAAAAAGCTATCATTATAAAATATTATAAATTTAAAATAATGTCATATCTACGTATAAAAGTGGAAAAATTACACTTTACCACCCTAAACTATATCTCAGATTACACTTTGCACTCTAAATTATTCGAATGCACACTTTATATCTTAAACTATGACCATTTTTACACTTTGCACCATGATGTTAGTTTTACTGTTAAGTTAGACAGAAATTAATGGCACATGACTTGTACATGATTTTTGCTTAAGTAGCACACCATTCAAAGACTAAAACACCCATTTCACAAACAATTTTTTTTTAAAAAGCTTATTTCTTTTTTCTTTTCCCAGTTCTCTCTCTTGTGAATAATTTTAATAACAAGTCCAGGGAAAAAAATCATCTGGGTCATGAATAATTTTAATAACAAGTCCAGGAAAAAAATTTCATCTGGGTCATGAATATGAGGGTTGTGCTCAACTATATAATGGTCACTGTTCTTATCATTGATTTTGTGCAACGTTTCACCTTCTTTAACCACATAAATTTCTTCACATAATCGGTCCAAGACCAAGAGCTGCTAGTTATTATTGCTCTTTACGGCTTCAAAAGTAGTGTGGTCGGTCTCCCTAAAAGAGCTTAGCAATATAAGAGCTACCAAAACAAGTGCACAACACCATGAGGCTGCATCAGCTATGAGCTACGCACAGAATAATTAAGAGTTGAAAAAAATATTAGATGAGGCTGCATCAGCTATAAGCTACGCACGGAGTAATTAAGAGTCGAAAAAAATATTAGCTTTTGTTTTTACTTGTTTGTGAAAAGGGTGTTTTAGTCTTTGAATGGTTTGCTACCTAAGCAAAAATCATGTGCAAGTCATGTGCTGTTAATTTATGTCTAACTTAAAAGTAAAACTAATATCGGTGTACAAAATGTAACAAGAGTCATAGTTTATGGTGCAAAGTGTACATTCAAATAGTTTATGGTGCAAAGCGTAATATGGTGTATAGTTTAGGGTGGTAAAGTGTAATTTCCAAAAAAAAAAAAGATAAAAGTTAGGTTTTAGTATCTAGTTGTATTGGACCTATCACGACAGTGTCTAGTATACTAAATACAAACGAAAGAGTCCTAAGTAAAATACTGCAATTAATAATTGAAAAAATTTTCTTCTTACTGCCAAAAAGTGTACAAAACAAGAATTATAACCAAATGCAATTTCATTATGTGTATATATATATATATATATATATATATATATATTTATATTTGATCCAATTATCATAAGCAACATAGCTAATAATAACAAAATACGAATCTCACAATAATAGTAAAATAGCGGTGTCTTAACCTAATGATAAAAAGCTCGGTAAAAAAAAAAAAAAAATCTAATGATAAAGAGCAATCATTATAAACGATTATAAGTTTAAAATAATGTCGTATCTACATATAAAAAATGACAAAAGTTAGGTTTAGTATCCAGTTGTATTAGACTTGTCACGACAGTGTTTAGTGTACTAGATGCAGTCAAAAGAGTCCTAAGTAAAATACTATAATTATTAATTGAAAAAATTTCCTTCTTATTGCCAAAAAGTGTACTAAATAAGAATTATAACCAAATGCAATTTCATTTAAAAAAAAAAATTGCATTACACCATCACATACCTTTGGTGTGATGGTCATTCAAAGGTATGTGATGGTCACTCCATAGTCCTTCTTTAGGAGGAAGTTTCATACATATATACACTTAGATTATATTCAAGGATAATTTTTATAAAAATTGCATTACGTTTTTATTCTTTTTAAATTCATTTGTTATGCGTCACTCAAGAAAAAGAAAAAAGAAAAAAGAAAAAAGAAAAAAAAGGGGGGGGGGGGGGGATGGGGCAGAAATCTCACACACAATTAAAAAGAAAATGAAAAGAGAAAAAATCTCCATGAGGAGGAGCACTGCAAATCTGGACACCAACTAGAACTGACCTGGATTCTTCATTCACTCAACCCTTATCTCTCTCAGACCCTTTTGCGTTTTATCCATAAACCCTAATAGTTTTCCCCCAAATCCTCACTCCAAAATTGATCTGCAACAAAGGCTAATTTGCACTGGTCAATGCAATGGTGGTCTGCAAATGTCGAAAGGTATTTGCTTCAATTTCTCATATTTCGTTTTCTCTGATCGTTTTTTTTTTTTTTTTTTCGAGGTTTTGGATCGGATCCAATTCTGAAATCTGAAATTTATCGCGATCTATATCAGCTGCACAAATTGTTGTTTTCCCAATTTTCATTTCTATGTCTGAATTTCGTAGCTCAATTCCAATTTTCCATTCGAAGAAATGAAAAGCGAGGAATAATTTTTTCACTCTTGGGTTTACATTGTAAATCACCATCTGAACTCTGTTAATTGCTGGCTAGCTTATTACCAATGTGTTTGTAGCTGGAAGTGGACTCTCTCTCTTGTAAAGCTTGTTTCTTTGTGCATTGATTAAAATTGGGAAAGTAGGGAATGCATGTTGGGTAATAATGTGTGTGGTGGGGTTTGCTTTTTCAGGCTACCAGGTTGTATTGTTACGTGCACAAGGTTCCGGTTTGCGGCGAATGCATCTGTTTTCCGGAGCACCAAATATGCGTGGTAAATTTATTATTTTTGTTGCTTTCATTGGTATTATTAACATTTATTGTTATCTTACTTTGGGATGGATTGGATTCATTGCTCACAACTCAATCATGTTACACTGTTTATTCTATTTTGTATTTAAAACTCGTTTTTATTGTATTAGCATTTAGCTATGGCGCTCTCATTATTTGTATGTAATGCTATCATGTGATTGAATTTTAATTGTATTAGCATTTGTGTGTTGAAGGGATTTTAAGAGATTGAAGTAGGGGATTAGATATGATACTAAATTTAGGGAAAAGAGGTCAATAGATGGAGGGAGAGAGCATATCAAAGTGATGAACAGTTTTTGACCTTCTGATGTGTTGAACTCAATGGATGAATAGATGATTCTTCTTTTTGAAATTCTCTGTTATCATTGTAGGCCAAATTCAGCTTGGCGTATCCAGATAGAATATTTTTTTCATAGGTAAGAAAAGTTTTTATTGAAAAAGGACTACTTCATGCAAAAAATGGCACGAAATAATCAAAAGAATTACAAACAAGAAATTACGTACAAGGAAAAAGGTAGTCTATATACATTGGAATGGAATCACTAGATGTGAGTCCCCAAGCTCGAGACCAATAAAAAAAAGTGCCTACAAAAGAGGCCAGAAGCTTATTCCCCAAGCTCTCCAAATACTTGAATGTACGATGTTCTATCATCTCCCCACTACACTGGCACATGCAACACCAATCCAATATAGTATAGCCTCTTCTTCTCAAATTATAATCAGTGAATATCTTCAGATCTTCCCCTAAGCTGCCGTCGAAATAAAAAAGGATACCCTCTGAGGGCTCTTCACAGCCCATTTGGTATGTGATTGCAAACAACAGTTTTCAGAATGATGTGAAAATTGTGGTTTAAAAAATGTTGTGAAAACATGTGTTTAAAACTTTAGAGTACTTATAATGCAAAACATGTGTTTGGTACCATGTTTCTAATAACATTCTTTTAAAACTACAAAAACACAATTATATGTTTGGTATGAGTATGTGTTTTTAATAAAAGGTGGGTATTTTTACTGACAAATGCAGCACCTTGTTAGTTAAAAAAATTAAAAAAGAAACTCACTCGCAACAGCCCCCCCTCTCTCTCTGTTATTTCCTTGTCTTCCTAGACCCACCAATCCCACAAATCCTAACTCAGTAACACCCAAAACTCATCTCTCTCAATCAACACCATCTCCTTCACTTTCTTCTTTCCCAATTTTAACCCAACACCAAAACTTACAAAACCATTCTCACCACTGCACCTTTCCTCGTCTTCCTCCACTCTCTTCATAGGCTCTAGCATCCACCATCCATACTCATAGCACCAAGCCTCAACTCTAGCTGTCCAGCGGACCCTTCAACCCAATTGAACCACTCAGCGGTATCAACTTTCAAGCGCTGCACATTAGCAAGCACAGATCATGAAAGAGATATTTTTGGGTATTTTGTGGTTCAACCACAAGAGAGAGAAATATAGAAATTTTCTGATCTAAAAATTTCTGGTTCAACCATAGAAATTTTCTGGTTCAACCGCATGAGAAAGAGAAAGTTGAAAGAGTCCAGATCGTGTGAGAGAGAGAACTGTTTCTGAGAGAGACAAACGTGTGAAAGAGAGAGAATAGAGCCATTTGCTTTGTGTAAGGAGTCATATTTTTGTGGGTCCCACAGTTTTTAAGATAATTACAATAATACCACTCAACATTGTTACTCAAAATATGAAAACTAGCCTTGAGATGCTCTCGAATACAATGTTTAAATACCTTAAATTGAGAACTGTGACTCATAAACACTCTTTATTAAACCCTCTTGCCAAATACAATTTTTTTTTTGGGTCCACATTTTTCAGCACTTAAACATTGAAAACTGTGGTTTGAACTTGCATACCAAACAAGCCCTAATATACTCAGATAGAATATATTGCAAGGATCTCTCCTCTTTCTCTTTCATCATGTTGTATTGTGTTAGTGATGGTTTTTGTTATCATTGTGTGGATAATTTCTTCATTTTGACATAATTAAGATTTTTCTTGAGGCAAATTTGTGCATACGTATGAACGGTATATTTTGGTGTTAATTTGAGTGACAGATACTGATTCCCGGTTACTTTGTAATTTTTTTCATAGTCCTCATAATAGTCTGCCATTTAAACTATAGGGTTTTTATATTCATGTTACAGAACTGTCTTGATGGTGCTCACTTTGCATTTGCTTCTAAAGATTTTGCTTTGGAATTCGTGTCCTAAATCTACCTCATTATGTATTGTTTTCTTTTACTTTACAGAAAATATTCTACATTTCCAAGACATTATTTCCCTTTTGCAGTGGTTCCTAGTTTACATCAGTTGGATTGATCACTGATATAAGTTGTTATGCCGTTACCTTTTTTTCCATGTTGGATCAACTTTATGCTACTTCTGAGCTAGAATGTCATGGAAGAGATGAATATTCAATTTGATCATATTTACTTTTGTGGCTATATTTTTTAGAGATCAGTTAAAAAATACTTATAAAAAAGAGAGATCAGTATAAAATATGTTTGCACAATATGGATAAGTATGTGCATTTGTATATTTTTATTATGAAAAGATCTCGTTGATGATGTTGTAAGGTTGTTCAGGGCCTAAGCTGTATTTATTTTGTTGTCTTTTCTAGGTCCGTACTTACTCAGAATGGGTCATAGATGCAGAATATGATTGGCCAAATAAATGCTCCCAGTGTCAAGTAGCGCTTGAAGAGGGGACGGGTCCTCAAACTACTCGATTGGGTTGCTTGCGTATGTGATTTTGCAGATATAGTTACTGCCTCTGACATGCAAATTATCTCTCTGAAAGAAAGCCTATTGAACTCTTAGTGCATAACGTAATGTACATTGATTTTTTGCTTCAGATGTTTTACACACAAATTGCTTGGTTTCACATATCAAAAGTTTTCCTTCGCATACAGCACCAGCTGGATATGTGTGTCCTGCATGTTCCACTTCGGTAAGATATTTATGGAAATAATTGATAGATTTAGAATGTTAATTAAATCAATTTCCATATTTCTATGATTTTTTTTTTTAAAATTTAAAATTCATGTCTTAAAGTATAGGATCATGAAAATCTAAAATGATTGAAGTTTGTTACTGTTAACAAATTATTTCAAATTGTCTTGTGATGAATTATCAGTCATGACTAGAATTGGTCTATACTTAGTAACTAGTAAACATTGCCATCTAGTTGCGGTGTTTTACTTGATCTATTTAGCTTTGAACAACTTTCTTTGATTATGGAATTATTTTGAACTTTGTTAATGCGATGTTTATTGTTTGGCATGGTTCATCTTCACATGCCCTTTTCTTGCAGATTTGGCCTCCTAAAAGCGTTCATGATTCAGGATCACGTCTTCATTCATTGCTGAAGGAAGCTATTATGCAGGTAAGGTCTATGCTTGACTCTTACATACACAAAGAGAATTACTCAAGCGACAGTCTCGTAAACTTTTACTAATGCTTACTCAGTAATTCTTGTTCCATTGAATTGCTAAACTTCCTTGGCATGTATGATCCTGATGTGCTCATTGATTCTTAGTGTGATAGATTGTTGTTGGTCTTATCTTCTGTAGTTCAGGTCACTTTCTGTTTTGCTTTTCACCCTGGCTTGATATAGCTTGTTATCTTTGATTTGATGGTGGGTTGTGACAAATGAGTGCTAGGAGTGGTTTTTCAATTGATTAGCTACATTGAGGAAAACTTTTACATGGACAATTTGATAAGGTGTGATATAATAATGACAAATTAGTGTTGCATGTGTATGTTAAATGGGGTGGGGGGGCCACCCCCGGGGGGGGGGTAGTGCATCATTTATATCTACATTGTTTGGGTTAGGTGAGGTATGTTAAGAACGGTAGTCAAGCTATTGGCATGTTGGTAATGTGGACTCCTGTGTTTTGCTTGTTTGGATTAGGTGAAATTTGGAAGGTTGTTCCTTTATGTTTAATTTAAAAAAATTTTATTTTTATTTTTATTTAAGATGATGTGGAATTGTTTTGAGAGGATCTAGAGGGGGATGCCTTATCCCTGCAAATACCCTCATTTTAATTTTGTCAAATTGAGGGATTTTGGAGGGAAAGGATACCATTTCAACAATCTCTAAACAAACCCTTATTACTTGTTTCACATTATTGTCAATTTGTATAATACTCACCCTTTGTCCCTCTCCTCTCCTTTCCACCCTACAACCAAATAAGGGGATGGATACCTACACCTCTCTCTCCCCCTTTTATTTTTTAAGACATTCAAATAAAGGAAGTTAACCTTGTCTCCCCTTTCTTCTCCTCTTTGTCCCTCTCTTATCATATACTCTCCTCTCCCTCCAAATACTTTGTACTATGGTTGCACACTTTTTTATGCTTTTTATTGAAATTCATTACTGACAAAAAAATGTCTATTCTCTGCCTTGACTTTTCTTTCATTTTTATTTTCCCTCAATTTGTAGACAATTTGACCCTGGGTTTATATGAATGCCTTTGTCTTTGGTAGAGTGGCTTCTTTGCTAACTTACTGATTTAGACCCAAATTTAAGAGAGCTGGCATCTAATGTTGGTGTGCTCAAGAGCAGTGAGCTACTAGGTTGCCTTTTAGGCATAGTTTTTGGCAATGCTCGTTTGGATAGGGTCTTGCAGATACATCGTAAGCTAAACCTGTGCTGATGTATGTACTCAAGAGTATAGGAGATCCAAATTTAAGGAATTTCCATCTACGCCTGATGGTAAAGAACATACCGAGGTGCTTAGAAGTGAACTCCAATCCTTAATGGCACCCACTTAACTCACCAAATCAGTCCATGAGTTTTAGTTTGAACTCTTACTGTAAAAGGGGCTTCTTCTTAGTTCTTACCAACTTTTTCCCCTTTTCCTTCATCTTTCTCTTCTTTAATAAAAGTTGAGTTAGCAAATACTTGCAGATTGTGTTTGTTTAAAGTATTTTTAAGTATTTCTTTTGGATTTAGAACAAAGAAACTGAAATCCCTTCCATCTCAAAATGTCATTGTTTTCATGTGCAAGGAGATGATTTTGTGGATCCCTTGTTGCTTCATTTTCTATGGACTTGTCTCTGTGATATTATCTCTTCTGTAATTTCTAAGTTCACTGGGTGTCTCCTAGGAATTCTTCCAATCTTCCCCTTGGTAGGATTGTCTATGCTAGACCTGAACATGGGTTTGCTGCCCTTCCTGGCCAAACAATCCTGCTCACTAATGGTCATGCTTGGACAGAATTGAAAATTTAGGCTTTGATTACATTTCTTTAACCTAATGTTAAAAGTCCCGTGCTGCTGAGTATTGGAGACAAACTATAGCACTTACTCCAAGAAATTATATCGAAGCACAGAATTGGTTGAAGATCACAAGGCATTTCGAATAGGAGCACTCTATTTATTTATTATTTTAATTAAGTATTATTTAGAATAAATTAGATTTGTTATAATATTTTTATAATTAAAAAAAAAAAAATTTGTTTTGTTTGTTGTCCCCATCAGTCCAAAAAGAAGGTTCCCTGGACCAATCAAAGAATTTGATTATGCCATCTTAAGGTGCTGCAATGAAAGTATCTTATCAATGTGCATGAATGATAAATCATAGATCGAACTGCCGAATCGAAAAAATTGGGTGCTATCATATAGCTTTGTATCAGCCAAGTTCATGAGTTGGAGATAAGCGGACTCAAACCGCTGATTTCTGCCATAGGGTAAACTGCAGCCTCTTAGGCCCCTGATTGATTCTACCAATAAAGGCCAATGATAGACAATAACTCCCCCCTGAACACAGCTTACAAGCTTTCATCATACTGTGCTCTCTTCTCAAAATCTCAAAAAAGGGTGCTGAGTTACAGTTCTATATTTGCTTCCTCTCTCTCTCTACCCAATGGCAGCTTCTTTGAATTATAAAACTGTTGAACCTAAACCTCTTGTATTTTTTCTAATGTTTGACCCAATTTGTCATCTCTCTTATCCCCACCTCCCCCCAGCGAAAAAGAAAAAAAAAATCTACAACAAAAATGATAATTACTTTTGCTGTTATTTTTGGGATCTATATCTACTCAGGCTCTAAAATTATTTAGGCCCAACATTCAGGCTGATCAAGTCTCAGGCCTGCTCATTGACCCTTAATTCAAGCTGAGGCCTGGTCTGAAGCTGGCCCTACCTGCCCAATGATCCAGTGTACTCTATGCTAGCATTTCTGGGCTTTGTTCACCGAAAGTCTTATCCTATATCATATAATAAGAGTTGACATTAGTTTCTGGAAACAATTGAAGACTCCAATTCATTAAGGTGGAAAATTTTCTTCTATTGATGAATCTTTGAGGTTTTTTCTGCAGACCCTGCTGTAAATGTTGAAATCTAGTAAAGAAAAATGAGGTGTCTGGCGTGGATGTTGAAATCTGAAAAAAAAAAAAAAATAAAAAAAAATAAAAACAAAAACAAAAGAGGTGTACAACTTGTTTGTGTATAGAAGCAGTATTTTATTATTTCTTTCATCCTTGGGATTGTGTTTAAGATGCATCAATGAGTTCTAGTTCAAATGACACTTCCTTCTCCAATAAGAATGGGTAAGGGAGAGGGTGACGTTGTGGGTTCAAAACTCATTGAGTGCGTGTGAAACTTACCAATAAAGCAAAAGATTGCGTTTCAGATCCATTTAATCTTGAGTTGTCTAAAAATATGGTATATTTTGTGAATTAATATTCTGACATGGGCACTAATATACAAAATGTCATTTAGGAAATGAGGTGTTCCAGTGTAAATGAGAGCAAAGAATTAACACAAACTTGCAACTTAGAGAGGTATATGTGTAATCACATTCCATTTGACACTCTAATCTGGAACTCCTATGCGTGGCTAGGTGAAATGTTAGATATACCAGTTATTTACAGTCTCATTTATTTGATAGGTGCAATTTCTGTCTTGTTAAGGATCAGGGTTTTCCCTAAATATCGACAGCTAGCAATCCATTTCCCAGCCCTTTATGTGACAGGAAGGGTGCAGTGCATGTATCTCTTAAAAGAATAGTCTGATATCTGTATTTTTAGTGATTATCACCCTCTACATCAGTGCTGGAATCATTTATCTGGTTAATCTCCTTTTTAAATATTGTCACGTCTTGGTAATTTTTATCTTTTGTGCAGACTGGTATGGAGAAGAATTTGTTTGGAAGTCATCCCGTTTCATTGGCAGCAACCGAATTTCGTGGTCCTCCTCCTGCATTTGCATCAGATCCTCTAATTGCAGTACCTTCTCTTGGAGGCATGGACAACAATGCAAGTTCACCCTTAGTAGCACAAGATGAAATAAATGTTATTGCAGGATACTCAGCTGCTGCTGGAGCAGGATCTTCCAAAGTTCCAGATATTCTGGAGGTAGATGGTCCTAGTACGGCTGGGAATTTTATGAAAGGCTCAAGCCCGGTAGGTGTAAAAGGATTTTATGGTCAACTTTTGCCTCTGAAATAGTGACTAAAGGCTCTGTTTTGTTCGATTTTTAGCTTTTCAAAATGCAACGTTTTTAGAATTTTACATTTTTGCCATGGAGTAGTAGTAAAACAAAAATGCTGATAACTCTGGCATATATGACAGGAAACTGTCTTAAAACATCATATGTAAAATGTTCAAGATAGGCTAATACAAATCATGCCTTAGCTGAAAGCTGAGAAATACCTTATAGATCCTAACCAATGGCAGACTTTGTGAATGTGTTCTGTGTTTCCATTTGCAATTTAGCATGGGTTTGCATGTGTTGGACGTCTGTATGATGTATATTTTAATTTCTGTACAATAATTGAAATGAAAGGTTCATTCATCTAAAAAATGGAAAAAAAAAAAAAAAAAATCTCATATAGTTTTGGTTTGATTGCACTCCAGCCTGGTGCTACAACACGAAAGGGTGCCTTCCATGTTGAACGGCAAAACTCAGAAATTTCATATTATGCAGATGATGAAGATGGGAATCGTAAAAAGTATAGTAAAAGGGGTAAGTAGATAATTTTCTTATATTCTCCCTCTCTCCCATTTTGTTTGTCCAGTATTTCCATCCTTGGCGGTCCCAAAATATTTTTTCAATTTTAGAAGTCATATGTCATTACTTTATTGACATCCCCAATATACCCATTCAGGTTTAAATTCTTGGAAGTTTATGAGGATAATTTTGTGAAGTTATATATTTTTCTTTGAGAGATAAAGCATTAAATGATGTTCTCTTAAGTAAGATATTTTATATTGGGCAAACAAAAAGGGATGGACTAATTAAAGTTGCTACTTTCTTTGTCATGACATTTTTCATAGAAAATGTTGCAAATTAAGCCATCCACCTCTGGGACTGATCAGAATTGCTTCATCATCGTCCTGTGGGTTTCTTATTTGTAGGTCCATTCCGGCATAAGTTTCTTAGGGCTTTGCTTCCTTTCTGGTCTACCGCATTACCAACCTTACCAGTGACAGCACCTCCGCGAAAAGATGCATCAAATAACAATGATGTCCCCGAAGGTCGTGTGCGGCATCAAAGATCTTCAAGGATGGATCCGAGAAAAATCCTGCTCGTTATTGCAATCATGTAATTTTTTTTGTACAATTTTTTTTTTTTAGGATAAACAAAATGCAGTAGGCAATAGCTTCAAGAAATTGATGTTTTGTGACTATACTTAAGTGGCTGAGTTCTTAGGAGCTTGGAATATGCTTAGGGCTAATAGTGAAGCCCGGGCATACTGCTGATCATCATACATTTGGCAACATACCATTTGTGCCAAACGTTTAGCAGTCCAAATTACCTTGTAGGATAAGTTTCTAGAAGTCAAATTATTACATGAACTTCTGACATTCCATTTTCTTGGAGCACTAATTCCACTTCTTCTCACATGGATTAATGGTGAAGTGCGGATTTTGACAATTTTGACTCTCTGTTAATAGAGCAACTTAAGGAATGACTTTGTTTCTCAATCCTATTCATGAACTGAATTTGAAAGTCATCATAATTAATATCATCATGACTACTTGGGTCTAATTACTAATAAACTTATGCAAGAATTGAAATATGAGACATAAAAGCATTCACTTTTCACTAATGCATATTTTATGATCTCATGCAGGGCATGCATGGCAACTATGGGTATTTTGTATTACAGACTAGTGCAAGGGGGTCTTGGTGTGGAGCTGCCAGAGGATGAACAGCAGTGATCATCTGCGAGGTTCTAATGCAGATGGGGGTGATTCTGCTTTAATGGAGACCTGCTGGTTACTGGTGCTTCTGCTGCTGTGTTTTTGTTCTGGTCCTCTATCTGGACATGGTGCTGGTTTTCAGTGAAAAATTGTCGGGAATTTTCATTTGAGTGTTGATGACAGTAACATGTTACATATATTTGCTTGGCCTTTTTAACCTTTACCCTTGTTTTTCTATGTTATGAATTTAGATGGAAGTGAAAAGGAAAATCTTTTGTTCAAACTGCATTATTTTGTAATTATCTATTTGAGTCAATAAACATGCAAGACTAAGGATTCCTTGACTATATCGACTTAATAGTCCCTAATTCTTTGTCTCGGAAGCATGTGGTGATGTAATTAGTAATTACTTGAAGAGATCAAGGTATAACCCAGTTGGAGAGTATATTGTATGCCGAGCTGAGTCCGAGGCCTGTACAAGTGGACAATCTAATAACCACTTTCTTCAGTTTTAGATTTAGAAAATCAATCCCTTTGATAATCTTTTTTAAACATTTAATATTATTATTATTATTACTTTATTGATTTTTTTTTTGGTTTTACTCCTTCCGTCAACTGTATCTCTTATCTGGATGATTTGTATGCTATATTCGTAGGGAAATTATTCTGTATGGCTAGGATGCCATATCATTAAACCAATCGGACAGCAGATTGGAGAGGGTACTATTTTTGATAATTCGAGAGTTACAATGGGTGGAGATTCGAACCCAAAATATCTTAGTTGGAAATATCAGTAGATGTTAGTTGAGTTACAAAGCTCTTTATTAGTTTGACATGGCTCCTCAATATATCATTGAAAGTAGTGAAGTAGTGGCCTAGACACTAAAGAATAGATCGGATCAGAATCCTCCCCAATATATAATTAAAAGAATCCTCCCCAATATTTATAATTAAAAGGAGGATGGTCCATCAGGATGAACACATGAGTTGATACCATTGAAAAAAAAATTAAAAAATTCACAACTTGAGCAGACGTTCAAGCAAGTTTCTGACCATAGCATTGCGATGGAATATTAGCTGAATGGGTATATAACAATGGCTTGTCTTAGAAGAGAATTGTATATATGGGGCAACAAGAGAGGCAACCATTATACTTTAATATACTAATGTTGGGAAACAGTTTATTTAACTGAAATTAAAAACTTTTTGTTGAAAGTGTAGAAAATAAGTTAAAAAATAAGCTGAATAATATAGTGAGACCCATGTATAGTATTAAAAGATGCAGTGGGATCCATGAATAGTAGCAAAAATAAGCTAAAAATATAGATAAACTGAAAAATTCAGCTTATCCCAAACGCACACTAATATGCTTTAATTTTTTGGTTATAGCAAGTAGTGAGACAAGTATATTCGAAATTCAAACCGAAGTCTTCCCCTCTACGAAGACCCAAAGTTAGATTCCAATGGTAATACATCACTAACAAGTCATGATAATATTAGTTTCTCCCACAGCAAGATTATAAAGCGAACTTTGGAGTGATGTATTTATTTTATTTATTGTTTTATTACTAAATTTTAAGTTCCACCCTTAAAATTTGTGGTTATTTTTATTTTCCCCCTTACATGAAAAAAAAAAAAAAAAAAAAGGATTTTGAATCTTGTTGTTTTATAACATTTTGATTCAATCTCTTCCATGCCAGTTGCTGTTGTGTCCATTAAGTACCAAACAAGCACCTAGAGCACATATATTTTTGTATGAGGTGCTTTTTTTTAGAAGATGACGTGTCAGAGAGAAACATCACCAAGTAAGATGACATTGTCTCTTAAAACCCCCAATTACAATATATATATATATATATATATATATATATGACGTTTTTGTTGTTACACAAAGCATTTGACTCGATATTTTAGGAAGAACTATCATTTACTCTTTCCAAATCAATTTGAGAAGTTTTCCACAATTTCATCCCAATCTATGTCAATATTTTCCCAAATTCCTCATTTTGGAAGGATCGTATCATGTAAAGAATTGCATGCATTGCTTGTCTACAATGGTGTCAACACCAAAATAAAAAACAAAGCTCCAAATAAATGATTAACTAATCTTCCTATTTTAGCCGAATTCATACTGCATACTCGTGACATTCCCAAAATCTTTGGCTAATACTTGGATTTGTCCATGATGTCCTCACGCATACATGTTTTTTGGCAATGACAATACATGTCAGACTTGAAACTATTCATTCTTTGCACACTTCGTGATCTGCTGTGCCTGTTTGAACACATATTCTACAAATAACCCAAGTTCGTGACACAACTGTTATTTTTAGCAATATTACAAACACTTGTTAAACCGTAAGAAAATAAGCCAACACTTATAAAATACTAACTCACAAGCCACAAAGATCGACAAAAATAATCTTCTAAATTGTGGCATCAGGACCAAAGATTTTGTCATCAATCAAACATAACAAAAACCCCAAACTTCTTACTTCGTCATTTGTTTCCTTTAATGCAATATAACAATGCCATCCTCACACGGTTGATAGCTTCTACCAGACCCAACAATATATATGCTATGGGTGCTTATTTGGCACTTAATGCACACATCAACAATGGATATGAATGGTATGGCTCAAATCAAATGCTATAGAAAATATAACATCAAGGTTCAAAATCCAAAATTTTGAACATTATGAGGCAAATTAAAATGATCTCAAATTTTAAAATTGCAGTTTCATTTATTTGTTTTTGTTTTTGTTTTTGTTAGAGATATATGGGTGGCATAGGTCCAAACTCAATTCTACTTAGTGTGCAAGCCTAGTATTATATTTGTACACTAAGTAGGATTGAGTTTGGACTCATGCTGTTGGACTTAATATATCTCTAACAATTTTTGTTTTTGTCTTTATTTTTTAAATGTTGGGATTGCTTTACTAGAAGGAAGAAGGCAAGAAGTGTCCAGTCCAATATGTCAATATTATTTCCATGCAAATGTGAAATTTCTAAAGTATTTTATTATTATTAATTTTTTCAGCATGGTATTTGGTTTCCCTTTAAACCCAAACCCATAGAGGAAAAGAGAGAAACAGCCACCACATCTCAGATCCAAACCCACCACAAACCACCCAACAAATCCAAACCTCACACCCACACCACAAATCAAAACCCCACACCTACACCTATACCCATAACCACATCTCAGATTCAAACCATCACAGCCACACCACAAAATCTGAACCCCACACCCACACCCACACCCACAACATGATGTGCGACACAATTTACTATTTAATTATTATAATTTATTATTTTGTATTTTTTATTTAAAAAACGTTATTTTAGGTTTAGGTGATTTATTTCCTTATTTTTAGGTGCATTTAATACTTTTTAGTTCAAATTTGATTCCTGATATGGTTAGGTATTAATTAGGAGTTATTTGAGAAGATATTTTCTTGTATGTCAAGTTTTATGGAGTCCTTAAATAGGCCCCTAAGTCAGTAAACGTTTTCAAGAAATTATTGAATAAAAATCAGAAAATGTGAGGCTTTACTATTCTTTTGGTTTTTCAAGAAACTGTAAACTTATCAAGGATTCTTCCTTGTGGCATTCAAACTTTATATTAATTATAATCATTGGGTCAAAGTCTGTTACTTATACTTTTGGTTCACGTTTCACTTATAAACATTGGGTCAGGGTTCTATCAAAATCTGAATTTTAGTTTTCTTGGGCAATTATTCCAATATTGTTTGTTGGGTCTCAAAGCATGTCGATTGAGGTTCGCATCACAACAACATCTCAAAAATCCAAACCCCACAACCACATCTCAAGTCCAAACTCCATGCCCACAGATCAGATCAGAAGCTTGAAATCACCATTAAAATACCATATCAACCCAAATAAACCCACAAATACTAAAGCAAATAAACCCATAGAAAGTACTTGACAAACCCACACAAAAAAAAAAAAAAAAAAAAAAAACCCCATAGGTCTTGAAAGAATGAAACAAGATGAAGTTGAGAAAAGAAATAGGCGAAGAAAAAAAAGAAAGAAATAAGAAGAAGCTGGAGAAATAGGCATGAAGAAGATAAAGAAAGAAAGAAAGAGGAAGAACTAAAGAAGCTGGAGAGAGAGAAAAAAAAAAGCATGAAGAAGAAAGAGAAAAGAAAAAGAAAGAGAGAAAAAAGAATCCCATATGTCGTGGCTATTGAGTTGTGACAGTCTTTGTCATGGGTCTCACTAGTTGTGTTTTATTACCAAATTCCATTAAATTCATTATTCAAACATCTAAAAACACCAAAAATGTGTTTTCATTTCTCATCACTAATTCTTACTATTATTTTGAGTAATGGATCCGTTTAGATTGAGCTTATTTTTGCTGAAACTGAAAATACTGTAGCAAAATAATTTTTAATGTGTAAATAATGCCGTGGGACCCATTTTTAATGAAAAAGTTGCTGAAAAGTGAAATTTGTGAGTCTGTGAACAATGCACGAATGCACTGTTCACTGTGAAAAAGTCAACAAATGTGGGCTGAACCAAAAAAAGAAGAAGAGAAATCCGCAGGACAAAAACGCAGACTCAACAATTAGTTGAATCCAAACACTCACAATGAGTGAAAAGAATTGAATAAGAGAATTAAGCTAAACAATTTTTACACAGGTGGGGCTCACAATTTTTGAGTGACGAGTAATGGAAATTGAGATATAAGTGATGAAAACAACTAAACCAAACACCCCCTAACTCTCTCCAATACCACCTTAATGCCTTTAGCCCTTAAGAACTAGGTCACAAGTCTGCGCAACCAAGCTTGGCCTAAAATCTATTTAATAATGAGTAAACTAAACATTGTTTATTCCCTTAAATATGGGATATGATTCACTTTGAATGGTAAAATGAAAATTTCATTATATAGGAATGTGGAGAATTTTTGTGAAATGGCTAAAATACTCTTATATTTATGTATGTATTATATAGAGAAAAATACACTTTACATCCTATAAGTTTGATTAGTTGTAATCTTAACCCATTAAGTTTTAAAATTTTCATTTTAGTCCATTAACTTTGATAATATGATCACTTTAGTTCTTTTGTCAATTGTTGTTAAAAAGTATCCATAAACTCCCTTAAAAACATTTTAATATTAAAAAAAAATTAAGAGATTATTTTATTATTTTATTTAAACCAAAAAAGGGAAATATTTAAATTTAACGAATTAAAATGACAAATTTTCAAAGTTGATGGACTAAAATGAGAAATTTTAAAGTTGGTAGATTAAAATGACAATTGATCAAAGTTGTGGCCAATGGTTTGGTCCATTAGGTCAACTTCGGTTCACTTTGGTCCATTTCAGTTCCTTTGACATTTATTATTAAAAAAAAAAAAAACTATATATATATATATATACACACACATTAATATTAGGCATTTATTATAATGATGTTTCTATATGGAACTATGTTAGGAATGAATAAAGGAGCATGGTATTAAGGTGTGTGTTGCTGCACTATGGAGGCGTGTGATGCTGCATGAGGGGTGCTTGTGAGTTGCTTGTATAGGATGCGCAGGAAGGGTGCACCAACTGCTGATGTGGAAGGCAGGAGCAGCTGATGAGGGGGGTCATCCAGAGGCTGCCAGCGTGTGTCCTCAATGCTAGAATGATGCAAGTAGTGGCTTAGTTGGCATTCCATAGTTGTTAGCATTAGACATTGTGTTCACACTGGTGATGGCAACAAAATAAGAGTTAGTTATGGTTAGTTGTTAGGATAGACAGCTGGTTGACAGCTGCCTTGGCCATTAGGCAGTTAGAGGATTGATGCGTGAGAAGTATTAGAAGGGGTGGGAAGAAATGATTTGTATCACAGACTTAATTCCAATTTTACTCTTCAATTCTTATGCACTTCTTCTCTACAATACCTTCTTATCTCTTCTCTGTTCTTGGAGGTTCAATTGACCTCAAATTCAATTAACTCTCCTCTGTTCATAACAAACTATGTATTCTACAATTTACTTAAGAAAAATGACATGTCATGATTCTAATGGAGGGTTTTAAATATAAAATAAAATTTAAATTCAATTAAAAAATATAAATATATTATTACTTGTAAAACTATGAATATATTTTTTAATCCATTTTAAGTTCTATTCTATATTGTCACCCAACTGTTATAGAAGAGGCAGCACCCAATTTTAAGTTCTATTCTATATTTAAACATTCTCTTGTCACTCCATATTTTCTTTAAATAATGATAGAGTGGATAGTTTTATATATAGACAAAATCATAAAAAAAGTATCTATAAATAATTACCATAATGATCAAATTTCATATTTAAATGAAAAATAAAAGAGAGAAAAAAAGAGTCATATTTTACTAAACTGTTTTGTGCATTACAAGGTTTGTTGTTTAATAACATAAATCACCACAAATACTTTTACACACCTAAACACATTTATAATACATAGTATTTAATTTAAGAAATTTAAGATAAAAGTTGTCATTATTATGATTATTAGTTTATTTATATATACACACAAATACCTATATAAACATTTATACACATGTATTTAATTTTGTAATTCTTAGAATAGATTATAGAAATCGAAGATTTCCTGAATGTGAACTTTCATAGGAGTTCAATATTCCGCCAAACAAACAAATATGGTACCATTTGTACTTGGGAGATTCTAATTTTTTTAATGTTAAAAACGTCACCTCATTGCCTATAGATTTACAATTATAAAGGATTATAAAATAGTTTTGAACATTAAATTATCAATATTTTTTGAAAAGTATGATTGTATGTAAATTATTTGAGTAATGGTATTCCTTGAATGTGCAAATTTTTTTGAAAAATTGTGTTCATTAGACGTGCCAAATTTTGAGCATTCCTAGATAAATTATGTACTTTGAACGTACAAAATTATATGAATTGTATGAGTCATAGTGCTTGTTTAATGTGCAAATTTTATAGATATATTTTGGTGTTTGAACGTGTGAAAGTTTGAGCATTATTCGAAAAATTGCACACTTCGTACATATAGTATTTATGTAAATTTTTTGAGTAATAGTGTTTGTGGAATGCACAAAATTTTACAAAAAAATTGTGTTTGTTGGATGTGCAAAATTTTGAGTTTTCCTCGATAAATTGCGTACTGTGAAAGTACAAAATTATATGAATTGTATGAATCATAGTGCTCATCGAATGTGCAAATTATTTAGAAAAATTGTGGACATGCACGAAAGATTGAGCG
The DNA here is from genome assembly GCA_029955455.1 of Quercus agrifolia. Lineage (NCBI taxonomy): Eukaryota > Viridiplantae > Streptophyta > Magnoliopsida > Fagales > Fagaceae > Quercus > Quercus agrifolia. Next base: position 23,344,396 of record JARQAD010000010.1, read on the forward strand.
TTCTTCAAGAAATCGCGTACTTCGAACGTACATTATTAAGTAAATTGTTTGAGTAATAGTGTTCATTGAATGTGCAAAATTTTTCAAAAAATTGTGTTCGATGGACGTGAAATATTTTGAGCATTCCACAATCAATTGCATACTTTAAACGTATGAAATTTTAAAAATTGTATAAGTCATAGTGCTCATTGAATGTGCAATTTATTTAGAAAAATTTTGGATGTTGAACATGCGAAAGATTGAGTGTTCTTTGAAAAATTGCATACTGAACGTACATCATTTTGTAATTTTTTGAGTAATAGTGTTCGTTGAATGTGCAAAAAATTTTCAAAAAATTGTGTTTGTTGGGCGTGCAAAATTTTGAGGATTCCTTGATAAATTGTGTACTTTGAATGTACAAAATTATGTGAATTGTATGAGTCATTGTACACATCGCATTTTGTACCCTTACGACTTGGGCCCCCATTCTCTAATGATGGTAAAATTCTAAAGCTTAAGGTTGGTTTAGGGCCTGATTAGATTGAAATTCACTTGAGGTAAGTTTTTATGGAAAATATAATTCTTTTATGAGCTAAATAAAACTATTTTTGGAAAATAAAGATCACGGAAACCCTAGGGCATGTGTACACAGACACGCGTAATTGTACGCATGCTCTAAACTTGCATATACATACAGAGGCATGCGTGTGTGTTAGGCTTCTAGAAACTATGAAAGACAAGTTTTTTGCATTAAAGCTGAGATTTGGAATGAATCCCACATTGTTTGGGAACCGTTCCAAACCCCCATTTTCTCAATATCAAAGGCCATGCATGGTACCTTTTCAAAACACACCGAAAATTCTAAGGGAAAACCTAAGATTCACTAGAAATAATGGATCAAAGAGGGAGTTTTTCACAAAACATCCTCAAGTCAATATTCTTATGATTGAGACCTTTTCTAGTCTTGATCTTTGAGTTTTGAAGTTTACTATTCAATTTTGTTTGGTTGTGCATAGATTGACTGAGAGGAACGGTCAAAATCAAGCTTGAAAAGTTTTGTGTTTGAGGTATTGAGTTCTAGCCTTTTCTTTCTCTTTTCCTTGTTTTAATTTTGTTTTTTATTTGTTTTCTCGTTTTGTTTATGTTTTAATATGTTTAGGTAACCTAGGGTTTAGAAGCCTTTTGTTTTAAAAGCATGTTAGGTTGTTAGATTTATAGTTTTTAAGTTTTGCTCTATTTTTCTATGTTGCTGTTTCTAGGTTAGGGTTTGGCCATGTATGCGTAAGCATGCATTCTGTATGCGTACGCATACAGCTAAGCTGCATATGCAAGCCTTATGCATGTGTTCGCATACTCAAGCCCCGAAACCCTAATTTGCAACTTTCTACTTCTGTTTCTTTATTTTATTTGTCTAATATGTCTTTGTTATTAGACAAGGAATTTCAAAGGCAAGTTGAGGAGTTGCTGATCAAAGGACATGTGAGAGAGAGCATGAGTTCGTGTGCGGTGCCGGTGCTGCTTATGCCTAAGAAGGATGGAACTTGGAGAATGTGTGTTGATTGCAGAGCTATCAACAACATTACGGTAAAGTATAGACATCCCATCCCTAGGCTAGATGACATGTTGGATGAATTGCATGGGTCATGTATTTTCACAAAGGCGTAAATGCACTTTTAGTCCATACATTTTGGCTTTTTTCCATTTTCGTCCCTACATTTCCATTTCACAACTTTTAGTCCCTAAACTAATTAACGCGTGTTATTTTAGTCATTTCCGTCAGTTAACAGATGGAAATAACTAAGATGACTAATGGAGGGATTAAAATATTATTAAAAATTTACTGCATCACTCATCAGATTTTAAAAAAAAAAAAATCAAGATCTATGTTCATCTTCAACAAGAACACCAAAGAACACAGACCCAGATTTTAAACATAAGAACACATGCCCAGATTTACTTGCATTTTCTTTTCCTTTCTTGTCAACCAAACACAAACACAAATCAATCTCTAGCAAGAACACAAACACAAACCTAGCAGTAGATCTTCTCAGATTTTCTCAAACCACAAAACCCAGATATACAAAATCACAAATCAAACCTAGATTTTCTCATCTTTCAATCAACAACGAAACCTCCAACAAATAAATTTCATAAACCCAGAAACCAAATTCATAAACCCAGAAAATTCAGCATAAAAACACCATAAATAATTTAAAAAAAAATCATAAATTCCAAAGCCCCCATCCTCAAACCCAAGCAACATGATCTCTGATCGTGCCCAACCTTCGCTGGTTTGATCGTGCCGTAGGTTCAAGCCTTAGCCTCACCGAGCCGTCATCATCTTTGTCACAGATCTACACCGCCGAGAAGCTAAAACGATCTCTGATCTACAAACCCAACCAAAGCTGAAAAGCTAACAGCGATCCTCAAAACCGAGAAGCTAACATGATCTCTGATCTACAAACCAATCTCATCACCGTCACCTCCTTCAAACCCACCCACCGATCTTGCCGCTATTAGACCCACCCATCGATCTCGCCGCTGTCAGACCCACCCACCCATCTCACCGCTGTCAGACCCACCCGCCCATCTCGTCGCCTTCAGACCCACCCACCAATCTGTGGTCCTTTACCTCTCTCTTTCTCTCAATCTATCTCTCCCTCTCCCTCTCTCACGATCAATGCTTATTTTTTAGGAAGACTGAATTTTTTTTGTTATGTTTTTTTGTTGATTTGGTTTATATATTTAGATTTCCTATCATAATATTAAAGTAGAGGGTCTGTGTTCTTTGGTGTTCTTGTTGAAGATGAACATAGATCTTGATTTTTTTTTTTTTTAATCTGATGAATGCTACAATAAATTTTTAATAATATTTTAATCCCTCTGTTAGTCATCTTAGTTATTTCTGTCTGTTGACTAACGGAAAGGACTAAAATAACACGCGTTAATTGGTTTAGGGACTAAAAGTGGTGAAATGAAAATTTAGGAACCAAAATGGAAAAAAGCCAAAATGTAGGGACTAAAAGTGCATTTACGCCTTTCATAAAAATTGATTTGAAAAGTGGGTATCATCAAATTAGGATGAAAGAGGGTGATGAATGGAAAATGCCTTTAAAACTAAATATGGATTGTATGAGTGGTCGGTAATGCCTTTTGGTCTAACTAATGCACCAAGTACATTAATGAGGTTAATGAATCATGCATTGTGTGCGTTTATAGGTAGATTTGTTGTGGTATATTTTGATGATATTTTGGTGTGTAGCAAGAACTTAGATGAGCATATTGATCATTTGCATTCTGTGCTTGCTGTTTTGAGAAAATTAAAAAAAAAACAGTAAAAAAATTCAAAAACATCATTTTGGCTTCATTTCTAGCCAAACTGAGCCGGGACTGGCCAAAATATTTATAAAAAAAAAAATCGTCCTCGGTAACATTTTTGCCCAACCTAGCTTGGAGCATTCCAAAAAAATTCAAAAAAAAAAAATTAAAAAACATCATTCTAGCTTCATTTCTAACTAAACTGGGCTGGGAAAGGATGAAAAAGAGAAGAAAAAAAAATTTCATTCGGGGTATCATTTCTACTTGACTCGGGCTGGAGCATTCCCATAAATATTAAAAAAATTCAAAAAATTAAAAAACATCATTCAGGCTTCACTTCTTGTCAAATCGAGCCAAGAAAGGACAAAAAAGAGAAGAAGAAAAAAAATTCATTCCCTGTACCGTTTTTGCCTGACCTATCCTGGAGCATTCCAAAAAGAATTCAAAAAAAAAAAAAAGAAGTAAAAAAATATCATTCTAGCTTCATTTCTAGCCAAACTAGGCTGGGATAGGCCGAAAAAGAAAAGAAAAATTCATTCCGAGTATCGTTTCTAGTCGACCTAAGCTGAAGCATTCCCAAAAAAGTTAAAAAAAAACAGTAAAAAATTGAAAAACATCATTCTGGCTTCATTTCTAGCCAAATAGAGCCAAGGCAGGCTAAAAAAGAGGGGGGGGGGGGGAAATCGTTCTAGGTACCGTTTCTGCCTGACCCAAGCTAGTGTATTTCTAAAAAAATTCAAAAAAAAAGTATAAAATTTTAAAAAATCAAAAAACTTCATTCTGGTTTCAATTCTAGCCAAAACAGGTTGGGATTGGCTGAAAAAGAAAAGAAAAAATTCGTTATGGGTAGTGTTTCTACCCGACCCGGGCTTAAGCATTCACAAAAAATTAAAAAAAAAGAGTAAAAAAAATTCAAAAAAATTAAAAAAACATCATTCTGGTTTCATTTCTAGCCAAACCAAGTTGGGATAGGCAGAAAAAGAGGAAAAAAAAAATTGTTCCGAGTAATGTTTCTGAACAACCTAGGCTAGTGCATTCCCAAAAAAATTCAAAAAAAAAAAAGTATAAAAATTCAAAAAACTAAAAAAATCATTCTGGATTCATTTTTAGTCAAATCGGGCTAGGACATGCTAAAAAAGAGGGAAAAAAATTCGTTTCAGGTACTGTTTCTGCCCAATTAGAGTAGGAGCATTCCCAAAAAAATTTCAAAAAGAATAGTAAAAAATTCAAAAACTTCATTCTGGCTTCATTTCCAACTCACACATATCTCCATCAAAGAATGGAATTTTCTTGTAGTTAGGAGTGTGTCTTTGAATGTATTGATCATTGTTGCTATGAGATGATTTCCTAGTAAGAAGGGTAGCAATCATTTGTAGGATTTGTCCACAATTGGTTGTCTCTCTTTACGAAATTGGTGAAACTCAGTCCTAGTGCGAACCACGTCTTCAACTTCATTTAGGGTGACTAGAAACCCTAAAGTTGCTAGGAAACCCTAAGGCGGCTACAAAAGTATATACAACCTTAATTTGACATTAAAAACACCTAAAACAAGGCAATAAATAACATTAACCTAAAATTAAAAAAAAATTACATAAAAATACAAAATATTAAACCGTGTCCTACATCACTTTCCCCTCATGTTCATCTTATTTTTAAAGAAATTACAGTTATTCTTATCTTTAAAGTTTATCATTTTTATTTGATTAATAAATGAATATTATTAACTTTTACCAAAAAATATAGAAAAACCTCTGAGCATGCGCAACACACATGCTTAGAGGCTAGTTATTAGTATAGACATCTAGTTTATTTTACAAGTTTGTATTATTTTAAGTGGTACATAAATTTATTTTCAAATAAAATTCAAATATTTAAGGGGGTAAAAGTTTCAATAAAGCAAAATTATCTCATAATACCTGAATAAAAGATAAAAATAAATGCTTAATTTAAATTAAAATTTTATATAAAAAGTGAAGATCTTTCAATTATTCAATAATATATGATTTATTCAAATTTTTTATAAAATAAGATAGTATTTAAATAAAACATATGATGTTAAAACCTCTTAAAAAAATAAAATAAATTAAGAATATCTTTATAATTTTAGTTTAGTGTCTCTCACAATATATAAAAAGCTTCACTTACATGTAACAAATGAGCATGTATACATATAAGATGACTTTTTTTCCCCATTTTTAAAGGGAATATATAATACTAGCTTCTGAGTACGCGCGTGAGGCTCTTCTATTTTTTGGGATAAAGATTGAAAATTTGCATCCAATATAATTTGGGATTACTAAAATTTTCAATCAGAAAAAACCTAGGAGCGTGATGAGTATTATGTATTTGTAAGTGAAATAATTTTTTCATCACATCCCTAGGTTTTTTTGTGATTAGAAAATTTAGTAATCATGAATTATAATTGATGCAAATAATTAACTTTTATCCAAAAAAATAGAAGAGCCTCTGAGCACGCACATGAGCACATGCTCAGAGGCTAGTTTTGGTAAAGACTAATAATTTGAATCCATTATAATTTGGTATTTCTACATTTTTCAATCACAAAATACCTAGGGGTGTGATGAACAAATTATTTCTTGATTAGGCACTTATTATTTTCTATTTTTTTATAATAAAAAAATTATTTATTATAATTTGAGGTTGTTATATTTTGAAATAACAAAAATTTCTAGGAGTGTGATGAGATGTAATACAAAATATAAACACATTTGGAAATGCAAAATCTCATCACATCCCTAGATATTTTTGTAATTGGAAAAAATGCATCAATCTTGAATTATGATAAGTAGATAGTTTTGTCCTTATAGGGGGAAAAAAGCATCTTTAAGAACATGCAAGGCTAGTTTCTTCTTCTTTGAAAAAGAAAAATTACATAGAGAGAGAGAGAGAGAGAGAGAGGGGGGGGGGGGGGTGAGTGTTAGATTAGAAAGAGAAAGGGAACAGTGAGTGATAAGGTTAAGATGGAATGCTCTGAACGCTCTCTCTCCCTCGAAGAACAAGCGGAACTTGCCCGCAGTAATAAAAAAGTTAAAAATGTAAGTCATGCTGGCTTCTATTAAGGCCAAAGCTCGGGTTCTTCATCTCCTAGCTTCACTGGAGGGGTCTGGCAGCCAAAATGCCTCCTTTAAGGACAAATTGATGGGTGAAATACCAGGTGCATACACTCAGGCTTTCTGTTTTGAGGAGTTCATGGATAACGATGCCGAATTGGATGACGAAGTGGAAACACTCAGGTAAGGGATGGTAGCTGTGAAGTTTTCGAAGGAGCTTAAACAAGAGATCTGAAGACCATGGGCGAGAGCTTTGATTGTGAAGGTATACGGTAGAGCTATTGGATTAAACTTCCTTCAAGCTAAACTACTGTCTATGTGGAAGCCAGTGGGGCGTTTGGACGTTGTAAATTTAGAACATGGCTTCTTCCTCGTTAGGCTGTCATTGAGAGAGGATGTTGAGAATGTTCTGAAGAAAGGTCCTTAGTTTATAGGAGACCACTTCCTCTCGGTTAGACCATGGGAACTAGATTTCAAGCCTGACTCAGCCAATGTGTCTTCCCATTGCAGTCTGGATAAGACTTAGTGGGTTACCAATTGAGTATTACAATGCTAAGGCTCTTCAACATATCGAGAAGGCTATTGGTAATGTGTTAAGGATTGATACGTTTACTGCGATTGAATCTAGAGGCAAGTTTGCAAGGTTGTGTATCCAAGTTGATGTGGATAAGCCGCTTATCACTACAATGATGATAGGAAAATTTCAGCAATCCATTACATATGAGGGTATTCATAATTTATGTTTTGAGTGTGGAAGAGTGGGCCACAGAAGAGAGGTCTATCCATTTGTTGTTAGGCCAGTGTCGTCGTGTGAGGAAGCGGAGATGGGAGGTGCAGGCGATAGAGGAGCAAGCTCACACGTTGTGCATGTTGCTGACGACGCTGAGGCAAAGGTGGGACTACATGGTAAGGAGCATGATGCCGTACGTAAGGATGTGCATGAAGGATTGTATGGGCCATGGGTGGTCGTGGCATGCAGGAAGAAAGAGACAAGAATTCAGAGAAGTGGTGGGTCCTTACCTGACCACGGTCTGGCTTATAAGCAGAGAAGTAATGGACACCAGGTAGTAAATAGGAAGGCTTGGGCTGGTGTGGTGAGGGATGATGGTTCCAACGGGATAAATAGGGAGTCAAAGAGAAAATTATCTCCCTTGAGGATTTTGGATAAAGTCCAAGTGGAGCAGGCGATACATAGAATAGGGAAAGAAGCCCAATTCGGTTCGACCCAAAGTTTAGGTTTTAAAGTAAAAGATTCTAAAGGTGATAAAGCTCGAAAGCCTAACTCAGTTAAGGGAATGAAGGCGTTTGCGCGTGTAAGGGCTGGTCATACTCCTCTTAGTAGTGCTGCTGGGGAAGATGACATAAAGGAGCTGTCTGACCAGAGAAGCAAGGAGAAAAACACGCCGTTGCACATGAAGGGCTGTTCATACCTCGATGATGGCTATGGAGATGCAGGGCTGAAAGTTGCTGGAGAATTTCATTTTGCCACCGTCGCTGTGTTAGAGATGGGTTAGAATCAAAGAGGAAGCAGCAGAAAAAATTCTGGTGATCGGGTTGGCCGTGAGGTGAGTAATCTTAATTTGGAATATGGGTTGGGGCAGCTTAAAGATCAAGAAGGTGTGGAAGGAGCTTTGGCTGACTCTACCGGTTTGGTGGGTTTTTCTGGTGGTTGTTCCGGCATCGGTGAAGGACCACAAGAAGCTCAATCTGTTCATTGTTCCTTAAGTGATGGGAGTGGGGGTCGTGCAACATATGATGCGGATCAAATGGAGTTGGAGGGGGGGAGGAGATGATGGGGCTTCCCTTTGATGTTTGTCGGAAACCAGACCATAAATTCCTCATGAATAGCATCATTTGGAATTGTAGAGGTGCTTCCAAGCCCTCATTTCAAAAGTGTGTTAGGGAGCTGGTTCTAAGTCATAATTCGGCTATCCTGGTGGTAATGGAAACCCGAGTTGGGGGAAACATAGCAAGGGAAATCACTAAGAGGCTTCTGTTCGATGGAGCTATACACTCTAATGCAGTTGGGTATGCTGGTGGAATATGGGTGCTGTGGAATTCAGATAGAGTTGATGTTGCCCATTTGGCCAACACTGAATAAGAAATTCACTTCACAGTTAAGGTATGAATTTCTAATGTAATTTGGCTTTTCTCTACTATGTATGCTAGTCCTAGGTGTGCTGAAAGACACATTTTGTGGAATAATTTCATGAAAGTAGTAGACCTTCACAATATGCCTTGGGTTATAGCAGGGGATTTTAATGAACCTTTGGTAAATGATGATAAATTTGGGGGTAGAGAGGTGAGTGTGAACATGTCTCTTTTGTTCAAGGAGTGTTTAGATAAATGCAATATGATAGATATCAGGTTTGCGGGGCCTTGTTACACTTGGACCAACAAAAGGGAAATTCAAGCTTTGATTCAGGAGAGGATAGATAGGTTCTTTATGAATCCTAAGTGGTGCTTGCTTTACCCGGATGCAAAAATTACCCACTTACCTAGGTATAATTATGATCACTGCCATGTTCTGTTAGAGATGCAACCAGGTTTAAGCGGTGGGAAGAAAAGGCCTTTTAGGTTCCAAACGTGCTGGCTGTTAGACCTTACTTTCCCATATATTATTTCTCAAGCATGGGGAGGTGCAAATAATCTAGACGAGGCCGTTGATAGCTTCACTAGGAATGTTGTGGCTTGGAATAAAAACCAATTCGGGAATATTTTTACAAGGAAGAAAATTCTGATGGCTAGGATCAATGGTGTTCAGAGGGCTATTACGACCAAACCTTCTAGTTTTCTTCTTAAGTTGGAAGAGAATCTCCTTAGGAATCTTGATCTTGTTCTCAATCAAGAGGAGGAGTTATGGGCTCTAAAGTCTAAGGTAAATTGGATGGTTCAGGGTGATCGTAATACAGCTTTCTACCATGTTTTGACGTTGGTTAGGAGGAAAAGGAATCAGATCATGGCAATCAAAAATGTAGTGGGGGAGTGGATTCATGAGAAAAGTGATATTAAAGGGTTTATTAGAAGTGGTTTTAATGGGATATACTCGACATCTCATGAGACTACTTCAAGGGAAAAGCTTATCATTTTGCAGTGTCAGGCTAGATTATCGGGTGGGGATAGAGAGAGCATTGGTGGAGAGGTTACTGAAGAAGAAATCAAGGCTTCCTTATGGTCCTTAAAACGATTTAAAGCCCCGGGTCTGGATGGGCTGCATGCGGGTTTTTTCCAAAAAAATTGGCTGGTAGTGGGGGACTTTATGATTGAGGAAGTTAAGCAGATTTTTAGTAGTGGGAAAAAGCCTGAGCATTTGAATAAAACTCTTATTGCATTGATCCTAAGATCCAAGGTCCTGAGATTTTAGGTAATTACAGACCTATTAGCCTTTGTAACACGGTGTATAAAGTGGTGACCAAGATTATTGTGGCAAGGCTGAGACCTTTCTTGGATAAGCTTATATCTCCCTTACAGATGGCTTTTGTTCTGAGTAGAAAAGGTATTGACAATGTCATCATTGCTCAAGAGATAATTCATTCTCTTGGGAAAAAGAAAGGGAAGACGGGCTACATGGCTTTGAAGATAGATTTGGAAAAGGCTTATGACAAGCTTGAATGGGGATTTATTCGAAACATGCTTGCTAGGATAAATCTTCCCACTAAGCTCATAGATGTCATAATGAGTTGTGTGTCGACAATTTCCACTTCCATCTTGTTTAATGGGGAAGCTCTAGATCTGATTCTACCTTCTAGAGGGATAAGGCAAGGTGATCCACTTTCCCCTTATCTTTTCATCATTTGCATGGACTTTCTTGGGCAGCTAATAGAAGAGAAGTGCAATATGAAGACATGGCAGCCAGTTATAGCCTCTTAAAGTGGTCCTGAATTCTCTCACCTTTTCTTTGCGGACGATCTCACCTTATTTGCTAAAGCAGATTGGGTAAATTGTTCCGCCATTAGAAATTTTCTTGATGAGTTTTGTGATTTATTTGGGCAATCAATGAGTGAAGCTAAGTCGAGAGTGGACTTCTCTACAAATGTGGATAGAGACATAAGGGAATCACTTTGCGACATTCTTGGGTTTGCTTCCACTCCTTTCTTGGGGAAGTATCTTGGCTTTCCTCTAAAGCATCCTGGCTCTTCATCTCAAGAGTACAATTTCATTCTTGATAGAGTGAAACAAAAACTCTCAGGTTGGAAGACTAAGATGCTCTCTTTGGTGGGGAGGACTGTTCTCATTCAAGCCTCTTTGGCTGTTGTTCCTTTGTATGTTATGCAATATACCCATTTGCCTAGAAGAATTTTGGATGGGTTAGATAGAGTGAATTGTAATTTCCTTTGGGGATCATCGAAGGCAACCAAGAAGATTCATTGGGTTGGTTGGGATAAGTTGATAAAGTCTAAGGAGGAAGGGGGGTTGGGGCTGCAATCAGCAAATGGCAAGAATATAGCTCTCCTATCTAAGCTTAATTGGAGGTTCCATAATGAAAAGAAGGCCCCTTGGGCTAGAGTATTGGATCTGAAATATTGTAATCAGAGAAGAAGAGGTGCTACCAATGCTAATAGGCTTCCTTGTTCTCACATATAGGCTACTATGAAAAAAGGTATGAGTATTTTCAATAAGGGTAGTAGGTGGTTGGTTGGTAGGGATAGTGGGTTGAATGTGTGGCAAAATAAATGGACAAATGGAGGCTCTCTTAGATGGTTGATTCAGGGTCCTATCACAAGGGAGGCTAGCCATCTAGAAGTTAAAGACTTTATGATGGACACGGGTTGGGATTGGGGGAAGATTCCCTTTGAACTTCCCTTAGAAGTTAAAAGGTTGATTCAAGCAATCCTAGTGACGTTGTTGAGTAGAGGTGAGGATAAGTTGGCTTGGTCGGGGTCTCCTAAAGGCACCTTTAATTTGAAGAGTGCTTATAGGATTGCCATAGGGGCGAAATGTATAGAACCTTTCTCAGCACATTGGATTTGGAAAGTGAATACTCTTCCAAGGATTAGAACTTTTCTTTGAAAATGCACCCATAATAGCATTGGAGTTAAGGTTTGCCTTAAGAGGAGGGGTGTTAGTCATGATACTACATGCCCTAAGGGACTGCCCGTTATTAAGATGCCTGTGGAACCAGCTGGGGGTTTTACCCTCTAATCAAGCCTTTTGGAGGAGCAACCTCCAAGATTGGCTGATGTTAAATAGCAAATTTAAGCACAGTTTAGGTGCTTCTCAATTGCCTTGGAAAGTTATTTTTCCCTTTGCTGTGTGGAATGTTTGGAAGAGTAGAAACAATTTGGTTTTCAATGGCAAAAATAGGAACCTTAAGACTTTGGTGATTGTAAATCAAGCTTTAGAATTTTTTCATTGCCTTTCCTCTCTAAGGTTGCTGACCCGGAATGTTATGATGAGGATTAGATGGGAGAAGGCGAGCCAAGGTTGGTGGAAGCTTAACATTGATGGATCCTATTGTGGTAATATAGGTTTGGCAGGTTGTGGAGGGGTGGTTAGGGATGATGCAGGTAGGTGGGTTATTGCGTTTAGTAGGAGTATTGGCAGAACAAATAGCTTTGCCACTGAGCTGTGGAGTTTAAGGGAGGGCCTTCTTCTATGCAACAACCTCAACACTAATGCTCTTGAAGTTGAACTTGATGCCAAGTCTATTGTGGATGCTTTAGGGAATCCTTCATATGGTAATATCGTCATATCACCGTTATTGGATGATTGCAAGCTTTTGATCTCTCGCATTCTGCAAGTTTGTATTAAGCATTGCTTCCGTCAGGCGAATAGGTGTGCGAATAGTCTTGCTAGGATGAGCTATTGTCTAGATGTGGACTTAATTGATGTTGTTGAGGATGACCTCAATGGGATGAGTTTTAATAGGCTCTGTTCTGAGAATGTTGCTGTTTCTTAGTTGGTAATGAATCTTTTTTCACCCAAAAAAAAAAAAAAAGGCTAGTTTCTTTTAATGTGAAAATTGTCAATTGTTTTGATTTTTCTATATCATTAAAAAATTAGTTTTAAAAATATTACTCAATTTGAATGCTTCTTGAACTAATGCTTTTATCAACTAACATAAATGCGCTGCAATGTATGTAAACTAGTCTTTCCACGCATGCTTATAGGGTTTTCTATTTTTTTAAATTGTTTTTTTTTTCCTAATTTTTTTTTCTTTTGCCATTAACATATTAATTGTAATGGTAATGATAAGATACAAATAGAATAAATTTTGTGAATAGATTCATTAAGCAAAACTTAATTCAATATAAATTAGTGCATCATTAATCCCAACATCTTACTTGAATACATAATGTAAATATCTTGAATCCACTACTAAAATATTCATAATTTTTTTTTACTACTCCAAAGCTTACAAAGCATTTACTATTCAAGCAACAAAACTTTGTATGAGTCTCATGATTAAAATGATACAAAATTAAGACTCAACTTCAACTAAAATATTCTTAAAAAATCATTATAAAAAAAAGTTTTACAAAGCAATAATTCAACTCTTGTTCTTGAGTTGGTCCAATGGAGATTCATACATTCTATTTGAAAAAAAAAAAAAAAAAAGCAGTTATTTCATTATTATATAATTTGGATAGGACAAAGAAATAGAGCAATAATATTTTTACATTATGTAACTCATCCAAAAAAAAAAAAAGCTTGAATATAATTTATGTTCCTTATAATTAGAATTTAGAATCTATAGATAACAAATCCAAAGAAAGGGGTTTCCTGTATAGCCTAACCCATTATGTATGTTGTGGGTTCTTTAGACAGTGGTTTCAAATTTGGGAAGAAATAGACCATTCAATTCCTTACTTGGATAGAATTGATCGCTTGACTCAGTGTCCACTCCATGTGTGTTGTATTTGGTAGCTTTAATCCCTCGTTTATAGGCCTAATCAAGGAGCTTTGAATTAAGTTTCTTTCTTATTGAAAATAGTATAACAAAGTAGCACAAAGGAAAATGTGGGCGTGTAAAAGATTTGATAAAATTTCTTTCGAAAATTTGAAATTGACAAAAAAAATTTCTGTTCATGGACATCTTGGTTTTTTGGAGCCATAATTTGCTAATAAAATTGTATAAGAAATTCTAAAATCTAAAATAAAATAAAAAACTCAAAGAATAAGGTATAGATATATACATGAATATCAATCCACCTGAATTGTTGAACCTCACTTAACTGAGTGCAAAGACAATTGCTCCAATACCAGAAGACCTTATCCGTGCAAATCTTCTACAAAAACATACAAAACAACAGACAAAATCAACATGCCATAATTTGCTGATAGAATTATATAAGAAATTGTAAAATCTAAAAAGAAAAAAAAAAAAGAAAAAAGATTTGGCTGCAATAAAGTTATAGGCATGCCGAAGAAATGCTATCTTGGAATATTTTGGCAAATAGAAAGTAAACAAAAAACTAAAAATTTAAAAAGAACATGAGAGAGAGAGAGATGGGCATATGAATGAGATACACCAACAATTGTATCAAATCTTTGTCGATAAATTCCCACTTACACACCACCAAATTGAAACAAATAAATAAATCACAACCTATGAAAATCACGACACATAAAAACTAAAATGTCAATAACAGAATGCATAAGGAAAGATTAGAGTACCAACCTTTCGAAATTTATTTTGAGCAATGACCTTCTTTGCATGTCCTCTCTGCCAATCTTTTATTTATTTATTTATTTTTGGTTTCATAGTTTTCATACTAGACTTCTAGGGCTCTTAACGTAGCAAAGATTGTTTTTTTATTTTTTATTTTTTGAATTTGAATTTGCATAAAAGATGGGGACGTGAGGATAAGGATGGACAAAGTCAAATAAATTGTAACTGCTAGACTCCTAACTATTTGATGGTAATGGGGAGTCATTTTTTTTGTTTTTTATATGAGGGAGGGGAGTTTAAACTTGTATGTGGGTGAAAGAGTGGATTTTTTTTTTTTTGAGAAGAGTGTGGATGAATTTTCAGTAGAGTGTTTAGTATCATAATTTTTCTTTCATCACAATTTGAAAAAATATATAGGATTTTTCTTTTTTCCGAAGAGAATAGGATTCCTATTTTAATAGTTTAAAAAAGAAACGTGGGATGGCTTTTCCTTTTTTGGTAAAGGTAGTTATTTATTTTTTATTTTTGAACGTGGGTAGTGGGAAGTTATTTTATTTTATTTTTATTTTTATTATTATTATTATTATTTTTTTTTATTAACGTTGACTATCTAGTGTGTAGTTAATAACCAATAGATTTTTTTTTCTTTTATCTTTTATCTATTTATGGTTTTAACCTCATTTCTAATTTTCAGGAATAAGGATAAATTAATTAAATTAGAGGTATTTTTAGAAGTGAAAAATGCACTAATTAACTTTCTGAATTTTCTTAATAAATAGATTAATATATAGAAGAAAACCTTAGTTAATAACCGGTAGACTTTTTTTTAAAGAAAACCTTAGTTTCTGGTTGACATTAGTTAATAACCAGTAGATTTTTTTTTGGTTGAGAAAACCTTCATGCCAAATTGATTAGAAATAAATTGGGTAAAATACAGTCAACATTTTTGAATTTTGGACTAATATCAATCAGGTCTAAAACATTTCAAAACGGATCAATTTAGTCCCTAAACTATTACTTATTTTCTTCTCTCTCATAGTGATTAGGGAGTAGGAACCAGATTGGTCAATTTTCAAATGTCTTAGACTTAGCTAACATTAGTCCAAATCTCTGCGTATTAATTATATTTTACCATAATAAATTAAATTTAAATAATTAAAAATAAATGAATTATAATGACAAATTTTTTTTTTGAGAAAGTAAAAAAAACTTTTTCTTTGTCATTATAATGAAAAAATTAAATTGACTAGATGTAATGTCACTAATTTGTAATTAAATTAACGTAAAAAAATAATTTTGTAGTTAAATTTAAAAAAAAAATGGTAATGAAAACGAAGGCAGAGAGGTCCAAAAAATTAATGTCACCGCCAGTCCCATGTCCCTCGTTTGAATTCAAATTCCTCACTACCAAATTTAAAATATATATCTTTTTCTCAAACGTACTGATTGAGATCCGAAATCATACAAATCAAAATCCCTTCTCACTGTTTTTATTGTTACTCTTATATTTTCAAAACCACCTTCCCTCTCTCTCTTCCAAAACCCTAAAACTCTCACTCTCACACACACACACACACACACAAACACACATAGAGCGAGTGATAGACTTGTGAAGCAGGCAATATCGCCGATGACAGCTGTCCCAGCGCCGACGCCGGGGCGCGAGCTCTCGAATCCACCGGCCGACGGCATTTCCAACCTCCGTTTCTCCAACCACAGCGATCATCTCCTCGTCTCCTCATGGGATAAGGTATTGCTTCTCTCTCTCTCTCTCTCTCTCTCTTTCTCCCTCTCTCACTAACATTTCGTATGGTTCCGATTGGGCAGAGCGTTCGACTCTACGACGCGAGCGCCAACGCGCTCCGCGGCGAGTTCATGCACGGCGGTCCCGTACTCGACTGTTGCTTCCACGACGATTCCTCTGGTTTCAGTGCCGGCGCCGATAACACTGTTAGGCGGTTAGTCTTTTTTATTCTATTTTATTTTTTATTTTATAAACATTTTGCCCTAATTTTCTGTTTGGTAGCTGAAAAAGTGCGGGAAACGAAAAAGAAAATTAGATAACGTTCAGGCAGAGCTCTTATATTCTACAGTATTTATAAAAGAAATACATGTACATTCACTTAACTGAGCTCATTGGCTTTAATTAGTTGAGCTAAGAAAAATTAGTCAGTTTTTATGGTGTTGGTTGAGGTAAGATTTTCAATCTGATTGGCCAGTGCTGATAACACTGTTAGGTGGTCAGTGTTTTTTAATTTATGGTTCTTCAATTTTTTGCCTAATTTTCTGTTTGCTAGCTGAGAAAGTGTGCAAAACAAAAAGGAAAATTAGATAATATTGAAGCCGATTTATCCTATTATATGGTACTAATATAAAATACAAGTACATTCACTTAACTGAGCTTAGTACAAATTAGTTGAGAGTTAGTGAGGTTTTTGTTCTCTGCCCTAATTCGATGTTTAGTTGCTGAGGTAATGCAGGAAAGGGAGAGAATGAAATAGGCTTCACTGAGTTGAGCTCAGTGAAATTAGTTAATTATTATGGTTTTTGTTGAATTAAGATTTTTAATATAATTTAATAGCTTTGGAGTTGAGTTTTCACTTTAGATGTTCATAAATTGATGTGTTTTTTCTTATTTAGAGTTATGTTAAAAAAAATCAGCATACATTTTGCTAGTTGATTTAATAACCATTTGCGTGTATGACTAAAAAATATATAATGAGCTTGTGACCATCTCTATCATTCTGAATGTAGCTGAAGCTTTGCATTGTTGTCTTTGAGTAGTTCATTACTTCTATCTAGTTTTTATGGCCTGGTTTCTGATGTTGATTATGATTTTGGAGACATAATTTTTCGCTGCTTAAGATTATGGGTCAATGTTTCAGGCTTGTTTTCAGCTACAATAAGGAAGATATTTTGGGAAGGCATGATGCACCTGTGCGTTGTATTGAATACTCTTATGCAGCAGGTTTGTTTTTTTAGTGCTCATATTCACCTTTGCCCATCTAAATTTTCTTGTAGTTGTTTTGCTGGTATGTGATGTTTGGAGGCTGTTGCAGCTTCTGTGTTTGATGAATTAATAATGATTTTTATTACCAACCCTTTCAAATCTTAAACAAACCTGAATATATATACATTCTAGTATTTTCAAAAATATAAGACTTTTCAACCACAGGCGTGTGAAATTTTTGCTGAAAAATGTCACTTAAGGTATCATTGTTATTTACCCTCTCTACTGTAGGTGTTTTAATTAAAAGTGAAGGTTAACAGTTTCAATATTCTATATAGTTGGCCATGACCATAGTTTAATATGTCAAGAGACCCAAATACTCTTAAGTTAAAGATTCTATATTCACATGATATGGTGTAATAGGGCATTCTCTTATCCTATGGCGAGATTTATAAGAGCATTCAAATCAAAGCTCTTAAAAACTTTAGCATTTAGCAACTCAAAAAGTCACTTTATCTATTTTAACAACTCACTTTATAATGCATCTAACATCAAAGGTTCTATTTTTACATTCATCCCATTAAAACAATATAAACAACTTATTAAAATAAAATAAAATAAAACTTATCCCATAGAAATTCATAGCAACTAGCCATGTTCACCACCACCACCACCGTGGTAGCCACAACCCACCGTTGAAAAAAAAAAAAAAAAAAAAAAAAAACCACAACAACAACCCTAATGTGACAAAAATTCAAAGAAAATTGAACCAAGACAGTAATTTTTAGATTGGGTTGGTTCTGTTCCTCTGTTCATGGTTGCATAAATGGTATTTCCACCTCCCTTTATAATGAGATGGGCTATGGAGGGTAAGGTTGTGGGTGCAAGTCTTACAGGGTGTGTGTGTAATTTAAAAAAGAAAAAAAGAAAAGAAACATTGCTAGGTATTAAAGTTACACTCACACTCGTTTCTTAAGTGCCTGTTTTTGTATCCATCTCGAGGACTTATAGGGAAGGGGAGTTAAGAAGTGTGTCCTGGCTAAATTCTGTTCTTGGCATCAGAACAAATATGTGGGTTGGTGGCACATAGTAATTATAGTACAAGATAATGATTTTAAATAGTTGGTTACAGTGTAAGAAATCAATTATGCCTGGTAACCGGGATATGGTCTAAACTATTGTATGGTTTTATCTTCTGCAATGATTACTATAAAGGAAAGCCAATGTGATTTTTAATTTATGATAATTTGACAAAAAGTTCTTTTACACGGTTTTGAGGTCCTTTAGTCAGTTTTAACATTAGAGTTAGGGATGCTTTGTTGGATTAGTTGCGTTGATTTTCTGGGTGCTGTTCAACATTAAATGGTATTGACTTATTAATTATGAACCCAAGTCATTACAAATAGATGCAGTAGCCAATTCATCATATAAGATTCTCCTACATACAGTGTATCAACTTCCCTTTCTATCTTAACAGTGTTGATTCTATGGTTTGCATCACTTAGTAGTCAAATATATACCAGTCAAAGAGAACCATTTTTGTTTCAATTTACAGAATTTAATATTTTCTCTTCTGATAATCATCTCAGGGCAACTAATCACGGGTAGTTGGGACAAAACTCTGAAGTGTTGGGATCCTAGAGGAGCAAGTGGGCAGGAGCGCACTCTTGTTGGGACATACCCACAGCTGGAGCGTGTTTACTCGCTTTCTCTTGTTGGACATCGTTTAGTTGTAGCAACTGCTGGAAGACATGTAAATGTCTATGATTTGAGAAACATGTCTCAACCTGAACAGCGAAGGGAATCTTCTTTAAAATACCAAACTAGATGTGTGCGCTGTTATCCCAA
The DNA here is from genome assembly GCA_029955455.1 of Quercus agrifolia. Taxonomy (NCBI): domain Eukaryota; kingdom Viridiplantae; phylum Streptophyta; class Magnoliopsida; order Fagales; family Fagaceae; genus Quercus; species Quercus agrifolia. The sequence continues at coordinate 23,363,174 of JARQAD010000010.1, forward strand.
TGGAACAGGTAATTTTCTGACCTTCGAGTGTTCTGGTGCACTGACAGTCTTTTCCTTATGTCAGTTTGTGGTCAAAAATACTAGTAAAATCATATGGCTTTGTGCTTAAACACCCTCCCCCTTTTCCTTTCTCTCTCTCTCTTAATTCATTTATTCTCTCCATATTTAAGAAATAATTCAACTATTTACTTGAATTTGCTATACTTTCTTATGCTGTATTTTGATTTCCAGTTGACTACTGTTAGTAAACTTACCTAGAAATTTGTAGCATACCTATTTGCTAGTGTGATAAATCCTCTGATTCAGATTGCCCAAAGTGGACAGGTAGCTATAAGATTGTATTTGGCCAACTGGCTCTCATAGTAGCTCAATGGTTTGACTACTTATTACTAGTACCAAGCCTTGGGTTTGAGGGCTGGTGAGTAGAGAGAGCCTAAAAATAGTCCACAGTTTGTCTATGTGATGCACTCTTGATCCCTGTTTCTAGGATTTAATTCTGACTCATTTGAATATTGTATGCAGGATATGCGCTTAGTTCTGTTGAAGGCCGAGTAGCAATGGAATTTTTTGATCCTTCAGAGTCTAGTCAAGCCAAAAAGTATGTGTTGAGCTATTGATGCATCATTGAGAAGCAGAAAATTACTTGAATAATGTGCCTTCTATTCATCAACTTTTGTAGTTTGTCCTGCTTCCTTTGTGTTTCTGTTAAATATGCAAGGTATTCCTGAAATGGAGCACTTCTGCTGATGCATTATCAATTATGATGTTTCTTGCATACCCTTGAATGTTTCCAGAAATGAATATTTAAATCTTCCCTATGGCTCTGCCTGTGTCTATCTATTTACAGTTAGGAGTGTCATAATTGTGGAGTGTACTGTTGGTTTTCTACAATTACTGGGTGCATGGTATCACTTATTAAAGTCTTGGTTAAATGACAAGCATGGTCATGTTGTGTGCCATCATCTGTGGATGGTCCTCTTAGGGGTAGTATTGTATGAAATGCAGGCATGCCTATATGTTTATTTTATTCTGCTGCATGCCATTCAGCTGTCATTTTAGTAATTTAATATATCAGCGTTTTGCAGGTATGCATTTAAATGTCATAGAAAATCAGAGGCTGGAAGGGACATTGTCTACCCAGTAAATGCCATAGCATTCCACCCTGTGTAAGTTTTTTCTTATTACTGTTCTTTGTGAGTTGAAGTCTAAGTCTTGTAATTATTGGAACACATAAAGGATAGGCCAAAAGTCCAATATTCTATGTCAAAAGAGTAATCTTTATTATTTAAAGAATTGTTCATTCTTGTCAATATAGTTTCCTAGGTATAATATTCTCCCTTCTCCCCTGTGTGTGTGTGTTAAAATACTTAGTATTCTAAAAAAAACAGTGGGTTAATCTCATATTGGAAAATGAGTGAGTTAAAGAAGTTTAAAGTCTGTGCTGAGTATTCAGGAGCTAGGCCCTTTTGGATGTACACCACTATCAGTTTCTTTAAGACCTTCCTTCTCCCTGTGTGTGTTAAAATACTTAGTATTCTCAAAAAAAAAAAAAAAAAAAAAAAAAAAGAAGAAGTTTCCTAGGTATAACTGTCCCATGGTTTATTGCTTAATTGGATTGTTTGGAACAAGAAGCACGTGCTCAGATTGTTGCACATAAAAGCAAGAATCTGGTCTCATAATAACTGAGAAAGTGATGGCTCATAGTATAATATAGTCATTGTTTAGGGATTAATAAAGAAATTGTTGACCTGAAAGAGATCTGAGTAAATCAACTTGGGAACTTGAGTTGATAGATGATATAATTTAAAAAAAAAAAAAAAAAATACATTAAGCAAATTTATAAATAAAGGGAATTTACAGATTTTCATATGTTCTTGCACTTGATTGGCTGATGTGAAGACTATTGTAAATTTGCACTTAATAAACTATCTTTGCACTGGGGTAGACTAACCCTGAGATTAAATGTAGCAGCTTCTTTCTATACTAGCCAGTACTCACATAGTTACTGGTCCATTCTTGCAAATTTGATCTGCAGATATGGTACATTTGCAACTGGAGGTTGTGATGGTTATGTGAATGTGTGGGATGGGAATAACAAGAAGAGGCTGTATCAGGTAAAATTTTGCTCATGTGATAGTAATGTCTTGTTTATATTGTGGCAAGCTTGAATTTTTTGTAATTGCTATTTTCTCTTCTTATTCAGTACTCAAAATATCCAACAAGTGTTGCAGCACTGTCATTTAGCAGGGATGGCCGCCTGTTGGCAGTGGCATCAAGTTACACATTTGAAGAGGGAGATAAACCGTAAGATCAACTCTCTCTCTCTCTCTCTCTCTCTCACACACACACACATATTAGCTCTAATGTATTGTCTTATCAATTTGCAGTCATGAACCAGATGCTATCTACGTTCGCAGCGTAAATGAAATAGAGGTCAAGCCTAAGCCAAAAGTGTACCCTAATACTCCCGCGTAACTCGCTGTGTAGAATCTCCTTGTTACATAGTAGTCTGGACATATTTTTATTTTTATTTTTTAGTATTCTGTGATGCTTCAGTTCTTCCTAATGAAGCTTGTGAAAACTTGATTCAGAAACTGATGTCTTAAGGAGATGAGCTATCTTTTAACTTCATATTCTTACCAAGTTCTGAAATCAAGAAAATGCCGAGACTTGTTGGATATTTTGAAATTACAACTGGCAAACAACCAAATTGAAATTCACTAACTCATGCTCAGCCAAAAAAAGAAAAGAAAAGAAAAGAAAAGAATTTCACAATAGAAGTGGAAAAACATATAGATGCCGAGACTACAAAGCAACACTGACGCCACATCACAAGCTCGTCTAACATACACTGGGAATATGAGTAGTATATGCTTCAGCAGCACCCCCATTCAAAGCTCTCTTCAACCTAGTCTCATAGGGTTAAAGTGCCAATTCAGCCTTGTTGGTTTGGTATTCCTTTGTAAGAGGCAGGGTATGTGCGACTCCAAAAGGTCTCAGGTTTTTTTTTATCTGAAACAAAAATCACTTTCTGAGGCCTCAATAGTGAATTGGGGATGAGGGATGGAGAAAGAATAACATGAGACACAAACCAATCAATCTACCTCCCAATTCTGGATCTTAGTTTTGTACGGATCATCCTCTAATCACCGAGCCACAGTTTTTGTTTACCAATCCTACACGGTACGAATGAATAGAGGATTCCAATTTCCAATAGTAAGAAATGTACATGTTTGAGCTCTATATACATTTTCCACTATTGCGTTACTATTTCTGGCTATAAGAAACAAAATCAAGATATCATTACTCCTAAGCATGCTTTTATTTGTTCGTTAGCTCTTCAAATTTAATTGACCATAAGGGAGTGTAGTTGCTTAGGACTCATGGCTACAAGGATGGCTTATTGTGTCTATTTATTTTGTAGAAGTCACATTGAGGTGAGAGACTATTTATCTTTAGAATGCCTTCTAATACATTGACTGGGAAGATATTTTAAGATGTCTAATGCATTGACGAGTTAGAGATTGGAATGCTGAACTTGATTGGACTTATAAGGACCTTGAAGCCGAAGGTAAGAGTTTTCAAAAATTCCATTTAAAATGGAGTTCTTTGTAGCTTTTGGAGGATTGCTGTTTCTAATTTTAGACTGCTTGCGCGCTCTATTTGTTTTCTCTGATGTTGCAATAGTGAGACTTGAGAGTTCCGTATCAGCAAGCTTAAGATGCTTTGGTTTATGTTGTTGTTAGGTTTTAATTAAAGGCAGATAGTTCTTCCCTGCTGTTTTGTAATCCTCGCCTGTCTGTTTTATAAAGCCAACAAAAACAAATTCTATGTCCAAGAATATTAAGAATAGCACCTAAAAAACTGTGGTTAACTGCAAAAGTCACTATAACATAGGTAGCATATATACAAAAACAAAAAGCCACAATTTATTCTTAATGTCTTTAGGTTAGGCAAGTGATTAAACATTATACATTCTCCAAGATACCATGTATGAATAGGTACTGAAGAAGCGCCCACAGTCACAAAAGGGGATTTATATCATTCCCACGCCATGACTATAAGTTCAACTGAATCCCCAACATAACGACCTCCAAGGCTTGGATACCAGCATAGACCTATCCTCTCGGATGGTTATGCTACTGCAATTGCACCCTAATTACCTAAATCCTGAAGGAGCTGCTAGTGGACCAGCTCCTGGTGATCCTCTCATAGCTCTTGATTTAGCAAGCAACTCATCATAATTCTGAGCAGAGAAATTATAATTAGAACTGACATGGGGGCTTGAATCTTTGAAAGAACGCAGAAACAAAGAAGAATGGAACATTACCCTTTTCTCAAATGCATTATCCTCTTTATTGATTATCTTGTCTGCAAGGCCGTACTCTATGGCTTCCTGTGCTTGGAGATATTTGGGTCGCTGGGTGTCTTTAGCAATTTCTTCTTTGGGTTTCCCAGTTCCTTTTGCTAATAGCTCAATGTAGGTTTCAGTATTTGCATCTAGTTCTTTGGCCTGAAAGAAGTTTGTCACTGAAGTGCATATATATATATATATATATAGAGAGAGAGAGAGAGAGAGAGAGAGAGAGAGCAAGTACCTTGATCCACATATCTACGGCAGCCCCACTTGATCTGTTGACTTTTGGTAGATATAATTTTGCTGTAATAAAGAAGTGAGAGGGACATTCAAAAGAAGAATTGGAGCTTAAATGTATACTATATTGCGGGCACATACCAAACATAAGGGCAACAGTTTCAAGTACATAAGTCAATCAGCAGGCTGCAAACATAATAACGAACAAACCATAGTCCTTTTTATTGGTAAATTACATACGTACCCAATGGGTCTTGAACTCATAACCTCACCATCCATACAAACTACAGTTTGACACAAGAAGTTCTCATCTCATAATGGATTTTAACATGAATTGAAACTGGTGAGACATTACAAGATTTAAAAAAAAAAAAAAAAAATGGTAAAAAGATTCTTCTGGAGGGAAACAGGTTTGGAAAAGGCCTCAAACATGTAGTAACTTGATCTGAGCATCATGGAGAAAGTAAAAGCAGATATATTTTACAAAATGGACGTGAAGCAACTGAATATGTGACTCTTTATTTCTGTAAGAATACAATTCAAGAAGTTTTAGATGGATGGAAAGAAAAATTTTAGTTTTGAGGATGATTTTTTACTCTATTGGTGCCAACTGCTTGTTTAATCGCCTTCTGTGATTCATCAGAGATTTTTTGTTATTTGAAATCTAGTGGCTGAGGTTTGCCACTAATCACTTCAAGAATTTTTTCCATCTAGCTCCCCAATTGGTTTTAGAAATGGAAGGAATATAACTATGCAATTTTGCAATGCAGAAGTACCATTTTTTTCCCTTTGTTTAGTAATAATTTATCTGTGTGGCTACTTTGGAGCAGTAAAAAGCTGTCACTCTCTCTCTCTTTTCTCTCTGAGATAGTTGTTCTTGGTTTTTTAGCATTTCCATGGGGGGGGTCCGTAGTTTCTTCCTAGAATCCAAACATTTTCAGTTAGTTTTAGAGGAAGGGGGTCGTTTCTTCAGGCTACAGATTTTTGAGAGGGGCAAATTCTGTATGAGATCAGTTTTTTTGGGCAAGAATGCAGCTTTTTGGTTGATGACCAACATAGAACACATAGTTGTTGGGGTGAGTTCCAAACAGTTTTTTATTCTTAGAGAAGGAGACACAGCCTTTACTCTTCAATGGAGTTCCAATTCCTCTGGCCAGTTCTTGTTGTTGACTGAGCTCAAAACAGGGGGGGCTAGGAGGTCCATTATTATACCGGAAGGAAAGGAGAGATACGGCTGGAGGGCTTTTGGCCTTGAACTAAGAAAAGTTTTGAACCCCTCTCATTATGCAGTGGGAGTTAATGGTCCCAAATTTATTCCTCAGGGGCGGAGGTGCAACCTGGAGGTTCATCATTCTAGAACCTTTGCTGAAGTTGTCCAAGGTTTCCATGGAAGAACAGAGGATATAAAGAAGCCCAAGTCCTTAGGATTTTCAGGCAAGGGAAAGATAACACTTAAAGGAGAGGAGAAAATGAGGGAGAAGTTGAGAATCACTGGTATAAAAATAGGGGCTCTTCCGGTGAGGATTTCTGAAAAAATGGAGGGGATGGGAGGGGCTGGGAGGGAGAGCTATAGGCCTGAGGTGGCAGAGGGATGTGGGCAAACTTTGGCAGAAAGTTTGAATTCAAAAGCTCATGTTAAGAGGAAGAAGAGTGACGTTAGGAGTTCTGGCTGGGCAGGGAGAAGTCTTGTCGTGGAAGTGGATGTGACAGGTAGGAGGCGGGTATCCTGGGAGAGAAAGAGAAGAAAAGGTACGTGGCTCAGTGATGCACCTCGGGCAGCTGGTAAGGAGAGAGCCTCTGATCTCTCTAAGTCCCTTTTATGGGTTCCTAAAGGCTCCAAACGGGCTGTTAAGCCTTTCGTGGGCCTTGGAACAAGCCCACTCCCGATTGATCAAAATGTGGGTCTTCTTAAACCCATCTTCTCCGGCCCAAGCACTTTTGAAGTGGGTGAAGGGTCTTTGGCTGGTGTAGGAGGCCCAGCCCAGGCTTCGTTGTTGGTTGTGGCTGGGTCTGGAGACACGGATTGGAGCACAGGGTGCATCGGTGAAGCCGATGAGCCCTCCGCCGCTGATTGTAGCTCCGGCGAGCCATCGGCGCCGTCGGTTGTGTCTGGGTTTCTTGCCGGTAGCTCCGGCGAGCCCCTCCAGGGCATGGGTGACGCCGATTGCCTTTCCGGCGAGGTCGCGGCCTTTCTGGGTAAGGCCGGCGACTCCTCCGTCGCCGGAAATAGCGCGATGGTGTCGCCGGTCTCCCTGTGAAAGTCCGGCGACTTCTTCTCCGCCGGTCCTAGCTCCGGTGAACTCATGGAGGTTCCAGGTAAGGTAGATCTGGAGTTTTTGAGGCCGTTGGTTGAGCTTTTTTTATCTACTTTGCTTCTGAGTTTTATGAAGGCTGGATTTGTGGTTCTGGGAGAACAAGAAGGGGGTAATGGTGGTCTGGTCAGTCTCACGGCTCTTGCTTCTGAGCATTCCAGCCTTGCGGAGTCACCTATGAAGGATGTGTGTGCTGTCTCTGGGGCAAGTGCTTTAGGGGAGGAAGATTGGTCTATGTCAGACAAGGTTTTGGGTGGAGAGGATAGCTCACCTGTCCCTTTGATGGCCATTAATCCCTCTGGGGTACAATTGTCTGCTGAGTCGAACGGTGATATCGAGGCAGTGGGGTGTGCGAACACATTGGATAATTCAAGATGGGTGCAGAATAAACTTCCTGGCTTCAGTAAATTGGTGGGGCTGCCTTTGAATCGTCATGAGAGGTTATGTATCGATTTATTACAAAAGATTGAGAAGGAGACGGAGGCCGCTAAAGCGTTGAATAGGGAAGTTACTCTCTCTAGAAAAACTCCTAGTTATAAGGACAGAGGAAAGAGAGAGTTGAGGAACCTGCAATCTTCGGTTAATTATGACAGTCGGTAATGTGTTGGCGGTTGAGCTAATTTTCAGTTGGGGTATCATTATTGTTATGAATTTAAAAATTCTTTCTTGGAATGTTAGGGGTTTGAATGACCGTCGGAAACGGTCAATAGTTAAAAATTTATTGCTTGGTTGGAAGTGCGACGTAATTTGCCTTCAAGAAACTAAGCTTACTGGCATGGACAGACAGATGGTGGGGAGTGTGTGGAGCTGCCGCTTTGTGGACTGGGTGGCCTTGGACGCTGCCCAAACAGCCGGTGGGATTTTGTTAATGTGGGATAGGAGGGTCCTAGAGAGGTCGGAAGTTTTGGTGGGTTCTTTCTCTGTGTCTGTCCGGTGGCAAGGGGTGGGAGATGGGTTCAATTGGGCGTGCTCCGGGGTTTATGGCCCTATTGATAACAATGAGAGGGGGTTAATGTGGGATGAGTTGGTTGGTGTGCAGCAATATTGGAATGTTCCTTGGTGTTATATTGGGGACTTCAATATTGTCCGCTTCCCTAGCGAGAGATTGGGTAATTCTCGTCTCACTCCGGCTATGGAACTTTTTTCGGAGTTCATCGGGGACCTAATTTGTCGGATTTGCCTTTGGAGGGAGGGAGCTACACTTGGTCTAGAGGGTCAGTTCGGCCTTCGATGTCTAGGATAGACAGAGTTTTGGTGTCCCAGGATTGGGAAGAGCATTTTCCGGATGTGACCCAACGGATTTTACCTCGCCCTGTTTCAGATCATTTCCCTATTCTAGTGGAGGTGGGGGGAATGGCGAGGGGGAAAAGTCCGTTTAGGTTTGAAAATATGTGGCTTAAGACGGATGGCTTTATTGATAGAGTTCAGTCATGGTGGAATCGCCATTCCTTTTCTGGCACTCCCAATTTTGTGTTTGCCAAGAAGATGAAGGCCTTGAAAGAGGACATTATTCAGTGGAATCGATTGGAGTTTGGTCATGTTGGTCGAAAAAAATCTCAATTATTAGAGACTTTGAAATCTCTAGACGCCAAGGAAGGGGAGATTGGCCTCTCTGATGCAGAGACTTGTGAGAGAGAGTTGGCGAGATTTGAAGTTGAGAATCTTATCTCTTTGGAAGAAATATCTTGGAAACAGAAGTCCAGGATGTTATGGATTAAGGAAGGAGATAATAACACTAAATTCTTCCATAAGATGGCTAACTCCCGGAGGAGGTTTAACCACCTGAGCGCTTTGGAGGTGGATGGGATATTTTATGAGGAGGAATCTGAGATGGCGGCTCAGGTTGTAAATTTTTATAAAAATTTGTACAAGGAGTCGGAAGAGTGGAGGCCCTTTGTGGAAGGTCTAGAGTTTGATCAGATAGATGGGTCAGAGAGGGGTTGGCTTGAAAGGAGGTTCGAAAAGGAGGAGATTCTTTTAGCTCTTCACGAGTTGGCAGGAGACAAAGCTCCTGGTCCGGATGATTTCTCTATGGCTTTTTTCCACCATTGCTGGAGAGTGGTGGAAAGGGATGTTCTAGCAGTTTTTGAGGAGTTTTACTGCCATTGTAAGTTTGAGAAATCTTTGAATGCTACTTTTTTAGCTCTTATTCCCAAGAAAAACGATGCTTCCAATATTCGAGATTTTAGGCCTATCAGTCTGGTGGGGAGTTTATATAAGATTTTGGCGAAGGTTTTGGCAAATAGGTTGAAGCAGGTTATAGACCAGCTGATTTCTGAGTCTCAGAATGGTTTTGTGGGTGGTAGACAGATTCTTGACTCAGTTCTTATTGCTAATGAGTGTGTTGATAGTCGTGTGAAGAGCAAGATTCCAAGGGTCATCTGTAAGCTTGACATTGAGAAAGCTTATGATCACGTGAATTGGGAGGCTCTTCTAGATCTTCTGAAGAGAATGGGCTTTGGAGAGAAATGGTGTAGATGGATTCGCATTTGTATTTCTACTGTCCAGTTTTCTATCTTGATTAATGGGTCGCCAGCTGATTTTTTTGGGAGTTCGAGGGGTCTTAGACAAGGGGACCCGCTATCTCCAATGTTGTTCTTGGTCATGATGGAGGTTTTAAGTAGAATGTTGAAAAGAGTAGAAGGTGCTGGTTTGATCAGGGGTTTCCAAGCTGTTGGTAGCCGAGGTGTTGGAGAATGTGTCTCGCATCTTCTGTTTGCGGACGATACTATTCTTTTTTGTGATGCGGATGTGGAACAGATCCTTCATGTGCGGATGCTTCTCCTTTGTTTTCAGGCTGTGACAGGTTTGAAGGTTAATGTCTTGAAGACTGAGTTGGTTCCTGTGGGAGTGGTTGATAATGTTCATGTTTTGGCAGAGATCCTAGGTTGTCGGATTGGGTCTTTGCCTATGACTTATCTCGGTATGCCATTGGGGGCCTCTCATAAGTCCCCTTCTATATGGAATCCTATTTTGGAGAAATTTCACAGGAAACTGGCCAGGTGGAAGAGGTTGTATTTGTCTAAAGGTGGTAGATTGACGTTGATTAAGAGTACGCTCTCTAGTCTTCCTACTTACTATTTATCGCTTTTTACCATTCCCTCGCATGTGGCTAATAAGCTTGAGAAGATTCAGAGAGATTTCTTGTGGGGGGATTCGAAGCTTCATCTGGTGGGGTGGGATAAGGTGTGTGCTCCTAAGGTTAATGGTGGTTTGGGCATAAGGAAGATAACTACGTTTAATAAGGCTTTGCTAGGGAAATGGTTATGGCGGTTTGGGGTTGAGGAGACTCGTCTTTGGCGGAGGGTAGTAGCCCTGAAGTTTGGAGAAGAGTGGGGGGGTTGGACGTCCAAATTAGGCAGGGGTGGTTATGGGTGTGGTTTATGGAGAAGTATTCGAAAAGGTTGGGAGGTGTTTAGCAAACACATTCGGTTCGAGGTAGGGATGGGGGATAGGGTGAGGTTTTGGACGGATCAGTGGTGTGGGGGCTTACATCTCCACCTTTCCTTTCCGGTTGTGTATGGGATTGCTATAAATAGGGAGGCATCTGTTGCTTCGTCTCTCGAGCGGATAGGGACCGAGGCCCGGAGAAGTTGGAAGGTGCCTCTCCTTAGAAACCCGAACGATTGGGAGTCGGGTGATGTGGATGATTTCCTTCATATCCTGGGTGATAATTTACCTCCGTCTGAGCAAAGAGATCGTATGATTTGGAAGCTTTCAAAGAAGGGGGAGTTTGATGTTCGCTCGTTCTATGATAAGCTTCGTTGTCCCTTGCCTATTATTTTCCCTTGGAAAGGTGTTTGGAAGGTTAAGGCCCCGGTGTATGTCTCTTTCTTTGTTTGGTCTGCAGCTTGGGAGAAGATTCTTACAGGGGACATTTTACGGTGTAGAGGCTTTGATTTTGTTGATTGGTGTATCTTGTGTCGGAGTAATGGGGAGTCGGCGAATCACTTGCTTCTTCACTATGGAAAAACTTTTCAGTTGTGGAGCTTGGTTTTCAGATCTTTTGGGATTTCTTGGGTCTTGCCTAGATCGATTGCAGACACGCTTTGCGGCTGGTGGAACTGGCTCGGAAAGCACTCCTCTAGGGTTTGGAATCTAGCTCCGTTGTGCCTTATGTGGTGCATTTGGAGGGAGCGTAACTGGCGTACTTTTGAGGATAGGGACAAAACTGATGATCAGCTGCTTGCTTACTTTAGTGGCACTCTTTTTGACTGGTCTAGGGCTTGGGGACTCACCTCTAGTGATTCTATCCCTATGTTCCTTAGTTCTCTTCTTTGTAATTAGTCTTTGTTGATTTTCTTGTGTTTTTGTTTTTTTCTTTTCTTTTCTTTTTTCTTTTTGTTCCCCTCTCTGTATCCTTTGTGTTGTCTTTGTTCTCTTGTGCTTTTTTAATATAATTTTCTTACTTATCAAAAAAAAAAGAATACAATTCATATCGCAAAGAAGTGCAACTCAAGTACACAGGAAGTATTCAAGAGATAAATACATGACAGATTAAGGATTGTTCTATCTGAATTCTGGTTTCCTTGTTTCTGATGATGATAATGTCAAATTGATAATAGTAATAACACTAAAAATAATAAAAACAGAATCTAATTTTTCAAGAATGAATGGAATAATCAACTTTGTATTTTTTGAAAAAAGGGTGATAATGACATATCCATCATTACCTAGATAGAGGTGTACAGTAGCAATCTTAATTAATTAAACCCCATTTGTGCAAAATGGTATGTGAATCTTGAGTAAGATAGGGTGTGGGGGAATTTTTCTTTTCTCATCATCTTTTATTTTTTATTTTTTATTTTTATAAGTAATAAGATATATTGATAAAAAAGGGACACCCTAGTGCACAGGGAGTGAACAAGGGAAAAGAAATCAAATACAAAAATTGCAAGAGTCTATAGGAAATCAATAAAAGAAGGGAATGACTTATTTTGCAAAGCAAACAACCAATCCCTTAAAGTTCTAAAAAAGAGAAGCTTGAGATCCGGAATAGATCTCTCAGTATCTTAATCTCAGAAGCTTAAGATTCATTTTTTTTATGTAGAGTAACCCTTCAGTTTCCAGGATTGCAATTTCTAATTCAAGCAAAAATCAGATTTCCTTCACTTGTAAGTGAAAAATCTTGTTCATAGTTTAGGCAGAAATATTATGAAAGCCTTACATTAGTTGATTCACAACATAAACACCACTTTTGGTCCTCAAAGTTTGTCCTATTTTCAAAATTGATTCTTAAAGTTTCAAAAGCATAAATCAAATCGTTTAAGTTCGTAAAATGATCAATTTTGTTAATTCGGATACTAATGTGTTATATAATTAGGGACATTTATAATAAAAAGGTATATGTGCCTTAAAAATTGCTCGCAGGCAGTCCAGGTAGTTTAAAAGTACATGTGACCACCATGATTGCTCACCATCTCCACGTGGCATTGACGAGGAATAAAAAAAAAATACAAAATAAGATTTTCCACTTACTAAACATGAATTTACAATTTTTTTTTTTTCCTATTCCATGTTTGGCTTGAAGAAACAATGTTAGGAAAGTACAAGGAAAGGGTGGAAAAATATTTGAGCAGTCATTTTACAAACTTTTAAATCCCTAGGGACCAAATTGGAAAATGGAGCAAACTATAAGGATCAAACGGGATTATTTTACACACTTTTAAGGATTTCATTGCTGTTTTTGTTATGCATATGCATTATTGATAGCGACAAAATAAAATTTTCATTGCAATTACCCACATACAAAAAATATTTGAGTGAAGGTAATTAATTTTAACTCTAGTAACACACTTCCCAATAATAACATGGTTTCAAAGCAATAATGTCGCAGAGAGTGAAAAAAAAAAAAGGCTATCTAAGAAGCTAAATTCAAGGCTTATGATATATTATATAGCAAATTGGGGATGAAGGATGGAGCAAAGAATATATATAAAAACTTGTTAAGACAAGAAATAAATTGTGTCAAGTGCATCAAAGATGAAGATCACATAATGTTAATAAAGGAAGAGGAGATTACAGAGAAATGAGAAAATTATTTTGATAGATTTTATAATGAATGTGATACATGAGATTGGAGTGAATTGAGGAAATCAACTGAGGATAGAAACTGTTGCCCATTAGGATTGTGCACAGGTTGGGTGGGTTGAGGCCAGTATATCTAACCAATTTGCTATTGACTCGGCGAGTTGGGTGGGTTTGCAAATTTATACAAAATGCATCTACTTAAATTAGGCCTTCTCTAATTGGGCCATAAAATAAAGCATTTTAGTTGTCCTTTTAATGGCTATTATTTATCTTCTTAAAAAAAAATTATTTATTATTTATAATAACTCTTAGTTCTCTCAAATAAAAAAGGAAAGAAAAAAAAATTGTTGTAGGTGGGGGTTGGTTCTTAACGGGTTAAAAAATCCTAACCCACGAATCAAACTGACTCGCTAATTTGATGGTTAGAACCGCCTAACCCACACCAACTCACATAATAAACCTGCATGAGTCACAGCAGGTCAGGAGCGTGAGCAGGTCAAGTTGAATTGTTGGACAGCCCTAGAAACCATTTTTTTTTCCTTCAAAGTATTAGAATAACCGATATAGAGGATGCACTGTTGAGGAGGATGGAAACAGGAAATGTTGTGGGACCTGATAAAATTTTCATTGAAGTTTGGAAATGCTTGGGTGTACGTTGGTTGACAAACCTTTACAATAAGATTGTGTAAACAAAATGCATAGGAATAGAGAAGCACTAGATTAATCTTTATATATGTGTGTGTGTTTGTGTGTGTGTGTAAGAAGCACTCTAATATCTATTTTAGGGAGATATTCAAAACTATGAAATTACTGTGGAATTAAGCTTATGAGTCACACTATGACACTTTGGGAGAGAGTGGCTGCATATAGGTTAAGACATGAAACAACAATATCGGGGAATCAATTTGGTTTTATGCTGAGGCGATCAAACTTGGAAGCTATTTTCTTAGACAGGTAAGATCTCCAAATGGTTTTATTGACCTAGAAAAAAAATACGACAAGGTACCTAAAATTTTATATGATAGGTGTTTTTTTTTTTTTTTTTTTGATAGGCAAGAAAAAGTATATTAAAAAAAAAAAAAAAAATTATATGATAGGTGTTAGAAGGGGGAAAAACCCTCTAAATTATATTAAGTTGATTAAAGATATATATGACAAAGCTATAGCTACTGTGAGAACAAATGAAAGCATCACAAGTGGGTTTTCTAGCATTATAAGCTTGCATTGAGGATCAACATTACATCCATATCTCTTTGCACTACCATTAGAAGAGATATAGTTCGATTCAAGATGAATTCCTTTGGTGTATGTTTTTTTGTAGATGATATAGTTTTGATGAATGAAACTAGACATAGAGTTTTATCAATATATACCCTCCTAGACATGGATTTAGTCTCAAATTAAAAATTTGGAGAGATTCTCTAAAGTCTAAAAGCTTTCGGCTTGGTAAAACAAAATAGTTCAAAAAGGAATGAAACTATGGTAAGAGTAGAAACAAAGATGCAAGGGTTGTAAAATTTGATGGTTAAGAGATACCAACGAGTGAGAATTTTTGATATCTTAGATCAATAATTCAGAACGATAGTGAGATTGAAGAGGATTTGAATCATAGGATAAGAGTAGGGTGTATGAAGTAGATAAGCACGTTGGGAGTATTGTGTGACCATAGATAACTATCAAGTTAAAGGAAAATTTTCCTAAGATTTCCATAAGACTAACTATCCTCTATGATACCAAATGTTAAGGCTGTTAAGAAACATGTTCATAAAATGAAAACGAGTGGAGTTGAATTTAGAATGTTAAGATGAATAATTAAAAATGCAAGGAAAAATAGGATTTGAAATAAGGAAATTTAGTTAAAGATAGAGATGACCACCTATTGATGAAAAGACTAGGGAGAGACGTTTGAGATGGCTTGGTCATGTACAAAAGAGAGTGATTAATGCAACATTGAGCATGGGTGAGTTGATTCAAGTCGAGAGGAATGAAAAAAGGTAAAGGAGATGTAAAATCATTAATAGAAGCAGTAAAAAAGGACATGTCAATTAAGCAAGTAATGGAGAGTATGACTTCAATTAAAATAGAGTGGCGTATAATAATATGTGGCCAACCTTAATTAGTCATGTTGAGAACCCACACCCAACCCTTAAATTTTGAGATTAAAGCTTGATTGTTGTAATTGTTTTTTTTAATATTAAAATTGAGTGACACATAAGCATTTTGTAATACCTGCCAAGAATTTTGAGTTAGATAATGGTAAGAGTAACATTGAATCGTGTTCAAACAAGAATTGAGTTAACACAATTTTTTTAGGAACAAAATGAAGTCAGTCCTAAAAGTTGAGGACCAAAAAGTGATTTTTGTCTAAGAATAAATAAGCCTTTCAAAACCAAACGAATTGTAAATCAGCTCAACAACATGGATTAGGATCCTCCCATTTCAAAGGATCCATTTCATGATCAAGATCTTGTTTTCAAGAATCTAAAAGTGTGCATAGTGCCATGTCATTTAAAATCTCATCCCACCATATAAAGAATGATAGATGATTTTAAATGACATGTCAAGAGGCTTGTAGCTCAACTAACACCTTTTGGTGTTTCCAATGGAGACTTTAAGGTTCAAATCCCCCCTCCCCGACTATTGATTTTTTTAAAAAAAAACCCCTAAATTTTTACTGCAAAATGGACCCTTTTAGTTTTTTGGGATTTGTCCTGAATGGCTATTTGGTGGCTGAACCTACTGCTTCAAAGTACAGCATATTACAAGTTAACAACTGAGTGGTAAGACCACTGTAATAAAGAACCCCCTTCTATAACATTGAAAGCAGAGATCCTAGGTTTTCTGGAAGTTCTCCCAACCAAAGGAAAACAGACTTAAAAGAAAAACTGAAAGTCATTTTGTAAATTGTAAAAGACACGGCTGGAAAATTGTGAAATGGCTAGCTCTAAACTATGCTTCAGTTAAAGTTGATTCCTAAGTTATTTCTTTTTTGACTGTGAATATAGTGCAGTGATACAAACACAGCATCCTCCTTATAGGACAGAGGTGCAGAACAATTGCATAAAGCAGTTATTCTAATCTTTTGAATTTTAAAGGGAAGTGAATCGTACTGGAGGAATTTGGCTGCATAGCACGATAACCCTTTGCTCCAAGTGATAGAAGCATTGCTGCTTGACCATATGCCATGCCACAATTTATGGTATAGACTTCTGATTTGACATACTTCAGGAGGATAAAGAAAGACATGAACAAGTTAAAGAAAGTAGGTTAGGTAGGCAAATAAATAAAAAATGATAACCAAACGAAATAACATATGAAGAAAATCTGGCCATCACCATGGGCCTGTTTGACCACCATTATATTGCATCACAATAGTCATTGATGCAAACAATCACGTGTAGTTGATGATAATACTTACAGCCATCATGTCGGCTATGGCATATGCCTCAGTTTCAGATCCGACAGTCTCATTCTTCTCATTCTAAATGGCAAAAGGAAACAAGATGAATTAGATACACTAGTTTTGAAAACAAATGTGATTCAAAGTTTCAGACCTTATAAATATTATTTAACAATAAAAAATTTAAAAATCAGGAATAAGCAGGACAAATAAAACATCAGATTCCACTGCCAACCTGTGTTCCGGATGAGTTTATGTATAGATATATAGGCTTTGAAGGGTTATCATAATCCAACCACATAAATTGAGCAACAAGGAGCTCAGTTACTGATGGTACAATCTGCAAAAAGCAGACAGGAAACAATCTAGATGGGTCAGATCAAATGGAAAGAACATGCCAGCCCAATGAGATTTAGTATAGTGGCTTACTGGCATGCCCAGATAGCATATACGAGCATCTAAGAGCAAAGAAGGCAAATCAGGAGGAGCACTTCTGGGTCTGCCATATCCCCTGGCTCCTCCACGATAAGTGCCCGCGCTCATACTATATTTTGGAGGACCCTTTTCACTCATGCCTGATGTACTCCACATGCCCCCATGATCCAAATAGTTCCTGGCTGATGAGATGCTTTCCTATCAAGAGATGTCAAAAGATAAGAACCCCCTGCGATAACTGAATTGGCAGCAACAAGATTTAAATTCTAAGGAAACCAACTTCCAACAAGAATAATAAGTAATGGGTTTTCTTTAATATTATAACACCCTAGACAATATCAAGAACTAAGTGAGAAGAACCTCTGTGACTCTTTCTGACTGCCGTCGGATAGGATTATCCTCTGTCATGAAAATTTCCATTTGTGAAGCAGTAAGGCCATAAAACTGTTTGGGTATATTCTTGTAATTGTCCATCACTGTCAAAAGAAATATGGAGGTAAAGGTAAGTAAAATTATTTTGTTTTGGGCTGAAACTCAAATTTAAAAAGCAGCTTTTCAGAAAGTGTAGCCTTTTCACTTCAGTAAGCAATCTCTTACAATATATGTTGCAAACAACAACAATGAATATAGATAGATATATATATATATATATATATTCATAAGTAATAAGTTTTATTGATATCAAAAAAGGAACACCCTAGCACTAGGTAACAATGAACATAGATTTGACATGATACAAACAATCTAATAACAACCCAGATGAACACACCAGGAAGAAATGAAAATACAATTTTACCAATATAACCAAGTATTTTACTCTTGTGAACACTAAGCATGCGTTTAGTATCACCATTCCATGTCTCACATATGGAGTCCTATTTTAATATAAACAGACAAATCGCTATGCATTCTCCTAATGCTTTTGATTCCAAGCTGTTGAATGAATCCCCAAAATTATTTAGGGCACTCTTCAGAGAGCTGTCATATGTGGCTTACTTTCTTGTTGCATATCAAAAATGTCAAAGGGTCATGTACCCTGTCCAATTATTGTGGGGGTCTTAAAACAAAGAATAAAACTTTCACTCTACAGCGACACATTAAATTAACTCCCCTAAGATCCATCATTCCCTCACCTCTCCAAATCACCTGTGGCAATGATGTAAGTGCCACTCATAAAGCCACCAAAAGTTTCTAATAAATGCATGAAACATACATACATCTAGGCTGTTAACATTTCCTCCAACCGAACAGCTGGGTAACTAAAACATAATTGTAAGTCCAAATATTTCATACTATTTTATGAAACCTTTCATTCTAATTATCAGCACTCCAATTTATCTCTTTTAACTTAAAAAAAAAAAAACTGAAGTTGTTAGGCTATTCAATTATCCTAATGCTATCTAAATATAACAGTAAATGAGCATATTTTGTTAGTTATAACAGAAACAATCAGCAAGAAAACTAACACCTCTATTGGTTACTGAGGAAAGCTTTTTCACATCTATGTTTCTAAGAAATAAAGCCAAATAAAATGAATTACAATCAAGAGTCTAAGATTCTCATTTCCTTCCACAGCTTTTCTCTCCCAACCCCAAAACAAAAAAGCCCACTATTTATCTTCCATTAAAATGACCTTTAATCAATCCCAAAACCAAAAAAAATGTAAATTGAAATGAACAGTGGCAAAATAGTATAGAAAAGAAGGGTGGGTGTGTTTGAAGATTGAAAAAGAGAGAGAAAGAAACTCACATCCATCTTTGAGATTTTCTTCCCTGAACTTCTTGGGAATGTGGTCCAAAGACTGGGCAAATGGGGACCTGAAGCACCTTCTAGTTATGGTCCTTCTGAAAGAAGAAGGAGAAGGGAAAGCAGAGAAGAGCTTTGCGCCTTGAAGGAAAGGGGAGGGACCCACTTGGCCAAATGCTCGAAAATCATCGATGGTGGACGAGGGTGGAGCTGAGAGTGGAGAGAGAAACGAGGTAGCCATAGCGAGAGTTGAGTGTTTGTTCGGTGCAGAGGAATGGATGGGTATGCTTTCGTGACACCATTTGGCATAGAATAGAAGTAATCCACAACAACCCATGGGTTAATGGGCTTGGGTCTTTGTTTTGGTGATTGGATTTACATCCACAAAACAAGTTTACAACTAAATCCAGACTAATAATAACTTGTTCCAAAATATTTTATTACTACCATATTGGAGGTGGGGAAAAATTCTCTCTTTGTTGTCCATAATAACATTGCTAGATGCGCAACATGAATCGTTTCCCTACTAAACCCCAAGAACTTTATATGCAGAGAGTAGGAATGGCATCCATATTCATGAACTCACCAATTACCTATCTCATTTGGATAAGTCTTAACCCAACCCATTTAAATATTTGAGTTAAATAGGTCATTTAATTGTATGGATATTAATGGATAAACCCACTAATACCCACTAAAACCCATTTAAATTTTAAATAAATAACATAAAATCTAAATTTTTAGAAAATGATCGAAATACTCCCAAAACTTAAAAAATAACCAAAATACCCCTAAAACCTTAAAATTACCAAAATACTTCAGAAACTTAAAAAATGATCTAAATACCCGAAACCTAAAAATTACCAAAATACACCCTAAACCTAAAAAATGACCGAAATACTCTGAAACCTATAAAATGACCAAAATACCCCCCCGAAACTTAAAATTACCAAAATACCCCATAAACCTAAAAAAATGACCGAAATACCTCCAAAACCTATAAATGACCAAAATACCCCTAAAACCTAAAAATTACCAAAATACTCCATAAAATCCCAGGAAACCTGAAAATGACCAAAATACCTCTAAAACTTTAAAATTACCAAAATACTCCCGAAACTTTAAAAATGACCAAAATACCCCAAAACCTAAAAATTACCAAAATACACCCTAAACTTAAAAAATGATCGAAATATTGCTGAAACCTATAAAATGATCAAAATACCCCTGAAACCTAAAAATTATCAAAATACTCCATAAACCTAAAAGATGACCGAAATACTTCCGAAACCTATAAAATGACTAAAATACCCTTGAAATCTAAAAATTACCAAAATACTCTAAAAACCTAAAAGATGACTAAAATACCCTTGAAACCTATAAAATGGCCAAAATACCCCTAAAACCTAAAAAATGACCAAAATACCCTCAAAACGTAAAAAATGATCAAAATACCTCAAAAACCTAAAAATTACCAAAATACCCTCAAAACTTAGAAAAAGACCAAAATACCCCTGAAACTTAAAAATGACCAAAATACCATAGTTCTAAAAACTAGTATGGTGAAAGAATTGGAAAAGTGACTGGTTATTGATTTTCTGGTCCGACTAATGGTTGAATCGGTGACGTCATAAATAATTTAATTAATAATTTTTTAAATTATATAAATAATAAATAATGATGAATATATTTAATTTTTATAATGTTAATAATTTTTCACAACTTATATAATAAATATCATTTAAATATTAAAGATAATTTACTATATTTGTTCACAAATATGGTTAAAATGCTAAAAGAGGCACACATATAGCTACAGGACTTTCTAAGCTCCACCGAAAAGGGAAAAGAGATAAAGAATAAATAAATAAAAAGATCTACCCCACTTCGGTTGCTTCTCACAGCCATTACTAACAATTAACAAAGTAATCCTATCCACACAAAAAAAAAAAAAAAAAAAAAAAAAAAAAAAAAAAACCCTAACAAAGTAACAATTTAACACCCACCCACTTTTTTTTTTATGACATATCATTTACTTCTCTCAAGTCCCAAGACTCCTAACCTTTCCACTTTCCTAATAGAAATCCATCAGAATCAAAATTGGCAATTTACCATAACCTCTCAATTGTCTCTCTCTCTCTCTAATCTATCTCTCCCTCTCATCTTTCTTTGCCAAGTCTGTCCATCTCTCTGCAACATATCAATTATCAATAGTTCAAACTTCATACCAAAATACCTTCCTCCACCCTTCTCATGTTGCTTCTCTTACCTCATCTCCAAATTTTATTTTACCTGCAGATTTGAAAGCTTCGTTCACCAAATCTCATTTACAACAGATCTCAGATTCCCAAAATGAGGAAGAGAAATCATTCACTCCCATCATCCAAACAACAAAGTAACTGCTACACCAATGAGAGAGGCCGAATGGGGAAGAAATCAAGAGAAACAAAGTCATTTTCTTTGTATTTTGCAAAACCGATTCAACCATACCGGTTCCCAGTTTTATGGTTAAACCGGCCAGTTTTTTATTATTTATGGTTTTAGATGATTTTTAGTTTTTAGCCATAATCGGACCAGATTGGTGGCCGGTTCCCGGTTGAACCAGTTAGATTGGCTAATCCGATTTGGTTTATAAAACTATGCAAAATACCCCCTAAACCTAAAAAATGTTTGAAATACCCCCAAAACCTAAAGATGACCAAAATACCCTGAAACCAAAAAAATCGCTGAAATACCCCAAAACTTAATAATTACCAAAATACCTTTGAAACCTATAAATTTACTGAAATAGCCCCAAAGTCTAAAAATTACCGAAATACCTCTAAAACCTAAAAGACGATAGAAATGCCCTTGTAACCTAAAAAAAATGACCGAAATACCCTTAGAATCTAAACAATGACCAAAATAACCTCAAAACCTAAAAAATTACCGAAATTTCCTCAAAACCTATAAAATGACCGCAATACTCTTAGAACATTTAATTTGTCGAAAACACCCTTGAAACATCCAAAATACCCCAAAACCTCTATTTTGGTATTTTTTAAATGTTGCAGGTTTGTTTTGGTCATCTTATAGGTTTAGGATTTGTTTTGGTCATCTTATAGGTTTAGGGGTATTTTGGTCATTTTTTAGGTTTCAGGGGTATTTCGGTCATTTTTTAGGTTTAGGGGGTATTTTGGTCATTTTTTACGATTCAGAGGTATTTTAGTCATTTTTTAGGCTTTAGAAGTATTTGGGTTATTTTCTAGGTTTAGGGAGTATTTTTATTAATTTTTAGGTTTTGGATATATTTTGGTCATTTTATTGGTTTCGGGGGTATTTTGGTCATTTTTTAGGTTTCATGGTATTTCAGTCATTTTTTAGGTTTTGTAGGTATTTTGGTCTTTTTTTAGTTTTAGGGGGTATTTTGGTAATTTTGTAGGTTTTAGGGGTATTTCGGTCATTTTTAGGTTTACGGGGTATTTTGGTAATTTTTTAGGTTTCAGGGGGTATTTTGGTCATCTTTTAGGTTTTGAGGATATTTCGGTCATTTTTAGGTTTCGAGGGTATTTTAGACATTTTTTAGGTTTAGGGGGCATTTTGGCTATTTTTTAGGTTTTGGGGGTATTTTGGTAATTTTTTAGGTTTGGGGATATTTTGCTCATTTTAGAGATTTTGGGGGTATTTTGGGCACTTTAGTAGTTTTTGAGCATATTTTGGTGATTTTAGAGATATCGGAGGTATTTTGGTCATTTTAGAGGTTTTATAGGTATTTTGCTCATTTTAGAGATTTTGGGAATATTGTGGTCATTTTAGTAGTTTTTGAGCATATTTGGTGATTTTAGAGATATTGAGGGTATTTGGTCATTTTAAAGGTTTTATGGGTATTTTGCTCATTTTAGAGATTTTGGCGATATTTTGCTCATTTTAGAGATTTTGGGGATAATTTTGGATGTTCAAGGGTATATTGGTAATTTTGGAAGTGTAGGGGTATTTGGGTCATTTTAGGTATTTTGGTAATTTTGGAGGTCAAGAGGGTATTCAAGTAGTTTTAGAGGTATGTGGGTCATTTTGGGTTAAATGGGTGGGTTATTAATTAAATGGATTGAGTTGGTAATGGGTAATTAATTTATATATAAATGGGTCATAAATGGATAAATGAGTAATTACACATCCAACCCATTTATGACCAAACCCGCCCATTTGCCACCTTTAGCAGAGAGGTACCAATTCAGTTACAAAGTTCTTGACAATTCCATATACCATATTAGTTAGAAAAATGTTAAAAGGATAGAAAATATTTGTATTTTTCACCAAGCGTGTTTAGAGTGGAGATGATGAAAAAGTAGAAGGATAGAGACATAAAACACCTTCAACCAAACACACTATTAGAATCATGTTTTGTTGGGAGGATGGAAAATGTTGAAAGATAGAAAAATATTTTAATTATAGTTTGAAATGGTGGGGAAAAAGGATTAATAATGATAGGCCAAGAATGTATTGGCCCCTTATGATGAATTAACCAATTAGTTAGGCAAGTTAATTAATTAATTCAATTAGTATGCAATACGCATGGTAGCACAAACAAATCACCAATTAAACTAAATGCAGTGGAAAATAAATTTGACATAGGTGATTTGTTTACGAATAGGAAAAACCATCGAGGCAAAACCCCACTGGGTGAATTTAAGGTCACAACTTTCAAGAATCCACTATTATCACAACAAACGATTACAAGTAAAGAAATCCTAATACCTTATACCAAACTATAGTTGAACTCTTACCCCAATACCTAATTGGACTTGTTCTGTAGTAATAATCTTTCATTTTCAATGCACGGCTCCTAGTACATGACTAACCAATTCGATGCGCAGATCCTAGTACGCGGCTTACTCACTAACTTGAGAAAGATGTTGGCTGCAAAATTCTTCAGTTCATCACATGATGAAGATCAAGTAGTTCATTGGTCACAAAATCCTACGGTGTACAAACACAATAGCATCTTCAAGAAAAATATAAACTAGAGCAAATTTTGTATTTGGTCACAATTTGCATTAACAAAACTTTGCTTCACACTTGCGTCACCTTTGACGGCCCTTAAAATAATCATTATATATGTTTAGGGTTGTGAGAAAAAATGCCCAAACATATACTCACGGATTTGATGAAAATCAGAGCTAGAAATTTGTTTTTTATAAACCTCGATAGATAGCTTATCTATCGAGCTAGCTGTTAAGCATCGGGTTTCAGCAACTTTTAATCCTCGATAGATACTAGCTGTCGAGATTTAAAATCCAGCACTTCTTCACTTGTTTCTTAGACAGATTTGCATGGCTTTAATACTTGAACTTGAAATCTTGTTTCTTGAAATATTAAACACATCCTAGATCTACGCAATTACAAGTAAAATGCGTTTTGTCAAAGGATTAGTCAATTACATAAAATATTGACATATGTTTCTAACATGATTCACATATGTCTTAACAAATAATGTCTTTTAAATCTCACACACATTTTCATTTTCATTTTCATTTCCATTTTTCTTTTAATTTAGGAGGACAAAGACTATTTGGTTAAGAGGAAAAATTGGTGTATTCTGTTTCCATTTTCAGTGGGGCCCATCGCTAAAAAACTGGTTTGACTCTTTTATTTGTACTTAGTTTTCATTTTTAGTATTCAAAAAAGACACTTTGAATACAAAAAATGAATACATCTTTTCACCGTTTTCATTTTCACTAAAAATGAATTAAAAAAAAAAAAACTCAAAGTTTGTGTTGAATTTTTAATTGAAAAGTGAAAAAAAAAAAAAAAGTAGACAAGAAAATTTGTGCCAAACATAAATGAGTTGGAAATGAAAAATGAATACAAGATTTGAGAAAGAGAAAATGAGTAAAACACTAAGTTTTAGCGCGTCCATATGTAAAACACTCACACTCACCATTTTCTATACAATCAAATTTCCACCTTATTAGGACATATGTGGAACATGTTAAGAACATATGTCATATAGAATTGGCTAATCCATTGACAAAATGCACTTTATTTGTAATTGGGTAGATCTAGGATGTGTTTAATACTTCAAGGAATAAGAGTTCAAGTTTAAGTATTGAATCCATGCAAATCTGTCTAAGAATCAAGTGAAGAAGTGTTGTTCATTAAAGCTCTACAGATAGCTCGACTGATGTATTTATCGAGGTTTAATATTTGAAGCTCGACGGCTGTATCTATTGAGAATTATGAAATTTAGATTTTCAGATATGTTTTTCACACATATCCAAGCTATGTGTTTAGGTTTTCTTTTCTCACAATCCTAGACATATATAAAGATTATTTTAAGGGCCGTCATGAGGTTGTTGCACTTGTTGTTACATGCATCTTGTGACCGAAGATAATCTGCCCTAGTTCATCTTTTTCTTGAAGAAGCTGTTGTGTTTGTACGCCGTAGGGTTTTGTAATCAAGGAATTTCTTGATCTTCATTGTGTGGATGAACTGAAGAACTTTGCAGCCAACATCTTTCTCAAATTGGTGTGTTAGTCATGTATTGTGATCTGTGCATTGATTGGTTAGTCACGTACTTGGAGTCGTGCATTGAAAGGAGAGATTGTCACTACATTACAAGTCCAATTGTGTATTGGGGTAAGGGTTCAACTGTAGGTTGGTATAAGGTACTAAGATTCCTTTACTTGTAACTGCTTGTTTTGATAATAGTGGATTCTCGGGAGTGGTGACCTTAAATTCACCCGGTGAGGTTTTGCCTCGGTGGTTTTCCCAATTTGTAAACAAATCACTCATGTCAAATTTAATTTCCACTGCATTTAGTTATTTGGTGATTTGTTTGTGCTACTATGCATATTACATGTTAAATTGACTTAATTAATTCACTTAGCTAATTAATTGGTTAATTTACCCAAAGGGTTAATTCATTCTTAGCCTATCACACCCAACCAAACAATGGAAAACTCACACAACCTTCTCATTTCGTTTTTGTTCCATAGTTTTCCATCATCCATTTTTTCCACCTCGTCATATAGACCTACATCTGCTTGTTCTAGTTTTTTTATTTTTATTTTTTTTAATAGATTGTTTAGCACATTATTGGACTAAAAGTTTACGTTTTAGATAATAATGTGTAATCCTGTGCATATGCACAAATATAATTAAAAACAATCGCAATTATACGGTTTAAATTATACACTTTTTTTAGAAGAGATTCAAATTGTACATGATATTAGATTACACTTTTTTTAAACCATACTTTTCTAAAATATGTAATGGTTTCTTTTCATCTATATATATATAAAACCGAAACCTTTGACTTTTTATTAATCTCTCCAGAGCTTGCCACGTCATTATTATTATTTGGAGAAAATACACTGTTGGTTCCTAAAGTTTACCGACTGAGTGATTTTGGTCACTGAAGTTTAAAATGAGCATTATTGGTCTCTAAAGTTTAAAAAATAAGTGTTATAAGTCCTTCTATTAACTTCCGTTAGTTCCTTTGCTTATATGTTTAATGGAGTGGTGACAAGTCATTTTTTTATTCACATGACAACTATTTTATTAATAAAAAATTACACATCAGATTCGAAGCAACCCATTTGTATTACCCACCCAGTTCAATCAAGTCTAATGGATATCTCGCTCAAGTTCCTCGGAAGTCTGATCTCACTTTCCCAAATTAAAACCGGTTTGAAAACCTCCAAACGTGGTCTGGTCACTGGCCTTCTTTTTTGTCATTGTGATCTCTCCAAGTTGCTAGTCAAGACTACAACTCTAATGCAAAAGCGTTGTCCCTAGGAATTTTACGACCACCTCTTTATTCTTGGTTTGTACTTCATCTTTGATGATATTTTGTAGTTAACTTTAACTTTACACCAACTTCTAGGTTGTAGAATAATCCCACCGAATCAAGATCTAAAGCCCTAACTGGAAAAGAGAGTGGATAGATTCAAAATTAACTTCAATTACAAGATTACAATTACTGGGTAGATCCCCATTGTGCAAAGTTGATCTCTTGACAAAATAATTATAATTAAATCACTCTTTGAGGCTGAGCCTTCTTGATCTTGCAATGCAAATCAGAGAGGAAGAGTGATTCAACCTATTTGGAGAAATCAAGTTAGGGATTTTTACGAACATTTTGCAACACTTTTCTTTTCATTAGTTGATGGCTTGGGTTTCCTTAAAGCAGGTGGGCACGTGAGTGATCATTGGACTTTGGGGTTCCTTTCGCTTCGCAATTTTCTTTTTTCTATTCTTTCTTTTCTGCTTGTTGATCATGAAGCTCAATAACGGGTGACGGAGACTCGACAGAAACCGGTTTGAATTGGGTGGGTAATAGAAATAGGTTGCTCCATTGTGTAATTTTTTATAAATAAAAGGTTGCCACATTAGTTAAAATATGCAATGCCATTGTTTCGTTAGATATATAAGCAAAAAAATTACGGAAGTTATTGGAAGGACCAATAGCACCTATTTTTTAAATTTCAAGAACCAAAAGCGCTCAGTTGGTAAACTTTAGGGACTAATAATGTAGTTTCGCCTTATTATTTTTTAAATAAAACTATATCTATATCTATATAATATCTATTTTTATATTTGAGGAGACATTGTAGTGCTCTGCACCAATTAGGACCTTAAGCTAAACATAAATAACTTTGATGACATGTACTTAGTTAAGAGTGCTTATCAGCTTTTAGCAAGAGAGTCGCAACAAGCGCAAGTTGGTCCATCGAATCCTGATACAAGTAAACGGCTTTGGAATGGAATATGGAAGCTCAAAGTTCCGAACAAAGTGAGGCACTTCATGTGGAGAGCATCGTCGGAGTCGCTACCCACAAATTTCAATCTCTGTACTTGGCATATTTTACCAGACAGCAGCTGCGCCCTATGTGAGGATCACCCTGAAGACGTGCTCCACTGCTTGTGGTTGTGCGACTATGCCAAATGCATTTGGTTATCAGAACAGACATTCTCCTTTCCACGAAATCGGGTGTTTAGGAGTTTTAGTGACTTGGTGTCTTTTATTTTGGATGAAACTTCCTTAAACGATGCTGCTCTGTTTTCAATGATTGCATGGAGTATCTGGACCCGACGCAATAAGCTACGAGTAAAACAGCCGGTTTGGGATGTTGGAGATACGATTAAGAAAGCAAAGGAATTGTTAAAAGAGTTTCATGATGTACAACGACCCTCCACAAGATTGCCGCGGCCAAGGGAGGAAGTGGTTTGGAAGCCTCCCTCACCGGGTCTGTTCAAGATTAATTTTGATGGGCTACTTTTGAATACTTGAATCAAGCTGGTATAGGGGTTGTTATCAGAGATGAGCATGGATTGGTCATTGCGGCTTTGAGTCAACGCATTCCTCTCCCCAGTTCAGTGAGTATGGTGGAAGCTTTGGCTGCTAGGTGAGCTCTTATATTTGCCCCAGAAATTAGTATCTTCTCTGTGGAAGTTGAAGGTGATTCTCTCCAAGTTATAAGAGCCATCAATAATAAGAAGCTTGATAGATCGGGGTTGGGTCATATTATTCAAGATATTAAGCAATTGGGTTCCTGTATGCAGTCTTGTAGTTTTTCGCATATTGGTAGGGGGGGTAATAAGTTAGCCCACTCCCTTGCTAGAAGAGCAGTTTCAACTGCTGATACTGATGTGTGGTTAGAAGAGCTACCACAAGATTTAGTCGATGTATTTTAGTTTGATTATTCATAATAAAATTGGCTTACCTGTTCCTCAAAAAAAAAAAAAAAAAGATAACTTTGATGACTAGGTAATGTAAGGTCAAGTTAAATTAAGGAGGGTATTAAAAAAACTATTAGTGTATAATAATTTTAGGGTCTGTTTGGTTAGAGGGGTGGAAAAGTAAGAGGATAGAAAATGGTGGGATGATGGAAAAGTGGGAGGATAGAAAAGATTTTAATTTCCCTCTTTTTTGTTTGGTTGGGGGTGGAGAAATGGAGGAATGAAAAAAATGAATTTATATAAATTTACGCGTATACCCTTGTTAAAAAATGATGTCCAATTAAAACAAAAAAGTGATAAAAAAAATCAATCACCTAATTTATTAGAAAATAAAAATCACGTCCATAAAAAAAAAAAAAAACATCTAGACCAAAAAAAAAAAAAAAAAAAAAAAACACATAAGAAAGCAAAAAAAAAAAAAAAAAAGGAGAGAGAGAAGAAGAGGTCAGCAACACCTGCCTAGTAAATCAAAAGTAAAAGTAAAAAAAAAAAGAAAAGAAAAAAAGAAAAAGAAAAGAAAGGCAACGTCTAGGGGGAAAAAAAAGGAAGAATAGGAGGTAGGCAACATCAGGACTACAGAATAAAAAGATAAAAAAGAAAAGAAAAGGCAAGCAAATTCTTCGAAAAAAGAAGAAGAAGAAGAAGAGGAGGAGGTAGGCAACGTTGAGGACTCCAAGAGGAAAAAATGAAAAAAGAAATGTGTGAAGAAAAGCAATGTGGGTGTAGTCCATGTGTAATTGTATATGAGCATTTTCGTCCAAAAATGATGCCCAATTTCTCCTTTCAGTTTTCTCTCCATTTTGGAGAGAAAACATTTTGGTGGGCTCGGAGAAAAAATACCTGGGGCCCCACCATTTATTTTCTTTTCTCCCCACCCAACCAAACACATTCCAAAAAAAATTTCTCCCAAATTTCTCTCCAAAGTTTTTCCATCCACTCTATTTCACCTTCAAACAAACACACCCTTAAGGTCTGTTAGTGTTATGCTAGTATTATTGTACATTGTGTATATATATATATATATATTTTTTGATGGGAAATACTTCACTTTATTGAAAACAAATCAACGAGTTACATTCCTGTCATGCACACAAGCATACTTTATCAGGCTAGGGCATTCCTCTAGCCATGCAACATAATCCTCAACATTTTTAGCGTGTTGAGCTAGTAAGTAAGCATGGACATTTCCCTGTCTTTTTGTGTGAGTAATCTTCCACAGCCTGAAGTACGAGACTTGGTTCATCACTCCGGCAAGCACGTTCATTACTGAAGAGTGCGATGAAGCCAGTCCTTGTAGAACATTACAAACTAACAGTGAGTCACTCTCAAACTCTACCTCTCTAATTCCAACGTCCTTTGCGAACTCGACTCCAGCTTCCAAGGCTTTAGCTTCCGCTTCTATCGCACCCAAAGGACACTTCCATTTCTTGCTCAGAGCAACAATCACTTCCACGGTGCCATCTCAGATTATCACTCTAGCCCCTGCCTGTTTACTATTCGAGAAGACCGCACCATCTATGTTTACTTTATAGTACTCTTGACTTGGAGGTTTCCAATAAACCAGAGATACGGGGTCAGCTTGATGCTCTGTTTTTCCCTCATTTGCAGCTCGAAACTCCTCCACTAGGTGCACGACGTTCCTCAACACTGTCCTACCCGCCCTTCCTTTTCCTCCCATCTGAAGATTGTTCTGGTTCTTCCATATACCCCAGTAGACCGTGATAAATTGCTCCAACTGTCCAGGTCGAGAATGATTGCACCTCTGTAAATTTGCAAACATATCCAACAAACTCCAATGCGATGAGATTTCAAACGGCAATGCGAATTTTCTATTCTTCCAAACTTCCTTAGCATGGTCATAGGTCCACAATAAGTGACATACTGTTTCCTCCTCCTATCCACAGAGCTCGCATGTACCATTTGGTATAATTCTCCGTTGAGCTAAGTTAGATTTTGTGGCTAGGATATCGTGGCCTGCCTTCCAAGCGAAATGTTTAATTTTATGTGGGATCTTCATTTGCCATATGGTCTTCCAAATCTTCCTCCTAGCGGACTTGTTTGAGCAATCTGCCTTGGTATTATGTAACTTCTCTTCCAGCACTAATGCATAAGTGCTTTTGACAGTAAACTTCCCATTCTTATTTTCAGCCCAAATTAGTCTGTCATGAGTGCTGCTTGAGCTCAGAGGGATACTTAGAATAGCCTCTCCGTCTTCGGGTAGAAACCAACTATCCAGCTTGTCTTTATTCTACTCATTGGTTGCTCGGTTTATGAGCTCACAAACCAGAGCATTTGAGAATTGTGGTTTTTCTGTTGTGATCACCTTGTATGTGTAAGGTCTGGGAATCCATTTATCATGCCACACCCGTATCTTGTTACCATCCCCTACTTGCCACCTCATACCTTTTTGGATTATACTTCGCGCCGCCATTGAGCTTTTCCACGCATAAGACGGATTTTGGCCCATTGTCGCCTCGGCAAAGCTGCAATGTGGGAAGTATTTGGCTTTGTAAACTTAGCTAAATAGGGAATTGGAGTTTGTTTGAAGCCTCCACCCCTGTTTGGCCAAAAGCGCCAAATTGAAGTTTCTTAACTCAGGAAATCCCAAGCCTCCTCTGTCTTTTGTCTTGCACATCATATCCCAGTTCAACCACGCAATTTTCTTCTCATTCCCCGTCTGTCCCTACCAAAATTGTTTAATCACCCTAGTTAGCTCGTCATATAGATTCTTGGGTAACAGGAAACAACTCATGGCATATGAGGGTACGGCTTGAGCCACGGATTTGATCAGAACTTCCTTCTTGGTGGGTGTTAATATCTCTTCCTTCCAACCCGAGACTTTGTTAGCTACTCTCTGTTTAAGTTGAGCAAAAGTGTCGTTCTTAGATCTTCCCACAAGTGATGGCAGACCTATGTAGGCTTCATGAGGTTTTAATAACTTGTGCTCTCAACATAGTTTTCACCCTCTCTTTTGTTCCATTGTTAGTGTTTGGGTTGAAATATAAGGAAGTTTTGTGGCAGTTTAGCTGTTGACCAGAGGAGACTTCATAGACTTTAAGAATCCTTTGAATTTCCATAGCTTCACTCACTGTTTCTCATCCAAACACCAGGCTGTAATTGGCAAAGAAGCAGTCACCCCTTTAATGGCTTTCTTGTGTGCTGACTGATGTAGCAATGCAAATAGGCCCTCGGTGCAGATAAGAAAGAGATAAGGTGACAATGGGTCACCTTGTCTCAACCCTTGGGTTGGCTAGTTTAAATCATATGGCTGCCCATTAATTCGAACTGCATATTTCACCGAAGATACACATCTCATCACCCTATTAATCCATTTCATATGAAACTTGAGCTTTATCATAATCTGCTTCAAATATTCCCATTCAACCCGATCATACGCCTTGCTCATGTCCAGCTTTATGGCCATCTCGCCACATTTACCCTTCCTCTTCTTGCTAATGTGGTTCATCATTTCATGAGCCACCAAGACATTGTTTGTGAGACCGTGATGAGGCGCTCCGCCATAAAAGCACTCTGATTCTCTCCTATGAGCCGTTTGGACCAAGAGCCGTTAGAGGGTGCATTTGTTTTAGTGCTTTCTCCACCTCCATCGCTTGAAATTCTCGTGTAAGAGCAGAGTTCATTCTAGCTGTGACTTTGGAATGGACTGAATCAAGCATTTCTTGCTCCACCTTCAGCCTTGAGGTAGTGAAAAGCTCCTCAAAATAATGCACAAAAGTTTGCCCAATCTGATCTACATCCTCCAACCACTTGTTATTTGCATCCAAAATTTTGTTAATAGTATTCCCCTGGTTCCAGTTTGTGGCCTTAGTATGGAAAAAAGTGGTATTTCTATCCCTGCCTTTAGCCAATTGTTTTTACTTCTCTGATGCCACATCTCCTCTTCAATGCCAAGCCACCTATTAAGCTCCAATTTTGTTGCATAGATTTCTTCTAGATCCATCCTGTTACCCTTCATGGCTTCAAGTATTTGGAGCATTTTTTGTATGTTAGCAACTTGCTTTCCTACATGGCCAAAGGTGTGAATATTCTTCAAGCCACATAGATTCAAACCTAAACAACCTTGCTTGCTGCCTTTGCTGTCTTGGAGGACTAGTTTCCTTAAGCACCAAAATACTATGATCAGAAACCGAATTGGACAAGTGATGAAGCTTTACCCTCGGAAAAACTCTTGCCCAATCCGTGGACACCAATGCTTTATCAAGTCTTTCTCACACCCATCCTCAACTACCTAATCTTCTACTCGAAGTGTAATTTGAGCCCACATATCTCATGTCTCTCAATCTACATCTATTGATTATCTCAATAAAACACCTCATCTGTCCTTCTGGCCTAATCCCACCTCCAACTTTTTCCTTAGCATGCATTATTTCATTAAAGTCCCCCATGCAAACCCACAGCAAGTTACTCCAACGACTGAGATCTTCCAACATTGTCCATGATTCCCCTCTTTTACTTGTCTCCAGGTGGCCATAAAATCCAGTGAACCTCCATTTTTTCATGCCCTGTTCTTCAGATACTATTGCATCAATATGCCCAGAAGAGTATGACATTATATCAACCTGTAATGAGTTCCTCCATAAGAGAGCTAAACCTCCTGCCCTTCGTATGCTCAGAACCACCAGTCCTTGCCGCCTTTCTATTTTCGGTTTAATTCCATCCATCTCCATAACATCAAACTTAGTCTCCATTAGAAAGACTAAGGTGAGATCTTTCTCCAACACCAACTTTTGGAGAGCATTAATTGTTAGGGGGTTCCCAAGCCCCCTACAGTTCCAACTAATGGCACTCGTTGTGCACGGTGGGGCTGCATTGCAGCCTTCGCCGATCCCAAGTGCTGTGCTAAGAGTTTGCCGAGCTCCTTTACCTCACCTTTCCTTTTAATCCATTTCCCATTGTCTTCCTTATCTTCCAACTCAGCCAATGGTGCCCTTACTCTTCTTTTTGTGCCCATATCAACCATTTCAATCTCCATGGTCGAGTCTACGTTGGTTTTGTCTCCCTGGAGTTGTGTTTCCTCACTACCTGACTTATTCTCCTTCCCAGGTACCCCTCTGTTTTCTTTGTTCTTCTTTTGGCTGCCACCTCTAATTTTCCTTACTCCCTGGGCCTTTTGCTATTTTGGAGAGGGCATCCCCAAACTAAAGCTTACCCCAGATTGGAATAAGCCTAAGTTCTCCTTACTTTCTTGCATGGGCTTCTGTAAAGTGCTCTGAGGCTCAAGCATGGTTGGTTGGGCTTGGACAGCAGCATTCGGCCCACTTGCATGCATTCTTTTTTCTTGCTCCAGCGTGGCCACGTGCATGACTTGCGTGTTAGTCTCCTTACCCAAGAGTGCTTCCTGAGTTGTTACTGAATTCAAAGCAGATACGCTCCCGTTAATAGTGTCATCGATTCCCTTAAGTTGTTGTTCAAAATTCAAAACATGCGAAGAATATGGAGTTTTGATACACACGTGAGCTGGTGTGGCTACGTCTTTCGCCATGTCAGCCCTAGAGGCCGCCACCCTCATCGTCTCGACTGGTAAATTCTCATGACCACTTGCTGTAGCCAATGTCGAGACCGCTACTCCGGCCAAGCTTCGTTCCAAAACCTCCTTTCCACCTTCCCCAGACCTGTTTTCACCTTGTTTTTTTGCCATAACTAATTGGGGCTTTTAGTTTTTTTCCCTGCGACGCGCGTAACCAAGGGCCAAATTGCTTCTCTTCTGGCCTTAGAGTAACCCTACTTTGTATCCACTGCAAATAGTCCCGTTCATCATGGTCAATATTCTCGCATAAATAGCAGAATATTGGAAGCCTCTTGTATCTAAAGTCCACCCATTTTAAACCATATTCCCCTAATCACACCTTACGACCTCGACATAATGCAGAGAGACATCAATAATAACCCTTATGCGCAGACAATTCCCTAAGCAAAATCCTTTCCCGTTAGCATCCACCTTCACCACCTCCCCTAAAGTTGCCCCGATACTTATTTCGACTTCCTTAGTC
Organism: Quercus agrifolia; assembly: GCA_029955455.1. NCBI lineage: Eukaryota > Viridiplantae > Streptophyta > Magnoliopsida > Fagales > Fagaceae > Quercus > Quercus agrifolia. The sequence continues at coordinate 23,397,423 of JARQAD010000010.1, forward strand.
TAACACATTGTGGGCAATCCGTGTATTTGAATCCAAAATGGTGACTTATTAAGCTTTATATCCTTCACAGCCTCGCCATGCTCCAGCTTATGAAGGATCCATAAATATTTATCGAAAGACCATGGACTGAGCAATAGCACCCTCTCCATATCATCCTTCGATTGCAAAAGGAACATTACCTTATTCTCACCCAGATCACTAACCTCGAAATTGTGTTCCGCTCTCCAAACCAATCTCAATTCTCTGACCACTGACTCTAGATTGATTTTTCGCTTAGTACAAAACTTGCCAATAAGGACAAGACCATCCTCTGTCAGTGGTGCATAGATTGCTACTTCAACATCTTCTCTTAACAACAGCTTTAACTTTGCACACCTTTTTGTGATCTCCTCCATGTTTTCTTCTGAAAGGAATCGTTTCTACCGTTTGCACGGAGAGAAATTTTGCATAATGGCAGCCCTTATGCTATTCTAGCCCCCCTTTTCATCTCTAGGGTTTCCAAAGAAAGACTAGAGAGAAAACCCTTATTGTACATTGTATTAACCTAAGCAAATAGAAGTGGTTAAGAGTTAGCGTGCGTTCGGCAACAAATTAAAAAGGAAATTGTAAAAAATAAAGTTTGCTTGGAAATGGCCATGTGGGCCATTTAAGAGAGTGACACATAACCCTCCTAGGGATCTAGATGGATTTTTTTAGAAAATAACTGTAAAATCCAAACAATATGATTAGTTAGGAAACGTTTCAAACATATTTGGTTTTTAACAATTTGAGTTCAGAGAAGTCGATTTTTGTGTTATAAAATCGAGTATATTGTACTCGAGTTACCTGTTTTGCCAGCAGCTGAGGTGGCTAGTGGGTGTCCATGTAGGCCCGAAATCGAGTTCAATGAACTCGGTTTCTGGGCTTGTAAACCGAGTTCATTGAACTCGGTTTGTAAGCCCAGAAACCGAGTTCATTGGACTCGGTTTCAAGGCTTACAAACTGAGTCCAAAGAACTCGGTTTACAAGCCCAAAAACCGAGTTCATTGAACTCGGTTTGCAAGCCCAGAAATCGAGTCCTTTGTACTTGGTTTCACTTGAGTCCACCTGTCTGTCATCAAACGCACTCAAAAAATTTCTTAAGACAAAACACTCAGTTTCAAAATACACAGTCTCTCACTCTCATTCCCTCTCACTCTCGGTCTCTCTCTCACTCTCCTCTCAGTATCAGTCTCTCTCTCACTCTCACTCTCTTGCTCCGTCTCCGTCGTCGTCGCCGTCGCGTTCAGTCTCTCATTCCCTCTTGCTCCATTGTTGTCGCTGTCGCTCTTGTCTTTCCGTCTCCGCCTCGCTTAGTCTTTCTCCCTCAGTGGTTGGCTCCGACTATTTCACAAAAGTAAGGACTCTCTTTTTTTTGGGTTTATTGGCATGCATTGATAGATTTTTTCTCAGTTTGCTGCAAATACCATATCTGATACTGTGGGGCATTTGTAACTTTGTATAACCAAATTTATGTGAGGAAATGATTTGTTCAATTCAAGGAAAATGTAGGATTTTGATTATGGTCATCTAGTTGGCCTCAATAGAGCTTTTTTTTTTTGGGAAGTTACATATAGCTTGTGAGTCATTTGTTTTTCCGTTGTCTAATTCCAAGTACAATTTGGTTTACTTTAGTGTGTGCTTTTAGAGTGGATTTTTTTGTTTGTTTGTTTGTTTGTTGTTGTTGTTTCCTGGGATAAGTTAAAATGGATTTTTTGCAACCCCAATCAATGAGGCTAGAGCAAGTTTATTAAACAGAAGAACAAGACAAGTAAAAATCAAAATTTTCTCCCATTCTTCCACCATGATTTAGAGGTCCTTCAATCTCTTGAACTGTTTAGGTAACATGTCAAAGAAGAAGAAATCATCATTAGAAGGTCCAAACTTACCCTTTATATAACATTTTATTTGTCAAAGAAGAAGAAGAAATCTTAACACTTCTTTTGGTTTTCTTGCCATGTTCTATTGGAGTGCCTTTACCAATCAAACACATAAAGTGAAAGGACACAACTTGTGGCATATAAAAACAGCCATAGCAGATCAAGAGTCACTGTGTATGTAGACATGTAACCACAATACAAATTTTTTTTTTTTGACTCATATGATCATTTCTTTTTCTTGACATTTGACAGTATACTCGAAACTGATTATAGCAGTATTGGAGCAGAACATTGACATAGTGTTATTCCAAAATTTTGTAAATAGTGTAAGTCTTGTTTATGATTATGCTTATTAAGATCAACTCACTTTCACATACTCTTCACAAACAAATATACAACCATATTTAATTAGATTTGATAAAATGACAACAACATACCTTGATAAGCCCTGCCAAACAATGTACATCAATGCCTTCTGGTACCACTCCTGTGTTCAATTGGTCCCTGACATACTCCTCTTGACCATTTTTTGCAGCAATTCTGAAAATCCCTTCTGCCTACATGTGTAAAATCAACAGTTTGAAGATTTATAGTCTCCAAAGAACTTTCAGAACTTTTAGACCATAATTAGATAGTTATATTTTTGTTCTGCTTATATTTTAAACAAAATAAACCAATAGAAATAAATTAAATTATACTAAATTACCACTTAAAAATAAACCAATTTGACACTATTAAATCCCAAAGAAAGCTTATTATCCCAAGTCAACTCAAAGTTACATTTTCTTTTTTCTTGCCTAAAAAAAAGGGTTACATTTTGTTTTACATTCGGCCCAAAGCTTTTAATGAAGAAATGTAGAAGACTTAATTAATTAGGTCATATTGAGTTTTTGGCAGCATATTGAGTTTTTTATATGTATCTTTATTCTTTGTGGTTGATTGTCATACTTATCGTTTGTGTAAGAAATTAGGCTATACATTAAGATCCTTGCCAATTTATCTTCAACATACCCCTTATATTACTCTTGACTCCCTAAACTTTGTGCAGTATGGCTGCTGTTCTTGCTCAGATCCTTGATGAGTTCGGTCCTGGTCCCATTGAGGATTCGGTGTTAAGGTTTCTACAAGAACATCGATCGGGTGTTGTTTGGGAAGGCAAGGTAAAATTAAAACCGACCACCTGCTGAATATTCTCTTCTTATCCTTTTACATTATGTTGATTTTTTTTTCTTCCCATTTCTAAAATTCTAAGTTTGTCAATGGTATTACTAGCTTTGAATGCATAGTCATGCCCATTAGGTTAGGTTAAGTTAGATTGGTAGACTGTTGGTTAGATTGGCAGACTGTTGGACACCCTTATATAAAGGTTACACCCTTATGGCATATTGCATCTCATCACCATAGTTCTATCATGTGCAGGATCCAGCGACACTGACATGCCGTGGTCGTAATGACGAGTTCCGAAAACGACGCCTGATAGTGGTAGATGATTGCATCATCGACATTGTTAAGAGAGTTGGATTAGAGGGGCTGTATAGGACCCCGTGTAGAAAGATTGATCATAATTTGATAACGGCCTTCGTTGAGTGATGGTAGCTTGAAACCCACACCTTCCACCTGCCACATGGTGAGACAACGATCACATTACAAGATGTGGAGGTTATTTTAGGGATTCCAATCGATGGTGAGGCAATTGTTGGAACAACTGACTTGAAATGGGCTACTGAATGTCGGAGTATGCTTGGAATCAACCCTACTGGGACGGTGCTTAAAGGACAAAGGATCCTAATTAAGAAGCTACTAGAAAAAATTGACCAAGGGTTGCCCGATGACGCAGCAAAGGTGGTTGTGCATCAATATGCACGGTGTTATATTCTAGCACTCTTGGCAGACACAATTTTCGCTGACAAGTCTGGCGATAGGGTGCATACGATGTGGTTGCAGATGTTGAGGGACCTTCGCAATCCACCTTAGTATAGTTGGGGGAGTGCTTGCCTTGCATAGTTGTACAGAGAGTTATGCAGGACAACCGACAGAGGTGCTAGTCAGATTGGTGGGGCCTTGCTACTAGTTCAGTATTGGGCATGGTTCAGATTCCCTTTTTTGTGCCCAAGGAATGACCTCCCACCAGATGATGCATATGGCCCACCATTTGCACCTTCTCCATTGTCCATTAAGTAAGTCTCTTCCTTGATCGATTCTCTCTATTGGAAATAGATCCATAATTTTAAACGACATAGCACATTGTTAGACATAAAGAATAAAATTTTAACCTTGATATTCCTGAAATTTTGAAAATTAATAGGATTTTTATATATCGTTTTACAACCACTGAGGTCATATGTTATGATTGATGTTATATTACAAGTGTTATTAATTTCTAGCTCCACCACTAATCATATGTTTAGATAATCATTTATTGGTATAAACTTAGCCATATGTAATGTTAAATTTACGATTGTCCATCATTTATTGTTGTTGATTACTTCAAATTCTCAATTCCAAGTATTGACTCCCTCTAGGACTGTGTGGGTCGTGAGCACGAAAAATAGCCCCCAAGAAATCTGTCTAGTCTGGTACCATCAGCTGTTAGATTCTATGCATCCCAAGCAGGTACCCAAATTGTGTTTCTTCTATTGTTTATGACTATTGTATTTATAACTATAAAATAGCTCATAGTGAAAAATAATGGAACATTGCATAATGTGTTGCCCTTTTATTTGGCTACTTCAGGTGGTGTGGCAACCATATGAAGCTGAATTAGCCCACCTGCCTGCGTTTTGTGTCGCAGGAAGGGATGTCTAGACGGCGAGGGTGCCGCTTTTATGTTTCTGGCTAGTAGAGAAACATACACTGGACCGTGTTGTTTGTCAGTTTGGGATGGTACAAGAAATACCCCCATATGTTGATACTGACGACGCCTTTCATGACATAGACCTGAGGGGGAAGATTGAGGTGAATTGGAGGGAAAAACATTATGGCCATATCCAAGTGTGGAATACAAGAGCACGATCTCTATGTCATGGAGTACGACTAAAGGGTGATATGTCGCCTGCTCATCCATACTTCGATTGGTACGGTAGGGTGACTTGGAGGTTCGCTGACCACATTACTGCGTCACTTCTTATTATGGTAATTGCTTTGACCTTTCTTTTCAAATTTTGTTGCGTACCACCATTTTTGCATGGAGCATCTACTAATTGTATTTATTTACTTGCAGGTTGCTAGTCACAAGCAGTTGTTGATGCGTCATGTAGTAGGTAGTCCTGAGTACAAGCAGATTACAGATGTACTTAAGGCAGTGGAACGCCTTCGGCTATTAGGTTTACTTCATGACTATGGTGTCCCCCTCCAGAGCTATGGATGTTGTATGCAGTAATTACTTGATATATACCATTAAGATAATTATAAGCATTTATTTGGTGGCCAAGAGATTTTTGTAGGTTTTGTCCATAGATTTTTAAGGCATATTTACTCCATACCTTGCCCTGTGAGAGATCATGAGTAATTTCTTTGTGTCGATCATGGAAATACGCAACAAGTTTGCAATGAGTGAATTCAACCATTACAGCAATGGGTAGGTCACGGGCACCTTTGTGTACTCCATTGAAGCACTCTGAGACATTGGTTGTCATAGCCCCATAACGGTATCCACCATCATGTAGTTGGGTCCACATGTCTAGATCCTTTTTCATTAGATATGTGTATGGCATGATGGATGAGTCGGGTTCACTTTCCTGCTGCTCGGTTCTCCGTTTCTTCCTAAGGGCCTTGATCTTGGCTTCCTTGATAGGTTGCATGTACAACTCAAACTTAGTTTCCTAAGAAGCATACCCCGCTTTCAAGGCCAATGACTTTAAAGTGGCGTCTTGAAAATGCATGTTGAAGTTGCTAGCAACATGTCGACTATCCATAGTCCATGTTCAGGCTTCGCGACTGCCCCAATGTACCATATGCATGACTCATCGACGCATTTCACAGACAATCTACTTTTGGTCGACCTACCGGTCATAATGTTTATGTTATGCTTTGCGGCATAAATTGTTAATGCACGTTTCACCGCCTCTTTATTCGCAAAAATCAACCCTTTTGCAAAATTCATATCCGCATTCCAAGAAGAACCAAATGCTTCCTGAGCAACTTCAGGATCGACCATATTTTCCCAAGTATTTTCATAAAATGATGAGGTAGGAGGTTCATAAATGGGGGTCGCATTTGTAACATGCTGAACCAATAAAGTAGCGTCCGCATCATCTTCATCACATTCAGCCATATCATTAACATGAGGAATGTGAGTAATTTCATGGTCATCAACACCCCTGTCAAAGTCGCTTTTCTCAATCGTCTCTTTGTACTCATCTCTATCGTCAAGATCTTCCCCAATACAGTCTTCGTCTTCATCTTCAACTACTGGAACTGTAGAGGATTCGCTTCGATGTGTACAAAATTGATCTTCATATCTATTTCCAGGTCCGCTCTCAATTGTTGTTGGTGTCTCTTGAAAAGAGGGTGTATAGCCTTCCAATATGGTGCATCGATCATCTAGAACTGCAAATTCTAGAGATGTAGTTGTTTGTACAATTTCCTCTACGCCGACTTCTGCACGCGGTTGCAAACTGACGTACAGCTCAAAATCCGCTACATTTTCCCATTTTTGCATCTTACTAAACATGAATTTCACATGTTTGTCCTCTGTTATCGCCATATATCTGTAATTAATGCATTGATTGAGAACTTCATGTGGAGAACGGAAAGTAATATGTATGTCATGCAAAGCAGGGTTCACTTGCAACTCTTCCATAATTTTTACTTTCAAATCATTCAGGGTCTTTAGCTTACGGCGTATCATCATATAGTAGTACTGGATACCCGGACCTTGAAACATCAATCCGTCATAAGGGTTGGCATTGCTAAGGGGTCCACCGTAGTATATATTTATATGGATCATTGTCAACCTATAGATCATCAAGTGCAATGGTGTTAGTGACAAATTTATACCGCTCAATCAACATCAATCACAAAACTTTGCGTATGAAATGCCAACAATACTAATCTCAACCAAATTTGCATAGACTCACCTTAGGTCACATACAAAAATAGTCATTACCAATTTCATATTCTTTTAAAATTCTAAATCATTCTAGGGGCATGACTTTCAAAACCCATTCAAATAAGTTCTAATGAACAAAAATATTATATACCAACCAGTTATCCATTGAAATCTCTATTACAAATCTTAAATAAATATATCTTGAAATAATTTATGGTCAAAAGACTACAAATACTATCTTAGGTATCAAACTCATAATCCATTTCATATCCATGATAAAGACCTAAAAGTACTAAATATTCCTAACAATTGATCACAATATTTAGCACTAAATGTTCCCATCACAATATCCACAAGGGCCTCACAATATCCATTATAGATATTTTTTCTTAAGTAGATTCATGATCTTATATAAATGTGTCCAAATATTTAGACATTAGTTTGGCGGTAAGTAATCAAGTTCATCATTCAATTGAGCACTAATGTCAAAACTCAAATAGCACTTGTCATGATTAAATGCAAGCTATCAAAATAAAAGGATTGAACAAAATCAATTTCAAGATATGACTAGTTTTTTGGACATAACATGAGTCATACTATGAACGTGATTACACTTTTTTTATAATTAATCATAATATTAATTAAAAAAAAAAACTAGCAAATAATCACAATATACTAACAAATAAACTAATCACAATATACTAACAAATAAACTAATCACAATATACACAAATAAACTAATCACAATATACTAACAAATAAATTAATCACTATATACTAACAAATAAATTAATCACTACAAAAAATATACTAACAAATAAACTAATCACCCTCTCAAAAAAAAAAAAAAAAAAAAACTAATCACAATATACTAACAAATAAATTAATCACTACATACTAACAAATAAATTAATCACAATATTTACACAAAAAAAAAAAAAACCATAACTTTTCCTAATATGTTCTAAATTTTTCTAAAAAAAAAAAAACTAGCAAATACAATATTGTATACCTGAGATGTTGTGTGAGATGAGTGTAGTGAAGAAGAGTCTCAGAGGATTGAGTGTACTGAGAGGAGTCTGAGATATTTGAGATATAGTGAGACGGACAAAGAGGAAAACAGGTCCCCAGTTGGGACCCACGGCAATACGTGGAGTGCTGGGGACCATTTACGGAAATCGAGTCTAGTAGGCTCAATTTCCAGCTCAGTACCCATGTGACCGTCAGGTGAGATGGGACATGGATGAGACATGGAAATCGAGTTCAATGAACTCGGTTTCTTTACATGGAAACCGAGTTCATTGAACTCGATTTCCATGTTTTGTCCACATCAGTTTCTCGTTAATCGAGTCCACTGGACTCAAATTGTTAGAAATGAAATAAGTTTGAAACGTGGCTAACTTATAATATAATATGGGTTTTGTAGTTATTTTTTTAAAAAAGCCGATCCAGAAAGGTAAACTTCCAGTAAATCTCCCAATTTCTCCATTCTTCACTTAGTAAGAGCTCTCTTTCCTTCTCACAAACGGCCCCTTTTTCTTTCACAGAACCAGTCAGAAAATTAGGGAATTTCACCTCAAATTCTTTCAAGTATCAACCGTCTCTCCAGGGTAGCAAGGCTCTGGAAAAGGCTTAACCAAGAATCTGAAACTTGAGGTAAGTGGCTGAACATATAATTCCTCTAGCTGATTCTTTTGATAATCTTTCTTTCCATTTAGTAAACGTGGATGTTTATGTGAAGTTGGTTTTAGTCACAATCCATAGATGGACATAGGAATACCTTGACATGCTTTTCATGAATACTTGACCGACCTCTTATTGGGTGGGGTTGTATGAAAATAAGGGTTTGGCAGGCTCTAAAAGAAATAAACAGATTAGGATGACTGCCTACTGTTGTGGCTGCCTGAATTTTCATTGTAAGCCATGATGATTAAAATGGTAAAGCATATTAATGTATTCTAACATGAATAGTATAGGTATAAAAATACCCACACAAAATGAAGGCCATTTGCAATTATTTGATGATTTTACGAGACATCGTGTTAAAACTGCCACTGTGACAGATTCTGTGTTCCAACATGATAAATTATGCAATAAATTGTATACTGTGAATTTGGATGCTAGGGGTATTTCCTGTGAAAGCTAATACACATATGATTGTAATGGAATTGGTCTTACAGGAATTGGATGAGTGTAGAAATAATGGTGTAATTTCTAAGTTGACTGAATTTCTGTTAGGCGAGATTTGAGTTTACTGACTTGTGGGAATTCCTATAAATTATAGAGAACATATCTCAAGCTGAATATTTTATGATATATGCTACACATATAAAGGTCTGTCCCTGTGTAATTTCAAGATAATTGGACTCTTAGTTGGCCAAATGAAATTTAGAAGAGGGCTGGCCTGCAGGGAACAAATTTACAGTAACCTATAAATGATGGAACTTTAGATAATTTATTCTTGAAGTAGGATGATTGGGTTAATTTGGAATTATTTATGCTAGATAAATGGCATGTGTATTGCATGGATGAATTTTTGTATATCTTGATTTTGTTGTTTAGTACGCAAAGGAAAGATATAAACCATGTAAATACAGTTTCTATACTAATCTTGAAACAATGTGTGGTTGTATGTTGAGTTGTAATTGCCATGTTGGTTTGTTTGGGATGCCTGGGACATGTTGTGTCAGGTTTAGTACGGACTTAGAACAATTTAGTTATGTTTAACTTAAGGAACCTAAGATTTAATTATGAGTTTCTCAAGTTAGTGGCTAAGGATTGGAGTCCAGTTAAACGTAGTTGCAACTTGCAAGTTTAGTTAATTATCTCTTGTTATTTCTCTAGGAGGAGCAAGGGAAGATAGGTGAGGATTATTCACTGCTTGAGACTCTTGATACTCAGCTGCTGACCGAGGTAAGGGATTTGCCATGAAAATTAATAGTCCATGTTTTCAGTATAGTACGTGTATGTATGTTTTATCAATGATTTTAATAAACTCAGAATTGATACTCTTTTATAGAAGAATATTATGCTCAAAAATAGACTTTTGAAGATTTTAGTTATGAGAGTTTTTAGAAACCAGTTGTGGATATGCTATATGAACTTTAAGCCTAGTAAGGCAAGAGAGTGATTTAAAGATAAAGGCATGATTTATTTTAGAAACAAAAAAGAATGTTTTGAGTGTGATGGTCTTTAAGATTGACACCATAGTGCCACGAGGGGACAGTGATCCTTATAGACTAGCAACCTTAGGCCTTGAGGGGTTCTATTCCCAAAAGACTGGCAACATTTTAGGCCACTAGGGGCTGTATTCCCTGAAGAGATGGCAACCTAGGCCACGAGGGGTTTGACAGGTCTCTAAAGACTGGCAAGCAGTAGTGCCACAAGAGGATCTTCGGATCTTTGAAGACTGGCAACCATTAGTGCCACGAGAGGATCTTCAGATCTTTGAAGACTGGCAACCAATTAGGTCACGAGAGGCCAAATTTCAAAGATAAGTACAGTTACATGTTCCATATAGTTTTGCTATCTTATGCAATAGAATGAGTATGCTTTTCTTCAGAACAGATCAAGGAACATGTTATGTTTATATATAATGGAATCATGCTATATGTTCAGATTTAAATAGTAAATTGTAAAGTTTACAGTTTACCAGAATTATGTTGACAAGTACAGTATTTATATGTTCCAAAAGCTCATGAAATCCTTTTAGCATGAACTGTTTATAGGCAAGTCATATCCACATGAAAATATTATGTTTATCATGCATTCATGCATACTATTAAATGTTCATGTCATGCTTCCCTCACCTGAGCATTTTATGTGCTAAGTTTTGCAGGATGTTCTTTAGTATAGCCGAGAGTCTCAGCATGGAGAAGCAGTAATTTTATATGGAGCTAGTAGGTAGTTTGATGTATGTAAGATAGAAAGATTGTAAATATAAATATATATATATATATATATATATATATATATATATAGTCTTCCACTGTATCTGATGTTATTATGTTCACACGATGTTATGCCTTGTATAAACAGCTTGTAGATGCTCTGATCATTTCCAGTAGGTGGACAAGTTACTTATATTTTGTATAAGGAGTATCTTTTATAGTTTCCAAAAAGGAATTAGAAAAGCAATGAAGTATAATTTGCTAATCTGTTATTTTGGTTAAGATTGATAAAAGTAGGTTAATGTAATGACGCAAGTTAGATGATAAGAAATAAGAAAAGAAGAAGAAAGAGAAAAATTATTGTACTCCTTGTAGTTGGCTTATGTTAATATCAGGTATAGACTTGGTATTAGCATGCTGGTCCATCCCGGATCGAGTTGTGAGAGACATCATATATGACACAATTTATCGTTTGCTAAATGGTGGATGGTAGTAGTGGTAGAAGCCAGAAGATGTCTATAACGGTTACAACTTGAAAAGTAAAAGTAAAAAAAAAAAGAAAAAAAAGAAAAAAACTTAAGCTTATCAGTTATCATGTTTAAACTTATGCTTATCCCTTCAAAGCGTTGTTCTTAAACCTGGCACAGCCTGGCCGCTTGGACCTGTAACCTAGTGATTTAGCACATAGATCGGTCCGGGTCATCAATTATGGGGAATTCTCTCCACATTTTAGGAGTAGTGCATTATGGCTTGATTACATGGAGCCTTATGAGAGGTTTTCTTGTAGAATTCACCAAGTATTGTCGTTGTGTCAATCCTGGACGACCATCATTAAATGGTATTGTTATTTAGTGGACGAGTACAGGTTATATACATGATGCCACCGTTGGACTTTTCTCCTCTCGAGGTTTTCTAGATGCAATCAGGCTATGATTGTGATTTGATTGCCTGGACGACCACTATGGACGAATCTTGTTAGACTTAACCCCCATCAGTTGCCCCATTTTGTCCTTGTGTCGTCCTTGTTATTGTTGGTTTGACTTATGGTGATTTTCTATTAGTGTGACCTGGACCCTGCTGCTGATGTTGACACGTGATGTGACCTTGGGGTTCATTTGTCACATCATTTCGTTCTTCAAGAAAAGTGCCATGTGGCCCCTTCTGATTGGTTCACATCGTTTTAGTGACCAAGTTTGTCACCTATAAATAGTGGAATTCCTCTCCTACCCTTTCACATTTTTTATATTTTCTCCTCTTACCTCTGTCGTCTAGCACCTTCTATAGGAGTTTTCTCCCGTCTTTATTCATCCTCATTTAAAGCCAGGTTAGAGCTTTTTCAAAATGTCTGAAATCATAATGTCTTCATCTAGTAATAGTGACAAGAGGGAGATAGACGAGTATCATGATATGGCTCTAGTGGTAGTAGTACTAGTATTAGTAGTATCGGAGGGAACACGAAAGACGAGCAATACTTATCTGGGGTTCCTGGAGTTCCCCTAGAGGTACTCTAAGAAAAGATGAGGATGAGGATGAGGATGGCCTCTGGGTCCTTTGCTGGTATGTCCACTAGTGCCCCTTCGTCTGCCTCTTCAAGTGAAGATGAGACCTTATATTGTTGTGTTGTAGGTATTCCTTCTAGAACAAACGAGAAAAAGCTTAATTCCATTCGGAGTTGGTATCAAATCCCTGACGACCTTAACCCTTGTTTGGTCGTCCATGGTGAATGGTGTTGTAACCCTCATTTTGGGGTAGGTATATATGAGGCTTACCTCTTTGGGGGGCTTAGGCTATCTCTTAATGCCTTTACTTAGGAGATACTTCATAGGTTAGGCATAGGCATTAACTAGCTTAACCCCAATGCATAGAAGCTTATCATATCCATGTAAGTTTTGTAGAGGGAAGTCTTTGATGGGAACCGCCCTCTCACTGTGGATGAGTTCCTTTATTGTCATAAACCCTCATAAATTAATCAATCCCTAGGCTTTTACCAGTTTTCTGCTATGGGTTCAAACTGTAGGTTAGTCAAGTCCTTCCTTACGTCAGATAGGAGATGGAAGAGGGAGTTTTTCCTCATCTCCAGGTTTTGGGCTGGAAACCCTGTTGAGATTTTCATCCCTACATTGGTGAGATGGGAAGTCTTCATCCAGAGGGTATGTTGTTTTTCACTACTTGTTTTATTTCCTTTGTTATATTTATCTAACTCTATTTGCTTTCTTTTTTACAACTGTAAGACGACCTTCTTTGAGCAAGTTCTATCTTGATCGCGTCCAACAGGCACACTCGTTCACAGACAAGAATTTTCACTCTTTGGTCACTCTACATCGTTTTATTGCTTGAAGGCTTGGACCTGAACCAACTGAGGAGGCACTTGCCCACGAACTTAACATGCATAGATGTGAGTTGTTTATATTGCATTTTAGTTATTTATTTCGTCTAAACTCTAACACATTTTTCTCCTTGTAGGAATCGCAACCATGAAGGAGAATAAGGGAAAGGGTTTGGCAGACAAGGAAGCTATTCAGGAGGAGGTCCACTCTCAACCTTGTCCATCTGGTGTAGAGATATGAAAGACACTATCTAGGACAGTAGATTTGGAGCCTCTTCCCAGTCGTCAAGGCCATAAAAAGGCAAGGCATGGGTCATCCAAATCAGGGATCGTCAAGCCTGGTTCCATCATCCCTCTTGCTCCATTAAAGTAGCCAGCCTTAGTTCAGATTGACCTGGATTTGTCTAGCCTTTCTGAAGCCACCCCGTCCAAACCTTCCAGTGGCAGCCCTATGACTCTTCTCAAGAGTGAAGGCCTTGCCTAGGAAAGGTTTCAACAAATTGTGTCTAAGGAGGATGTTGCCATATGCTATGATATGTCAGTGAAAGAGTTTGAACGATCTACAGTTCATGACCTCTTCAAGGTACATTTTCTCGTCCTTAGCTTTTTATAAATTAAATTATTTACTTATCTCACATCCATATTTCTTCATACAAGCAATTACTAAGTTTATGGCAGTGTCCAGACAAGCTTATGAATTGGACCAGCAAAGGGTTAGGCTGGAGGCAAAAGTTCTTAAAATGGAGAGAGAATCTAGCCATGAGGGCTAAGTTGGAGGACGAGGTGAAGGAGTTAAAGAACCTCATCGAAGAGCTTAAATCAAATGCTATTGAGAAGGATACTCATCTTGACCATCTTCAAAACTGAGGCGACGAGCTTTGCACTATTTTGGGTGAAGCTAAGGATGTAGCCATCAAGGAATTTAAGGCATCCAATGAGTTCACCATCCTCTTGGATAGGAACTATGCTACTAGTTTTGAGGACTTCCGTATGGAAGCCCTTGAACACTTGTCTGAAATGGATTTTAGCCCCATTAAGCTTCGTGTCGTTACTGAGAGCTCTCTTCTCCAGATGAATTTCGAGGAGATAAATGTTGAAGATGACACCTCCACCCAGCCTGCCATGGACAACCCAAAGTCTAGGGATAATGCCCCTAGTGGTTTATAAAAGAATTTGTAATCACCTTTATTTATTTCCTTTGTTGTTGTTGTTGTTGTTGTTGGTTTTTTTTTTTTTTTTAGTTTTTGGTTTTTGAAGGGTTACGTTGTTTTGGACCATTTGGATTTATGTAAGTACATTTAGCTCGTCCAAGTTTAAAGACGGTTATTAATACAATTGCCTTTTTTAGGCTTGACACATTCGAGGGTTTTTGGACGATGGTCGTCTACCCTTTTATTTACGAACATGTTTTGTCCATACTTATTTTTATTGCCAATTTTAATTACAAGTGTTCTTCGTCCACAGATAGGACTTTATTTTGGAATATGAATATTTTGCTCATCCTTAGACTTATTCTTGGAATTTTGCTTAGCTATTTTTCTTTTTATCCATAGCTTAGATTGCCTAGTAAATTGGACATGTTGTCCATATAAAATGTTGCATGCATACTTTTCTTCGTCTTTTATTTTTAGACGAGTGTATTGGGAGGTGTTTTTTCCTTCCTTTTGTACCTAACATTATTTGCCTTAAGTTTTATGGCAATTTGCCTTTTCCTCGTCTAAGGATGGCTCATGATGAAACATATCCGCGACTAGAGATTTTAAACGTCTTTAATTTCATATGGACGTTAATTGCACAGAATCATCAACACTTAAATTAGAGAATTCAAGATGCTTTATATACAACAACTGTACATAACATCGTCCATAAATATCAGAGAACTTAGTACATAGCATCGTCCAAAGACATCATCCATGCTAGTACTTAGTCCTTTTTTTAGGGAATTCAAATTATTTTATATACAAAAGGACTTTGTTCATGACATTGTCCATAGCACATGCTAGTAGTGCTTTTTAGGGAATTCAAATACTAAGAAACATAACATACTGCTAGAAAACATAAGTACTAAAAGATAACATAAATAGGCTACTAGTGATCACTAGTAATCTTTAGTCCCGTCCATGCTGACCTTCTTGACGAGTTCTCCTCACTAGTAGTATTTTCTCAAATGCTCCACATTCCACAGGTGCTCCAACTTTCATCCATCCAAGGTCTCCAAGTAGTATGAATCTCGTCTTTTGGAATTAATACCTCTGTATGGTCCTTCCCAATCAGGTCCCAACTTTCCATGAGCGGGGTCCTTAGTGGCCAAGGATACACTTTTCAAAATGAGATCTTCAATGTTGAATTGTCTAGGCTTCACCAATGCATCATGGTGCTTAGTCATTAGGCTCTTATAATGTGTCACCCTCTGTTTCAGCGTCCATCCTTACCTCATCAATAAGATCAAGGATTAGATGAAGTTGTTTCTCATTCTCCTCATTGTTATAATGGGCCACCCTGTAGCTAGTTAGACCAACCTTCACAGGTATCATTGCATCACTTCAATATGCTAACTTAAAAGGAGTTTCTCCAGTTGGAGTCCTCACTGTTGTCCTATATGTCTAAAAGATGCTGGGTAACTCATCTAGCCATATCCCTTTTGCCTTCTCAAGCCGAGTTTTGATGATTTTCATCAAGGATCAGTTTGCAACTTCAGCCTGTCCGTTGGCTTGTGGGTGGGAGGGCGAGAAATATTAATTCCTGATTCCTAATTGCTTGCAAAATTCTCTGAAGGGTGTATTATCAAATTGATGTTCATTGTCTGAGATGAGTACCCTAGGGATTCCAAAATGGCAGACTATGTTTTTCTAGACAAAGCTTCTTACATTTTGCTTAGTGATTCTTGCCACGGGCTCTGCTTCCACCCATTTGGTAAAATAATCAATTCCCACTACCAAGAATTTCATTTGTCTCATCCCTATAGGAAAGAGACCAAGGATGTCAAGTCCCTACTAGGCAAAGGGCCAAGGGGCCGCCATTGGAGTGAGATACTTTGATGGTTGACTAGGTATGTTACTGTAGCTGACACTCGTCACATGGTTTGACGAAAATTTTAGCATCCACTTGCATGGACAGCCAGTAATATCCTATGTGGACTATCTTATAGACGAGGGACTTGGCCCCTGAATGGTTTCCATAGGCTTTTTCATGGCTGTCTTTCAGGATGTAAAGCGGCTCGTCTGGATTTAAACATCTCAGGTAGGGCTGAGAAAAACCTCTTTTATACAACACGTTGTTCGTAAGGACAAACCTCGCTGCTCTTACCTTAGCTTCCTTGCTCCTTCTTTATCTTCAGGAAGAGCCTTGTCCTTGAGATAAGACACAATGGGGGAGGTCTATTGGTGACTCCATCTATCTGATTTACCTCCAGAATGTCTATACTTGGAATATACTAGATTTTAACTTGATCTCCTGCTATCTCGTTTGTAGATACCATCTTGGCTAAGGCGTCGGCTTTTTTATTTTCCTCCCTTGGTATTTGTTGAAACTACGCTGTTGTGAAGCCTTTAATACATTGTCTAACTTTATTCAAGTATTTCTTCATCCGTTCCTCCTTAACTTCACACGTTCCATTCATTTGGCCTATCACCAACTGTAAGTCTCCTTTGACGAGGACTGAATTCGCTCCAAGTGATTTTTGCTAACTCCAAGCCCTAAAGTAAGGTTTCATATTTTGCCTCGTTATTGGTTGTTTGGAACTGTAGACAAACTGCATACTCTAGATGATCCCCTTCTGGTGAGTGTAAAACTATCCCAATTCCTCTTGTTTGTAGTGTGGACGAGCCATCCACATGGATGACCCACTGCTTTACCCCCTAGTCTTCATTTTGCTGACTATTTGTAGAAGTGAATTCGACAATGAAGTCCGCCAGGACTTGAGCTTTTATTGGTTCTCTTGGTTTGTACCATACGTTGAACTTATTAAGTTCCATTGCCCATTGGATTAGTCATCCAGCGGCCTCCAACTTGTTCATGGCCTTCTTTAGCGGGTGATCTGTCTGGACATTGATTATATGAGCTTGAAAATAAGGCTTGAGTTTTCTTGCTATTGTCACCAATGAAAATGCTAACTTTTCCATTGGCGGATATCGTCCTTCTGCTCCTCTTAAAGCTTTGTTGGTATAGTAGACGCTCTTTTGTACCTTTCCCTTTTCTCTGATCAAGGCCGAACTCACTGCATGAGGGACACTACTAGGTAGAGATATAACTCTTCTCCTGGTTTAGACGGGCTTAATAGCGGAGTTGAAGCAAGATAAGCCTTGAAGTCTTCAAATGCTTGTTGGCACTCATTCGTCCATTCAAATGCTTTCCTTAATACTTTGAAAAATGGTAAACACTTGTCAGAAGCTTTCGAAACAAACCTGTTAAGGGCAGTTACTTGTCTAGTGAGGCTCTGGACATCCTTGATATTCTTCGAGGGCTCCATGTTTAGAATCGCTTGGATTTTATCAGGTTTGCTTCAATCCCTTTTTGTGAAACCATAAAACTAAGGAGTTTCCCTGATGCAACTCCAAAGGCACATTTTCTTGGATTCAACTTCATCTTATATCTCCTAAGTGTATTAAAGGTTTCTTGAAGGTCATCTAGATGCTGCGTCTCCCTCTCACTTTTGACCAGCATGTTGTCCACGTACACTTCAATGTTTCGCCCAATCTATGGATGATACATATGGTTGACTAGCCTCAGGTAGGTATCTCCTGCATTTTTCAGACCAAATGGCATCACTTTGTAACAAAATAAACCTTGGCTTGTGATGAAGGATGTTTTCTCTTGGTCCGCCTCGTCCATCTTGATCAATGCATGGAAAAGGGTAGCTATCCTTTGGGCATGCCTTGTTTAAATTATGAAATCTAGACACATCCTCCATTTGCCATTAGCCTTTTTGACCATCATTACATTAGCTAGCCAATCAGGGCAGTAAACTTCGCGAACAAACTCTGTCGTGACTAACTTATGAACTTCTTCTTTGATGGCATTATCTCATTTTGGGGCGAACACTCTCTTCTTCTGACAGACAGGTTTGTAAGACGGGGACACGTTTAATTGATGAGTAATCACACTTAGGTTAATCCCAAGCATGCCTTCATGGCTCTAAGCAAAAATATCTGTGCTCTTTTTGAGGAATCCAACGAGATCTTGCTTCGTCTTTTCCCCCATACTCGTCCCAATCCTGGTAAACTTCTTCGAGTTGGACTCATCCAACGGTACATCTTCCAATACCTCAATTGGCTTAGCCAATATTCTTCTTTCTTCAATGTTCATTGTCTACATCTGCTCGTCCATGGCCAACATTGCTTAGTAACATTCTCTAGTAGCTAATTGATCTCCTTGTACTTCTCCAATGCCATACTTCGTTGGGAACTTGACAGACAAGTGGTAGGTGGACGTTGCAACTCTTTGTGAGAGACGTGTCCCTCAAAAAAGAGATTCGGGTACCTTTTAGGGCACCTCTCTTTTTGGGTAAGTGGTATGGAGTCGCCACTTATTTTTCTTTATACAAAAAGAAAAAGAAAAAATACTAATTACAAAATTCATGATTGAATAGTTCTATTCATTGATTGAATAAAAATTACATAGCTCGAAAAACTTGAAAATTACATAGCTTTGGGTACTAGTTACAATCTACCAAATATTTACATGGCTTGTTGTCCTAGTTACATTCTACCCAAAATAAATAAAGACAATGCTAGATCTACTAAACCAAAAACCTAAATTCAGATGCTAGGTTACGGAATGGGAAGGTGTTAGGCACCCATTCTGCCCAGACAAAGTTTGGTCTTCTGGACTTTTATGACCAATGTACTATGTTATGCATGTCATGAATGATATGTTGAACATGTGAGACAAAACTTAAATCACACAAATTTATATATGAATAAAATCTCTTCTTTTGTTAAAAAAATCAGATTTATTTTTATTATTAAAAAAAATTGATTTTGATTTGTCAAAAATATCAGATCTGTTTTGCAGTATGTAAAAAAGAGGGGTTTTTGGAGACAAAAATCCAGATCTGTTTTTATTACATAAAATAAAGTCTTTTGATTTTAAAAAACATCAGATCTGTTTTTAGGAGCTAAAAACAGTGTTTTTTGATAGCATAAAATTCAGATTTGTTTTATGATGAAATAAAAAGGGTTTTTAACAATAGAAAAACTAGATCTATTTTTTATATGTTTTAAAAGAATGAAAAAGATTTTTTAAGAAGAGAGTTTCACTCATAATCCAAATTTATGCAATCATGAATTAAATAAACAAAAGCAAACACAACAAGGTTTTATCTTTTTCTTTATTTCAAAAAATCAACATGTATTAAAAAATCAGATTTGTATCTTATGAGAATCAACAAGCATTCAAGGATCCATTGCATGTTCTGTTGGGCCTATTACCAGAGCAAGATCCAAGAAGATTAAAGAAACACTTAATGGGTTGATTCAAGAGATTTGGGCTGATTCTAACACGGGACATTCCAAGCTTGGCCCAAAGGAATATGAAAGAGTAATAAATTTAATCCAAGCTATTGAGGGCTGATCTAGCTTAATTGGGCATGATTTATGGCGTGGATTAATGACTGATTGACTTTCTAGCTCCATATCAGTTAATAGACATTTTTCCTATTCTAGAGCTTCTAATTTCAGACCAAATCTACCTTAATTTTAGGCTTTTATTATTTAGAACGTTTTTTTTAGCTATTTTCCTATTTTGGATATGCTGATTTTAGACCAAATCAACTTTTATTTAGGGTTTTATTATTTAATACGTTTTTTTATATTGTCTATTTTCAGTTATGTCTTATAAGTAGCATGCACTCATTGTAATAGGGAGACTATTGAATAAAAATCAGAAAAGGTGAGGCTTTACTCTTCTTTTGGTTCTTCAAGAACTGTGAACTTGTCAGGGATTCTTACTTGTCAGGGATTCTTCCTTGTAGCGTTCAAACTTTATACCTTCGGTTCATGATTCCATTATAATCATTGGGTCAAGGTCTGTTACTTATACCTTTGGTTCGCGTTTCACTTATAAACGATGGGTCAGGGTTCCATCAAAATATGAATTTTAGCTTTCTTGGGCAATTATTCCAATACTGTTTGTTGGGTCTCAAAGCGTATCTATTGAGGTTTGCATCAGTGTCTTAAGAAAAGTACAAATCAGCTTTGATTTGAGAAAAATTTAGATCTGCATCTTATAAAGATGCAGATTCGTTTTTGTTTGAAGAAAAACTCAGATCTACATCTAAGAAAGATGCAGATCTGTTTTATTTGAAGAAAAATTCAGATTTGCATCTAAGAAAATGCAGATCTGTTTTTAGTTTAAGAAAAATTCAGATCTGCATCTAAAAAAAGTGCAGATCCGTTTTATTTGAAGAAAAATTCAGATCTACATCTTAGAAAGATGCAAATCCATTTTATTTGAAGAAAAGGAGTTGACTACATGCAGATCTTTAAAATTAAGAAACAGATTATATCAACAATAAAGGAATCAAGAACATATTTTCATGAACTAAATTAACATGGTAAAATATGAATATCTAAAACAATTAAACATGCATAATCATGATAAAGAAAAGCATAAAAACAAAAGGGTTAGAAAACAACCTCTTGCATGTGCATACTTTGTTCTTGAGATGATATTTTAGAGTTCAAAGAAATTTGTTCAATTCTCTTTGAAACCCAAAAACCCTAATTTAAGCAGCAACACTTAGAGAGGTGATCAGAAAATATGGGTGGTTTGAGAGTAAAAAATGTATGCCTCTCAGAGTGTAATGAAAAGGTACTAAATTATGGGGCTCAGTCTCTATTTATAAAGGCCAGAAGACTCTAAAAAATAGGTACAGATGATTAGGGTTTGAATCTAGACGCATCCTTTTGCGAAAAGGTCGAAAAGGGTGTGCCTTATCGTCACCTGAAGACCGTTGGGCCAAAGCCCACATGATGGCAATTTGGCACTTTTAGAGTGCCATTCGACACTCTAAATGTGCTGTTCGGCACTCCAAAAGTTCCGAATTGGCTCTTGGATGCCGAACGCACTTCCGTATTGGGGTGCCATTTGGACTCCTTCTAGAGTTTCTTGGCCGGTCCTTGTACCTAGACGCGTTTTCATCCTCCGTTTATGATATTTTATCTCTTTTCTAGATAATTCAAGCCTTTTTAAGGGTAATTATCTTGAAGATAAATACCTTCAAATAAATCTCGATAAAGTTCAAATTATCCATAGTTTTATCGTTATCCAATCATCCCTTTGATTCCCATGCATTCACCCCTATTTTAAACAATAATCATCAACCAATCACAAAATTATTTAATTAATTTTAATTGCTTAACCAATCATAATTAAGTTAAATTGATCACGTGTTATCAATTCTACCTAGACATGATGCATGCTGACCGTGCAAACTTGATCATGTGATATCTTTCGAATCGATGGTTCGATTCGGAAACTAGAAACACCGTTGTGACCATTAGAATCTCAAAATCATTTTTATGATATGCAATGAATGAATTAATGCATGTAATGCAAAGGCAAAATGGTGCATGTAATGCAAGAACAAATTGATGCATGTAATGTAATTATGATTTTTGGGGTACATGGATTGGTCATTCAAGTCATTCTCCTTGATTAAATCATCGGTGCAAAACTGAGTGTCTACACTCTCTAACTGTTCAAAGTTGGTCGTCCAATAATGGCATTGTATGAGGACAAATAGTCTACAACAAGGAAATTCACTTTCTTATTGATTTATCGTGGGTAAGAGCCAACATCAACTGGTAAGGAGATGATGCCTACTGGTAGAACCTTCATTCCTCCAAACCCAATCAATGGCACATTCACTGGATGAAGTAATTCCTTATTAATCCTCATTTGCTGGAAGGCTGGATAGTAGAGGATGTTTGTTGAACTCCCATTATCTATTAACACCCTTCTAGTTGTATAATTTACAATCGCCAAAGTAATGACAATCTCATTGTCATGAGGATGATGCAGTCGTCTTGCATCTTTGTCCGTGAAAATAATGGCCAGCTCATCTTCTTTGATCATCCATGGTGGTCGTCTTGATATTTGAACATTCTGGACTTCCTATAGGTAGGTCTTCTTGGCTTTGGACGAGCTTCTTGTTGATGTACCCACTATAATGATCCTTATTTCTCCAAGCAGTTGACGCGTTGGTTCTTTTGCTATTCCCTTCATTGGCTATCTCTCATCCTTATGGTCTCGCCCAAGAAATTTTTTTAACTTTCCCTGCTTAATGAGAGCTTCAATCTGCTGTTTCAAGTCATAACATTCGTCTGTATCATGTCTATGGTCACGGTGAAAATGACAGCACTTGCTTTTGCTCTGCTTGCTAGGATCTCCTTTCATCCTTTCAGGCTATTTCAGGGATGGATTATCTTTGATCTGCATCAACACTTGGTCAAGCAGAGTATTCAAGGGAGTGTAGTTAGAGTATCGTCCTGAGGATGACCCTGCTTTCTTACTGTCGTGAGTGATCCTTTTTCTCTCCTACTTTGGCTTTCTTTGGATGAAGACCTTGCTTTGAATGGTGTATATAACCATTTTCCAATCGTTCACCTTTCTTCTTTTTCTTGACAATAATTGCGCCTTTTGCGTTCATGAAAAATTGGGCTGAATGTATCAACTCAGCCATCGTCTGTGGATCTTGGTCATGCAGCTTATGGATGAACAAGTTTGAACTGACTTTATTGTAGAAAGCTGCTAAAAGGATCTTGTTATCCATTTTGTCCACCAATAGGGCTTTTCTGTTAAAACGTCTAATGAAGGTACATGAACTATTGTTTTCTCCTTGTTCTATGTTTAACAGGCTGGATGAGGAACGCTTCTGCCTTTGTCCCCCCTACAAGGTTGTTGACAAACAACTTAACTCTTGGAACGAGGTTATACTGTTTGGTGGTAACTTACCAAACCATACTCTGGCTAGGCCTTTCAACATGGTAGGAAAGGCTCTGCATATGATTTCGTCTGGAACACCTCAGAGATGCATGGTTTTCTTGAACGCGGCAATGTGATCACAAGGATCACGCGTCCTATCATATGAGTCCAAGGTAGGAATTTTGAACTTGGAAGGCATGGGATGATTCATGATGGACGCAATGAAGGGGGAATCAGACCTGTGTACGAGGTCATCCACATTATTTGCTCTCCTCATGGAATCCTTCATCTCTTCCATGGCTCTTTTCATCTGGTCCATCTCCTTCTCCAAATGTGGTACCCTACGAGTAACGATACCTCTAGATTAATCTCTTTCAGCATTATTCTCAACCCCTTCATTTTCTGAATTTTCCCCCTGTTCTTCACCACGACGATGCTGACGCTGTCTATTGACTTCTCTAGTTAACTCTTGGTTCTAGCTGGACGAGGAACACTTCTGCCTTTGTCCCCCTACATGGTTGTTGACGAACAACTTACTTAATTCTTGGAATGAGTGGTAACTTACCAAACCATACTCTGGCTAGGCCTTTCAACATGGTAGGAAAGACTCTACACATGATTTCGTCTAGAACACCTTGGAGATGCATGGTTTTCATGAATGTGGCAATGTGATCACAAGGTTCACGCATCCCATCATATGAATCCAAAGTAGGCATTTTGAACTTGGAAGGCAAGGGATAACTCGTGATGGACGCAATGAAGGGGGAATCAGTCTTATGGACGAGGTCATCCACGTGATTTGCTTTCCTCATGGAATCCTTCATCTCTTCCATGGCTCTTTTCATTTGGTCCATCTCCCTCTCCTAATGTGGTACCCTACAACTGGACTGATCTCCTTCAGCATTATTCTTAGCCCCTTCATTTTCAGAATTTTGCCCCTGTTCTTCACCACGTCGATGCTAACGCTGTCTATTGACTTCTCTAGTTAACTCCTGGTTCTGTTGTGTTAATTCTGCCATCATAGTCACCGTGGATTGTAATTGTTGTTGGGCAGTCATTGGGGGTGTTTGTGCATAGTTTGGGTGATGGGAAGCGTTCCCACTCTCCTGGTGTCCTAGACTGGTGGCCATTGACCTATTTCGAATCATTCAGCCTTTTTACAAAGAAGTGAACAATTTTTTTTTCCTTACACCTCTTTTCACAAATGGCGCTAATTGATGATGCACGAAATTTAGTAGGTTGAAATATTTCGGGCTATGATAATGGCTGTGAGTCCTGAAAAGAAAGAAAAAAATGTCAAGGGAGACTGGTGTAACTCGGGAAGGACCCTCCGAGGTTAAGTTAGTTTCCTCTCTAGAGCACTAGGATGGGAAAATAATAGATGGTCAAAAACTTACCTTGGGTGAATAGGGCTTGTTCCCTTTTATAGAGAGTTGGAAGTGGGTCTACTTGTTCGGATTCACCACAATCATGGATGATGTGGGTAGTGATAAGCCATAAACGAATTGACCTATTGTGATAAATTAATTGATTAATTACCCAAATTGATTAATTAATCAAATTAACATGCAAACGCGTAGTAGCACAAACAAATCACCAATTAAACTACGTGCAGCAGAAATTTAATTGACACGGTGATTTGTTTACAAATGGGGAAAACCAACATGACAAAAACCCCACCGGGTGATTTTAAGATCACCACTCCCAAGAATCCACTATTATCAAAACAAACGATTACAAGTAAAGGAATTCCAGTACCATATACCAACCTACAGTTGAACTCTTACCCTAATACCCAATTGGACTTGTTCTGTAGTGACAATCTCTTTTTTTAATGCACGGCTCTCAGTACGTGATTAACCAATTGCGCGGATCTTAGTACGCGACTTTAATCACCATTAGAGAAGGTTATTGGTTGCAAAGTTCTTCAGTGCATCAAGATGATGAAGATCAAGAAGATGCTTAGTCATAAAACCCTACGGTGCACAAACATAGCAACTTTTTCACAAGAACGATGAACTAGGGCAAATTCTGTCTTCGGTCACAATTTTCTTGAACAAACTTTACTCAACACTTGTGCAACTTGTGTCCACATTGACGGCTCTTAAAATAATCCTTTTATATGTCTAGGGTTGTGAGAAAAGAAAGCCCAAACATATAATCATAGATTAGAGTCAAAACAGATGTGAAATTCTTTATTTTCATAAATCTCGACAGATACTCTATCTATTGAGCTAATGTCAAGCCACGGGGCTAGAACAGCTTTTCAAGCTCAATAGATGGCTAGCTGTCGAGCATTAATGAACTTGCACTTTTCAGCTTGAATCTTGGACAGACTTGCATGGCTTCAATACTTGATCTTGAAAAAAAGTTTCTTGAAGTATTAAACACATCCTAGATTTACCCAAATACAAGTAAAGTGCATTTTGTCAAAGGATTAGCCAATTACATAAAATAGTGACATATATTCCTAACAAGTGAATCACATATGTCCTAACAATCTCTCCCTTTGGCAATTCGTGACAAAACCACAAAAAACAAATGAACATATGAGAGAAGTCATAAATCACTCAACTCATATTCACTTATTGAATACAATAAAATCTATCATAACACAAACTCTTGAAAAACTTTGCAAGAAGAGAGTTTATGGCAAGTAGACTTTGACAACCTATATTTTTGAAACACTTTAAACAAAACTCATCAAGGCATCTTTGTGTGAAATAGAAATAATAGATAGCATACAAGTAACAAGAAGCATGTGCATAAAGAGAGAAAATAAACAACACATGTAAGGGTAGGTGAGAGAAACATACATCAACATATAAAGAAGATAAGTACAATGTATGTCAATAATGGTCACAAGACGTAAGGTACGAGAATAAATGTATCTAAAGTAGAGAAAATAAAAAAATACAAGTAATCATCACTACATCCCTCAATATCAACCCTCCCCCTAACAAATAGTCCTATACTAACTCTCCCCCAAAGAATGACTACTCTTATAACCAAAACTACTTCCCCTTTTTGTCACGAGTGACAAAGGGTAAGAGTGTCAAGTAGACATCTCATTTGTATCGGAAGAGCTAGCATCTCCATCATCATCATCCTCAAAAGTAGTAGCATCATCATCACCATCATCATTATCATCATCATCAGCCTCAGAAGTTGTTGAAGGAGGTGGAGGAGAAGCCTCAGGAGCAAAGCCACCCACGACCTTTTGCCGTTGAGCAATATGGCCAACATGAACATTCACCTGATACAGCTTAGTGGAAAGTGTATCAAGGCGAGCATCCATGCACTGAAGCTGTGTCATGATGTCTTCGAGAGTCACATCGCCCAAAGAAGAGGAAAGAGTGTATGTGGATGGTGTAGATCAAGAAGGAGCCGAACGGGAGGGAGGAAATGCTGACCCAGATTGCCTTGACCTAAACTATGCCTCGCTCCATTTAACGATAGTAGCGTTTATGGCACACATATAAGAAAAGTGGTTGGACACTGGAAAGGGAACAGAAAAGTGGCGTAAGATCCTCATGATAACAGAAGGAAAGATGAGCTTATCACGGGACACCGAATCTTTATGGACATCTATAATAGAAAGAACAAAGTGAGAAGGAAAATCTATAGTAAGATGCTCAAGAAGGGACAACAAAAATCGAGCATGAGGCTCTGTGGTAGAGTTATAGTGAGAAAGAGGGTGAAGAACAAATGTCATGACCATGTTCAAAAACCAAGGGCCTTTAGCAAAGGCCAAACAGTAAGTAAACTGACGCTTACCCCAATCAGAAGGGCGCTCACAGAAAGCAGATTTGAGCTCATCTTTGGACACATTCCTCAGATGCTCATAATCAGGGTAGTCAGGAAACTCTACCCTAGGAACACAGAGTACATCGGAGACAATCTCCGGTGTGACAACAATGCGTGTATCTCTAACGCGAGTGATAAAATGAGGTACTGAAAAATCAAATCCATGCATGTTGGAGTAAAACTCCTGGATTAGCAGGAATGGACATGTGACCGAGTCGTCACACAGTGACTCCCAACCCTGACTGTGAATGACATCGAGTAGGTCAGTGTCGGCGAAGTCCGCCAAGATGACTTGGTGTTCAAAATGAATACCTTGTCGAGAAAAGTTCTCTGAGAAAGGCTTTTGGGCATTCTCATCGCGGAACCGAATATGTGATGGAGTAGGATCAGAGGAAGTGGATGCCCCAGAACGAAGAGGGTTCTGGGACGGAGTAGACTTGCGTTTAGGTGCCATAGACACAGATTAATGCAAACAGAAAAAGAGGGAGAGAGAGAGACAATCAAAAAAGTCCCAAAGCAATTCAAATATAGCAAGTATATTGAAAAGATAGTTCGTATGCATGGGAAATGCATGAACATGTGACATGCAATATAAAAAGCATCATGGGCTCAGCCTAATCCAATCCTACCAGCATACAATCAATTTGCACACAACTAAATGCATGATAATACTGTTATAATGCTTATGTGATGCAATGCATGAGATTTTAAACTCATTTAAGCAACAACCCATCCCAAAATTTCAACAAAAACTCAACAATTTTGAAAAACCCCAAAATGTTTTCAAAAACCCCAAATCCTAGGTTTCAAAACATGAAATAAGTGAAAATGAGAGATTCGGAGCTTACCAAGTGAAGAAAAACTTGTAAAAGCTTGAAGAAACCTTGAGGAAGAAGTTTGGAGTGAGTGAGAGAGGTATGAGAGGTGAAAAGACAAATTTGTCGACAGAGAGATCGAGAAAAGTGAGAAACGGATTGCGTATAACCTTTATATAGAAGGTCAGTAAAACTCGATAGATAGAGGTGTCGAGAGGTGCCGAGATAGGTGTCGAGAAGGTGTCGAGCATAAAAGACGTAGACAGATGCAGTCGTCGAGGATTTGTCGAGGAACAATTCAACAGAAAAGATAAAAACAAGCTCGATCGATCCACCAGTTGTTGAGAAGCTATTGAGGGTTTAGAAAGTTTGTCGATCGATCCACCTAGAT
Organism: Quercus agrifolia; assembly: GCA_029955455.1. Classification (NCBI taxonomy): domain Eukaryota; kingdom Viridiplantae; phylum Streptophyta; class Magnoliopsida; order Fagales; family Fagaceae; genus Quercus; species Quercus agrifolia. The sequence goes on from JARQAD010000010.1 coordinate 23,425,524, forward strand.
GTCAAGAAGCTATTGAGATTGCGATAAGAGGAAGTTAAAAAGCTCGATAGATAGCCATGTGTTGAGGAGCTGTCGAGATTGCTTAAAAACAGTTTTTCAAGAAGGGAAAAACACAGATATGAATGCAATCAAGCTTGCAACTTAACCAATGATCTAATCAACATTTTAAGCTCTCAAAATCATCTCTCAACAAAATTTTTTTGAGCACATGGATCCTAAACACACACACACACACAATAAGTCTAACCAATTTTATATTTCAAAAACAAGTTAAGATAGTTTAGTGAGCATACATTAACACATGTAAACCTTGTGATGGCCAAATCACATTGTACCTGCATATGTATCAAGAGTAGCAAAGAATATTGATGAGAATCAACAAGCATTCAGGGATCCATTGCATGTTCTAGTTGGGCCTATTACCAGAGCAAGATCCAAGAAGATCAAAGAAGCACTTAATGGGCTGATTCTAGAGATTTGGGCTGATACTAATACGGGATATTCCAATCTTGGCCCAAAGGAAGATGAAGGAGTAATAAATTTAATCCAAGCTATTAAGGGCTGATCTAGCTTAATTGGGCATGATTTATGGCACAGATTAATGACTGATTGACTTTCTAGCTCTATATCAGTTATAGACATTTTCCTATTCTAGAGCTTCTAATTTCAGACCAAATCTTACTTAATTTTAGGCTTTTATTATTTAGAACGTTTTTTTAGCTATTTTCTTATTTTGGATCTACTAATTTCAAAACAAATCAACTTTTATTTAGGGTTTTATTATTTAGTACTTTTTTTATATTTTCTATTTTCAGTCATGTCTTATAAGTAGAATGCACACATTGTAACAGGGGGATTATTGAATAAAAAATCAGAAAAAGTGAGGCTTTGCTCTTCTTTTGGTTCTTCAAGAACTGCGAACTTATCAGGGATTCTTCCTTGTAGCGTTCAAACTTTATACCTTTTGTTCATGATTAAATTATAATCACTAGGTCGAAGTGTTATACTTATACCTTTGGTTCGCGTTTCGATTATAAACGTTGGGTCAGGGTTTCTATCAAAAATCTAAATTTTAACTTTCTTGGGCAATTGTTCCAATACTGTTTGTTAGGTCTCAAAGCATGTCGATTGAGGTTCGCATCATTTGATATCAAAGCACAAGTTCTAAAATCAGTTTTGTATTCCTTTATCTTTTGTTTCCTGTTATCATCCTATCTTGTTCCTTTTGTGTTATTTATTCCTCGTTCTTATTTTGTGACGTGCACTAGGTTAAAATCGTGGACCAAGCTCCCCAAAAAAAAAAATGAAAATAGTGAAAAAAAGAAGAAGAAGAGATGGTAATTATTGAAAACATTGTGAAAGATTCAATTGAGGTCAAATATGAGGATGATTCCACAACTCACAATCCTCAAGTCTCAGTTTGAAGATGACTATATAATATGTTGATTTTCTTGGAGTAGAAAATTTTAATTTTATTATCAACCCTGTGTTGATTGATGTTGCAAATAAATTGAAAGTAGATGAGAAGAAATTTTACGCTACACTTTATGAAGGATTCAAGTTTCAGAATTGGATCATGTTATTAAAGCATTCGAAGTATTTGTTTATTTGGAGCAGAAGATTTCAGATTCCAAAGATGAACTCGAGGATGAGTTTGTTTCAAGATGAGGGGTCTGATGTACGATACAATTTACTATTTAATTATTGTAATTTATTATTTTTGGTATTTTTATGTAAAAAACGTTATTTTACATTTAGGTGATTTATTTCCTTGTTTTTAGGTGCAATTAATGCTTTTTAGGTCAAATTTGATTCCTGATATGGTTAGGTATCAATTTGGATTTATTTTAGAATATATTTTCTTGTATGTCAAGTTTTATGGAGTCTTTAAATAGGCCCCTAAGTCTGTAAACATTTTCAAGAAATAATTGAATAAAAATCAGAAAAGGTGAGGCTTGCTCTTCTTTTGGTTCTTCAAGTACTGTGAACTTATCAGAGATTCTTCGTTGTGGTGTTCAAACTTTATACCTCTGGTTCGTGATTCAGTTATAATCACTGGGTCAAGGTGTTACTCATACCTTTGGTTCACGTTTCACTTATAAACGTTGGCTCAGGGTTCTATCAAAATCTAAATTTTAGTTTTCTTTGGCAGTTATTCCAATACTGTTTGTTGGGTCTCAAAGCGTGTCGATTGAGGTTCGCATCAAATATTGCGTGTTGTGTGTGAAAAACATTGCAAGATTGCATAAGTGTATACATGTTATGAAGATTTGAGATATGAGAAAATCACTTTAACTCACACACAATTGTAACTGTTTGATGGGGACTATCACCTTCGAGGTACATCCTATAACTCCCACATCTCCTAGTATACACGCTTGCAATCATTTAAAGCATTTTATTCTTTTTGCTTTTTATTTTCTTTGCATATTTTCTTTTTAAGCAAACCATGCATGGGCATATAAGAGATATAAAAGAAATATCCAATGATGTTAAGTTTTTGACATTGCACTTTTGCTATGCCGAAGCATACAGATGTCATTGACGTTGCACTTTTGCTATGCTGAAGCATACAAATGTTATTTAATGATTGGGGGGTAATAGTGGTAAGATGGTTATTTATGCATTTCTCTTAGGATTTTCCAGTCCTTCTTGTCAAAAAAAGTGATACGAGTGTTAAGTAAAAGAAATAACTTAATCTTACTCATCACAAACAAGAGCCACAAAGCTCACTTTCTTAGTCGTGCATAAAGATGCTCATCTAAGCTACAAAATATACAAAGTTTAGAAAACTTTATTTCAATGGCCATCCAAGGTACGCAAGTACCAATGTACACAAAACACACACTGTTTTTGTCTTTTTCTGATTTTTCAAAAATTTTTTTATATGAAAAACAAAATAAATAAAACTGAAAACAACAAACAAAAACATGTTAAGCAAAGTAAAGCATAAAACTAGATGCAAATGCATGAGAAAGAAGGAGGAGAGAAAGAGATCAATCCTTGGAGATACCACCAATGTTTTGACAAAGGAATTCAAAACGTTTGCTGTCAAGAGGTTTGGTGAACAAGTCAGCCTTCTGATCATCGGTGTGAATAAACTCAAGAGTGAGAATACCATCTTCAACAAGCTCCCTAATGAAGTGATGTCGAATCTCTATGTGTTTGATTCGAGAATGTTGAACCAGATTCTTAGAGATATCGATGACACTGGTATTGTCATAATAGATGGTGAGATGCTCTTGACAAATACCATAATCATGAAGGAGTTTTTGCATCCATAGGAGTTGGGTGCAACAGCTATCGACAGTGATGTACTCAGTTTCTGCAGTGGATAAAGAGATGGAGTTCTACTTTTTACTCATCCAAGAGACAAGATTGTTATCCACATAAAAACAACCCCCCGATGTTCTCTTTCTATCATCAGCATTCCCAGCCTAATCAGCATCAGAATACTTAGCTAAGACATCATTTGTGTCGACGCTGTACCACACACCAAACTCAGCAGTGGTTTTGACATACTTTATAATTCTTTTTAAAGCAGTCATATGAGATTCTTTGGGATTAGCCTAATATCTAGCACACACTCCAACACTGTAACTAATGTCAGGTCTACTAGCAGCAAGTTAAAGAAGACTACCTATCATGCTTCTATATAGAGATGAATCTACACTTTTGCCTAACAAGTCCACAGTGAGTTTAACATTTGGGCTCATAGGGGCTCTAGCAAAACTAGCAGATTTCAAACCAAATTTTTTCATAATATTCTTAGCATATTTAGATTGAGATAGGAATATACTTGAATCTTGTTGACGAATCTGCAATCCAAGGAAGTGAGTCAGCTCTGCAATTATGCTCATCTCGAACTCGGCTTACATGAGTTTTGAGAAGCCATGAGCAAGTTCATCCTTTGTCGACCCAAAGATGATATCATCAATATAGACTTGAGCAACTATCAACTTGCCATCTTCGTTTTTGATGAAGAGAGTCTGATAAGCTTTTCCTCTTGTGAACCCATGTGACACCAAATATTGTGTGAGTTGATCATACCAAGCTCTAAGGGGCTTGCTTTAATCCATAAAGTGCCTTCTTGAGATACAACACATGATCTAGAAAGTGTGGATCAATGAATCCTTTTGGTTGAGCCACATAGATATCTTCTTTAAGTAGCCCATTCAAGAAAGTAGTTTTTACATCCATCTGATAAAGTTTGAACTTCAAATGACATGCTAGGGCAAGGAGAATTCTGATGGACTCCATACGAGCAACTGGGGCAAATGTTGCATCATAGTCTACTCCTTCCATTTGTGAGTATCCTTGAGCTAAAAGCCTAGCCTTGTTGCAGATCACATTGCCCTCCTCATCAGTCTTATTGAGGAATATCCACTTTGTGCCGATGATATGCTCACCCTTCGGTCTAGGTACTAAAGTCCAGACATCATTCCTCTGAAACTGAAGCAGTTCATCATGCATTGCTTCGACCCAAATTTCATCCTGAAGAGCTTCCTTAACTTTCATGGGTTTAACCTGTGACAAATAAGAAGAATAAGACACAAAGTTAGCAACACATTTATCAATTATACGTTTCCTTAATGTGAGTTCATTCATGTTTCCCACAATAACTTCTGGAGGATGATTTAATTTAATCCTGGAGGAAGGCCCTTTCTCTTCATGAGATTCAGAATCTGGTGAAGTAGGTATATTTGCAAAATCTTCCACAACACTGGGAGTACTAGGAGTACTTGGAGATGCAGGTTCTTCTTCAACAACTTCTTGAACTTCCTTAGGCTCAGGAGGAAGAATTTCTTTGGTGAATTTCTCAATACCTTTCTCAGAACCGAAATCTGAAGACTCATTAATAACAATATTCACGGTCTCTATTACCTTTATAGTTCTTTTGTTGTATACCTGATAAGCCTTGCTTGTGGAGGAGTAGCGCAGAAATATACCTTCATCACTCCAGGAGTCAAACTTTTCCACATTCTCTCTATTCTTGTGGATGAAATAAGTACTTCCAAAGATTTTGAAATACTTCACTTTTGGCTTCCTTTCTTTCCATAACTCATATAGGGTCTTCTTGTTACCAGGTCAGGAGGAAGAATTTCTTTGGGGAATTTGTCAATACCTTTCTCAGAACCGGAATCTGAAGACTCATCAATGACAACATTCACTGTCTCCATTAACTTCATAGTTCTTTTGTTGTATACCCGATAAGCCTTGCTTGTGGAGGAGTAGTGCAGAAATATACCTTCATCACTCCGAGAGTCAAACTTTCCCACATTCTCTCTATCCTTGAGGATGAAATAAGTACTTCCAAAGATTCTGAAATACTTCACATTTGGCTTCCTTTCTTTCCATAACTCATATGGAGTCTTCTTGGTACCGGGTCTGAAGTACACTTTATTATCCGTATGACATGCAGTGTTAACGGCTTCTCCCCACAAGTTTCTAGCCATATCTTTGTTATGCAACATGGTTCTGGCCATCTCCTGAATAACCCTGTTCTTTCTTTCTACTACACCATTCTGCTGAGAAGTAATAAGAGCAGAGAATTCTTGAGATATACATGATCTTGTGCAAAAGGACTCCATATATGAGTTCTTGAATTCTTTACCATGGTCACTTCGAATTCGATCAATCTTCAGACTCTTTTCATTATGCAATCTTGTACACAAAGCTTCAATATGCTTAGGAGCATCAGACTTGGATCGTAGGAGAATGACCCAAGTCTACCTAGTGAAGTTGTCTACCACAACCATGATGTATCTCTTACCACTAAGAGACTCGGTTCTAGTTGGAATCCTAAGATCCAGATGTAGAAGCTCCAACAGCCTAGATGTAGCTGATGTCTGAGTGCCTGGATGCTTAGCTTTTGTTTGTTTCCCAAGCTGACATGGTCCACACACCACATTGCTCATTCTACTAAGCTTTGGTATCCCAAGACTGATTCATGCTTAGATACAATAGAAAGATGTTTGTAACTAGCATGTTCCATCCATTGATGCCATAGATCTTCATTTGGCAAACGGATGCTATTGCATACAATATCAGCATCAGGAACCAATCCATAATAGTTGTCTAAAGTGCGAACACCACTTATGAGTTTCTTTCCAGACTCATCCATGACAAGACACTTTCCCTTGAGAATAGTACCATGAAGTCTTGATCATATATCTGACTTATGCTCAACAGGTTCACCCTTAGACCTTCTACATATAGAACATTTGCAATGTCTGGCAGTCCAGGTAGAGAGATAATTCATTTCCCTTTAATCTGTGATTTGCTCCCATCACCAAAAGTGACATTGCCACCTTTCTTAGACTCGAAAACCTTGAAGAAAGATCGGTCTCCAGTCATGTGTCTTGAGCAGCCGCTATCAAGGTACCACAAACATGTGTCCATAACTTTAAATGCGGACTTTATCATAAAACACACTTCGTGCTTAGATGACAAATCAGTGGGAATGATGCTTTCTCTCATCTGCCTTTTACAAGCTAAGCCTTTAATTTTTACTCTTTTCAGACAAACTCCTTTGCACATTTTCATTTTGAGACAGCTAGTTTCTTCTTAGTCAGATTGAGATCTTTTCCAATTGTCATCATAAGAGATTTCAAATAACATTTAGACTTGTATTTTCTGAGACACTCAAACAAATAGAGATTAGAAAAACAAGATGTATTTGAAAACAAAGATCTCTTCAAGCTGGTTACAGCCATGACAACAGGGGTCAATGGATCACACAGCAAAGATTAAAACCTAATATGAGTGTGCTTACTTTGATACGACTTGATAGGCCAAAAACGAATTGACCCATTGTGATAAATTAATTGATTAATTACCCAAGTTTATTAATTAATTAAATTAACATGCAAACGCATGGTAGCACAAACAAATCACCGATTAAACTAAGTGCAGTGGAAATTAAATTGACATGGTGATTTGTTTACAAATGGGGAAAACCAATACGACAAAAACCTCATCGGGTGATTTTTAGGTCACCACTCCTGAGAATCCACTATTATCAAAACAAGCGGTTACAAGTAAAGAAATCCCAGTACCTTATACCAACTTACAATGGAACCCTTAACCCAATACCCAATTGGACTTGTTATGTAGTGACAATCTCTCCTTTCAATGCACGGCTCCTAGTACATGACTAACCAATTGCGCGGATCCTAGTACGCGACTTCAATCACCAAATAGAAAAGGTTGTTGGCTACAAAGTTTTTTAGTTCATCCAGACGATGAAGATCAAGAAGATGCTTGATCACAAAACCCTACGTTGCACAAACACAACAACTTCTTCACAAGAATGATGAACTAGGGTAAATTCTATCTCTGGTCACAATTTGCTTGAACAAACTTTGCTCAACACTTGTGCAACTTGTGTCCACATTGACGGCCCTTAAAATAATCATTTTATATGTCTAGGGTTATGAGAAAAGAAAGCCTAAACTCATAATCACAGATTAGAGTGAAAACAGATGTGTTTTTCATAAACCTCGACAGATACCCTATCTGTCGAGCTGTTGTTGAGCCACAGGGTTGGAATAGCTCTTTAAGTTTGATAGATGGCTAGCTGTCGAGCTTTAATGAACTTGCACTTTTCAGCTTGAATCTTGGACAGACTTGCATGACTTCAACACTTGATTTTGAAATAAAGTTTCTTAAAGTATTAAACACATCCTAGATCTACTCAAATACAAGTAAATTGCATTTTATCAAAAGATTAGCCCATTACATAAAATAGTGACATATATTCCTAACAAGTGAATCACATATGTCCTAACATGTGGTTAATGGATGAAATGGGGAATGTGGAGCAAACTATGGGGAATTCTCTCCACGTTTTAGGAGTAGTGCATTATGGCTTGATTACATGGAGCCTTATGAGCGGTTTTCTTGTAAAATTCACCAAGTATTTCCTGGTCATCCATGCCCTTGTGTCAATCCTAGATGACCATCATTAAATGGTCTTGTTATTTTGTGGACGAGTATAGGTCATATACATGATGCTAGTGTTGGTCTTTTCTCTTCTCGAGGTTTTTTGGATGCAATCAGGCTATGGTTGTGATTTGACTACCTAGATGACCACTATGGACAAATCTTGTTAGACTTGACCCCTATCATAACTAATATATACATTTACTACATTAGCTAATTCAATATACTAATACTATGATGTAAATGCAAATTTTATTGATTTATATCTAAATAAAGAAAATATTAAGAAATGTATCACATGACACAACTATATATATATATATATGGACAAAACTTAAATATAATACCTTAGGTTCTATTCCTTAGGTTCCTATCTTAAGATTTAGCTCTGTGTCTACTTAACTAAAAAATACACTTCCATCCCATAAAAAAAATCCACATGGTAGAATTTTAAGAAGGGTATGGTTGACCTTTTTGTGATGCTGGGCTGGGCTGCCTCTTGCTTTGTTGGGCCCAAGTGTTCTGGATGAGAGAGTTGGGATCGGTCCAATTGTAACCCACCTTAGTCCGGCTTGTGCGCAAACTATGCCCCGTTTACCAGAACTTTGGTCACGTGCTTGTGACAGGCAGAGCTGCTATGTTAGAGTTATGGTAGGCAGATGTAATAAAAATAACAAAAGAAATACATTCACCACTTAGACAGAATAAATAAAGGGCAATGACAGGAAACGCCCTATAAGTGAAATGGCAAAAATAAGTAGGGACGAAATAATAATGAGCTATAGAATCAAAGAGGGAAATATCAGTCTGCCGTGCTAGGTTATGTTACAGGACCGAAACCAAGAAGGGAACCATTTCCTCAATGCAAATAATCTCCTAAGAAAGAAATTAATTGCCTTGAAGGAATGGGCCTAAAATGGTCTGTGCTCAAAAGAATCCTTTTCCTTTAACAGAGAGCAGGACTTTAAAGGGAGAGTGAGGATTAACCTATTTGGTGTATGCCTGCCATCCTATCTCTCTATTTTTTCATTATTCCTTATTCTTCTTTCCTTTTTTCTCTTTTCTTTTCTCATTTCTTTCTTATGTGTTGTGATTCTCTCTTAAAGGCTCTTATTGCCGTAATGGTGATCCCTTTTACTGTGCACAATAAGGGTCCTTTATATACTGCCAGCCGTGACTGGCTTTTATCATTTTAGCCTTTAACTACCTTTGTCTGGTCTAGGTGTTCTTGCTGACTATCACTGGTTTGTCAGCTGTCTAGCCACCACCATTTACTTGTGCTGGCTGTGCCACTCCTTATTACCAGACAAGGAAGATTGTTTTGTTTGCTTGCTCACTGTGGCATTCTCACTTGCTATCCCTCATGGCATGCACCTAGCGGTTCCAACTTATCCCTTACCTCTTTTGGGTGGTATATTATCCCAACAGGATATTTCCCCCAAAAGAGCCTAAGTAGGAACCCAAGAATAGGTTTTCCTATCTCTCCACCGCCAGACCGTGTCCTCTCTTACCTCTAACTCATGACCCACCACTTCCTGTATTGGTTGGGTACAGGCTGGTGATGTTTGGGCCTTGTGCGTGCTTTACTTCTATGTATGTCCAAAACTTGCCCATTGCTCATGTGTTTGCCGTGGTTTAGAGGCTTGTTTGCACATTTTGCCGCCCATTTTGACTTCATATGGCGTGAGTTATTTTCTAATTTCCCGTTCTCTATGGCTCGCTCCCTTCAAGAGCTGGACCTTGCTGGATTGTGGGTTTTTTCTTCCGTCAGCCTACTCTTTTACTCTTTCCATAATCTTGTTATCATTTCCTGCCATGCCACTCTGCCACTCTTGCTATAATGTTATTTGACCCAAGCTTACTGGGCCTCTTTGGGCCTGTTGCTTATTCTTCTCTCAGTGACTCAATATGGTCATTGGATTCATACTCATGCTATTTTGGGCTTCTTTATTACATTGCTTGTGGGCTCCTTTATCCCATTTATTTCTTCTTAGGCATCCTTGGCCCATTTGCTTTCCTTGAGCATCCTTGGCCCATTTGCTTTCCTTGAGCATCCTTGGCCATTTTTTCTAATTCTGCGTTCCCATGGGTTTTTACTAACTTCTTTGGGCTTCACTAGCCCAATTACTGTATCCTTTATCCTTGGGGTTCATGGGCTTTTTATCAACCCCTTACTTTCTTTACTTGCATTACTTCGGGCTTGCTGTGACACATTCTCACTTTTCTACATCACATATTGCTTATGGGTTTGCTACTTCTCTCTTTCCAGACTCCTTTAGGCCTGTTTGCTTCCTCAAGGCCCATTTGTTTACGTTATGAACCTATGATCCATTATTCCTACCACTTGGGTCTAATGATTTTTCTATTCACTCACTAACTCTTCTTTGTCCATGTTACTGGGCTTCTCAAAATGAGCATCAACAAAGGGAACCTAAGGAATAGCACTTAAGTACTGTATATACCCTTAGGTAGAAATACAATTTGAAATAATTAATTATGTTTTTTTATCTTAGCAAGATAAATTGTTTACTTAAAAAAAAAAAATCTTAGAATACCAAAGAGCAATGGTTGTTATTTGTTGGATAATAATTGAATAAGTAATGCTATAACCACAAATTATTTTATAACTTTTTTATAAATTATTAATGTGACTAATTTTTACTGGTTCTCATATGAGCCAATCACAAACATTACTTTTCACTTACCAATAACTATTTACTATATCAATAATTTGTAAAAGAAAATATTACTATAAAATTGTTTGTAACTCTAAAATTTTCTTTTTCTTTTCTTTTTTTTGGTTGAGCACAAACTATAATGGTACTTAGGCCTAATGGGTTTTGGGCCCATTGGCCCTTATCCAATTCGAGCGAAATTACTCCATCTCAAGTACATTGTCATCTCCAGCCCAATCTAAGCCAATCCAAACCTGGCCCATTTCTAGTCAACACGCTGCCAGCTCCAATCCTAACGGTTTTTTTAACAAACTCTTCCATATTCCCCACTTTCCATGGCGATTTTGTGGGGTTTCTATCAAAAACCTTTGACTGACAAAGCTTCCTTATAACGCACACCACAGCCGTTATTAAAGGGAAAAATCGAAGTGTCGAAATCCTATTCAACCAATCCTACTAGGAACCACACATTTAGCGATTTCCTCAACAACCCTTCTTTCTGATCCCCGCTGTTTCACAGGTTTACCCCAACTCCCTCACTTTTCTAGATATTCAGCACCAGTTGGAAAGAATTCTGTTTGACCCATTTCACATGGTCGCGTTTTCAATCGGATTTTTCCAATGGTTTCTTTGAAATGATTCATCACCAACTGCAACCAATTCCTCTTTGACCCATTTCATATTGACATTGTCACATCTTGAATCAGGTTGTTCCAATGGGTTCTTTGAAATGATTCAAACAAAGCCTGTTTTTTTTTTTCACAACCACCATATATATTGGCTTAAAGAAAATTTTAATTCTTTTCTCATGTTTGGTATGTTTCAAAGGATGGCAAATTTGAGTCCTGGGGTTCTTATCAAGCTTCTTGGGGAGATGGGGGTTGATGAAGTGGATAGAAAACCTGTTTTGTTACAAATTAGAAGCATAATTCCTGCAATGGCAGAGGGTGATCTTTGGCCAAACCAGGGGTTCTATTTGAAGGTTTCAGATTCTTCACATGCTATGTATGTGTCTTTGCCTCACGAGCAGGATGACCTGGTTCTTTGTAATAAATTGCGACTTGGGCAGTTAATATATGTTGAAAAGTTGGAGATGGCATATCCAGTTCCCGTGCTTAATGGGGTAAATCCTATCCAATGTAGGCAACCCTGTGTTGGAAGTCCCAAAAATCTTGTTGTCATAAATAATTTGGCAAATGTTCGTGGGGTGTCTGATTTTGTGTCTTCAGAAGAAAAGGGTAATGATGGGCAGAAGAAGCCATATCGTTCTTTGAGCAAGTGTAGGATCCCTATGTCAGTGAAATGTCATGAGCAGCCCTTTGATCCTCCTGGGGGGTTCAGTTGGGCTGATGATGAAAAAATGACAGAAACTAAAATTTCGTGGAATTCCCTCCCCCCAGCCTTAGTGGATCTAGGCAAGGTACAGTGTTTCACTTAAATTTGTCTTTATGAAATCTATTCTGACCTTTATATGTAAAAGAGAGAGAGAGAGAGAGAGAGAGAGAGAGAGAGATTAGTGGTTATGTAATTCTCTTTTTAATGCTGCAGGAGGTGTTAAGGCACAGAGATGTGGCTCTTCTTGCTGCTGTGGAGGCATTGCAAGAGGCTTCTGCTGCTGAAAGATTGCTCAAATGTCTGAGGTGCACAAATGTCCACTTATGCAAAGTTCTAAAGATAAATCTAATGAACTGAGTTCATAAATTCCTTGAGGACTTTATATGCCATTATTTGTCTAGTGGTGTCATCCAGATTTTAACATGGAATGGGAACTGTGATCAATGAATTATAAAAATTAATGAAAGGAATATTATAAATTCCAGTATTCCTATCATGTAGTGATCTAAACAACTATAAGCAGGATGCATTGCACTTTTTGGTGGGAGTTTCATGCATACAAGGATGAACTCAGGCTATTATCTACATAAATATATGCACTTCAGTAACAAAATTTCAACTTCTAACTCATTGTGCTTAATTTATTTTATCCACTCCATGGTTTGCTGTTCAAAGTTCAATTAGGCTTTAAATTTTCTATGTTTGAGGCATACCATGATGCTCCATGCTAAATTTGAGGCATGTTCGTCATGTGTTTAGCTTTGGGTCAGCTCTTCTTTATATTTTCTCATGAGTGGTACTGAGTTAATGTGCAAGCTTGGAGAGATGCTGCCCTGAAATTAGCGTAGTGCATACTTTCAAGGACATGATAGGATACAGTCCAAGCCTATAATAAAAAAACAAAACAAAACAAACAAAATATTGAGTAGGCCACAATGTAGAGTTTCCTTTCTCTCTTCTTAGTACTCCCCACCCATAAGTAAGACCTCATCTTTTTAAAGGGGAGAGGTGGCACTTGGATTCAAGGACTGGTGTATACACCCCAGATGTGTTGAAAAGATTGAGTTGAAATTAAGAATGTCCACCTGCAGAATGTAAGTGACTCACCCTCACCAAAAGAACTTTACGTTTGAAAGGGATAAGATGGAGAGGGAGAGGGAGTCGATCAGTCAAGGTGATTGTCATTTACAATAAAGCCAGAGACTACCTAGAGGAGTGACCAAGCAATACAGATCATGTTGGATGTGTTGTAAGGATGAGAGATATACTAGATACAAGGTGTGTGTGTATATGTATATCAATCATGTAACAAGTGCTGCAAGGATGAAAAACTAGAAATGTGGGTTGAAGTTGTGAAAGAAGAAATATAGCTCTAATTGAATGGAATTATGGTTGTTGATTTATTCTGATAGCTAGAGAACCTTAGATGGCTGTGCTTGTAGGCAGCTTCTAACTGGCTCTATAACATCCTTGCCATTAACTTGGTTTCTAGACCAATATGCATGCCTGCTTGAAATTGAACCCCATTTGTCCTTTTTATTACAGATAACTCAGGCATAGATGATATCAGTAAACCTTTTGTAATGAAAGTATATCTATCCTGCGCATCCCCATTCATATTCCACGACTTTTCTCAACTGATGTCAAAATGTTTTTCTTGTTCCCTTATTTCTGCCATCAATACTTGAACTTATTACGCTTATTGTCTCTTTCTGATTTTTGCAAGCAGTGCTACAAACATCCAATTATTGATCTATTTCATTTTTTAACTTGTCATATGCTTCAACTGCCATGTCGATATCTTTCTACAAGAGTCACTAACTTCTGTTTGTCTTTCCAGTACATACTCAGAGTTTCAGGCTGCCGAGAGGGATGCTAAGAAGCCATCAGTTGATAAGTTCTTAAGCCTTCAAGATGACTTGATGAATACTCAATCAATTGTTCAGTCATTGACAAACATTAGTCCACTAAGAGGAAAAGACCATGATCCAAACTTCCATGGTTCCATCAGAGAATCTCTGAAACTTGCCATGGACAGAAAGAAAAATGCAACGATCTGGATTGAAACGGCTTTGGCATCTGACCTTACCTTGTTGTCTGCCCCTAGTGCCCCTAAGGCTACCAACTTATTGAGAAAATCGAGTCTTCCTAATGACAGTGAACTGAATGGCATGCGTAGAGTTAGAAAGCAGAGAAATAATGGTGAAATCCATATTGGATTGGCAGCTGAGAAAGACGGTACAAGAAGTTGGGTTAAGGGAAGTGCTCTGGATGCAACTGTTCACCTGACAAATTCCCTGCATGATGAATTTAGAAAATGGTTCTTGGCTTTTGTTGAGACTTATTTAGATGAAATAAATAGCAAAACCATTTCCATAGAATCAGATAGTGAGGTAGGTGAGATGATGTATCAGATTAAGCAGGTGAGTGACTGGTTAGATGTGGTGGTTAACAAAGAGGTCAAATCTCCAAATCCCTCAGTGGATGATTCAGAATTAGAAACTTATGGGAGGGTGAGGGACAAAATATATGCGGTCCTCTTGAAGAATGCTGAGAGAACTGCCATGGCTTTTGAAAATATGAATTTAGTAGCTGAAGGTTGAAGATTTACTAGCAATGAAATCCCTTCCTTCCTGGAGGAGATTTGACAAACATTAACTAGCTAGAAACTGTGTTTTAATGTACCCAACTCTCTTTTTTATTCTCAATACATGAAGTTGATACGTAAAGTGCCATTAGTGCAAATAGATTTTTCTTCCCTTTTGGTTTTTTACAAGATTATCACATGTTATTGGTTATGATTGCTTCCAGAAAATGGCGAAAACCTTTTATGCTCTTATTCGTGAATTACACATTATTGAATTGGCAACCTCACTCACTAATTCGCTATCAAGCTAGAGCTCATAGTAGAAGATTTGCCAAATATTTCTCTAATATTGAAATGTGTTTTTTCATTAATTGTGAAATTGCAAATTTAGATGCAGTTGATTTAACTACCCATTATAGTTAACTGATTCAATTATATATTGGCCAAGGTAGTTATTTAATACCTGATTAAATTCATGGTTGAACATGCATTAACATAAACAAAAGCATAATTAAGCACAATCATATATCTAGACATAAATTTGTTCACCAAGTGAAAACTCTTAGTTGATATACCTACCACACTTCAAGGGCAGAATCCTGAGAGGCATGATCCTAGTAACTCAATTAATATTTTGCATTTTTTAGTGTTTTCAATAGAGATGTCCAAAATTTAAATTCCTCCTCCCAATTATCAAATTTTTTAAAAATAAAAAAATAAAAAAGAGCATAATGAATGGTATATTGGATAAACAACTCGAGGAGTAAATTTTGGTGAGGACAAATAGAAAAGGGCACGAAATTCATTGGGTAAAATAAGAACTATGTGAACCAAAAATGGAAGGCAAATTGGAATGCAAAATTCTCTAAGCCTTCAACATGATACTTCTAGCAAAACAAGGGGAAGATTAGTGTAGAATACTGATTCCCTTGTGAACCATGTGTTTAATGGTAAGTACATTCCACACACAAAGTTGTATCCACAAGAAAGATAAATTAAAAAGAGGCCAATTTAGAAATCCTTATTATAATTTATAATAGCCACACAAGAAGGTGGAAGGATGTGTTGATAGATGTATGGTTTTTACTTTTTGCCCCATTAGGCTGAGGACATATAACGTATACCGTTGAATCCTCAATTGCCCCAAGACAAGTGCATATCACATTGCAATGGAGTGTATAAAAAAGATAGTAACGAAGTAAAAGTTTCAGTGCATATGAATTACAAAAATGGTGGAAAAAAAAATATATGGATGCTCAATATGCCAAACAAGATTCTTTGCTTGAGTTATATGCAGTGAGATCATCCCAACTGAAGAGAACTTATATTGAAGAAGAATCATAGATGGGGATTTCTACACTGTCTGCCATATTGCTTAGGAAACAAGTTGTGTTAGTGCTTAGTGGTATGAAAATGCAAACAAGGTATGGCAGCACACTAGTCATTTTTTGTTCGAGTAACCCAAGAGTAGCACAAAAATCATTTGTAGATAGAGCATGGGGAGATGGGGGACTTGGAAAAAGGTAATAACTAGTTTGCACACTCTATTATACACACTCTCACACACTCAAATTGCAAAGAAATCGTGACTTGTTGGAAACTGTGACTTCAAGTCACAATTTCTGTGCAATTCAAGTGTGTGTGAGTTTTGGAAACTATTTCTGTGCAGTTTGAGTATGTGTGTGAGAGTGTATATGATAAGGTGTGTGTAATAAACACCACCCCTCGGAAAAAGTGTATAATGTAGTTATAAGAATTGTACACTTTCTCCCAAAGTGGCAACATTGGCCACATTTTTGCTAACCACGTTCATTTTACATGATACTATTCATGTAAACTAATCAATTCGAGCCTAGAACCTTTTGTAATTAGTTGGGAACCCCCAGGAGGTAGTATATCATGTACCCAGCATATATGCCGGGTACAAGATATAATTTTTCAACCCTCAGCCCTTGTACTTTTTCCTTGGGTCTTTCGCTCCCTGAGTGGTTGCAAACTAATTGTAATTCCGTGGTACTTTTGCATAAGTATCCTTTCTACTTATGATCACTCTGGCTTCACAAACATGTATATAGGTTGGTCTTTAACCCAGATGGGGTACCATTTTCTAGACTAATAATTAGGCTAGCTAGTTTGATTCTTGCTTCCACGTACAAGTGATGAGAATCAACAAGCATTCAAGAATTCATTGCATATTCCAGTTGGGCCTATTACCAGAGCAAGATCCAAGAAGATCAAAGAAGCACTTAATGGGTTGATTCAAAAGATTTGGGCTGATTCTAACACGGGACATTCCAAGCTTGGCCCAAAGGAAGATGAAGGAGTAATAAATTTAATCTAAGCTATTGAGGGCTGATCTAGCTTAATTGGGCGTGATTTATGGCGTGGATTAATGACTGATTGACTTTCTAGCTCCATATCAGTTAATAGACATTTTCCCTATTCTAGAGCTTCTAATTTTAGACCAAATCTACCTTAATTTTAGGCTTTTATTATTTAGAACGTTTTTTTAGCTTTTTTCCTATTTTGGATATGCTAATTTCAGACCAAATCAACTTTTATTTAGTGTTTTATTATTTAGTACGTTTTTTATATTTTCTATTTCAGTCATGTCTTATAAGTAGCATGCACTCATTGTAATAGGGAGACTATTGAATAAAAATCAGAAAATGTGAGGCTTTGCTCTTCTTTTGGTTCTTCAAGAACTGTGAACTTATCAAGGATTCTTCCTTGTGGCGTTCAAACTTTATACCTTCGATTCATGATTCCATTATAATCAATGGGTTAAGGTCTGTTACTTATACCTTTGGTTCGCGTTTCACTTATAAACGTTGGGTCAGGATTCTATCAAAATTTGAATTTTAGCTTTCTTGGGCAATTATTCCAATATTGTTTGTTGGGTCTCAAAGCGTGTTGATTGAGGTTCGTATCATTATTCTCATACTGTTTGTTGGGTCTCAAAGCGTGTCGATTGAGGTTCGCATCATTTGGTATCAGAGCACAGGTTCTAAAACCAGTTTTCTATCCCTTTATCTTTTGTTTCCTGTTATCATTTATCTTGTTCCTTTTGTGTTCTTTTATTCCTCGTTCTTATTTTGTGACGTGCACTAGGTTAAATTTGTGCACCAAGCTCCCAAAAAAAAAAGAAAAAAAAAGTGAAAAAAAAAGAAAAAGAAAAAAGAAAGAAGAGACTTCAGAAAAGAAATAGAAAATAGAAAAAAAAAAAATTTTAGTTTCAATTCTCTCAGACCAAAATATTTTTTTCTTTTGTCCTCTTTCTTTAATTTAGTGTTTCTGTCATATTTTCTTGCCATTGGTATTAGTTTAAATACTGCAAGTTGAATTTCTTGATCAAGTTTATTAGTTTAAGCAGAACTGAAAAGAGGAAGCTACGAGTGGAAAAAGGCAAGAGAGTGTGAGACTAATATCGGGAAAAAGCCAATTTAAGAGTGAAACATTAGTGTGAGTGACATAATTTGAGTGCAAA